>CM037920.1:1122500-2467500 GCA_021346845.1 Apeltes quadracus
TCCTACGAAGTGTTATTGCTCTGTTATTAACCTGCACTCCATCACGTCTCCGTGTCTTCTGCATCTGAAGGAGGATTACAGTCGTACACACTTCAGACAAATGTTGTTTCTGAATATTGTCTTTTGGTGTTGATCGGCCGTCTTTGAAATGCGCGACACAATTTGCAATGTCATTATTATGCAGCGTTTTAGATAAACTAACAAAGACCTTCTTTAATATATAATGTTTATTCTAAGTCTACTTGAGATGTTAAGAAATCACGAGGAAATGAAAGCATTCTCATCAAGAAAAGCACCTGTGTTGAATATTGTTGCCATGATTTAAACCGAGTGTGAAGCTGAGCGGTCAGTTCCCCGCTGGAGCCACCAGAGGGCGTAACACTTCACCTGAGAGCCGTCGTTACGCACACCTCCATCTCATTACAGCTCACCAAGCCTACGGAGAATTAAAATGACACGCAGAATGCCCACAGTGAGGCTGTTAAAAATGGATGATTACAAGTGACACATTAATATGTAAGTAATATTTCCATGCATGCTAATTTATCTGCATCCTAGTGGGGAGTTTAATCCAACTCAAGCCAACAAAACGCTGATGACAAAAGAGTTTGGAAAGCCACAGAAGACATTTCATATAATAATAATGCATCAAGTAAAACATTTGGAATTCATTGGGTTCAAATGACGATGTCAGAGAAACTACCACTAGTCCCATAAGTACGTGAGTCAAAGTACTACGACAGAAGCTGTTTCCCCCCCACTGATTCTCAGAATTAGTCATAAGCACCTTAAACTCCCGATGACCTTAAAGCCCTCGTCCTCTGGCTGCGTCTGGTTTCTTCTTTTGTCACTAGATTGATCCCTCGAGCTGCGCTGGAGCTGCTTAACGGCACCGGCGTGTTTCTGCTGTGCTGCTTCAGACTCCCCCCCCCCCGCCGAGACTCCAGAACACGACGCGTCCCCACAAAAGACGTGTCTGCTGTCAGTCTGTCCTGGGTGGATTAATATGAGCAGGCACGCACTAAAGGCGGCCGAGGTCACGTTTACAGCCGGAGATGAAAACGTCACAACTGCTTGTGTGTAAGTTATTGAACAAAAGAAAACGCACTGATTGAATTAAAGCAGAAGTCGCGCGAGAGGCTTCCAATGCAATATGTGTGGCTCATTCGAGGGCAGCGATGGTCTTAACAGTCAAACAATGCAGGGCTGCTGCCAGGACCCGGATGCACACAAACCAGCCGCAGGACGAGCACGTGACCTTTCCAGATTGGTCCTGGATGACGCGCTCGATGCACGGCGCATGGACTCATTGCTTAATTAGACGGGTTGCGTCATCACACGCGCTTGGGTAATTAATGCATCAGTCATATTAGTATAACGATCTCGATGGACTCGAGGGACGCAATTCTGGCCCGAGGACGACGATGAGTTTGTTTTTTCTTTAATGAACTTGAACACGAGGGCAGCAGATTACAGATCATCGCACAGCGACTGCAGACTGCAGCCATCTGTAATCGGGGTTTAGCCGAAAGATGTTATTTGTATATGCATTGGAACGCTCCTCCTCTTATAGTACTTTTAGATTCTACTGGTTGGGTTGGTTGAACACATCAAATCCAAATAGGGCTTTACTGTGAGCTCAATGGATGAAGAAGAGAAATATCGGAACTGGTGATTCTTATTTTTACTTATTTTGCTGGCACACTTCAAATCATCAATCCTTGTTGGAACATGAGGATGAACTAAAGGGAACATGCTGAATGAGCTGAGAGAGAGAGAGAGAGAGAGAGAGAGAGAGAGAGAGAGAGAGAGAGAGAGAGAGAGAGAGAGAGAGAGAGAGAGAGAGAGAGAGCAGAAGGGTTGGAGGAAAGAAGTTTCTTGATGACCTCAAGACTTCAAATATCTCTGCCAGGCAACAAGTGAGCTACAGAGGCAGATGAAAGGAGAAGCGGATGAAAAGAATTATAAAAACGGAAGCTAAGGAATCTCTGCAAATGAAGGAGATGTCGAAGAGGCTGAAAGACGAGAGGGACGAGAGGGAGGGAGGACATGAGGAAAGTCTGTGAAGAGGAGGCCATGAGAAGACAGAACCCCCGTTGGGGGCCATTCCTCAAATCATGATGCAAAAAAAACCCCTTTGAAAGAAAGAGGGAAAGAAAACGAAAGGACATCTGCTTTCACACCGGAGGAGGTCGAAGTGAAACTGCTGACACGAAGCAGAAACAACAAGCGGAGGAGGGGGGGGATGAAAATCAAAGAGGAGCGGGTCAATAGTAAACTAATGTGACTGTAATTACAAGGGAAAAGATACCTCGGTCTGTGAGGTTCTCATTAAAATTAGTGCAAGAGAAACTCCAAAAAATGAGTTTATGTTATTCACCATCTCACCAGCAGTCTCTGGAGGGGAATTAAACCGTCAAACATTTATTCCCTTTGATGGTTCTTTAGACGGAGGCATTGAGATAATGTTTGTTTGAGGAGGAAAGCCAACATGCTTCCTCCTCATCAGTTTAACACGTCTGGCAGGAGGGAGTTTGAAAAAGGACCAGCGCCAATAAATGCTCGTCCGAACGCTTCGGAGCTTCCACCGTTGCCACGGCAACCCGGAGATAAAGGCTATTAATCCAACATTATTCATCATGCGTCGACATCAAACATTGTTAGTTACTCTCAGACGGAGAGACCCCTTGGTTGTGTGTGTCTGTGTGTGTGTGTTTGTGTGTGTGCGTGTGTGTGTGTGTGTGTGTGTGTGTGTGTCTGTGTGTGTGTGTGTGTGTGTGTGTGGCGCTGTCCCGAGTGCTGAAATGCCGCTGAAGGGATCGATGGAGAAGTCTTTCGTTTCTGGCCTACATGTTGGTCCAAAGGAACCACCTGTGTCGTATTGGCCCCCCCCGGATCCGATTCGATGGGTTTGTTGCGCATTTACGGCCGTTTTCATTTCATCAACAAAGTCAAATCC
Organism: Apeltes quadracus; assembly: GCA_021346845.1. NCBI lineage: Eukaryota > Metazoa > Chordata > Actinopteri > Perciformes > Gasterosteidae > Apeltes > Apeltes quadracus. The sequence goes on from CM037920.1 coordinate 1,125,460, forward strand.
TCGAGGGTTTGATGTCGTCTCTCATTGGACGATAACAGCAGAAGAGTGTGAATGAGCGAATACATAATAACTGCAGTGCTTTTGTTGTCAACAGTCCAACGAGGATATAGGGATGCGGATTACTGCTGGATATCAGAAGGAATGATGATAATGGGAATTATAACCAGAGCATGGTGATATTCATAAATACATATATTCATATTGTTTGCCTCTAAAAGCCCAGCAGTAATCAAAGAAGCAGAAAATAAGGGGAAGCAAAAACACAACATCAAAGCAGGTTCATGAAATAAGCAAAGTAAAATAATACGACAAAATAGCCTCCGACTTGTTTGAAGAATATAACTTCATTATATTTTAATTCTATTTCAGCTATGAAAATGAACGTGATTCAATGGCTTCACAGATATTGTTCATCACGATTGTCTGTACCCCAGTTTTTGATTAAAGCCTTACAGCCTGATTAACACAAGCAAAGATTGGTCACAAGTAACACTGAAATGACTTTTAATCTTTAGCTGCGTGAGAATTCCCCGTAACGGCCGCTGGCTGTGGATCCTTTACAGTCCTCATTAAATCCAAACCTATACAATTATCTCAAACGTTTCCCTGCGTGCGCCGTCAGAATGCTGATGAGTCGCTTCCACAGGACTCGCTGTGCAACCCTGACAGGAACCACTAGATGGCAGCAACGTACCAGAGGCCTTCAGCAGGACGTCACAGCACGCGGCGCTGACCTGCGTGTTGCATCAGCCGGTGCCGAGCGGTCCGCATTTAGTCCTGCAGGAAACGTGTGCTGAGGAGCGCACGTTTCCTCAGCGACCAGAGAACAGAATGGAAGGTTAGTTCCTGGCACAAACACCTCCCCCCCCCCCCGCTCCCCTGCTCGCACCACCACCACCCCACCCACCACTCCTCCCCCGCTGATATGGAACGGATTGAATTAGAAACTGCATCAGTCGGAGGCTGCGGCGCTTCCTGGGCGCCACGCTGCGCCACCGGATTGGATCCCCCTCAAAGGAAATCATCTCGGCGAGTCTGTGTTAACACCACCTTGCTCCGCCCTCCCCCCCCGCCCCCCAACCTGTTCCACTTGGGCCTTGCCAGGGTTGCCGTTGGCACGTCGACGGTGGGCGCCTTTAAGTGCGGGCCAGGGCCCAGCTCTCCAAAGGTGGGCTTCTGATTAATGGAGCCGGAGGAGATGCGGCACGGCGGCTGACAGATACTAAGTGCCGGTGCCGCGTTGCAGGAAGGAGCTCTCCGTCTTGGCTCGGCGCTGACCAGGTGCCGGCGGAAAACCTCCCCAAGGATTCAATTAAAATTCTATTTCACTGAAAAATGATTCCTGCTGGCCGATCACAGTCCGCACACTCAACGAGGAGCGGAGGAGCCCGTCGTAATGGGCTGCGCGGCTCCGCGGTCTGCTTCCACAGAGCAGTCGTTTCACTGTGAAAGCGAGTGAGTTTTTTCTCCCTCCACGCCGCTGATTGCTAGCTGGCGCGATGCCGGCGTAGCGGGAGGCCTGCAGCCAGACACAGACAGCGTGAGCGGCAATCAGTCGCAATACGCGCGCGCACTGTGCAACGAACGGGGGCTCGTCCGCAACACGACGACCTCGGCGAGGCCGCGTGCCGACAGTCGGGCCTCCGCGCGGTCCTGTGGTAATGATCTCTAACTGCCTCCAGTTCCTGTGTGTGTGTGTGTGTGTGTGTGTGTCTGTGTGTGCGGCGTGGGCCGGCGCTCGTTCCCGCTGGCATCGGAAGCTGTGCCTGGATATCATGAGAACACGTCGGCCTCTGGAGCTCAGGCAGCTACAGAGGTACTCATCACTTTCTCCTGAGAGCACAGGAAGCAGGAGAGAGGTGTTGGGGGAGGAAGGAGTAAGGAACAAAAGGGAGACGGGCGGTTAAGTGAGTTGTTTTACAGCTAAAAACAGGATTTCTCTCCACGACGAGCCGAACGGAAAAGATAAGGCAAATGTTGAATAGTGCTGCTGCTCCCTGTGAGCCCGGAGGCCCTGAAGGGCCACACGTCCACAGTGTCAGAGCTTTGCTCCGTTATTAGGAGCCCCGGCCGCCTTCTGATGCACACGCTCCCCTCAGGAGGAGTTTATGCAAAAGAGCAGTAAGAGTATTTCATTTCTGCTAAACCTTCGCTCATTCCTCTGTCAGTGACGGCTCTCTGTCTTCCTCTGGCTGTTTCTTTTCTCCATCTACGCAGCTTCTTGGCATTTGTAAATCATTCTAGGCTTAATTCATTCTAGGGAGATGTGTTGGCAGCTTATATGTGGCCTTCATTATACATGGGGATTTTCATCCGGAGGAAGCAAACGTGTAGGCGAAGAACATCCGACAAGATCACAGTGTTACCCTTTTATCAGCTAACCTTTGCTATTATCTCTAACCTGGCAAAGCTTTATCTTATTGTAGAGTTTTCTGTATTCAACATGACACGTTCCTTGCTCTCCTATTCTTAATCTTAAGTAGCCCCATCTCTGTGATCCTTGCAGAGATGGAATCTACAGCGTTTGAAAGTGAATCTGCTTCCTGGAACATGCTCTGAGAAGGTCAAAGCCGTGTTGGTAGAAGACCAGCCCGCCTGGCTTCAGCGGCGCTGTTTGTTCACGGAGCCAGCGGGATTCAAATGAAACATTTACGATGAAATCACATGCTTGTCTAAGGATCCTTTAAGATCTTTAAAACGTTAAAGTTAAAAAGAACTAGCCTCCACAAAGCACCGTGCACGCGCCTGCAGCGCGGGATGCTGGTCTGAGGTCAGCGCATCACAGTGTCTGACGTGTTGCTAACAACGTTCACACACGGTGCAACGTGCTTCCAAAGCAGAACCACTCGAGCCCTCTGACATGCTGTCACTTTCTATTATGGTGCGGTGATGGAGGGGCATCGTCCGCTGGTGTTCTTTGCAGCTGCAATTATCCACTTCCCTCTGAGGATAAACAAAGTTCATCGCACTTCTGAGGCTCTTGTTTCTGCAAAGTGACTCACAGCTCGCTGTCAACCACTGCGCTGTTGTATTCTGGGATGTAACGATGCTGATGACATTGTTGTCAAGTTCGCCGAGTGCTCTGACGGATCGTTGCTCCCAACTCACAGGCTGCTCCCCAATCAGGGGATTAGATCAAGTGAACCAAGAATCAGCTGTGCTCACTTTATTTTGCTCAAAGAGATGATGATTTATAAATGAAATCGTGAATGAGACACAACTGTACCAGCGTGGCGCGCCAGCTACTGTTTTTGAAAAACAACTGATGAATTATTGATCAAAGCTGGAGTTGCTTTGCATCATGCAAACATGAGCTGCAGACCTTTAACTGTGTATGTTGCAAATGAATTCCAATGATGCAAATAAGTTCTCTTTGAGCCAATGGAGGGTTACGAGAGAGTATGAAAGATGGTCAATTCTTATTTCATTTGTACGCGTCGTTACAGCCTGTTTGGACTCGGTGGCGTTCCCCTCTTCCAAAGCGTGTAGCTTCTTATCAGCGCTGAGTCTTATCAGCTCTTCATTATGTGTCATATCACATCCTAACAAATCGCCAACAATTGGGTAGCTGCTCGTAAGATTTTTCCAAATGGAAACTTCCCATCTAGTGCTGCAACGCTTATCTTCATTCAGTTCCCTTGCAGGCTGATTGCCCATTTGTTCAAATCACACACGGCGATAAGCGACACGATGGGAGCCGCTCGGCCCCGACGCCGCGTCACCGGAGCAGCGACCTCTGATGGAAAAGGAGCGGCGGCCTCGGATCGTCTCTCTGTATCTCCACTGTGACGCAAGAAAGAGTTCCACTAATGCGCCGAGCACACGAGTCAGCAGCTTGCAGCTCAGCAGGACCTCACATGCTCACGGGGGCACGCGCGCAGGGTTCCATGACTTCATCAACCAGCGTGTGCAGTAACTGATGTCTTAAGGCTCGCTGGAAGATTTCTTGTTACTAATAGTACTAATGCTACAAAATGTTTGTGGAAACTAATGCATGATTAGCATTTTTAAGCTTTGAGATTTCATTTTCAAAGTTAAACTACATGCATGGACGGATCACACCCACTGTGGGAATCCTGGTGTTCTAATGACGAGCATCAGTATATTGAATTGATGAAAAAACATCTTTGTATCCCTGAAGAAACGCATCAAGAAATCTCCCCTTCACATGGTTCTCTTCCAGCGCCAATTTGATGAGTCTGCATTACATACAACTTTAAATTAGGGGCCATTTACCACACTGGTTCCTCTGATCAATCTGAAACCACCTCTGCGCGTGGTTGCACGTCGTGAAACGTCCCGGGCCCCACAGAACCCTGGCTGACGGAGGCACCGCCCGCTGCAGATTTATTCATAGATCTTTTGGTGATTTTATTAATGCACCAGGACTCGCCGAGTCGACCCGCTTCACCCCCGCCCCTCCCCCCCGGGAGTCGTGATTAATGGCGTTCCCCTCAAACGGCATCAGTTAGCCGCTGCTATCTGGTATTTGTCTTTACACGATCCTATCCACTTTGGGGAGATGATGCAGAAAATGAACTGTCATGCGCAGGAGCTTGCAGAACGAAGGGGAGGGGGGGGGATTAGTCCGCCTCAGCATGGAAACAGCACACGGGGCTCGCGTGCAAGAAAGTGTGCAGAGACACCTGCACGGTCTGCCTTTCTGCCTTTAATAAGAACAGGTTCCCCGCTTCTTCCATGGAAACTGGGGTCTCGGTCGGGATCTTACAACATATCAAGCTGTTCCGCTGTTTGGTTGCAACGTGTGAGAGGCTCATTGTTTCTGCCTCTGGACTTCGCAGAGGCAGTTTAACTGCATCGCACAGGCTTCACTTTAACATAGTGACGGATTTGTTGCTTGCATGCACTTCTCTTTGTAACCCCTCTTAATACCGCCACATTTTAAATGTCTGCAAATCGCCAAAATATCAATATGGCATATTTTAAGCTAAGCCAATTATAATCATTCGCCATAATTGGTGGACATCTTTTTCAGATCTTCACTTTTTCCCCACTTTCCTTCTTTATAATTACAGTCAAATCTCAAGATCTGGAGTCAATGACTGGGAGCAGAAGTCATCCAGCAGACATTTTGGGGCAATCTGTAAGAAACAGATTGCATCAACCGGGCTGATAATGCAAGTTAAGCCTGTGGCTGGTTTCAGGCCATGAGGGAGAACCAAACTACGAGTATGAGGTGGGGGGGCGTTGTTACTGAAGCATTTCACGTCCGCCTGCAGACGGTGGAAGGACTGCTTTGGGAAGATAATTGTGTGTGTCTGAAGAGAACCCCGGCTACAGGAACCCTAGGAATGTTATCAGCAACCACTTTCCCCTTCGGCCGATAGGGGGGTGTATGGAAACTGGCAAGGTGCAGGTGGCGATGTAGGCAGTGTCATTACCGGAGGGTCACCGCACGCGCAATAACCCGGCCGCTCTTTTGTTCCTTTTCATTTTGTTTATGCTCTCCACTCGGTTGCGTGCCGGATGAGGTAAACACGCCGCGGCCCCCTGCAGTCTGAAATCAATTTGATCCCGGATTTGTCTCGGCGGACGCCCGGCGGACCCCTGTGGCGCGGCTCCGTTTACCGGAGGGTTTCCTGGAGGAGCCGCTGATTGACTGTGACGCGGCGGCGCTCCTCGCCTCCATCTCGCTCCGCTTTGCCTCCCTCGAGGGTCGAGGCCGGAGCTGCACTGCTGAGGCAGGTTGAGAGGACAGCCGTGCACACGTGTCCCTTTTTCAAGCTAATGAACATCCTGGAAAGTAATGAGTGGGATGCCGCCACGTCTTTGGCCTCAGCTGCCTTCACTGCACTCAAAGGCCGACTACTCATCCACCGGTTCTACTGTTTCAGCTTAAGAGAGGCAGAGACGGTAGTTGCCCTTGGAGACAAGCTCCTTTAATCAAACGGTGTTATCACAAACAGGGGACGTTGCTTTTGATCAGTAGTGTTGAAGTATCGATCCTCTGATACGGTTCTGCTCTCAGGTACTTTCAAAGTCATGATGAAGAGCGGTGGAACTGGGAGACGACCGAGGCTTCACTGGAGGCGGAGATGAGGGGTAAAGTACACGCTTTTGACAATAGATGTTAATGATTAACAGTAAAGGTTAGAGACTGATTATTGCAATCAGTGGGACATTTGAAAGAAATATAAAGATGTAAAAAAGAAGAATGGCTCGTTACTCGTTATTTAAAAGAAAAAAACTTCAAAAGAAAACTTGCATTTAACTTTTTGCTTGTAATGCTTCAATATAAAGAAATACTTTACTTTTCTAATGACTGCCTGAATGTACTTTGTTCACCCTTTGTTTTTAGCGCTCGTCCCTTAGGCCCCCCTTAAGCCACCCGCGCAGTCAAATATAAGATAACGCTGACACGCTGAAGTTTCTGCCATTGGTGTATTTCTGTTCACTTGATGTCCACCACTTTCAATTGTCCAGTGATGTAACACAATGAAACCACATCAATTCCCATTTCGAAGGTTGGACTGCTGGTCACGCGATTATCCAAATCATGCTCTATGTGGCATACTTTGAAACCATGGCCCTCGTGGATGAACTTTTTGATTTGCCATGGCTCCGGATGTTGTGTTAATCCTCAGAGCAGACGCAGCCTTCTCACTGGGGTTCAGACTGTAATGTCAGCGTAGCACCTCACATCATTTGCACAAAGGACTCTTCAGCGGGTCGCTGTCGCAGCGGCCTGAATTCTCACGGAGGATCGTCTCCTTAATTACCAGGTCGCTGTGACAGTGACATGATTAATAAGGGACATTAGATTTCAAGTGTTCCTCACAGTGATACCGATCCAGCACGCTAAAGGATGATTTCAATTATATCCGTCATTAGCTTGTGCAGCGACGGAGAGAGACCTGCGCCTTCTCAACAATAACTTTTAAGGCAAATGTCCTCTCGACGTGTACATCTGTAACTCACTTGACTGGGTACAAAATTCCCCTGTCTGAGTGAAAACTAGTCATTTACAATAAAACTGTTTGCAACACTTTTGTTGGTGAGTGCATGAATCCACAGTATTAATATGTAATGGATAATGAATGAGTGGATCAAGCATTCGGCCTTAAAAGTAACACACATGTTCAATCGCAGCGCCACGCTGGAATGAAGACGTCCACCAGTGAGTCCAGCAGCGAGCTGACGTGCGCTGGTTTTTCTCACCGAGAGACGAATAACTCAAGAAGGGATCAATAGGCGACTTCCTCCACACGGCCGTTAGTCTCTGCCTGCTCACACTGCGACAAATGGAGCCGGCAGCGGCCCATTAATGTGTAATTAGAGGAAAGAGCCAGACAAATATTCAACAACACGAGTACTTCTGCTCATTAGATCGGCTTTAATGGAGTTCTGTCAACCGTTTTCAGGTTATCGCTGCATTGAGACTGTTTAAAAAGTCATTGTTTACGCTGCTATATAAGTTCCTGCACCCTCACGGAGGGAGTATCAGTAGCTCCCTTCCTCATGTCACACTGGATCCTTCTGAATGGTAATCGTGGGATTATCAATCACACACATCAACGCGGCGAGGTGACCGTTGCTCAGAAGGACAGTGGCGGCTCCTGAAGCGGTGAGCGCGCCATCATTTGTGTCACAGCGGGAGGATGTTTCTCCGTTGACGGAAGATTAAAGAACGGAAGGATTCTTTGCTGGATAGAGTTTGTTCTCTCTTCATCGGACGGATTGTCAGGTTGTTCGTCTTCATCCAATCACCTGCCACGTGATGAACGTTTAGCAGTTGTTCCCGGTCGTGTTTCTAACATTCTCTCTCTTTTTGTGTCTTCGGGGCTCAACCGATTCCTAAAAAATCTTTTTGGCTCTACAGCGGCTAAACGCTCCACTTTTCACGCCAGCTGGTCCTTAACTAATTCTGTCGGCTGGGTGATAATTGGCAGAAAGTGTAACATTGGTCTTTTTTTTTGTTGTCGTTGGAAAAGACGTTGGACAAGAAAGAAGCGGACTGAAAAACATTCCAAAGAATGAGCAGAAAGACAATGTGGGGCTGGATGGAACCGGCAGCCGGGTGCTGATGCTGTGCAGCGCAGCGATTAAGCTCCTTTAGGTGCCTAAAGGGATGAACGAGTGAGACAATGTGAGCATGGGTGGGGGCTCCTCTCACAGGATGGTCTACCTGGAGCTGTTAAGAGGCTCAAAGACTTCCTCCCTCCGTCTTTGTCGGTCCAAAGAAATGGGACATGCATTGACTGTTCATTTACGGAATCTCAATCAAACTTGAGCAGCGTTTGAGGTGCGTTTCTCTCCGTTGTGTTAGAACAAGACTTCGTAAGCTCTCAGAATACTACAACAGACGAATGGAATAGGTCAAATAAATAAGAATAAAATGGGATTTCCTGACAACGGCGCATGAAAGAAAGTCAAGAGGTATCACTTTGCAATTTCTGAACCACCGAGGAAGATGACGCTGACAGTTACATTGGTTACATTGGTGCATTCTTTTCCTTTTTTCTACTCCATTGTAGTTTTTTGGGGGGTCTCACCTCCCCGTCCATCGTGCTCCACATCATCCCTCGTAATCCTGCGCTCCGCCTCTGTTTGAGGTCATCTTTCGCAGGGATTAACACAAATGCACTGAGGACTCGAGATAAGCACGTTCCCCGAACCCTCCAGTCAATTACACACACACACACACACACACACACACACACCCACACACACACACACACAGTGATCGATCAAGAATACTGAAGAACATGACTGTTGTAAGTCAGAGTTTTGATAAAGCCGCTGTCGATACCTGCTGCTCAATAAAAATCAAGTTGATGGAACTTTGGCAGCTTTTGAAAGTCTCTGTTGAAATGAAATGATGGTAAATAATTGGATTTGTCTGAACAGAAGTTGCGTCTGTCGCTGTTCCACCAGGAGCTCGAGGGAGACGTCCGCTTTGTGAGAACATAATTCATTCATTTATGACATGTGGGTTTTTGCAATGGTCCCTGTGGACGGTGGATTTTCAGCATTTGCCAACATGTCCTGAAAAGTACTTATTTCAAAAGCCGGCTGCACCGTGGCATTTAGGTATTGGGATACTATTTGGCTTACAGACTTTTTCCTCCCAAAAATGTGGATTAAGCTTGTAAGCCTCAGACAAGAAGAAGTTCATCAACTCACACGTGCAAAGGGTAAAACCACTGAAGGAAAGCAGCTCAAAGGTGATCAAATTTCATTACAAAAGCTTTCTCCATAAATGACAATTAAGAGCAGGAAACTGGAAAAGAAATGTTGTTTCTGAGGAAAACTTCACTGCTGGAGATCTAAACCACACAATTGATGCTTTCAAAAAAGAGTTATGAAACAGGATTTCATCTAGACGTCCGTCACTGACGGAAGCAGAGGGCGTCGAACAAGGGTTTGATGGGCTAAAGACAAGATTGCATTAACAAATCTCATGCTTGTGTTTTCCTGACACCTCGGTCTTCAGTCAACACGCAGCAATCAATACTTGGACCATCCTGAAACCAACATCATCAGACAATGTGGAGCACGAACCTCGCGTGTCCAGGCCAAAAGAAAACCTACGCACGCGCACGCACATGCACGGCAGGGCCTGCAGGGACGCATGCGTGTGTGCGTTCTCCTGTAATTATCTCCGCGCTCGTGCATAGATCGTTTTTCTCCTCCCGGGGGGACGTTGCTGCCGTTTTTTTTTGTTTGGGCCGCATTTGCTGTTGTTCTGATTGCCGAAGAAAAGAAAATCCTCCCTGCACTTCTAATCATTCGACAGATAAGGGTGGGCTGCTCTCTCAAGAAAGCAAAAAAATAATGAGGGGACGCACGAAAAAAGTTAATGAGGTTTTTTTTCCTGTACTGCACCTCTAGAGGCAGAGGTCGGCTTAGCAGAAATGTCATTAGGCGGGAATTAAACGGGGACGGTTGTTTTGCTGTTCTATTTATTTCTGTTCTTTAATTGTGTAGCCAAACTGTTTAGACAAAACAAGGGGAGCTGAAGCATTGTGTTTTTTAGCAGTAAATGCAGTCTGTCACACACACACACACACACACACACACACACACACACACACACACACACACACACACACACATACACACACACACAGAAGACCCGGTGTAACGTGGGTGCATTTGTTGCAAACTTTTACACCGGGGCAGACAGAAAGCTCCCAGAAGCAACAACACATTTGCGAGCGCCCTGCAGCCAGCTGGGGACTATGTCCTAATAGTATTTTAAAGCAGCTGCACTTGGCAATCCATCACGCAGATAGCCATCCCAGTACCTCCCCTCACACTGCCACAGACGCACCGTCATCACCAACAGGCGCCGGCCAACGCGTTTATGCAGCGGTCCAATTTCAGGACCGCCCGGGAATACAGCATCACGCAACAGAATGCGATGATATGTCCTCAATCTCGATTTAATTACAGGTAGCATTAGACCTTATCAGCAGGTTGTGTCTGTCTGCTACACAAATGGGAGAGGAGTCTGAGCCCCCGCAGAGCAGGGAAAGGCCCAAAGATAACGTCACTCAGCGGGAAGGTGGCCCACTTCTGACACACTGCTCGGCTCCCGGAAGCTGAAAGTGGGATGGAATAGTTCAGAGGAAACGTGTGCTGATGTGAAATCCACCTCTATTTCCACTTCAGAACACTACTGAAGGAAAGATGCACAGACAGTAAAACAGAGACATGAATTCAGTGTTTTACGAGGTTGAGTTCCTATATTTAAATTGTGAATTGCAACCTGAATGTGTGGAAATCAGCATGAAGATTTTTCCGTTTTCTTTTTATAGTCCAGTGTGTCATTATGATCTTGTCACGCCCGCGGAGCCTTAACAAAGTTAATTGAATTGGTTTGAACAGAAGGGGTGTGAATCACGGGGAACATGCGCAGGCAGGCGGGGAGAGTCAATAGCCTGACAGCAGATATGTCAGACTGAAAAAAGCACAACTTCCTCCCGTCTGTAGATTTCTTTGTCTCTTCTTCCCGTATTGTGTGGCGCAGTAGTAATGTGTCTTCCCAGTGTTTTCGCTCCTGTGATTCACTGGCGCGTTGAGGGCCTCTTGGATTCTTTACCGAGCGATGTGCGTTAATCCTTCCCTTGGCCTGACTGCATGGCGTCTTGCACGTCCATCCTCGGCCCGAACGCCACGGCCGGGATCGAACCTGCGATCTTGTGATGGGCGGCACGGTTCCCAGGTGCGCACTAAAAATAGTGCACTGCCTCTCTCTCTCATCGGACCCACTTGCATTATGCATATATGCAAACACAGAACTGGGAAATGGATTACTTTAAAGGGCACCTGTGGTTCCCAGCTCAAAGATATACGCAACAGGGGAAATGAAGCGAAAGGAGCTATCATTTAGCCGACGCACAGCTGTACGGAGCCCTGGAGAAACACTTTGTGATTCAGAAATGGCAGATGACTGATGAATGAGGATGGAATCACAAACAGGCTGTGTGTGCAGCTATATGGTAGGTGCAGGTACAAGATCATTGGCTTAATTACATCTGAAATATATAATGTAGCACAGCACAGTACGGAGTCAAACCTCACTTCTATAATTCACTTTCATTTCAACAACTTGAGGAATTGTATCAGTGTGGAGAACACGTGTCAAAGGGAACCGCACTGCAGCAAAGATAACAGACTCAGCATCCAAGATTTACAGTTACTTGAAATGGGCGTGAAGTAGAATTGGCCGCTGGTTTTTCAATAGATTACTATTTTGGGATGTAACCCGGGCACAACATTTAGGATACACATCGTTTTCTTAAACCCAGTTAAAAGGGTATGAGTATGGTAAGAAATAGATACAGGTGGATGAAATGTATTTCAATAAGAGACTTATAATCACAGATCAAATGTTTCAGTATATTCATATTTGTATAGTTTGTTTGGTACAAGATTCATTACGTGTGTTATCTCTAACGGTGTGACATGATAGCGGATTTACGAAACAACTGCAAAGCACCAATCTCTGCTCGTGTTTTATTGGCTTGTCCTGACACTAACAGCCAATCCATCTCCCCTCTCAGCTAGAGGGGCGGGGCTTCGGTGTACGCGGTCAGGTTCAGCGCATCGGAGAAATGCTGAGTCATCGCCGTCCAGTGAAAGGAGAACAGTGCAGGAGAGCAACATCATTCACAACTCAAGGCGACCAGTTCGCCTTTGGTGCGGACTGTTGTGGTCTACAAGAGGTAAATATGAGAATAGACTACACTGTACAGTGTTTGCTATAACTGTGACCAAACGGTTGTCGTGTAAAACAAGTTGTGATGCTAATCGCGAGTAGCCGTTAGCACTAGCATACTGCTACACGTTAGCTCTGACGTCATACTGTTAGCTGTGCGGTTGAAACCCGTTGTTAAGACAAGTTGCATCTAACGTTAGGTTATTTTTAGTATGTCTGGGAGGAAATATCGCAAATCCGTCTTGTCTAAATATTTTACTTAATTGATCGTTCAATATACTCGATAGTCCTACCATATGTTACTCCTGTGGGAAATAAATATGAAAATGATGAGAGTATTAAATGGTGACATAAACATGCCAATTTTAAGTGAAATTAATAAAGATCAATAAATAATCCCAACCGTGTATGCAATTCTTATCGATACAGGTTATCCGAGCCCTTATCACGTTAAACCACGTGATGGTGTGTTAAGATATCTTGATTCATGATTTCATCTCAGTAGGATTCCATTAAAAGACAATAAATCACCCACCCCGACATTCTGAAATCCCTCCACTCTGGACAGTTTAACGCGCTCTCCCACTGTATTACTCGTACAGTTATCAGACCTCAGGAGCTGCTGGGCCACATCGACATCCACCAGGCTGTTTGTCCTGATTCCTCGCCAGCAAAATCTGAAACGCTGGTTTCTCCCACCTTTAACTGCAGCTGTTTTACAAAATGGTGTTCTACATATATTTCATACCTGTGCAGAAAACCATTTCACCATTCTATTTTGCTGGGTAATTACCAAAATGACCAGTTTTGCTTCCATTAATGAAGCTCTTCCACTGCAGCTTTTTCGTATTTGTGACTCCGGGAGATGAATGAGGTCCCAGTCTGATCCTTTCTGACGAAGACTCACTGTATCCAGAGCAAACCGAGGCTGCCTTTCTTTCATGCTTTCATGTGGGCGAAGCCGCAGCCTCCTGTGCCGCGTGCCCGAACAAAAGAAGATGATGCTGTGAGTCTTCCGCTCGCTGTGGGTGAAATTTGGGGCTCATTCTCGGCTCAGACCCCCCGTGATGGCCTGTGATCTTAAACCGCCTGAACGGCAGCTACACGTGTGAAGCCCGCGCCCCCCCCCCCCGCTGAGGGGCTCCGTCGTCCCTCCGGTCACTCCTGCACCAACACCTTCATGTCACTCTTTTACTCTTCTTTTATTTTTGAACTAACCCATAGCCTTAGTCTGCTAATCCGTAGTGTTACATTATGTTTATTATTTATTGCATATGTTGTCTTGTTATCCATTGTACGAACCGCCAAGTAAAATTCCCTGTATGTCTGACATATTGTGGCAATAAATGTTTTCCTGATTCTGAAGCTCAAGAACAGGGACGCAACAAGTGGAGGAAGCTGGGTAACGTCCTCGGCCACACTCGTGTGCGGATATGTGAACATCACGCACCGACGGCGTGAAAAAAAATAAAATAAAAACCTGCTTCTATTGTCCCGGAAAGAAACAGTGCAATTATCCTCTGTGTCTCCTTCCCATCTGCTGCTTCTTTAATGCACTGGATGCACAAGCTGTGCACACACTGTGACTGTGGCTGGCGGTGTGTTGAGCCGATAAGCCTCGGCCTCATCAGCTATAGATGCTGATTTCCCAAGCGTCCCCTGCATATGTGATGCGCAGGGCTCCCGCTGCACGCCACGCGTGTTTTGCTTGTCTCGGGGCGAACACTGAGGAGTCGGGCTACAAGGATCTTTTTGCTCCTGTGCGAACTGAAAACAAGGCGTTGAGTCTCACCACTGCAAACGCAGTAACTGCTGCGTGTAAAGAGTGACTTGTGAGGAGCGTTTAATGCGGCTATTAGAGAGAGATTCATCAGGCGGTGCGGGTCCTTTCAGTCTGCTCATTAAATCGTTTTTTTACAGATTTGCACGAGCGGACGGCTGAAAAATCAACTCATCAGACGGACTGTGATGGAGCTCTACTGGTTGTCAGATTTTGAATGGGTATGTATTTAAGAAAATGATTACCCTAAAGGTGATTTAATATATAAAATGAAAAATTCACCGCTTCCAACCTGTCAAATATAAATGTCTCCCCCTCAGCCTTACGATGGTGTGCACATTATCAGTTTATCTTTTAGCACTGTTTATTCACTGATCTACAGATTTTTCAAAGGAAGGAACAATTAATTGCTTTCAAAAATAAATGATTTGATTTGAGGCCTGCCTGTATTTGTGGATCCCCGTCTGTGTCGGGCTTTTTAGCAGGCCGGTCTCGTAGATGTGTACCTGCTCACGCAGTGGGCTTGCACATACGTGTCTGTGTGCCCCCACCCATCTCCGAACCAGCAGTGGCGCATTAGCCGCAGGCCGAGCAGGTCAGAGTTCTGATTCTCTGACGAGGTCTCGGCTGTAAACACTGCGGCCATTGGAAACCAGTGTCGCAGTCGGGGGAGCCGGTGGGCGGGGCGACATCAGCACCGGGGTAATTGCTGTCGCCTGGGCAGGCTGCTGAGAGACGTCCCACCAGAATAAGAGCTCTAAAGTCCAATTGAGTTTGAAAATGGTTCATCATGCACGCCGGTCGACCAATTTGGCCTCCTACGCTGTTGTGTCTGAGAAAGGTACGGCAACTGCTTTATTGATTGTCCTTGAGCTTTTTCATACATTCCCGATTTTCCCGTAGACTTTACAACCGACTGCTGCATTTATGGATGTGGTGCATTGCGGAGGCAACACAGGCCTCATAACTGGGGGGCCCTCGGTGACTTAATGTAACCGTGGGCTCCCTCAGCCTTATTCACGAGAATAACGTGCACCATGAGCAAAACTTGATCACAAATGTGCTTTGTGTTTGTTTGCAGCCGGTTTCATCATTCTGTTGGGATTCATTCTGACGGATTAAACATGCTTTGATCACTCTGAAGCTTTGTTTTCTGAAAGTATATATTTTTTAAATGCCGTGTCAAGGCTCATGCTTGCATAGCTAAATTATGTGAATGAATTTACCCCACAGGGAATGTGTAAGGATTATGTCTGTGATGATCAGATCCGTCACAGTCATGTATTGGAATGATGAATCGGTTACTTCACAGCTCGCAGCTCTCTGTTTTTCCTTTGTTTTATTACATTCAGGAACACTTTGGTCCCAAAAGCAATAGAAAAAACCCCCCACTGGATCATGCACACCTTTTGTTTGGTAGTAAAGTTTTTCCCTTTGCCTATATGACTCTTTATTGCTTCTCTTGCAGGTTTAATTGCAGCAATTTGTGTTTTGAACCCAGTGTTTTCTGCCCTGCTTGCCAAAAAGCTTGAACCAGGCCTGCACCCCATCTGGCCCACGGCCTCCAGATCAGCTGTGCAGCTGGACTTCAGGCGCTGGTTGGCGTAGTCAGATGTACGCTCCCAATTAAAAGACTTTACTTGGCTCAGGATTGCTCCTACGTTTCAGCGATCTAAATATGCAAAGGTCCAAAGGTTTACTCGCACGGGGCATTTAATCCTGCGTGCAGTCGGGGTTTAGGAGTTGGAGGGCCTCGCTGGTGTGTGCAGTCTGCCTCTTTCTATACAGACATCATGCTGTGGAACCAACTGTAAGATCTCCTGCATGTGGCTCCTAAAGAAAGGGCCCCTCTAGCTGCCTTTGTGAACCAAAACGTGGAGCTACCAGCGTCTTATCAAAACTGAACGACCCAGTTCCTCGCATCAGGGCAGCGATGAGTCGCTCCCCTCCAACTTCCAGCTCTGCAGAGAGTCTTTGCCTCTGCAGCAACGGTTGAACCTCTGTCTCAAACACGAGAGCCGGGCGACGGAGTGCCGCGCTGCAGGAACCCTGCGGGGGCTGGAGGCCGCTGCAGGAACCCGGGGGGATCTGCTGCGGCGTCCTGCTGTGTGCTGAAGCTCCTGGTGTTCATTTTTCTCATGGCAAATATCACTTGATTGTTTATTTTAAACCAGGAAACGTTTAAATAATTTGTATTATTGTTGAGTCATCATTTTGGCTTTGTCTCAACTCCATCATGCGCTCAACATCAGCAAAAATCATTCCCTGTACACTCAGTCAGTCAGTCAGTCAGTCGGTCGGTCGAGAGCCAGCTGGACCAGACGGCAAGCAGGCAGCAACCCAACGCTGGAGGGGAATAGGAGGCGCGAGGGATTCTCAAAGAGAGCAGAAGGCTGCGTTTCTAAAGGCTCGGCAGAGGAGACGTAAGAGGGGGGGGGGAGGGTCGTTTGGGTGGCAGGGTGAGTGGGAGAGAGACAGAGACAGGAGATAAAGAGACGTGGTTCTGAAATGATTGAGGATGAAACCAGCTCTGTTGACAAGCACATGGGAATAGTGTGTGTGTGTGTGTGTGTGTGTGCGTGTGCGTGTGCGTGTGTGTGTGCGTGGGGGGAGGGGGGGAGGAGACCGTGTCGTCGCATGTGTATCTGCACAACAAGGCGCTCGCATGGGAAATTTCTCCCGGGGGCTGTTGTTTGTTTCCTCTCTGTCAAATTGCATACAGGAAACATTGAGAAGCTATTTAGACGGGCGTCGAGTAGGTGACGGTGACCTTTGGAGGTCACGCCATCTTCAGGGTTTGTTTACCGCGCCAAAGATTTTATGCTAAGTAGTTTATGATTAATAAGACTTTGTGTCCGGTTCTATTATTTATTCTATTTCTGCTTTCCCCCCTTGGTTGTACAGGCAACAAGGAAAACAACAGACATTCACAGCTCAGATTTGATTGGCGGCAAAGCAACCGTCCATCAACTGTCCGACTCGTGGTCCGGGGTATCGATGACTCTCCGGGCTGCAGGCGCCATTCGAACAGACGAATTCATCTCCTGGTGCGTCACGTTTTAGCATCTTACAAGCCTTCTGAATGACAATCGGGTTCTTTTTATTCCGCGTGTTCAAAGAATGAGGCGGCAGCTGATTAACATGACGGGCAGGCCGTTATGCCGCAGCATGGCAGTGACTTTTAATACCTGCGTATTATTTTAGCGATAAACTTCTGTGCATTGGAGTATTTCTCAAGTGTGGGAATTGAGTGAATGACGCGGATGACTCCTCACCAATGAGGAGGAACCCACAGTAGAAGCAGAGCTTGTGCTCTTTACGTTCACGCGGTGAAATGGCTTAAAGACGGGATTTTGAAACTTGTCCCTGGAAAGAAAAGGTCTTAACCTTGGGATCAAAGCTTTGTCAGAGCGTTTTACCTGCTGCGCCTCGCTCTCCTCTCGCCAATGACTGAAGTGAAATAAGTAAATGACACAAAAGGTAAAGTCAAGTGGGCCGCCTGCCCTCCCGCATAAAAATGTAAAAAACGAGTCCCCCGAACATTTCTGGCCTTCTACCTCGTTACGTTTCCAACGTTTTCCAATTATGGATGTTTCCAACTCACCTTGGGAAATTTTGAGAACCAATAAAGTCTGTAAAGAACAAGATGCACCTTAAAGTCATTCTGTGAGGAAGCGTGAGAGGAAGAACATGAAGTAACAGCTCGCTCTGCACGCAGTCGCTGTTCGACATCGGCTCCCAGTGGAAAGGTTTCTGTTCTGTGTGCGTTGCCTCCCGCCCGAATCTAAAAGTAGCTGGACATGAGTCAAATGGTTAGAGGAGAAAGATGTCTTCTATACAGGGAATGAGTTGCCCTGTAGCTTAGTCATCCTTCAAATGTCACACACACACACACACACACACACACACACAGGAAACGAGCATTGTTCATTGCATCATTGCATTTAAATATAATTAACACAGCAAAAACAAACCGATTACCATAAACAGCGTTTAGAGATGTTTTCATCTCCACTAACATGCAGATGTCACGTTTTCAGATTTTGTGTGTGCGTTCACTTCTTCCTAAAAACAACTACACAATACTACAAACCGCTCACTGTTTGTTTATTGCTCTTAAATTGACATCATTTCGATGTGGGTGAAACTAACGCATGCTGAAAATGCAGAATGCCCGTGTTTGTTTCAGTCTCCATTCACCAGTCGGGGCCCTGGGGTTGCTATAGCGACGCCTTGGATAACCATGGTGCTCATAGCAAGAGGTTTTTTTTTTTTTTTTAATTATGCTTTTTAAAGATTTTATTGAGTGTGTTTTGAGAGTCCTTCAAATCCAACATAACGGCCGTGGTGTCGTGAGAACGTCGGGTCCAGCGTTGCCTTCGTGTGCATGTGTGTGCTAACTACGTCGTGGGGGCTGTAAACGGTGATGACGCGCACGTTAATGGGAAAACTTGAGTACCAGAGGAGCCTTAATAAAGTCCGGCAACCCAACAGCATCAGCAAAAGGAAGGTCGGGTATGCCGATGCAACGGCATATTAGCTCGTCTTGGAGGGTTACAAAGCAAATCAGTATCCTAATGTGAACATCTGCACGTTTTATACCAACATGCAGCAGAAATGGTGAAATATTATTTTGCTAAATCTAATGTTTTAGCTGGGCTGTTGAATTTAAATAGCAATTTATTAGGAATATGGGCCACATTATTTCACTTGACCTTAAAAGGCCAGCCTGCTGAAGAGCCTGCGAGAGTGACGGATTCCCCTTCACGTGTTCACCGCTCGCAGGTCCACAGGCATTTCCAGCTGAAATCAATTTCCCCCGCGTGTCAGCAGTCACCTCCCACCTCGGGGAGAGCTCTCTTTCCGAGCAGGCCGGCTCCACGCCTTGTTAGGCAGATCGCTGAATGTTCTGCAGACACGGCAACACTGTCCGCCTCCTCCCAGCCGTCTGAAATACCCACCAATCACCTCAAGCGTCTCTCCTGCCACGTTCACCGCCTGCCGAAGTTCCACCTCGTGGCCACAGGAGTAAGTGGTGTGTTGGTGCGATTCCCCCCGTCAACCGAGTGGGGGCACTGTTGCATCTCCAGGAGTGGATTCCGCGTGCAGGACAGTACGGCGAGGAGGTGCAGGAGTGCCACAGATACGTATCCTGTGTTTTTCATGGTTGCTGTTTAGGGAGACTCTGATCAGAGGTTTGGGCACCGTGTTCTGGTCACATGCTCGCTAAAGACCTTTTGGAGTCAGCACGCCGCCTCACACCAGCAGCACACACACAAGCAGAGCGAGCGCGTGGAGGAGGCGCAGGCTTCCATGCAGGAGCTGTGGCTGCTGCACAGTGTCTCCTAAAGCAAATGAATGGCACGCTCTCCCCGACGCCGCAGACAAATATCAAATCCGCTGTCGCCAAGGCTGCGAGGTGGAGGCGAAGCTCTCTCTCACTGCACTTTAATCCCCGCAGACAATTCATTGCATGGCGGGGCATTATTTTTGTAGAAGCTTTCAACAACAGGGCAATTCAAAGTGCTTTATGTGAGACATAAAGGCGAGACAGAAGTAATGGCAAACGGCAAAAATAGAACATTAATATAAACAGAGGTTAAGCGGTACAAGCTGCAGCTTCTGGAGCCACTGCTGCAGAGATATGCGACGGGTCCTCGAGGCATCTGCCAGGGCAGCAGTGAAAAACAACACGCCATCAAGGTGGATCAGCTATTCTCATAATGAGACGCCCCGAACCAGCTGCTGGCCAGCCAGACGTCGCGCCTAACAACACCCAACAACTGATAAAGAACAGCCTCTTTTTATTGTTTTTATCATCCGGTTACCAGCGACACTAAATAGTAAGTAAATAGCTGCCTTTTCAGCACAAAACAGTTGTAGCCACCAAACATTGTGTATCGCGTTTCAGTAGTCTAGAGACGAATAGGCCTCGTACGTGCGCTACACTTTCAGTTCTTAAAATATATGATTTTATATGATTTTAAGTCCAACCAGCTCAGACCGTGCACAGGAGACACTCAACTGCTATTTTCTACCGTTTAAATAATATATCTTCAAAGTGAGAATACTTCTTGACAGTCCTGCCAGATGTCGGGATCAGCGGAAAACTATAGGTTTTTCCCCAGGAAAGTTTGCGCTGGTCAAAATGTTCTGTAATCATTATAAAACAACTTTTTTTCCCTGCCAACAGCTACTCAGACAATTAAAAAAAAGGCTTATTCCAACCCAATCTCTATTGTTTTGGGGTTGACATTTAGTATCTGCCCTTTTTATAATTGCTTACTTCCTTGGAAATAGAGGATAAATAATTGGCAGCGAAAATTAATATAACATATCTTCACCATTGGGCCTTTCACATAATTATCTCAACATTTTAGCCCACATGCAAAATTGATTTCCTACCTGCACGACCAATTTATGTTGGAAGTTTGTTTTTCGGATGCAACCCCAACAAGGGTTCATCGAAATGTTCCAATACGGTTATTTATTTTACTTTTGGCATTTTCCCGTCAGTTAGGAGATGAAAACTACGTCTCCGTTCTCTCCGATCGCCCGACCGCTGCTCAGATCATCCTCATGTGGACGTGTCGCAGAGAACAGAGGAAGAGGACCGGCGTGACACCAATGCCAAAGTCACTCGACGTGCTGTAGAATTAAGCGGCGTAAGACGCATGCAGATGACACTGCGGCAAACTGCCAACTATGCTCACTGCTAAATTTGGGTTGCAAATAGCAAGCTGGACCCTGAGCTCCGCCTCCTGCGGTGTGCCGACAGACAGCGAGGGGCCGTCCATCAGATAATCCCATGACAGTCATTTCCTTTTGGTCTGATCAAACCGTCAAACCCGACCGTCTCTGAGGGAGGTGAGTGGCGAGGCGATGACTGATGTGAGTGACAGTGTGAAAGAGGGAGGGAAGTCACTCAGTTTACCACCGTTTCCCAGCGTTGTCAAGTGGAGTCTTAATCCCACCGTGTGTGATCACAATCACCTTTTCCCTAATTAAGGCCAGAGGTCAGCGGCAGCAGAGGTGGTCTAATCTACCGTCACGGTGCTGTTGATGCCGTGAAACGTGTGATAACTGGAGACATCAACGGTGACCTTCATCGAGGACCTTCCCGAGATCTGATCTCCTGACGTCTCCTCTCACACGTCCCCGACAACCGACTATTATCGTAAACCAAGATGTGCAATGTACCGTACGCACACAATCAGTATTTAATGGAAGTTGACTGGATAAACACACCGGCTCACTCGTGAGGAGCCGTTGCAGAGATTGATCGACTACAGCGGCGTTCTGATGTCATCTCGACCGTAAAACGAGCTCATACTTTTATTAGTCCAATAACTTAACCAAAGGCCAATTGAATTACCCGCCGTACGGCATGTTGTGCCATCGCTTGTGTTAATTGTGTCGGGGTGGAGGAGGACACATGGAGTCACAATCGGATCTGTACAGTCAGGTGTTAGCCCCTTGTTCAAAATGCAGGTTTCAGCTTCTCTATGTGATGATTCCCAGGTCTTCTCTGATCAATTTGGGTTAGTTTGACACAATGAGATTTCACCAGATCATCTTGGGCCAATTGGCACTAGTATCAGTCAATGCATGTCCCGGTTCATGCTACGCTGCTATTGGCAGATGTATTTCACAAAGATTACGTTTTTAAAGGAGTTCTATTTTTCCTTTTCTTTTAAAAGAAAGCGAGAGTCTGTGGAGGCAATCTGGTGCTGAAGAAGTTGGAGTTGAAGCTGCGACTGGCAGCCCTGCGAGTCGGCAGCTCAGACTCTGCAGCTGCGTCCCAAATCTCCCCGGCAACCGCAGATGGCACAGTCACGACGGCCCTTGAGCTGCGGGCAAATAAAGGTTTATACGGTAAGTAGAAGAAAGACAGAACACACGACTCCAACCGGGAAGACCGCCGTGACGCACGTGATGCAACCCAGGTGGTGGCGCTCTCTCCAGATGCAGGCCCTTTCGCTCGATAGTTATTTCAATAACATGAAACTTAAAGGACCCTCTTCCAGTGAGAATAGCACACACATTGACCGCAGTGGACTGTGTTCATTCAGTGTAACTGCAGGCTACTATAAGAGAGGTCGCGACCTCCAACATCCCAACTGGAACCCTGTGACGAAGGGCACGCTCATTATTTCATGAATTGGTCTCCACAGCATGATTTACTTACCTTTGTATGTGTGAGAGTGTGGGTGGTGAGTCGATACATCTACGGCTGAATTGTTTGTTTGTGGACCGAACTCGGTGTGATGACTCGCTGATCACCTTCGTCCTTAGAAATTGGGGAAGATAAATAAGCAATTGCTTTCACCCACATTAAACAGCAAAACGGCATTTTGCACAGCAGCTGTTACGGTACATTTGAATGGCTACTTAGCTCTGATAAAACTAGTTTGTCACACTGTGCAATATTCAGTTAATGGTTTCATGCAGGCAGACATACAGTGCGAGGAGGCGGTTGTGTGATTCACACAGCGCGTGGCGAGCTCAACAAAACTCCTGTGACGAGAGATGCCCACTTCATCTCCAGCTAACGCTCATCTGGAATAGTTGTGGTTGTGGCGTGTGATGGACGGAGCGTGTGCTGTTTCCTCGTGGGTGGTTCTCTTTGTGATTCACAGCGACCGGGCCGTCCTCCGCCGACGCAGACACTTACGGCCGTCAGACCTGAAACGTGTGTCATGCATGCGAGCTGCTAAGCGTTGGGCCTCGCGGTCCAGAGTCCACACGAGACGCTACTGAGTGACACTGCTCATCCGTATCGTGTCAGATTACAAACGCAGAAGCAGTTTGGGGATTAAAGGAGCATCTTTTGGAAACAATGTCATTGAAATAATATTATAATCACTAGCAATCAGATCTACGTTGCTGCAGTTGGGTGGCTGCAGTGTTGTGTCACTTTGAGCAGAACTCAGATTTAAATCAGTTCGATGAGCTTTCTGAGCAGACCGACCTTAACATTTGCTAAAGGAAGGCTGTTTAGGCTGCAGTACTAAACGATTCCTACGAAGCAAATGAACGGTCACATTAATTCACCTCATGTTGTGAAAGGGTTACTTGCATTTTAACGGCCTCACGCCCTGCAGCATAAAAGAAATCAACCTGTTGAGCACACACATGTTGTAACAGTTGTGACCCTGCGTGCCGGTGACAAGAGAGACAAACATACATAAAGTAGCATGAAGGTTCATTGTACCCAGTACTTTATGTTTGATGCCTAAACTGGACACAAGAGTCTGTACTGTAATCCCCCACCGCTTAAAAAACACATAACAAGTCATATTAATATTAAGTAGTTACTACATACATTAATAATAATCCACACGTATCTCCTGGTAATACCTACGCAGACAACGTGGCGATGAAACAACTTGTTTCACCTGCGTAACATGAGATGATGAGGAAAGGCATGTTGTCGCATTACAAACCCAAAGCCTTTGGCCTTTTAATCAAACCGTCCGTAGCTGTTATTTTCACTGTCAGCAGAGTCTCCTGGAGGCCAAACAGACTGTTTGACACCTCTTAAACACACCGCAACGGTACACCCGTCATCTTTGCAGAGGAGAACCATCGTTTTCATTTCAAATGAGGCTGCAATTAATGTAACTTTTAACCCGGCATTCACCAGAATCCCACTCACCGCCATGCGCACGGCATACGGACACATATCGAGTAACACGGAACACCGAGGGAACCCACTGGTCGCGTTCATGCCAGAGACCTGAGACCGGCTCCGGTGCAGAGGCAGACATTTCCTCATAGTCCTCCTGCAGCCGGGCTGCATGCACAATGCAAAGGAACGGAAACGTCAACACGCTGTATCCCCCGGCCATGCAAAGCAAACGCCGCTGACCACGGAGCCGGGAGGCAGCAGGTCGGCAGGCTCTCCGTGCGATGGCTCCGTAGTGATCGACACGGGCCGGGCGGGATAATCCCCACTGTGCTAATCCGAGAGACCAGCTTCCGGGACGCCACCAAATGTGCTTTCCGACGAAGGTTGGCCGCACGGCAGGAACCCCTCCCGACCATGAAGCCTCACCCAACTGGCTTTTAGTTCTTTAGCCAAAGCAGCCATGATGCAAATGGAAAGGGACACTTTTAGGCCGGAAATGAGGTGAGTCATTAGAATTTTTGTCTATATGCTTCCCTTAAGCCACCAACGTGACACAGTAGCTTCAGGAGACATTAAGCCACACAAAAATAACTCCAGGAAGAGCATTAATTCATTTATTAGTCAAAACCAACCCGCAGGGGGCAACTGGAAATATTCATGTTTGTACTTTATATTTAGAATTAACAAACTTGTACAAGCTGAATAATAATTTCAACCACGTTTCTTAGTTTATGGTCGAATACCAAAACGAGCATTTCTCCTTTGGTGATGATTGTATTTATATATTCAATAGGCGTTGCATATTTGACATTAATTAAAAGGCAGCGCGTCCACAAATTAATCATGAACTAAAAATAAGAACAGACTGAGGTTCTGTTTTTTGCAAAAGTCTGCATGACATTTCTAACGCGTGAGCAGTAATCCTTCATTATTGCTTTGGTTCTTAACAACACAGAATTAACAAGGGGAGACTTTATTTTACAACATTTCAGAGGGTCTCCACAGGCGTCCCTGGGTGCTCGTCACCGCGCACATGCTGCCCTTCTGGCAGTATTTTCATGAGAACGGTGCGTGTGTGTCTTTCCCCCAACTCCCATTCGACTTTAGTCTCTTTATTCCCTCTGCGATGATCCGTGCAGATCTGTGTGCCAATAATCAGGCATGATGTATCGATGACGTATTGGCGAGATGCTTCCAGTCCAGCGAATGTGCACTCTGGTAAGAAAAGCAGTGGCCCTCGACGTGTGCGGACATTTTCTGACGCATTTCATTTATTTGACAGCTCAACTTTACATTCGGAATCAATGTGCAATGTAAGTATTCTGTCCGCCGCCGCTGCCAAAGTGCATGCTGGGATTTTGCAGTTTCCACTAAAGTGCTGTGCGAGTGTGTAATCCGAAACTGACGTCCGACCATGTTGTGCTCGGTGTAAAATGTATTTTTGACCGGGTTTTTTTTGCCACAAAGAAACACACACAAAGAATTGTTTTCCACAGGAGGCTGCTGCGTTTCCCTCGGGATGATTGTTGTTTGGAGGGGTTGGAAGATTTTTGACTTGTTGACTGAGAGAAGCTTTTCCCCAAAGGAGTAAAACGCTGCGCTGCCAATCGCGCCTGGCAGCCAATCATCTGACCGCAGCGGCATTCCACCGAAAATCAATGGCAACAACAAAAATATTTGGCAACAGATTTATTTTCTGTCTGGGGAGGAATCCCGTTCCTATTATCACAAAGAGCATTTAGTCTGCCCCTTTTCCCACAGGTGACCGTATGGAGGAGGAAGTAAGCAGGAAATAAACACAAAATACAAATACAATTTTTACCTGCAAGACAAAAAAAAAGAGTTTTTCTGAATTATTCTATACACAGTCAAGTGACACGAGTTTAAAGGAAGAATAAATATAACACGTCGTGCGGTTCATCATTATTAAAGCCCTGTTTAAATTCTGTACTGACAAAAGGACATAATTTATGTTTAGAGTGAGACGCTGAGCGCTAAAGGGCTCCTGTGCGTCGCCGTGGATGATGTAAGTGCAATAACGCAGGAGCCCGTCTCAAAGCAACTCATTTTCACTCCGAGATTGGGTACCCAACTTCCAGGCGATGATTGCATTCGTGACATGCTCTCCACTTAGGTAAAAGCAGTGTAATTATAGACTTGACCTTTAAGGGCATTTCCTCCATTGAATCCTCTTAACAGCATTCAAAAGTGAGAATACAGCTGTGATTGGTGGAGCTTTGTACATTTCATGGGTTGCACTCCTATTTCGTGGGGTTAACTCATCTGCAGCACTTGAAGAGGTCTCCTTTTTGAAAGTCTCCCCACGTTGGTAAAGGACCGGGAACACGTGGGATAAGACCCGTGTGCGCCTTATGAAGCACTTTGATTATCCGCATCGGTTCTTAGTTAATACCAATAATAGCACATGAATGTGTGTGTTTATTATACGCATGAGGCAAAAACATCTGCTTTTTGTTGATATGTGCCTTGTTGTTGCCTCTCTGCAGGTTAAGAACATTGCTTTACTGGTCACTAAGCGGCTCGGCCGTGGCGGATGAACACACGATGAACCTCACATCTGGGATTTGGGCTGAAAACGTTAATTTGGTTTATCTGACCTGTTTTTGAAAGAAACATTCTGTGACACCAAAAGGGAGATGATGTACTGTTTCACGACTATCTTCAATTAATGAGTGGATCATTTAAAAGGCAGCATGACTAGCACAAAGTCACGCGGCCAATAAAACAACGTGTGCACGTACAGCAACAGCTCACTGTTGAATGATTCAAAAGCAAGTAAATGGACAAGCAGCAGATCAGAGTCTTTGAGCAGTGTTTTTTATTGTAACTTAGCCCATCACACGCTGCATGCACGAGGGAGATGCTTAATTGAGGGGCGAACGCACGCTTCAAGACTTCTTGCACCTGGTAGAGGAATAAGGAATGCCAGCTCTGCACCATCGTTTGACACAGCAAACGTATTTATCCTTTCATCATGTGAACGTTTTAAAGTGAAAACGCCCAGCAGCTGCTACCGGGATCAATGCGGGGACGTTTGTCATGAGGGAAGCATGGAATTGGGTGCTGGCATGCAGAGAGCACTCGGCACTCAGAGTTCACGTGAGTGCAGCGTCTGGTTCTTTGACGGGGGGGGGGGGGGGGGGTCGCCGTCCTCCCGGTGCACCTCGCTCCCTGCGTGACCGACTCTGAGCTGTGCATCGGCACAGAAAGCTGTTTGGATAACTGTCAGCTCTGCCTCTCTCTCATTGCCATCAAAAATGAAGGCTCATTTTTCTCACTCCCTGTGACTCCCCTCAAGACATCTCCCCCCGAAATGCAGACGGATGGCTTCCTCTGCGCCCTCCCACATGCTCATAATAGATGGCCCATCTCTGAGTGACAGACAGTTTCTACTCTGTTTCTATCTAGATCGCTTCTGTGTATTGTGGTTGTTGAAGCCCAGCAGCATCAGAAAACCCTGCATTGGGGCGGATGGTGTGATATTCTACGCCTGCTCCAATGACATTACGCGGGCACATACACAGATCTCTGGTTGCACCCGCTGGCTTTGGAACCCACTTGAACTGGCCTCCGACATGGAGCGTCACAGCGCGCCACACAAATATTAGAGCAGCATCCTCTCCTGCAGCCGCGACCATCCATCACGCTCAGCCGGAGGACTCCTGAGCGTCGCTCCCTTTGGGTGGGAGATTGATGGTGACCTCAGCTCAGTTTATCGGGCGTCCACCTACTCGTCTTGCCCAGCGAGCACTAACCACGCAGCCCCCCTCGTCTCTGTCTGGGGAGCCGGGTCTCATTGGTCTGAGGACACGTGGTCGTGCTGATGGTGCCTCCACTGACTGCGGGCTTCGCTCAAAGGTCAACAACTGTCGGTCACTTCAAATGTGGAGTGAAAAAAACATCCCGATGTTGCTTCATTTGACGCGTCGCATGTTTTCACCCAGCTGAAGAAAACGCAATCAATTGTAACCTCAATCACACAGCTCGGTCTCGCTGAGGAGGAATGATTGATTTCTAAATAGAGACGTTATTGATCCTTATCCGAGGCGTAAATGAACGGCTCCTCGACATCGCCTGTGACAGCCTCCGCCCGCCCGCTCTGTTAGGGAGATGAGAGGGGACGCATCCGTCTTGATGGTGCCGTGTCCTCTGCGTTGTTTACGTCAGACGGCGCAGACAATCTGTCAAGAAATGACAAACCTCGGACTGTCATAACAAGCGAACCCCCCCGACCCTCCCTTCTGCCTCCACAAAGCAGAACTCAGCAACCTTTGGCGACAGTGAGCCGGCCTGCGTGCGTCTTCTCTGCACAGGTCACTTCGCTCTCACACGACCACGGCGGCGTATCTGCCTGAGCGCCGTCTGAGTGGCGACAGTGAGCCCACGCCCTTATCGTCCCACCTGGGGCAAAAGGTCAACTCCCCCTTCAGACATACGCGCACACACACACACACACACACACACGCGCACATGCTGCTGCATCACAGGCCCACTCACCTGGGGAAAAGTCCTCCCCCCCAGGTGGGCCGGAGAGACGTCCAACACAATCAGAGTCTTCAGTATAATACATGCAGACAAGTCCTGTTGCCCAAGAGAAGGCTTAATAACTTACTACAACAGTAATTACTTGCCAGGAACCAGATAAGTGTATCTAATACACATTTTATCATCTGGCATTTTCTTATTGGAGGTGCGTAAGTAAACAGATATGAGTCACATTTCTTTTCCTGCGCAAGAAAAAGAAAAACAAATATTTTCTTAAAATTCCATTCTGGGCTGGACTCTTGGTAACCGATGAGTGCATGCTTTGGGATGCATGCCAAGGGGATGCTCCGCACTGTAATCTAATAAGAATAATAATTTGACCTCCCCAGAAAGCCTGACGTTTTGTAAAAATGCAATTTTCCCTTCTTCTCTTCCCCTTAAAGACAATAACTGCACAGAGGAGAAGATGTGAGGATAACCCAATAGACAATAAACTATAGCTTTATTTTACATTTATTCACCCCTTGAGATGGAAAGTATGTTTGGATTTCATAAAAAACAACACGTGTCTTGAGGCTTTAAGTTGTGTCGTTTTACAGGAAGTAAACCATTTTATACGTACATATTTCTACAATAATAACGCAATGCTTAATGTACTGAATCCGAGCAGAGCGACTTCCTGTTGTAAACTAAACCTCCTCATTCACTGTTAATAATCATAATCACCAAGAGTCCCTGGGAAAAATAAGTGCACACTTTAACATGATTGTTACTCTTGAGGGAGATGCATTTTAAACCATATCGATAAGTGGAATGTCTGATGGTTTATGGGTATTTATTACCCATACTTGTGCGGTCGGGGGTCTGTATATATATAAACATCCTCCTCAAACATTGTGGCCATGCAGTGCAATGCTTTGTACACGAGGTTCATTGTTGCTGATTCCTGCAGTTTTAGCCGCGTTGGCTTCCTGTTGCCTCGCTGCCACTTAGAGGGTATCAGTTGTATCATTTCAAATGTAATTGTTTGCAAAATGAAATGATTCCCTCTCTCATGGAGGGAAGAGTTTGTTCTTCACAAATATCTTCCGACGGAATAACTTTACTCTACTGCCTGCTGGATTGGATGGCCTGATTCTGAGCAAGAAACGCTCCTCGTCTCAACAACCTGCGATACAATCACACAGCCCCGAGCTCCTTCTAATGAGTCGCTGAACAAAAATAACTCTTTTTGCTTTGCATGGTGTGTGTGTACAGAGAGATAAAAGATCCCCACGCGGTTTATTTCTCTGCCTCACCATTATCTTCAACCATTAAACCTTAAACCATCAGAGGCTTACTTGAATCCTTCGCGCCCGCCGGTAAACTATGGAGGAAATCACCTGGTCTGTTACTCAGCGCCAAGCGACGCCAATGAAGAGCGCTTACCTTTTCTCAGTGGATATCTGTTGCTTTTCATCAAGTTCCCAATCACATTTACGTCTGATCAGCTCCCACTGAAGCCTCCTGTCGACTCTCGCGCCGCCTCCGCCGGCAATTTACGCCGCTGACGGGTCAGCGGATTGAATGTGCAAAGCAGAAGCCAGCAAAGACATCAAAAGCCAAACTTCTGCTGCAGCTTCAGCCGGCGAATCGTCCCGTCTTTCACTCAGCGGCTCAATGAAGGACGGCCAAATGTTTCCACAGCTAGAAAGCGTCTGAAGAAATTCAGATGCACATTCAGCGGCGAAAAAAGACCGAAATACGGTTCATTAGCATTTGTTTCAAGCCGCCCCTTTGACGGGTGCTTTGTTAGAGTTTTGGTGCATAAATGATTTGACTGTGGGGGGGATTTTGGGCAAAAGTCCTTGTTTCCATGATTCTGAGATAATTCACTAATCAGCAACTGTAGCTGCTTTAACACAATGGACCCTTTATGAGGAAAATACTACACATGCTTACTTAAGATGTAAATGTAACTTAGCCAAACACTTATGTGATGGAAACCTCAACAATAGCCAGAAATAACAGTCATAATATAAGTGCTATTTTAACTGTATTTTTGCCTTCGTTCCTCTGTCTAAAAGCCAATGTGTTATTGTGCTTTGCTCATTCAGCCAAATCAATAGTGTGATGTTTAAGCACGATGGGCCTCTGACCCCGGCACAATCAATACCCGTTACGGTTGTTTCATATTTATTTTTCAAAGCACAAATGTGATGCCGGCTGACAAAACTACGGGAGGTGGACGAGAGTCGGCACTGCTGATCGATGCTTCATCCCACTGAAAAATGTTCCAGCCCTAATTTCATCAAGGCGGTAAACCCCACTTCATCCGAATCTGACGAGAGATTTCTGTGTGAAAAAGAACACGCATTAAAATGGCATTTAATTGCTGCCCTGTTCTATTCTACCCTCTCAGATGGCTTGAGGGCGAATGCATTGCTACTCGTGAGCAGAGCGAGTGGAATGATCGATGTGTCAGTTTTCAGCCAGCTTGCGTCCAATATCGACTTCAGCCTTCCATTTGGAGTGAGTTATTAAACGGGTCCTGCAAACAATGCAAATCAAATCAAACCCCAGCGTGTAGCAGCAAACCGCCGTTTCCTAGTGACCGTCTTTGAGGAGGAGAAAATGTGACACCCAGGAAACAAGGTTGTGCACGCAGTGTCGTAATTGTCCCATTGTTGATTGGAGTGTCTGGTGGACAGAATGTGAATATATCTTTAGTGATATTTTGAGCAAGGAAGAGTGGCTTTCAAAGGGGATGGCGGTTACTAGGCAACAAGCAGCAGAACCAATTGAGGAGCAACGTGAAGAAAGTTTCTCTCTCTCTCTCTCTCTCTCTCTTTCAATCAGGCTGTGTGTGTCTCTCTCCCTCACACACGTGCAAGTCAGAGCTTCGCCTGCAACCCAAATCCCCTCTGAATAGTCCGAGAGCTCAGACCGAAAACACGAGCTTCCTTACGTGCAGGATTTGTGTCCGGTCGAAAGTGGAAGGAAAAGCTTGGATAGCACAACGTGTCGGTTTCCTTTCTCTACGAGGCAGACAGACGCACACATTAGGCCACTTTTCACCACCAAACAAAAAGTACACGGGGAAATAAAAAAGGTCTGCTTCACTGCTGAGACACCACAAGTCTGTATGGTCTTATTGGCAGATAAACTGACTTCCAGCACGTCTTTGTTTGTCATCTTTTGGTTCCCGTTGAAACCCTTTCGTCAGCGCATCAATTAGCCACGCGACGTGCACGCGGTAATTGAACACAACCGTCTCCACTCACTCGGATCCGGACATTGTTTTTCTGTGTTCTCACCTGTCGTGGGCCGATGTGTAAGAAATCAAATATAAACTGACAACAACTTCGAACAAAATGTGCCTTTATCCGAATCTGCCGAACAACCGGCGTTGCACACGCGTGTTAGTAACACGATGCGCCAGGAGGAGGAGGAGGAGGAGGAGGAGGAGGAGGAGGAGGAAGGTGGCTTAGGAAATGAAACACCCACTTTCCCGACATGTCAGCGATATCTGCTTGGATTTTCCATTCATCTTCTGCTTTTGTGGTGTTTGCACCGACTGACTGCCTGAGTAACAATGGCGAAGCTCTTCCTCTGCACGCGGGGACCCGCGCCCTCATCATCCTCGCATTCACCACGCGCAACTTTGATTTTTGTCACCATTTATGTTATCTCCTCTAAAAAGGCTTTTGTTGGGGCCTCCGTTTGACACTTTAGGGAGGATACTGGAAATTACATTTTCATCAAAGAGGATAAAGAATAGGCCTTAATCCAATTTACAGCCTTATCAAAGTGAGGTCTGTGTAAATAGGAAGGGGAAGCGATTGGCTGAGGCTCCCACGCACACAAACACAGGAAAGAGAAAAACACACCTGAAGAAGTCTTCTCTGGGGAAGCAGGTGGTTTTTAAAATGGATGCACGACTTGCGGCCTCACAGCCTGTTTGACATCACTGGTCACATGTTGCCGCTGTCGACAGGAAGCTGGAAGGAGGACGGTTTTTTTATCTTGAATTGATTCGCCGGTCCAGAGGCGCAGAATTTAGCTTCGCATGTGTTTGTAGAAGGAGAAACCTTCGGGTTCTGTGGGGACACGGACCTTTAATCAAGGAGACTTTTGGCCTTTCACGTCCTGTAAGCTTCACAAAGAGGCATCATGTGCATAAAGGCCGGCTGGTAATAAAATGAAATATGTATGTATGTATGTATGACTCAAAGATGACACGGAGAGCATCGTTACATTTTTTCAGCTCTTCCAGTCCTTTTAGTGAAATAACCTTCTCACACACCCGTAGGTACCCGACTTGACTTGACTTTATCTTAAGAATATTTGTCTCGTGCCCAAAGGGTTACTCTCTTTCATATGAATAAAACAAGGCTTTGTTACCGTTACTGTTTTTTCTATTTGAATATAAAGTGCAGTCCACAGTCAAAGCACAGAACGTCATCAGAGAACAGAGAGACGATGGACAGGTGGAGCGTCCACTTTGGATCCACCAGCTGCCTGATAAATGAAACACTGACAAATGAAACTCATAATCTGCACATCAACACGCTGCAACATGGCTGCCTGTAGCTGCACATTTGAATGGGGCTGAAAATGGATTACAAAAATTCTAATTGAAAAACATAATCTTAGTGAGACGTTTCATTCACATATACATTCAATGTTTAATTGTTGGCTTTTAAATTGTCGTGCGTTTGCAATTTTGAGTCTTATCGGCGAGAAGAATATGATGATAGCTTAACTAAAAATCCCTATTTTGCTTGTAATTGAGCATAAGAACGCGTATGCATGTACATATGTATTCATTCATGTATAAATCAACAGATCCCAGGTAAGTGAATGGCTCCTGTGCTGTAACATGGAGGTTTGAATGGCCTTTCATCACAGGGTGACGCATTGGAGGCATTAAGTGTGATTGAAGGGTCAGACGAGGCGCTTCACATGCTTCTGGCTAAAGCCGGCGTGAGTTGGCTTTTCCTCATCAATGATTTCATAGCAGAAAGGAAACTGGGGCAGAGCAGAGTTTCTTTTCCATACTGCCAAGACTGCATTACATTTTTTTTCGGCATCTGCTCGCTGCATCGGCTCCACATGCAGGCAGGCAGGGACACGGTGCGTGAGCAGAATCAGAACCAGGATCCCACGAAGGAGACGATGATCAATACACGACCAAAGCAACGCCGCTTCATGAGACAGAAGAGTCACCTGCTGCAGCGCCACGCGACAGGAGTGTTTGTGCAACGTCTTGGTCATCATGGAATAAGGAAATCAATAAATGAGATGTAAATCCAGATCATCCTACAAACACTAGGATATAGAAATATATAGTGACACGCGCCTATTTCACCTCACGGGTTGAAACAGGAAGTTTGGAGACCTTGGAAAGTATTGAAAGTTAATTTTGCATGCAGGACTTTCTCAGTACAGAAGAATCCTTTGGATGCTGTAAACTTCAGCCATCTGGGACTTTTTGCACACTGAAATAAACGCTGGGATTGTAGGAAACTGCATATGCACATGCAAATACGCTCGTTAAAGAGCCATTTAGCTTTTTAATACGTCTGCGTTAATATTGTTCGTGTGCCACTGATTGAAACCTTAAAACCGCTGCCAAACATGTCGGTGTAATCGATGCAGCGAATCCTCGGGGAGTCAGAAACTTGTGAGCGAGACTCCGACCATCTGCTTCCTCAACAGTAAATGTCAAATGAATGAATAAATATGCTAAATGGCACGAGGACAGTGTTTGCCAACATGGCAACAGACACACAACCAGCGCAGAGGGGCACGAAAACGTTCCTGTTCAAACGTGTATTCATTCAGAAGACAAGTATTTCCCATCTCTTTGTGCCATGAACAATTTAAAAAAAGTTTGTTTGGTGAAGCTGCTTTCAACTGAAGTGAATTCAGGAGCCCAAACTAGATATTGATTTATTATAATGGCACAAAATCCCCAAAACACCTTTTTATTCCATCTTAAGCAATGCATTGTATTTCATAACCCCGTGTTCTTTCCTTAGTTTGTTTAAGAATAGCAAAAGTAGCTACAAAAACGACATATAACTAACGCAGTAAACAGCGTTCTCTCCACCAATGCAGAGGTGTTTATTGTTATCACAATGTCTGCTTTGGTCCTTACGTGATATAAATAATAAGTCATAATTCTTCATTTACTCAGATTCATTCTTGAAGTCCTATGTTTTCTTCTTATGTCTCATATTTATCTTCTTCATCGCGTGGAGGAAACCGCCCGTCATCATTTTTCCGGTTTCTCTTCGCCTCTGCAGCCTCTTAAATGAAACGCTGCAGGGGGGAAGTGATCACGAGGACTTCGATTGAATTGTCTGTCATCCATTCAACTTTCCGGACACAACCGCTGATTCTGAAATGAAACGGAACAACGAGGCACCGATGGGTGAGAACCGTGACCCACGTGTCTGTCGTCTATCAACACACTCCTCAATCTGCCATTATTGCCTTTCTAAGGAATTACTCTGAAACGGCCTCAGAATCCTCCCGTTTGCACGGCACTAGAGAAGATTCAGACAGCCACCAAGAGCAGGATTACCAGGGTTACCCCCCCAAAAAACATTGGATCAGTCCCAAATCTGTTTCAGTTTCCAGGGGATGTATCGCCCCGGTAACCAACCTGCTCTGGAGGAGATTCAGCTCAAAGGATTCCACACAATGTGTCAACAGGCTGTGATTGGTTCAGTGTAGCCGGCTTTTTTTTTTTTCCATAGTTGTTGTTCCCGTTGCAGAGGTCCAGGATGCTCGAGCAGGAACCATGAAGGCTTTCACTCTGATCCTGACATGCTGATGCTTGTCACTGAGCGGAGCTTAAAACAGTGATTTGTGTCAATGCTTGCTACATGCTAAGGCTGTCTTCCAAAGCCCATGCAGCGTGCATACAACAGGGAGATATTTCCTCACAATGTGGCACGTTGAACTTTAACCCCCTGTGCAAAGTACTATGTGTCAGAAGAGAACATCCTGCACCTTACATATTGTGTAGATATTGTGAGTAGGAGAGACGGTTTGTGCTTCAATAGACAAGGTGGTATACAAACAGCCTGAGAAGAAAAGGCGGCGTGAACAATGAGACTGGTCTCAATCAACGTTCAGATGACTGAATCGGAGTCTGACCGCGCTGAGAGGTACGTGCACAGCGCTTCTATGCATATTTCACTTTGCTCAACCCCTGAGTGCTCACTCTGAATGTCATCTCGCAGTTCGGTTCATCTACACTCACTGAAGGATGTCAGCTGGCCCTCATTTAAAAGCATCTGGCAATTCTCCTGAAGCACCGGAGAGGGTCCGTGCTGTGCTCGATTAAAGGAGCACTTCCCATCGAACGCTCTCAGAGAGTATTGCTGGAGACACATCAGCCAGGTCAATAGGAGAAGAGTGTCCTCCCCGGGCCAATCCACTCACTTAATCAAAGGCTGGGTCACAGCATCCCTGCACGCTGCGGACGGTTCACCTTGGAGTCTGACTTTGGAGGTGTGAACATGGCTGATTATCTTTCATCATCATCCTCTTTGTGTGCGACAGTCATGGTACCAAACATACTAGACTTCTCTAAATCAGATTAGAAATGAAATATTTAATACCTGACAGCATCGTATGTTCCATCTTTTCCTAAAAAATACTCTTTTACGTGAGGCTTCTCTCTTCTCACCAGACGACGAACAAAGTTAATGTGCTTCAGAGTCTGAAATGAAACCAAAAAAGGTTTCTGAGACTCAAAGCAGCCAAACTGAGACCTGACGAGCCTGGAGGGTTTGTGGGTGTTGGCAAGCGTACATGTCAGTGTGCAGCAGGAGGGTCAGCTAAAGGTTATGCACAATGCCTTTAAACCAGAAACGTTTCAGTACGTTATATTTTCAACAAAGCAAAGCATCGAAGTCGTGTAACATGTAACATGCACCCTGTTATTGATCTCATGTAGTCAAACCAGGGTCACACACAAAAAGTCCTTCTTCGTTTCCACTAACATTGACCAAAGCAAATGTAACGTAAGATAAATGTAGTTAGAGTAAATCTGTGTCCTTTTTTCTGTATTATGTCTTCATGTGATGAATCTGCGATGGCCGACTCTTCCACAGGGACTAATAGTTTCAGACCTGCTGATGCTGGATGGAGCCGTCAGAAAGCTGTTTGGTGAGATTATGAAAAGAATATTCACGGGAGAAAACGGGCCGTCGATGTGTCTACGATTGTCTCCCCGATTAACAAAGAATAAATGCAACCAAAATACAGACAAATATCAGCGGAAGACGCAAACAGACAGATGCAAAACAACGAGAGGCGAGGCGGTGAGGCAACGGCAGCAGGAAGTTGTGGGGGAGCTCATTATTTCTGTGGCGGATGATTTCCATCATGGCCGCCCGAGGCCCACCGGCGACGGGATTCACAATGACGTGACGTTCCTGGCTGGTCGCCCTCAGAGTGGGCGCGTGCCAGGCCTCTCCACCGCGGGGAAAGGACCTCTCCAATCAAAGCCTATCCCTCAATTACACTGGCAATGAAGCCGGGACACGGACCGGTCGCACCACCGAAAGCCTGAGCTTCTTCACCGAGGAACAATCTGGTGGGATCGAGTTTGAATGACTTCATATAGTGGAGATAATTATAGATTTATTGTATTTATCAGGAGCTTTAACCACTATGTGATTAATTATGTAAAAAGTTCATCTCCTGCTGCATTTTGTATTCCGGTCGAGCATCGCCACTCTGCTTGTTTTATTCTTCAGCTACTTAATACAGTTGGCCGATGAGATGGGGAGGACATCGGAGTGGAGACACTTAATGAGGTAGAAAGCAACCTTATCACGACTCTGAGACTCACTCGTGTTGGCAGTTGCCATTGATTTCTCTTCCAAATGATCTCCGTGTCGTCTCATTGGTCGGCGGTGAAATCACTGCCAGCCAGCCAGATGTGTTTGTCTGAGCGCAGCCTGATGTTAACTTCCTGTTTAGTGCACCTGCTCAGCCATGTGAAGCCTAAATTATGGGCCCCGTTTAGAGGCTTTGGGGGCATGTGCTTCCCTTGTGAATGACAGGAAGCAGCTTTGACTTTTTCCGTTTGCTTTCAGTGCGTGACGGTAAACTCTGAGCCTTCTCGTGTCACTTTGGGATTAAAAAACACCAGATGACCAGAAAGGGTTTGCGTAGTTTGAGTTTGCGCTGTATTCTTTAGTCGCTCTGTGTCTGCGGTTTGTTTGTGAATCGTCGTCGTTGTGGTTGTTGTTTGGAATCTCCTTGGTTCTGTGTTTTAATCTTACTGCCTCTCCGTGTGGGTGCTTTACACCTTTCAGCTCTGCAGTAGTGTTTTTTGTGGCTACTCTGTATCTCATCAGGAGGTATTTAAACCCGGGCTGCTTGACTAAACTACCCGCAGCTGCCTCGTCTGCGTGTTGAAAGCTGTATATTCCCCCATAGTAGCAGGGGTTCGGTCCTTATCGGGGTTATCGCAATTACGACGATACTTTTCCATTTTCCGTGGCTCTGGCTTCTTTAAAAAGTCTCTTTTATATAGCAGTTTATCTACCGTTAGGGATCAAAGTGTAACAAACAAAAACCGCGTTCTGTTCCTACACACATTTCGAGGAATAGCAAATAAATGACTGCCAGTCGGAGCTGGAAGTCTGTTCCCTCGGCAGCGTTGCACTCTATCTGGGCCACATGCTGGCTGTCTTTTTGAGGTCTTAATGGCCCAATTATCGCCGCTCTGAAACAGATCAATGGAGAGCTGCCAGCCAGCGCTCCCTTCACAATGGGGGATGGGAAAGGTGTGACAAGATGCACGAAGACCCTTTGAAAGAGGTGACAGGTGCAGCCATTTGCCAGAAGTCTGTCTTTCTCCAAGAGGTATGGCTGTAACAGGAAGCTGTCCGCGAAATGGCAGCGCTCCCCCTTTGTACGCGAGACACAATGGCTGTGCACGCATTAAATCTACCTGGCAGTGTGCAAGCGCACGTCTTTGTGTCGGCGGAGACGAGAGCTAACACTATCAAAACCCTGGAGAACGAAAAACATTATTACTTTGAAAAGAGTTCTCTAATTTAAGTCAAGGTCAGCGGCATGTGGAGAAAAAACATCACAGCAGAAATACAATATTGCAGAAACCCAGCTTTTAAAATACTTTGTTTCAGAGGTGTTTACAGTAAGCTGCACAACAATTCCCCTCGTGTCAGAGGCTGTTAAACGTCCAATTTGTCCCGGCCGCAGATTTCCTCCCCAGAACCTCGACAACCACGAAACCTCCTGCACCGCCCGCCGCGGCGTTCCAGACACGATCGACCGACGCCATCCGGCTCTGCTGGTGATCACCGACTCGTTTCATCTTTGTCTCAGCTGACCGAACGCCAGACCAAAGCAAACGCTCCGAATGCACCGACTTCGTTTAGTGATCGTAGTCAACCGGAATGCTTTTCCAACCTGAATTTAAACAGGCGTTCGTCATGTGACTGTCCCGCCGCCATTGGGAGTCTTTCTGGACTTTGATTCACGTAATTAGCGGTTCGGTTTATAGGACGGGACATTTGTTTTTCCTCATTAGCATGTTATTCTGCTCTTACGTTGAAAGCAGCTGTCTTTTCCACTGTGTCTGATGTGTTGTGTTTGATCTGCGCTTCTTATTCTGTTCTAACAAGGTAGGAATTTGCATGGCGGCATTTATCGCAGAAACATTTTTGAAGTTGTTTTTGAGTAAAGTCACGACTTTAACACTATGTTCTGCCTTTTTAACCCTTCTGACCGAGATAGAGCAGGTTCTCCTCCAACATCTGGCATCAATGCACATTTTTTTTCATCAAAAAAACCTTTCAAGCACACAGCCTGAGTCAAGTTAAACATTTCCAGTATTGTTGTGCTGCGCTCATAGTGCCCAAATACAAAGGATCCATGTGCATGCGCTCTCTTCGAGCTGCTTGTTGGCAACGCACTGCTCATCTACGCAGCCGTGCAGCTCGCCCGGGGCGTTGGGCGTGCTGTCGGCTGAGCGCTGGGAAATCAATGTTCACACTGCGCTTCATACCTGAGAGCCGAGGAGCTCCTCGGAACGGTGGGTTGCTGCTTGGCAGGAGCTGTGATCACACAGTGGGGACCTCTGCCACTGTTTTTGCCCACGTTCGTCTCCGAGCCATTAGCATGTGAGAGGTCATCTTAACTCAGGGCTGTTCTTCAAGAGCCGGGACCTTCTACTATTACGATATCTCGTTTTATGTTATATTATGATACAATCTGATGGATAATTCATCTCCATTAAAACTTCTTCACTTCAGACAGACGGGTCTTTTCCCTTTTCCTCATTTCATGTTTACGTGGCCTGTAAACATGGTTGGTAACCTTCAACAGATGAAAATGTTGAAATCCCACCAATTTCACAACTTTATTCTTCTGCTCAGTCAAAACCGACTGCTGACGCTTGAGTTGTAGAAGCTGTGCCGTGCTAATGGCGGCTAATGCCGCGTGTAGCATGGCCTCACGCAGCGAAGAGGAGCTTCTTTCCAATCCCCCGGATGCTTTTCTTTTCATGCAATAAGAGTAGAATGATCCTTGCTGCCACACAGACACTTTCATACATTCAGAGCCTCCAACTCCGTTTCATTAGCTGCACATCTCCAGGTGTTTGAGCAAACAACTCGTTTGGCCGTCCGTCTTTGTCAGCCTCATTCCCCCCAAAAGAACCGACCAAATCGAGCCGGGATTTACAGTTTAGATTTCCAACACAGAATATTTTGGCCCTTAGCCGGCTCATTATTTTTACACAAATTAGATTTTGATTATAACTTGAGTCAGTTGCAGCTCTGTGTGGATCTCCACCCCCCAAAAAACATCAACCTGCATCTGGAGAATACGACCTACTGATTCTCCCTAAATGGGAGGATGTTTCGAATCAAAACTTAATAAAAAACATTAGTCATAATTATGTTGAGAACTTGAAGCATCGACTGACACCCACGGTGACCGTTTGCGATGCCTCGCGGACGCTAAAGGGGTTAAGAGTGAGAAACGGAAGGCTTAGAAGGAATAAAGGCTTTCTAAATGTTGCCTGTCCTCAACGCTAATTTGGCCTTTGTGGCAGAAGAAAACAATGAGGCGAAAATAATTTAGCTGGCTGTCTTCAGCCAGAGGAGATGAGAAATAATGAGCAAATAGCAACAATAAAAGTGGAATAATACCAGGATTAGCAGTGGTCTCACAGGTTTCTGTCCAGCTCGGTTTATTATTTACCAGTTGTGTGCTCCGAGGCCTGCAGCTGAAGATAATAATATTGTGTTCGGCAGCAAAAGCAATAAGGGTAAGCAGAAAACTTCAGGCACACCCCACATCAGTCTGCTCTCCCTGGTGGAATACGTGCAGGAAGGAGAGGAGGATCATGGGTAGTCATTAGTGAGCTGGAGGTGATGTTTTTTATTGTTTATTGCTAATTCATCTAGTTTCTGTGCAGGATGTATCCTGATGTGATCCTGAGGAACAATTTGGCGGTAGAAAATATTATTCCTGCGCATCTGACTTTAAGCCAAAGCAATTGTGCAACACGCATGTAAGTTTGTTCCGGAATATTAAGGGTTTTGGGGCGGATGGAAACTTTTTGCGAAATCTCTCGACAAAAGACTGTTCAAAGCGAGAAAAAGCCCAGCAAAAAAGCTTTTGTGCGCGCCTCAAAAAATGCACAATAGGCCCGTGGGGTTTGTGTATGTTTGCTTCGTCATCTCGTGTTTCAGACTTTACAGAGTTTTTTGGGGCCGTCAATCAACCGGCCGCTTTGTTCTCTGCAGTAATGTACTCCCGAGACAGCGATCTGAAAGGTTAAAAAAAGTCCCGAGATAAGCCGTTTCAGTGTTTTAGAGCACAACATTGCTTTAAAAGCGGGTCAAACGCAGATCTTTGGAGATGCGTGTTGCATCGATTTCTCCGTCCCTCAGGTTGTCTTTCGGCTGCACGGCGGAGACTCCGAGCCAGCGAGGGTGCCGGTTGGTCTCTGCTTCTTTGGACGAGTCCGTTTTGGATGAATGGCGTTGGATCCTGGGGCTTCATGAGGGGGTCATCGGCCGGCCGTAGCGGCCGTGGACGAGGAGAGATCACAGATAAGTGTGAGCAGCCGGAAGCCTCTCGAGGCTCCGCAACCAAAACCAAAACGGCTCCGCGGTCGAGCTTTTCCGCTCCGCTCGCTGTGTGAAGGGAGACAGGAAAGTAAGAACAAACACAGGGCTTGGTTATGGTATTATAATTGGACCAAACGCTGACTTTCCCTGCGAGACGTCATGTTAATAGTAATAAGTATCAGACAAACAGATTTAAAATAAATCCACTGTTCCCAAACAGCGTCTCATTAGTGATTTCACAGCTTGAACAGTAAACAAACAGAATAAGAAATATACACCGACTGTGTCATCCATCGTTATAATGTTACATGCTAATGTGTTTATTTGTTATAATTCGAGAAGAATCACAGAAAATAGCCTGCTAATTAGTCGGGAGTTGCATTGAAAGTTTACTGTGAAAAAAAGGTGTAGATGATGGGGGCAACTAATAGTTCATCATTATTTAATTAACTTCCACATTGTTGTTGTGTCTTTTTTTAAGTTACTGTGGTTACCAATTTCCAAACACCATGTTATTGAACAATATTTTTAAATAAAAATGAAATTGTCCCGTGAGATGTGCAATATGTTATACATCTATACATAAATAACTGACATGTTCTGCAAGTGAGGTTACTCATTTACTGAGGTTAGAAGGTCGTGAAAGGATCAACTTGTGTGCATCAATCATCCCAAAAAATGTTTTGGGAAAAAAGCCAAATATTTGAGTTTGAAAAATGTTTGGAAAAAGAAGTTCGAAGGCTCCGAGGTTTGTAAAAGTGTTTATAAAAAGTCAAAAAAAATATTTTGACTTTCATATGAAGTCAAAAAAGCAGAAAAAAGTTCATCTAAAAATGTTTGAAAAAGAATTAAAAAAGATTTGTGTCAAAATGTCAGTTTGAAAAATGTAAAAACAAATGTCATGGTAAAAAAACCCTGAGCTCCTTTCCACACAACGCGATTGGTCGCTTGATGAGCTCAGTGTCGGGGGGAGGAGCCGCCGGGTGGCTCCTCCCCCCTGAGCTGACTGTGAATACGTGTGTAAGCGAAGCACCGCACGGTAAAAATGTGCTCATGTGCTTCTTGTTGAAACTCAAGGTCGGACAGATGGCTGTTTTTTCTCCCGAGGTCGATTTAAAGAACACTCATTTTTCTTTTGTGACACTGCTGCGACACATCAACGACGAAGACAGAGACCAGTACGCATGTTGAAGCAAACGGCAGTATGAATAGTTTACTCATACTAACGTGTCTATCAACAAAGTTGACATCATCTTGAGCATCGATAACTTCATCTTTATATAACTATGTGAGAGAAGTTACGTTTTCGTCAGGCGTTTCACATTTCCCACATGACATCCTGTTTCTCAGAAGAGCTCGGTGTTCCTTTTCCCTCATCACAACCAACAGAAACAGCAAAAGTGCATCTCCCTGAAGCAGCTCTGGTCCTCGACTTCCCGGGGGAACGTTCCCCCACAGCAGAGAGCGGCTTACAGGACAGAACGCCTGTGGTGAAAAAGACAACTTGGATCAGGGAGGAGAGATGACGGGGTGGGGGAGGCGGGGGAGGAGGCGGGGGGGTTACACATTTAACTCAGAGCAGATACACGGCCCTCAGTGTGATCAGAGTCACGCAGGAGACGCTGGGAGGTGAAATAAACCCTTAAGAGACATGGAGTCTTACGCACAGTTAAAACTCCGTCTGTCTGTTTCGGCGGAAACACTGAGCTATTCAAGCTGACAAGCCCCATTGAATGATGTGATGGTGATAATGTGAGCCTTTCACCCGCATCACATTCATGTAAAGCCTCCTAAAAAGAATGAACATCTTGAATTATTCATATTTTCCGTGATTTACAATTTAATTTGTGTGTTTTTACAAAAATCTAGATGTCTAAAGTGGGAGCCAGCAGACTTTATCTAACTGTGTATAAAGCATTTAAAGGCGTAGAAGAGTGAATGGGTGTTTACGTGGACCCAGCAGGCTCATTCTGGGGCACCCCCAGGCGTTCCCGGGCCAGCTGGGAGATTCAGGCCCCGCAGCGTGTTCCCTTCCGGTTGGGCGCGCGGGACGCCTTCGGCGGGAGGCGTCCCGATCGGACGTCCGAGCCGCCTCAGCTGGGTCCTTTGGACGAGTTCTACTCCTGCAGACGTGAACAAGACCCAAGGTGCTGCAATATGTCATCATCAAAATAATTTACACTTTATACTTTCACATCCACGTTCTCCACGAAGCCGCACAAGGAGCCTCTCTGCTTGTCAGCGATGGAGATCTATTGGGACCTTGAGAAGGACGACGCATGCAGAAAAAAAATAATCAAGTCGTACAGTTCCTTGTGCGAGAAGTTGAATCAGCATTAATGTAATGTAAATGTTTAATCTCCTCCCACGCGTGGACAACAGGGGGACTGTCTCCTCAGCCGCCCCCCCGTGGAGCTTCTCCTCCGACGGACATTAAAGAACTTCAATTACGCAGTCGCCTTAGTGACCTTGACTCAGGGCGGTATAATCAATAAATTCTGCTGTCTTTATTTGTTTTCCAATCCATACAGGTCACTCTTCTGCCGCGGAATAAACCTGCCTCTAATTCTTTGTTTGACAAGCGATTGTGAGTTTTATCATCTGGCTGAAAAAGAAAAAAAAAGAAGAAGAAAAGGCCATAAAAGCAGAGGAACAGATTCATTTAATCTCCTCCTTGATAAT
Organism: Apeltes quadracus; assembly: GCA_021346845.1. Lineage (NCBI taxonomy): Eukaryota > Metazoa > Chordata > Actinopteri > Perciformes > Gasterosteidae > Apeltes > Apeltes quadracus. Next base: position 1,169,361 of record CM037920.1, read on the forward strand.
TTGGTCCATACATCACATAACAGACACGTAGACGAACAGGAGGTTATTGTCACCTCAGCATCCGCCAGTTTAATTGTTATTGCCTCGGCCACAGCGGCACAGGAAGCTCAGCGTGGAGGCAATGTGCTCCCTGTCATCGTTCGTTTCTCCCCGTGCAGGCAGAAGTTTGTGTTATCGCGTTAAGTCGGTCGAGCTGCGTCAGGCCAGCAGATGACGCAACGCCACGGAAACAAGCAGCACACGGCCCCCGCTCTTCATCATCATCATCATCATCATCATCATCATCATCATCATCATCACAGCAGCGACAACCCGAACGCAACCAAAGCGCCCCCTTTAAAGCCCTCTGGTCTCCGGGGAACAGGGCCGTCCCAAGGCATAAGCCAACTAAGCGGCTGCTTGGGGCCCCCTGGCCAGGGGGCCCCAAGCAGCCGCTTAGTTGGCTTATGCTGCAAGCAGCCCTAGTTTTGTATTACAACCTCACTGTATTCGTTTATAATTTTCGCTATAACAGTATAGCGTGACATTTGTGCCAATTATCTTCTAGCACAGGTGACTGTGCGTGGTGGGAGGGGGGCCCCCAAATAAAATTCTGCTTAGGGCCCCCAAGAGGCTCGGGCCGGCACTGCCGGGGAACATGAGCCAATATGAAGGAGATATTTAGACTTCTCGTTGAAGTCATTACAAAGTCCGAAGGCAAACCAACAACACAACGATGAAAAAACACCGGCTGCCTGGATTCTGTCCAACGTTCCTCCCGGTGGCTTCGCTTCCAGAGGGTCGTTGCTGTTTGTGCGTTTGTGCCCATTAAGCAGCTAAGTGTCCCCACCTCAAGGACTGTATTGGTCATTTGAGCTCGCCTTAAACCAGAACCCGTGAGGCATGCAAAGCATTTCTCCAGAAAAATGCCCTCTTGTGGCCGCTTGTACTTGTGCAAATAATGACTATAGTAACAATGATTAGCAGCGGCTAAAGCAGCTCTTGAAAGGTGGAAGAGCGGAAAGAGACTTGAGGTCACAGCGTCTCCGCCCACCAACGCCCAGGTTTCCTCAGCCAGGTAGTTTTAAAATCGGGATGAATCAATATTTTGTTGTTCCCAGTAGGGGTGTAACGATTCAGCTGTTACATCGATGTATCGATTTTCATTCCTCCGATCCAACTACATCGATCTGTGCTCGGCGAGTTGGCCTTATGGACGACATATATCGATCAAACATTGATTTAAAATGTAATAAATAGATTGTATCGATACTAGGAAATAACCCACTAGATTTAAGCACGTCAGACTTTTTTCTTAGCACTTTTAATGATAAAAGCTTTCGCGGACTGAGCCGTGCTGTGCTCACGCAGTATGCAGGTCCATTTCCGGGTTTCACGGCAAATCCGAGGGGATGTTCCAAAAGGGTTGAAATAGCGGGGGGGTTTTCGGGGGATGGTAGGGGGAAACCATTATTGCAGGGGTGTTTTTTGTGTATATCACTTATACAGGTTTTTTCTGCTACACTGCTACAGCAGTGTTTGCACTTTATTCAAATAAAATTTAAATGCATTTGCCATTCATTGTTGTTTACTTGTTTATTTATATTCATAATTAATTGATACCTGATTCCATTACAAGAAACAACAGGAATCTAGGAAATTTATTTCCGTCACACTGGTTGAATTTTTGGCAAAAAAAGTTACTGAATCGATTTCAAGTCATTGAATCGTTTCGGATCGTATCGTTCTAAATTAACCAATATCGTCCTTGAATCGTATCCACAACCATGAATCGTGATCGAATCCAGTCGTTGTTAAAAACGAATCGTTACACCCCCAGTTCCCAGCGATCCTAGCTTTAATAAACCTGGTGTAAGTTTCCTGCTCAGCAAAGTGAGGGAACACATATTAAAGAAAGAAAAAAAGAACAAATAAAAACGTTTTAACAAAAGAACAAACCTTCAGAGCGACGCAAACAAGCATCAAGCTCCGTTGGCCAATTACGTGACTAGCGGTCCGGAGTGGAGCCGCGATGGAAACAAAACACGTTAATTGTCACTCAGCCGCCTGCGGTTAATGAGTCATTAAACGACACTCACACAGCGACTCCCAGTCGACGGCCCTATTGGGTGCGAATGCAAGAGGTTGCAAACAGCTGTTCGGTCCCCCCCCCGGCTCCCCCACCGGGTTCAATGCACGGCGATGTGAGCGGATCCCACTGAACCGAAGCAGCTTGGAGGGGTGCATCGCAGCTAAGTGCTGATATTCACAGGATTTACTGCCTGCAGTGCAGAGTGTGAGTGTAGAAACCTGGTCTCAGGCATGTTTTCGATGAACCGAGTAGCTTATGAACAGAAATGGATGATGGATCTTAAAATCTCTAAGCATTAAAATCAGGCCCTCGATAGTAGCTAGATGTTATTCCTGCAAAGCACTCAGGCAAAGACACAAGCGTTACACTTAAACGAATCATCATGAAGAATCAAAGCTGGAAAAGCTTTTATGAATTTGTCTTCCTGCAGATTTTGAGGTGTTTGTTTTCTTGTAATTAACATCTGTAAATATGTATTTGTTCTAAGTGTAAACTCCTTGGGACGCTGCCCGTTTAGTATTCATCCGTCTGAGGCTCCTACTAGGTGCCGAGCTCACTTCTCCTGCTCATGAATAACTCATGCGGCACCCTGGGGTTTTGGTCTAATCTCAGGCATTTAAGGAAACACAGAGATACCGATGCAGAATGTGCAGCCAGTCTAATTCCAATGAGCCCCGTGGTTCATCTCAACCGTTCAACAGATCAATTCAAGTTACAACTTTTCAGATATGATACAAATACAGACACGCGCTCGGCGGCCCTCCCCTCTGGCATCACGCCACCTCCAAGCCCCCGACCCTGAAATAGAGTGCTCTGCCCTCGCGCCGCCTCCGTCTCCTCTCCGCGACCTTTGGGCCTCCCTCAGGTCGGATCAGATGCTCCTCCGAGGCTGCCGCGGGGGCTGCGACTCGTCCAAACGGGTGCAGCTGTCCTGGCAGGAGGCCTGGACGTTAAGCTCCGATCCGACGACACAGGAGGCCTTTCTGTGTGCGGCTGGTTCCTCAGGACCCGACAAGGCGGCTTGTTGTCTGCGGGGTGATGCGGTCTGAAAGGACTCAGAGGCTGAATTAGAGACCCGTTCATGTCACACGTGATCGTCCTGCATTGGACGAAGCATCTGTATGAGATCTATTCTTATTAAGTTACACAATCCGCAGTTTGTTGTGATGACACAGAGATGCTGGTGCGTGTTGAGTTGCTGCACCGTGTGGCAGGAACCCGGAGGGTTGCGTGTGTTTTCCCGCCCGAAGTGGCCATTAGGAGCTCGGGTCGCTGCGGTCGTGGAGAGGTGGAGGGACATTCATCGGCGTCGTAAAGTGACAGCTGTCGAATGATTTCAACCGCACGGATGGTCGCTGCGGCTCAAATGGAACTCAAGGTGTCGGCAAACAACCACAACATGTCACTCACAAGTTGGAAAACACGTTGATATTCGATCGGTTGGGTAAAACTTTGTGGGCCCACAAAACCATTGCGTTGTTGTACCCTTTAGCCCCCCTTTATTGGGACCTGGTATCTCCATGTTTGAATTCAATTGAATTCATTTTATTTTGCACAGCCCAAAATCGCAAATTACACATTTTCCTCAGAGGGCTTTACAGTCTGTACACATGCGACATCCCCTGACCCACGACGGAGGATGTCGCCTGTGTCACCTGTTTCAGAGGCCTTATAGGGCTTTTTCGTGTTACACAGTAACATATCATCTGATTTTTACCCATCAGAACACTCACAGTCTTCATCCTGACGGAAAGAAAGGCCCAGTTTAACAAAGTACTTACAGAGTTATTACACTTTTTATCACGATCTGCAGTTTTCAGAGCAGAGGCCAAAAAAAACAGTCACATTGAAAAAAGGAAGAGATTGTTTGGGGGATTTTTCAACTCTTGTTCTCTATTAGGAGGAGAAAGTGTGAAGCTGCTAAAGCGCGGAAGTCGAAAGTCTACCTAGCAGGTCATTGAGGTGGTAAAGTGAAATACGAAGAACTGCGTCTGCATTTAGAGCAATCTGTCCTCGCTATGCAAAGGACTTTTTTTTAAGTTTGTTTGGTTCTGACCCATTCTGACCCTTTAGCAAGCGTGCTTGAGTTCAAATAATAACATCTGTCTGCAGATGTCAGTCGTACTGCAAAGCACGGGGAAGGAGGATTTATGCTTTGCACCAGAAAGGAAGTAATCCTAGAAAATAAGGGAATTATTACACTGTTCAAATAAAGTGAATGAGAACATGGTGATCAGAACCATCTGTCCTGATGAAACTAAGATCAGCTGTTTCTACCGTGAATGAAGCTGCTCATGTTTCATGAGGCGGCAGAATACAACACTATCAAACATCAAGGCCTTTGCATTTAGTTAAGAGGACAGCCGTCTAAATATTTAATGTAGCCATAAATTAACAGCACTTATACTTACTTATACTTGCTGTATTATTCTTTGGGCATTGAACAAAAACTGCTGTTCAAAGAATTATTCCCGGAAATGGTGAATTTCTGTAAACGTTCCTTTGTTTTCACGTTGTGTCAGACGTTTAGAACAGGAGGTCTTGCTGCTACTTTATATCTTATTTACCGTGATCGTGACTCCTGATCGCTGTCACAAACTGTCTGTGAGGAAATAGAGATCTTTATCCTTTCCTTCCCAATAACGAGGGAAGTAAACAACCAAAAGCGGAAAAATAAACATTAACATCTTTCACACTCGGACGCAAATCAGAGTCAGTCAGTTCAGAGTGATGAAGCTTTTCGCACATTTCGCGGTTTGTGTTGTTTTTTTTTTAAATTTGATTTGAAGAATTATTTGTGTGACTCGTTTCCACAAACCTGAAAAACAAATCTACTAAAAATAATATGTATTTATTTAGTTCTAGCAGTGCACGATGGGAATGTGGATTGTGTGTTTGTGGCTCGATCGTCTTGTGAACACACACGTGGTCACATTCATTCTCCTGCGATACGAGCAACGTGGCCTCAAATGGAAACAAATGCGTTTGGGCAAAAAAAGGGGAAAGAAATGTGTTCGTTCAGCCGGAAGACGAATGGGAGCATCAACTGGTGCAGCAGGAAGACTCATCTACTCGGTTAAATGTCAGTGTGGTGGGGGGGCTTCACTCGGTCGCCTCCCAGCCAGCAGGCCTCATGTCCTCCCGTGTCTGCGTGGGCTTCCTCCCACTGTCTGAAGACACCCGGGTTAAGTGAAACGGAGACGCACAAATTCCGAGGCCCGAGGGCAGCGGCTCAAGACACCAGAGCCGAGAGGCAGGCGGGGGGATTTTCAAAGTAAAACCAGAAACAGAGGTAAATAATAAAAGCTACTTCATTTCCTGGATGAGCAATAATGAGCCATAATCAAAGCTTCGGATTGTATATTATTATTTATATCTGCTACCTGGCAGAGGATGGTTATAGAAAAAGGGAACCTGGTTCATTGTTTTGTGCACAGCTTTGACATTTAATCTGATTTTATCGAAAACCTCATTATTTTGAAACAAATCTAAGAGTTGCTGTGTTTCCCGCTGCAGGAATAATCTGATAAGTGCAGTTTAGAGGAAGCACAAATCAGCATTCACTGTTTGGAACGCGCTTCTAACAAGGAGGGAGAAATGAGGCTCACTAAGTGAACGGCACAATTCTTGTTTGCATAAGGACTTTTTAAATCACCATTGAGTTGAGCCAAACTGTGATTATATTTGGAACATAATTTGAAGAATGTGACTTAGATGAGTTGCGGCACCGAAATGATCATCTAGTTTCACACTAATTGGGTTCAATCAGTCTGCTGATAGTTCATCTGTGTCTAATGTCCAATGAGCGCAGAAATAAATGCACCAACGTTTGATCTCGTGCTGAGTCCAATCTTTGAACATCTCTGAAAAGCTTTGCAACGCAGTCAAACTTCATCAAGTGGAACAGATGAGGGATCAAATGCAGATGCAACCCTGATGGCCATCAAGACTATTTATAGACAAATAAAACCCCAACAGAAGGATCCCCTTTGCACTTACACATTTCAGGGATTCCTGTCTGCTGTCCATTTTTCTTCCTCATTTTTGTGTACACGTGACGTTCTTTGCAGAACCGCGATATAGTGATGTGGTTCCCCGGGAATCAGAACTTTGTGGCCTGAAGCCTGTTTTATGCTTCTGCGTCGAATCGACGGCGTAGCTACGCCGTCACTCCTGCGTAGACGCGGACCCTTCTCCGTTCCCTGCGGCGTAGCTCCACGTGCACCTCCAAGGAATTGTAACTACGCGTCGAGGCGACGCAGACCGCAGGGCTGTGATTGGTCAGAGGATACATCATTCCCAGAGTGTAGCTTTTCCGGTTTCCCCCTCCCGCTATACCGCCATTTTTAAAGTTTATTTTCAGTTGTTTCACTGTTTTCAGCGATGGAAGTTGAGGAACGTTTGATCGAGGAAGTACGAACGTACGACCATCTGTGTCGCACGCGCTCCTCAGCGCACTACAAAGACTGACAAATGGCACACAGCTCGCCGAAAGAGATCGTTTGTTGTTCAACGTCGATTCGCTCCAAGAGAGAATGTTTCTGCAGCTCCAAGCTGCAACCACTTTCTCTCTCTTTCGCTCGCCGTTGTCAGAAATGAAAACGCGGAACCAAAACAAACCAGCAAAGAGATTCGCGAACCCCACAGCCCCCCCTTGCGTTCTGACGGTGAAATGCAACGCGACCCGACGCAGAAGCATAAAACGAACGGCGTAGGAGCCGTAGGGTTGACGCAGAAGCATTCTGAGGCCTCGAGATGTTTAATGCCAAATCAGTGACAAAATGCACATGAAAGGAACAACCGACAACAATCGCACACATTCAACACGGAGGCCCTGAGGTCCCTCTGGAGTCTGCAGAAGAAAGCAGATGAAAGAAGCAGGTGGAATTGTGCTGTTTTCCTCCGTGATGTTGACTTGATTCTCCGTGCGGAGCGAGCTGAGTGCCGGTGAGTCTCTTATCTCACAGGTGGGGTCAGCTCGCTTTCACTGCACATCCATTCAAAATGCCAGCAGAAATTCTGGTTTATTTTTCCACCGTTGGAACCTTCAGTCTCCTTCATTCGTCAGCGGGTTGGATTCCCGTCACCTGCAAACTGCAAAGGTGCTCCTTTTTCAACAAGCGTGTGTCGGCCTCGTGTTCCACAACGGCAGGGTTTACCATCAGTCTCTAATAATTCACATTCTCTCACTCTGGATTCATGTTGTTTTAGTCCGTTGTTTTAGTCAAATGATTTTTTTTACACAAAACACACATCAAGGTAAGAAATCAAATCTTCTCCTGCTATGTTTGCTCAGGACTCCTCTGAGCCACTTCCTGTGGCATATCTGTGCTGTGTGTCAGAGAGGGAGCTAGAGAGAAAAACACAGCTGATGCTACCTGTGAGCATGTGTGTGTGTGTGTGTGTGTGTGTGTGTGTGTGTGTGTGCACATTAAATAGCCTCCGGTTGTCCTCTCTGCTGCAGAGTTGCTGTGGAATGAAAAAAACTGCAGATTTTTCGCACAAAAAAAAAAAAGAATCCTTTCTGCGAATCACTCATGATTTCTTTTCAAATTGATTTGGGCTTAAAGTGCCGCGATCAGAGACGTTGAATCAAATGTAGAGTCTGTTTCTTTGTCGGAATAATTCAATTCCAAATGTTGACAAAAAATGTTTTTTTCAAAAGCACAAAAGCAGACAAATGTAATTTTCCATTTGGTTCCAAAACTGATTTCAGAATGCAAACCTTTAAAGGTCTGCAGTGCAGGGGAGCGTCGCGTCGTGGCCGGTGAGGCTCTAGTGGGGTTTAGTGTGTGTGAGTGGCAGGAGCGATTCGGGCCACAGGTAGAACAGACACAAGCTGGACAGCGTGCAAAGGGGGGCAACAAGAGGTCGCTCCCACACGCCGAGTGAATCCCAAAGCAATCCGCTGCGTCGTTGGGATTCTTTGCTCGCTGTGCGGTTTGTGGGCGGTGCAGGGCGCTGGAGCCTCAGAGCTCCACGGCGAAACCCCCCCGAGGCCTCTCCACGACTCCTGCTGGCCACTCGAGGACCCTGTGCCTGGAAACACCCACACACCACGCCGGCGCAGAATATCACTTTATTTTCCTTCAAACTTGTAGACAAAGTGAAGCTCGTGTTCCCCACGTTCGTAAAATGATTACTTTAACAAATGCGATGTCTAGTAATGACTTTAATTCTTAATGGGATGAGGAATCCTCAACCTGTCCTCCTAGTGAAAGGTTTCTAATAGCCTCATACATCTGAACCATTACATTTGTATGAGTGATAGTACTAATATAGAGAAAGAAGAACATTAGTGAGCGAAGCGGTGGATCAGGGATAATAGTCTGCTGATGGTATCACAATAACAAAGTGCATTTCAGCAGCAAAGCAGTGATTTCAAACATCCCGGTAACAAATGAGAAAAGTGCCGCAGAGACTAGAATGCACATTCCAGCGGATCACGGAGGCCAAACAACGTGTGGGAGGAGGAAGGGTCGTGCAGAGGCAAGGTGACGATGAACAGTGTGAGAGGGACGCTAGAATGTTCCTTCTCTCCTGCCGGCTTTGTTGCGGCTTGTGGGCGAATACTTGGAGGCCACAGAGCGCCTTCTGACCGCAGCAGGTGCTCGTTGAATGGACATTGAACGCGACAGAGAGCGGAGGGCTTCAACGAGGGGGAAGGGAGTGTTGGTCCTGATGTCAGGAGACACAGACCAGAGAGACCAGATAGGACGCGGGAACGCGTGGACATGGCACTTCCTGGATGTGCACTGGTCGTACATTCCTGATGAATTTACTGTTCGTGGCCTCTGATTTGATGTGCCACCTCTTCGCGGGTCACAATCTACCACGCTTCTCCTCTCCCCTAATTTCAATTTATTCGCTCTGCTGTTTCGAGGAATATCAGCTCGTGTGACATAATGAAACGTGACCGTGGAGTTTTTATGGCCCCTGTTTTAATCACCACGGTTGCACACAGAATGAATCCGTGTTCTAATTAAACCGCTGGGCAGGTGTTCGCCTTTCAGCTGCTGCAGCTCTCTGTACTGCACCTTCCCTTGAAAACCTGCGTGGATCAACGCTTATGGGGAGGATTTATGAGGACGAATAAGATGCCTCCTAAATAGGATCTGCAGCCCGGACTTTTAATTCAAGTTGTTTAATAAATTATAGGAGAATACCTGGCGTACCTGACGGTGCCACTTCAACAGAATAAACCCAATGAATAATGATTTTATTTCAGCCAGAGGAAATATCGCTTTCCTTTCTGGATGAGAGGAATGTAAAACTTTGCGCCTCTTTGCTTCGATTTATGGGTCCATTTGTCATTAAACAATTACGCAGGCAAAGAATTGCATTTCCCTCCCCTCAATTCTTCTTTCTTGAGCGTGTTTCCCAGGAAGGGAAGGAGCATCATTACAGAATGCAGCAACACGCTAACAAAGAAACATCGAGCGTCGGCTGTGAGTTGTGAGGAGCTGCTGTTGCTAATGAAGGTTCCCGTCCATCGTCCTGCAGACGTTTTAGTTAAACATCGCCTTTTCAATCCCATGAATCTACCTCGGTTTTGTGGACGAAGACAAAAGGAGCTGCACTGACTTGGCGACGGTGATGCGTTGTGAAGGCCTTCTGCTTTGTGTTCATGTTCTGGATGTGCGTAGAAGACGCGCTGGTTTGGCCGAGCGGCTCACATCCTCACAGACTCGCAGGCCTTCGTGATCTTCTGCATGTTGCACGTGCTCATGGGCTTGGAAATGGCGTTTAATTCACAATCCAAGAGATCTCACCGAGTGAATGTGTCTTTTTCGGATTTCTTTCGCAGATTTAACAGAGACTATAGAGATCAACATAAGCCTTCCTCATCGGGCCCAGATCATTCATTCCCAGCCAATTCACCGGCTAATTCTGGCTGCTGTGTGTGTGTGTGTATTTAAGAGAGTGCACTTGGTTTTGTATACTTCCAGCGTCTCAAGGGAAGATTCATAAATGCGTCTACTTCCACTACACATGTTGGAGAAATGCTGCGTGTTTGCTTGTGGTTTGTTTGACAGATGTGAGCTCTTTTGTTTGCTGCTTAAGTAGTGAGACGACATTTTGAAACGCTGTCTGGTTGACTCCTCAGGTTCCAAACAAAATAGGATTAACTAACAATCAGGTCAATATTTTAATTTTTCCAATAGTTTGTTTCATCAACAAAATGCTGTACAAATAGTCACATTCTTGTCGCCTCAGTTTGCCTTTGGTGCCAATGAGCAAACGTTAGCTTGTTGAAACTTTGACCTTCGGTGGGGAACACAAAAAAGCATTAAAGCACGTCGAACCCAAGCAACAACATCACGGGCTGCAGACTCTCAGGCCCAATCACACATTCACAGAGGAGACGTGTTGAGGGCGGTGCGACTGTCAAACCGGTAAAGCACGAGGAGTTTTATTTAAAAGGGTTAAAACGGTTCTGAGGGTTCGAGCTTTTCTTAACCCTTCGGCGTCTTCAATTACTCGATCGATTTACTAAATGATCTATTTCATAGAGTAATAGGGATATTTTACAATAATTGTTCTGTTTCAGTCAAAACTGCAATAATAATTTGAGGCACCGTCTGTTTGTCTAAAAATAAAGAGAGCTCAGGTCAGTCAATAACTGATGAGAGGACGACAAACAGCTCGTTATTTGCAATCAAAACGCATTCAAATCAAAATGCAGTCAATTAGTACAAAGAGGACTACTCAACAGAAACCCAGATTTGAAAAAAACACAGCTGATATATTTTAAAGCGAATCTGAGTTACCACAGCAACGTATTTGTAGTACTCTTTGGAAAAATTCTGGGCTTCTGGGAGAAAAGCAAAAAACAACAATAATTTGTTATGCAGGTGACATTTTTTTGTTTTTGCAGAATGTAATTACTGTAATCATCATCTTTTCTGTAAGCGTTTCTTAATGTATGTATTAACACCAGATCTTTGGACCATGGACCATTAATCATTTGTTGACGCCGAGTAGTTTTTATATTAATGATAAGCAATTAATTTCTATTTGCTGGGTTTCATATTAAGGAACAATACAAGAAAACAGGGGATGAAGGTCTGATTTGGTGATTTCATCGAGATGACTTTTCGAGAAATTTCTTCACCTACCGTATGTTCAGGATTTTTTTTTTTTTAACATGGCAGACATTTCAATTATTTTCATATATTTGATAATTGGAAATATGCCAATATTTGTTTGTCTTTGTTTGTCTTGTCTTACATTATTTTAAAAAGTTCGGAAACATCTAACCAAGATGGGGGGAGATGTTTCTTGTATGTTCATTTAAATTGTTCCAACCTGAGACCAGTCTAAGGCCGAGACTAATCCAAGACCAAGTCTATGCAACTGTCTTCAAGTCATTAAAAAGAGGATAAAGGCCCCGTAAGCTTTAACAATTGTATCCCCTTATGTTGACCTGCTTTGGCCATTTTCAATTAATAACAGTTCATCTGTTTAGCTTTAAATAACAGTTGAAGTTATCTCTCGGCACTTTTCTCATAAAGCAGATCACGACCACACAAGAAGATACAGAAACCCAACAATCGTCTACGAGGAAGTAATGAAGCAACAGTAGCTAGAAAGAAATGATGAGTGATGAGCCTCATGCTCCGACGCCACTTTTTAAGAAGTTTGCTTTTTGACATTTTAGTATGTAGATGATGTACTGTCATGGGACACATTATCAACGCTATTAAACTTTAGCTACACCGAAACACATTTCTTTGATCCATCATTCATTGTTGTGTATAACTTCTAGTGTCAAAAGAAGATATAGGGGCGTCATCATTGAGCCTTTTAACCATTTAGTCCGACTCATTGGTACAAATACATCTTCATTTATTTCACATACATTTTTTTTTTTTAACTTTTACCTTGAAGTTTTCACAATCTAAATGATTCAACAACAAAATGAGGAACTACAACAACAAAGTCCAAATTCCATACTTGGGAAAGTTATGCAAATGTCACCGTAGTACAATTGACAGATGCACTTTGCCAACCAGCAAATTTACAGTTAAAGTAATTAAAATGGACAAAAAAGGTGGTTCATGTAGGTACTTCAACCGATACGGGGTCACCGCTATGTTAATTCAAGTAACAGCGTTTGAGGAAAATGCTCAACATTGTTCATAAATAAAATCTTTTTTCTTCCTTTTTTCGTTGATAAATAATTTATATTTCTTAGTATCTGGGAGTCAATTGGGGGAACGGGGCCATGGGATCACCCATAGAAGCCCTTCATGAATCCATACAAACTTCAAACGTCTGAAGGGTATAACAATTTTGGCTAATGCATCCCATGAATATTGCTATGAATAGTTCTTTTGGATGAATATACATGTACACAATGAAGCATTAAGTACACGTATGCAAAGTATTCAACATAAGAAATGACGATCTGTTTTGTTGATTTGTTCAGTGAATAAGCATGGCGCAAGACTAAACAAAGTAGGTTAATAGCGTAATTACAAATTTGTACTGTACATTGTTCAGCCAAGTCTGTAGATCCAACTCAAAACTGAAGCGTCCTTTTTTTGGGCATATAAACTTCAAAAAGCTGATATATGACTCCCCTTCAAGTCCCCATCGCGGCAAAAGTATTCACTCCTCATCCATGTCGAAGAAGCTGCCCGCTGGCAATTACGCCAGAGGTCGCCAGAGGTCGTCCTACTGCTACTCTTCATTTTAAACACGGTATATTCAAGCATTAGTTAAAGATCCAGTGATTTTAGATACTGATTATCTTATTTTGATGCCCAAAAGGTTCTCACTACTATTCTCCCTGAAGCAGTGGGAAGTTCAGTAGTCTGATTTTCAAAAAAATACATTGTACTTTGGCCGTTTCCACGATCCAGAACCTTGGATTTATAAAAGAAGTCACATCATTTTCATGTTAAAACGACGAGGACCGGCTTGTCCCTCTGCACAGTCAACGTTAGTGCCGTTGGACTTTGACCGAGGCACGTATTCAACATCTATGTTGTTTTTATGTTTTCCCTTCCCTCTGCTCCAGACGAAGAGAAGCAGGAAACAGAACAACACCACTCCGAGAAACGTGAAACAGCCCATGGCGGTTGACACTAAAATGGTCTTTAGGTCCAAGCCGAGGGTCACGCCGGCCGTGCCGTTGGCGGTGGCGTTGCTGGGATCGGTGTAGTACTGGGTCCTGTTGGCATACAGTGATCCCAGACTTTTCACCGCCAACGAAGTCATCAGGGTGTCGTTCCCGGCGCTGTTGGAGGCGAGGCAGAGGTAGACACCGCCGTCTTGCACCTCGGCCGACTTGATCACCAGTGTACCGTTGTTGTGGACGGTGACTCTTCCGTGGCTCCTGCTTGTCAGGACCTGTCGGCGTGGCGACAGCCAGGACACCAAGGGCCTCGGGGTTCCTTCAGCGCTGCAGCTCAACATCGCCTGCTGGCCCTCGTCCACAGTAATCGTTTGTGTTTTGTTCTCACGGATTTTTGGCTTGGTGCACGTGACGTAATAAGACAGGAGCGTCTCCTTGAACTCTTTGAAAGGCCGTCCGCGGATACCTTCGGGTGTGCTGCACTCCGGCTGCGATTCTCCAAAGAAGATGGAGTGCCTCTTCTGTAGGATCCACATGAGACGACAGTCACACACCAAGGGGTTGTTGTCGATCAGAAGAACCTCCAGAGCCTCGGGCGACTGAAAGACACCCTTCTCCAGTGTGTCCAGTCGGTTGTGAGAGACATTGAGGACTTTAAGCCCCCTCAGGCCCTGGAAAGCATACGGCTCAATGGTTGTTAGCTGCGTTCCGACCAGGTGGAGCTCTTTGAGGCGCACCAGTTCCACCAGCATCCCACCTTCAATGTGCCTGATGCGGTTGAAGGACAGGTTGAGACTCGTCAGGTAGGGTAGATGCTTCAGGGCTTGGTAAGGGAAGGAGGACAAGTTGGTGTTGGTTATGAACAGAGCGGACAGGTTCAGGCCGTGCAGTGTGTTGGCCGGCACGTGGTCCAGTGAAGTCCAGTTATCGATTTCTAAATTGCGCAGGCGGAACAGTTTCTTGAATGAGTAAGAATGCAAAGAGCTGATGCTGAGGTAACGTAAATGGAGGCTGACCAGGTTATGCAGGTGGGAAAGGGCCTCGGTGGGTACAACTGTGAGGTTACACCTTTCTAAGGTTAGCATCTCCAGGCTCAAAAGTCCGCTGAATGCACGGTGAGAAATGTAAACCAGATCATTGTCCCCCACTTCCAAATACTTCAGATTGTGCAAGTCCTGGAACATGTAATCCAGCAGTATGACAATCTTGTTGTCACTTATATCCAGTCGGGTAAGATTTGTTAAGCCTGTGAAGACGCCCAGAGGGATCAGCTTGATACGATTGCTCTTGAGACTGAGCGAGTGCATCGTAAACAGTCCGTTGAAAGCCCCGGGCTCAACATAGCTAATAATATTTCCACTGAGGTCGAGTTCCTCGAGCCCAGGAAAGACAAAAAAGTCGTTAGGGTTGATCATGGTCAGCTTGTTCTTGCTAAGGTCCAGGATCCTGGTCTCGGTTGGGACGCCGTCCGGGATGCTGGGCATGCGCTTGCGGTGACAGACGACCGCCTTGGTCTGCGCTGAACACTCGCAGCGCGAGGGACACGCCTGGGTGGAACCCACGAAGACGGCCACCAGGGCCAGTCCCAGGAACGGTTGCCAGCAGGAGACGACCGTGTGCAGCATGACTTTGCTCAGACCGTCGACCATTCTGTCACGGTTCTGCACAAGGAGAGAGAGAGAGAGAGGGAGAGAGAGAGAGGGAGAGAGAGGGGGGGAGAGTTAGTCACTCGCGACGGACCTGCTGGTTGCTAATGTTAATAGTTAATATTACAAATAACATGACATGACTGGTAAAGAGCAGAGTAGCCTTGGTGCGTTAAATGGTATTGTGAGGTAGAATCAGATTGACCTTGGTGCACACAAATATCACGTTGCTTCCATGCTCTTCTCATTTTTTATGTATTCAAATAGAGGCTGAACTGCTTCATTCCGTATTCTGGTCTTTGGAATTAAATAGCATCTTTCTCTTGCTTCCTTCAGTTCAATGTTTTTGCTCTCTTTGCTTTCCTTTCCCCCGTGAGATGCTGATCAAAGCCCAACAGTGCTGGTTAAAATGCTTCCCTGGTTAGTGTCGGTATATTAGTATGTGTCGTATTTGCCGTTTTTTAAATATCTACTGCCACTGTCACTCTGTGCAAACATGTTGCATCTTTAAAAGTGGATTTTTTTCTCACACATATTAATAGTTTCTGTTGGACATTATTAAAAAGCATATTGCACCCTCTTCCCGGAAGAAACAATTTCAAACATGCAAATGTGGAAGAAATCCACGATGAAATAAATAAGTAATCGGCACTTGATGCGGTTCAGGGACAAAATGGTTCCGGGTCATCAACAATTACTACAAAGACAATGAACTAAAGGTCTGCAATTTTATGTGTTTTGATCCAATTAAAAAATGTACGCAGCACAAAAGATTTAACAAAATTGATCGTCTTGGATATGGTTCCAAACCCATTCAAATAAATCTAATGAGAAAGAGAGAGTCCGTCCGCCTGATGGACATTTCACATTGTGAGACATTAAAAAAAATGAAAGGTAAAGCCCATTTACACAGTTGTCAAATCTGATCTGATGTGGAGTAATGTATTTGCTGTGCTGTTTTTGCCGTATTCTGATGTGCACCACATAAGCACCTGCTCATACATTACACAGAAAAACACAAAGATGGCACTCAGAGAATGGATGCACTGCGGGCCACAAACAGACTAGGAGATTGCACACCGTCTCTGCCTCATTTGGTGTTTCATGGCCTGTGCTAAATGTAAATCACAACTGGAAAAGTCTAAATGTCTCTCTGGGCTTTTAACATGCACACGGATGGTGGTATAAATATAATGTTATGACATAAACATCTAAAGGGAAACATCGACATGGTCTCAAACGTTTCTCTGCTTCATGTCATTTGAACGTTTTCCTGGCATTTGGGCGTCATGTTTCGTTTGTTACTTTGTTGCTAATACACGTTGTTTTTCCCTTTTTTGTCCCTCGATCCACGTTCCAGCGATACATCTGGCTCGGCCCGTCCAAGTGCTCAGTTTCCTTCCACGTGATGCTGCATGTTCATGTTAACTGAGCCTGTCTTCCCAGATAACTGCTTTTTGTTGTTGATATCTTTCATTTTGTGAACCGATGTGGGAAAATGACCTTTCGGGGGGTTTCAACGATTGCAGCGAAGAGCAATTTAAGGAGTTGGATCAATATTTTTTAAGCCTCGACTCGGTTGCATCTTTAGCAGCAAAGTATAAATAACAGTCGGCAGTCTAATCACAGTTTCTGATTTTATTCGTAATGTTGTGTATTTATTTATTTCAATTCAGGGCAGTCTGGTTCCGGTGCAGCGGCTTGTGTTAATCTGAAATTACCCGTATTCAGTATATTCAAGTAAACAAAACCCAATCCAAGCATTCAGTGCACTAATGAGTGATTATATCAATAGACTTATTTTGTTTAACGCAGCGTTCAAATGTTTCTGGATACACATAACGTGATTGTGAGACACACAGACTCACACAAACACGCCCATTTCTATACAAGAGGTTTTCTTGTGTCACCTTCTGCAGATTCCTCCCACATAATAACCCCCTCAGGGACACACTCACACTCACTGTCCAGATAAATGGCACATGATTCAATGGTGCACTGAGAGGGGGTCTAATCAGCGTAATGATTGGGCGTCTTTGTAAGAGTGTGTAATCAGAGTAAGAGTGAGTCTGTGATCTGACCTCTTCACCTGGGCGCTGCTGAATGAGAGAATCATCAGTGGCCCGGCTGAAGTGTCCCGTGCACGTGAAGATAATGCACGAGAGAGAGGCAGCTTCCCAGAGGCCACCTCTGCAAATACAATTCTAACTTTCTGCTCATGACGATTCATGTGTGTGTGTGTGTGTGTGTGTTAGTGCACGGCAGGTGCTACCTGGGGAACGAATGTTTACTGTTTCATGTTCCCGATCATTTCCACAGAGACAAAAACATTCTTTGCGTTGATTCATTGTGTGCTGCTTGTGCCCTTCGAAATAAAAGTCAAAACACAGGATACAAATTGTGGGAAGTATTCAAATCACATTTTGTATAACAAAAACCCTTTTGATTTTACCTCCTTGGCCTTGAAGGAAAGAAATCCTTTTAGCAGTGTACCTTGCATTGCTGTAAGTGTCTCTGATTAACGTGGATAATGAAGACAATGTGGGATCAAGGAGAGTCTGGAAGCAGAAAAACATGCGTGATGTTTCCACAAGGAGAGATCTTAGTATACGTATTCCGGTCACTAAACAACATAGAAAATGTTTTCCTTTGCTGTATTTGTTGAGCGATAAGGTCTTAACCACGTACCTGCATATGGGCACACACGCGCTGCTGCCTGGACAGCAGACCGAACGCGGACTGTTTGCATTCATTATTCTATGTTAATGTTGAACGGAAAGTCGTTCTCCAGTTATATCAGTAACAGGCCGGGGTTTGTATTAAACATAAATATAACTGACCATAGAAAGCCTCAAAAGGGCAAATCTATCTCTCCCATGTGAAGTAATTAGTAGTTAGTAGTAGAATTATATGCCTACTCTAGGCAGACATTATAAACAGAACATTAAAACACTTGAAATGAATATATTTTCTATAATCTAGCCGGTTATGGATATAAAATGATGATTGGGTAATTTGTTAATTGTTGTTGAGCTAAAGATAAAAAAAACATGTGTGTGTGTGTTTTACAGCAAATAGCTTGCCTGCATTTGGGTCTGTCATAATATCCATACATATATATATATATATATATATATATGCAGCGAGTACTATTTTCCCATCTCAAAGTCATTTCCGGATCAATGGCTGAAAACACGCTCTTCCATCAGCAGAAGCAGCCTCGGGCTGACAGGTGGGAGGACGATGAGAAGGGACGATGTCCGTCTTTAGTGCTTTTAAGAAGGATTCCCGCGACTAAAGGAAGGCTGACATTGCTTCCATACATAAACATTATCTTCCCTTTAAGCTGCAGACTCAAACATGGTCACATGGTCATTCTAATTGGAACAAATTAAGTCCACTCCTCGGCGTCTCTGCCCCTGCTGGGCGCAGTGGACACCCACTATGAATGTTTGATTTCAAATTATTTACCAACTAAATACCCTCCAGTCTGGAGCGGCTATAATTATGCTAAATGATGAGTCGAATTACTCAACGGCAGCCCTGACATCACAGGAGGGCGGCTTGTTAGTCGGAAACATCATCTTGGAAACAAACGAATTGAAATGAATTATGGGTAAATCCTCCTGTGTTGTGAACGTATTTGAATGTGGAATGGCGGAGCTTCTGAGCGCGTTGCTCGGTCTTTCACGCGAGGGGTAAGTTTGAAAATAAGGCACTTCTTATTTTGCCCGAGCAGCTTGAGATAACAACTTGGCATCTGTGCAATCAACCAATAAAAAGCCACTTGTGAAATTGCCCCGCCTCTCTCCGCTCTGGAAAGATCGCTTGACGGCCCCATGTGCCGATCATTGCACATAATGTGCTTCCTCTTCACACAGGAAAAGGGTGGCACATTATCAACACCCCTTAGAAAGCACAATCAAAGTGTCACATTTGGGTATTTGGACGTGGGGGAAGAGACATCTTTTAAAAGCAAAGACGAGAGAGGGGGGAAGAATACATTCATAATGAAAGCAGCATTATGTGCAATCACGCAGAGGGAGAATGTGCTGCGTACATTAGCACCTCCCGCCGAAGCCTCCAATCACACGGTAACTGACAACAACGAGAAGCGAAAAATAGAGCAGACTCCTTTAGAGAGCAATAAAAAAGGAGGGCTGAGAAAGAAAACTGCCTTCCTGGAGTCCGTTGCACAGACGTGTGCGCGGACGTGTGCGCGGTGAGGGTCAGCACCGTGCAGGGCTTAATCGCTGCCTCCCTAACGGGCGGTTGGTGTTCTCGTGGTCAAACGGTAACTCGTGTTTGCTAACAGCACAGCACATGCTGAAGCAGGGTTTGATCTCTTAATGTCCCAGACAGCTAATAACCAACATCAATCCTTGTAAGAGTCACTGTAAGGGAAAGTTATTAAATGATCGTTTTATTTTAATGATGCTGAAGGAGAGATGTTATTAACTTGCAGGTTAGTTCACAGTCAGTAAGTGAGTGTAATCAACACACAAAAGAACATCGCGAGGAACAGGAACGATGCCAGTGTCCTCCGCTTCATCCATTGTGGAAAGGATCTTTGTAACGGGCATATTGCCAAAATGCAATGACCCGGTACTTCTTTAACGAACCACCATCTGAAAGCCTCGTCCGGATACGACCTGCACACCATCACACAACTCAACGCCCAAGACAAACTGTCCACAGGAGCAGGACGCGAACTACAGCTGGGGTCAACAGCCTCGGGGCAATAACAGGCTTCTGTGAACAAATTGCCCTCCCGCTCGGCTCGCGGAGTCAAAGCTCCACTAATCAGCTAACGAGAGACACACTCGGTCAGCTGCCCTTTTGTGCGTCGGACGACCCTTCGTTTAGTCAAAGCAGCTGCATCAAACCGACGGATCTCCATTCATCCGGAAGAAGAGACGAGAGAGAGCTGGTCGCATGTTTCATAGCAAGTTCTGAACTTTAGCTACGAGGGGTAACACAACTTGGTAGTTACATGTACGGGGATGAAGTACGACTGACGATATGAGGGGAATTAATGACTTCAGGAGAGCAGAGCGTTGTCGTTTCATTACACTTACAAAGTGACAAGTGAAAAAGGAAAGAAATCAAGCAATTTGTCACTTCGCTAGAGAAGAATGAGTTGCTTAATAACGGATTTAATGTGGTGTATTTCTCCCAGTTAAAATGACACCCGCTCTTTACTTCTACTCAACGCGTAGCAGGATGCTATTGGCTGTCACGGCCCCCCTTCCTCCTCTTTCACTTCAGCTTTACTTCTAAAGTTACTTCATTCTATTTGACATTGACATATATAATAACTTGGATCCTTCCACACAGCCTGTAATACAGCATGAGGATGGTGTTTTAAATTCCCCAAACCTCCTCACCTCCGTACAGACAGTCATACATCATGGTACCACCCTGTGGTATTCTTAGATGAAGAGGACACCCTAACCCCCACTCATATATTTAACACATATTCTGGAGTACTAAATATAACATGTAGCTCACCTCACTGTACCTGCAAGAATCAATAAGCACACTGAGTCCCAGTCATCTGGGCGCTGCTTCATAATATCGGTGAGTTGTATTAAAGAAGCACCAGCGGTTGGGATTTAACTACGGCAGCAAATATGATGTGACAATGCACAACTAGCACACAAAGTGATTCAGGTTTCACATTTTTCATTTGACATTTCACGTATAGCTACAGTGATAAGTCGGTGACGCCTGAAGGGATTTTCTTTTCTCTTTTTCCACCTGCTACCTCCGCAGAGAGATTAGCCCACAACAGCATCCCCGGAGCTGCAAGGAATGCCATGTATTGCTCATGGCTTCAACTAGCGGTGTGTGTACAGAGCTGCCAACAAAGAGGCTTCGACCTGAGTGCTGCAGGTGTGAAGGACCTGCAGGCTGCAGCCGGTATCAGGGAAACCAAGTACTCCATTCAGACTCCTCTCCTAATCCTCTTTATTTTGAGGACTCCATCCTAAACTTGCGACTAAAGAGCATTTTTTAAAAGGTGAAGCAGAAGCTCCAGTAGATAAATCATGTGTGGACTGATTAAAATGCATCGGCAGCCCGCGTTGACACATTGTGTGGGCTCGTGAGAGACCCCCCCCCCCCCCCCCCCCCCCCCCCACGGCTGGACAGCCTACGTCGGGTCTGAGTGGTACTATGACTCAACCACAAAGCCCTTTACCTCTTCACACACACACACACACACACACACACACACACACACACACACACACCTGAGCCCCCAAAAAGTGCTGCATTGCAAAAAAAGAAAACCCCCTGAAATAAGGCAGCTTCATGCACAATAACGTGTACTGCTGACTGACTACGCGTGCTTCATGTTGCTCAGACTGTGAACTGTGCTGAGCGGAGGATTTTTTGTAAATTAGCAAAACATTACATGCATTTAAAGCATTCATTTTTAATTCAATTGGAGCTTGATAATGTCACATTTTGCACATGATTTAATGATTCATTGACGAATGTTGTTAACGAAGTGCTACTCTGCACTTGTCTTTGGCGATGAAAGCTTTATGTCCAAAATAACAGATAATACAGAAATGATTCATGTCATCGTCAGAAAGGAACACATGCAGCTCCTGCATACGCATCTCTGTGACGTCACAGCAGCGGTGCAGCACACACATCTCTCTCCCTCCGAATCAAAACGGATTCACAACGTCTTGTTTTTAATCTCGTCTCGTGTGCAATTTTCTTCCCTACGTTTGTGGTGCTTGTTGCTGTGCGCCTCCCTCTTTGTCTCCCCCTCTCTCCCTCCTCTTTAGTTTTCTGGCTCCTCACCCAATCAAGAGATCTGGCCTCTGACCTCACAGCTCAATGCCATTAAACTCCTTTCAATTCTTCCGCCGGCGGCGCTTTGGAAAAGACAACGTCCTCAATACCAGCCCCCGGTTTCTCCTTAAATCTTCTCTCTTTTTTTTAATTTTAGTCATTTTTAGACGTAACATATCGAGTACAACGAGCGTTTCAAACCGACACGGGAAACGTAATGTCGTACTGACTGTCTCCAAAGGACCTATTGTGTCCAGCAGTATGCAAGCTTAGCCTTGGAGGGCGGACACAGAGATGCACGCATGCATGCATAATGCGCGGGTGGTGACTATCATCAGCGTAACACTAGAGTCTCAGGTGCACGCTGAGGTATCACGCCGTCGGCCCATAATGCCTTGCTGCAGACTTCCGTGTGGTTAATGAACTCCTGGGTGACAAATCAAAGCAAGCATTTGAGTGAGTCCATTCAAAGATTACAAAGCTTTATTGAATATTGACCAGGATTCAAGCTGTTGTAGAGCAGCAAAAAAAAAAATATATTCAGCAGGTGGTAAAAAAACCCGACCGTCCTGCTGATACTTGCCTGCAATGCCTGAGTCAATATTACATCTACGTTACTTCATGCTGTGCACGTTCATTCCCAACACTGTGGGATGTGTTTCCTAAAGCTCACATCATGTTTTGAACATCAGTGAAATTGTTTGCCACCACATTTAGCCCCCTGATCCATTCCTGCTCTCCCCAGAGCGGCGCTGAAGACGCCTAAATAAGAGGCATCTGCCTCAGCTACAGATAGTGGAACATATTGCTGTGTTTGTGTAAGTATATCCAGGCTTCTATAATTGATTAGAACGGGTACGATGATCACAATCGGTATCCTGCGGTTTCCTTTCCTATATGCAACTGGTCGTATATGTTTGATAGCAGCAGCAGGGTAAACAGGCCGAGGCTGCAGTGGGCAACGTCTTCTAACGTCCTTTCTGGGAACCTTCCTCTGCGGTATCTCTGAAGTTTGATAGATTAATAATCCTGTTCTGAGTGCTTTCAATCGCCCTCCACAGCCTTCCTGTCCAGGGCCGTGCGTGTTAGTAATGCCTCTTCTCCAAATGGCTTTCGATTGCTCCTCTGTAGGCGTTTAAAAGGAATTCTGTGACGGTATTTTGCCTTCCTAACATCGTGAAGAAATGCTTCCATTCAGAAGCCCTTTTCCCCTGCATGGAGACATGCGATGAAGTCTCTATTTGTTGTTTAGTCGTGTACTTGCTCCCCGGGTGTGTGTCTGCACCTCCTATTTTCCAAAACAAACATTCCGCTCCTTGATTTGACTGGAACGCAGCAGCAGGTGGTTCTCTGCTTCTGCATGACAGTCGCTTCGCTCTCTACGAGAAGCAGCATGGTCGTCCACGGCCGCGTCCCCCGCCACGTTCACAACGGCGCTCTCCTCATGCAGGAGGCGGCGTGGGGTGTGCAGTGTGAACGCCACGCCGCCATGTGCTCAACACTTAAACCAGGGCGGCCGATCCCGACCGTCTGGTGTCTGCTGGTAACCGGTCACAGAGTGAGGTTCTAACAGCAGGATCCTCCGCTGGGGAAACGCTCATGGAACGCACGCGAAACAGACGGCAAAGGCGCCTTTCATTCAATTGTAATCAAAGTTGTGATGAAGACACCGTTAGCCTGCTTTGTCCGATGATGACCTAATTAAGACGATTATTGTAGTGCATCTTCTCACCACAGTCTTGATGGCTGCCGTGGCGTCAGAAGGTAGAAACCAGTTATAGTTGTGAGTTCACCAGAAAAATATTAAATCATTTTTAAAAATTGTTTGATTTTCTATTCATTTACATGTAGATGCGTCTGCACAAATGATGACACACGTACACATTTCAGTTGTAAAGTGTCATGCGTGGCCTTCAAGCCACACTTGTCTCATATCTCTCTACACATGTAGATAATCACTTTTCATACTCTGAATAATTCACAAAGAACACCCTCTGAACACCTCGTTGGGAATGCAGTAGGTGCGGCGAGTCGTGGGAGGAAAGTGGAAACACTTTGGGAGCTGCTTTTCAGAGGCTGCGTTCATTCACACGTGCGTGGGCAGCAGGGGAGCGTGCACGGCTGCTGGGCGCTCAGGTGACGCCACTGATTCAACAGTGTTGACTTGAGAAAATCCTCCAAAAACCACGTGGCTTGAATTCAATCAAAATACACGTGTTTGATTACACTTCTTCTCTGCTGGCGACCGCCTCGAGTGAAAACACGAGAATGAGATTCACAGTTCAAGCCACTTTTGAAATATTCAAATTGGAGAACTTTGTGAGCGTGCAATATTGTAATAAAACATCTGCTTATTAAATTCCTTTTGTTTCAAAGTATCGAAGCTCCAGTTTGACACAAAGGGCCTTTCTCGGGAGGCCGTGGCGGTAAACTGAAACACATTTCCTGCTCCGTTGGCTCCCCCGGGTGTCGGGTGAAAGCCCCTCGGTGCTAATCACCCTCTGCTCGCTCACACCTTGTGTTTGTGGAGAGGGCGACTAAAAGCTTCCATCCCGGAAGCTTTCAACGTTTGAAAACGGTCTCATTCCCCCGTTCAGAGATTGAAAAGTATTTTTCACGCTAAATGTCACAGAGCGAGCACTTCTGAAAGTATGCACGTGGCGTACTTGTACTTTCTCATACTTCCTACTTTTCTCCACTTGATTCTGTTTCGTGGCTCCTTGAATATGGTGAGAATAAAGTTATCATGCCAACTAGAAGTACAAGATTCATACGAATACGAAAGTTTACAGCTTGTTTACAGTCTACAGTCTCTATTATATTTCTTTCACCATGCGTGAATGTTTGTTCTGTAAACAACAATAAGTTAGTAAAAAAAAGTATTTACAAGAGCTCATTTAATCAACGCTGAATGCGACTAAAAGTCAGGATCCCTGTAAACACGGTGTGATTCATTTCATCAGGGATGCAAAGCCTGGTTCAAGTCAGGAAACGGTACCTTAGTGATGGTCTCGGTTCACTACACAGGGGATGAAACATGACACCAGCGCCAAAAGTTAACTGCTGAACCGAGATCATGATTTGAACGCCAGCGTGTTAAAGGCTCGAACAAACACAGCCCAATGGATCAGCGATGAATCATTCTTATTAATCATAGATATATCGGGTTTAGCGCAAATCTTAATAAGTATGCAACAAGTCGTTTCAGTGCAAAGCTGATTTTTAGCTTCAAGCGGACGGGATTTGCAAACGCATTGGTGAATAATTAGTGGTGTTTTCTTCTGACTCCTCACTTCTTCACATTAAAAGTTTGTTTCCACCTGGAGACCCGGGGCAGGTTTCATCAAGGTCTGTTTGCTGGAGATAAGGCCCGACGGAAACCCGGCTGCAGAGAAATCACTAACGTGGGCGTTTCTCCGTCTCAGCGTCCTGAGCACTAACACTGTCTACTCCACATAATGACTTTCTCCACCGCTTCCAGGTAAGCGGTTGGGAAGGGTTTAATCTCTTAAGAGGGCTGAAAGGTAACACTCAAAGGAGGGAACGGCTAATAATGTTTTATTATGAAAACTGATTTAATTAATCTTTGGATTAATCAGTTGCTCTGTGGGCCACTCGCAAAAATCTTATTACACTTCTCTGATAAGACGGCAGCGTACTGCTGTCTTACTCCAAATCAATCCTTTTTCTACCAGAATCATTGTTATTTACCATTTGCTATGTTTATGGTTCATAAAACAACAGAAACCCAAAGGTGAACCTGATTCATAAATGCGGCCTGGACGACAACAGTCACATATCAGCGTGCCGCATTCTTTATTCATAATGTTCATTCACATAACACGCAAACCGATTCTGAAGGACTTTCCTCCAACTTCTGGCCTTTCTTTCACTGTAGTTTAAGGGAAATTTGTACAAATCTTTAACTGGCGAAAGATGTGAATTAGCAGAGCTCCTCTGCTAATTCACATCTATCGCCAGTTGAAGATTTGCTATGGAAATGGTTCCATAGCTGGGCTACGCGTTTTCATGCCTCCTGTTCTCATCAAATGAAGAGAACAGGATAAAGCATCACCTCAGAGGAGATGCAGGTGTCAAACAGGTGCAGAAACCGGCCGACAGTCATGATTTCGTTCTTTGAAACTTGCTATCTCAACGTGGCGACACCAAAATAATCTCTTGATTTGATTTTACAGACAAATGGTTGCGGGATTACAGTGTTTCATTTGAGGAAATCGGAGCCTTCGGGCTCCATTTTAAGGACATGGTTGTGATGTATAACGGGGGTGGGGCTGCAAAAACAAGTTGGTTCTCGAGGGAACAGAAGACGCAGCTTTTAATGGGAGGGACATGAATGTGTGGATTTGTGATTCATTTGATAGATGTCATGTATGACAAAGCCCGCGGGCCCCATTAAAGGATCCAGGACAGCCGAAGGGTCTCGTGAAGAAACTTGAAACCTCTCTTCTTTTCAGCAGATCAGATGCAGCACAGTGTTCCGCTTTAACGAGAGAAAACAGCGTCGCACAGACGGGATCCTAGTGGGGGAATGTGGGGCGCACTCTTTAGAGGGGTGGGTGGGGAGGGCGACGGGGGAGGAAGGGAGGAAGGGTTATAGAAATAAGTTTTAGTTAAAGAGAAGTGGGTCGAGCCACCACGCAGCTTGTGAGTCAGAGTCCGAGGTGAGGGAAGGGACAGCCAAAGAGGGAACGCTAAGGGATTCCACAGCTCCTGGCTGAGGGTGACTTGCTTTGATCCGTCGCGTTTCGTGCAGATTTATGGTAATGACTCATTAGATTTGCAAACAACTGTTAGCAGCGTCTCCTGTTGTGTCTGCAGACCGACGGGAGACGAGGACATTCGCTCTGCTACGGTGTCGCTTTCATTTCATTTCCCCAACAAAGCTGCTTCCAAAGGGATGACGTTTAACATCAACAAGCACCACCAGAATGTGTCGTACCAAGAAGAGGGCAGATACACATGAGACTTTTTTGAAGTTTTGCACGTCAATAAGGTTATCTGAAGCTTTTCTACACACATGAGCTGTCACAGATCAGGTCTCCAAAGGCAGCCGCTCTGAACGTGAATAAATGCCTAGAAAACGAGTGAGAAGTGGTACTTTGACAGAGACGTAGTCCCAGTTGATTGAAGATGCGAGTTGGGCTTTTATTGCTTTGAGAAAGTCCAAAGCCACAAATGAACTGCTGGCTTAAAATGAAGCAGTCCGTATGTCTAATACACTGCATCCTCACACCCCCTGGCCTTCCCTTTTGTGTTTCCACAGCGATGCCTTGACGATTCACTTTTTTTTTTTTTTTTGCTCAGTCACTCAAACAAAAGTCCGGACTTGACTCATCATATTCTCAAGGTTCAGCCCGAAAGCAATTACAGCGTCTCTGGGTGGAAGAGCTACAGCCAAGGCCCTTTCCTAACTCTGCCCCTAATAACAAACACGATGAATCATGCTGCTCGTTTCCTTGAGCCTCAGCACTTTAGTGAAAGCTCAGACACGCATTGTGTGCTCTGTGCACGGACAACTCACCGCTGAAAAAGATAATGGCTGAGATCTCCACACCGCTTTAGCAGGAGGAAGATTAAGCCTGAAGCGAGGCTCTGCATGAGGCGCCCGACCAGGCGCTTCGTCTCTTTACCAGCGCCGATGCTTTTGACTACGAGATTCACGCAGCTCCTATCTGAGTCCCTGGATCTCTCTGCTTTCGTCTCATTGTGCACACGAGAATACAGCAATCGCACGTCACCAGGTATGTGTTCATATTATAATTGGGTACTCATGGAGAAAAGGTGCTGGACGCCGCTGCAGCACATGTAGCACACACAAAGGTTCTGTGTACGATGGATGCAGAACTTTAACTGAGGGCATCTGGCATCTTTCTCTAAACTTTGGTGGCACTGGTGTGGATTTTGTGGGATGACGCGGATTTACTCGCATCTGTGTGCAAGAGTCAGAAAAAAATGATTTACCAGCGTGGCAGACAAAAGCTATTTTAGGCAGCATGGGAGGATGAATCCAAATAACCTCTTTAAGTATGAAAAGCTATGAAGCTATAATAAACATTTTATACATGGCACTAAAACAGAAAACAGTACACAACCCCGGGCATCTAAATAAAGGCTTCAGTAAATTCAGTAAATAAAGGTTCCTTACCAGCGAGATTCAGAGAAAAGCCTTCTGCTGTAGCGCAGAAGAGGCAGAGTCCACATCTTCGTCCTGCGTGTTCATCTCTACCTCGGACGACACACCTGTCACCGCTGACTGGCTGACCACGTACAGGTGACCGGTCACTCTGCCCGTTACTCCGGGTTTTCTCCCATCCGTTCACTTTGTGGACGACCTGCGATGCGGCCGAGACGCAGGCAATAAAAGGTTGAATAGGTCTGTTTGTCCGCTAATGCAATGGGAGGCTGCTAGCTGGTTAGCTCGCCTGGTTAATTAACCTCCGGAGGATTAGAGAGAGCAGAGGTTGCGATCTGGAAAGGCCTACTGGGCTCAATCAAGAACACAAACTCAACACTGTATACGGCGTAAAAGTGTGGTAGTAAACACATTCTCTCCCCTCCGCCCGACCCCGGGGAGCTCTTAATCAAACCGCAGCACACACGCGATAGCGCCTCGAGACGAACGAAGGGGAGAAGAACGGAGAGAAAACACAAAAAAATGTGCTCGCAGACCTTTTGGCCTTTTATCAAAACTCCTCCGTGACATTTCCGCTCTCTGCGGAGGCTGTTCTGGCAAATGAGGGAAGGAAATCACAATTTATTGTGGGGAATTGTGCATTGCCTTCAATTATGTGCTTCGCCTTGTATGGTTTTGTTTTCCTCCCCGAGAATTGAGTTAGCCGAGTACAATTAGAGCCATTTCATTGATCTATGATGTAGCATTCAAAACAGAATGTGATCATTAGCAATCTGTTGTAATGTAACGGCTCTGCGATCCAGCCTAATGTTACAGGCATTATGAGCGCAGCGTGTCCAAACAGCGTTTTTCTAGTGACGCGATCGCACTGTCGTCACTTAAAAAACGCTATTTTCGTGTTGAATTACAAATAACATGAATCTAATGTTCATTTTGTTATTTTAGGACCTCCGAGCAATTCAATTTAAACTTTTTTTGGTTACTGGAGGTAAACTTGAAAGGAACCGGCAGTTAAAGGTAGACAGTAAAGATTCCAGTCATGTCA
Organism: Apeltes quadracus; assembly: GCA_021346845.1. Taxonomy (NCBI): domain Eukaryota; kingdom Metazoa; phylum Chordata; class Actinopteri; order Perciformes; family Gasterosteidae; genus Apeltes; species Apeltes quadracus. The sequence continues at coordinate 1,198,170 of CM037920.1, forward strand.
CCGGGACATTTATCGCCCGTCGACGGCGTGTTGTTAATCACCACGAGGCCCCAAAGCGATGCTGGACACCGCCGGAGAATAAACCAGCAAAGGCCCTTTTTCCGAACGTGAGGTTCCTGAATGATGGATGATGAGGCACAAGGAGCACAGCTCTCGGGTCCGGAGGGAGGTCAAGGTCAGGGCAGCCTCCACAGCAGCTGACCGACTGCAGGGAGACCACGGGGACATGCTGGAGTTCTGCGTGCTACAAAGCTACAAAAACAAGTTCATATTTCTGTGAAAACACATCTACCTCCAGCGGTTGGACGTGACATGCAATACCCTCAAGTGGAAACACACTTGAACCACTGAGCTACATCCACCAGACAAAGAGGTTAGAGATCCACTTTATATTCCGTGAATCAGGTTTCTGCTCTTCTGTTTCAGGGCTTCAGGACTCTACGAGTGCTGCTGCTTTATTAACGTCCACACACAAGACTTTACCAGGGATTAGATTAGTCATCTGTGATCTCAAGGTCTGGATTTCAAGCACCGGCTCAAAAAATGACTCACCTACGACTCCCGGTTTGCATTTACAGACGTGCTGCAGTTTACTTTCACGTCCAAAAACCAAATGTCCAAAATCAAGTTTAATATTAGACATTATGGTGAAATTGTCACAATTATCACATTAATTGTTGATTTACATGTGAATTATGTATTGTGTTATACTAATATTTGTTCTGTGTTGAGGTAAAAAACAATACACACACCTGCAGGAGAACAGTAAACTCACGAATCACAAAAAACTGAAGAATGCAGTAAATGGTACATTTTGACAGCCAGAAGACGCTGTGTTTGGTGGCTGAAGCAAGTCAGCCCGCTTTGTTTTTCATTGATTTTCATATCTAATGATAATGTTGAAGTTGAGAAGCTGAATACTGAGGAAGGAACGGATAATTGGAGAAGAGGTCAACAGATGCACACTCCTAACACACGGCGGAGACGAACAGACACTGGCCGAGAGGAAAGAAATCCAAATTCAAAATGTGTTTAATAATGTTGCTTATACAAGTAAACGCATCTCTAACCATATGAACGTTCTAGACTTCTATCCCCCCTCTGAGATGGAGCGACAAACACTTTTCTCATCTGCACACGTCCTTTGCGTCGTGGCAGATAACTAACGGCACCGGTCGGGTCACACTGAAGGATAGCAGCTCCTTCCTGCTTTCATCGAGTCTTCCCTCACTCAGCTCTCCGTCTTTAGTCTCCTCTTGCCTCAATCACTGACGCAACCTCGGATAGCGGTGCCGTGCTAGAAATATGTAATTTGAATGTAAATAGCCCACAATGAGACTGCTGCACCCAAACAACTCACTTTTTTTTATTGTCGACCCAGACTTAAACTTTTAAACACTTTCCAGCACTCTAAACTTTGAGCTGAATTCTCCCCTGACAGCCCTGAAACCGTAACATATTGTGATGAACACTCGGATGAGATGAACCTCAATGTGTCTGACTTTGGGGACCTGCTGGATGTGAATCCCTCGCCTGTGGCACATTCGCTGCTAGAAATGAGATTAGGCCCGGCGGGAAGCTGTGCTCGCGTCACTCCTCTCGATGTGTCCCTGCGACATAATGGGAGCTCCAAACCCAGCAGTTAACAAAGGAAGACTTCGTCACAGTGAGCATTGATCTCGAGAAGCTCAAAGCAAACCTCCAGCTTCTCAACTAATTGCCAAAAAGAGAGACATTCACGGAGAGGCCCATTCTTCTGCACCACCTTGCCGACGGACTAATGTCGCCCACTGGAAGGAGTTAAAGGTCAGGGTTAAATCCCCCAAATCAGTGAGCAGAGAATGTGCGTCACAGCCACCTGAGACCAGTGATTCAGCCTGGATGGCCTGCAAAGCACGGCCAACGCGCATCAATGAGCATTAATCTCCACGTTTATTACCACAACATTCGCTGCAAAGTGTGCGAGCTGAGCTTGACAGAGGTGTTTATCCTGTAACAGTGATAAATAGTCAAATAACTCCGTAGAACCTCTGCCGCGTTTCTGAAATTATTTTTGATTCCATGATCATGTTTCGTTACACACAGTAAAAGCTTGATTACATACACAACATGATATATCTATTTAAAGTGAATTCAGTATCCATGAGTTTGTATCCCTGTGGTTGAAATGCACCTGTTGTAAGTCAGCTAAATGACATGTGATGTAATGTAAGAGGGGACAATTCTTTGCTTATATTTTCTCCAGATTGTAGAAGCAGAAGAAAACAAGTTTATTTTACAAACTAAGATAACCGAGTATTATAAAATCCACATCGCGTTCATGTGCTGTTAGCACTCTGTGGCATTTATGTGATTAGTAGACGTTGAAATGGTCCTTTGAGGCCGCTGCCCGGGAGCCCCGCCCGGCCTCACAGAGCTCTCCTGTTCAATTTAACGGCATGTTGCCCCCGTCCTCCTGACTATTTCCCCGTGCCGTTCCGAGGCAGCGCATCAGTTCTGCTTCCTCATTGGAGAGGACACCGCACAGTCCAGCTGTACACGGATGACCATTACCCCCCCCAACTCTGCCGCATCACTTAACACGGATTTAATTAACTCCAACCAGCCTGAGGAATGAGGAATGCCCATCGGGGGTCTGTGATCAGGAAGTGGACGGGAATACAAACGAGGTCTTCAAGCTGAAGGAAAACGGCAGCTGGTGATCGTGATACCAAGTGGATTGTGTTCTGTGTGGAGCCCACCCCTTTTATTTCACGCGTTTAGGTGGGAAGCTGCTAAGAAACACGGCCACACATAATATGTTCCACGTGGTTGTACATGTTGGGGTGGTCCAACGCTCCACTGGAAGGCGTGAGAGACCTTCTGTAGCTGCCTGACTTGTTCCTGGATACCGAGTGATCAGCAAAACGCTGCACGCACAAACATATCTGGACTATTACTCTCCCTGCTGGAATACTCAGGATCAGGATATGAAAGCAAATGAACCCGGTGCCTTTTGTTTGGAATGAAATCTGACACGAACAAGCAGACGTTGGGCCGACGATACGCCAAAGAAAACCGAAGATAGGACATGTTTAAAATTCTGTTGGTTTCCTTTCAGCTATTTGCATCTCGGTTTGAGAGATTCTTTACTGCCTCAAACAGAGCACATGTTATGCATCAATTATTCCCTTCAAACAAACACTTAAACGACCAACCACCTGTTCAAGCCGCATGTTTCTTTTGTTGACAAGTAAAATGGAGATTTTAGAACCCGAGTCATAATTATGCCCTTTTGGGACCCACTATTTTACTCAATCAATTCTAACTTCAACTATTCCCTAAGACTTAAGTACAGTGTGCAGGTAGCAATTACCTGGCTTGATTAATACGTTCCATTATTTTCCATTTCAGCACGTTGTGTTGGATCTCAACACAGAGCCGATTCCGAACAAGGCAACTTCTCCCTGTCAACGGCCTGGAGCCTCTCTGAGCACATTAATCCACTGGGATGGAGCCCTTTAGAATCATTTATTCACAGTCGGGGGTAAAGCGCCGAGGAGTCAAAGGTCACTGCTTGGCCATTCATATCACCATAACCCTGGGGCTTTTCCATCAATGTACACTCTCCATCTGGGGGAGACATCACAAAGGTCGAGGAACACATTCTTGGGATTGGTGCTTTCTGCAATTTTCTGGTCACTGGTATCTCGAGCAATGCTGTCACAGTCGGATGGGCATTTGCCATCTGGTGCGTTTTCATCCCGAGTTGCTTAGAGTGATAAGAGCGGATGCCATCGGTGGTCGTTTGTGCAATTGGACAGTAGCTGATGTACAAGAAAACATTAAGACGTAGCGATAACCCAAGCAAAAAACGTCAAGAGTAAACATAAAAAATTTCGGGGGAGGGAGGGTTTGTAGATTTAAAAATGGGCTCAGCAGGCATGTGCGTGACTTATTGGAGTAAACATCAATAGCCTTCGGCCAGAGCAGAAGTTCCACAGGCCTGCAATCATATTTCATCCACGGTTCACTGTAGTGCACAACGACTCTCCCCGAAAGCTGCCTCTTCAAAAAACACACGGAAACAATAACTGAACGTTCCAATGGACAGAAGAACAATTCACATGATTTCACATAATTACCGCGCTGCCGGTGTCTATTCAACACGCAGGCAAATAACAGAAGAAGAGAGACCTGAAACGTTCCATTATTCCATTAACCATGTCTGACGGAAGCATTTATTTAGTGCTGCCAGTGTTCCCAGTGCTGCTGATAAAGTTAGTGATGTTACAATAATTCATGGATGGAACTGATGCTGTTACACCGCTCTGCCAACACCTGCAAACGGATCCAAAGTTTCATCCCTATAGAACCCCTGTTGGCCCCGATAGGGAGGCTGATGGGGGGAGAGAGTGATGGGGGGGAGAGACTGATGGGGGGAGAGAGTGATGGGGGGAGAGAGTGATAGGGCGGAGGCTGATGGGGGGGAGGCTGATGGGGGGAGAGGCTGATGGGGGAGAGAGTGATAGGGGGGAGGCTGATGGGGGGAGAGAGTGATAGGGCGGAGGCTGATGGGGGGGAGGCTGATGGGGGGAGAGGCTGATGGGGGAGAGAGTGATAGGGGGGAGGCTGATGGGGGGAGAGAGTGATAGGGCGGAGGCTGATGGGGGGAGGCTGATGGGGGGAGAGAGTGATAGGGCGGAGGCTGATGGGGGGAGAGAGTGATAGGGCGGAGGCTGATGGGGGGAGAGAGGGATAGGGCGGAGGCTGATGGGGGGAGAGGCTGATGGGGGGAGAGAGTGATAGGGCGGAGGCTGATGGGGGGAGAGGCTGATGGGGGGAGAGACTGATGGGGGGAGAGGCTGGTGTGATGCTTTGAGGACATGGTTGGGCTTCCTGCCATTTTGTGGTTTCACATGCACAGAACCTTCACTAGAATCAGTGGTGCTGCACCTTCTCTTCTCTGCTGTGCACCGTCACGTTGGCAGTTCTGTCTCCATCCATCTTTTGTGCTTTCATTATAACCTCTCATACATGGGTATTCAGAAATGTGCCTGTGTGGCCGTAAAGCGATGCAGAAAATACTCACTTGGTGGACAGCATCGTGTGAGAAAGAACTAGCCCTCTTTTATGTAACCATAGTCCTGCTCCAAAAAACAAACAAAGCAAGTGGCAAAAACAGGGATCGTTTCCCAGACTCCTGCGCTGATGTTTCCAACACGCGCACTCCCGCGGTGAAAGCGAGAGGCGGGTAAGCAAAGATGAATGCACTCTCATTCCACCCCGCCATTCAGCGGAAGTGTGCTCGCGCGCGCAGCCGAGCTCTCGAAGGGCACGCTCGTCTGAGTCCTGAGGCCGCACACCGAAGGAACGGGCGGCCGGCACACAATCACCGAGGAGCTGAGTGCGTCCATTAAGGCTGTCAGTTAGCAAAGGCCTTGATTAATTGCACGCTGCATAGTGGCAAATTAAGGCAGGTCTCCACCCTCCCGCGCGTCCTCCGCAAATAATTAGGTAAGAATAGATGGAAAATCCACCCCAGTTAGTCGGTTCTATGTAACAAGAGCATGAGCAATGATGGAGTGTGTGCGTGTTGGAAAATATATTTACCTGCATTTGTAGCTTGTGTGAGTGACTGAGGAAATAACGGCGGTGCTGATGGTGCATACACTTAAATCTGCCCTCTGTGGCTCTGGCTTGTAAACTTGTAGGTGCACAGTGTGCGAGGTGTGCAGAGAATGTCTACGACTTTGATGGCTTTAACGTGTATGTGTGTGTCTGAAAACAGCAGAGCGAAGGCAGGTGGCATCTCTTCACGAAGCTGTTTTTTGAATCAGGACATCACTGGCATGTGGGGGGAAGGCGAACAAAAAAAAAAAAAAGATCAAGATCACATTGTCGTTGTTTCCCTACAGTCAGTGGCAACTTCCTGAAACAATGGCGCCGCCTGGGGCCTTCGTCTCTGAGCCGCCCTCGTCTGAGGGACCACGTGGGCCTCTTCAGTCGCCGTCCGATGGAAGTGATGCACTTCCGTGGTAATCAATGCAGCTGTGACCACTCCGTCGCTGTAACTCCGATCCAAGTCATCTTTGTAGGCTTCAAGCCGGTCTCTGAAGGACACGCAGTGCGTCTATATATTTCCATAGGACATGACATTCTGACTGCATCTCTAGATAAAGTTAACTGTTCATAATCACAACTCCTCATCACGCCCCGCGGGCCCCTTTTTGTTTATCAGTGCTTCACAGCTCTCCATGTAGCTATAAAAAAAAACACGACACGATGTAAGAACAAGTTGTAGAATGCTCTACAGATGTGTAACAGTGTGTGAGGAGTAAACAGCAACACGGCTGGAGGTCCAAACCCTCCACATCCTGACGGAGAACGGAGAAAAAGCCCCCGGGGCAGATTAGTCCTTTTATGTGTTGATCCTGCAGGGAAGGACACCTCCTCTAATCTTCTTACAGGCGGACTGCGGGAAGTCGCTCTCTCTCTCTCTCTTTAACAGGCCGTTTCTTAAACTCCGACACTGCAGCCGAAGACAATTACAACGACACAAAATGAACAATAAACCACTCAGCATGAAAAGAAGGAGAGAAGAGGTGATGGGCGTCGGCCTCTCACAGGAGCGCCGGTAATCGTGATGATCAAATGAACACAGTCGACTTCTCGCCTGCTCTCGCCTCGTGTTCCACCCGCCCACCTGCCAAACAGCAGAGAACCAGCTCACATCATTCACCTCGCTAAACGCATGTGGTTGATCCCCTCCTACGGGGGGGTCAAAGGTCGTGATCCCGGAGGAACGGGACCGTTTTGCTGCACAGCCGGCTCGCAGTAAACAACAGATGTAAAGGTTGGTACGCGCCGCTGTCCTCTTTCATGGGACGTTCCGCTTAAAGACTCGTGGTCCCCCCAGTAGGGACGAGACCGACGCAGTCTGGCGATAGTGATATGAAGAATAAAAACGTTTTTTGAATGAATTCATCTGAACCAAGCAGTCAGCCTCGGTGACACACAGGTTCTGGAGGGATGCCGATTGGCTGGTTCACAAGTCTTATTCTCGCACGCTACGTTTTCCCTGGAGGTTCTCTGAGATGTTTGTATTTTCACAAAAGCATGATTCTAGCTGAGTACTTAATTGAATCAGCAACAAAACCAATGCAAAAAAAAAAAAAATACTATCCAGGTTGTTTTGCTGGTTCATCCTCGGATACACAAACTGTCAAAAGGAGGTGTGGCATGAAAACATGTTTGCAACATAGCTGGACAGAATTATGACCTTCAAAAACCTACCACCTGACTTTATTTGGAAGGTGCAGCACAATGACAACTCTAAAGCACACAGACGACTTATTGACCTTGGACCTCCCACGTCTGTTTCTCATGGAACAACAAGCTATTTGCTTCACAGCCGGAGTGCAAACGTCAGGCTCAACACATCTCGGCGTGTGTCTTTCAAACGCTGATCAACTGGCTCTTCAGATGTGGGTTCCCTAAGAAGTGGACGTGGCTTGTTGTTATCCCATTTGAGCACCGGGTGAGACGCAGCTCAGCACACAGCTGGAATGAGCAATGCCAGCAGGAAGATCTCATACTGTGTGATAGTTGCCGTGTTTCAAGGAGAGTAGGCTGAAACAAAGAGAAATACTGGATACACGCCACAAGGGAGCACTGTTATAAAATAAGGGCTTGTGCATACCGCACGATGGTCGACGCATGGCGTGTGTGTGTGTGTGCTGTGCGCAGCTTACTAAGCGTGAAGCATTGGAGATGCAGCCTGAATACTTGTTGCTTGTTTGAGAGTCCCCGGAGTAATCCTTCATAAGAACACAGCACACCGCCCCGTTTCATTCTGGAGTGTATTAAATCCCGACACTCACAAACCAGTATTCCTCAGCGCGGAAATGCAATTTTGGAGGGAATGTGGATTCAACTAGCGAAGAACAAGGCGAAAAAAAGGAGGACGTCTTCACAGGCCCGGCGTCGACGTTAAAGCGAGATTGGAATGAAGAATAGAGGGCGGCTGCACGGCTCGGCGATCGTCCAGCGGGGGAGCTCCCCTGCGTCCCAGCAGATACGTCTCTCCTTCTCATCGCGGCGGGGCAATTTTGTCCCAGTTATAGCTCCTCCATCTTCTCCCCAGCTACTCCTTATTTCAGCATTTCAATTTCCTCCCTTGTGCGAGCGCAGAGTGGTAACCTACTTCAGACTTTCCCTCAGACGAGGAGGAGGAGGAAGAGGAGGAGGAGGAGCAGAGAGGAAGGGCCGCGGGGGTCTGTGCTCAGCCCCGCGTCCGGTTTCCCCCCGAGGCTTGGAAATGCAGATTCACAGAGCAGATTTGCCCGGAGACGATGTTGTGGTTCAGATTGCTGCCGCATGAACTAGATACAGCCATGTGGGTGAGACAGTGAGACTGAGCGAGTTCCTCTCCCTCCCTCACGTGGCTCCTCTGTTTCAGGGCTCTCGATCGCAGCTTCACCTGAAACTAAAGACGCGCGACTGTCGGGTGAGCAGCTGGACGACTCGTCATCCAACAGAAAGAAAGTGGAATATATTCCTTCCAGACGGAGAGGCATCTTGTGTACCGGCAACCGTTTGATACAATGCTGCTTGAATGAATTAATGATCAATTCCTTCACTCTTTGTTGATGTTTGCGATCTGCCGCTGCACCGAGGAGACGTTACGTGAAAAGGCAAAGAGGGAACCTTTCCTTTCAATGTGTGTTTGGAATGTTGAGTCTGCAAATGAATCCATTTTTCTCCCTTTGCCCAATTGTCTCTGGAAACGTTATATATGTTTCACGGTTTCTATTCATGAATTGTTTATTTTCTTTTTCTGTTTGCGATGCATCATGTTCTCTTTGCCCTCATCTTTTACACCTGCACAACACCCTCTTTTCCCCTTCAACCCGCCATGAAATGCTCTTTCTACCAGTCGCCCAGGCAATGAAGCATTTATCTACTTCTATGATGTCTACCCAGCATATATATATATATATATATATATATATATATACATATATGTACATATATATGTATCAAGGCAATGCATCATGCACCAAGACACCGGTGAATCAAATTTGACCAAATTTGAGGTTAATCGATGTCCCTTTTACATTATATGAAGACTAAAACGTACTATAAGTGCTATAGGAGTAACACAACACACCTCCAGCACCTTGCATTGTCGGCTGCACTCCCTCTGGATGTAACCCCCGAGCCTCCATCACTCCATAAATGTGATGCATGAGACAGGAGGCAGCAAGAGGAAGGCCACTTCCCCGCATTCACAAACCCATTTGGGACCGCGGATGTCCTCATACCTGCATCCGCAGCCTCCGAGCGGCGCCCTGAGTGACGTGAAGGTACTCTCCCCCTTTCCTGAAAGTGGGACAGTGCCATTCCTCAGAGGAGGTGAGCTCCCAGAAAGTGCCCCATTCTGTTACGTCTCTCACAGTCCGACGGACGCTTAAAGGATTTGGGTCCTTAACTGTCAAGGGGGGGCATTTCTGGACTGCGGGAGAGAACGGGCCTCAGCCGGCGGGAAAGTTATGACATCTATCCATAGAAATATCTGGCTCGACCCTACTCACAGAAAAACACGAGACCCTGTCCAGCATCCACCTTTTCCTCTGGAACCCAGTGGAACTCGATGCCGCCTCCCAGATCAGCATCGAGTGGAATCCTAATGGCCTCCCGTCAGACTGCAGTCGGGCTCCTCGTCTAAGTTACAAGTGAGTCATTCCTCTCCTCAATCCCTGAGCTCCTGGCCGGCCTCATCCTTCAGGATCCCGTTTCTCTGCACACCATCAAACACACTCTCACAACAGCAAAGCGAGGGAGTGCACATCCCTTTGGAATTCTCTACACAACCGGAGGAGAATATCCCCCGTGTACCATTATTTTGCAGGTTCACCAAGATATCACCGACATCAAAACTAGCAGGAGCACACGTGCACAAGCCTTCTTTCACCGCATCCAATCCAGTCCATTTTCCAGTAATTTCCACTCATACAGAACCCCAAAAAATACACTGCAACCAAGTTTTAGGGGTCTGCTGAGTGAATGCTGACTGTGGCTCGCAAAAAAAAGGTTGCTATGGCAACAGAGGACCAGGTTGTTCTTTTTATTCTGCCAAACAGCAGTGAGCCTGAGAAGAAGTGAGGAGGATGAAGGTCTTTCATTACGGTTTTACTGAAAAACCTTTGAGTCGGCGATGTGATCCCAAACATGCTGTCGCAGCTGTGCGTCATCGTCCAGACTCACAAAAAAGAAAGTGTTCAGTTTGACGTCAATTTTTGATTTGTTTTACGTGCATCCGCTGAATTATTATTTAATTCGATTTTCTAAAAGATAAATGTCTTTTTTCAAATGGAGGTGCCTAAAAGTTTCTCTGTGTGCTTTATTCTGCGTGCAGAGGAAGGATGCATACGTACACAGAGCAGCATGAATGATCACAAAACAAAGACCAAATTCAACGAGGTTGATGGAGTTTTGATTGACCACAACCATTCCACAATAAATTCTACTTCAGCTTAAAGCTGTTCCATAAATAACACGCAGGGGGATCAGTCCAGCCGTCCTCAAAACGCTCCGTCCAGCGGCGAGATCGGCCGTCATGTGGATTTACCCTCGACCATTAAAGGCGTTGATCCCATTTCATGAGATCCCAGGCGAGATTTCAGCCGACGTGGGGAGACGGAAGCGAGCGGATCCACATACCTGCTCCCACCCACGCATCCTCAGAGGGCCGATGGGAGGGAGGGTGCTGCTGGATCGGAGAGGTTCTGCTCTTCCACAAGATTAATTCCATCCCTGTGACACGTTATTGATATTTATTATTGGCGGTATCGGCTTTTCTTAGCTACGTTTCCTGGAACTGTAAACGGCGGCTGGGACCAGAACCTTTCCTTCAAAGGTTAACAAGATAAGCCCGAGTAATTATTTTGTGGGTTCACGGGTGATAAGCACCGTGCCTGTGACTCAAGAAGCTAATTCCATCAACCCAATTATAGACAGTTCTATAATTAATCAGCGGGCGCTTTTGTTTATGTATCACGTGGAAGTTAATCGATAACCGTGTGCAGACCGTGCATTTTAATAATAACCTAATATAAAGTACCTGGGTCATTTCAACCAAATCAACAGCTAAGAAGTAACAGAAATAGTAACAAGAATGGACAGCACCTTGTAGCTAGCGCTCATCACAGCTTTAATAAACACCATTTCCCTCATGATTCCATCATATTCCATCCTCCATTGCTACTAATCACTGTTAAAACGCTTCAATATTTAATCCCTCCCCCCTGATGGGGTTGACTTTACACGTCTTCTGCATTAAAACAGGTACTGATTCCACTCAGTGGTGCGTTAGACAAATCATCATTGCACCTATGGGGGAAAAAAGCAACTCATCTCTTTCACACGAAAAATAGCTTTGCCTGAAAATAAAAAGTAATAGATGTAATACATGTTATGTTGTTGAGAATGGGAGCAGAGTGATTTGGGTTGGGTGAAGAAGTCTGCGGGTGTTACCCACAGAAAGCCTCCCGGCCTGTGAGGGGGAACACAACGGAGCGGTAATCACCGAAGAACGCGGTAAAAGGCGTGTTAATGAAATACTAATAAGCTTCCCATTTGAGTCCTTTGGCTTCGCCATCCTTTAAAGTGATCCCAAGGACAGTTCCATGCTCGGCTGTGTTGCTGCTAATTACCATCGCTCACATGACAGAGAGGAATTTAGAAAGCATTATTTCCAGGGGATGAATCCTTTGTGCGCTGTCCTTTGATAGAGGACACCCGGGCTGCTTTCCCTGCATGTCAGGATTGAGGGAACCGGGAAAAATGCTAAACTCTGAAAACTCCTCTAGAGAGAAGGAGTTCATTGTCAGCCTCCTGACTTCTGGACTTCATCATTTAACAGTTGGAGAGCAGCGTAGATCCTCTGGAGAGATGATGTTCGGCTACTTGGGACAGCCGTTGCAGTTAATTGGAAAGTGAAGTGGAACAACAACACTGTCCTCCACAGCCACAGCGTCGACTCGGTGTTCTTAAGTCCTCGCAGGTAACTGCACATCTCGGGAGGAGAAATCCTATCGTGGGCGTCCTGCAGGACCAAACCGCCATTTCACAAGACTGTGCACAGCCGCGAACCCCGAGCTGATAACACGAGTCAAAAGCAAACTCTTGAAGTGGAGGGAAAGCAGACACGGGCGGGAGATATTCTCCAAGACGTTTGAAGATGCAGCAGTTTCTCTGGGGCAATCATTTGATGCTTTCGTTCAGTGATGGCTGAGTGTCACTGCTTTTTGCCTTCCCATCACTCAAGTGGATCCAGCACTCCAAGAAATTGATTGTTGGAGGATAGGACCGGAACAGTGCACACATACAAGAGCACACACCCAGCCAGCATTGAAACAGTCGGAGCCATTCGGGGGGCAACTCGGTCCGAAAATGCGCTTCCCGTTGATGCAGTGATGGCGCCAGAATAGATTATGTCCATGTGATCGCCACTTAAGTGAGGATTAAGTTAAAATACAAGTAAGGGACTAAATGTCTGAATGAATGCAAAACACAAACACATGCATTATGAAGGAAAACAACAAAGCTTCCCATCCAAAGGTCATTAGCAGAAGACACATAAATGGTCAAACAGACGTTGTTTTCATTTCCAAAAACAGACAGAATGTGTCTTTTGTTTTGCATCTAATTTCAAAAGCGGGCATCAAATGTCAGAAGAACACGAACATTCACAGGCTCTAAGCTGTGCTGCACGTTCATCTGAAACCAAAGACCATTCACGAAAAGGCTGCGATTTTTGTGGTGAGACAAATAAATTGTCCTCTGAGGCCGTGTTTGAAGGTCCAACTGATTTAGAGGAAAGTAAACTTTCTCTGCCACATCTCTCTCTTCCAGCTCGCCCACATCTGGCTCGGCGTAGAACTCTCAGGAAGTCGCTCTGACCGTGTCCGTGGCGCTCTCGCAGCAGCAGTGGATAATAACGGAGACGATAATGGGATGCCGGCCAGGCTCACATTACCCACAGCCGATGGCCTGAAATGTGATTATCAAGCGCCGTATTTCCAAAAGCAATGCCAGCACAGCTGTGTTGTTATTAGCAGAGCAGAGCAGTGGGCACTGTGCACAATGACTTCCTCCTCCGTCTGCATCGCACAACGTACCTGAGCAGGGACATTTCATCACGGACACTTTGATGCAATGCAGGAAAAGTGTGCTATGTTTTCTATTACTTATTTATGCATTTGAGGTGAGCACACAAGACGTCATCCAGCCAGTGATCGACTGATGCTCGTCCCTGCTCAGAAAATCAGAAGAAAACTGACATTGATGGAACATACAGACAACAACACCAGAGTAGTGTTATTGTAGACGTTCAAGTCCAAGGCAGACATCCTATTGTTTTTATCGTATTTTTAAAGGCCAAGAGTAACAACACTTGACGTTGTTTCATCAATGAGATGATTGAGATCTGAAAGCTGTGATATTTCCCTCATAAATGATATAGGATTATCAAGTCCCTACTGCTCCTTGTGTTACAACCTTTAGCAGTGAGTTTTAGAAAAGGTTGTGTTTGATGGATCGTCTTTGTTTTACAATGAAGGACTTGTGCTCATCCAGAACGATAACTCATCTGGATTGAATGAAGGGTCTTCTGTTCATCAACACGGCTCTGAAGCCCGAATGACTGTGACATTCCCGGCACAGCGATTTACACATTGTGTGTTTTAGAAAAGAACCATGGAATCAAATTCAGTTGACGTATTCTTGAATATTGAACTTTCAAACACTGCTGCAGATTTCCTCACGTCCTTTCAAAGGACATCTTCCCCGTCAACTTAGACTGACCTGAAATTAAATATTACTGCCAGTTTCATATCTGTGCTACATCTGATGTATCCCAGAGCCCCCCCGAGATGAGATGGGCATCCGCCTCGTTTGCATTCTGCACAGGCTGGCGATTCAGGGCCTGTCAGGCAGGAGCTCTCTTCATCTGAGGAGCCTTTGAGAGCTCGGCAGAGAGAGACGCATGCGAGCGGTTCCTCAGGACAGCGAACTTCACACTCGGCTAATCTCCACCGCCGATGTGTCCGCGGTTCAGCGGAAGCGGCGGCCAGCGGACCTGGCACTAATTCAATCGCCGCCCCTTGATTGGCGGGGGAGCCAAAAAAGGGTCCCCTTTATCCTCAGAGAAAGATAGAGGGGACAAAGCCAGCGAGGACACCTGTTGAGTTCACAACCTAGACATCAAATGAGAATTAAAGATCAGACAAGATGGCTCTTCTTTTACATAACTCTAAAGCGTTGGCACTCGCAGGGCTACTGAGCTCAGGACAAAATGCAAAACCAAAGTCAGGATTCATTTACGATCATTTTGAAACATGAGTTTGTTAAAGACATTTTCACAGAATGCATGTTTGACAATGTAGAAAAAAACAACACAAAGATGAACCACTTGTGGAGGTAAAATAGAAGCAGACCCTCTAAATTCAGTCACTGAGTAAGGCCAAATGGTCAAACGGTCTCCTGCCACGCTGTTCAATGTGAATGATGATTCTCCAGTGAGTGACAATATTATGAGAGGAATAATTCCATCTGTATGAATAATTAAAAATAAAGTTATCAAACTTTGTTCCTCTCTCTCTCTCTCTCTCCCTCTCTCTCTCTCCATCTTCTTTTTTTAATCTCACAACATCTGAATTTTAAATCAGAGAGGCTCATATGCATAACGCGCTGTTCATCATTTGTCTGAAATATTAAATTCGGCTGATTTGCTGGATTTCGGCACATATCTTACCACCGAAAGTGTGAGGAGACACATCATGCGCCGAGGTTAAATGTAGGTGTGACGATGAATGGCAAAGAAAGATGTTAGTGTGCTGTTAGTAATGTCACTGAAGCATTATCCTTTTCTGTGCGATCGAGTGTGCGACTCAACACAATGAGAAGCAACCTTCTTCGGGTCTCCCGTTCATCACCTATGGAGCAGCTGCAATCTTCCTCCACGTTTAACACCAACGTCTGGGGCATCTGGCTTTGACAGGTTCACTAATATTGTTTGATTGTTCCTCTTTAGAGTGCTGTAAAGTGCAGAAAGGCTTTTCACATCTCATTTACCTTCACGTCGCCACATTCAAACTGACTGGAATATGAATGACATGATCTTTTAAATGACTTACAAATGGCGATGTCATTGGAAAGGCCAGTGCAGAGATTGAAACGGCGAAGTCCCGTTTCCGTGAAACCAGAGGGGCCCTTTGCTTTTGTAAACTTACACGCATTAACGTGTAACCTGGTTACTGTTATAAATCGTGTATATGGGGACGTCAACACGCCGAACTCTCATTGCTCCTGTACACACCGTATGCCAGATGTGATAAGAACCACATAATATTCAACGCTCTGCACAACATTTCTGTCAATATCAAGCACATCTGTCCAAATAAACCATTGTATTTATTTTAAACTTGCCCACCTGACACCAAAGATCGACGCCCGGGACGATCGAGTTTTACATTTTACAAGGTTCAACTGTAAAACGCCTGATGACGGATGATATAACCTATTTTCACAAATCAAGGAAAGTGCAACTTTTTATTGCGCTAGATTCCTTGTGAAAGTTCTCGTGTTTTATTGAACAATCCTTCCCGGGTACAGAACATGCTGTTGGTGAGAAACTCGGAGGCGATGCCTTTGAACGCAGCGCTGTGCTCTTGAGTAGAGACTACGCCAAGCTCAACATGGGCCTGGGCCACCGATGGGGCAAATTCAAATGTTCATAGAGAAATAATCATTTTCTGCACAAAGCACATGCTGCTACCTCAAGTAAATGACAATAAACAGGCACACAAAAGCAGGCCGTGCTCTCTACTCAAAGAACATGCACTGAATGGGAGGAGAAGAGCCAGGCAGAGGATTCCTAGTGGTGAGAAGCTAAATCAGGTCAGACGGCCACTGAATGATAATTGCCCCGTGCATTCGATGGTCAAAACCGTTACCCCATCAGTGATGCGCAGGGTCACCTCTCTCAATGGCTGTGGAGAAGCAGCCTCTTGGGCCTTAACGGGCTGCAGCAATTGGTTATAAAACAAGCATCAATAGCCCAGCACTGATCTGAAGACAAGACGAGAGAGGAGAATTCTACATCTAAAAGTCACTGTCATTTCTCATTGATTCTCTGCTCCAGCCAAAGCCAGAGAGATGTAGCCGCCAAATACATGACCATTTAGAACAATGAAAAGTAACAAACTAATGCTAAGCGCTATTCTGAGAGCGCTACGTCTCGTCTGCATCCAGCCCTCACTGGCTGGAAGCGAGACTGCAGCTTAAAGAAGCCGATCCTCGGCTCCCATTCGCCTCTGTGTCGAGGGAGGTGGGCACACCTCGTCTGTACGCTCACTCCCACACACACCGGAGTACGGCCGGATCGATGTTCTCCAATGAGACTCCTCTGCAGAGCACAGTGGAGCGTCTCTCCCCTTCCACTTCTCCTTCGCCGGAGGCGCCTGCTAAGCGCAGAGACGTCTGGTGTCCTCTCCGTCAACATCGCTCAAGACTTTGTGAGATAAAACGTCTGTTTGCTCGACACAAAGATTAAAGGACGTGTGAGAATATTTACTGCTTTCGACCCCATGCAGGAACTGAATGTTAATTCAGTTGGAGCATATAACCGGAAAGAAATGTTGGATTCTCAAATATGTACTCAAGCACTGGATTTATGCAGAAAGCATTGCTAGTGCTGCATAATGCATTGAGCTCGCCTAGTTTAAGAAATGCAAATGACCCGAGGAAGATGGAAACCTTCCTCGGCCTGCTAGGAAACATTTGCGGTCTCTGAAATGCGATGCAGCTGAAGCCGAAGACGGAGAGACTTGCAGGTAGGGGTAAGGACAGAGTGGGATGGGGGACATGACAGAGTAAAATGGGAATAAACTTTGCCTTGTAGAATATGACACCAGCTGTTGCAGACTATCTCCCCGCTGTTATTTCACGGATGAAAGACGTTGTGTATTGCCATGTGTACACTTTCAAATGAGCTCATAGAAGCCATTTTGCAGCATAATATCCCATTCATGCAGGACTCCATTCTGATATCTTTTAGGAGCATGTCTTTTTTTTGTCATACAAAATGAAACATAAGCCTCTCTGAGCGCCGGTTTGCTGTAAAAGCGTCTGAACCTTGAGTTCTCATGTAGCGATGTAACTTGAAGGAATCACGCTCTTGAATTAGGGAGAAAGTAAGTATCATGCATTTGGAGCGAATGTAATTGCCTCTGAATTAAATGGAATCAAAACCAGTTTACAAGCTTCATATAATGGTTAAATAGAAATATTACCTTTAAGTTAAATAGTGCTTGTGATATATATCTAAATATCTAAATAAATTCCAAAGAAATCCCTTTCTGATTACGCTACTGACTGGACGCTTTGGGAAGGATGAGAGTGTGCGACCGACGTCTCTTTCAATCAACAGTGGGTGACAGTTCTTTCCTTTAAACTTGCCCCCCCCCCTCATCCTCCCGCCCCCCTCCGGCCTCCCTCTTCTGTTACCCACCTGGAGGAAAAGGTTCAAACAACTAAATCAATAGCAATTTAGGAACACGCTCCTGCCACTTCCTCCGCAGGACAAATGGCTCTTTGGAAACGGTTGATGCTACATTCATTTGATCTGTTAAAACATGTTGGGAAGTAGGGGTCAAAGGTTAGACATCCAATCCAATCCACGGTGGCAGTCTGCCCCCGCAGCGCTGTGGAGAAGCCCTTGAGCAAGGCGCCGGACCCCAGGCGGTGTGCTCACAATGCTCAGGCTTTATTTCAAAGGCCACGCTTCATGTTTGGTCTTCAGATTTGACTGATTCCCCCAAACATGCCTGCAGGTGTTTCGTGTTTCTCGCCTGCATTTTACATAATAGATACATGAAAAAACAATCAACAACCACTAAATTGCTTTTTAGTGAGCTGACAACACGTGGGTTGGGCTTATAGCAAAAAAGGATCTGTAAAGAACTGTTTCCTAAGGTGGGGATGGTGGTCACAGGTGCACAAGTGACATATTTGACAGTTTATATCTTTGGAACAATGTGAGCTTTAGAAGCGTTAATTCCATTACACCTGTAATAGAAATCTGTTTTTAAGGGATTCCACCAAAAGCAAAGAGTGAGATGACACACGTCAGGAGGCTACAATTAAAGCCCACTCGGTTGTTATTAATGGCTGACCTAAAAACAAGTTATAAACGGCACGCAAAGGCATGCAGGAGAAAAAGGGAAAATTTCAATGGAAATTTAAAAAAATGTATCATCAAACCATTAAACATGTGTTTGATTTATCCAGCTGTTACAGGAGCAGCCATTCCAGCAAAACAGTTTGAAAATGTAGAATCCAGTACAAAAGGGTTGAAAAGTTAATTAAACAGTGTTCAGATATCTATCGCTGTGTTCCTTGAACATTATGAATGTTTTTGTCACAGAGCAAACTTATGAAAGAAGTATTCCTTTTTCTTATGCTCAGACAACTTTGGTCTAATGAGGGAAATTGTGAAAAAAACCTCAGATTAGAAACATCTGGAGGAAACTTTCTTAGTAAAAAAAGGAGAACAAATTAGGTTCATAATGTTCAAAGTACACAGCAATAGATATCTGAACACTGTTTAATTAATTTTTCATTAATCCTTTTGTACTGGATTATACGTTTTCTTCTGAATAGTTCCAGAAGAAAGCTGGATAAATCCAATATCTGTTTAATGGTTTGATGATAATTCACCTCATACATTTTTTATATATACATATCTATATATGTTACTGTAATACCATCAACACTACAATTATTAAAGCACTAGAAAATGCCTCTATTCATTAAATCAATTCGACGTTTTAATTACTATTTAGTATGAAGATAACCATTCACGTTATTTGGTTTAAATAATCATAAGAATTCTAATCTGATGTCACAGAACTAGAGGTTATAGACTAGAAATGGTTTAAAGTAGTGGACTCAAGTCAAGTTGACCTTCATATCCACAGCTGAATTTAATCTCACTACCTTTTAGGAAAAGGAACATTTTTTGTTGCCACATTGGGAGCCGTCTGAGCCTTCAGGGCCAAATGATCAAAGCTGTAACTTTGGGTTTTTACCACGTCGGATGATCAGCTTTACTACACTGTTAGGTAATCGTGTGCGGAGACGATGAGACACTGTCCCTGCTCTTAGAAAGTCGCTTTAAGGTTCAAAACACAACATGCTGAGTCCAGCAAGAGATACCCACAACAGGCAGTTTGAAGTGACATTTACATAACACAGTGGAATAGGATGCAATAGTAATTATGTAATAGCTATATAGTATTAATAAAAGAAAATATGGATTAGCTGATGCATTTTGTAGCAAGTTCCTTTCTTTAAATCAAATGACTCAACAAGAATAGAGCAGCTCTCACAGATTGTGCGCAACTAAAATCCATTTCTGCTCAATATATGTAAAACCGAGTAAAAAAAGTCATTACAAACGTTGACGACGGGGATCTGTTGGCCTGGTTTTGAACTACAAATACGCACACCCTTTCCAAAGTGCATTAAAAGAAGAGGAAGCTGAAGAAGAAAAAGGCAATCAAATATTGAAGACTCTCTGGGGCTCCGGCACGCAACAGCCCCGCTAACCCGACCCGACTCGGCGGCTGTCGCCAAATTCAGCTCCAGCGCACTGAAATATTAACCGCCTGCAATCTGCGACACACACGGGGACAGAGAGGCGTCGGCGGGGGGCCATGCCATCGATCCACATGTGACGGAAATGTTTCTTGCTACACACATGACGCATTGGAAATGTGGCAGAGAACACAAAGTGCACGGCGTCTTCTTAAGGGACAGCAAGCGGCTAACACTGGCATACAGTTAGCGGCTAACATTAGCATACCGTTAGCGGCTAGCATATCATATATAAGGAGAATTTACACGGAAGACTCCAAATTTTGATTAACAGAATACAAAATTGAAGAAAAAACCCACAACATCATGCTGAGGTTTGCCCGACACTACATTTCGTTCTGCAAAGTGTTAACGTTAAGTAAATGAAGATTGGTCACACTGCGGCTTCCCCCTTTGACCAAAACAACAAGCTTTAGCTTCATAATTAAAACTAAACTTTCCTATACCACGATATATGTCAAATACATACATATATAATATCTATATCTATATATCTATATCGTTATTAATCTTATAAACTAGCAGTTAATCCGTGACATATTATACTTAGAGTGTGCGTAGTCTATTTTGATTGTTCTATAAGATAAAGAAATGTTCTGCAGAAAATGTCTGGGTATTTAGTTTGCGATAAGCTTGGAAAAGAGCAATATGCTTTGGGAGGAGTACTTCAGCGCTGCAGTTAATACTGTAGTAATTCCGGGTTAATGCAGCAGTGGCCCCCCGTCTCCCCAACGCTGCTCATGCTTCACTGACCGCCGAGGCTCTGGGCTAAACACATGATGGAGTCGTTGTTGTTGTCATTTGATCATTGCACAGCCTAAATGAAAAAGTCATTTTAGTCAGCTGCAGCTGTGCATGAATTAAAAACATCTCAAACAAAAGCAGGATCATTTGTAAGTTGGGCTTTGGTTCAGTTAACAGTGACGCTATCACTCCATCTCGGGGGAAGGAGATTACTGCAGAGCCTCCCGGTGATTTAATGGAGAGGAAAATGTCAAGATGCAGAAGTCTTACTCTGAATCTGTTTTATTTTTCTTCTCTTTTGAACCCGCCCTGAGCACGGCTGACGAGATGGAACCGGACTGGACTCGGAAGGACGAGGGTTCCTGTCGGGGGTTCCGCTCTCTGACTCATCGTCTTCAGCTTTAACAAGCCGCCCGCAAAGGGACGCGTCTTTGTTTCCCCCCGCGCCCCTCGTCTGCACGTCCAGCACCCACGCTCGCTCACATGTGCACATGAAGAAAACCGACACACGTGCACCATCCAGCAGCACCACAGCTTAGGCAAAACAAAATAATGCTCGCCGGGATATTCCTCCAAATTAAAACAATTTGATTTTTGCATTTTTGACACGAGCACTCCGTTTAGAAAGTCTCATTTAGCGGTGGGAGAGCTTTATTCTCTTGGTTAAAAAGCGTCTCGCTGTGGTGTGCCCGGCTCCCCCGGTCATCTGTTTGGGTTTTACACTTTCATTTGGCCTTGACGGAAACATTATCACAGTTTGCATTCAAACCGGCCCGTGTGGATGCCTCGTAATCCTGCAAACATTGCAGCCAATCCGGCAGAATTCACAACGATAAACAACAAGCGGTCGCAATGACACAGCGCGAGGTCAAGTTGAGCTTCTTTTCTCATTTTCCATTCTCCTTTGTCTCTCCCACGAACACGGTTTGAACCGCTGAGATGTGCTGCCAGAAGAAGGATTCGACTCGTTCCAAAAAGCCTCCTCCAAGATCTCATTATCTCGTCCTTTTTGCCACATTGGTGAGCGTTGTTTAATCTCTGACCAGAGGTCAGGTTTTACCAACAGGTCACACAAAAGGGAATGAGCCCACTTTACATTTATGCAAATGGCACCGAGTAATTACCGGCTGGGTGAGTTTGCGGCTGACGGAGAGAGATTGTGGAGCAACTGGCGAACATTGATTGTTTCCCAATAAATCACCGTTCGATGACAGAGTTATGAGGGCAAGAATTTAATCAAGTGCACTGCGCAACAAACGAAGAGCAGCTGGGAGAAATTGATGTTTCCTTCAGAACAACGGCACAGGTTCATTTATCTCAGGCTGTTTGGTATCTTCTTTAAGAAACAAATGTCGTTTCATCACCGGCATGTTAAGACTTTGTAAAACAGCATTAAATTGCTCATTAGTGCAGACATTTTTAGCTTCAGTGAGAATCTGAATCCCGCCGACACAACTGAAGATACGTGTGAATTCAGTGTGTGTGTGTGTGTGTGAAACCGTTTTAATTTGCTCACGAAAAAAAATGACTTCTGTAACTCACAGGTAAGCTGCATTATCAAGATCCATCAGGTCGGACGTCAAACATTTCCCCTGGCCTGTGAGAAAGCCTCGAGCACCAGACTGCTAATCTTCTTTTTGATTAATTAATACTTTTCTCCAAGTGTAATTGCTTGTAAACCCCCTCTTGCATTCAATTAAATGAAATTCCAGCAAAAGCACTGTGCCATATCATCAACATTATCTTTATTATATCTAAATCGCATAAAAACACGCTTTAGCGGCGACAATGTTCCACCCTGTGCTCACATGTGAAATGAAGGTGTCTCAGACTTTATGTTGCATCGCTGCTTCTCTTAATGAGTGTATCTGGTTTCAAGTTCTGTGATTGTAATCAACAAAAACAAAGAAAACGTTGCAAATATTAGAATAGTCTTGACGGTCCCCACCACGTGTCCGTGCTACAGGAAACAGGACGCAGGTTGAGTTGGAGAGTGTGACATGAAAAGCCATTGGAGTTGGCACATGTGGACCAAGGTTTAACTGCGCTATAAGCCCACAGGACCTCCAACTCATAAACCTAAACGATGGAGAAATGTGCTAAGTAAGCCTCCTTAAATGTGAAAGTAAAAAAAAGCTTTGCTGAGTTCACGTCGGTGTAGTTTTCCAGCTAAGGGCGTGATTTCCTCTGGGCTTATAAACCCAAAGAGCCGCTCAGGGGCATTATAGGCTGATCTGCATTATAATGATTCCTTCAGTGGTTCTTGTAAGAAGAAACTATGCAGTATCAAACCAAGGTGCAGTAATTGGGACTGTCTCCCACCTGGTTCCCCGCCGACACACCTGACCTACTTCCATGAGCAAAGACATTGAGTCTGTGTGGTGGGAACAGTAACCGTACCATGAGGTACTGGCTTAGAACCAGCGCTGTGTGGCATTCAATGCTCCGCATGTGGTGACAAAAGACCAAAGGATTAACACACCAACGAAACAAATGTAGATGCTCTCGTTTCAGTGCTCATCAGTGCTGAGCAAAGTATAGACGTGTTGGGATGGAAGAGAAGTGAAGCTCACATGTCCCTTAACATTCAGGAAGCAAACAAATGGAAACATTATTGAAAAGAAGACTTTACCAAATGTTTCCGAGCAGCAGAACTGAGTAAAACTGGATGCAGTGTAACCCTCATTGGTAGGTGACTGATAAAGCTAACACATATATAAATATATATATATATATAGAGTGAAACAAGGGGGAACTGCTGCTTCATGAACATTTGAGCCACTGAGCCCAGTTTGAGCGAGCTCAGCACCCCGACAGGGAAACAGGGGAGACAAAGAAAGAGCTGTGAACACAATGGCTGATGGCAGCAGCCGGGCGGCACGCAACTTGGAATGTAATTAAAAGGAGACCGGGAAAGACCACTTGAAAGAGAGAAGCTGGTTGTTAAGACCTGGGGGGGCGGCGAGCGTTCAGACAGGAAAGTTGAATAGCTGCAGACTCGACGGGACGGACAACACGATCACAACAGCAGGACTGAGAAAGACATGCAGGAGTAATTCAAGAAAACCGGTGAATCGCTCATAACTTGGAAATAACGAACAGCTGGTTTAAACGTGCAAATATCCCACAAACTATTTCAATAGAAATGTTTCTCTTATATTGCCGTGTAGTAATGTTTCTATTACAACATGTGAACGTGTGAACGTGTGCCTGGCTGCAGGTGACGATCTTCCTCCTGAACACATACGTCATCGGTTTTTCTTTTTATTTGAGTTATTTATGTCTGATGAGTCAAACGGCTCCAAAACAAATCTCAAAAGTCTGTGATGAACTGTTTTTATGTGCTGCATATGAATCATATTTTTTTTCGCCTTTGGAAGGGTTCACATATGACGCTGTTAAAAGCTTCATGGCTGCGGATTGAATGGCTGCCTGACTTTATTTATATGTGCAGGTAATGAAGTCAGCAGTGCTTGGATGAATGCATAAAAGACGCTGACCACCAGGACGTAAACGTGTGGTTTTAATAAAGGTTGTTGCTGATGATCTATTGATTAGCCGTAGTTCCCTTGCTGTCATACTAAATACATTGAAGATCCTTTCAATGTTCTGCATGGACCATAAAACCCATTATCCCAATCAGAGTATCTGTACATAATATATAACAAAATGCAAAATGCATATTTAGGCAGTGGCATATTGTCAAAAACAAGGTGATTTGATTGATTGTCTAAGCGCAGCGTTGATTTTAATTCATTCAGACATAAAAATAGTTCTTAGCCGTGAAAGAAGCTTTAATACGTTGCTTGCCATGAGAGTCATGAACAGGAGATGATGAATCCTTCACATTATGTGCGAATAATGATTCATCTTCATTGTGCAGCTGCAGGGGAGTTTGCAGCCCCATCAAAGAAAGAAGAGTTCTTTCTTTATGACACCTCTCTTTTTCAGTATCAGTGTGTTTGTGAAAACAATGTGGGAAACAGATACGGATGAATATGAGTGAAAACTACGGCCACTGGCTGCAAGGTCTTTAATTGCAAAGTGACATGCGTGTCCATTTCTGAATTAAGAAGGCTTCCCACCGAGGTGGATGCGCGCCTGGTTCCATCGGACCAGCAACACACTGCTTATCGGTGCAGGAATTCTGAACCTTTAATTAACAGCCTCTCGGTTCCCTTTTTGAGTCCTCGCGGTGATCGGCTCCTAATCTCCCTCTCAGCAGAATGTCACGGCGCGCGCGAGGAGCGATCCTCGGAGAGGCGTCCGGGCTCCTGGTCGTAACGGCGCCGGCGGTGATGATGTTCATTTGTTTTAATAGAACAACAGTATAAGTTCCAGGACTTTACAGTGGAGCCCCCATTGGCCGTCTTTGCAACCGCAGTCAATTACTCTGCTGTCTGCGAGTTACACGGTGACCTTATCAAAGCTGACATACGGCCAATTTTCTTTGCGCCCCTCTGCATCCCAGCATGCCTTGCCTTCTCTCTTATTTACTGGCTAGTTATAAATGCCACATTTGCTCTCAAATAGGTTTCACTTTTTCTACAATTTTTCTACCATCGGCCAGAGAGCGGCGTAACCCGTCGTTGCCATTGACCCGTCCAGCCATCCGTCCGTCCATAAAGGAACTGGACTGAATGTTTCCTGAACATAATATCCGCACATGCAGCTCGCCAACCATGTCCAGTTCAGGATGAGTGCAGTTCTCTATATGATTTTTTATGGTAGAGTAAACCATAATCACTTGTACCAACAAACTGACGGTGGCCTCGTCCTGGTGGGGTTGCTGGTCCATCTCCTCTGGGTGATGAAGAGCCGCTCGCTGCTACGCTGCTCTGAGTTTCACTGTCCTGCTCGAGATGTCGGGTCGACCTTCAGTCAGGCGTCAGAATGAAGTCCGCTCCCTCAAAGAGCTGCTTCACTCGAGACCACTTTGACTCCCAGTTGAACAGACAAAATGAATTCTGATGAGACACCTAAAGGAGAGAAGACGGGAGGTAGGGTGGATCTAGAGAGCTCCCTCCTCTTGTTCAAATTATAAATAGTTATAACTGCAGCATCTGGGAGGCAAGTGCCTGCAGAGACGAGTGTATTCAGCACTTCTACCTTTGTTGTAGTTCAACAGTCAATCTCTTTGCATAGCGTCCCCGGCTTAAAAATACATGTGTATGTATATAAATAAATAAATGGATAAGCGTTTCATCAGAGGGATGAGAGCTCAGGGTCAGCCAGAGGACGGAGCCCCTGGAGCAGCTGTTCAGTCACCTGCTCAAGGGCACTTAGTGGTGGATGGTGGCACAGAGATGCAACGCCCTGCAGGTGCATCGTAACCTTCCACATTCCTCATGTTGCTGTTCATGAAGCTGTAATTCGACTTTGTGCTCAGCAGCCTATAACTACTTGTGCATCAAGCCAGTGCACGTTAAGTTAAATATGGAGATATTTTAACATTTCAATTAAAAATAAAACACCTGTTAGATTCATTCAATACTGACTACATTGTTTAATTTTGTTATTCAATTTTGAATAGTGCACATTTCTTACACATCTCTTCTCTTGCTGTGCATAAGAATACGGATCTTAGTTTCCAGCTTATAACCAACGTGACGGCCGCCGTGATGAAAGCGGTGAGCGCAGGAGGACACGTTGATTGAAGCGGAGCCGGATGAACTGGCAACCAGCAGAGCGAAGTGAGGCGGATTCAGGCAACTATCCATCAAGCTGACTTTCATATTCATCTGTGCAACATAGAGCTCATATACGTTTAGCGGTGTCAAACCACAGGAATTCCTTGCTGAAAATCATGCAAATGTAAAATTAGTTATTGTGTATAGTTAGAATATGTGGCACAATTAAAAAACACGTACTATTACTGAAGGAAGGCTGCAATTTAAACCCCAGTAAGATACATCGTAGGATGCTTATATCGCGAGTAGCTAGCAGCTCTCGGGCGGAGGAGGCCGTGAAGTGGCCTCTCTCCCCTGGTTGTGTGTGTGTGTGTGTGTGTGTGATCTTGGACAGGGGCCATTAGGTATGAGACTGCATGCTGATGGTCCAGTGGTCCTGTCCAGGGAACAGCCTCCCCCTCAATCACCTCATTCAAGCTGCAGTATTGCTCCTCTCCGTCTCATTCCCTCCGTGACAAAAGCTTGTTTGTTCTGTTGCAGTTGCTCCTTCGGCTGTTTATCTGCCTTCCCAGCCAATCACAGGTGATTCTCCTACACAAGCTGCTAAAACACTTCTAAATCCATCCCACTTATAAGCAACACTTGATAGTTTGCTGAGGTGCTGCTGTGAATATACGTATTTTTTTTTCTCTGCCACAATGCGACTCGTATATCACTCTGTCTCGATGTCATGTGACGTTCGGGCCTGCAGGCTTTACAGTTGACATTTTCATTAGTGTTAATGTCTGTTAAGTCTGTATGTTTAGCAGAATGACGGAATAATATTGGCTCCTAGTTTCTTCAATTCAAGTCTTGTGTGAATCTGGGCCTGGAGACCCAGCAGACGTCCCCGAGCTCCCAGAGGCTCACGGGGACGCAGATCCTGGAATGGGATTCTGTGGTGACATCCCGGAATCCTCAGCCAGATCCTTTACTGCTAGTGATCTTTACCTCAGCTTATTTTCCACTGTGTTGTAAGAAAGGGTTCCAGGTGATATTTATTCTTCCTGCAACCCCCCCGTCCCCTCTCCTTCTATAAACCCAGGCAATCCTGCACGGTGCCACCTCCTCATCAAAGCCATGCTTAGGCCGGACCTTCACTTGGCTGTTATCTAGAAGGTCAAAACCGCATCGCCGCGACGGTTCAGGTGCAGGGAACCAAAAAGCTGCTCTCTCAGGCCGAGCGGTACCACCCGATGCTCCGCTGCTGCAGGTGCAGTCTGAAGATGTTAGGAGGATGAATGTCGGGGAGAAGGTGAGAGCTTTTAAAGCTGACTGACGTTAGCTATTCCTTATTTCAAATTCCCTAAATGCGCTGTATACATAAATATATATTTAACATGCATTCTGTCTGCAAGTGACCAAAGTATGTAGAAGTTATGTTTTTAGGGAGTGAAAATGTTCTTCTACTGTTAGTTTAGTGAATGCATGTTTGTGTACAGACGTCTCAGTGCATTTCTGAGGGAATTACGTGACGTGTCGTGTATGGAATTTAATGTATTTGTGCACTTCCTCTGCTTCACACTATTTTCTTTCTTCCTTTGTCCAAAACTCACAAACACAAAGTTTGCATGAAGCCCCCATACACACACACACACACACACACACGGACCACGGCATCCATAAATAATAGAGCACACGTCAATTAAATATGGAGGTTGAGCCGGCGATAGCCGCTCGCAGTCTGTCGACCAAGACGCCTCCTTCTCCCCCTCCAAGAGTTAATTAGGAGCCTCGCACTTCCTGTAGGAAAAACAACAGAAAAACACAAACAAACACAAGGGGAGGAGGGGCGGGGGGGAACCGCAGGGAGTGCAGCCTTTGATTTCCCACAATGCACTCTGTTATTACAGTTTGCAGTAATTGTGCGCCTTTTACAGGAATATCTAATAAAGGAGCCGGCTGTGCCTCCCTCATTTGACCGTAGTATCTTTAAAGGTTGCTTCCCCGTACCGGCTGCTGACTGGCTGCCCGCTCCTCCATGAATATCCGTTTACATTCACGAAGCCGGAGCGGAGGCAGCGCAAATCTCCTGATAACCTTTGCCGGCTCCGTCCAAATACAAAAATAAGAAAGACATGAAAAAAAAAACTGTGAAAAATGGATCAATCAATCCCGTCTCTGGACTGGTGGTGCACAGAAGGAAGGTGGCGGGTGTAGTTAATAGGAGTTGGCCGCCGGGGTAAAATACAGAAAGCTATATAATATTGAATCTTAATTACAATTTTTGAATTCCTGAAGAAAAATATGAAGTAAAAATGGTCTCACGACTTGTTTTCCTCCGACTTCAGCCGAAGAAACACGTGACTCCGAAACAGAAAAGGAACAGGGATTACACGCCGCGTGCGCTGACAGCCAAAGGTTAATCTCCCTGCCATTTCCACCTCTGTCACATGCAAAGGTCACATAACTGTAGCGGTGCGCCTGAACAAGGGACCCAGGTTGATTTTTGGGGTTTATTTGCATAATTCAAACGCTTTGCATTCTCAGACTCGATGTTCATTTATACACCGACTTTTAGTTTAACGTTACACTTTGGTGCCGGAATCGTTAATTCAAACGATCCACCTCACCGGCACACGGCAGCACGCGTCCTTCTGCCGGCTCCGCCTTAATTATGGCTTCGGTGATATCGAGACTGACAATTAAGATCCCTCCCCGCCTGTGTTCCTGTGAGAGATGTTGCTACAGAGAAGACGACGGCGCTCCCAGTCACGCTCACTCACTTAGCCGACCTCGTCTGCTATTGATCATTCCTGACAGTAAAAAAAAAAAAAGAAAATGCCCAATATTCTCTAATCAAGGCTAAAAATTCCGATCACTTCTGGCGTTCCTTAATCAGTCCATAATAGCACTTTGAGGACGATGTTAGAGGATAATGGAAGAAGAGATGACAGATTCCCTTCGAAGAAACGGCGAATCATCCCTCTGAAAGGTGCGACGAAAAAACTGTCTGCACTAATTGATTTGACATTACGGCACAAGGAGAGCGTTTAAACAAACTGAATTTTAAAGTTTCGATTTTTATGCAAATGGGAAGGTTAGACACAGTATTCACCTTATTGGTTCTTTATATGAAAAAATCCAGGGAATAAATAATGATTCACTTCCACACGAGGAACTGGGGTCGAGGAAATGAGGATGAATCAATGAACTAGAGCAGGGGTGTCAAACTCATTCTGGTCTGGGGGCCGCATACAACTTAATCGGTGTTATGGGGGCCAAACTCAAAATAAGTCCACTTTTTTCTTTGTATTAGTGCAAAGAAGAAGTAAATTATAAAATTCTTTATATGCAATGAATGTCCTTTTACTAAATATATTATGAACAACCTAAGTGTTTTTAAGTAAGTGTTTTTAAGAAAATTATGTGCAATTTCAACAACATTTTCACCCAGTTTAACATTTATTTAAGTGCATTATGCATAAAAACTGATCGCAGTGATTGTACACTGTTGCAAAACATTTATTGACAGTTTTGTGGAAGTTAAAACACTGTCTTGCATGTTAAAATACATCAAACACCTCAAAATGTATAAATGATTTAAAATCCATTTTCCACAAAAATTCATTTTGCTTCTGGGAAGCAATCCGCTTGTTAAGTCGTGACGTCACCACGCTCCAATAATACTGTTTCCGGGTCCAAAGTCCGGGTCCTCTCTACCTATTTACCGCTTTCGCCCGAGTTTTAACGTACGTAGGTTTTACGTGTTCACACAATGATGACCGCAGCTAGCATACCCACTGACACATGTTCATCAGTAACTAATATTCATAGCCAGGAGGACGTGGATTAGCGGAGCCGAGGATCGAACTGTGCTCTACTGCTAAGGCACTCCGTTGTTTCAAGCGGCTGTTTTCATAGATATTAGCCATGTACACGATCACAAACTACATTGCTGCCCGCGCTGTTTATCATAACAATACTTCTGTATATTTTTGAATCTTCGTTTAGTTACGTTCACAGTTATAGAAGTCCTGTAAAAATTATATTTTGAAATACCTCATCCAGAACAAGGAATGGCACCTTATGTCAACTAGCTAGCTAGCTTAACTTTACAGCTAACTCACCCTTAATTATGCCACCTGGATGATGCGCTACACTAACCACTGTGTTGGAGTTAAACGAATTTAAACCCTTTATGACCGCCAAGGATGCATCAGTAAAGTAGGACGTGATCGTCAATAAATACAAATAAATAAATAAATAAAATAAATAAATAAATTCCGCCAGTGTTATTAGATGTGGACGAGCGGAGCGCTTGGACCCGGAAGTCCCGTGTGACGTCAGACTTAACAAGCGGATTCTGAACACATGAACTGACTCCACACACAGCGCCACTAGCGGACTAGCGGTCAATATAGGAACTGCATATTTTATAGAAAATGAAGTTTATTATTTTTTTTCTTTCAATAATGCAGATTTATCCCGCGGGCCAGACTGAACCACCTGGCGGGCCGCGGGCCGTACGTTTGACACCCCTGAACTAGAGGGAGACGTTAGACGTTAGAGGCTAGGTGTTAGCTAGAATAGTTACATAGTCCTTAAATCAAGAGGCTGGAAAGAAAGGAGCAGCATTGGGAGAAAAAAGGAACAAGCAGAAAGCACATCCATCATAAATGCGAACAGGGCGCAACGGAGCGCTGTGAGCTGCGTCCTCTATCTGCAGCAAGCAGGCTTCCCTCTGCACACGGGTCCTCTCCCCACGTCGTTCCTTTGAAACAGCAGCCGGCCTTTCCATTAGGCCTCAACGTGCTGTCACAGCCGTCCTCCTCCACCTACATTATTCCTCCCTCTCATATCTCAAAGTGAGCAGCTAGATCTAATAATACCAAATCCAATTGATGTTAGCACTCCGTTGCAGCAAAAAAACGACAACAAATAGGAAATAAATAAAATCCTGCCTTCTGTCTGCAAACGTCAGCACTGGCCCGCCTGGTTCCACCGGAGAAACACGTATAATTCACGTCTCGAACCATCATTTCAAGCTGTCACGCGGTTTGTCTGCGTGGCCTATAAAAACAGTTCTTCAGAAGAAGTGTTTGATGGTGGATCCTTCAGAAAGAAGTACGAATGTGCTCATCGAATTCACTTTTTAAACACTACGTCCAGCTACCGGCTAGTTTTCAGGCAATACCCTCCTTCTGATAGTAACTAATTCTGTAGTTTAAAGGATCACCGTAACATTTTTTGCAGGTGTACGGGGCTAATGGAAAAAGAACGACCTCAAAATGTTGAGTTTAGTTTCATGACATTAGAGAGAAAATAAAATATTAGTTGAAGAAATAATAGACACCGGACTTCAGAATAATACATTGTAAAAACTGATCATCAAGCAAATGTATCGATAATGTAAATCAGTTAGTGGAGAAAACTTAACAAAACTCCAAGGGGTTGAACAGTAGTTAACTTCGTATCTTTTTAATTAAGTAGCACAGCAGCAGCTGGAGGATCCGCCTGTACATGCAGACCTATGTGAGGCTGTGAACAGACACATCCAACTGCATCTCAATGAAGCCCCTTCGGGAGGAACGTGAGGTCTTGATTTAGATGCAAAACACAATCCCATGCTCGGCTGGCTCCTCCCACGAGGGCCGGGAGATTAAGATTTAATGTGATACTGAGGGAACGACACGATCCGTCTGCAGCCGCCCATCTCTTCTGTCTCGCTCCTCTGTTGCTGTTCCATCTCTGCCCCCAAACACACACTCGCCTACACAAGCGTACAGCACCAGTCGAAAGTTTGGAACACTTTCTCATCGAACTGATGGAGAAAATGAGCCCAAACTTTTGACTTCTCATGTTTGTGACTCACGACGGATGAAATGATGGATGTGTGCGACCAAACCAACAGGCCTGCAGCGTACGAACAGCTCTGTGCGGTTTGCCAGTTTATTTTAGGTTACATGTGACGTAGAACACAGCAACCGCTGCGCTTCCTGCATGTAGCAGCACTGACATCCACAGATGCAGACACCTTTGAGACTCCCGTCCTAATGCTGCAAAGGGTTTGAAATGCATCTGTAATGGCTTCCTTCCTTCAACTAGTATCCTTTATCTCTTGATATTTGAAGAGGCATGAGGAGCGGAAATTAACGAGGGATCAGCTTTCACAGCGAGCGACGGCGTCGAGCTGCTTCATGAAGGAGCTGGTGGTATCGTATAGACAAGCAGATCACGTAACTATTGTCCACTGATTTGGGACACCGGCACACCTCTCAAATATCACGCATATATTCAGGTGCTATTGAAATAGTGAAGACCATGGCGTAAATGTTACAGAACCAATTCCAAACTCAATTCAGTTATACTTTTGAGTAAGCATATAATAATCACAGATTCCCTCTGGATGACTTCCCATTATCCCCTGCAGGAGCCACGTGAGGAGAAATGCACATTACGTGCTGCATGTCTTGCATGCAGTGAAGCTGCTTTAGAACCTGTGAGGAGGATGTCATGGATGCTGTTGTTTTCCCCGCCTTGTTCTGGCCTCCCTGATGAAGGGTCGAGTCATTATTCAGCAACGACTCGTGTGTCAGAGAGGCTGTAACAGGGGCACGGCGCCTCGACACGGAAAACCAGGAGCATAAAAAAACAACGAAGCCGCACAGCTTGAAAAGAATCACGCAGCTAAAGGTGCACATCTGGAAGCATCTACGTGCTCTAAAAGGCTCCTTGATGGAGGAATAATAAAGTGATATGCAGAATGTCTCCGCTGTGCACTGGCCGGAAGCGAAGAAAGGAGAGTGAGTTGCAGGAATAAGAAAAAAAGGAAGTAAATGGATGGATGGAAGCCACACACTGAAGTTTGGTTCGATGGTAGTTAATCACAATCCCGTCACCTTGCCCAGAGAGCAGTGCTTTGCTGTTTTTGTTTTTTTACGGTTACGTTATTTGTCCATTTCTCTGTGAAATAAAGGCAGCCGGGTTGACTCAAAAGCAGGAGAATCATCTAAAATGAACACAGTGTGTGTGTGTGTGTGTGTGTGGAAGAGAACAGCTAAGAGACTGCTAATGTCTGCTGCTTACCACTTTCAGAAGCAATCATCCCCTCGGCCATGGCCTATTCTCTTCTTCTGCTGCGCCTCTCCTTATTGCGGCTCTTCTGTCTGGAGGCAGAAGGGAGGGAAGAATTAGAAATAAAAAAGATAACGAGAATCTGACCACGAAGATCACGATCAAACATCTCGACAGCACAATGGTTGGAAATTAGAAGGAGTTTGAAGCAGAAAACGCGGAGCGCATGCCAGAGAAAGGTTACAGCTCCAAGTTCAAGCATCCTAATCAGACAGAATTAAAAACACATAGTATTCAAGTCTCTGTTTAGTTGCTTTTTGTTCTCCCTTTCAACCACCACTTTTTATGTATTCTGGGAAGAACATGTATTTCTAACTACGTGCTACAATAAGGCTTATACATTTTGCCCAGGGAGCAATTAGGGGTCGCTAAGGACACTTGCGGCAGCCGGGATTCAAACCTCCAACCTCGCGGTTCCCAGCTCACCCTCTCTGCTCCGTTCACCGCCATCGGCCCATATTTATACATATATTCCATATTTTACATTCACTCTGAGCCTACGATGATAGCAATGTGCTGAGTCCGTGGTCTTATTATTTCTTGCAGAAAATCCAGATCTTTCCCGCGTCGCTGGCAAAGAGTGAGACCTATGCGATGCACAATGGCCCCTGGCTGCTGCTCTCTCTACTATAATGAGTCCCCTTATCCAGTCTGCAGGAGCAAACACAGTGGATGGTGATTATGCAAAAGGCGTGCCAGAATTGGTAATGCAGCAGAGAGAGAGAGAGAGAGAGAGAGAGAGAGAGAGACGATGCCCTCATCTCCTCCAAAGTCAAAAGGCGGAGAGATTAAAAGAAAAAGTTGGGACTCCGGACTCTTGTTAAAATAATTTTTGACACCTTGTGCTATTAGTACGCCATTAAGAGTTCAAGGACAACAGCTTTCCTGTTTCTGTCGGATCCCCACGTTAGGAGTCACAATGGCCACAGAATATTGATGGGTTAAGATGTTGCTTAATCCCTAAAAATCCCCTTTTCCTTTGGTTTTGCAGACGAGTCGGATGCATTTGACATTACAGAATGAAAGATTCCTTCATTGGCGTTGATCTAGCACTCAAGATGTATTTGCAATAACAAAAATACTTCTCTGATACACAAATGAAAACTGCCTAGAGGGGAAACAGCTGACCAGGACCAAGCGCGACGTGGGAAACACATTCAATGACCCAACAAGGGACCCACACCCGTGTGTGTTGTATTTAAGTCACGTGACACACACACACGTGGCTTAAACACACCAGAAAGGTGCAGGTGATTGGACGCAGGTTGAAACTAGATAGGAGCGTGGAGGAAGTGTCCTCCTGTGCGATCCTGCACTGCGTGTAGATGGACGGCGATGCAACGTTGCATAACGGTATGTCAAAGTGTATTTTCTTGTGCTTTGAAGATAAAGTTGATACCGGCTCAAACTCAAACACTGTGGAGACCTTTGTAACCTTGAGTGACAATCTCTTACTCCGGCCTCAGAAACGCTGTTACCAATTCCCTCGCCTGCCTCTGGCGTGGCCTTGAATTGTAAGGATTCATTAGCACGCCATTCGCCACCTGGACTCAAGATGCACACCAATCAAGACGATCGCGTCTCTCCTTCATTAGGGGACCATAAAGTGCCTTAATATGCACGAGCACCTGGATGCCGCCGCAGACATCAGAGTTAATCACTATTTTTTCTTAACTACAACAGTCAAATTCCGGATAATTGGTGCTTCTCTTTCTACTATGCTGAGGGCCACATTTTTTTTTCTCTCTCGACAAACAGCCAAGAGGAAATATAAAAAAAAAAAGAAGCTAGGATTCATTGGCAGAGAGCTGAAGTTAGATGAAGAAGTGAGGATCTCCGATGTGGGGGGGTTTATGTGGAAAACGTCCCACTCTCACATGATGCCGTTTCGTGCAATGTGATGCTTTTTACTCTAATGTTGAGCGTAAAATGCCAAAAATGCCTCCATATGCCACAATATCATCATTCCGATCCAAACGTCTTTCCTTCTGACTGACGACACGCAGCTGATGGCGCAGAAGCAATTATGTTCCTCTCATTGGTGAACATTTGATTTGCTTGTAAATACACGCTTGATTTATATTTCTTTACAGAGTAAAACTCAGCGGGCCCAATCACAAGAAGGCAATTAATCATATTGGTATGCCATTTAAGAAGTTAGTCTGCTTCAGTGACTGTAGGGAAAAAAAGAAGTAAAGGAATTGAAGACGTGAGGTAATGTGAGTCATTAAATTACATCCATCCCTCCCACACGTGCACGCAGATTCACATGTTCCACCTTCAACCCATCAGCCTCTTGTTACTTAACCCTTTTTTATCTATCAATGACAAAACACAACATTGGCGGCTAAGACAATTTATTTTGATACTAGAGGATCTCCCATATTCAGCTTGGAATAAGACAAAAACACTGAAGACTGAGTACGCAGTGTAACATTGCAGCATCATATGATTTTATTCTTACAAGTAGTAGTGTACATTTATCATTGTCCAATGGTTTGCTCGTGACTATTAAACCATGTTGAAAGTAGAGTTCGTTCCCTAATGAAGGAAATTACCGACTTTTGCGTCTAACATTCCGCCCAACAATCCAATATGGCTTATGAGAGTCTTGCTGTGAGCTAACAAGGAGCTAAGTACCTTTGCTAACTGCAAATCGATGAGCTCGCCACACAGTCAATGTGATCGGCGGATGTTTGCAAATCCATTTTCGGAAGCCCTAATGTTGTTCTGCAAAATCAATAACCAATCACCAATGACCAGTAGCCATCCGTGGTTGATGGAACGGGCAGACGAAGCTGAAGCTGT
This sequence comes from Apeltes quadracus, assembly GCA_021346845.1. NCBI lineage: Eukaryota > Metazoa > Chordata > Actinopteri > Perciformes > Gasterosteidae > Apeltes > Apeltes quadracus. The sequence continues at coordinate 1,234,169 of CM037920.1, forward strand.
AACATCGAGCGCTCGACTATCAACAGGCACCAGTAATATGAATCCATGGATCAGAAGGACTTTCAGAAGTCAAACAGAGAGACTTCCCATAATATCCCATCTTGTACTTGATATTCCCAACAAAAACATTGAAGAAAAGAAAATCATCATAACTGATGACTATTTTTAAATATCATTGGATTAACATAACTCTGATATTTTCCAAATGGCATTTCCTTTTTACGGTATTTGTGTGTGAAAGAGCAGCACAAGGCTCACAGAAAGGAATAATGAAAAGCCGTAACACAATGAATGCAGCAAAAACTGGTAAAAACAAATCAAAGGTTACGGCTGTCTGGGTAATTGACTCCAGCACCTCACGGAGTGAACGTGTGCAGGCACGAACGCGCTCGCGTATCTGCTTGTCTTTCCATTTGTTACCATCGCAGCGTGTAACGCGTTGGAACACACGCACGGATTGACGTCCCGCGTCTCGGTCCGTTCATTTCGACAGTCGGCCCCTCGGGGGCCCCTCGCGTCAAGTGGATGCGTCCTGACTGGCCTCGGCTCCGAGGGCCTCGGCCGTGAGTCCTGCGGGGAAGAGGAGGAGAGCCGGCGGAGGGAGCTGCACCAGCACATGCTCCCTATCGCATCTCCTTAGACGGCTCAGTGGGCCGCGCCCGCCTCTAATGAGATGCGCCAACACACAAGACGCATGTAGCACGTCGGCTCCAATTACGGCGGAAAGCAGCTGGCGTCTCCTCCCGTTCCCCTGGTGGCGCCACGCCGTTTACTACAAAGGGATATTTTAAGGAGGGAAAAAACGAATTCTGTCACGTCAAATCGCAGTTAAAGGAGGGAAAGAAGTGGTAACATTTAAATTCCCGCTGCCTAAACTAAACAGAAGGACAGCTACGCTTTGTGTCTCTCTTCGTCTGCATCATTCACAGCACTTTCACTGTGACTCTGCATCGAACTGCAGCGCCATAAACTTTGCAGCGGCGTGAGGAAATGTTCTGCGTTTATTGCTCGGACATTAAATGCAAAAAATGTCCTGGAGCCCGTTGTGCTCGAGCCTTTAAATTACTACAACGATAACTACAGTTGTGTATTATGCAGCTTAGGCACGTCACTTGTTTAATATCTCTTCTTGAACATCGGTTTAAATGTGGGCCATGTTGATTCATATTAAACGTAGCCAGATGTAGGCAGAGGTAGTTCGTAATAGACGGACAGGTGTGGGTTTCAGTAGTGATGCACGCTCTCTGCACGCTGCACTGTGGCAGCTCAATTACTGCTGACTATTTGTGAGTTTAATTATTGTTGATTGAATTATAGATGCATAAAAATAATACAGCAGCATTTGCGATTAATGACTCAATTTGGTTGTTGATGAAACAATGTGAAATTTTAATTGGAATTAGAAGATACGATCGTCTTCATTTTGTCATAGTTATATCACCGCTTGTAAAATCCTTTTAAAGGTGTCCACTCGGTGGCCATTTGGCTCACGCTGCAGCTCCTCCATTCACAATCACATGTCTGAGTGAGAAGCACAACCCAAATAGAAAAAAACACACAAATGATCACTGAGCCGCTATTCCAGAGCTGCTTCTGAATTGCATCCCCAACATGCCACGGTGGGTTTCGTGCTGCGTTCCTTCTCCCTGAGCTTATTACGTTGCGTAATGTGCTACATTTCTTGTGGCTTTCTGTGCTTTAGCCTACATTTGGTTACATAACTCAGTTCTGATTAGCAGCATCTGGGGAAGCTTTGCATCGCGTAGTCCCTCCGATGCATTATTTATTAGTGGAAGTAATGTGGGTTCTAACTGGGTTGATTTTCATCCTCTGCTGAAAGCCGCTTCATAATGTCACACGATGAGAAAGTAATACATTTGGCTTCACCTTCTATGACGCATGTGTCTGTAATTAAGAAATGTGTAATCATAGTTCTACACGCTGCTAAAGCCATAATGCCTTAAGACAATAAATATAGTACATATTTAAATCATTTTCTTATAAGTTTATATATGTATACAATATGTATTATAATAATAATAATATAATGTTTTTTTATAAATCATTATGAATATTTATCAGTCCGTATTATGCGGCGCTGTAAGTAGATACGGTAAATACGGTGTTGTGATTATATAATGCATCATAGCCTTTAAACTGCAATGTGTAGGACAGTGTGTAGTAATTGAAATCCGCATGCAAAGAAACGTGTATATTTTCATTTAAAATATCAGGCAGAGTTGTGACTCCTTTAAGATCAAACAGGCAGAATTCCTCCTGAAGAGCCTTCGGCAGCCAAACAAAAGGATCCAGTGTCATGTGATATCTACTTCAATCCAAGCTATGAATAGACTGACAGGTACACAGCAGCCAAGGCACCTCCGCCCCCCCTCCGCCCCCCCGCGAAGCTCTCGACATTTGTTCCACCCTCGAGCTACTGTACACCGTTCCAACACTCTTCCCCTGCTGTCGTCACGTGGGCATCTCTTCCTTTAGACATTCAAATGAAGTCCTACTCACCATGTCAATTTTTGGTGATCAAAAGATTTGGGGCAGGAGTTAGCGTGGAACAAACACGGCCTTTGCTGAAGTGATTCCACGGCAGCCAGCTGACAGTTTGACAGGTGTGGCCAGAGTGCTGTCACTGCCTCCCCTCCCCTTCACTTCCCCATGTGGTGACTATGAGATATGGGCAGCAGCAAATTGAGATTCATCAGGCACGCCTGCTTTGCTCACTGAAATCTATATTCAATTTTGGAGCATCTGTCATGGCGGTGGCAGGCCGAGGCACGCTGGGATTGAGAATCACGTAAGTATTGTGAAATGGTACGTCTCTGTCTTTCCCTCTGTGGATCTGCGCGCCAGTCTGCCTCTCTTCCTCCGCATCTGAAGTATTAAATATGTATATCCCTGCCTGGCAAAGCTTGTTTACCTTACAGTTCTATATGTTTCTGTTCTTCTGTCTCTGTAACACATTTCAAATGGGCACATCATTATTTAGTACGGTAGTCAGACCGGCAGCCAAAGGATGCCGAACTACTGCATGAGATCATACACAAAGGAATCCCACATCTATCACACGTGACTGATGGTGAATGAACAGGGCCACAGAGGAGCGGATAGCATGTCATCCTGTTGCCACCTAATTGGTCCTTTTTCTCCTTCAAGTCGGAGTTAATGATTAAAGGAAGCCATCCGTCTACTGAAGGTCAAGATTTCATGTGCAGGGAGGGTCACGGCTCTCTGAAGAGGGGGTCAAACTGAGTTAAGACTTCCCATTACAGACCATTAAGCCTATATTGAGAACCTGGGGGGGGCGGGTTGCAGGTGGGGCTTGGTGTCCTGCTCAAGGCCGCCGTCATGAGACAGAAGCTAAGAACCTGAGCGCTCGCCACCTGGCTCGCTTTCATCCCACGTAAATGACATTCATGCCGACGACACTTCGACCAGCGGAGGTGATATGATCTACCTCTAAGCCCCGCCCCTAGCGCAGGTAACGACCTGACTCCTGGTTTGACGCTGTTAGGTTTGTTTGACACTAGAAAGGTGGCAAAGTGGCTTCATCCTTAGCGAAGCATCTTTCTCTTTCGCCTCAGTATTTGATGCTCTGTAACCGGACGCATATGAATATACGTAGATAGCTGCACGATGAAACATAGATGATGGCATCCAAGCCATTTGAAACGATAAAACATGCAGTTTCATATCTGCTGAGGCAATTCGGTGAGCGAGGCCCTCCATCTGTTATTGTTTAATGTGAAATGGGCTCCATCTGTGAGGCTTGTCATCAGTCACTAGCCAGAGATAATGCATAATGGCACCAGCAAAGCCTTTTATTAGTCCACGGTGAACAATGAGCCGTGTCAGCCGATGTGGGAAGTCTCTCTTTCTCATTCCCAAACACTGGAATCCAAGGAAGTGACAATCAATAGTGATGCTCCATTTGGTTTATGTATACAGCTGAACACACCAAATATATTGGTTTTAATCCGCGTTGCATTAGCACATCCCCACATTCCCTCACACAAAAGCATCCTCCTTTGGTCCCACAGGCCTGTTGTTTAGGAGCTTTGCTTTTTAAAGCAGGAAAACGTATGTTATATAATATAGTGTATATATAATGAGGGAGGGAGGAAGAGAGAGCGAGTTCTTGACACGCATGTTAAAAAATGTCACATTTCAATATCCTCGTCTGCTGTTTTCATGCGGCTTTAATTGCCGTGTGTCAAAGACGAGCAGCGCAATGTTACATTGATGTTTGTTTTTCTGCCATCAGCTCATTTTTAAAAAAATGACACAACTGCAAAGTGCAGTTCTTATCAGTGTCATGCCACATCCAATCTCAGAAAACACCTTGCACTCTCTGTCACTCATCTCGCCATCAAAGCAGCCAACCGTACGAGGCAAAGGTGTTCTTAAGCAAGGAAAGAAATAAGGGGGAAAGTAACTCTTAAAAATGTATTCGGAAAAATGTAATGAAAGAGAATGTGAAATAAAAGAAAAAGGTAATTAAATCCATCTGTGGGCTTCCAATGAGACCTCATTTACACAGACTGTCCCTGCAGAATTCAATCCACAACACGCAGACATACATGACTCACAGTTAATAATAGAGACTACATATGTCTAGTGTCTGTGTGTGTGTGTGTGTGTGTGTGTGTGTGTGTGTGCGCATTCCATCTACAATGAATTGAGATTAATTCAGTATCAACGTGTGAAAGATAATCAAACCACCATTCATGAACTTTTGAAGAGGCAATCTCTTGCCTGTTACGCCTCTTACGGCATCAGATCGGTCACAGAATACGTCTGGAGCAATTACCCCGGGGGGGCAGAGGGGGGTATTGTGCCACTCGCTACGTTTCCAATCCCGCGGCCCGAGGACCTCGTTCTGTATGCGCGCTGTGCGTCAAATACAGCCGGAGGTATTTTTTTCTCATGACTTATTTATTCCCTAAGTGACTTTGAGGGGAAGGAATATTTACGAGCCACTATGTTACATCAAGTGTTGATCTTTCACTTTCCTTGCTACAGTGCAGTGAACATGAACGATAATCAAGGCCAAAGATCCAAATGGGTTTCTGTTGAAAGATGCAACAAATAAATAACATACACTGTAAAAATGAATTTTGCAAATGGTTTAACATTTTTCAGTGTATTACTGAGGAGGCGAATGTATAGCTATACGTACCTTCCACCTCCACCTGTTTCTCATCTGTGAGGGCCACTCGACTGCTCCTACCGTGACCTTGTTCTTTCGCTTTTGAAATTGGCTCCAACAAATTCAAATTCGCACATTCATTGAGTAGATTTCTATGTTTTTCTTTTATTTTTTATAGTGTATAACTTTTCCGAAGGTAAAACGAACGGTGAGATGCTGCGATGTGACCTTTGGGAAGAGCAGTTTGCTTCTACGCTTCCAGTCATTTTGGGGCAATTATCCTACTCATGAAAAAAAGAAGCTGTGTTACGATCTACTACAAGCTGCTGCCTTCAACTCCAGTTCCGCCTCTGCTGCGCTACGCCAGTAACTGAAAGATACACATTATGCTGCTGTCTCTTCACTGCTGCTCTCTGTGGGATCGGTGCAGTCGCTAAGCGGAAGGGAGCCCAAAAAGGTCACGAGTGGTGACTGAGAGAACGGCGTCTCTCCATCGGCCAGTGTGCTCAGATTGAGTTCCAAGGGAACATTACTCGCTCGCCGGCGTTCTGTCCCCGCATCCAGTTGGAAATGGCTTTTTTTTGGAAGCTTTACAGCTATCTGGCCTCATGGCACCTCCGCTCTAAGGCAAGAACTATGTGTGCTTTCATCAGTCCGAATTAAATATACCACTGCATCGTTAATAATAATAGAATAAGACTTGTGGTTTGTAGTTAAAGGGAACAGAGCCACACATTCATCTCCTATTGACTCCCATTTGATTGTTTTCACTGCATTGCAATGATGAAAACCTGGTGGAAACGCTGAAAGAAAATGTTGTTCTTAAACCTGTCAACTGACTTTGTTTTTGTTTGGTTGGAATAAGAATAATTGTTACTCAAAGTCCTGTCGTTGCCTGAAAGGCTCCTCCCCGCGGGGGCTCTTGCAGATGCACTCATCGCTGGCGCCACTGTGAAAATTGGAAAAAGCTTTTTGGGAGATATTACACGAATGGTTGAATGGCGTTGACGACCTCGCTACTGCAGCAGTGCGCATGTGAGGAGAATTAGACGCCATCAAACAAGACCGAAAGAAGTCACAATGATTGCAAACGCATGTGATCAATCAAACACAAATATATGCTTTTCATGGAATGTGAACGCCATGTCTATTCACATTAAAGATGCCATGGAGGCGGTATGGGGGCGGGAAGAACATGCTCCAGTGGGATTTCCCTCCTCTGCCTCATTGGTATTATTTGGCAGCAAGTTATGAGGTTAATGTGGCTTTAATAAGTAATTTATTTCAACCTGTTGTCTCACAATACAAGTATGAGACCTAATAAAAGATTAAAATCTTTCTCCATTGCACTTAGTGGAGCTGCGACTCTGGAGTACACCGAGGCATGTTAGTGGAAACGGGGAGATTATTTGTTCATTGCGTTGCCAGAAGTCAGGCAGCTGGTTAATTGACTCAGCATTCTGCTAAGTGCACTAATGATGGCAGTCTGGATCCTTCTAAAGGGGCACGAGAGCACTGACGACTCACACTTTACCAGTGCACAAAATGCTTCGGAGGTGCGTCTTTGCGGCATCAGTGCAGCCCTCGTTTTAATGGGTGGCTACAAAGCACACCGTGTTTACTGCACAGAACATGACATGGATCCGCCCTTTTTACAAGCAGTTACTGCCTCGCAGTATTTGAGCCTCATTTTATCCTGAACTGGACGGGTTTTGATTACAACATCTGAATATCAATATATGGTTATGACGAGTGCAGAAAATCACACCACCTTTAGACCACACCTGCTGCATTTAGTTGCACTAAAATCCCTTCAAATATCACATCATGAAGCAAATCAAGACACTTTTGGGGGGGGGGTGGGGGGGTGGTTTGACCCAAGCAGCACTATGGAGTTCCACTCAGCACTTTTTAAAAATCACAACGCGTACAATGATGCTACTAAACTCCTGTTAATGCGTCAACAATAACTAACAAAAACAAGTTGCAAACATCCCACCTGCGAACAGCCGGGCTCTCTGCACCACAGTCGCACTGCACAGATCACAAATAACGACACTGAATGCGGTGCAGTTCTAGACGATGAGGTCAAGAGGTCGGGAGACTCCTGGTCAACATTAGAACGTTGCTCCTCAATTAGGTTACTGAAGAAAAGCACACGCTTTACCGAGAGTCCAAGGTCCCGACACGCGGCTCTCCTTTCAACGGAGGAGCAAACACACAGCAGACAAATTGCACAAGATCAGGTGACCTACCTCTCACCCCGCCAGTCCTGTTAGCACGTAGCGCAGCGCTAACCTACCACTCGGTCGCTCTCCTTAAACCCGAGCTTTCTCCAAATAATATCCGTCATTGGAAATGCGCGTAGGAACAGATGTGAACAAACCCAAGAACTCATGTAACTTGCCTGCATCTGATTGCCTTTGCTGCTGTGGATGATTTTTTGCCATAGAGAGAATCAATTTGCAGGCGAGCAACAGCGAGTGTGTGTGTGTGTGGGGGGGTGCGGGGGGGGGGGGGGGGGGGGGCATAATAGAGCATGGCACACAGGTAGGGATAAGGTAGAGTGTTGCACTCTGGGTATCAGGTGTCTACTGCACTTTTCTAGGGAGATGATGATGTCAGCGTGTGAGGCCTGCGTGCAAATTAAATGGAGAGACAGAAAAATGCATTATTGATCAGGGTGATGCCAAAGTGTCTCGCTCACAGCGCACGATCAGGTTTAGGTTCAGGGTAATTAATCCACAGGCTCGAATAAAAGCAGAGGATCTCTCTCTCTCCCCCCTCTCTCTCTCTCTCTCTCTCTCTCTCTGTGTGTGGGTGGAAAATGGGTCGCTAGCTTGTAGGCCACTAGTGCCATGCGGCACCACACACACACACAGAGACACACACACATCGACGGGAAAAGAGACACAAAGAGCACCTGGGCGGTTTTCTTTTCATGCCAAGCTGAGCAGAGCAGGTGTCTGTTTGAGTCTCTCTTCATCATCTAATGCGATTAAGCGATTGCATCATGCTAATGCTACCGCCGCATGCAGTGCATTCACATCAAAGGCATGATTATCGATGGAACCATTTCAGGTGACCTGAGCTCCTCCATTTAGCCATTTAGCTTGTGTCACTGTCTGACGTTGAGGAGCAACCTCAAGTTGTCAAATATATACAAACATTTACCACTTATCGCAACACTGTTTCCCCTCCTTGGTTTTGTTTTATGCACCAGTGTGAGGTCGTTCTTGTTCTGTGTTAATGCCTGACATACAGCGACCCCCCCCCCCCTCCCCCCCCAGAGGACAACATCCCCCAATCTAAATGGACAGGGATCTTTCGTACGATACAGATTCCATCCAACACAACCGAGAAGCGAGAAAACACAACCGTGCCCACACAAAGTAGGAAGAAATACAACAATGCACTGCTGGTTTTGACCACAGGGGGCGATTGTGCACAAACGTTGTGAGGAGCATCTTTTAAGTGAGCTCAAACTGGCATGAGTGAACAGCACGCATGGTGAGAGGCAACGGAGTGTCATTTATTTACTACATCAGGAACGGTGAAAAGAGTATTATTTCTTTTTTAGTGCTAAAAAGTAGACTGGAGCAGCATTCTGAATACCAGTGATTTGGTCTTTTTATGCTGGAGTTTCTCCTCGTATACGAGGTACACCTGAATGCACCATGAAGGCCCCGCCTGCAATTGATTTTTGGGGGAAGTTTGTGGCTGAAATCCCCTCACGGCTGGCTGGACTCTGTTTTTCAGGGGCTTTACTGGCTGTTGTGGAGTAAATATCCTGCAGCCTGCAGACTTGTGTTTTTCTGTCGATGACGCGCTCCGTGTTCACACAACAAGGGGAGCGGGATCCTTTCATGACTCTGTTGTTTATCCATCTCGTCACGTGAGCCACATGTCGCCCTCCCACGGTGTTTTATTCGGGTGAAGAGAAAAAAGTACGGCAGATCCTGCTTTTGAATTCAACGGTGAGAATGAATTACTCATATTTCCATTTAGAATCAAATTTGTGTGTGTCTTGTCCTATGTGACAAAAAAGCCATTGAAAAGTTGTTCTAGGCTTTTAAAAAAACTAAGCTGAATTTCTTATAGAAAAGAAAAAAAAACACCTGCCATTTCTGGTTTCCTTACGGGTGGCGATGTGGAGAAAAGCGCGGCAGGGTCACCTTTGTACTCTTTGGTAGCTGGAATGCTCTTCATCCACACATCACTGTGCTGCCTGTGTGTCTCAACACGTCTACACGTAATGCACCGTACTTATATATTCTCCCTGAAGTCTTATCGGTCTTGCACACACACACGGCAACACGTTTTTTTTTCCCGGCACAACTGATCCGCCCATCTTTCAGTGCGTCACCCAATTAAAGCGCTTTACTCGCGATGAAATGAAGCCGTTAGGCTGAGCACTTCTGCTCGGGCAGAGAGGCATCTCGTAATGGGTGAGATTTGCACGCGAGGATGCCGTGTCCGTATCGCCTCTTCACCTCATTAGCATGCAGCTACAAGCCATCGCTCACATCAACTAGCGCTCACGCTAACATGCAGCGAGCGGGCGTTTGGTGAATCATAATGCACTAACACTTCCGTAACTGGACGGCAGCAGGAAACACGTCCCGACTGTCTGCATAAAAGCTCTACACTGAAAAATGATGGCGCTCGTCAAAATAAGACTAAGAATGCGCAGAAGCTGAAAGAATCGTCGTGTTCAGGAATTGGAAGCCCGGATGAGGTTGATACAAATACAGCCGAACAACTTCTGGAAGTCGTTCTGGAAGTTTAACTGTCAGATCACAAGTACAGGCGCTGCGTTTGCAAAGGCAGTGAGAAGACCCAACAGCATGAAGCTGCAAGAACAACACAGTTTATAGTCCTCGAATGACACAGAAGGAAAGATTCTATTGGGCCCGAACTAGCTCGGAGGCGGACCTGGCCGAATCTCCGGCAATCTAAGATCCAACCACATTCGATGTAGCGGACTCCTTGCTACACCAGGTGTGTGTGTTGGATGATGCGTTGGTGTGGATCTAAACTCTCTCTACCCCCGAGATCTCTGTGCCTGATACGGCCTGCTCTCCACTTTGCCCTCTGACCTCACATTCCTTCAGCAAGCAGGCACAACTGCATCTCACTTGAAACACAAAGGAAACTCACTTTTGATTACCAAAGTGCAGTAAAAAGATTGTAGAAAATCTTTTTCAATGCAATACAATAATCCCCACCTCACAACAAGACTGTTGATTCCTAAGTATTAATTCTTCTTCATGCAGCATCACGTATTAAACAACTGATGGTTTTAATCGTATCTTATCTAATCTAATCGTAGGAACAATATTTACTAGACTTCAGGGTTTGATTTTGTTTCCCCAGGCGGGATGACAGAGACTGTGTCACATGATGATGGATGGCGGCTGAAGCAGTGGCAGGGACTTCACTCGCTAAATGACTATGATTCAGTAGGAGGCTTTCCTACAGTAAAATGTTTCTCCCCCTGAAATGGGGGAGAAAAATATAATCAATTAAGCCTTCAGATAATGTCACTTCCGTTTCAGCTCAGTCGGCATTGCCCAAGTAGCTGATACACATTCATGGAAAAGGTTCTTTGCTTCTGGCTTAAACCCTCTCTGATGTCCACCGTTGCTAAACATTCCTTTTCTTGCTTTTGGAAGAAAAAGAAAACGTTTCCCAAACCTTTTCAGTTTGAATGTCCTCTGATCTATTGTCACAGCAGTATCTTAGATAACACCGTGTGGTACGGTCTTGCTTGTGGTGAATCTGTTATGCAGATGCCATGAAGAAAGGCCCAGTGACTGCTAGTATAATACGATGTTATTACTTCTACAGAAGAAAAGGATCTGAAAACACAGAATCTAGTAATTACATTTCCTGAATATTTATAGAATTCAAAAACTCCAATGAGGCTGTTTACATTTGTTTACTCACTGCTTTGACCACAGCTTTGACCACATTATCTGTAATTTGGAGGGTGTGCATGATTTCCCTATGAATATTCTATTGCACACGTTTGAATCATCAAGATTCCGCATTCACACGTTTTGTTTTGCATCTCTTTTATTTCCATCTTTATTCACAGAATGTGAAAGCCTACATTTACAAAGCAAGTTAAAACGGTGAGCTATGTGCGCCGTATTCTAGCATTACGCAGCACAATAATAATAATTGATGGCCATCAGCATCCCGTGGTGGCGTGTACTGTAAACACACAGTACGTTACACAGTGGGAAGCATTTTATCCTCACGGAATTATTTATTTATTTGAAATGCACCTTCGTGACAAAAGGTTTTTACAAATATAAAAAAGAAAGACATCTGGCATCCGCTGTCCTGGTGTCTCTATGGTCTTTATTTATCTGTTAGGGGGGCTGGGATTCTGTCGCCCCCCCTTCTGGGCTCTTTGTAGCTGGACCCCCGGAGACACGTCCAAGGGGCCGCGGCGACCAAAGCGTCTGGCAACGTGGGTAAAAGGCCCGACCGAGGAAGAGATTGCCCCTCCACTCCATTTTCATTGATCCTCTCTTTAAAAATAAAAAGGTGGGGGCTTTGATGGTGTAAAAGGTCATACTCACGTTTGCCCTCAGTTCAAATAAAATGAACCTTTTGTTTCTCGAGGAGACAGCCCTCCCCTCATATGTTGGGTTTCCACGTGGCTCACAGCTGACATTTGTTATGAACCATCCGTCGCCTCCACAGGCCCTGTGCGTCTTTTTGGCCTCGTGCTTCACGTTTGCGCCCCCCCCCACCCGCCTCACACGGGCTACGCGGCGGCGTGCTCATCCATCCATCAGGCTCGTTTCACCGTCGATGGCCAAAGTACCACTTTCATTTGTTCTCATTACAACCAAGAGCCGTGCGCACAGAAAAACGACGCGTGCAATTTGGACTCATTCATTTGCAATCTATTCTTTTTGAGATAAACTTTCTTTTTGCTTCCCCGCTGTTTGAGGTTTGAGACAGACGGATTAAGAGGTATTGTAGTCATTGTAAATACCTGCGTGTGCATTTTATATAGCTTTCTGAAGTGTGGCCGATTTTTTATCCCTATTAATGTCACAGAGTCGTTGACGTGACCTTTCTGATGAAGCTGACTCGGCTCTCTAATAAGGAAACGGTGGGAGACCTTTGCGTGTTTAAAGGGTCAGAGTAAACTATACCTACATTGGTCTCAATTTACATTAAAATATGAGTTGACGTACAATGTCCAGTGTCTTATTGCCGTGGCAACCAGGAGAGGCGTCTCACCTCTGAACTCAACAAGCGATGCATGGAGGGAAAACCGAAAGACATCTTGCATCATGTCATTTCCACATTTCTGACACATGCGTACTGCTTCATATGAATAGAACGCATTGACTATTCATACCTGTGCCGCAGGTGACCTTGAAACATCCGCGAGCATGTTTTTATATTCTCCCTTTCACCCGCAGCTTCATCGCCTCATGCTGATATTTGTATGCAAGAACCCACAACTGTGCATCACATCGCGAGCCTTCAGCCCGATGCATATTCATACCAGTGTCCGAAAGGAATGAATCGATTTTCTTTTTCTCGTTTACTCCGCTGCAGAATGTAGCGCGTCGTCAATAGAAAGGCTATGATTGTTTTTGGAAGGAATTTCCCAACCACTCAATTACAATACCAAAACAGAGTCATTTAAATAGCTGCGTCGGCTGGGGCGAACAAACAAACGCGCGCCTTCCACCCGAAGCATCCAACCTGAGACGCTTCTGCAGAGCCGCCCGCCCGCATGCCTGCTGCCCCTGGGTGATTAATCAAATGTCTTTGACACATACAGGTTATTCAATTATCTCTCATGCCAGCGAGACGGGGGGGAAGTTTCCCAGGCCCTTTGGGCGGAGAACTTCTCGCTTCAAGGATTCAAAAGCAACCGGAAGTGCGTTTAAACAGGGCAGCACAACAGCTGGCTCTTGTGAGCAGAGATTTGAATAAATATTTGAGGATGGCGTAGTGTCCGGGATAACACACACACACACACACACACACACGTTGGCACTATTGCATGGATTTGCCATCACAATAGCTATTGTGTGAGGAAAACAAAGATGCTAAAGCATCTGCAGGTATCTCGGTAGCGCCTGCAAACACGTCTGAATGGGGAGCGGGGCACCTGCAGTGCCTCTGGAAAACAAACGTTTTCTCTTGAATGAACACAAAGTGGTGCATTTAGTGGTCGGATGAGCGTAAGGAGTCTGCATGTACAGGTCCTTCCATCATTTTAATTTGAACGAGCATTACAATAATCATCAGTTTCTTATTTCCACGAGGAGTATCCGTGAGTATCTGCTCCGTCGTCCCGCTAATCTCACCCTCCTGTCCTCACCTTTACGCCCCGACGTTGCATTAACAACATTCCGTATCAGATTGCCCCCCAGCGACGCGTCGCGTATCGGGAAGCGGTCAAACGTGTGAACAAATGTTCAGGCAGCATCAACGAATTGCCATCTTAAAGCAAATGACTGTTGACATTAAACCCCGAGCTTGTTAGTATTTAGATGAGTATAGATTATTTGTGCGTGTGTGTGTTTGTACACAGCAGTGTGTACTGTTTGTCAGTGACGTCGGGGCCGAGGTGTCGGCAGGAATTCCTGTGGATGATGGATGCAATCGACTGCAAACGGCCTCCTTTGCCTTTAATGGTTTGTAATCAGAGACGTCGAGCCGCACGTTTATCATCTGCAGCGGTGAGGGAGCAGCTCACCTGTGTGTCATGCAAATACACACAATGGTTACCGATGAATAGTGACACAATGGCTCCCCATTAACTGGATGTTTAAGAGGAAACGATGATGGCCTTTGTTCCCTGTGAAGGAGGAGGCGCAGGCCGGCGGCCAAAAGGGTTCGTGTCTCTCACCCAGAACTTATAGATTTTTTTGGAAAAAACGACAGGTGATTGATGGTCGGTTGTTGTTTCTCACACAAGGATGCCAAATACGTAGCTCTGATGTCCTCGCTGCTTGTTTTTCTCTAAGTTGAGGTCTTGTTCCACAGGAGGTCTGGATTAAAGAAGAAAGAACATGTCTTAAACTGTCCTCACTAAAAGGACACTGCCCCAAACCCACGGGAGCTCATTTATACGTCTCTATGTGCATCATTATTCATGTGGCTTTCTGAACAGTACTTTAGTTAGTTATATAGTATCAGGTGCTGCTGAAATAACTTGTATGAAACAAAAAGACTAAAGGCTTAAATGGAAACATTTCTGCATCTTTGTATCACAGAATATTCAAATTAAACTAGTATTTACCTGTACATCCCCTCTTGACTTCAACGCAGTAAACAAAGAGACATAATCCCAAATGACCATGATGTTTTGCGCCACTTTCCCTGAATTTGGATTTTAAATCAGACCGTAGTTATATACACACAGAGCTGATGCAGAGGAGGGAAAGAAATCAAAGGGATCCGTCTTCAACACCAATTTTCCAGGGCTACTTTATAATTCAGTTGGATCTGAATACGTTTTCTCATCTTTCACTGATTTTACACAGAGGCACAGTCTGTACTAATGAGAAGTGGGAGACTGAAACTCCTTCAAAGTCCTTTCCCCACAATCTAAAGGGCACATTTCGCCTGCTATTTCTTCGTCCTAATGTGCCTTTAAATGTGAGGCGTACACAAAAAAAGGCAATTTTGCCTCAAATTAGATGCCTGGTTTCAGGAAACTGGATTTAATGACGCTGTGTAAATAATCCATGAATCCTTCATGAGAAAGCTGAGGTTGTTTATTATCTGGGTAAGCTCTCCATGTTTGGACGGACTGTCCCACCTTTTCTTATTTACTGTATGAATTAACTCATGAATCATTTACAAAGCCTCTGTGAAGGAGCAGAACCAACACATAAATAAATGATCATTACAGGCCTTTGGGTGTGTGTGTGTGTGTGTGTGTGTGTGTGTAGGGGGGGGGGGGGGGGTCTGGCTAAATGGGTTATTTTTTGGTTTACGCATCCGTAAGTCTCTGAGGAGGACGGACACACGCGGAGTCGTGCATGCTGTCACTCACGCATTTTGCCAAGACCGAGTTGGACGCGTTGGATGTGCAGAAACGACCGGCCTGCGATACCATGGCAACGGAGGAAAATGTGACCATGGGATGCGTTCCAGTGGCTCGGAGCCCAGTAGCGCGGCCCTTCAAGGACTCGGAGTAAACAGACACATTTGCCCAATGGAGTGGAGCTAATGGTTGTTCCACGCTCAGGGTTTAGAACTTAATTCGGTGCATTTTCCATAGTTTTTTGGCAACTCAATGTCATTCAATAATCCTTAGTTTGGGTGAAATACAATTATGCAGAGGTATGCGAGGGAAAACGGCCAATCTCACTGATAATTGAAAACGCAAGATGGGAGCAGACGTTCCTTCACACGGCAGTTTGGTTTGTATCCCCAAATGACTGAAACTAACCCGGTAACTCTTTTGCTTCTGAAATAAATGCTTCCGTCAGAAAATAAGATCTTCACAACAGAGACGTTAATGTTTGCGGCTGACATAAGGAGCGGTGCAGACATGCAGCCAACTGCACGTATCAGTTACACATCCAGATAACAGGATCAGAAATGCTCAGGGTCACACACAGATGCACGTATGGAATTACACAGCCGATGGTGAACATGTCAGTTATGCAGACACGTTAATACCATTTTTACTATGTTCATACGAAACATTGACGAAGCATTCCGCAAACTGCATCCAAGTTTTATTTCATGCTCAATTTTGATTATTTATTATTTCTATAGGATATTTTATTTATCTTAAAGATAAAAACGTTATGGCCGAGAGTGATCATCTTAATAAGAATAAATGATATGTTGATGTTAACCTTCATACGGGTCAAAATGATGCTCTGCTTTTTGTTATCAGAGACCTTGAACGAGTGACTAGATAACGCGTTTCAATTGTGTCAATCCATCATATTTTAATGGGATTTGGCTAAAATCATATATCTTGTCTTCCGTGTGTGAATTGTGTGATGGGTTGTTTTGACACGTACCAGCACCTCTGCGTGGACACGACGACCCGACTGTGAGGGAACTATATTAATACTTATTTGGTATCGTCTCTCTTTAAGAAAATATATCAACTTCAGCGAGATGCCGACTGCTAAGCTCTAATCCGTCTCCTGAGCGACCTTCTTCATCTCAACACAAGATGATACTGATTCATAAACGTGATGAATTCCGCTCGATGGCTTCTCAAAGAGGTGAGGTGACCTTGGACGTCCTCCCCCAGGTGGAGGTCTCTGCTGACTCCCCGCCGAAGGGCAGCAGGGTTAAGCAGGTTCAGCGCGGCAAATAAATAATGAATTCAATAAGGGTAATTAAAAAAGCACATCAGACGAGCAGCGTTTGACCTCACGAGCCTTTTTCCCTTTTTCAACCGCAGCTTCAAGACTCGCGTTTAGTCCCTAATTTTAAGTCACTGCCAGAAGTTTTACCGTTTTTTAAATCCTTTATCTTAATTACTTAACATTGGTGTTAAGCTATTTCTTAACTGTTATTTTTGAGTTATCAATCCCACTTGTCAATCAAACATTGCGGTTTGACACTTGAGCCCTGGAGGTGATCGATTGGTGTAACCAACGTATTACAAAGAACAGAACGATAATCCCTATTTAACAAAAGCAAAGCATAAGGATTAATGCAAATGACAAAACCCATTTCAGCAAGGCTGTTTTAAAGTAGGTAAATGCACTGTATGGACATGAGACACGTACAGTCACTCATGACAGCCGTCCCGACGGCGTCCCAAGTGCTTCTGCGTTCTCCTACATGTCAAAGAGGTGTGAAAAAGAAACGTCCCTCTGTAGTGTCACTCGTAGCTTCAGGAGCTGCCAGATCAACACAACAATTTGAGAAATGTCAAATGCATGACCACGAGAGAGACGCCGCACGTAGCGTCAGTAAAGAAAACTCAAAACCCTCCAGTAACGTTCTCCTCACCAACAAACGAGGCCTTATTGGGAAACAGAATGTGATGAATGTACTTTAACGCCATTTCCTGTGGAGGTTATCGGTCGACGCCACAGAAAACAATCCAACAAACGATCCAACATCAAGCGGTTTAGATACTTTAGTCCCGCATTAAATTCAGAATGAGACTGTGTGTGAGATTTGGACGACGTAAGCGTGACGGCTGCTTTTCATTCATTCATTTCATTCCTTTCAGCAGGTGGTGGATTGTCACTACCGATCTCTCTGTGGGGATTAGAAGTCTCCCCCTCCCTTCCTACACAAATGAAGATGCTCTCCGTGAAGGTGAGCTCTGTCTGGGACCCGACTCGACGTCTCGCCGGTTCCCTGACACGGGAACTGACACTCGGAGAGGCAGAAAAAGACAAACGAAAAAGCAAAAACTAAATAGAAACCTGGAAAAAGTGCCGATGCCAAATCGCTTTTGACAAGTGGAGGTCGGCTCTTCTTCTGGGCTAAAAGGATTGTGGGAGTCGTGTGAAAATCCACAGCTAAGGTGTAAAGAAATAGTTAAATTTTCAAGATGTATGTTTTATTTTTACCTCATTTAATTATTGAAATCCACCAAAATAAACATGAGTGTTCTTTAAGGAAGGTGCAGAAGTTCTCAGGAAGCCACAGAATAAGAAGAGTTTATGAACTGATCGTACCAGTACACACCGACATCCTGGACCCGACCGGTTGAAACGGCACCGTTTGTTTGGCTTCGACGGACGCTCAGCGAGAAAAAGTGATTAAATAACTACAAAATTAGTAACATGAAAGAAATTAAGAAGAAACCTTAGCACAGAGAGCTGACCGTGTGGCGTTAAGTCAACGAGACAAAGCACCTTCATGTAGCTTCTTAGCTTAGCATCTTAGCTTAGCAGCTTGACGGATCCAGCTCCTGGCTGCAGTGTGGTGATGCGTCTGTTTACGCCGGCCTGATGGAGGCTCCGCAGCCTCACAGATCTCAGGTCTCTCCCACTCGTTTCATTACATTTCCACACTAGTGCCTCGACGGCGCTTGGCAGCAGCGATCAAACGCCTTTTTTTCAGCGTAGAGAGGAACGAGGGGGCGATGCCACTTTAGCGAGGGACGGCCAGATGAAAGTGCGCAAACATGCTTTTGTTGCTGGAAGCGCTTCGCTGGCAGGAGCAGAAACACGACTAATTCTGAGGGTGAATCATTGCAATCAGAATTCATTGGTAGGAAAAGACTCCACACTGGCTGCAGCGCCGACATCATAATGACGGTTGTGTAACCTGAGCACAGTCATTTGAGACGATTGGAAGAAGCCGAGGCTTAAAGGGGAAGCTCTCGGCCGTCTTCTGACCCTATTATCCACAGCATAACACTTTACAGATAAAAATACCTCCTAGGAGGCTGTGATATTCAAAGAGACTGGAACATATGCAGAGTGTATTTAAAGAGCAAGGTTTATCTCAGATCCTCATCTCACCCGTGCACAGACCTCCAGCACGGCCGCAGGAAGCTCGGAGCCTCTTTGGTGAGTAATTGACTGGGTACAAAGAAATTACACACATGACTGTAACACTAAACGATGAGGTCTGGTTTCACAATAGAGGGATTTGTTTGAAAGTCAAGTCGTTTCCTACCGACGAAGATTGTTTAAAATGACATTTTTGCGACACGGCAATGAGGAAGGGACCGTTGGGAGCGTTGCACCGGCAGACCTGACTCAGCAAGATGCTGAGGATGATGAATGAGGATTCAGAGTCTGCCTTAGTGAGCATGAAGATGGAAAAAAAATACATTGTGTCATCAATACAAGGTCAACACAATGTTCCCATTTTGCGGAACACTTTTGAATTTGAAAGTAGTGACATGATGCTTCGTCTAACGTCTTATTTATGCGAAGGAATCTATTCGTCTATCAAATGTGTAGTGCAAACAATTATTTAGCTGCACAATATAATTTGTTTTGCACAAACATAAGAGAGAGGAAAGCTTTTAAGAAATGTAGCAGATTTGGCTTATAAACCTCATCATCGAAGTGATGCTCATCAGCTGAATACATTTGAAATGAGCATATTGCCGAAGCTCTCACTTAACAAGCCACTCACAGTAATTAACAGATGGAAGAGCAGCCTGTGGTGCGTTTTCATTGGGAACTTCTGATGTACATTTTAATTACTGACACTTTCCGTCCTATTACTTGTGTTTCTGTGTGAATAGACTCGGATTAGACTACTTAGGTCTGCTGGGAGACAAAAGAAATCCTCACACCAGATCAGCTGGTCCTTCAACCAGGTTGCTTTTAAGGAGTTATAATAAACTGAATGGAATTTGGTAAAAACACTGGAATCTTTTTTACCTCAGACGTCATCGTGATGTTGCGCAGCAACTGAGGGAAAACGCTCAGTTCTTCTCTGCATCCATTATAGATTAGGTGTTGGTGTAAAACAAATCATCTAAGATACGAAAAACCGTCTCTATGATACATTTGTATCTTACAAACATTTTTTTTTATGGCTTTTCAATTTCAGCTGTGCATTTTCACGGGTTTTTATCGTCTTGGCAGGTGAAATAATCCTCCGGCTGTGGTGAGAACAGTCAGTAGTCTGAATTTCACAACCTTTCTGTCATTTGTTTGAGCATATGAGAGCTGACATGCTGGATAACGGATATAATGGCTACAATACAATAGCTGAGTTACTGAGAAGTTAAATGTACACAGACTATAAAGCCTATACGGACTATTTAAAGTGATACAGTCCTAAGAAAGCCCAAGTTGTCACTAGCCAAGTAGGAAACGCCAGTAGAATATAGAATTTAGTCACTATTACGATAATACATTAACAGCTAGAACAGCGTATTCTATTCTTTAGACACAGGCGTTGTCGAGTGGCATCGATACCGAAACCCGATGATAAATTATTGGAGACTTGTCAAATTAAGATTACTGCTGCGCATCAAAGGTCTGCTCTCGTTGTCGGGGGCCGAGCACTGAAAAGTAATAATCCAATACTTTATCAATGCACGTGTTAAATGAGTCCAATCCCAACGTGAAAGGAAGCGGCATCGCTTTGGATCTCGTCCACTGCCGCTGCGTTCAGGCGCTCGCTGCGCCAACTCTTCTCTCACTAAAGAGGTAAAACAAAAGCTTAAAAAACGGTCCAATTCCTGTAAACGTGGCTGCTTGCAGAGAAAAACACCTTGTTGTGCTCCAACCTGAGGGAAGAATCTATACACTTTTATTATTTGTATTATTGACATGTGGGTTTGGTTATGAGCGAGATGTAATCGAGGTTACAGTGTTACTTTGTAAAAAACTGCCGTTTTTTAAAAACTTGCTGCTGTAGAAACTTGTAGTTTCAGTTCAAATGAAAATACATTCTACCTCTTCTCTTATATCATAGATGGATAAATGGTAAAGAACCGAAACATGAGCGTGATTAATATCCTAACGATGTAGTTGGCTCTTCTGACATGAAAGGTTACATCTAAATAACAAGAAGAAAGGACCATCTGCCCGGGCGGAGGTACTTTCTTGTGTGTTCGTGTGTTCTTCACTTCTCTGGCTAATTTTCCTGCAACATGTCTGAGCTGGCAGCCGGCCAGTCACAAGCTTGGCTCCTTATGCGTGTTTGTGTTTGGCCCGTTACCTTCCATCCTCCTCCCTTCTGAAGCTGACCGGAGGGGGTGGCAGCAAAATGGCAGGGATCATTACATCACAAAACACCCGGCGGCCATTGTCCTCGGCGACTGACACGCGGCATCAACACAATGTCCGCTACGAACAAGTGAACAGTTCCTGTGTGCCAGAGTGAGGAGGCGAGCAGGAAGGAAGGAGGTGAAGAGCAGAAAGCGCGATGGAGACAGGAGGGATGAAGGGAAGGAGCGATCCGAAAAGGAAAAAAAAAGAAACCGGGGGCCCGATGGCCAGAATCCCGACTGCTCTCCAGTGGAAACACTTGACATTTGTGTTTGCAGGAGCCAGACGCTTGGAAAGATGCACAAAGTCAGAGGTCGGGGACGAACGGCGGGTGTCACACTGGTCATTGCCACCTCCGAGCTGTCTTCCATCACCAGGCAGGTCTGGCATTTCTCTCTCCATGAGACGCAGAACAACGCTCCACCTCTCGGATCCGCGGCGTGACGGAGCCGGACTGTGCGTCCTTAAACAACTCCTCTCTTACGTTTGGTCTCTGCACGTGCAAACAAGAGAGAACAAATACGTCTCTGCTCTCCGTAAGCGTCATGACAAACACAACGGCAGATAAACAGAGTTGAACAAACCGGCTATGACAACAAACACGTTGGCCAAATAATGTCAAATAGGGAACAAACGGAATAAAGGGCGAATCAGACCAGGCTGCGCTGCCACTAATGTGCCTCATACCAATTCAAGATATGTGATTGGAGTAAATAAAAATATAGAACTGGAGCAATTAAATGGTGACACGGCGAGGCGTAGGACAACTTGAAATGAAGAACCGAAGGAACTCTGAGAAATATCTGCCGTCAGGACGGATTAGTGTAAACATGCCGCGTTTCCCCGCGAGAAGAACCAATAACGTCACTGTGTCCTGAATGACGGGAAATAGAATACAAAATTCCAGTTAGTTTATGCACGTGTAAGACAAAACATATAACTATGACAGCTGCAAATCAAATAGATGTAACATACAAGACAGAAGAGCATAATGTAGTTGATTTCATCACCCATAAAAAGGGATCAAAAGATCAACCTTACGGAGATGTTGAAATGAAAAGAGTAGATTTAAGGGCCGAGCCGCATGCATAGGGGGAAAACTGTGTACTATGTCTATATATATACACACCTGGCAGTGTTGCATAAGCAGGGCCATCGACCCACACAAGGCTGCTTCAAAGTCGGACATGCAAGGGAACAATCTGTGCGTTGAGCACCTCGACACCTCCCACTCCGCCTGCCTGCTCTCCTCGCGGCCGTGGAAGTCTCAGCCTTCATCGCGGGTCGTTGCAGACGGGTTTCCACTGGAACTATTTCTCGACGCATAAACCCACTTGAATTTAGCCGGCGAACACGCAGACATTTCCAGGACATGTGAATTACCTGTATCCCACACAGGTGACCCTAATACAGTAACGTCAAGCGCCTCCAGGAGAAGCGTACTGGCAACAAAGCTCCTGGTACCTTAATAGCATATAGAAAATCAATGAAGCAAATGGACCCATCTCTCCCGTTCATGAGCTCCCCATGTGGTCCCACCCGAGGAACCATTTGTCACTACCACCCAGCGTGGCAAAAGCCTGCGTAGCATCTCTCAATAAAGCATCCATGGTCACACGCTGTGCCGTGTTATTAACGGCCAGCTTCACGGTAATCTCTCAAAGGCATCCTCGGTGGGGGTCCTCTGTATTCCTTTGCAGTCTGGCCTGTGGGATACGCCCCACAGCGAATGAGAGAAATCTCCAACACCTCCCTGTAAACCTCCTCCGTGTGGCACAGATAAGAGTTCAAAACGTAAGCTCCCGCTGAAGGGGTCCTCAAAAGAGTCACAACAGGAAGAGACTTCATGTCTGTTTCTGTGGGTGAGAGTCCACCTCCTCTTTACCATCTGCCTGCAGCTTATAGAAGGATGCTGCATGCATACATGCGAAGGTTAAAGGTCAAAGTCCTGACTTTATTTACAAAATACAATGTGGATTATTTCTATTTTCCTGGTTGGCTCCCATTGTATTCAATTGAATTCTACATGCTTTATTGTCATATATTTAATAAGGCCAATGTTGTTTCAGGAAATAACATCTTTTTGAAGCAACAGTACATTGATGCAGGGGGAACACGAGATAACAGAATAAACTACCGTCAGCACACCTGCGAGCGACTGCTTCAAAGGTGCTTCTTGTTTGGCTGAAAGTCAGTTAGCACTTAAAAGTCAGACTTTTTAGCAGAAAGCATCCAAAGAGCCCAAGTTATACGTGTCTACAATGCAAATGAAACTGCCAGAATAAATGAGGCGCCCTAATGAGCATTCATGCCCCACGTCGTGGGAAGAGAGGCGCAGCCTCTGTCTTTTCAAAGGCCGGGTGACAATAGCACACCATCGTGTTACATGCGACACCTTTATGAGAAGAAATAAAAGGGTGGTGTGTGTGGTGTCAAATCCGTGGAAAAGACGTTCAATATTTAACTAAACACCTGAGACCTGCAGATGAACAGAAACTCCTCCAGAAACGTCGGCGTACACACGGCGGGGCGCAGATGTTATATTATTAAATCTCAGCTCCGACAGTGATTTCAAATCTCCGTGACGTTGCCTGAGATGAAGACAATCGTCAGTCATCCCTTTAATCCTCAACATGCAACTACACTGAAACTGAAACAATCAGCACCAGCCAATTAAGTCATTTTGTCTCAATATGTCATTTAATGTTCTTAATGTTCCTGCATCTGTCAACCTCGTTCAATGCTGGCGAGTCTGTACAGTCACGATGGAAAAGGTCTCTTTTCATGATGGCTAATTTCAGTATAGTATATATGCGTATAGTAATTAGACACTTGGAAACTGGCATGTTTTGAGAGTTTAGTGTCCGTTTGAAATGTAAGTTTCCACACGGATGGAGTGAGAAGGATGTAGGAATTAGCACAAAATACCACGAATTTAAATACATTGATTTTCAAATAATCCTGTATGAAGAAAACAAGCTGCGTCGAAGGCAGCATCATCCTCAATTAAGAATCATTACAGAACATATTTACATAACCGTACGAGGTTCATTTAAATGTATGTTTAATCAAACGGTGTGAATAAAGCAGAGAGAGGCCTTGAAGGGTTTCAGTCCCATAAACAGGAATGTACCGTATGTGCTGCAGAGTGAATGCCAGTTGTCTGTTAGACGGTCTTCATACAGACACTAAATGCTGAATTCTCCCGTCATGGAATCGAATGCTTCCTGAGTATGGAAAAGGGAAAATATCTCAAAGCCCCGTGAACAGGAAGAAATGCAAGAAATAAATGTCTTACACGGTTACACAAACATATTCAAGCAAAGGTTTTTTTCTTGAGGCTCAACAGCCTCAAGAACTACATTCTGTCTGGTTATGTGATGAAGAGCAGTAAAAAGGTAGAGGAGGGATGAATGAATGTGAAGAACAACACAGCAGAACACTGTGTCCCGCTTCAAGACATCTTGCATTTTTCAATTGTGTCACAATGTAAAATTCTGGATATTTGGTAACCTGGTGACATTTTACGTTTAATGGTGTAAATAGATCGGAAACTTGCCAAAATGTCCCCATTATTACAGAGAGGTCACCTTAAGGCTCATCAAGAAGCATTTATCATGTCATCCATTCACACGAAAGCAGAGCCGTTCTTCAGAACCTATGAACCTCTGTTTACTAAAAGTGAGCCTCCTCGCAAAGAAATGTGGAGAAACGATTTAACAAGGTAGATTATCCGCATAATTTGGACATTTAATGACTCCAACACAGTGTGTCTTGTTATCGGAAAATTCTGTCGGTTTTTGGCATAAAGAGAAAAGCATCTAACGGTAGAAGGAGGCATTATTGACGGGAAACCGTTGAGAGGAAAATGACTCAGGTATTACCTCCCATTGTCGTCAAAGAAGTGATCAGCTTCCATTTATCCACAACATCAAAAGATGAAGAAGAAACAGCCCTGTTTACTCCCAGAGAGAAAACTGTGAAGAAGAATGAGGGAGAAGAAAGAAAAGCCGGCGGTTCGAGATCCTACCTTTTATTTAAGTTTCGACGGCATTTCTTCTGAAGCAACTCGCCTCTTGAACTTTTGTCTCGCCACTGAGAGGATTTTCATGTAATGGAAGGATTCTCAATTACAACCTTCCAAAAAAAAAAAAAAGCACAGCACGACTGAGTAAAACCATGTTAAGGGTCTGTGTGAAGAAGGATAAACTGTTGATTCACAGACAAGGGAAGCAAAAACGTGACAAGAATCCGCTTCGATTCCTGTTAGTCAGAATCCGCTTACTTTCACAGAAGTAAAATAATCCGAGAAGCTGTCACACAAAGTCTGAAGCCGGCTTTGTTCGATTTAACATCACAATCAAACTGCTCATTAATGCGCTCCTTCAATTTCATCAATGTTCGAATGAAGGTCGTAAGGTGGAGATGAGGAGGTGTTGAGCTGTCACGCTCTAGAAAGACGTATTATTCACCATGTCGCCCTGATCACAGCTGCAGTAATGCAGTATGAACGCGTTAGCTTATCTCTGTGTGACTCTTTCTTTGTAACGACAGTTAGTTTGCAACTGTGAGCGTCCCACGTAGTTACGGCCTGTTGCCGGGGCAACGTTCGATTTGAGCAGAGCATCGTTTTTGGTTGGGATTTCACTTATGTCAAACCTGCATTATTAAAGTAGACTTCTCATTACAGTCGGCATTGTTGTGAGTCTTAGGACACTATAAGTAATATTATGTTATATGTGCTCTGCAGATCACGTCACTGTTCGTTATCGGTCGATATGGTTACCTCACATCCATGGGTTCACCAATCCAAAAAGCCCAAACCCATTTAGCAGCTTAAATCTTGGTTGTAAAAGGGCCTTCAGAGTTACATGGAATGCGAGGTGGACTAATGGAACACAAATACACAGTCGCTGCTGCGCCGCGGACGGACCCCCGGGGAGCTGTCCGGGGTCCTGACCCGCAGCGAGCACACAGCGCGGCGTTGGCTGAACAGACTTCTCCACAGACGTCCCCGCTGTCAGACGGTCCCCGGCCCCTTCTGTTTGTCTGCCGCGTCCCACTCACCATACCGCAGAATCTCTGCTGTGACAGAACCCTCAACAAAATCATGAAATGCCCTCGTCCATGATAATTGCATTCCACCAAATCCACGGAGCTTTTGATGACTGCCTTGTGTCGGATATTTCCATCTCACCAGCGCAAGGACGTTTCAACAAACCCATTTATGAGATACTGTTGAATGTCACAGTACAATTTGTATCATTACAATGGCAATAATAATGTATCATTAGAATGTCAAGTCATGTGCTTAGCTGGTGCTGAGCGTGAAAGCTGGGCGCTGTTAACAGAAGCAGTTTTCTCAGCTGCACATGCATATTCATGAACCCTGCTGTCATCAGAGTCCCATTTGCTTAACGTCAGCTGGGAAAAATGCAGCTGGAAATATGCTCGGTACTCTGAGATCTTACGAGTACTAAAGGTCGCCTAAATTCATAAAAGAGTTACTTTAGGAGTTGTGCGTATGGCATTTGTGTTGCAGCGCTGTGGCGCAGTGTATCGGAGCCGGGCTTTGTCCACTCACACTCTTCCTCGCTGTTTTATTGAGTGTGCGGGTCATTGACTGAATCTCTAACACTGCTGGCGTCCGTTTCAACGCTCCTTGGGGTCTCCAAACAAAAAGGACACACTAGTGTTTTAATCGACCCCCTACTCAGTCTTTGGATGGGAAATAAACAGCACAAGTAGTAATTTATCCAATTCATTCCAGATGTTCTTCTATAACTGGCAACATTTCATCAATGATGCCGGCACATTATGCTTTTATCTTGCATTAAATGTGGAATGTATCCATACAAACCAGGAATGATATAATCATATATAGTGTATGCATGTGCAATACTTACCAGCATTAGTCATGGTATCGGCCTTTCTGTGTGTCAAATGAATCTAAGAGTTCTATTTCCAGTCACAGTGTTTATGCCAAAGGCGTTATTAAAAAAAAGATAATCTCAAGAGAAAGAAGTATTTAAATAGATTTAAAAATACGGATGTAATAAGCTCCCCCTTGAGTCTAAGTATTTCATAAATAATACAGGTTTAACTGGTAAGAAGCACACTTTTCCATTGCTTTGTGTTGGCTGTGTGACAGATTGCTGTAATGATATTAGGGAGGTCTGCAGGGCCGACCTGCAGTTACTATTCTCCACAGCGACACAAGCAGAAGCCCTCTGCACCCTCGCTCTAAACATTTTTACAGCCCTTGCTTGATTAAAATGTCACATCCACTGTAGCATTATACAGCAGAGTTCCCTGCGAGTTAAAAATGAATTAGGCTGGCAGATGTGGCCTTAATGGCTTAATTACGCCTTTACGTTTGTCCCAGTAAAGTGTGGCCACAGATGAATATTGTTTTAACTCCTGCATTTATGAGTAATGCCCAAAAACTATTTAAAATGTAAATTTGGAGACAGCTGCTCTGGGAATGTTGAGACCGGCTCATGAAATATCTGCATCCAAAAAGTTATAAAACGAGCGGATGCAGGATGTGGAAGGCAAGTAAAAATACCCATTAAATCCAGTCGAATCACCATGTACGCCTGTTAAGCGCTGTGTAGGACCTGATTAAACCCCCATTAAACTCCATCGTTTTAGTTCACATCCATCTCTGTGACGTATCATATATGAATATGTAGGTGTTGTACACCAGTTTTCCTTATTTGCATGTTAGGAAAATGCAAACATTTGGATTGTAGATCTGAAATAGATTAAAGATGATGAGACTCCTGCAAAATGCTTCAGGACACGACGACAGAAACACGAGGACGAAGCTACTTTCAGGTTTCCAACGCTCGCCACGTTGAAGCGACAGAAAGATGAGATACACAAGCTTTCCATGCGCCACTCCAGTCGCCGCTACCTGCACAGAATGTTTGTCTGTCTTCTCCACCACCACCACGTCCCACTCCCCTGAAGGTGTAATCTTGCGAATGACTGTGGAGAGACTAAATTAAGGGACCCAATTTGAAGCGGCACCACTTCCACCCGATAAGCTGCGCCAGTGATCAGCGAGAGCACTCAGGGTCTGCTACATTATGACAATGCAGAGGAACGAAGCAGATGAAAGCGAATAGCCCTGCGAGAGCCGGAATCAGATGGTCGGAGGGAGAGGAAAAACAATCTCAAGTCTAATTGCGTTATGCCTCTTGGCAGCGAGGGACTTCAGAGAGAGACATTTTCTCCCCACAAGTCGCTCAGCGCGGTCCCTTCCGCGGCGTGATCACATCCATTTACAGCCGCCCCCCCATCCTCGCCCCCCCGGCTGCTTTCATGGCAAAGGAACGACATGAAAAGCAGACGTGGAGGTGGACGTGGAGCAGACCCGTTAGGTCACCAGGGACATGCAGCATTGGCATTTGAGGCACTTGAGCATGTTGGTGAGACGCGTCTGACATCCTGCAGGAGCTGCTGTGTCATCGTCGCCCTTTGGGAGGAAAATGTCACTGCGGTGACTTTCAGCATTGAGTGGCGACGCTGGTGCAGGTGATTCAGTTAAATTTACAAAAAATGTAAATACTACTGCACAGAAGAACCTGCTCTTCATTTACACGGTTGCTTTAGGATATCTCCAGCTTCTATCGTGGAAGCACATGTCACTCAATAACAATAATAATCGGTATCAGCTAGAATCATATTGGAGTTTTTCTTTTGTAACGTCACCGTCGTCCTTTGGCTTTTCTGCGTCATGTCAAACCTCCACAGCTGCAGCAGATGGAAGAACATTGTAACCCAAACACTGCAGAGCTACTTGAGATGGACGTCAGGGAAGACAAGAAGGCCCATCTGTTCATAAGTTCCAAAAATAGAATGTTTCCTGTCCCGCTGAAACCTTTTCTTTCCTTCTTCTGATTCGCTGCTGCATCTTTTCCAAGAATCAGGACGTGTGACCACGAAGAGCGATCCGACAGGTAGCACCTATTACTTCACAGCGCACAAATTGTACACATGCAAAACGTTCAACGTTTGTGTTGTGATAAAATCTAATTTAAGTGCAAGTTAAGAATAAGAAACATCATTTCCATCATGGTTATGTGTATATAAACTACGGGTAATCAGTTCTTGTATCGTCATGGGATCGTGGCACTGGAACAGATGGCCCTGTGACCAGGCCGGGCCGCTTAAAGGACATTTTTAAATAGACACGAGACACATGAACAACATGACAGCAGTGAGAAAGGGCCTGCAAGACAACCCAAGCTATTCTCTTTTTTTATCCCCTTTTACTTAATCCTAACAATTCATGTTGGGATTACGATCATAAAACTGTTGATTACACCAATAAAGTCTTTTGTGTGTAGAAATGTACCGGAGAGCCTCTTGTTGAAGAGATGCATTGGGTTCCCAAGCAGCTCAACACGTTTCATAGAGTCCACCTTCCAATTCCAAAAGTCACATACAGACGTTGTTACATACAGTTTTAATCCAAACCTGACCGAAGAGGTGACATCAAAGGGCATCCACTTATACAAGACGAGTTGAATTCATGTTGTCATACCTGCAGGGCTTCCCAACGTCAGATCCTGAGTTCACTGTTACAGAAGCAAGAAAGTCCTTTAGAAACCCCCCAGTGTGCCTCGATTCACGGGTCGCTCACTCCAGGGTCTGAAGGGGAACAAAAGAAACACAAATCAGAGCAGACATGGAGAGTGAGCTCAGGACTCAGCCACCGCGGATGTCCAGTGATCCAGGATAAACATCCTCCAAGAAATGTCAGGCCAGGGGAAAATGTTAGCTTAACACACACACACACACACACACACGCAGGCAAGAAAAGGCCTGGGTGACACATGCACAGACTCTCCCTCCTGCCTTGGTCAGCCTGATCATGTTTCGGGCCTAACCAGCTCCCAGGAAGCGGGTCATCGCACCGCGATCCGAGTCGCTGAAGTTTAACGCACCTGGGGAAGGACTTGAAGACTTTTTCTCAGCCGAGTGCATGCTGACAAACATCGGATGCTGCGGGAGGGAACATTAGCTCTGTTCCATTAAAAGATCCCCGGTGCTGACGGATCTGTTGCCTGAGCTGAAGACGTGAAGCCGCCGCAATTGAACCAGTAACTTACTGCAGTGCTTCCGCAGCCTGGTGCAACAGCGCTTCCCCTGCACCGTGGTCCACAAAAGTATGCGCCCTTGTGTCCTGGCGTGCCAAAAACCACATTCCTTCGCTCAGGGTGATAACGTGAAATTCTTGCGCTTCATCGTCAACGATTAGCAGACAAGAAGCAGGTGGCCTTACCTTCGATCAAACCAAGACAGCCTGCAAAAGGCTCCTTTTGTCAAAGCCGCTTCTAGTAAAACCTTCTGATATTTCTTATCGTTGGCATTATTAAAACTTAAGATTCACATCATTTTAAAGATAAAAAAAAAAAAAAACGTGAATTGAGATGTGAAGAGAACCTATCCAGCCGTTCTCATCCATCCAGGAAACTGGATTCATAACCGAGCCTTAATGCCAGCAAGGATTTACACACTATATCAAAGTTCACCATCGGCGGCTTGCCTGCTCAGGCTAAGAAAAAAAAAAAAAAAAGGTATTAAATTAAAAATGTCAGAGTCAATTTCTGCAAAGGGAGCAGAGGCTGCTGCCCAGTGAGAGACGCACACCTCGTCCCCCACGTCCCCACGTCCCCACGTCCATCCCACCCACTGACAGGTCCCGCCCTAAGCCACTGTGGAGGATTTCAGCGCCGCGCTGCACTGCGGAGCAGTTGTGTCTCGGGCGGAACGAGTGTGGCTTAATTGGAGCAAAGACTTAATGAGCGCCGCTGGAGGATTATCATCTGCGGCTTAGAAATGGCCCAGGTAGCGGCAGACACGGTCAAAGGGATCAGCTAACAGCCTTCTAAATTGGAGTGACAGCGCTAAGCCGCAACTGGGCCAATACGGTCGTTGCTTTTTATTCCTACGGACGTCCTTGGAGAGAGGTGGACTAAAGGAAAAATCTCTGAGGAAAATGCAAGAGAAGTTAAATTACATCTATTAAATGTTATTTTAATCTTTTTTTTAAAAAGGTCAACAGTTTTTTTTAACAAATAGTGAACAGTTTCTTATCAGGTAATTCCATTAAATCAATAGTGCAACACTTTAAAATAGCTAACACAAATAGACATATTCATAAAGAAATGAATCGAAACTGTCCTTTTCTTCTAGAAAAACCATGCGTGTTGATTATCAGCTAATCAATGACCTGATTGGGGCCGGTTTTAACACTGGAGGAGGAAACACACTGCACACATGCAGCACAGAGGTAAAGTAGACCCATCGCTCGCTCTCCAGGCAATTTATTTCCCTCAGAAGTCCGTCTCCACTTGACAGCCACAGATCAGACATGACTGACCAAGATAAATGCTGCGGCTCCGAAGTCAGATCAATTCAATCCAGCAAGCGTCCTCGCCAGGAACAAAAGGCCACACTGTCAACACGCCTCAACTCACTTCAGTGCTCCTCCGTCCTCTCTGCGTAAACACCCAAAGCTGCGAGTGGCCTGCTTTTCAAAGTTGAACAGGTGAACTCGAGTTAATTCTCCACTTCGCTTCTTCGTTGTGACTCGATTTGCCTCTCGATTCGCGACACTCCGCGTTGATCGTGTAACGCTGTGCGGTCCACCTCCATTTCCCTGAGCGCTTTAATTCATTATTCCACGTTTCAACTCGGTGGGCTTCAAGGTCTGAACCCCCCCCTCGTCCCCCCTCACCCGCTCTTCCCTCCCGCGCCGCTCCCCCCAAAGAGACATTTCATCATGAAGCAAGGTTTGAGCGGCTGGTTAAAGTCAGGCCATCAACTTCAATTGACGACACGAACGAGCCGAAGTCGGCGTTTAGGCGCAGCTGCACTGATCCGACCTTCTGTTTAAAGCCTGTGCACCTCGTCGTGGATGCATGACTGGGTAAACATTTAAAAACCGTCACATTTCTGTGGTATTTGCATTTCTCATTAAAGTTCCTGCATTGCAATATTAGAAGCAGGTAGAATAGTTAGTGTTTTGAAGAGCTATATTGTGAGAATACAGAATGCAATATGGATTTAATGTATGCAGAGACAACAACACCTCTAAATGAGATCCTCTTGAATTGTGTGTTGTAGAATTCAAAGGGTATGTGGGCAAATATTTTAATTAAAAAAACACACCTTTTTACATTGTAATTTACATTTTAATTAAAATAATTTCTGGGACCAACGGAGTAGCACGCCGTTTGTGCCTTAAATAAGACAGGATTGTACATTTGCAGACGGGGCCCCTCGCCTGCTGTTACACTTAGAGACGCTGCCGGCGTCCTTTCCCCATCGCCCAAAGTAGCTTCATGAAAAGTACAAACACCCCTCGGCCTCCTTTTCATCTGCCGCTCTTCAAAGAGAACAAAACACAATGGACCAAAGGAAATTTAGCTTGCTTACTTTTTTATACACAAAGGACATAGTGAATAGAATAGACAGTATAAAAATATGGATATTATACATTTAAAAAGGTCACTGAAATATCAAAGAAATCACAGAAACTTTTGGGTCACCAGAGGTTCACAGCTGGGAGGAAACGTTCTCAGGGAAGCGATGAGACGAATCCACCTGCCAGACGACATCAAAACCTACGAACAAACAACGCGAATCAACCCGCAACGTACATTTGGCCGCAGGGCTGTGCATGGAAATATCGAAAACAAAAGATTCAAAAAGGCGTGAAGAGAAAACGGCTGGTGCTTTGGCCCCATGCAGAGTGCTGCGTGGCCACGGCGACGGAACGTTGCATCATCGCTCGCTGCTTGTAGAGTGTCTCCAGCCCGGGACCTGGTTCCATCAGGCCACATTTTATATCACTAAAGGTTAAATACTAATCTAAATCAAGCAGGCACTTATTTTTGGTGTGACTTGATTGCTTGAATAAATTGGCACCTGCGATATGTTCAATACGTTCATTGATTTTTCCCGTTAGACGTCAGG
Source organism: Apeltes quadracus (assembly GCA_021346845.1). NCBI lineage: Eukaryota > Metazoa > Chordata > Actinopteri > Perciformes > Gasterosteidae > Apeltes > Apeltes quadracus. The sequence goes on from CM037920.1 coordinate 1,266,995, forward strand.
GACAGACAAGCCGCATGTAGTGTAATATGCTGAAACATTGATTGAGAAAGACTCGTTAATAATAGGATAATAATATTTAAAACGTCAAATAGCAGTAATACTAAAAACGGATAGATACTGTTAAAACTAAGCATAAACAAAGAATGCTTAATAACTGTAAAACATGTTGTCTTAAGAAAGGTGTTTTATTACCACGCTGTAAAGAGACGACCCCGGTTCCAGTCGCCCTCATTCCTCTTGCTGTCCCTTTGTATTTACGGCTTGCAGACACGCAGAGCTTGTTGCAGTGGATTTACATCAGGGGGGTGATTTTAAAACGGCTGGCCTGAAGCCCTCACACCCTGCCACACAGGCGCACAAATTATGTGAAACTCTGGGAGCTCTGATGTGATAGCACATGCCACCAAATCCCAAGTTAATTGGACACTTCCTTCACAAAAGGCCCGTGGTAAACAGCAGCGAGCGAATAACAAGGCCGAGGCCTTCCGGAGCCAACGAGGAGAAGCAGCGAGCGAATAACAAAGCCAACAGCAGATGTGTGGCGCACTGCACTAGAACAACGTCGCTGCCTAATCCTCGGCATTGGGCTAACCTGATTAGCCGTCCCGCGCCCAACAGCTGGTATCTTAGCCCAATTTGTCCGGCTAGGAAATGCTAAGCAGACCCTGCGCCCGCTGCCTCCTTCGTGCTGAACGGACATTTGTGTGCAGGAAACGGCCGGCGGCCCGGGTGGTGGATCAAAAAGGACGTCATGGATGCAGATGGAGAGATGGGAGACTTTTGGAAATGTGGCCCTGCAGTGAGCCGGATGTCTCAGTTAGCACGAGCTCATGTAACGAGCCACCTAGCAGGTCCACTGCAGGGACGACGTGAGCAGTGACAGTGCAGCGGGACACAGCAAGCGCCTAATAAGTAAAAAGAGACGCAACTTTTGTCAAACTGGATGTGAAACGTGGCAAGACAGATTGGGCTACAGGAAGAGGCCGGTGCTGCACCTCGATCTGTGGAATCAAGCTCCAGACGCTGAGCGACCACATATGGCCGCGTATGTTCCAGGAGCAGCACGGCCCCAGGCGTCTTCCTCCATATGTCCCATCCGTCATCAGCGTCAAATGAACGTCTCTTAAAAGGCCTCTTCGGAAAATCAAGGTGATGAAGGACATTTTACTGAATATTATGCAATGAATTAAACCATTAGTAAACATAAGTAACATTTTAAAAAGAAGAAACAAATCCCCAAATTCTGAGGTTCACAAATACTTCAGAATTTGTACCTTTTGCTGCCAAAGGTCCAATCAAGTAAGGTTTGTCTGAGATAATTACATGAAAAACGCTCCAGCTCTTAATTTGGATTCATCCTGTTAATTAGTATTTCATAATAACTTATGGCTGAATCTCCTCCGTCATTACTGTCGGTTTTTACATAGACCCGTCATGTCATTCATCCACTGTTTAAGATTCACTAGAACTGATTTACAAGAGCTGCCTCACAACACAGAAGCAGGAGCTGGTAAAGTCCTGCCTGCAGTGTCAGTAATTAGGCTCCTGTGTGGGGTAAACATGGATGAATGTGGTAACATCTCATAATCACGTCACCACCGCTACGAGCTTTGTACCAGATGGAAGCTCTGCGGATGTGAGGATCGCAGGCTGCCGTCACTCTCGGTGCTGCTTGGCCTTCTGCACACCTGCCTCGCAGAGCCAGCGATGCAAGGAGGTGTACCTGCTGTCTGTCACTCACCCCGTCCTTGCACCTGCAGAGCTAACGCGCACAACACGCACAACACGCCCACGGACCTACGCAGGCACTGACGCGCGCACACACACACACACACAGAGACGAGGTGACTGGAAGCAGACGGTAAGTTAACACTGCAGTCATTTCTATGAGGAATGGGGGTCCTTTCTGTGTTCTCTGCTTTGCACGATTAGCTTTGAAACCTCGTCATCAGCATTTATAAACTGCACTTCAATATTTTAAGTATTATAAACAGTGTGGATCCAATACGTGGTACTTAAACATTACAAAGGCTTGGACACAACGTTGGAGCGCTGCTGCCTGAAAGCAGCTGGGATCAAAATGCATATAATCTAACAGGCTTCAGTTCATGTTTTAATCCAGCTGGTGACAATCAGGTCCCCATGGGGTCCACGTCCTGCAGACCTGGCGCTAACAAACACACGTAATAAAAGTAAATTCAGTATCACTTTAATATAATATTGTCGCAAAAAATGAGATGGCTGACCAAAGTGAAAGGCAATAAAATCTCAGATTATTTTGCTCACAGCTAGTCTTGTGAAAATGTAATTTCATGGGTGACGGTGACGCAAATGGGATGCTGGTTCCTCCACAATTATAATTATGTTATTTCTCAGACAAATCTCCCCCTAAGTGACACCCTGACTGGTCCCGCGGCACTTACAGGAAACTGCTCCCTTGCAGCGGCAGGTCGGGTTTGCCAAAACGACAATAAACTAAATTCAGAATTACAATTTGCGTTGGAGTTATTGTTAATGTGAATGAACTATTAAACATCTGCTTTGACTCTGCCCGTCTGTGCGACCCGTGAGCGATTATACAGATAGTCTATCTGCTATTATAATAATTCATCCGTTTCATGCGAACGCTTGCCATTTGCGCAGCACGGTGCCCCCGGGGGTCTATTACCATTTGATTTTATTCATGCTGCTGAATGTTTCTTTCAAAGTCTGACGAAAGAACTATGAATTAAGTATGTGTGCTTAATTCTCAACAACAGAGAAACAACGCGAGGAAAAACAAGAGCATCACGCAACCAAGGCAGTCATCGAAGTTCTCCTCCGTTAAAACGCCAAACTAAACATTCTCCTTTGCTGCGTGTCGTTTCAAGTTAAAGGCCAAACAGGCAGAAAGTCAAACTTTTTCTCAAAGTGCTGTAGCAGTGGCTTCGCCCCGGCTGTCAAAGAGGACCAGCCGATCCGGACGCCCGGCGCACGCATCCGTCTTGTAGATACAAATCTCTTTGCGGTTAGCAGAAATGTCAGCCGTTATCTGCGTCCTTTTTTTTTTTAATTCCTCTGCGTCTTCGGCCCAACAAACGCCCGTCTAGACAGAACTCGGTGCAGCGTGCGTGTTCCCGTCGATACAAAGTGGGTCCATCGATTGATGTCTGTTGAATAGATCCGTGTGAGACAGAAAACTTAGCATTGGTTCTCTTTTCGGATATTTATATGTATATAGAGAAAGGCCAGCAGGCAGTGTGTCTATCCGTGTCCTCCACAGTGTTTCTCAGTAATAAGGACAGAGCTTCACCAGCATGCACAACTGTCCCCTGGTGGCATCGTGGAAAGTCAGACTCATCCTGTTGGCCTATAAAACGGGTTTTTTAAGGCGAGTCGAGGAGTCGGAAGATGGAGGACTGAGAAAATACTACACGCGTGTAAAGGAAGCCCCAAAAGATTCCCTTCAGAACGACGCGTGAAATGATTTCCGACAGGTGCACAACAATCTGCCACAGCTTTTCAACCTTCTTGCCTGCGTTTATTATGTTTATTGCAGGTAAGAAACAGTTCACGCTTGTTTTTTTAAATCTCGTGCAGATCTGAGCGGAGCATGAGCGTGGAGGGCGAAAGCACAGCTGCTTATGAACTGCCACTGTCACCGAGGAAGAGGAAGGTGGAGTACGGCCGGAATCCCTGTGTGGTGAGAAACAAGAGTCCAGTGCAAGTGGTGACCTGCAGGTCATTGGATGCATAATGAAGAAACACGGCTACACGTGTGCCACCTTTAGGAAACAGATCTGGTTCATTTCAAGAAGCTCAGATCGATTGGTTAAGATTCAGGAAAAGATCGTCCGATGCAACATATTCCACAATCTCCTGCTGGATGCTGGAAAGTAACTCCAGCTTCTGTGTCCTCGAACCGAAGAGTTTGAAGGACATGAGCATACACATATATTACAGCCATTTTACCCTGTAGAGTAGTTAACTTCCACGACCAACCCGACCATCCATGATGTTGCGTTACTTGTTACCACGTTTGATTCCATCAGACACGTTTCACAGACGGAAACCGACGCGTTAATTCACTCGCTGCAGTTACTACGCACTAACTGCCTGGTAATGAAAGTCAAGGTTGAAAGTTGAAGAACCACACGTTGAGTCTCGCACTAGCGCGACAACCTGGTGCCGTTTGGCCTTTTGCGACAACAACTATTAAACCTGGAGACAAATCATTAGCCGAGGTGAAGCGCCATGATGGGATCTATAACCTGCGTCCCTTCACGTGTAATGAGCGGGCGCTGTTAATGGTGATGGAGGCCAAAGAGCCATCAGCTGGCTGTAATGACCTGAAAATATGGCTTTGAGACAAAAGTAAATTATGACTCTCACAAGTAAGCGCGACTGGATGCCGATGGGGCTTCGCTCCAGTTCTCCTGGGAAGGAAACCCATTGATTTGTCCTCTTTATGCGACGTTCGATTTTAGTTATTGACTATATTGAACTTCGCAGGGCTGAGAAAACTCTGAATAACCTCTCGTACATCACGATCCAACAAACGCTATCAGCGCCAATGTGGAACAGAAAATAAATGAAAAAATGAATTGTGAAAAACCATGAATGAATTTACCTTAAACAAACTCTTTACATAAAGAAAAAAAAGATAACTTGCAAAACTTTCTCTACAGCTGTGTGACAGGATGACAATAAGTCATAAAACAAATGCTCAAAAGACCTCATAAAATAATCATTTGCAAAATATCATTTGCATCAATAATTATGTTCATCTGTTCATGCGTGGACAAAGCCGGATGCGCTGAGAGGAGTAAGACAGCAGCGACCAATAGCGCACAAATCATGTCATGTCGTGACGATGCTGACCAGTAGAGGCGACACTGAGTCGGTGTCACACGAGACGACGAAGAAGTAAAGCTGCCGTCGATCTCGTGTTTATGTTGATGTGATTTCCACAGAGTCAGATTAACATTCCCGCTATCCATTTAGCATCCTGCCAGCGCGTCTTGCTCTGCAATTATAGATTTTAAGTCGTTATCTGGCTGAGAAACACAAATATTCCTGACCGTTGGTCAGCTAAATGGCCTCCGCGTGTCGCTGATTGTTTGGAAACGTCTCACCACTGAACGTTTGTATAAAAATCCAACTAGTCAAAGTTTGTATGACCCATAAAAAAGTTGTATGAAAAGAAGCTTGGTATTAATTCATTCGGAACGCTTGGATAGGCCCAATGTTGGGAGGAAATCATGAGAGAATCACCTCAGGCAAGTTACAGTTGTGCCACGAAGACGTTTGTGTTATTTGTTGACTGCTCCTATTTTGTCCCCACGATTTGCCCAAAGGAGCAGAAACTCTGCCGCTCAAGTTTCCCACAAAAGTTGCAGGATGTCAGGAGTTGTTTTTGAGAACGAAACAGTGCGTTCTATTTCTAACCCGTGAGGTTGCGCTCCCAATTACTGCTGCTTACTGATCAATGTTCAGAAGGTCAGCAGCTCCTCAAGCACCAGTAAAATGAGACCACACATGTAATGCATTTATAAACCGTAGAATATCTTACCTTGCACTTCTGCATGTGAAGTGGGTCACTTGCATCCTACATGCGGTTGCATGGCTTTGCCTAAATACACCATGAAAAAGGATTATTTATCTGTTTCGAAACCACCAGATGAAATTCCCAAATCGACTGAAGAGCAGCGGAGGGGATCTCCGCCACCTCGCAAGTTTTTTCCACCCGAACCTTGAAAGATGTGCTGCTGCACGCGGTGCGGTCTGTACTCCTATAAACATGGCCTGTGGTAAATATTTTAAGCGTTTCTACTTTGTATTCTGACCCCGGGGTGATGATGGCGTCGGCAGCAGGTGTTCCAACACACCGGCTTGATCTCAGGAACCACAGGTCGGCCGGCGCGGGAGCCGAGGAGAGCCCGTTCAAAGGAGCTCTCCAGTACAGTACGATAGGAGGGAAAAAAACCAACAAGGCAAAGCTCCTCAGAGTCGCCTCGCAGACAGACGCCGACACTTTGAGACGAAGGTAACCGTCAGCGAGGTCCCCGATGCCTCACCGTAATTAGCTGCCAGAGTCCATGTGTTTGGCTCATTAGGCCGCTTCGCCACGTTTCCCTAATTCTAAAGGAAGTAAACATCAAATTCACAAGGTGTTGAGAGGTTACCTCATTAGCTCGACCATGAATGTGCAGATCAGACGGCTCAGGTTTAAAATGTTTAACGTAGTAGATTAGTAGATGAAAATCAAAGCTTTATTGTGGCTTGGAGCCAGATGTACGACATAAAACAGCCATGTAAAAAGTCACCATTCCTTGGCTGGATGATTAAAAACATCATGTAAGAAGATAGTGGATCAGGGGGGAATAAACTTTCACACCGAGGCGATACGTCATCTACGACGCTTCGTTGCATGGACTTTGGGACGGCACGGTGAAGTAAACTTTAAAATGGAAAGCGCGACGCGGTTGAGGCTATCTACGCCTTACAGGCAGCCCGTTTCTCTTTGTGTTGAGGAGAAAAGGCGTTGCGGTTTCTGAAGGTAATTGCTGATGGTAATCACAGTCATATTTGAAGGAGGAAGAATTAAGAAAGCCGAGTCAGGGGTGTGCTGCCCCTCAACCGCAAAGGGCTCCGCTGGCTGTTGCTGCAGTCCAGCTGCCCACACTCTTCTCATCCAAGCACTCGTGTTCTGGTCTCTTCTGCCATCACCGACAGCCCTGATCCATGCGGCGAAGACCATCATGCGTCCTGCCAGGTTGTTTGTGCGTGCATATGAATGCGGGGCTGTTGAATTCTCTGCAGCAGGGGGCGCTCAATCCTTGTCGTGTTTGAGCCAATGCATGTGCCTCTTTTGGACTACCACTGTCAAAACGAGTTAAACGTACGATGCGATTCACTTCACAGGATATGAACACAGATCCTTTTACAGCCATCGAAGCCTACGTGTGTATTACATGGAGGAAACATCAAGCATCAGGCCTCAGCATCCCCAAATCAAATGAGTTTCTCGGATTAATAGGCCACGTGGGTGTGATTAATGTCCCTGTTGCATTACTTTAAACACATATGGACATATCAGGTCCTCCAACTAAATATTCATTTGACACGTTTTCAATTAAATGGAGCCGATTTGTCAGTAATGTTCAAAATAGGGGCCGACTATCAGAGCTAGAAGGCGTGTTACAGTACTGGTGGGTGCTTTTGTGATATCCCGGTATAAAGAGATTAAAAACGGATGCATCCTGCTTCTTCCAATGTTCACCCGTTTGGCAACGAAAGGGAACAAATCTATGAAAAGAAAATGCGTCCATGTTTATTGCCAATATGTTTTATTTACCTTCTTTTCACCACGGTGAGGATATTTATTAGGTTAGACAGAACATACATTTCTAAAGGAACCAAAAACTGACAAAACATTTGACACCTTAAACTGCGTAGACGTTGTTGGATTAGTAACAAAAGACACGCGTGAGTAACCAATAGTGATACTGCTGGTATTACTATTGGTTACATGTTTTGGTAAAGAAAGGTTTTTTTTTGTAACATGTAGATTTAAATAAGGGTTCATTGAGACGCGTTTCTTGCATGTTGCTTCCAGGAAACATGAGTTAAAGCCAATGTTTTGAGCTGCGTGATTAAGCATTATAAATCACAGCCGCTCCTCCAACAATCTTTCACTGAAGCACCTTCTGAGTGAACGACGGTGGGTCGAATGTTGAGCGACGCCAGTCAGCTGTGTCCCAAAACACCCCGAAGGCAATCTATAAAGGATCCACTCCCTGCCGGCACTCGGGAAGCTCACTTAAAGACATCAATACTGCGGGAAATGAGACACACAACAATGGCCTCAGCGACCGAGAAGTTAGACTGAGGGGCCGATACGTCGTGTTCCAGGTGCTGCTGCTCGATGCAGGAAGTCGGTTTATAAATAGAGTCAATGCTTCTTTTGGCTTTAATTGCGCTCAACTGATCAAAATGATCTGTGCTTCTAAGAGACATGAATCCACCTCCATGAACCAGGGCGTTTTTTTACACGGCTCGTTCACCGTAAAAGCAGGAGATTTAACCTCTGACTTCTTGCAGATTGAAGATTTGTTCTCACTATACCCATAAATTCACATGAAACCAAATGTGGCCTCCACAGTCAGCTGGCAATGATGAGAAATAATTAACCAGGCGCTTTCAATTAACTCAAACTTTCAAAATGGTGTTGAAACACTTTTCCCTGCAAGAGTACATAACAAGAAGGATTAATGCGTACGTTGAATATTCAGGTAATTCCCCAGCTTCTCTGCCGGAACATTGCACTGTCAATCAAATGCTAACAATCCAGTCGCGTCTGTCAACCCTCCCCGATGGCCTTCGCTACAAAAAACGCATTGCGGATGGGAATACACATCGCATGGCATTACAATGACGGAAGAGGGAGTTTGAGATGGCTGAGCAAGTGATGAAAGTACCGCCGTTTCCTCGTGACGAACGTTTACAATCTGTTCCCTTCCACACACGCTGAAGCTGTTCTGCCTCAATCTGATGAATAAATCGTATATTTTCTCAAATGAGCAATACAATGATAAAAGCGGTTATAAATGTGTCTCGCTGGGGGATTCCAAAGAATGCACCACGTCAGGGACAGCTGCAGCTCAACACCGATTGACGGTGGCGTCACAGCGGCCACAAAGCGCCTCAGCTCCATTGTAACTTACAGCCAGACGTATCCGTCACTTTCTATCAACCGATCAACGTCAAACCTACAGGCAACAGAGACGCCGCTCTCACCTGCTTATCTGATGGAATTACACTTCACTCCTGTTCCTTGTTCTTTGGGTTTTATCCTCATGGTTGAAATGCACTTATTGCAAGTCGCTTTGGATAAACGCGTCAGCTAAATGACATGTAATGTGATGCAGCGTAAAGGCCTCGTATGTTTTCAAGTTTATTTCTGATCTTTCGGCCTCCCTCACACTGCCTATTCCTCATGCCACAATCTTCCTTCTCTGCTGCTCGCGGCTACGTTATTAATATCAAGTCCAAACCCGATCCAGGCGTCCCGTTGATCAGCATCCCGCCTAATGCTGCTTTCATGCTCTGCCACCTCCTCAGCCCGGGGCGCCACGCTGCTGACTGACGGGTCCCCAGAGGGGCCGCTGGTGCAGGAACCCGGGCTGCACAGCGTCTGCTGCGCCCGTGCTGAGACTCAAGTGATGTTGATGCGCTGAGAGAGACGCATGAGCGGGCGTGGCGCAGGTGGCACGGAGCGGATTGGTCGCAGGTCTCGGGCTCCGATGGAGGCTCCTGGGTTTTAGGTTTTGCGTTATAACATGTTCTAAATAACATCAAATGTGTGTTATTCTCTTCCTGTGAGAAGCAGCACATGTAGCAGCACCAATCACTGACTTGGATCTTTTGACAGAAACTGAACTATGACGGTTCCCATGAAGCCTTTTCTTGTAATGCAAAGTAAATCCACTTTGATAAGAGAAGAAAAACGTGTTTTCTGAGACAGGATTAACCGGCCTGTCACTATCTGTATCTCGCTGCTGCCTTTTCCCACGACATGATCGGAAAGATCTCGGTCTTCATTGGGCGCACAAAGGCATGCTGTAAATCCAGAGGTGGAGGTTGCATCATGTCTCGTGGGACAACGGGGACACCGACGTGAGGCGGTGTGGGAAACAGGCCCGCAGGGTCTCTGGTCTGCCATCATTCGAAATGTGACGGACACCAGCCACCAAGTAACTAATGTCAGTATCGATCTCCTCACTGCCTCCTGAATGAAGTACTTAGAATGGACCTCATTAGCCTGATGATACAGGGTCCATCCTCGCAAGGATAGAACGAAAAAAATCAAACACAAACATTTTGTTTGAACTGGCAGCCTCAAACACAAAGACGAGGTTTATAAGACAAATAAATGAATTGCATATATATGATTTTAAATGATGAAATATGTGCAGTGAAGCAAATGCTCAGGGTTTAGCAACGTGTCAGGAGTTGTACTGTAAATAGCCATCTTGATTTAGCATCAAGTGGTCATTTCATGGCGTTGTTTCAAACACGCGCTTCATCACAACCACAAGTCAAGTTCATGAAACTCGTTTGACCCGAGAGTCTTTTATCTGTTTGCCAAACACTCCAACGCAGGTGTTCAGCATGACAAATCCATGAAACAAGATAACCAATTAAGGAAAGTATCTCTTGACTCGAGGGTTTAGGCTCTCAGCTTTGAAGTCATGTTCACACGAGTTACAGGCTTATCCAGGAAATTGACTTCAAAATGACAAAAGTGGAACACATTCACTTCATCCCTCCGTGCTACATCGGTCTTAGCTGGTCGGTTTGATCGGGGAGTTTAAGCTATTCAACATATTGTTAATCAAACAGCAGTATGGTTCATCACCTTCAATAGAAAAGAGTCTTAAAGGGCCCATATTATGGAAAAATCACCTTTTTCTGGGATTTGGGGTGTTATTGTGTCTCTGGTGCTTCCAAACGCGTAAAAACTTGGAGGAAAATCCATCCATGCTGTTTTGAGTGAGATACGGGTTTCTGAACTGATCCCCCTTCAGCCTCTGAACCAGCTGTTCAAAATCGCCAAGGTTTTATACGTCACAAAACGAGATATTTGAATAATCCCACCCCCTCCTCACAGGCCGCCGGCGCCGCCCCCCCCCCCCCGTCAGCCTACAAGCCAATCCAGCAAACAACGACTCAAAGACCTATTTTAACTTGAAAAATAATCAAAATATGGCCCCTTTAAAATCAACTAAGTAACCAACCTATGACAAGCAGGCATCTACACGAGCTAAACGTCACACATGGACACATTACAGAGCATCTTGGAAATGTAAGAGGGAATCTGCCCCGAGATAAACACAATAAATATAAACAGAATCAAGACGAGACAGGTTTGACAATCATATCGGTCCACACATCCATTTCACCGGTATTCTTGGCGTGCGTAGAGCACTGCGTATTTGCAATGTGGTAATCGACATCTGTTCATGCACCGAGTCCAGCTTTCTGTCTGAGGGACACATTCATTCCTGGTAGAGAGACACAAGAGATAAACTCACCACACTGGAACGAATGCAAAGAACATGTCGGCTTCCTGCCAGGAGAGCCGTCAGTCTGAAACAGAAACGAGAAGAGGACTTCAGTATGGATGATGTTCTCATGTCACTGGAGAGGATCAGGTCAGCAGGCAGGAAGCTCAATGTGCATCTATGTCACGTTGAGTGAGAGCGTTAGTCGATCCCAGAAACAAACCTGCATATTCAACTTTGATACAAAACACATTCCAAAGAAATATTGAGTGCCATTTTATAAATTTCTTCACAATAAGAGTCCCCCGTTGTCGTCGTAGCTTATTCTTCCTTCCTATATTATAAAGTAGACTTGTTATATTTGAGAGTATTTACTAACCAAGTTTTGCCATTTGGGGATTAATACTTTTCTTATAAAATATCCACAAAGAATTCCAGAATTTGATCATTTTTAAGCTTATTCTTTTTATTGTGAAGCAGTAAATCCAAAAATATGTGGGTTTTATCAGCATTGATTTAACATGAGTCAGACCCTCTGGTCCCAGTGTGAAATATGTATGTGTGTTACAAAATGACACGCACAGACAAAAAAAGTCCACACACATAGTCCACTTTATGAAACCAGCGTGCGCTCAGGAGGCCTCGCACGCGCTCACTGCGACCCACACTGCCAGGCGTTCACCAGAAGCACTTTCATTCCCACTGGACTGTTCTGCCGCAGGAATGGAATAAGCACGGTGCGGTTTTTGCCGCTGCCAACCTGAAGCACTAAATATTTAAAATACTCCCGTGCAGCAGCACTCAAAACTTCCCTCAGTCATTGTCTGTGGTGACATGATCTACGCCGAACGCTGCAAAGCGTTTTCTGAATCTAAAGTTGGTTTGAGGAAAAACCCAATTCTGTCATCCACAGAACGGTTCTGAATTAACGGCACGATCTATCCTGAAAAGCGTGAGGCAGCAAAAAGGAGGACGACAGGTAAAGTCAAGCAGCGGTTTAATGATGTCATCCAGGCTTTCTATTGGCTGCTGTCTGCAGACTAACAACCGAGCTCGCTGAGGAGAAGGATGTGGGTGGAGTGAGGGCGAGAGGGGGAGGGGGGGGGTGAGACACCACTGGGAGGGAGTGTGGAGCTTGGCCAAGGTCAGCAGAACACTCGCTGCACTCTGAAACACCAGCAAACACACAGCCGGCAGCCGCTTCATTCATGTCACCACATCGGTCGTGTTTTTGAATTTGCATTTGACAGGAAGCTGGTTTTTCTTCAGAGACTTCAGAGAACACATTTAGACGCCAATGCATGTTGTTCTTCATAAACACTCGTGGTTTTGAAGCGTGAAGCTGATAGGCAGAAGTACAAATCTAACGTTTGGGGTTAATGTGGATTATTTTTAGTCAAAGTGTTAATTAGCCTCTTTTAGCCCCATCAGAGCAAACACATTGGAACACTCATAAAGACCGTAAAACACTTGGGTGTTAACTTGTTAAATGTCTTCAGATTGTAGCTTGTATTCGTTCAGCTGCATGGATCCAGAACCTATATTTCCATTACGTTTTGTAACCAAACACGTAGCAACAACTCCAGTTCAAACCTCCCACCGCACGTCAGAGGAAACGACATCATGTCCCTGCCATGTTTTAATGTGTTGGTCAGAGATGTTGCGCTTCAGTTTCATCACGAGTGTCTATCACGGCATCTTGCTGCTTGAAGTTGAAGTTCTATGAATCTGTCTCTATTGATACATTTCACTTTGCCTGATGCAGCGTTTGGGTTTGAGACTCTCACGTCACACATTTCAGGTCCTCGCTTTCATTGCAAAGTGAAAACAATGAAAATGCCCAGTACGCACACTGAAGGAAAGTCACGAACTGTAACCGGATCGTCCATTAAGGACTCACCCTTTAGTCCTTTCATAAAACATCAATGAGCGGCAAAGACGATGCTCCCTTTTGCCTTTTGTGTGTTGAACTAATCAGTCCTGAAACATTCATGCTTATTCGTACTAAAGGCAGAGAATTGGAGAAAACATTTCAACATCACAGAATGCCTTCTGTAATCCCTTCAAAGGCCTCAGTGCTTTTTCTGATCTGTTGTTGCAGTCATGGACAGGTAGGGATACTTCTGCAACATAAAAACAACTGCATACTGTGTGCATATTCATGAATTTATATTGTTTTATTTGGCTGCATTTGTCACCATAATGAATGGAATCAATACTTGATGGGCCTGAAAGCTGTGTGGGTTTGGGGGGGGGTCGCGACCCCCTCGGGAAACAAACACCTCCAGCAGCTTTGACGGCAGCGGAAGTGGGCGAGCCTCGGCTGGAACTGGTGTCGGACTTCCATCATCGGAGCGGCGATATCACATGGACTCATTTCAAAGAGAACTACTGACGCTTTCATCATGAACGCGCACCGAGCTGAAATAATGAAACGGTACTGCGAGATTTCTAAACGTTTGCTACAGTTTTATGGATTTTTTAACCCCTGTAAGACCTTTTGATGCTGCTGTGACGAGACTTAATTATTTCCAAACAAGTACATCTTTTTACAAAGACGAGACCCGTGATATAGAATTATACAGTAGTATCAATTACGAGGAAACCAGCTTTAAAAAAACATCACTTACTCATCAAGTAGCTTTGGGATGTTGTGGTTTCGTTTGTTTGACGACAACTTTTTCAGAGGCGGAGGTTCACATTATCACGGCAAACAATCAGCATTTGCTGGAGATCGTTTTAGTCGTCTTGCACAGAAGGTTAAATGGGATGACGGCACTGATTGAGGAAGCTGTTTTTCAATAAAATATCTGGAGCAATCTCGCAAACAGTGTCACCTGTTCCACTGGGACCTTTAGGCAGTCTTTAATTCTCAGGACGCCGCATGTAGGCCACAGCACAGAGGCTTTAGAGCACAAAGACAACACGGGATCCTGTGGAGGTTCTTGAATGCCACGGAGACGGATCGCACCCTGCTGCAGCAAAACGCATCGGCACAGCGGCAGCATTTAAAAGTGTCACCCCTTTGGCCCAGTCAGCGCGTGTGTAGCTTGTGCAAGGTCTACTACTCGCTGCAGATTGATCAGCTGATCATTACATTTACATCACATGTCATTTAGCAGACGCTTTCATCCAAGTGCATTTCAACCAAAGCGATACAAAGAACAAGAAACAACAAAGTACTTTTCAGCCAAAAAAAGCTATATTACAACTTGTTATAGATAAGAGCTATTATAAGTACAATTTAGGAGCCAATACAATTTAAGTGCTGCAATTTGTCAGTGTTTAGTCAAGGTGCAGTCTGAAGAGGTCTGTTTTTAGTTTGCTCTCTGCCGTCCTGATGTCATCAGGGAGCTCGTTCCACCATTTAGGAGCAAGGACAGCAAAGAGTTGTGATCGTGTCGAGCGTTTGGCTCTCAGAGGAGGGAGGAACAAGCAGCTTGGCAGCTGCAGAGCGCAGTGTGCGGGCTGGGATGGAGGGTGTGACCAGGTCCTGGATGGAGACCGGACCCCATCCGTTCACCGCATGGTACGTGAGCACTGTTGATGTGAAGGACAGGAACACACACAGGGGCATCATTTCAGTAGGATAGTTGTTCTCTAATACGGATGAAACTAATGAACCTATGATTTATTTACGCCTTAAATGTCATCGAAGCTGCTGCGCCGTGCTGCGAAACAAACAGGTCAGCGACACATAACAAAGGTCCTCAACTATCGTTGATCCAGTAACTGTTTAAAAGGGTTTTAAAAATGTAATTTCTTTATGCGGCTTAAGGCTCTCAAGACCACTCAATCTCGAGGGAAACGCCGCATGTGGCTATTATTTTAGTATTATAAGGATTCTCACTAAATCTTAAATATTCCATTTTAAATATGAAACTTCGCTGTGTTCAATACGTTTCTTGGATTAAGATTTACAAGCAACTTAAAAAAAAGGTGTGCTGAACCTTTACTTCAGTGCTTTTATCCCACTGGAGCTGGAAGTTGAGAATATCGTGATGTTCACATTTAAAAACAATTTCCTTTCGTCCGTGATTGAATGTGGTGCCGCGGATGCTCATTCTGCTCGTACATTATCCAAGTTAATGTCTGACGAGAAGCTGTGTTGAAATGGCAATAGTGAAATTGCAATATTAATACACACTGGATCTGCATGGCCATCGGAGCATGAAGTCTAATCAGAATAATCCTGCGCTGTGACACACGCCGTGTATTATTATGTTTCCCATTTGCAGATCTTTCATCTTAATGACATTTATCTCAAATTGAAAACCATATTGCACCAAAAAGAGATGCCTCACATGGATCTTCATTATCATCATCAAAAAACAGCAACAGTCTAAACTTTTACAGTTAATTCACCAACAGCATTGAGATTCACATGTCTGTGGCAGCAAGAGACCAGTGGTTTCCCTTTTTTGTCTTCTGCATTTCCTTCTGACATCATTTCCAGCTGCAGTGTGCCTGAACCGTGAAGTTAGCCTCCATCTTGTATTAATCCCACGCAGGATATAACACATTGCCTCAGAGAAGGGTTGTATGTGCCGATCACAAAACATGTGCCCTTAATGTCTTAACGAGGAAATGCGGTGATTTCTCTTTTCTTTTATTCAATATCTTGGTCAGAGGTAATCAACTATTTAGAAAAATACACACAAGCAAGTGACACAAAGAGAAGGAGTGGTGCCTAAAGGGGTTTTAAAGTAAACACACAAACATGTTTAGCCTCATCAACATGCACGCTGCGTATTCCAGAGGTCTAATAAATGACTCAAATGCATTTCCTTCGTCATAAAACATGTACAGAGCTGATTTTGAAGTATGTCAAAGCCTGCGTAGTTTATGTACATCTTCTTCTGCGGTGCCTTTGTTGGCGTATTGTTTTTTGGGGTTTCTTGGTGCCATTTTTGGATCATTGGATCCAAAGTGTGAGATCGTTGGCAGAGACGCGTTTCTCCTCAGCAGGTGTGAAATCCAGCCAGACCTCAAGTTACTCCTCTAATTAATCTAAGACACAGATAAAAAAAACAAAAGACAAAAAAAATGAAGCCACGAGCTGAATGTTGACACACACACACACACACACACACACACACACACACTCGGCGTGTCACCGGTCTCACACACACGTAAGCCCCGCCTGCAGCTGCCGGTGGCACCTGACATAATGCGGACCGAGCAGCGCTCTCGCTCAGCAAACACGTTATTAACACATTGTGACATCGCCATGCAACGAGATTCATTGCCCTGGTTTAAAGTTATTTCTTTATTTCTGTTTTATGCTTACGTAATGTCACATCCTGCGCCGCCTTAGAGTTTCTGATGCGCCATTTTACATTTCTATTTAGTGCTGATGTTTAAGGAAGGCTATTGGCTTTCGCTCTACTGCAAAACCAAAGACCACAAACACCAGACAGCAACCAGGAATAAAAGGGCGACAGCCAAGCAGGGATGGAGCCTGGAGCCCCACAGCCAATCCACACACAGCAAGTGTGTTCAACGCACTTTCAGGTCACAGACTGTCGCACACTGCGGCCTGACAAAAGTAAAAGTAAGGATCGATACCACACCAACACAGGTGTGTG
The DNA here is from genome assembly GCA_021346845.1 of Apeltes quadracus. Lineage (NCBI taxonomy): Eukaryota > Metazoa > Chordata > Actinopteri > Perciformes > Gasterosteidae > Apeltes > Apeltes quadracus. The sequence goes on from CM037920.1 coordinate 1,283,628, forward strand.
AGAGGAAATCCGTGAGGCACAGCCAGGCGAGCCGGTGTGAATTAAGTGAAGTATCAGCCAATGGCAACGGTAGAAATCAGGGACCTTTGCATCGTCGCGGGAACAAAGCATGTGGTTTGGTGGAGTTGGAGGATGTGAGCAAGTAAATCTGCGAACTTGTGCACATTGTGCGGCTGCAGTTATTCAGTCGTAACTTCTCTGTGGCTACATGTGGGTGTTGTTGCTCTGCTCGGCTCCTAAAGAGCACGGCCGTGTGTAACCGTACTTAAAGGAGTAACTATTTCAAAAAAAGTTTTATCAAAGCTAATCTGGTGGATGCTGCAAAGGATTTGAGTAAGCTCATTTACAGACAACCTGGCCACTCTGTAATTGGAGGAAAAGTGTATTCAGTTATGCATTGACATTTAAAATGTTCATAAGTAATTGCAGTAATTAGAAGGCTTACAAGCAGAGAATGTAGTTGATCATTGATCATTCATCATCAATTTTTTTTTTTTACCAAGTACCCAAATCAACAGTTTGAATATGTGGTCCTTATAGAAAATTCTGGTGTGAAAGGTGTCTGTCGTTGGCTAAATGTCCTTCAACAAGCACAGCGAGGAGTGTCCGAAGTGTCCGGCTGTCACACTCGTCCCCGGTGCGTTCACTGACCCAAACCAGGAATGTCCCCGTGTGGGCCGAGTGGAGGTAGCAGTGGCGGACATGCGTGCTCCTAATGCTCCCTGTGTACGTCTCTGCGTGAATAAAACATGGCATCCCAAAGGGTCCATTCCGCCACGCACGCTCCCCCCCAAGGTCACGTCTTGTTGCACTTGCACGTCACTGTAAATGAACATTGTTCCCTTTGTCAATTCAAAGATTTGGTTCTTGATGTGCATAAACGAGTGTGTGTGTGTGTGTGTGTGTGTGTGTGTGTGTGTGTGTGTGTGTGTGTAGTGGCTAACGAGCGAGTACCACAGGAACAGAGTAAATTAAATTATGAATACATTAAAAAGCCACAACCCTTTAACACCAAATGCAAACATATCAAGACAAGCTGCCATAAGCCAGCGACTGGGAGGAATTCACTTAAATATGCAATTACACTGGAGCAAGGAAAGTTGTTCTTTTATTGCTCTAATCATAATGATACATTAAGGTTTTTTTTCAATTTTACATTACTTGCATTCTCATTTCACATGTTAATAATATATACAATTCTAAACATTGGCCCACTAGAATACAGCACTGAGTGCAAGTTAATTAAACACACTTTAACCGGGTAAGACAGTATGAATTTAAATAGAAAACTATTTGAAATGAGTGGTCAATACTCCACTGGATGCTATGATGAAAACTCCATTTACAGTATTAATAAACATTGTTGAACTTAAAGCCTTTACAATGCTGTCATAAAATGTAGAATTTAGTATGTGTGTTATTATTTAGTGCTTCAAAATTGCGTGCTTACTAAGTAGGCCAGAATGCCGCGAGTATTTTTGCTTGGAACTATCTTCAGGGTGAGAAATAGCATCTTGTTAAATTCCCCCATACTTCCACACGAGGAGCCTTATCTTCCCACTGCAGCGCTTTGCTTTTTTGTCCTCCCGATGTCACGCGACTATTCATCCCCAATCTGCCTTTGTTCTGAACAACAAATCACCGTTGGGCTTTTTGTCTTTAGGACAAACAAGTGTCTTCTTCTTATTCAGGCTGTGCGCCTCGTTGTGCCACATTGTCCTCACTCGTTCATTGTGTTTTCCTCCGTCCTCCCGGTGTTATTTATCGAGAGCAAAACTGCAGGAGTGCAGCAGAGTGGCCTGGAGCCGCACTGAGCCCCCCCCCCCAACCCAGGATGCCCAATCACTGCCCACAGATTACGAGGAAGCCTTGTCAGAGAGCGAAATACATGTTCCTCTTTTGTTTGGGGTAAACTTAAAAATATATGCGTGTGTGTTTTTTTTTTTTAACGGGTTCTGCTGGTCGCTGCTCTGCACGGTGTTTCGGGGAGGCCTCGGCACTGAAGGTACGACGAGTCCCGGCTGACACCGACTTGAGGTGCAGTAATGCCTCATTCCCAATGAACCATCAGCTTTCTGGTTGCTGGTCTGACAGAAGGCACTTATTGAGCTGCTGCTCATTAGGTGGGCTGTGTGGTTTTTCTACTCTCGACATGGATTAGCTTGTTTATGAGAATGAGAGCACATCAGGCACCTTTCTGCATGGTCACTACATGAATATCGCACTGTATGTACTCCAGCAGTAGTCTGAGCAAAATAAAAGTACATAAATGAGATATTCTGATCTCCAAACAGTGTACTCTGGGAGTGTTCCAATGCTGTGTTACTAGGTGGTATGTTTCAGGGTTCTAAGCTGTGAACCACACAGCACAGAACCGAGAATTGCACTCAATCACCGCGGAAACTAGTAGTTTTCAGGTAGTTTTCTTTCGATAGATAAATATTAGGTCATCTTTACCCGCCGATGTGGCGACAGCCTTCAGAGGTTAACATGGATACGAAAAAGTCCCTAATTTGGCACCTGGCAGTGCACTGCGGGATGATGGATAGACGCATAATTTGTCAAGGGCATAAGTGTACTAGCATCTATATATAGTAGTGCACAGAAAGGAAGTCAAGCGGTCTTGACATGAATATATCCTGTCTGAATTTAATTGGCTCGTTGAGGGTACGTTCTAAATGTCCGACTCATGCTCTACTCTTATCCGAGTCTGCTGATAGTGTATCACATCTTTAATTGAAAAAAATATGACGTCGTATCCACTACGAGCCGGAGCAGAAATTTGCTTTACTTGGCTCTTGAGAAGCCTCCTGATTTACCCAAATACAACCATTTTTTTTGTGCAACGCTGTGACTGAACAGGTAATTACAGGAAATTACAATGCATCATTAGCTTACTCCGCAACATTGGATGGATCAATCGTTTGTGGGGATCCTGGTCTCAGGTGGACATACAGCGCCTCACAGCGTCGTCATGGTCATACGCAATCTTCTCTTCTACTCATTAACTTCCCTGTCTTGCCAAATAAAAACAGCTGTCCGGCTGAACACTGGTGGCAGCGTCCTATCGGAGGGCCGCAGTCAAACCCTTTCGGGGTGCCCAGTGGCGTTGCATTTTAATAACCTCCCCATTCAAGAGGCAATCAGTGAAAGCGGCGTTCTGACTGCTGTGATAGAAGAGAGCAGAGGCAGAATAACATTGGTTCTGTGCGATTGCGTCGGTGACTGGGTCCATGTGGCGGATCTTTAACACCTAACCTCACAACAGGCAAGATATTATACGTGCATTGCTGTTGTTCGCGGTTGGCCAAAAGCAATTATTGAACATGTTCTCAATCAGTATTCTTAACATCTTATACGCCAAATGCAGGCATCTTCAGAGTCACTAATGTAATCCAGGGGTTTATTTATATACCTTTGAGTAAATGGTTTGGATGCAACAGTGTGCTACACACACAATCAGAGAGATGCTGAGATGCTTTCATGTGTCAGCGTTTGAGCTTACTGGGGGACTATTTCCAAATCATCTACAAACGCTTGATGAAATATGAGTGGTTCATACTTGGATCCCTTCGATATTGTGAGTGTGTCCCGAGGCACAGAACGGAAGTCCGATCACCAGCATAACCCTCGGGAGGGTTATGCTCTGGGGTTAAAGATCTTAAGGCTCAAGAAATAAGACTAGGGGCCTCATTTATAAAACCTTGCATAGGATAGGAAGTGGCGTACGGAAGCATGAAAGCATTTTCATGAAAGCATTTTCATTAACATTCGGTGCCATTATGGCAACATGAGTGCCGTCAATAACACCGATTACATTTGGGAACTGTACATGGCCGCAAATTGAGTTTTTTTGTTTGCCTGTTCTCCCCCTGTCCCCCGTGTATGGGAACTTTATAGAATTATTGGACAAAGCTATTATGCCTTTTAACACGTCTGGCATAAAGAGCGCAAGATCAGCAGCCATTTTGCGTCCTTACGCATTGTGATCATGGCATTTTATTACCGTCCATTTGATTTCATCTAAAAGCAACAGCCGCTTTTTTTAAATACCAATTATTGTGTAGAGAGCGGCGTACGCCTTCTTCTGTGCGTACGCAGGCCCCAGATGGGGGACAAAGTGAGGGTCGACATCCAAAACCCATGAATGATCAAATAATCCAGCTGCCTGTGTGTTAGCCAATTACTAGTTGTTAGTTCTGAACATCAGCTCAACAACAGACCGGACAAAGCTCACTGAAATGAAGGTAAAACAACAGTTTTTCACTAAAAGGGATATTCTTACCTCACTCATTAAATCAAACTCTCGCTGTGTCTCCATTAAAACGTCGGTCTACTATCATTATTCACTATTATCTCACGCTGCTAGCTTTGTGTGTTCATTATGGCTGCCTTCCCTCTGGATATTTAACTGAATGAAGATTAAAACATGTGCAGAATGTGTGGCTGTTTTTTCACATTGTTGTGATGACAGGTGCTGCTTTCAGGTTTCACCTTTAGATGTTTTGTTCATATATTCACACCAGTGACACCATCTCCAATACGTTTCTAAAACATGTGAGCAAACTAGTGGCAAAGTTCCGCTAACTACTCACACTATCTCTCCCCGGCCTAATTGTGTCCAGAAGCACTCAGCGGCGTCTTAATGTCAGGCCATTTCAAAAGGAAAGGAAATGGTCACATTAGCTGATTCCTTTCTGATAAATAACCACAGCTCACAACTCAGCTCAGATGACCGGCCAGAGTGGAAAAAACAGGCACTCTCACCATCTATTCCATTTCAAATATTACCCTTCATCAACTGACGAAGTGATCACCTTCCGGTTGGTTTCTGTAATCAATAAAAGGAAATACTTTGGCTCATCTATGCAGAGATTGTTGTCTCGTAGTCCTTTCCTGATTAAATGAAGGGAAATTACAACGGAGTCAACTGGTATTTGTGAGCCCATCCCATAATTATTACGATACTTCCTTTTTACATAATGTGAAGGGGGGTGCTGGGAGTTACTTTCTAAAACTAAGTCTTGTATTCAGGGATATTATTGATCAAGATTAGTAAAGGTCTGCTTCCTTTTTAAATGTCATGTGAGCGGCCACGTGGAGAACAGAGACGGTGGGCGTCACATCCATGGGAAGAAAGTTAGATCGGGTCGTAAGTAAGTCAAGATCGCCTTGATATCTGGTCCATCATCGTGTGAGTACAAGACATTATGTCCTCGCATCCAGCAAAGCGCCGTGAAAGTGATGTTTCAGGGCACCGCTTCAAAATGGAAACTACTTCAAATCTGGCTTCGCTAAAAGTCCTCCGGGCACAATGTGTGATTTTACTAAATGAAATATCAACGGAAAAACAAATTCTGCTCAATGGAAAACATGGAAGCCGAATGAATCAATGCGTTATAATTCCATAGTTTCGCTTGTACAACCACCCTACAAATTTGCCGAAACACACTTGCAATGTAGCTCGAATTGAGATCGATTCTCCTTTTTTCTTTTCAAACAGGTCAAACTGTTTCTTTCTCTCTAAACCTGTTTTTAGATACAAATAAAGTGCTTTCAAAAAGGTCAAAGCCGAATGTCGCCACCTCTGAGAGATCAAAGCTCCTGCTTTGGAGGGATGAGGGACAGTTCAACACAAACCTCAGTGAGTTCCTTACTAAAGGACACCAGGACTGTAAGCAGACCTCCGTCCTGGGACCTCCTGCCCTGTTATCATGGTGGGGAAACACTGTGTCAACGCAACGCTCAAAGCTTTAACGAAGAGCTCATGACCCTTGTGTTTCCCATGTTGTGTGACCCATGGTATCAACTAACTGAGAGTATAACCTTAATATCAGTGTGTTCCATCACAGAGGTCATAGAGGTTGCCTGCAAGGACAAACCCAGGTAGAAATGCCATTTTCTACCCTAATATAAGACTAATAACTCTCCAAAAAGGAACCCTGAGAATCAGAAACAGTTCCATACAATTAGAATGACTTTGTTTTGTAGTCATTTCCACAGAGTCTTGAATGTCTGTGTCACAGACTTCTTAAATGGAAGATGTTATCGCAGGAGAGCGATAAGAAACACGCCTTTAAGCCATGCAGTCAAGCAGAATAAACTGCAGTATGTAGACCAGATGACAGCAGGAGAGAAGAGGAAAGAAAAACTCCCCAAAACGTCTCAAACTGCAGACGAGGTAGACATGGAAACATTTTTAAACTAAAAGACAAGAGAGCAGTGTAAAAAACACCGGAATCTTGTCTCATAAAACAATCCAGCTTCGGTAATAACAGTGGCCTAGAATATCGCCTTAAATATGTTAGAACGAAGCGGTGTGTTCCACATCCGAGGCCAAAAGCCGCGTCCCCCAGGTGCACTTCTTGCTTGCAGGCGTATAATCTACTGAATCGTGCTCCTGCACAGAAGGTGACCTACTTAAATCTAATGGAGGTTCAGCCTCCTTCTCTCATCAAAGTGGTACACACAAGGTGAGCTGAGCTCAGTGTCAACGCGCAGGATCATTTTCAACCAGGTTTGGAAACAGCACAGTATGCCCAGAGTCCAGCGATCAGCACGGCTCCCGCTCAAAAGCCAACGTACAGTTGGCTTGACTTGCTCGACCAGATGGTGAGTCGATTCATCACCTCTCCATTACATTCGATCCACATTCTCCATATTTGCATTAATAAAAGCTGTGTCCATCCGCTGTGGGTGGTGACTGCACTACTAAAAGGTGTGAAGACCTTTCTGCCAACACTTCACACTTTCCTAACCACGGTCTCAATAATCAACAGACAATCGGCGCCACATCGGCAGGAAGTGAACGGATCGTTGTGTCGGCGGTTGAAGAATAAGATCTAAGATGCTCTCATCATATCGTTTTGACACTTTCTAATCACCGTTATTCTACATTATTTATACATATATAATGCAACATGATTTTACTTCTACAAACCTTTAAATACCTTTTGTGTACATACATTTCAAATGAACTGTGAACTGAAGAGAAGTTCATCCGGATAAAAGGGCCTGATATCGCATTGATTTGAATGTTTCTAATGAACAGTTTATATTATCAATTATAACAACATCAATATCTTTTGCCATCTTACTAATCAAAGCAGTGCGTTTCCAGCAATAGAGCAATGAGAAACCATTGAAAGAGAGTCCACTACTCATCATTTACTCATCCTGAACTTTGCTTCTGTTTTTTAATGTATTGGATTTAGTACAATCTGTGAACAAAGGTCTTGTTGTCCTGGTAACAGGAGAAGATCGACCAAAAATAATGATTTTGCTCCACAACATTTTCGGTCTTCAGAAGCCAGGTCTTGGCGTTCCCTAATAATTCTCCTTTAAAGAGATCAGAGCACTTTTTAGGTCATTGGAAAAAGAAGTGGGGAAGCACAGAACAGAGATGGTGTCACAGTCGCCTGCTTCAGTCTGCTGAATATCTGCACACTTTTAAATCCTGTAAATATCAAAAGACGTCCCCGTCATTACCAGCGGTCTGACCTCGAAGTAGGCAAGCGGGCACTTCCCATGATGCCGCGGGCCTTCTGTCCGCCGCTCGCTGCACGCAGGGAGCACACCTTTGATCTAATTAAAGTCTGCGCCTTGCCCTTCACAGAAACACTCGTTATCCGCGGCACAGCCGGAGTTCTGGTACGGCGCCAATTGGATGCAACGTCACGTCTCTCGCTGAGAGAGCGAAGACTTTGCATTGTAGAAAAATAAAATGGAGTGATTGTATGTTATGGCTCTGAGCCCAGCCATCTGGGGTATAGGCGGGAACCATCACGGGGTATTAGAGGAGATGAATCTATGCCGTAACTTGCAGCCACCATTTCCACGGCGTTAAACATCCTCGGCATCCTTTGGAGGTTTCTGACTCCATTCCTGAAAGTCGAACATCACCGAGGAACGCTTGAGGAGAAGCGCGACCTGCTCCATCGGAGGCTTTGAAATGATGGCGCGCTTTGTAATTTGGCCTTTTTCTACGTCGTACTGTGCAGCTCGTCTCCTCCCGTCAATACGACTTCTGTCCCCACGAGGAATAGGACGCTGCGTCGCATCCCTTTTCTCCTCTCCCCCTCCGTATAACAGTTCACTGTTAACATCCAGCTGCTGTTTTCATGTCTCAAAGATTTTTCCCTCCCTCACCAACTTTAAATATGCACTTGTTCTTTCAACAGTAGCTTACAAACACTTGGAAATAATTGAGTCTCAGAGGGCTGACAAAAAAGGGAACAGCGATGGTGCGCAGTGGAAGTGATCAAATATGGCCTTGAGCCGACCATCTTTGTAGATGGTCTTTGTATTGCCATTGATCTGGGGGAGGATACACCCAAGGAATACATTATTCATCCACTTCTTTTGCTTCCTCCCCACAGTTGAATGCAGCGAGTCAAAAGCGGTAATGGAAGGAGATGGGTGTTGCACTGGGACGGAGGGAACCAGGGGACGAGAGACAGGCTCCACAGAACAGTGTCGTCCGAGGCTTTCATCTACTAACAGAACAGTAATTGTCAAGATAATGTACTCTTCAGCTTCATTGGGCACAAGTTGCCTCGTCATCATCACTTTGGGCACAGAAAGCAAACACTATTACCCGGCAGTAAGCCGTTGAAGTCTTTTTTTTTTTTTACATCCTGCAGGGCAAATAAATAATTGTGCAATCATCAACTGCAATCTGCCTCTAATTATAAGAAAAGGGCTGAGTTTAAGTAACACACCGTGTTAAACCGGCTTCCGGACGCAGTCATGTACAATAACGCCATTACGTCCAGCTGAGGGCTTTTCGACTAAAGCGTCTTAGTATGTTTTCAAAAATAAAGTCACAGACGGACGGGTTCATACGGGGACGGAAAAGATCCAAAAAGCGCCGGTCGCAGGCGCTCAAAGTCATTATTGATTCAATCGGCCATCAAAGACAAAACTCAATGCTAAACAGCCACTTTCCTATTTTCGTGGCAGGGCAGTATTTTTGCTGCTAGGCAGCCATTTCTGCATATCACACACAGCACAAGGCTGTCACAGAATTCACAAATATTGGTAAAATCCTGATTATTTTCAACAATATGCATTATGCAACAGCGCCTTCTATTTTGCTCAAATAGCAAATCAAACCGCTTCAAACAGAGGGAAGGAAGCCCCGTGTCTCTGTGTCTCTGTATGGATGAGCTCCAGGCTGTGACCAGCAGACCAAGAGTTGGACAGCCTGACATCCCCCGAAGGGCCCCCGTTTGCCTCCTATTCATTCAAGCAAAGCCCCCCGGTGCTTGGGGATTTTACGCTAATACATGCTCATTGATTTATAATTCACAGTGACCACGTCGGCATGCAAGCCTAGGAATTACACATGTCGACGACATCGGTGTCTCTTGTACACTTTGAAGTAAAGGTCAATGTTTAAATTTGGGGCTTTAATTCCCCGCTCATCAAGGAGGAGCGGGCAACGCGGCCCCGCGATATCTAACGTGGCAGGCGAGCTGAATTCGCACTACGTGTGGCGGCTATTTCTGGGGACGCGTGTAATCTTTGACATGCATTGCACATGTTGTCGGGGTGGCAGGAGAGAGCCAGTGACAGCGCCTCGCTGTCATCCACGGTTTTATTCACAGAGGCATGTGATGTCGTTTATATCACACAGCCTGCATCTCTTCGGACGTGTGATATTTCGATGATATTTGTGATCATCGCAAAGTAAAAATAATTTACGAATTAAAATGTTCCAACTTGCTAATGTGATGCAATATTAAATCAGGCAATACTTCTGCAAAAGGGTTCATAGGGACCTGTGTTAAGTTAAGTCCTTATATTTAATCAGTTTTTGTACTCTTAATTCCGCTAATTCCTTCCATCTACCAGTCATCTATAAACCAGCAAATCTTGCGCACACACACACACACAATAACCCTTGCTAGCACCAGACAAGCCACTGAATCCTCGGACAGCAGCGGGCAGAAGATCACCTGCTGCTGTCAGAACCTCCGTCGCCTCCTTGCAAGACTCCAAAATGTCGAGAGCTTCCTCTCAAAGTCGAACGTCCGGTAGCACGCTGAGCGGACAAAGGAGAGGAAAGGAGAGAGCCGAGGCGATAAAGAGAGGGGGAGAGCCGCTGCGAGAGGCAGAGTTCTTATCTATTCAGTATGCTCCTCGGCCCGGGAGCGACGGCATGGACAACTAATGAGTCTCTCAGCCGACTGACAGCTATTCCAGATTATACGAATATGAGAAAGAGGCACGCAATGAATTAAAAGGGCAACACTGATTCAAAGCCTTCCTCCCCATTTATTGGCAGTTCAACAGCCTGAAATGGAGCAGGAGGTGACTAATGTATCAAAGTCCAGGAGCGCTGCGGTTTGGGGGTTTGACGCGCCGACTGGAAAGCAGCAAATAAGAGCCGCTTCTTTGAGATCCATCACAACGCCAGACGAGCCACTTTAAGGAGGCGTTGTTTTGTGGGCATAAACGCCTTAAACGTAAGCAACTAACAAACATCCAAGCTGTACTTTGTTCCATATTAGATGCGAGCCCGGAGGAGGCACTAACGGGTACAGGCCCAGTGGCACGTTGAGAGCCTTTGATCGTTTGGTACGAGCGGGGTTAAGGGAGCTTGCTCGATGTGAGAGTGCTTTTTGAGAATCCATAGTGTCCTTAGAGAGACAGGAGGTATCGGATGTGCTGAGTCCTACCATGAAAACAGTACACTGGCATGTCCTGATCTACCTGTGAAGCATAATCGGTGACGCTGTAATGCTGTATGTACGTAGCCAAGCATCTGGTTCCCAGAGACACAGCGCTTCTGCTATCATCTAGAGCAGGGGTTTTCAAATAGAGTGAATGTGAGCCTCCCCTTAGAGTAGGTAAGGATAGCCGAGGCCCCCCATCCCCAGAATCCCGTTTGCCTGCCCTAACCCACTCACGCCTCTGCAGGAAATGCCATAAGTTCAATAACAAATGATAAAATGTAAATCTCTTTCTTTAATATTGTATTTCAAGACATTTTATATGTACAACTTTTTTTAAAGTGCATTCATAAACGATTCTTTGCAACAAGCAAATAATTTCCAACTTCATGCAAGGCTGATTGAGGCTACTTTTAAAATCACTGAACATCAGTAGGCCATGTAATCGGCACCAAAGCTACCGCAGACGACACCCGATGGCTAAAATCAGCGTGGCGTGTCCGGGCCTTAAGCGTACATTTGAAGGAGATGCACATCGTCTCTAACAAAATCAGCACAATGGTCAGCTCTCTGATCAATGAACGACAACGCCCTTTGTTCAAGGAACACATGACATTTAACAGTCAACTGCATTGAAGATCAAAGAGATTCAAATATTTTCATATCACATAACAATTTCAGCCACATAAAAACCTCAAATTCAAACAACAAACAAAATGTGCCATTTACGTCATTTGCGCTACAAGAGCGGCATCAACCCTATGGCCCAACCAATTCATGCATTCAAGACAACACAACTTTGAGTTTCAAATTTAATCGTTAAAGCACTAAAATGATTATCATTTTAGAACTTGCGAACTTGTCCGTTAGTGACAGAGTGCAAACAATTAAGAGGTTTAAAGTAGTTCATTCAGTTTAACGTGTTCATTAAGATGAATTAATTACACGAAAAATCAATCAAATTTAATCACACTTATTTTTGCACCGCGGAACGTTTCTCACTGGATGGGTTTCGGCGGACCGATTATACTGGCGCACCAACTAGTGTTCATGACTTCAGATAACAAAAAAACACAGTGAACATGAACGAGGAAGCTGACGAGCGGATGGAAGCGTCGATAAGAGCGTGGTCGTGCGTCCGCTGTGCAACAAGGAACCCGCGCATCACCGCAGCACATCGAGCCGCAACAATGCGACAACGTTGCATTCATATGCTAATTAGGGCCACTAGCACGTGCTGCAAGCGCTCCACATACGTCATAGTTCGTTTCCGACAATTTGTGACACAGACAAACGGCGACAAGCGCGGGTTGCAAATTGTCGGAAACTACCGAAAAGGAGGGAGATCTCCGGGCGTTTACGGGAACGAAAATCACACCTTTCATGCAGTGTAGCATGGACGTTAGCCCGACACCCAACCCACACTCCACCAGATGACTGGTTTAAGGACCAGGGTAACCAAGTCCACGTCTGGAAACTTGCACTTGGTTGAACACTTTTGCAAGGCACTGAATCTGTGTCACACAGTGACGTGCGGTGATACACGCACGGTCGATTCTTTCTCTCAAACGGGTTTTTGTACTTAAAACAAGTTTTTGTACTTAAAATCCATCCGCTGCTCCTTTCTCGCAAAGACGTCGATCACAGGGTTATAAAACTCCTCAGATCCGTGATATCAGCTCCTTTTGACTTTGAATTTCGCGGGGATTACGTTTACAACGTAGCTGGTGTAGTGACGTCAGCTGCGCAAATGTCCAGTAATATCTCAATTTTAATTGGTCGATGTCTGATACGTAATGCGCGACATGGGTTTTCCGCTTGTCGTCCGCAATGAATGGACGGTAAAAGCAACGCTAATTCTACCATTTCTTTTGTATTTCATTATGCGTAACTGCTACATTTGTCATCGTAACGTAAAGTGCTGCATACATATTTGTACAGATGTGGGCCGTTATTTTTTCTGTGTTCACGTGTCGCGCCTCCCCTGTGGCTCTTTGGCGCCCCCCAGGGGAGGCGCGCCTCAACTATTGCAAACCGCTGATCTAGAGAACACAAGCACTCTAAACTATTACAACACTTCACCGCTTAAATCTGAGGGCGTAGGGAAGGACACAGGTAGCAGAGGTGGCATAGTCGCTGTGTTTAGTCACTCCCTAATGTAGCTGATGGAGGCCCGATACAAAATGGATGGCTCCAACACTGGCTCTACTGAAAGAGCACTAATATCAATCTTCCCATGCTGTTAGGGTAGAGGCAGGTTATTCTACTGTGTGAATATTTAATGACCCTTAATTGGCTTAGAAGAAAGTAGAAAAAGCAGGACTGGTCAGTAATGGTGCATAAGTGGCACGGCTGTGTTTGCCTTGATGAACGCTGGCTGATTTACATAGTCTGAGAAAGAATAAAGGGCACATTGAACACACAGAATCAAACATTATGGCCAAGGATGCGATCGAGCACGTCACATAAGCACTGCACTACTCCGTTTACACAACAGACTAACAATGAGCGTATTTGCATATCGGCTGATGGTAATAAGCCAGTGAGTCAACATCGAGACCTAGTGTAGCAGCATCACCCGTCGCCACACAGGAATACTTTGAGCTGTATTATTTGTACCTTCTTAGCTGTCTTGTTTAACCCTGCATTTTTGGTGCTCAAACAGCGTATATAATATTCTTTCATATCACTTTTTTCTCGAGGCTCTCTGGGTAAATAATTGAATCAGCCAGAGTGACAGGGAAGCAAACTCTGTCCTTTTTATACCCTTTTGTTAGGTCTTCATTATTAAAGACGTCATTTGATGTAATGACAATTGCAACGTTCTCTAATGTATCCCATCACAGCCACTTTGAAGGTTGTATTCTATCCTCTGAGCTAAATATGTCGGCAGTTTCGGGGAAAACGAGGTTGTAACATGAGGCTCTCTTCATTTGAGCTGTTGACACCATTTGAGGATATTTGATCTCTTTGTTTCCCACACATTTGTCTTCTCTTTTCCTCTTGTTCTCCCTCAGCAGACATGTAGTGCGACACCCTCTGCCCTCTGTTCTTTGCCAGCTACGTGCCCCCCGACCCTCACTAATGCTACTTGTCGACACGCAGAGAAAGGGCCCTCTCCGAAAAGGAGGTGGGACGCGCCCTCGGCAGCTCGCCCAGGGAGGTCCACTTGCAGAGACAGCGAGGTCACTGTCAAAGGAAGCCGTAGATCCTGCAGAGCCTCTCTCTGTTACCGTGTCCCAAAAGGTCTCCGCCGACACCGACAGTCACTCAGCACACCGAGTCAGACGTCAAAATGTGTGTTTCATTACCTGATCTGATCTGACGTGTTTGGCCAATGTCACGCTTATGCAATAATGGAGTCTATTCAGAGGTCTTCCCCAAAACGGAAAGGGAAAGGGACCATCTTTTTTTGTGAGCTTAGACGAGCTGTCTAATGTTGTCCTTTTTTTTCCCCCCGTGAAGCGAGCATTACTCAAATGTGGATTATGTCCTCTCTTCTTCCAGCGTCAGACGACCATGATGAGTAGGCACACTCCTTAAACGAGCCAGCTGTTGGGGCATATTGTGTTTCGCCTCATCAGGGATTCAAAGGGGCTGGCGTCCGTTCACGGCTTGGTCTCGGTTGACCAGACCTCTATTTAAAATAAGGCCGTGCACACGCTGCAGATGCATTGCTCATGATAGCTCGTCCGACGTGCGTTGTGTTTAGACAGCCGCTATCGAACACATTTTAGCCAACGAATGATATGAAACAATCATAATAATTAGGGCTGTCAATAGATTAAAAATGAACTAATTAATCATACATTTTAAAATGCATTAATCTTGATTAATGGCAATGAATGTTGTTTTTCTTCTAAAGACTAAGTAATGAGTAATTACTTTGGAAAATGTGTATTTTACACACTGTTCTTTAATTGTTATTTTGTTGTTGCTATTTTAAACACAGAATTACACACATTTGATCATCTTGGAGGCAGAATTCCACCCGGGGGAACATGTTGAACTAGCAACTCTTCCAGCTAGCTTAGCCTAGCAGCTAACTTAGCATAGCAGTGCTTTGTGGTCAGGTAAAGCGCAAGTTAACACTAAAGTACGTTAACTACATTAAAATATTTTGTCGGATTAATCTTGGCCACATTAATCGCACAGATTAACGCTTTTATCTCGATAGCGCTATTAATAATACATTCAAATAATAATAATAAAACTGCCATGATCCATTGACATCTTTTGGCCTCTGTCATTGACAAAGTTACAATCTGATATTTACAAAGAACAGATTCTCAACTGTAGGCTGGACAGGCTAAATATATGAATAGTTGCTTGTGGATAGAGGCCTTGTTTTCAACAGAGCTCTCTCTACATCTGCTCGCTCACTCAGGGCTTTACGCGGATTCTTAAATCGTTTAGAGCACTAATCTTTATGGCAACTTCTTCCTCTATATTGTCCTATTCTGGATTCAACATTCCACTTCTCTTTTAAGGCTAATTTTCAAATGCCATATCAATTAGTGATATTTACCAAATGTGTATATTAATGGACAAATATTGTACAATGAAACAATGAAAGTTGTCAGATTTGCAACTTATTTCGCTGCAACCAAACCGGAAAGGCACAAACTACTACAGATGATTTATTAACCATTAAAGAAGGCGTCTGTGTGAGATTGCAGCTGCCGACTGAAGTGCATGCATACTGATTCGAACTCTGAATCAAAAACCTGGAGCCCTTTGATTTCAGTCAATGGCACTGAATAACCACAGGTTATGAAAGGACTGCTTCTCTGCGCTCTGCCGAGCCTGCGATTGGGTGGATGCAGTATATCACTCAAAAAATGGAGGGCCTCGTCTCTGACTCCTCGTCCACATCAGACATGGGAAAGAAAAAACAGTCTCCATACTGTAAATCCCCTTTAACACATAGAAGGGGATTATTCGCACACAGAGACACTCACCTGAGCACACGCACACTCGCCTGTTTGCGCACATGCAGACGCAGATTCGCACTAATGCACACATACGGTGCCAGAACCAAACCATTTACCGAATCTAACGGGCGTTGAGGCCGACACAGCATCACTAATTCACAGTTAAAAGAAGTACACGGAACAGCAGGGTCGGTCTCTGTGCTTCTCCATTTCAGAGGCGATGCGTCAGCCCTACCACTGGTTAACACTCAATAAAACATCAAAAGGGATGAAGCACCGAGCTCTGGACCGACACACACCCATGCAGATACCAGAGAAGAAGAAAAAAAATAAACCCTCTCTCCTCTCGTACTCTCTCTTACACACATATGTGCCCAGTATGCATTTGCATACTATGTAGCTCATTAGATGAAATGAATCCAGCAGGCGGAGCAGATCATTCGTTTGCATCTCTTTCAAGAGGGGAGCGATTAAACACAGTACGCCCCTTGAATGTTAAAGATGGTATCAATGGAGAAGGAAAGTGCACAGTAGCTTCTTTCACTCGGGTTACACCTGCAGGGAAACCTTTTGTGGCACCAAAAGCCAGTCAACGATGACAGGGGGGGAAAAATAATCGCCACGATCAACTTTGGGACCTTTCTCTATGTTGTAGCTGACTGTGGCCATTTCTTTATTTTCTATGTGCTCTCTCAAATACCATTACGTCAAAGCGTGCATTATTCCAACATCTGCGTTCGCGATGTCCTCCTGATTGGACAACCTGGGCCTCTCTGTGTTTAAATGGACAGTGGTCAGAGAAAGAACGCTCCGCCCCCTTTTCAGCCCGGGCTCATGTTTCATGTTTCATGACTTGCATAGCTCTCGATGATTTCTATGTCTTATCCTGTGATAAATACTTTTATCAAAAACAAGCTTAAGATGGACAATGTTCACTTATTTCCAGCTCAAATGAACACAGCGCCTGTCATCAACTTCCCATCAGGCTCCACTTCCCCCCAGTGGATGTTTTGCAAGAGGAGAGATGCGCCTTTTCCGAGACAATTGATGGTGACTGTTTTACATGTTACATGAGGCGTTGGCATCATAATTAATAGCTTTAACAGCCCATTCATTAATCAAATATTTTAAATATTTCCAACAGTACGCTCACGCGACCACGAACATTTCAAGTGTTTTTTTAAAATGAGGTAGCCTTGCAATCGTTTGGTGTTGATCAAGAAAACTAGTTCCCTCTTCCCAAAAAGGAGCTCTATGGTATACATTCAATGGTCTCGCCTAAAACCATCCTAGTTTCCATCAACAATGGTTGTGTCATCATTTTCTCATTTGGCGAGAAGAAAAGAGCAACAACAACCGAGCGCCAAAGGGAAATGGAAAGAGATTCTTTGCTCTGTACCAACTTGCTTACACATGGAAAGGTGAAGGGTTAGGGTGGTTGAGATGGTGAGATAAAGCAGACCAAGGAACCTTTAGAAGGAATTCAATGTGGCCGGCGTACACAAGTGAAGACAAACAGCCAATGCAATTATGTCCCCTCCTTGAGCAGCCTCCCCGGTGATAACCGCCCCGAAGCAAAGAAGCGCAGATTGGATTGCTTTGCAGACAGGCGTCTCCCCCCCCCTCCCTCCCTCAGCAAACACAGCTGCATAGATATGAAAATACAGAGGTACGTACTTCTCCAGGCAATAAGACATTCATCTTAACTTTGCACTTTCTGTAAAACTGGGTGAATGCGGGACTCTCCCACCTCTCCCGCCTGCCTTTATCTCTCTCCCACCTCACTGCATCTTTTATGCTGAGCTCATATCAGCTCTCTAATCTACCCTTTTCCAAAAACTTGGAGGGGTTTTATTAACATACAAGAGCCCATAGTTACGTCCTTACCTTGAAATATCATCCAGAACCCTATAGTCCACAAGAGGAGGGGTCCGGAGCTCGTTGCTGCTCCCCAGAGGATCCTCTAAGTCTCTCAGGATCTCAGCCCGATTCACAGCCCTTCCTGACGAGAACTTACTCTTTTGAACAGCATGACCTTCATTGATTTTTCCACATAATCCGTTACTTCCCTGGTTCAGAGGATTTTCTAGCCTCCCCCCCGATATTCCACCTTGGCACAGTGAAATAATGAAACGTATTCTGCTGGAAAATGCGTGTGTAGGTTCTCTTCTGGTGCGCACTAGCAGCTCCGCCGCAAGTCAATCCAGCCGGTTTTCACAGCTCTCCTTCTGCCTTCAGGAATGAAATTCAGCATCCGCTGTTCATCCCCAAAATGAGGGGAGGGCGCCCCCCCTCCCCCGGACGGAAACTTTCAGACACCTCTGCCGAAGCAGTGAGAGCGGGTAGTGGATGCCAGTGAGCCCTGATCATATGTTATTTTCCCTCGATATCCTCCCTCTTTTTCTCCTTTTTCCTCCTCCGAATGGCTCTCTCCTCTCCAGAAGAGGAGCTCACAGAACGGATGCTGAGAAAGCAGCGGAATGAAGCGAGCCGCTTCTTCTCCCACTCCGCCTCTCTCTCTCTCTCTCTCTCTCTCTCTCTCTCTCTCTCTCTCTCTCTCTGCCTCCCTCGCATTCACCCTGCCCAGTACATGCACCCTCCCATCTTCTCACTGCACCTACACACCCTTTCATTTTCTCTCTCCTCCTCTTCTTCCCTCTCTCACACACACACACACACACACACACACACACACACACACGCACACGCACAGACATCTCTTGCGATGGCTTTTAACAATTGCTGCTGTGCCATTGGCAGCCATGTCAGACAGAAAGGTTCACCGCCCCCTCAGAGAAACAAACACCGCTGTGATAAATATGTCAAATTAAGAAGAAATGAAGCAAAGTAGCAGCAGCGTGGAGAACAGCACTGAGCCAAGAGGCGTCCAACCTCCTTTCTGCGTCCCAAATGTCCTTTGAGTTCACGCCGCTCTCCATCTTTTGCTTTAACTTTTACGTTAAATGGAGTCGGTTTGGTGGCTGACGCCATCCAACTGTCTATAGAGAGGGAAGAGAGGCAGCAGAAGACGGCGTTGAAACAAGGACAGCGCATGTGCAGTAGCAGCCGTATCATTATATAATTAGTCACCTAAACAAACTGCCAGAAATTCTGTTATCGTGGTGTGTACATACCAGGGGTGTTACGATTCGTTTTAACAACGATTCGATTTGTATCACGATTCGTGGTTGTCGATACGATTCAAGGACGATATTGCTCCTGGACTTTACGGTTCAAGTGAGGTTGCATATGTTTCCTGTATACTCGCATGTTTAATCCCCGGCACCTGCACGCACAATGCAACGTTTGGATGTGTACAACTGAGACAGGACACACCAATTACATGCCGTTTCCATTTTTAATCCAGATAAGAGGAGAGTGACCTTGATGTTATCGAGGCAAAGTTGCATCTCATCAACACCTTGTCACCAAAGGTCGGGGTGAAATGTTAAGCTCCCTTTGGCAGGGTCACTTTGCAACTACAATCATCCATCATCCTGACAAAACTAAAACACTTCATAGGAGTCTATTTCGATTTGTTTCAAGTCATTTTACGTTGTGAATTATTTCATCCTGTAACCACAGACGACTTTCAGGTTTCACTTCCTAGAAATGTAAATGTATCTACACTGCGGTCTCAATTAAGTTATTTGACATTTCACACTTTAAACGTGACACGATAAGTGCGCTAAAGTACACAGCTAATGCAAAAATGTTATGTCTTGAATCTTTTCCAATTAGAGCTTTTCCAACAGCTCCCTCAGATGCACGTGTGAAATTAACCACTAACCTTCCACCCTAAATAGTACCGAAGTAGTATGCATACTACTGAAGCATGTAGTATGCATACTACTGAAGCATGAAGTATGCATACTACTGTAGCATGTAGTATTCATACTACTGAAGCATGAAGTATGCATACTACAGTAGTTTGTAAACTACAAGAGCATGTAGTACACATACTACTGAAGCATAAAGTATGCATACTACAGTGGTATGCACTTACCCGTATGCGCTTCTGCATTCATCAAGAGATTTTACTGTGAAAGGCACACGTTTTACTAAAATACCCCTCTTTCTTATTCTCATTCTCACCCTGTCTTCCTCTCTGGTACAACTTGCAGATAAGCCCGAGTAAGCCCTCTGGCTGAGGCACCAGCACGCCCCCCCCCCCTGAATCTCATTATCGAGGTGGCGCCGTCTCCAACCAACCTCCCACAGTTCAGGCACATCTTCCAAACCGACTCATTTGCCGTTTCATTGCAACTGCAACTTGGCTTTTAAATGTGCTAAATTGGATGCTAAATGTCGGGTAACGGTATAGATTCGCTTGTTTCTCCTCTCTGACTCAAATGACTGCGGTCAAGCAAGCCTCCATCCCTAAAAACACAGTCCAGCCACCCCGCAGGGAACGCAGTAAGACACGTTTCGTTCAGTTCATAAGTCTGCATATCATAGATTAACAAGAACATGTCACAATAAGTTTTGACCGTGAAAGTAATGCTACTTTTCAGCTTCGTCTCACTTTTTCGGACTCCTGGGTTTTCGGGTAATTGTTTGCTCTCTTACATTAACTTGAGAGTCACTGTTAAATAAATACAATTACACTGACTTCAAAGAAAGTTGGAAACTTGGGGCTGTTTATGCTGATGAAACCTCATAACCCAACAGACCATTGGCTCCCATTGAAGGTCAATCAAGCAACATTTGCTCTACTCTGTCGCACTCTTTTAAAAACACCTTTATTTTGAAATTCACATCCTTCTTCAGCTAATAGCTCAGTTTCGGGCCATTTTGAAAATTGCACTGGAGTCAGTGCTCTACTTTGGAAAGTGAACGCGCCTTGTGCCTTTCCCAACGGATCTGCTGCCTTCAGCGGAGCAGAGTTCTGAAAACATCCCGCCATTACCGGCCTTCGAGGCCGCCCAAAAGTGAGCCAGCCTCCCATTTGCTGATCCTGAGAGGCCTCATTTAGTCGATCTGAGCCCCCCGGGAATCTTTCAGCTGTTTGCAGTCTAATGTGTTGGATACAAGAGACTGGAACGAGTCTTTGAGAGCCGTTGATCTGGGTCTAGGTGGTGTTTTATCTCATAAGCCCACCCCCCCTTCCCCATCACACCTTCAGCCTTACAGCTCCTTTCACAACATAATCAAAAGATGGAGTTGAGATGTTAACATTTAGTTTGATGGCTTGTATGTTCTCAGTACTTTTCCTATTTGTTCATATTTTAGCCTTTGAGTCGGAATCATCAGAGCGGGGATTCCCGCAAAACTGTTTTTGGACACTTTTAGCCTCGAGGTAAATGAAATCTCCCCCTCATCGATCAACAGTAGATTTGAGAGTCTGACATGTCGAGGGAGGATTAATTAGGGGGAGCGTAACTCATTAAGCCTCATTAGAGTAAAGATAAGAAAGACACCCAAGTTGCTTAAACTGCCCCATAATATGACGTTAAATGTCCAGTGCAATTGATGGGGATGTCTCCATTCGGACCTCAGCATTCCTGCTGGTTGGGGCGCAGGGATACATCAGCATGTGCGCTAGCATTGATCTGCATTATCCATGATCAAGAGTTCAATTGGACAAAGCAAAACCTGTACGGCTGCACAGGTTTAAACAAAAATATATTGGTGAAAGTTTTCAAAATAAGACACTGAATAAACACATTTTCCAAAACCACCAAATAAATGATGCATTATAAATGAGGAAAGGTTCAAAGAATTGTTACACAGCGTCAGAGGATCAGGGAGATAAGTGTCATCTCCAACTGGAAGGTTCAAAGAAAGGTATTAAATGCAGCTGAATGAGACGAGGGGGGATTGACAAGTCGGTTTAGGTTTTCTACTTATCCTGCTGTTATTGGGATTGCAGTTAATTGGTTATTTCGTCCTGTTCATCGTAACATTTAGCACTTTTCTGAAGGGATTGTCCCCTGATGATTTGTCCTGAATGTTTTCCTTGTATTTTTGAAAGGTTAAGATTCAATGACATAATACAACACGTGGACGCTGATGTAACTCAAGTAGCCTCTCCAACAGAGTGGCCTGAGATAATAGCTTTACGTTATATAATCATGTTCATCGCTCTGGAGCTTTCTGCTGCAAAGTCCAAGCTCGACACACCTGTGATACACTCTGGTCTAGGAAAGTCTGCGCTGGTTTAACCTCTATCACCCGGATTGAGTTTTTATGGTGATGGTGCAGTGGTCCACATACAGCCTGTTGCATCAGGCGGAAAAGGAAAAATAAGTAGAGTAATTTCGTTCATGTTTTCTGTTACCAGCTCGGATGAGCATCTCTGGCTTTGGGAGTTTGTGACACATCAAAATATCTCCCACCGTTCCTGAAAGTTCAATGACAGCGATCTGGCGTTGGGCGATCATCATTTTGTACGCAGCTAATTGTAATATTGTTTCCTTCAGGTAGCAAAGAAGCAGGCAAACAGAATCTGCTTACGAAAGGCAACACGTCCACAAAGTGCATTATTACATTCATCTGTTGCACTGTATGTATTCATGGTTTTTGCTGACTTCTTTCTGCAGTATACATTTAAAACGTAAAGGCTTTGAAGCTTTGAAATGTTGGGGACTCCTCCTGTGCTTTACTCTCCCAACAAACCTGATTCTGTATAGTTATCGTGCGTTTGACGACGTGTCGGCTTCCTGCGGATGATGCTGTGTCTCTGCAGACACGCTCTGTTTGTTCCCTCTTCTCGCTCTGCTCACTTTGCAGATGCTTTGCTTCAAAATGTTTGCTGAACACAGAAAAATGAGATCAAGTGAACAACTTTTTTATTTATTTTATTTTAACAGATAGCAGCTGTCTGAACTGGCACACCTGATTCGTACCAGCTGACTGTGATAACTGCGACAAAGACGATGAATGAGGAAAACTTATCCATGAAATAAAGAGGTTGACATCCTGAGTACATGCACATGTAGACTTGTTATTTTATGGCTTCTTTTAATACGCAAACAATGCTTTGTTTAGGTAATCTATTTTTCACCGTGCTTTGTTTTGCTGACTGTGCACTTTGGAGCAAATTAAAAGTGCCACAAGCTGTGGGGACGCAAAAAATAAATTGTGCAAATAAATGAATAAGTCAAGCGTTACATTTCAAGATCTATATAGAAACAGCTTTCTAACAAATGTGTTACTCAGCTTTGAAACGTAGAAATGTAGAGTCAGCGAAGGTTCAAAGGTCAAATGTTTTCCAGCTTTGACCTCCGAGCCGCCACCACCACGCTGCTGATGCTGCTGATGCTGCAACAACCACGACCGCTGGAAGAACAGAGGCCTGAGCCCGCTGGGCCGATCTTTGGTCTCCTTGCTGGGTGATGCCACTTGCAAGATGCTTTCTCTCTTTAGCAACAACTTGTGATTTAGTCAAATTCATTTTTTTTTCTTTTAAAAAAAATAAACACTTCCCCTGCTGCGCCTTTAAACAAGCACAGATAAAAAGCATCCCGCTCACTGCCGAGAAACAAGTTATTTTTTATTAAGCTGTCACCTTAACGTGATGCATGTTGCTGCGATTAATTAAATCAGCATCTTCCGCTGCAGAACAACTGTTAGACGGAATCACTCATTTTGAGGCACTAGAGCTTGAATGCGCTCAGATCAGTTACACCCCGAACTGAATATTCAAAGAGCGTCGTGTTCAAAAGTCATACTGCCCCGGCCCTCAGTCCACATCACCCGGCTACGACCTCCTCACTAACCGCCTGGCACTGCTTGGACCCCAGCCAGCACTCTGACTCACTGCATGATAACCTATAATTATCCCTCAGACCGTGCGAGCGGTTGTCCTGCTCTCCCGTGCGGGAGCTTCGGCCTTTAAATGCTGTCAACGATTGCTGAATAAGTGCACGCCGGAGCTCCGGGTGTGTGGATGTTGTAAGTATATTTCTTGAATCGAGACTTATCCAAGGAGATAATAGCTTCACAGATAATACATGCAGTGGTCATTAAGGATTAAACATTTAAAATTACAAGTGAATGGACAAGAAAGCCCCTTAAGACGTCCCGTCCTCGCTGACTCCCCGCCGCCCGCTCACACACACACACACACGTTAATGCTGCAATAATCCGCTTTGACTCGCTGCCATTTCATACACAAAGTGTTTTGGGAATATGCATGAATTCACCTCAAAATTGTGACAGCAAATCCCTTTATGGGTAGAATTAAGACCAGCCCACTTTCACTAAGGATTGGGTTTCATTAGCTAATACACTGCATGACTTGGAATTCCTGTAGAAAATGTTGACTACGAAGAGGTCCTCTGTTACGTTATAATAATCCTTCACACACCTGCACGTCTCGGTGTGCAGTTATTGGAGCAGACGTCGGAGTCAAACTGGTTGTTTCCATTTGACGCTTGTAGGAGAGCTGAGGATGCACACCGGACCTCTCAGGCCCGAGCCGCTAACGAGGCTGTTGTTCCTGATTGGAAGGAGGGAATGCTGAGGTCACAATGAATATTTAACGCAGGGTTAATCAGTATTTAATGGTTCCCCATGGACATCGCACTGGTCTCCATGACTACATTTTGCCTAAACACGTCTCTGATGTGTTTAGGCAATAGTGCAGTTCTGCTTCTCAACTACGCTCGACTTTTATTCACTATTGCCCCCAAAAGAGAACAAAACACATATTTTTATATTAATAAAGTGTGATTTATAATACATGTGCTCTAAAAACCAGCGTCCCCTATAATCATAAGGTGGTATATGCTACATTTTAACAAGACATGAGAGGCACCAGGCAGTTTTATGGTGATGGGAAGGACAAAGACTCCCTCAACGCAATAACTGTATATTTGATTTATGGGAAAATGAAAAAAGTCACACAGATGTTATTTTCCAGGGATAAAAGGAAATACTATGTGTCCATGCAGGTGCATGGACACATCGTATATCCTGACTGACAATGATTCAGTTATATTGACAATTAAGTATTTGACTGACAATCTCTGGGTTTTCTGGATCTCATGTTGTCCGTTTCTTTTAATTTATCTTTTATCTTTTATATTTAATAGGTCGTTCATTTACTGTAATCACACCCTTCCCACAATCCGGTCTGCGGTGCTGCAAGGTGTCGGTGCAGTCAGTGGCTGAACAGTTAATCAACTCCTGTGGTTTTTATCTTTGAATAAATCATTCTGATTTAAAAAATCAGAAAACCAATCGTGAGACAAGTGATGAGAGTACTTGAAGAAATGAAGTCATTAAGGCAGGAAATCCTCATGTTCCCAGTCTTTTCTCTTCACTTTGTTGGTCACTATATAAACACTAAAGAGCTTATGAGGTATGTTCAAAGTTAGCTGCGCATTCGCACGCCTCAGTCGAACCAGAGACTATTTATTAAGGAGACGTGCCACTTCCTCAATCCTCAATACAACTCCCGTAGGAAAACCCGTAACGGCAAAGATGGCGGTTGTATGCGCATGTCCCGCCCCTTCCACTGGAAAGCCAATCATCTGCTTTTTAACAGTTTTAAACCTTATTTTGGGGCAAAGTCATCAGACTTTTTCAGCGATTTTTATCATATTCTACTGCTGTTTCTATACATGTGGTTTTTATGTCCCGTGAAAAGTGCAGTTCTGACTCTCTTCCCATTCAATGAGATAGGAGGCTGGTCTTGTTAGAGCTGCCCGGAGGCATTGCAAAGATGGCGGCGAGTGGCATGACTTGCCTAAAAGGACTTTGAACCCTTCCCCATGAAACTGCTTCGCTCATCCTTATTGGCTAAGCCAATTTTCATGTATTAAAACGATCTGTAAACACGCTGTTGTGTGGGATGAAATTCCTGAAATACGTCATGACATATACGACATACCACAACTATGAAAGCTCAAGCGGAGCCACGCATAAAGTTGTCCCCATTACTTATTTTTCTAATTGTTTCCGGGCAGCCATTTTGCCAGTGGCGGTCACGCCTTTGCCGCACAAACAGGATGAAGTGGCGCCGCAATCTCCCGTCTGCTAAACAAGTGAACAGTCCAGATTACCAATTAGGGCCTCAAAAGAATGAATCTTCCTCCTCAGACCATTCGAGCAATTGATGAAGATCCTCATGCTCGGTCAGCTCTATGGGATGATCAATTGCCGCGCACAAATCCCCAGCATTCATAGAGGCTCATTTATCAGAGTGAGATTATGCAATTACATATTGGGTCTGTGTGGTAATGTCTCTGTGATGATAGGCAGCATAAAGCCATGCAAAAAGGCTATCTTTATCTTCATGCTACATTTCTTTTCTTGTGTGTTTCTGGTTCCCCCCTTTTGGGCCACGCCCACAGTTATTTGTTATGGCTTAATAACAAACGGTCAATAAGAAAAAGTGGTTGTGAAAGCACTTATATTAAATGTGTCAGTGTTAGTTGAATACAGTGGGCCTCCCCCCGGCCCGCTGTGAGGTAAAGAAAAATTGCATTTGAATAAGGATCTCCGTCAGCGCTTTTGTTCCATATTAATGGAAGGGGGCAGTGATTAGTTGAAGAGCGCCTTTGTTTGACAAAGTGAGAGGGAAGACCTGTGAGGGGGAGAGCAGCTCAGACAACACAAGCTTAGGCTTGAGTTGTGATGAATGATGAATTATAAGAGAAAGAGCATGCACGCTGTATTCTGCTCTCATTTTTAATTTGCTGAAGCAGTGGAAAAAAAACCTTTTCAGTCCCCTCACAGCCGGTGCTCTCAAACTGCTCCAGGATGGCTGGCGTTTGGAGGAAGAAACTGATTCTTATTAAATGAGCAGGTTAAACGAGGTTTACATGCCATGTAGGATGAATAAGGGGTTATAACAAACAGAATAAGGTTCATACAAGGGAGCACGTACGGTCAACATAAAAGCGTTAATCTATGCGATTAATGTGGCCGAGATTAATGCGACAAAATATTTTAACGTAGTTAACGTACGTTCGTTTACTTCCGGAAGTTGACCTCGGAAATGAAATGGCCGCTAGCTGCAGTGGGTTACATCAAGATGGAGAGAGCTTTTTGCATTGGACGTAAAACAAACAGGGGAGCGACATAATTACAGAAGGGGGGTGAGTGAAAAACGGAGGCTAGGCTAAGCTAACTGCTAGGCTAAGCCAACTGCTAGGCTGAGCTAGCTGGTATCCTACTTCCATCTCAGCCCTAACGTTACCCTTCGCGGCACACAGTCTGCAGAGGACCACCACTGTGTTTCTTAAAGGTTCGAAAGCGTCCTGGTTAAATGTGGGGAGATTGTTGGCACTTCAACCAGCTGTTAAATGATGTGGACAAGCACAGCAGGAAGAGTTGCTAGTTCAACATGTTCCACCACATTCATCAAATGCGTGTAGTTTCGTGTTCAATATAACATTGGCAGTCAAACAACGGTGTCTCAAATACACGCTTTTTGTAAGTGAAGAAAAACAAACATTGCAACATTCATTAATCGCCATTACTCGAGATTAATCCATTTTAAAATACGCGATTAATTAGTTTATTATTGTTAATCTATTGACAGCCTTGTTTAAAAGGTCTTTTGAACACAAATTGAACACCTGATCTTATTGAATGGGATTTTTTCAATTACATGAAGTGTAATTCCACTTAAACATCACTGTTTATCACTTTTTCTCCTGATCAGAGCAATACTTGATTGTGCTATACTTTGCATGCTCCTGCACTTTTGAATGAAGATCTAGAGGATATAAATAAAATGTTGGATACTTTAGGTACCAGAGGAATATTTACAAAGAGCTTTTGAAATTAAGGTGATTAACTGGCTCTAAGCCAGTCATTTTCATGCTTAATCTTGCATATTTTTTCTTTCGAACGATTGGATTACATGACATTCATACGGTGTTTCAGCCAGACTTCATCCAATATATGCTAATGTTTCACAAAACATGCTCTATAAAACAAGCATTAGTGAACAGTGAGTGAAGTTAATGTCAAAACTACTTACTTTGCTGTAAGGGATTGAAAACCTCTTTGCCCTCCTCATCATAAAATATGGCAGAAGAGTCATTACCCTCAAGTGACTGTTTCATTTAACTCGTCAGCGATTAAAAACACATTCCAAACCGCAACGGCACAAACCCCAAATAACGCATGACAAGCATGTTTAGATGAAGGAAGGCGGATTCTGAGGGAATGCAGCCTCTCCCTTTAATTATTTGTACCGCCGCATTAATGCAGGGGGTCAAAATAGCGTTTCACATAATAGAGTTAGAACTGTGGTCATGAGTTTGGAGTTGAATGTCACAGTCGTGATCCATTTATTAAAGGTGGGCCCCCCGACCCATGTTGACAGAGCACTTAGCTGCGTAGTTAGCGGGACTATGTAGGTTATCCTTGAATGTGTAGTTTATTTAACCTCAAAGAGCTCTAATGATTGGATGAGCGAGCGCTCGTTGTGTTGTATTTCTCCAACCATTTGGCAAGCTACAGTGGCAGATGAACTATAAATCATCTGCTGCATATATAGGGCTTCCAAATCATGCTTATGAGCATGAAATGCATTTTAACATTCAGTAATTATCCATCTCCTCTACACGATCGCCAAGAAGGAAGCTGCTGTGTGTTTTGAATAAATATTGTTCTGAAGCCAACATTATTTATTGTATTAATATTGCGCCTTAGGCTATTTATTCTCACATACTATGTCATTATCTTATAATCAACCAATTTACCGAGTGATTTTTATTACTCTGCACAACAGCAAAGTCTATTTCCGTTTACCCACATTTCAAGATCCGCAGGCTCGAAGGTACTTCAAACAGTGGCTGGATACACCCTCGTAGTTATCACATTTTCCATTTCTATGCACTTCATGCTCTGTTTGATGTTATTCATGAGCTGTAACTGAAAGTAATACAACTGCATGAGGCCAGAAAACGCTTTTGAATACGAAGTGCGGGCTGGCGTGCTGCAGGAGCACATGCATACTGCTCTTGATATTGGATTGGAATTAAACGGCTGCCCTCTGTTTGTGCCTCGTGAGGAGGGGAGGAGAGGTGGCTTCCTCAGTTACAGTATCTCCGCCAATGTCACTTAAAGTCTGCTTCAAATTATGGATTTCCTAAAGGGGACGATCTCACTACTAAAGAGACTTATCATAGATTTAGAAAGAAATTCATCAACTCTGAATAAAGACCTCTCGGTCACGTCGAGTTTGGTATTTGGAACTATTTTGAAGTGCCTTCATCAGATGTCATTGTGCTTGCATGCACATGACACAGTGGAAATGAATGAACATAAAAAGTCCCTAATATGATGCTTTATAGTAATGTGTAAATAGTTAAGTGAAAAATACAATTACATATATGTAAAAACAATGATGTTTTATCAATTAAAGCAAACAATGGCAATTTATGGTAACTATGCCGTCATTGGGTGACGAGCAATCATTAACCGTGATGATACTTTACATTAAAAGTAATTATAAAACGCTTTATAATGTGGGATGATTATTGTTATTATAGCATTCTAAATAATACAGAGTTGTTAGCAAATATACATGTTTATAAGTTTATTCAGGAATTAGAGGAATCGTTAGTCAAAATATACCGTACACAAATACCCACCCGCCCTTGAATTACCTGTACGTTAAAGGAATAAAAAACACATGTCAGAAATGTACAGTGTAAAAAGTGAATTCACCATCTCTTGAGATATGACTAATTCACATGTAAGACACACATGGGATAATCACCACATTTCACCGTGTGTCCGCAGGAAATGACATTCTATTCACAAACCTGCTCCATGACACACGTCCCGGATCAGGTCCAGACCCGACGCCGCTGTTTACTGCCGCGTGCACTTCCTGATCGCACGCTTCATTTTTCTGCTGTCCCATTTGTCGAATCACTACAGAAGTGAACAAACTGGGTCCTGATATAAATTTTTCACATATATATATATGTGCACGTGTAATATTACTGTGTGCGTTTTACTTACAGCCCTAGAATAAAGAATGTAGTCTGGGGTAATCCAGTTCATTTTTTGAACCACATAGTCAACTGCAGCTCGTATAATACATTCCTCCCGAGCCTGTGGGCGGAATAGATTAGGCACTGCGGCTACGTGAGGTGGCTTTGTCGCCTTTCTTAAAGAAATTGTCTCATTATTGTTACAACCCAAAGTGTTCGGAGCCCTGCCGGTGTCCCTGTGGCTCACATGCTCATTACAGAGTGGATGTGAATCCCACTCAGAAGCTGCGCTGCGTATCTTTCCTCCGCAGTCTGTCTCTCTCCGCTCTGCACTTAGTCGCACGCCGGCGGTTGAACAACAGGCCAAGCGGTGCCGCCGTTCATCGGGTGACTGTCGCGGAGGCGTCTGTCCGCGCTTCTCCTTGCTTGGTCACCATGCCAACCGTTTGTCTGCCTTTTCTGCGGGCACGAGACGGGAGGCAGGACTCCTCGGATTGATCCAGAGCTTTGCAGGCTGGACGTGAAGTGCCTTCGCTCAACTTAGTCCTAATGCACTGATAGTTGTTCAATACAGAGGCCCGTTAGGCACAGCGGGAATGTCTCGCTTTGTGTTCTCCTTTTGCATTTCCCCGAAATCAGCTTTGTGCCGGCATCGAAGTGCAATATGCCTTAACACTCTGTTCATGTCAACACGACTTACAAAGCAGATTATCTCTGGCTAGAGAGTCATTTGGCCCCGACACTGTGGACCTTACAGCAGCCATATTGTCCTTCATGACATTGTTGGCTGAGCATGTACCAGGCTTGGGGGTTTTATGCTGGCTTGTGGCATAATGAAAGTTGAATCCCCACTACAAATGTCCTTAATTATGATTTTGTTTCACGGTGTTTGATAGGATGAGCCTCCAATAACTGTGGAACAGGGATAAATCAGCTGGGACTTTCTCCAGTGCCCACGCTCCCATTTCAAATCAGAGACGGTCCTCACATCAAAGGCACTGAAAGACTGTCTCTGTGGTCAAAACAAACAACAAACAAACATAAGAAGCAGCCAATCACTGGCGCTTAGGCTCCAATGAGAGGAGCTTATTTCTGAAGTCAGGGGAATGAACTCGAGCGCAGTAGTGTGGGTGGAACCAGGATTACACACCTCCCAATACCACGTTGGATTTTGTTCTTTTGATGTAAAATAATAATAAATGAACACATCTCTCTTCTTGAGTGTATTTTCCAAAAGGCACATTCAGATGCAGCTGTGAGTTGAATGCTGATCTTTTTTTAAATCCCTGCAGACGCCACATATTAAACTACCCTTTGGGACAGTTCAGCTTTCAATTAAAGCTTTCAATACACAAAAGTTCAGACATCACAAAGCAAAGCAGAATTGGCTTTAATCTGTGTGAAATGATCAACAGAAATGATTGTATCAGTGGAGCTGATGACCGTGCATCAATTAATGAGAAAACATTAGCAATGACCAGCAAAAAGTGTCACCATTGAGTTTATCGGTTTCAGCGTTCTGGGAGTCACAAGCTCTTCACACGGCTTTTATTAGCTCAGTTTTATCCCATTTATGTCTTTTGTTTTTTACATTCCGCATTGCGTCACATTTGGCAGATTTTTTTCATTTAAGTCTTTTGAGGAAAGCTTTGTAATGACGTTCCAAAACTTAAAATGCAACAGGTTTAGGGAGTTCAAACTACATGTGATAGTCTTAATAAAGACCAGTAGCTGAACTCCTCTCTTGGTGTTACTTTGTCTGGCTTTTGATCGAGTCCACACTGTCACTTTTTGTAACTCGTGCATTAGTATTATCTTAAAAAACAGAGATTGTTGAGAGAATCAAACAGATTTGTTTTCAGCACATTTATACAATGACAAACTGCCTGATTAACAAACATGGTTAAAAAGATTGAACCCAAAGAAAACAAAATTGATGGTCAGGTCAAGTTGTCGTATATCATTCAAGCATCTCAGCATTCCTAGTAGTTCAGATATGTACGTCAAGTTTAAACATGACTAGCTCCAAATCCACAGAACCAGGCTGAAAAAATATAGAATTATTGCGTCAAACGCTGATTGGAGCTGACCAAAGAGGCATTATTGCTATTTTGCTCTGCGTTGATATAGAAACGTGTTGTTGAGTATACCCATCTAATGCGGTGATGTCACATGGATGTGGTCATGCTGCGGAGAGGCTCTGATTCACCCGGGGTTGCGAGTGTGCATGTGGTTAGGAGAAGGCCACTGAAGCTCTCTGGTTAAGAGAAGGGAAAAATTTGGGGAAAAATGTGGGAAACACATTTTCTGAGCCATGGCACATTTCTTCCCACTACAGCCTAAATGACCATGCTTTTCTACTCTAATCAAGCCTTATGCTTCAAGAAATCAAATCAAATGCGAAGGTTTCTAAGCATAGTTTTTACATACGCCATACGATAAGCAGTTTATGTGCATATTCAATGGGTCATTACATGTTCTGATCTTCAGACAGTGGTGCAGCCCTCGCATCTCACCTCTCTCTACACAAGCCATTTTAATGAGGCCTCATTGGACTCGCAGTCTGGGAGAGGTCATTGTGATGTTGCGTGAGGTGCAAGGAGAGATCACAGATTCCATGCAAAACCACAGGCCAAGGTCGGCGAGCGCGGCAGATGCTGAGCACAACACCGGATGAACGGCAGACCTGCACAGGAAAACCTTGGCTATAATTCCTAATGCATTGGGCGCTCAGATGAAACAGAGCCAAAATGAAACATGTTTTCTCTCCGAGGTTCTTTGGGAGTAACATATTTTTACAGTAGTTTTCTTTAGTAAATATCTACGTATTTTTTTTGGCCCTCAAAAGAACTGCTGGCTCTGTTTTCCCTGCTTATTGCACGTCGACCTGAAGGAAGTGGCGAAGACTGTGGTCACGTCCTGTCGAGGGGCCTGAAGCCCCGCCCTCTTGCTGGGTGCTTGTTTATTCGGTTTGTCAATATCAGATGCCTCGCACGTCCAAACTGCACCAAGTGATGAATCACACTGCCTCGGATGCGTGCAGTATTCCCACCAAGTTGACCAGATGTGCAAAGCATGTTTGGACAGAGAGAAATACATAGTGTTCCCTGCCTATGCACACAACAACCTCCAATTATCCAGGGTGCAGAATTTTTGTAAATGTAAACAACTTTGGGAATTTCCATATTCAACATCCAGCTTACAGTGAACTCGAATTGGCCGGCCTCCCAAACGTACTGATTAAATCGGACAAACAGCTGTTTTGCAGTATTTATAGAAGACTGAACTAATGGTGCAGTGATTACGATGTAAATCTTAGCTTGGGGCAGGACAGATTCATAATAACTTAATGCACAATCACATGAACTCATGCTCTGATTCGAGTTGATTTGACTTTTATTAGGCACTTATTTATTTCGGACGCTTGCTAAACACGAAGACACATCTTTGCATTTTGTGCTTTCTCTCGTCTTAAACAGGTACAGAGTCATAGTATACTTCTCTTTCTGTAGGCTACCGCATTTCTGCTGCCAAATGAACACAAATCTATATCAAACATGACAGCCCGTGACCTCTGTGACCCCCCCTCAGTCAAACGCTCACTTTAGTGTGAAGACCTTTACGTTCTGTCCATGCTAAGGAGACACAGCGTTGTCTCTCACAGTCTCTCCAGCTCAGTGGATCATAATGATGACCCCCCCCCCCACTCCCTGCAGGCTGTGTGCACTCTCGTCGCTTTAGAAAACAGTAGCTTTGAACTAAAGACAGTAGGACGCTTCCCAAAACCACAAGACATTTAAGTCATAAGTCAAGAGCCAGATGGCGGGTCACATGGTCGGGAGACGAGTGCCTTCCCATACAGTCCTTTCAAAAAGTATCAGTCAAGCCCCGACGTGGGTTCTCAGAGAAGTGAAGCATCACTGTCACCTGTCAGACTAAATTACATCAAGATGCCCCACACACACACACACACACACACACACACACACACACACACACACACACACACGCACACATGCAAACGCAGTCTCTGCTTTGCGTCAGCGCAAATCCGTTGTCAATACCGGACGGACATTCGGCCCTAAATAATATTTTTTGCGATCATGCAACCGGTTAGTTTTAAAGATACAGTTTTTACTTTGTCCCCAAACACTTGAGATGTGTTCTCTGATGTCCTTTTTGAAGGAGCACATGACCTTTATGTCGGCCATCTTCATTTGTTGGCTGTTTTCAGTATCTGCCTGCTCAAAGGTCACCTTCCCCTTTTTGAGTGGAAAAAGCACCATGTGTGGTTGACTAATGGTGAGCCAACTTTTTAACTCTGGAGGTTTCTCACCCTACTTTCTGTATATATATATATATATGGTGGGATGCTCATTTACTGCGTTCATTCACCTTTGTGGAGATTTGTGTTAACAAGGTAGAAACACAATGCACATTGGGGACGAGGGTGTGACGAGTCCTTTTGAGTGAGGTGAATGACAAAATGCTTAAAAGTCGTCTCCTATAAGCAGCAGATACAGGTTTGATTCCCAGCGATGACTTTCTATTTCCGGTCTATAACCAAAGATGATTGGTGATGTTCTGAGAGGAGGTAAGTAGAGATGTGGCAGAGACGAACACGCGACCTCGCGATACGTTTCACCCAGGAGGACACACGTGCGAGTATGTCCTTTGAATGACATACGGATGAGAATATTCCGGTTTTAGACAGTGCATATCCTTTCCTTCTTTGTCTTTTCTATTTTTAATGCCACAATGTTTTCTGTGCCTGTAAATCCTGCGGAGGAACGCGGTCTGACATTTGAAGATCGGCCGGAGACAGAGTCACCCGTCCTGACAGGGATAAACGCAGCGCCGCTGCACCCTGACAGCTGGCATGCCCACTTTGGCTGCAACCTCCCCTCATTAATTCCGATCAGGTCTACGGTCATCAAGGGAAAAAGGAGAAACAGAGCACACAGCCTCCCCCGCAGCGCTCTGTGACAGTTATGTCATCATAGAGAATATGGTGAATCTAATAATGGTTATGTGTGAAAAGAAGAAGATTAGATGTGAAGAGGCAATTAAGTTACCTCCTCCTAGATATAGAAGCTAGTGGCTGTGTGGACTCATCACTATACAGGATTTCCATATCAGTTTATTTTTCAGCAAAAGTTGATAAAATCTATCATTAACAAAAAATATTTGTACATTTCATACATCCGTTTATTTATGATGTTCGAAAAGAAAAAACAAAACAAGGGAAAACTACAACACTGTCTTTTGCAGACAAAATCCTGTTCAAATGATTTGAATTCTAAAGTTATCAAACAGTCGGTTTGCTATTATGAATGTCGCCTTCTACCTGACACACAAACTGCAGCTTTAAATAGTGACAGAGAAATTAAAACTCATTCCTGGGAAGGTGCTGCAAAATGGAGGAATAGTGTAACAATTGAAGGATATATGCATCACTGTCGCTTCATCCACAGGGATGGAGGGAGGGACAGAGAGACAGAGAGACATCAAAGCTTTGCCTGTGCATGCACTGAAATGCTGCAGGAAATGAAAGACATCAGAGCGTGTATTATTTTTCAGATGACAGCAGTATAATAACTTTCCCGTCCTCGTCTTGTGTTCTCCGTTCTCGGCTTTGATGCGAGGCTGAATGGCCTCGGCGTATAATGGCGCTCCACACGCTGCTGTGTGATCGCGACGCGCCGAAGGACCTTGCTTTGGTGGATCACTGAGTCCGTCTGCTGCCCCCCCTCCCCTCAAGGTTTAGCAAGAAGGTGATGTGGCCTTGTCCACCAATAAGTCTGTGTGTGGAGGTTCGTTCCTTGCTGTCTCTCTTTCTTTCTTGTTTTAAAATCCATCATCCCTGCAGGACTCCGTGTTAGCAGTGACGTACGCAGTGTATTTAAATTCCCTTGTCAGAGTGGTGGCAGTAGTCATCGCTCCCCTGTGAAGCAAAATGCAGCTTCTAGTGAATTAAATGCGATTTCTAAATGACACACTTGCTGGCTTCGCTCGTACTATACATCCTTTTAAGCATCGGCTTGGATGAAGGACTGGCAAAGTGCTTTTTTATAGACTTATCAAGAATAATTGTCGCCTTGAATGTAAATTCTCCCCAATCTTTTAAGTTGTGTGACACATGCCGAGCATGCGTGAGCTGTAGCTACCACACAGACACTCTAAACGCTTTTGTAGACAAAAACAAAGAAAAACCTCTGGCTATGCTGGTCTCTGTATCCACACGCAGGAGCACGGCCTCCAGCAGAAGCCTCAGTGAGCTGAATCGCATCCAGACGAGCGCGGCACAGCTTCGCCGCGGCGCACAAAGGATGAAATGCTCAGTGGGAGATGCGAATTGGATGTTCCTCGACTACCAGAAATCATCCGTTACGGGAAGTACACAAAAAGCTTTCTGCTACGCTCCCGAAAATGTTTTGGTAACAGGATTTGGCTTAACTTGTGCTGACGTGCGCTGTATGTTCTTTGACTTGTTGAGACGAATGTGCAGATGTTGTAAGGACTCATGGTGGGAAGGGTCAGTAGGTGTTCCACTTATCTCAGCGTCTGCAAATAATAACAATGATTAACAATACTAAATTGTGCAGCAGCGTTTTTGCATTTCATGTTTTTCATGTTGCTTCGTCAGCATTCTAGCAACGGACGGACGACCACCTGCTCTGGAAGGGTCCACCTGTAGTGTCGACCCATCGAAGAGGTATCATTGTTTTGCCGTTATTGAGCGATGCGACTGTACTGCGTTGGTAGCCGCTCCACTTGAAACGGGGGCAGCTATTTTCAGCAACAAAGCTATGAATAAACCCGCCATGTGTAACCTGCCAAGCACCGACAACGCACAACAACAGCAGCACACAGGCGACGCAGCCTGGTGGACCATCTGCGCTTTGTGCCCGTGCACATCTAGAGGCACGCCGTCAGGACTGGGACGGGTGCAACCAATCTTACTTGGGCCTTTGTATTAAACATTAGGGCTCCTTTGATCCACAGAGATCGGCAAACGATGGCACCAGGATGTCTGAAGCCCCTCTGATTGGTTGTATCTCGTGAGATATCGTGTTACCAATTCGCTGATCAATACAAGAGCTATTTAAGATGTCACGTGACTTTTGCTTGCAAGGCCTTACAAGGAGTGTTGAACCCCCCCCTGTGCAAATAAACAGCGACCCTCTGACTGTGGTTCAGACCAATGAAAGTGGACTTCATGTGTGATCGAACATCAACACATGAATCTTCAAGCACAACATACCTGGAATATAACAAGCTCATGTGGGGCCGAAGCTCTGGAATAGCTTGCTCCTGTATATTAGACAGGCTCAAACAATTGCCATTTTTAAATCCAGTCTTAAAACCTTTTACCAACAAGTGAGAGTTGTTTTTATTGTTTCTATTGTCTGTATTTCTGTGCTGTTGTCAGTGTGTAGTATTGTTTTAGGACATACGTGTACAGCACTTTGTTAAACACATGCTGTTTTTAAAAGGTGCTTTATAAATAAACTTTGATTTGATTTGATTTGATGTGACAGCTGACACTGCCAGCTCTAAAATGCATATTCAGCAATATGGGAATCGGGCCCAAACGAGCACATTAGCTGAATCACATCCAACAACCTTCAGGGGAAGGCAACACATATTTAGACTTAGAAAAAAATCTTGTTATTGGACGAGTAAAACGCTGTAATCTAATCTGCATATTCCCTTGGGAGAGCTAGTGAATACTGTATGTGTGTGCTTTATCAAACTCTCCTTAAATAACCACACTGCACATGGCCCGCAGCAGAGACCTCCTGCCAGCGCCGTCTTTGTAACGATGCATTAACAGCAGAAGAAAGTAAAGAAATCCGGTAACGTGCATCGGGGGTCCTCGATGCATCGAGCAGTCATTGTGTCTAACGCCACGGTGACTCCCTGAAGCTCCGCCCACGCGGCTGCACGCGCCTCGCTAACTCATTCACATTGCTTTAACGTCGCACATGTGCAGCTACACTTTCCTCACCGGGATTCCTTCAGCAAAAAGCACAGACGTTAAGAAGAACGTTTGAGGTGCTCTCCAGACGAGCAAAAGAAACACAACAGACGGCGAGAGATCTGTTGCTTTTGATGATATCAAGTCACGTTTTAAAAAACGATTAAACCAAAAAACGCAGCTCACTGTTTCAAAACTTTGGAACAATGAAAGTTTGATTTATTTATCGCTGTCAGGATGTATCAAACAGAGGATCCTGAAACCTGCATTTAACTTGGTTAAAGTTCTCGCTCCGAGCGCTTAGCCATGAGTCACGTGACTTCTTGTGCTTCTAAATACGCTTCCGTCTGCAAATGAAGTTTACACAGCTTTAAAAAGGATCCTCAAACTCCACTCAGATGTGTAACATTATATCCATTCATCCTCAGACCTTCAACATTACATGTGCTTGAAATCTGATGCTTCCTTAAGGAGTCAAATTACACTGGTGATGCAAAGACCTGCGAGGCGAAGTGGTGGCGCGATACTCTTTTATTCAGCAGCCTCTTTGTTGCGGGGTTGCTGCGTCTCACAGCTTGGTACCATTGATTTGCATAGCTAACACTGCTGTTATCAGCATTCCTCGGCCACTCCATCTTATACTTATGGTATCGCGCTGCAGGTCTCGTAATGACTGTAATCAATTTTACAAAACACCTCCATCAAAGTTCCTCTTGAATAGTTTTTAAGAAGGAATATCAATCTGCTGAAACCAAAAGGATGAACCTGTGATCAAAAATAGCATGTCAAAATAAACACGTTCCTTCTGCGCCTGCATTCAAATGCCTCGTTCTTTTAGCGCCATTTATGGTTCAGGCAATGAAATATTGTTTTATGAAACAAATGACTACTTTCATAACGATAACCACAATTGATCAAACACTCCTGGTAATAAACAAAGGGTTGAGTGCAGATCAATGATGATGCATAAAGACACTGTACGAGGGGGGCTCATCAACCCTCCTTAGACAGGAGGAGGACAGAAAGAATTAAAATGAAAGGAAAGTAATGTTTGTGGGTCGGTGGTATCGCAGGCCTGATGAAATATTCTAGTTATTGGCATCGGGGGAAAGTTTGGCTTCAATCTAAACATGTCCTGAATGTTTCGTATAAAGATTTTGTGAATTCCAAAAATGAGCTTCTCAACCAAACCAATCTCACATGGCAGACGAGGAAGACAATTAATATTTGAATTGGACGACTGACAATAGCGGCTTGGGATGTTTACGAATATTTACGACATAACTTCTTATTGTTTAATTACTCTTTGCTGCTTCATCAATTTTCTGTATTGAACTGAACCACAAACCAAAACTTCTAAAGCTTTTTGCGTTGTCCACTAAAATGTCTAAACTAAAATGTGTTATTTATATATGTGTTATTTTAAAGGTTCATTTGTGGCACAGTCACAAGGAAAAGTGTGTAAAAGAAAGGTAATTTGGTCTAATGTTGCATAGTCAGGGCCGGCCCAAGGCATAAGCGAACTAAGCGGTTGCTTGGGGGCCCCAAGCAACCGCTTAGTTCGCTTATGCTGCAAGCAGCCCTAGTTTTGTATTATAACCTCACTGTATTCGTTTATAATTCTCGCTATAACAGTATAGCGTGACATTTGTGCCAATAATCTTCTAGCACTGGTGACTGTGCGTGGTGGGAGGGGGGCCCCCAAATAAAAAACGTAGAGCTAATCAGGAGTAAGAACACAATAAGACCTCAGGGCCCCGTCTGCACGTGACTCAACCTTAATACGATGCCGTGTAAGAATAAAGAAGGGAAGTGAGGGACGTCTTATAGCACGGCCCCCCACCACACCAACCGTCATCAGGCGACGTTCTTCTCATAGCCGATCACCTGCCGGTCGCTTTCTGTGCACAACAATAGTGTCAAGATCACTTCTCAACTTCTCCAAATATATCTGCAATGCTTTATTATAGCAAAGGATGAATGACGTGATGCATTGTGTCTCCTCTCTGTGACCCCGTTTTGTGTAGAATGAAAAGTAGTTCTATAGTTACAACAGAATACGTTTGCTAAAAGGATTTCTATTTCCAGGTTCAATGTGAGTATGGACCTGTGCGGCTCCACCGCCCGGCTTGTGCCAGCGATACCGACAGCGTGTCTTTTTCGCCGCGGTACTTTGGGTGTGTCAGGATGCTCACAAATAACCCACATGCATTGTGGGCAACGCTTTGACGACTCGCGCTTCACAGAGGCCTCGTCACGCTTTGTTTCATTTCCTTGATTGCATCCAGCCGGTGATTCGCAGCTGAAAGTTGCTGCATTCATTTCGTGCATTTAAGAGGAATGATTCCCGCACTTGACAGCTGCTTGCTCAAGATGATGTGTACAAACAATCGAATAAGATCATTCATTTAATATTTATTGCGTATGCAGGATGCTTGTTCTCTTTGGCAGGCCACTTACAGCCATTATGTGAATCACCGGAGGAGGACCAGGCTTTGTTTTGTAGGTTTTTCGAAAGAACCGCCCAGGGGAAAGGTAGTTATAAAATATTCAACAGGTAGCTTGGTGGCCTTGTCTTAAAGCGCAAATCCTTTGGCCTCTCCAGACTGAGAACTCAGAGTGTACCAAACTGATCAGAAGACAGAGAAATCAATACATGGCTCCATTATTCAAACATGTCTCACAAACATTTTTATCCAGACTTCAGCGGCTCTTTGAAATCGTGGACCAGCGGCGTGAAACCCGAAAGCTGGAAATGGTTTTTGGTCTGGCAGGAAATTCATAATTAATGATGCTCATCTGACTAGCAGCCAATTGTGGCCCCGAGCGGAGGGGCAAAATGATGATTTTAATGAAAATCATCAAATTGAACCATTCAGTGGACAATTAACTGTAAATTTAGTTTAGAGTATTTGATTGAGTTCCAGCAGAGCCAGATGTTGGTTAACTTAGCAGAGCGGTGAAACCAGAAACCTTTCTCTGTTGAACCCTATAAACATTTGATTTCGAGCAGCGGTGAAGAGTCCAACCGTTCATTATTCATTTTCCAAGTGTCTATTGAGAGTTTTTCCACTGCAGGCAAGTGGCCCGCCACTCTGAAAGGCTCTCAGCTATTGTTTGACACTGATTCTGTTGTTGCTCCGATGTCTCAGCTTTCATTTTGAACAGCGAACATGTCAGCTCACAGCATACGACGCAGTTCACTACTTTACTTGTTATAAAAATAACCGCTCTTTCAGTCACATGCTGCACAAGCTGTCACTTTATCTGCACTCCGTAACGTTTTGTCTCGTCTCCATTAAGCCGTGCAAGCCGAGCGACACTCTGGTGACCTTTTTTTTTCTCTCGTACTTTTCTTTGAAATAATTGAAAATCGTGACTGTTTTGTCGACGCCTGTGTGATCTGTAATCAATAGATTTTAAAGAAACAGTTTGCCTTTTCATTCGTCAGTCGGAGGCTGAGAGCCGAGAGAAGCTGCCGCTCAGCTGCCTCCGAAGGACTAAAAGCCACAGTGAGTCAGGTGAAGACGCAGGACGGCATCCCGGGGGGGGGGTCTGATCCGGGGGTCTGTTGGGGGACGGATAGGCAGCACATCAATATGACGCAGTAAGCAGAGTGCAAATTAGTCTGGGGGGGCTTCAGCAGTACAAGTCAAGTGCTGAGTTCTTTGTTTTCCTGTTGCTCACGTAGCCTTTAGGAAAACAGGGTGACTATTGAATATTTGCAGCTTCTGCCAAGCCCCCCCCCCTTCCCGTCCTACTTGCTTGTCCCAAATGTGCTGATTCACTCCTCTCCTTCTTCCTCTTCTCCGGCTACAGGGCATTCATTATTGAAATTCGTCCTCTTCTCCCTCCTCTGTGTTTTTGTATCTTGTATCTTATTTTCTTTCAGGTAAAAATCCAAATGTTAGATTGGGATTAAATGGGATTCAAGGTGGACGGTGCTTCGCTGGCCTGCGGTCTTCTGTGTGGATCTCCGTCTGTCTCACAAGCTTCGTCACAGGGGCGAGTTCACCCGACTTTTCTCTTTTCGCACTCAACTGTGGGTTAAAAATGACATCATTTAAAGTGTCCTTAGAGCTAAATGTGCCGGACCTGCATGAGGCACCTCGCTGTTTATTACCTGCACAGCACAGCACAACACGTGAGAAAAGCAAAAGGCCGTCCGTGTTGGAGGCTCCTGTTTAGCTCGTCTGATGAGTCGTACGTGGGCCCTCGACTGCATCAAGCCCTCCGTGATATTACACTGAACATCCGGACCAAAAGCCAACAGGGCTTTCTGAAGGGCCTCTCGGAAGTTCATTAGAATTCTTATCTGGAGATGTTTTAAGTGATGTGATTAGGTTTCTAGTGGTCCCCAGAGTTTGTGTGAAGCGTCCCACTGGTTGATATCTCATCCTCTTCATAATTAATTTCTCTACCTCAAAACACAGGATCAGCCGCTGTTCAGATATCTTATTAGACAACAATTACACCGAGCCTTGAGCTGTTAACATGATAAGCAGCCGATTGGTTGGCTTATGCTGCAAGCAGCCCTACTTTTGTATTATAACCTCACTGTATTCGTTTATAATTTTCTCTGACAGTATAGAGTGACATTTGTGCCAATAATCTTCTAGCACAGGTGACTCTGCGTGGTGGGAGGGGGGCCCCCAAATAAAATTCTGCTTAGGGCCCCCAAGAGGCTCGGGCCGGCACTGCCTGTAAGGAACGTTGTATCAGATATCTGGCATGGGAAGAACTACTTTCCAATGCTATTCAGTTTAGTCATCTCCAGGATGTGTTTACTGTTGCAAAAACACTATTACAGGTTATCGTTCATCACCTTCACGTTGGCACGGAGTTCATTTACATCGCCGTTCACAAATCGTGGAAGCGAAGCGATTTTCTGTCACACCAAATGAATTCTCTCCGAAATCCCACTGCGCAGCACCAGAACGTTTCCCACTCGCAGTGAATTATTTCCGCCTGCCGCTGAGCTATTTCAGCGTTTCCTACTTGACCCCGCGAAGCACAGCGCAGCGCTCCGCAGCGCTCCTCAGCGCTCCTCAGCGCTCCTCCACTCCCGGGCGGACTTAACTGCACCGTTTCTCCTTGTTCTCGCAAAGCCAATTTGGTCCCCGCTCTCCTCTGGCTGTCCGCAGTCCTGCGATATTCACCTGCTGCCGCGATCAACAGCAGGGACGCCACGAGGGACCCGTGAACGGCGAGGAAACCCTTCGGCTACGTGGTTTCCTGTTTCCCTTGCAAGTCAATTAAGCAGCAAATGACCCCTGGAATCCACTGTGATGAGCCAAGCGCCACAGAATGGCCTCTAATATGTCCTAATGATGACACTAATTGGACTGGATGGTTGATTTCCTTTTTTTTTTGTGCGATACAGTTCAGTCACTTAAAGAATAAAAATAAAAACGCTGCTGCGAGTTATAAAATGCATTATTTTGAATTCAAACTGTTCGGGGGCTTATGGCTGGGCAGAGAAACCTTCAAATGCTCATCGACTAGCAGATGGTTTTTGTGTCTGTTGATCCAGATCCAGTGTATTTAGAAGAGAAACACAACTCTTCCTGAGTGTATCTGTAATCTAGAGCGGTTAGAAGGTACAAAGGTCGCATGCTGTTAAGATTCTACAGCCTCCTGAAGCCAACGTGTTATTTAAAATTCAAAATAGACATGAAATGTTCGCTGAATAAAAGTTGTCGTCTCTACTTTCCTGTAACTTCTAAAATATAAGTACTTATTTATGTTAAAGAGCAGGACGTGAAGGAAAACCAATATTTATCTTCCAGGACCTTTTGTCAGTCCTCCTCAGGGGCCGTTCATCAGAGCGGACGTCGATTTTTAAACCTCGATGTTCAGGATTTATCTGAGAGCCGATTGGCGAATTAAGGCGAACCACATGTTTCAAACATGACTAACATCATTATTATTTTTACAAAAAAGCAGAAAAGCAGCACGAGGGAACATGAATGTTCCTAATGAATGTATCTTTCGGTACCTGTTACTCAGTCCAACATAAATCCATATCTTTGATCTCAGAAATTCGGTTTCTATTTTTATTTGCGATGATTTGTGCACCTTCTAGTTCAGACGTGAAATGATCGAGCAGCAACCGGCTGCAGGTGTCGGCGGACGAGACGGCGTTGTTGTGTTCTGGGATCCCTTTTGGTGATGCGTGAACACGTGTGTGCACTAAGACAGTCGCCTCAAATTAAATACAGGTGGTCAGAAAGGTTTCGACCCTCGATGATCCCGCTCAGGGTGATTCGGCACCGACGCGGCTCCTTTGCTGCGCTTACGTCTACGATGCTGCTTTGTTGGCACAGCTGTGCTAAAGCCCCTGTGCAAAAAAAAAAGCGTGTACGACTCGGAAACAGTGCTGAAAGCTACTTCCATAAAATCAAGGTTGTAAACACACAACAACACGAGCAGCTTCAGATGGCGCTCTGCAGCAGCACAGGGTGCGTTACAGAGCGCGGCCTTCGCAGGCCCTCGTCATCGACACAACGCAGGACGCGTGTTTACACAATGGATGGTAAAACCGTCTCGTTCTGTTTTATAGTGATGCCATTCCATTTTGAAACCTTATTTTGCTGTAATCCTGTACATTTCCTTTTAGAGTGTGTTCATCAGGCAAGAGTTTTTCTTGACGATCACATTGGTCAAAGGTTTCAGGAGAGGGTTCTGTAGAGAATGTCACTGAGCTCGTTCCGCAGGTTTATTGGAAGTGAGAAAATCTTGCAGTCTGTATTATCAATTCATGAGCTCCTGATGACCCAACGCTATTATCTTCACCACATGACCAGTTTCTGTTTGATTGATCAATCACGGAAACTGAACTACCATTGCGTTCGTTTGAAGACGGCTTATAGCTGATATATATTTATATCATATTTCATGATTTTATATCAAGGACTGAATTAAAAAAAGTCAATCACCTGAAAGTGGAAGCTGCCGTCTCTTTGTAGCATTTGAAGGACAAACAACT
Source organism: Apeltes quadracus (assembly GCA_021346845.1). Taxonomy (NCBI): domain Eukaryota; kingdom Metazoa; phylum Chordata; class Actinopteri; order Perciformes; family Gasterosteidae; genus Apeltes; species Apeltes quadracus. The sequence continues at coordinate 1,328,114 of CM037920.1, forward strand.
CGGCTGTTATGAACACGTATTTACACTTTGTCGTCATCGTTATCGACAGTTATTTATTATTTCATACAAACAGAATGTTCAGTTGCAGTACGTCTGAAAATGCTCCAGTTTATTACGGGTTTACAAAAAGTCCCCCAGTCGCTCACTACTCACAGATCCTTTTCAATACAGGAGAGAAATATGAGAACACATCAAAGCCACCTGAGAATCGGGCATCTCATTGTCACGTTTAAGGAATACGGACACGCTCTTTGATACCTTTCATAAGCACTCGCTATCAGCCCTCTGTGTGCGTTCCTCACAAAAAGGTGCAAAATACATGTAATTCAATTCAAAAGTCAGAGCAAATGGTCTGTCCCCGTAAATCAGTTTGGCAGCGGACTGGAGCTCCGATTACGCTCAGTGCCACTGATGAAAGTGGCGTTGTGAGACTTGAGTCGTGCGTGCAGAGCGTCTCCGTGCAGAGCGTCTCCGTGCAGAGCGTCTCCGTGCAGCTCGTCTCCGTGCAGAGCGTCTCCGTTACGTCGTAAAGACGGACAGTATGATGATTTTCATTGGTTGAATAAGTGTAACTGGCCACACCAGCCTCTCTCATGTGCAGGTGTGCAATCAAACACTGTTGGATTGTTAGAATGATTTTTGTAAAGATTTGTCGCCTCAACATGTTGCTTTTTTAAACACGGGTAGAATAATTTCCAGACTTCTATTGTTGTTTTACAGCAATTGGACCACTGAACATTGGGAGTTAAATGTTTGTTCCACAGAGTCTTTGAGAGCAAGTCATTGTTATCGATCCGGGGCTCTGAGGACACAGCGGCCCTTCCAACGCACACGTTGGCTCCTGCTCGTTATTTAGTCTGTGTTTCACAGATTGTTGATGTATGAAGTGGTGAAAGTCGGATGGAAGCCGCGTTATCAAAGGAGGGGGTCCAGGGCCCTTGGGGGCCCTTTGCTGTCATTGATTATTCATTCGAATGATTGGCTTTCCCTTCGGGAAATGTTTACTCTGATTGAAAAGGCCACTTAGACTGCCAGAGAATAAAGGTGAGGCGTGACGGGCAGCAGCAGTTTGAGACCGCTCATCACTGTGACAGCGTGTCACATGACCTACAAGAGCTGCAGGAAAGTATCACCAATTCATTTTGGAGGTACTTTGATTTTAGGTGCGAAAAAATATATATATTTTTAGTCAACAGAGGAGCCCTTTCAAATCAGTTTATCTGAATTATAAAAGACATTAAGACCACAACAAAGACCAAAACATGACAAAGTCATCCGTCGCCAGCTACTCGGCATCCTCGACTTCTCCTAATAATCAATGCAAATCGACTTCTAACTGGGTTTCCTCCTCACGTCGCTGAACTCACAGACGGATCTCGAACGATTTCACTGGTGAGTATCCTGTTCATTTGCTTTTAAGGGTGAAACACACCTGCCAGGTAAAAGAAAAAGGCACAGCAGGAAGCCAATTACCTTGTCTGTGTCGCACTCAACATTTCTCATGTATTTATTTGGCTGTGAGACAAAGTAAAAGAGTGCAACACTCGTGCCGAGGTTGAGATCTTTTGCATCACTTTACTCGACATCAGGTACATGTTATTTTTAATAACTAAGTCAGACGTGTTGCCTTGTGATGATGATGACTGCCGATGATGCTGGTGACCCACTGTCCTTTCACTTTCGCCTGAAAAAGTAACGATAGGGTTTTTATTTTAATATTTGTTAAACTTAAACAACTCAAGCAAAAATACAAATATCAAAACAGAACGGCTGATTGTAGAAAGCTTTTGTTCGACTGAAGGTCCTCTTATTTTTTGGAGGGTTGATTAAATGCTAACTGCTCACATTTGAGCACTTTTCTCTGCTTTTCTAGTGCTGGAAATTAAAAACTGTGCGCATGTGACTGTTATATATAAATAAAAGCAGAACCTCTTTTGATTTACTTTCCCTTTCGCCAGCTGCTGAAGGCATCCTGCACAGCTGGCTGACCTGGAGTCCCTTTAACCAGGAAGCTGTCATAGAATCAGATGCTTTCAGGGTGGACATCTGCAACTTTTAGGGAAGTAGTGCCGCTGCAGTTGTGGCCAACAGAAGCTTAAAAATAAAATAAAAAGAACCAAAAGATGCTGCTGCCAAAAAAAAAAAAATCATTCAAGTGTTTGCAAGTGTTTGACATAAGATACTGAAAAATACCATATTACCAGATATGTGTTGGTTCCCACGCGTGCAAACTACACAGCTGAGATTGAGACTCAAAAGCAAGGACGCTCTGCAGATATGAAGAGAACTACTAACATCTGATAATCCGTTTCTGCAGGTCACGTGGAGTCATTTACACCATTGTTCATACACAAGCACAGATTTTGGCCAAAGCATGAATTGGTATTTGTCATTAGTATCATTAGGCTGTTGTAAATATGGATGAATACGCACCATCCAGTTCCAATCAGACGTCCCTCACATGCGCTGCTGAGCCACTCGGTTACATCACATGAGAAAGAGAGTTGATTAAAGGCCGCGCTGAGATTACAGCATCAATCCCTGCCAGCCTTTAATTATCCAGTGAAATGACCCCTCCTCATGAAAGGGAATGGTGATTTTTAAGTCGTGCATGATTAACATGTGTTGATGGGCCTTCTTTTGTGCCGCTCGCCTCGCTCTCTGTAGATGTGCAAACATTCGGTTCATGTTGAACAAGACACGAGAGCAGAGCGCGAGCTGTGAGACACGCCGGCGCCTGGTCGCTAGGCAACCCCGGAGAGGTGCTCTGGAAGACCTTGAGGTGTCTCCCGTAATATCGCCGGCCAGTACTGCTGTTTGGAGACGCACAGGACGAGGAGGACAAGGAGGACGAGGAGGAGGAGGAGTTTCTGCTGCTTATGGAAATGTCCCAGCCAGTTGACGGGATGAATTAGAATTTTGGGGATCTTAAATAGAAGAAGTAATTTTCTTTGGAAGTAAATAAACACACATTTGTTCAAAATGTGACTGTTCTGTTTAAGGGCGTGACAGAAGATCCTGTTGGAAAGTGCGTGTTGGAAGAGGACATCTTCTATCATTATTCAGCACTACGGACACCTGAAACGAGGGAGAAGTGCTGGAGGGGAGAGAGAGAGAGAGAGAGAGAGAGAGAGCAAATGGGGGAGCGGTGACTCAGGAGAGATGAGGTGGGGGGGCAGACGTGCATGCTTAGTGCTTCGGTTGTTACACGTGACCTCAAAGGGGAAACAAGTGACAAATCTGTTCTCCTCACACGTTAACTGGCATTGGCTCATATATATATATTTTTTTTTTTCACGTGAGCTGCAAAGCATTGAAATGGCATCATGCATCTCAGCTCATGAATGCAGACAAACTACGCAAGGACACATGGAATCTGCTTGTTATGGTTATTGTCAGGTTCGAATTAAAGTTCCAAACATATGATGAAAAATAATTCCACTGTAGAGCCAACGAGAAGACACTCTAGCTGTAAAAAAAGGGTATTTTCAAAGCCGACATTGTTTGTACATCCAAACCATTTCACGTTTTACTTCAGGTGATAACTTACAGGCTAGACCTTTCAGCAAAATGTTTCATTATTATTTAAGGGGAACCAGTGTGGCTCACTAACTATTGGAACAGGGAATAAATCCCAATAATATAAAGGAAATCTCACCACCCTCAACTGTGAACCGTGTTCAGTGCGAAGCAGGACATGTTAGCGTGCTGGCTTTGCACCATCAGACGGTTGGCAAGGTGACTGATACTCCTGCATCCCACTCCAGCACAGTATACTGGTCGTATACTACGAGGGAGCAGCCACAGGACAAACAATGGGCTCATGTACTATAAATCTGGCATGTTTTAAATGACGCCCAAAGTTACTTCTTTAAGGGTCAAAAGGTTAAGGAACTGGCTCAACGTATAAAATGAACGTGCAAACTTTTAGTTCAGTCTTGGCAACTCTGCAAGTATTTCTGCCATACAGAGAAAAAAAGAGGACAAAGAAATTAAGATTTAATGCGGTGTAAAATATTCACGATGTGTGGCTACACTGATTTGTTCATAAAAATTAGCAACCTCAGTTTGGTTGTTTGTATCAAAGCTTTACAAAGCTTCGGGGAACCTCAGACGGCGCCACTGGAAAATGCATAACAACTTATTTTATCACTAATTACAACCTTTCTTAAAAATCCAGAAGAGCCGCGATGATGCAACAAACTTGCAAGAGAGCCTAATTAGAAGCCAACAGGCGGCATCTCCTCGAATCACCCTGCGACTGATCTCATGTCTGTAGAGACGGCACACTGCCAGCCACGTGTCATTTCACATGACGCGCGTTAACATCTGATATCAGTGCGGCTCAGGTCTGAGGCCGGTACGCTGAACGCGCGCTCAGTGACCACAGCAAACAAAGTCAACATGCAAACGTGGAGCGTTTCACATTAACTGTTTCCTGTGTACTTTGATCACTGTCACGGCACGTACTCATCCCTCATTGCTAAATGGCGACGCCAGTGGTTGAATGTTTCCCCACAACACGCTGGGATGTCCAGAGCAGGAAACCAAATTATAAAAAAATGTAAATAATTGAATAAATCCCGTCCGTGTGAAGCTGCCCACGTGGAACCAGCAAACACCAGTGGTCATAGTGAAGTGAGAGGAATACACATGCTGTTGTTGTTCTTTTTTACTCCCGACTGGACTCATTAGAGGAGAGAGCAGAGACAAAGTGTGGCGAAGGTCACCGACAGGTGAGCAGGAACACGCTGGGAATGAGAACATGAAACCAGCCTTTAATACGTGGAAGATTCTGGAAGTACGAGGTCATGAAACATTTGTCGACCTTTTACCTTCATGTGGTTGTGTTTGAGTGCAGGCTGATGGCGCCTCACTGGTTGAACAGTAAAAGCTTCCCGGTTTTACATCAGCGTCTAAGGTTTTTGTATCTTTGTGTGATTACAAGGTTACCTTGTCCTTGTTTTAATTTTGCATCATTTCTGTTCTGTGCAGTTTCTGCTTGAGCCTCATGTTCAGGAGTAGGGATGCTTTTTTTATTTGAATATTTTACAGGTCTGCATTTCTACTAAACACGTGACGTTTTACCTGAAAGATCGACGGCTAATTGCTAACGAATTCATGCTGCGTGTGCTTTTCAATAACGTCTCGGCACTCGGCGATCCAAACATGCAGGCAGAGCTGACATGTTTTAATAATGCATGTGACTCGCGGTGCCTTTCTGCTGGAGCCGTTGTCATCCACCAGCAAATCATCCTCGCAGTCACCCAGTGAGGCGGACAGAGCAGCTCACCCGCAGACCAGGGTCAGTGGAAGATGTACCGACAAGTTAGTGGTTTTCCTGGAGAGAAAAAGCCATTTTCTGCTTTCATCCCGTTCGAACCGTTCCCGGTTCTACTGCACGCCGTGTGTTTGGAAACGATTCGCTGTATGTTAAACTGCTATTTGTAACCCAGGTGCATTGTTTTTAATTAGATGCCGCCTTAAACTTTGTTAAATGAAACTAGAGGGGATTATTCTCATGTGCACCAAATAGAGAACACTCTTTTTAAAGGAAGCATTGAACACACACAGGAATGACATCTGAATCCCTCCGTGTGGCTGCGAGCTGAAGTTTCACTGGAGAATCTTCCATCACGTCTTTACCGTTTACCGTCCTCGCAGTGCATGTTGGGATTCCTGATATTTATATATGTGGAAATTGCTGTGTTTCAACTTCACCTCTTTATTTTTTGACAAAGCAGCATTTGATTGATGATTGCCATGCTGTTGGCACTTTGCTAATGATATGATTGTTGTTCTCCATCTGGGGGCAGATTCATGCACAACATGAAAGCAGCTCTTTCAGAATAGCTAATGCATAACAACCTGTTTATTTACCTGACCTACCAAAATGACAGGAATCAAACAAAGATGATCTTACAGGCAGTCAGTGACTCGTGCATCCAACAACAGACATCCCCTGTGCGACCTGATGCGTTTACCCGCAGCCAATCAGCTGCAAGGGCCTCCAGCTAATTGGACCAATCGACAGCTGTCGCCGCAGTCAATCAAGAACACACATGATCAATAATGACTCTGTATAAACACACTCAGGGGAGGAAAACAACTGTAACAATGATTAACTAACACAAAAAGACTGTGGCAACGTTCTAATTGCATTGATGTTCCCGTGTGACGGAAACATATCGGCGTGTGTTGAAGATTTGCTTGGTTTAATTGGTATGAACGGGGGATGAACTGAAGGCGTCCGTTTGCGTTTCCTCAGGTCCACCAGTCCGACCACGTGGGCGCCGGCTCTCTGTCTCGGGCCCATTTGCATTGGGGTTTTTTTATAGTTATAATTTTCCTCAATGGACACCGATCTATATGCCACATGTTGTCAAATGAGAGTAAAAGGAATGAACATTTGTTTGATGTTGTTTGACAGTTTACTCAAAGCCTGAACATTGAATTTATACCCAAAGCCGTTCGCGGGACAAACGCGTGTCAAACAGTGTGGAGAGTTTGTTTGACATTCTGATGCCGATAAGATGAAGACGATCCCGGCAGTGAGCCCATCGGGTCACCTCGTGTGTCCCCGCCGGCAGTCCAGCACGTTCACAGAGCCCGGAAACGTGATCGTGGTGCTCAGAGTGGATGATGATGATGATGATGATGATGATGATGATGATGAGGATGGTGACGATGATGACTGTGTCCGTGCCAGCGGGCGGCTGTGTGCTCGCTGGGTTCCAGTGTGATGAATACGCCCGTCCCAGATGGCCGGCTCTCCGCGAGACGGAGCGAGTGAACCTTCCAGACCAGCGTGAGGCTTCGCCGCCGAGCCGCGTCTGCCCGCCAAGGTCACCGGCGGCCGAGGGAGACGCCGGGTAATTACCCGGCATCGGCCAGTGTCACCTTGTAAAATGGATCCGATTCAGTGAATGCTTTAAATCAGTGGTTCTCAAACTTTTTACCACCTAAAATTGAATTCAATGGATTGAATTGAATTTTTAGATTTTTAGACCATTGAATTCCATGAAGTGAATGCATTCAATTGCACATAAAAGTTGAAAACAAACATTGTATTAAAATACATGTAAAAAACTGTTCTTAAAGATTAAAATAAAACTGTACTTAAATGTTTAGTAAAAAAATGAAATTAATAATAATAATAATTTATTTAATATTTTTTTCAGTGACGTACCACTAGAGGGAGCCCCGCGTACCACTTTGAGAATCACTGCTTTAAATCACCAAGACTTGATTTTTTTTTTTGGCTTAAGGAATGAGTTTCCAGAGGAGACCTGAGTTTTGATGGTTTAAATTCTCCTATGCGACACCAACGTCCTACACAACATCCCAACATCTCTCTCAATACTTTCTGCTGACCGATTTTTCAAAACCTGTCCTAGAAATTTCCTTTTAATAAAAATATAAACGCTAAACAACCTCTTAAAGCAGCTGTATGCGTCCTATTTACCCAACATGAATCCAATGTATTAGCTTACTTTTGGGGGAAAGGCAAAGCGCCAAGGTGAAGCTACACTGACAATACTAATGCGAGAAGGCGCAATTCATCATTTATTAATGATCTCTCCGTGGCACTTTTAGTGGACATGCATTGGTGGCGCACAATGGCACCAAGCGATCACATTAGGCCGCCGAACAGCTTCCAGCTACAGCGCTCCCACTTAATCCTGCGTCTCTGCCATCATTCATTCAGACAGCAAAACATTAGAAAAGTTACCCTGCAGTACAAGACCTAACTTTTTTATGTTTCAAAATGAAACTCCCTAATAACAGCACACGACTGCTTTAATGCGTATTATTCTTTTTTACACTTATCTGATACACCATTTGTTTTGTATTAATCATTGTTGGACCAGACGGAATCTTTAGCCGTTTCTGCTGTAAAGTGTGGAGTCGCTGGCCGTGATGTATTGGATGTCTGATTGTTTGGGGTTTTTCTTGGAACAAACATAGAAGATGATAACAACTCCATCAATTGAAAGACTTCCCTGAGCGCTGTACTTTCATTTAATGTTCTCCACTGCCAGTAAATGGAAAAGCTGCAATGCAATGGCTCACTAATACCACATGTTTTAAACGAAAGAGTGAATGTTGCTGGCATACGTAAGCTTACGTTCCCAATATGCTGGTGGCTGTAAAGTCGGGTCAGTTTCATGAAGCGTGGAAAACACACGAGACCAAACCGTGCAGAACCAAATCTTTTGCACGGTTCCTTTTTCAAAAGAACAAGAGCAACATTGTTGGGAAATGGCTCAATTGACTTAAAAGCATCTGTTAACCCTTTGAGCAAGGCAGTTGCCTCGTTGCACGTCGGCGAGATCAAGGGGCTCGATGTGATAACGTGACGACTTCCATTCGTAGATGTTGTGAAGGCTGATTCTGAAACACTGTGAAGCCTGAACAGACATCAGAGCCGTCGTACTCAGTCGTGGTCCGTTTCCTTTTAGTAAATGACGTCCATCACTTGTTTTAATAGTCGCACGTGTCTTTTTATCATCTATTTACCAACAAGCAGCTGAAGGAGGGCTTTTAATCAGCTCAAAGCGACGTGGCCACATTACTCTTATTCTGGCGTCCTCACAGCGGCGGCCTGTCACTTGCATGATTGATTTAAACATTTGATTGATCACTCTAGTCGCTGTCAAGGCCTCGCTGCCGGCTGTGTTCTGGACCCTTTTAAGCAGCCGGAGATCCATTGTGCAGCGCTGTGCTGATGCTGGCTGTGTTCCTGTAGACGAACCAGTGTTCAAGCGAGTCAACAAACGACTGTGGTTCTGCTTCGGTCCGATTCTTCACAATTAATTGAACCGGATTTTAGTTTGGCTGCTTCATCAGACTGAAATATTGTTTTCTTATTCTGACTCGCTGTTTGACACAAAAGTATGAGCTTATTATCTGTAATGGAGGGATAGAAGTTTAAGAGGGCCTTGATTGTGAACGTGCAGAATCATTTACTGTGGTTCAATACCGATAATACAACAATGAAAGAATAAATGACCTTCCTGCGACACATTTCAAAGTAGTTTTGACCAGTTTCTCTATTTTGTTTTCGACGTTTAGTACGGAACACTAACGTTGATTTGTCATCAGTAGTAACAACGCAACTTGATGAAGCAGGGAATAAAAGGGATGTTCCACTATTACTTATCAAGCTACTTGTCAGTGGCACACGGCTGTCTGCATCTCACGTTAAACTTTAGCACACGTCTCTGGAAGCAGACCAGACGGCTTCGACAGATGGATCCTTATTTAAGTTGCACACGCAGGGTTTTAATTGTCTCACCCGAGTATCTACAGAAAGACAAATGTAATCCTGCCGTATTGTGAGGGCTGCGACGTATAGTATTTATAGATCAGCAGTCTGGGATAAAAAGGACAATGGTTTGAAGTTAATCCCCTGAAGGGATTTTATGAAAAAGCGTTGCATTTGTCACTTTGAAAATTGTGCACAAAGCTGCAGGTTTCAAGTTCTATTATATTTGGTGCGCTCAGTTTGAAGGAAAACTATAACACAAAAGTATTTGAGCAAGTTGTTTTGTATCTAGCAATAATCTCAGAATTGTTGTGTCTGTGTGTTATTTGCCACGTTCTGAACATGTGCTATAAATATAGTCTGATTAAATAAAAGATCGTACCCAACCGGCAGGAAATACACAAAACAAAACATCACTGTTATTAACTTCACGATGGATTTTCACTGTACACACACAGACAGTAATGAAATCATTAGCGACACGCGCCCCTGTGACCTCTCAGCAATAACACGCATGAGGCCAAGAAAGATATCAAGAACCTTTTGAAAGAATCATTGGCATTTACCCTTTCTCCATCTATTCCCACTCCGGCAGAGAGAAAAAAAAGACGTCAACTCTTTCAAACCCGACTGACATTTTTGACCGAGGCAGACCTTTGATTTCTAATCGTGATATAGATCACAGCCGCTTTGTGCTGCACCCACGGGTGTGTTTTGTGTAGTGTTGTAGCTCTTAAAGCGTTGGATGATTTTCTTTCTGCCGTAATGTCCTTACGAGGGCTTCGGGGGATTTGGATGATAGAAATCAGTGACATTTGGAGTCTCTGCGACGACTAAAAGGTGAGTGAGGATGAAATATGCAACAGGAGGAGATGGCGGGAGATGGAGGGAGATGGAGGCAGTGCAGCAGCCGGGGCTGACCACTTCGTGTTGGCTTTCATCAAGCGGTGCAGCTGCTTTTCTGCAGGGTAGTCAGGGACACAGCGGCTCCAAAGCTCATGTGTCTGCACAGTGTTGTTAGGGAAGTTTTCCTGCTTCTATAAAACAGACATCAAGGCCGTGTCCCTTGTTCACACAACCAGTAATTCCTCCATAATGAACACCAATCACTCGCATCACTCAAAAGCAGACGGGCGCAGCGTTGCATAACTGTGATTTGCTCACGAAGCACAACACGAAACGTTCCGAAGTGCTTCCCAAAGAACACGACGGCCCGCGGAGTGACGCTGCGTCCCGGGTTCGAGGAGTCTGACGCGGCTGCGCGGTGTGGACCCACGTGATGAGCTGAGCGCCGCAGCCCGCTGTGTGCTCGCTGTAGGACCGTCTGTGGCCGAGTATCGTGAGGCTTTGCAACTACAGCTGGAAAATAACGTTGCTATGAGACGTGTTGTTTGCATCGATAACCTCCCAAAACCTCTGCTGGGATGCGTGTTCGGGTGTGAATTCATTCCTCCATCATAAAACAGCGCGCTCATAGTTTAGGATCGCTGCTGTCACACTGGCGCATGCGCGTTCACTGTAAACTCGTCTTCATATCGCCTGTCCTTCCCCAGAAGGAGCCCACGGATTGGTGGGAAAGCCTTTAGTTGGGTTAGCTGCCTGCAGGCACAAGGAAGAGAGATCCGCCCGCTTCGGATTAGATGCGGGGAAGAGGCCGCTTCCTGGAAAAAGCCTCCGTGGCGCAACGACGTCCGTGCGGGGCGGCAATGGACGGGAGGAAGAAGCGTCTATTTAAGCGATGATTACAGCCATTTGGCCGCTTGCTTGTCATTAACATCAATCATCCGGAATTGGATTTCTAGGTCCGAGCCACTCAGTTACACCCTCTTATTATGTCATCTGGTAACTTTCTAATCAACTTTGGCCACCGATCAAAGTGCAAACACTGTAGTAGTACTGTAGTATGATGTTATAATGTGTTATAATGGTTGGGAGACACTGAACAGGAAGTTTCATTCTTCCTTTTGGAAGCCTCCGTCTGTGCTTGAAGCAATGAACGTGGTAGAGTCCTGTGTGCATGAATACGCATGCGTGCAGGCATGCACTCACTCCTGGGGGGTGGGGAATTTCTCAAGCAACATACAACTAGTCCCACTTCACTGACTTTGGTCAGGTGGTTGTGCATAAAACATGTCGGCACTTGAGGGGACCAACCATGGCGAAGCCACCGGTGCTTCTTTCTCCCCGCTGGCAGCGTGGTTTTGACTACGTTTTCAGAATGCAAACACAATGAGACGTTTGTCTTTCGCACCCTGTCAACGTGCAGCGCACAATCACGCTGTCACTATCGCTGCACTTGGATAAAACCAACTGCAGTCAAGCAGAGAATAAAAGATTTGTCAGCTGCAGAAAGCGTTGCGAAGCGTCCACTTTTAAATATAGTGTTGTATTTACCTCAGATTGATACAGATACACACAGTACATACAAGATACAGTCTTAAGTAAATGGTAATCCAGTTATAAAACCACGTTCAGCAGTGCTGCCTGTTGTTGGGACATTGTCGTATACTTGTGCAGATATATTTCCTTTCCGACACTTTTTTCTAATAACTTCCCACCTGGATATCAGACGACATCAACCAATCATTGACGAGTCCACCAGCCTCCTTCAGATGCTGCTGCTGCATTTGGCCTGACTCTCATAATCTGGCCTCTCTGCGCAGATAAGTGGCCTAGTGGGATGAACTAATTGCAGGATTTTAGAAACCGGCCTTTTTGAACGTTTTATAGTGGAAAACCAACAGGTGCAACCTCTACCATTAAACATGGTGGCTGTGCTGATTCCGCAGCCGCCGTGGCTCAGTGGGACGCACGGAGGCGTCACTAATTTTATTTGCACCAGCTGTGCTTTTGCAGCTTGATAGTGCTGCGTGCGGGGGTTCAGCGAGTGCAGGTCATGCCTTTAACCGGTATTCTTTGTTAATCAAAGGACAGCAAACCTATTGGACTGTGGACCTCCGTCTCTGATCCCTTAAAAGAAAAACGTGTTCTAAGCATCGCACCCTGAGGATGTGTGTGACCCGAGTTATATTTAGCCGTTTCCTTTTGCACTTGAATAGATCATTTTTCTTTTGCACCAACAGCCAAAATTTAGAAACCAAAATCCACTGAAGTGGAGTTGATTAGGCTCCACAGGCACGGAGATATTCCGTCTTTTGGACATCTGGATCACTGCCAGGATGAATCGTTTGAGAGATTTAAAAAAACGCTGCGTCACTGTTGTGTGAAGGCCGTCAGATCTGACACGTCGCTCTGGGGATCAAATTCAGGTGAGAGCAAAAAAAGAATCCTGAGCTTTTCCAGAAAAGAAGCCCAGCAGGATGGAAAAACGGGAGTTCGAAGCAGCCGGTTATCTCTGTGGTTGTTTTTTTTCATTTATTTCCATCCATCAGGTTTACTGATTCAGACTGTCAGTGGAGGTTGAGTGCATTTATTATTGTTACCTCTGCTTGCACGGCAGAGAGGAAGCATTTACATTAACACGTATAAACGCAGAGGTTGATGCATTGGAATGGATCGGGCACTTTCAAGGCAATCCATCATGTCCCTTCTTCCGCTTGTCAAATCTGCTGAACTTGCTGTTTGCTCTTCAAACCCTTTTCAAACGGAGCAGAAGATGTTTTCACGTCGCAAAATCCAGGGAGTTCCACGGAGGACTTGGGCGTTTTCACTTTATTCTTGACGCCAAAACACATGTTAAATGAGTCGTTATCGGGCTGCTTTACTTTGGAGATTTAAAGTTTTACCACAAAACAAGTCCAACAAATTGTTACGTGTGTGTGATTTATTTTGCCGTGTATTTGCCGACAGTATTCAGAGCAACTTGCATCATGCCCATGTCTCGTTGAGTTCACTAGTGTAGTGTGGTTTCACATATACGCAGCGCATGTCGACCCTGCAGGGTGGGGGGGTCGACAGAGGGAACGATCTCCGCAGTAAGAGTTGGAGCCTTCAGGCTGGTGACTGCACCACACGTACGCACAAACGCACACAACGGTTGTGTCATTCGACATAGTAATGAGACATGAATAATGCATGTGCATACATTGGACGGTATTTTGTTTGGAATCTGGTAAAAAGGCTCTTTTCCGGGTTCCGGTTTTATGGCGAAAGAGAGGGTTTGTTTACAGGAGATTTGGGTCGAGTGTATTTTCTTTTTGAGGAGTAGTTTTTACACAAAGGACACTTTTGAAAATGTCGGCCGGTGCTCAGTTCTCAGTCCGCTGTTTCAACTGGATGCTGTTTTTAGTCGTGTGTTTATCATTTCAGCTCTGCTCAAGTTGTGGAATCATTCTGAATGTGAAACGGGGGAAACGGGGGAGGCTTCCCGGACAGAAGCATCTAATCTCGAGCGTTGACAGGCAGAGCAATCAAGCCTCCGAATCGCTCAGGATGACGGACGGCTCATTTTCTCTTTCGCATCTTAATGATTAATCGTCCTGCCGTGTTTATTTATATTTTGTAACAGCCATGCTGACTTTGACAGTCTGACTAACAGTGGCAGTTATTCAACTTACCCTTTATGCCCCTTCTCTTTTCCACCAGCAGCATCACAAAGTGATGCTCGGGGGAATCTGCTGCGGCGATTCCAACCAGCACGTCCAATCTTCCTGGTGGCCGTCCAAACGGCCACCAGGCCTGCAGAGAGCAGGCCTGGTGGCCTGGTGGCTTTGCTGCCACTGCGGAGTCGCTGCCGGCGGCGTTCCACTGGCAGCGGAGCAGCATGAAGGCAATCAGACCGAGCCTGTGGGGGGGGGGGGGGGGGGGGGGGGGCGCTCGGTGCGACCCCGGCCCGCTCCTGAACCAGGTGTTTGTTTCGATTAAACTCTCCTCTTACTTTTGCTTAAATGTATTCTTGACTGGCGGTCGGTTGAGGAGTTTTGTAAACCGACAGTGGACTCTTTTATCTGGAGGCAAGGAGATTATTGTGAAGGTGGGACACCAATCGGAACACGGAAGAGTAATGAGTCTAGAAATCAAAGAAATACAAACATTTCCCAAATAGCAAACATGGGAAATTGACATTGAATGTACTAATATTTTTAATAAAAAGAAGTTGAATGTCAGGCCTAACACCCTATAACTGTTACATTATTTAAGATAAAGTACAGCCTCAAGTACCTTCATTGCTTTTATAACACAGTTACCAGCGACATCTTCAATAATAAGAGTTCGGGGGTTGTTAGGCAACATTATTGTATTATTGGACGATAAAAGCACAGCCTCTCGTACCTTATTGCTTTTATAGTACGGTTACCAGCGATATTATAAAAATAGTAAGTAAATAGCTAAATAAATACACCCTGTAACTCACTCTCAACCAATGAGAACGCTGGATTTGTCTCACTGGATTATTGTATGCCTGAGCCAAAACGTTACACCGGCATGTTCTCAGCAGTATGGTCTGGTGTTTTATATTCCTTATTAGTGAAGCACTTATTAAAAATAGAGGACATTGTAATTGTTAAGTGGACACTCAGTGCTTATGGAGGTATTTTGTTATTGTATTCAGACCTCACGGCCGGAGTGGACGCTCAAAAGCCAAAAGGCCAGTGTGAAAGGTGTGAATGGGGATCTGCAGCTTCGTTTGAAAAGTGCAACCTCATCAACATCTCCGAAAGAGGCCGTGAACGCACGGAAATACAACAACGGTTTTTTTTTCCCCTCAAAACTCGTTTAACAATCATCATAAAGCCTCATGCGTATCTCAGGACTGATTCCACCGTACGTGTACAAACGCTTCTCATTTCCACTTTCTAAGTGAGAAATGTAGTGATGGAATCAGACAGGAGTCAGGCAGCAGTTTGTAAGTTCACTTATTAAAAATGTGATTGCATTAGCACCGTTAATTGATAATGAGTATTTCATTGTTTTTTTGCAGAGATAAATAATTTAAATTGCTGTGCATATTATAATAACATTATTAGGTTGGGAGAATACATTACATTCTTTTATGAGAAATGTGTCTCGTTCGAGAGGTGGTGAACAAAATGATTATCAACGTTTCAAAAAAATGTGTGTGACTATTGTCAACTCTGGAGGGGGCGTGGAAGATATCATTTTATTTAGTTAATGAACCCTGAACTGTCTTATTATGGCAATTATCACTCATATTGCAGCTAAGACGCTACATGATTACCTGCCTTTTGAAGAACAATTGCAACCAGCAGCTCGCTGCACGGAGGATTGTTGTTCCGGACTCACATGTGTGGGAGTGCGATTAACCAGCTTGGCTGCTCCATATAGTACAGAGGGGTTACCAGATGATACCTTTGCAGGCACGTTAGATCTGTTGTACACATCTTTTTCGGCTATATCTTTTATCGTTGAGGGTTTTTTTCCTCCTCCCACCTGCCTCCAGGAGTTGAATATGTCAACTTGCTTGACGTGAGGGTCATGTTAAATGACACGTAATGTAATGTGATGTTGAGATCTGTTGCCTCTGCTCCTTTGCCTCCTGTAGGTCATCAGACTTCGGCCTTTAGACATCAGCCTTTAGACCCACGTCGAGAAGTCTTGAAGAGTATTTTTGTTGAAAAATTGAACAAATGGATCGGCAGAGAAACAAAACGTGAAACAGAAAGAACGATGCATTATGAAACGGAGATGCCTCTGTTGCAGGATGCTCTCAGGCCTGTTGGTTCATTTACAACACACAGCCACAAAGTGCGCAAAAAGTTCACACGAAAGACGGCATCAACACTTCCGACTAACTGGAAACTTCATTGCAAAGTCACATGAGAGTCTCGACTATTTATGAGGTCTTTGAATGGAATTTTGTGGCAATCAAAAGTGTTGACAGAGGATAATGAAATTAAGAATGCTCTCTGCGGTTCAAACGATTCCTCCTCCCTACGACCCTGCTTTGTGGTTCCTTTGCCGTCTTTCGGATCGGCAGAGAGATGCACACAGACTCTCCTGGACATATAGAAGGATTCTTTGGTAACGTTGCTCTTTTAGGGTAAACATGAGGTAAAATGTCAAAGACAGAAAGAGAAAATAATCTTGTATTCCTGCTGTGTGAATGCTTTCCAGAATGAACGTATACATCCACATGGCGATGCATTATTCCGGGGACGTTCACAAAGTCTCAGAGGTGGACGGACTTCTCAGTTATGTGTGAGCAACATACACATGTAATGATCTGATGTTAATTGTGCCCTTTAATATAGGTTTTCTTAAGTCTTCTAAATATTGGTATGACGTTCGCCTTCTTCAGATCTCTTAAATATAAAAAGACAAATATGAAAGTCTCTGCAATGGCACTCGCAGTGCTCCCACTATAGGAGGCAGAGTGATAATCTCAGACCACGCCGTTGCTATGCAACTGCAGAAAACCCATTTGAAACAAGGCAACTTTCCTAAAGTTTCATTTTTTAAACACTCCACATTGTCAGAATTGTGCAAATGATTTCAGAGAAAGGAAATGCTTTAGTTTAAAGTGATGACCGAGCTGGCTGTAAGACCTCTGTGTGAAAACAGCAAGAAGCTTTCTGCATTCGTTGTTCTGAATACCTGCAGGAGTCATTTCAAAGCGTGCCATTAATTAGTTCATTTAAAAAAATCTATTGACAGCCCTAGTTAATACACTCTCTGTCGTTTTTAACGGCCTTTAGGTTCCCTCTAGTTTTTGTATATGAATTGCAGATAAAACAATGAGTGATGCAGAAATGAGCAATTACAGCAGCTGGAATGAGGAACCCTTTTCTTCAATCAAAAGCTGCACTGAGGAACTGCGTGGGAGTAATTCTCTGTGAAAGTGACCTACTCACCACTCTGCTCCAGAGAGAGCAGTAAATAGAGCACGACACTGTCAACACACACACACACACACACACACACACACACACACACAGAGGGAGAGATGTGTGACTCGTCAACTTTCAATCATTGTCACATTCTTTGTTCCTTAATTGCTCGAATGAATGTCCTTTACTAATTTCTTTACGTGTTCGCTCCTGGGCAGCAGCGGCCTGTAGCAGCTTGAACAACCATTGCTTTATAAACCTTTTATTTAGCTCAGTTCGGCGCGTTCTTCATGACCACTAGTTACGGGGGAAAGACATCCGAGAGTAGAGCATGTATGGAGGAACATTTTAATTGACTGCAACCACCAGCAGTCGCTGCCTCTGCATTATCAATGTCTCTCAGAGAGCGATACAAAATAATGGTTTAAAGATGATACAGAAATTTGTTTCTCCCTCATGTTAGCACGCCCGGCGATCTTCCATCAACCCATCAATCAAATGTGTTTTTTCTCCACGATCAGTGCAAGGTGAAAGGTCTCATTATGCCTTAACTTTCTCAAAGGCCTCCATATGTGCAGCACTTTGAGTCTTACAGGCTTAATAAGGGGAATTGAGGACCACACACTCTAATGTACAGTCCCAAAGCCTTTGGAGCTGAAACCATAATTAATTGAAAATAATTACTGCTTTCATAGACTAAATTGTATTAGAAAATGGTTTCATAGCCGTTTAAAATGACGTGGCGAGAGCTTGATTTGACTCCACTTTCAATACTGTTGTTTTGCAGACGCGATACAACTTTGCTTGAAACTCAGTAATTCATTCATAATGCTTGGAAATCAGTAACTAGCAGTAAGATAAAAACTAATGTTTCATCCTTTGTGATGTTATATCTGTTATATATACAATGTCGGTATATTGAGCCCAACATGCATATCTTTCTATGAGCAAATGGGTCAAAAACTGGCGACAGAAAACAATACACAACCAGAATGATGTAGTAAATAAATTGCCGCTTAAGAAATAACAAAAAAAAAGGAACATGAGCTAAAACAACATCTTTAAACGGGGATGCATAACAAGTCCCAAGAGGCCGTGCACAAACGTAGCATGGAAACCTTCACTGGCAGGTCGGCACATGCATGTAATTGCATATGCTGCTGATGTACCGCTGCTCTGCTTACAAGCCAATTAGTGGCAGACAGACATTGGCCCCTGCAAGTGTTGGCAAACAAAATAGAAAGGAGAGGTCTGTTGTGAGGCCCCAAAAAAATCAATTCAGCTGCCTTCAAATGCCTTTAATAGCCAACATCTCTGACCCGGTCCACTGTGCCCCCCCCGCCCCTCAAGGTCATTTCATAAATTGCCAAAGAAAACAAGATGCAAGATGTAAAGATGCAAACTAAACATCACTGGCCCAGAGACTCCGGTTGCTCAGCCACCACTGTAGAACGATATTAGATAGAGATAACAAGCAGTCTGAATACATGATATGTGCAATTGGGGAAAATGTCCCGGTTTGCAGAGGTGCACGGGGAGGCTCTTATTTCTCCCTGTTAAATGATACGGCAGCGATGTGGACGCTGAACAAAGGCAACTAATTGCTGAGGAGGGGAGATACCACGAGACACAACTTGCGGTAGATAGTTTGTAGTTATCAAAAACCTGCAGCAGCATCAACAGACTGCTTGCTAGTGTCTGCACTTAAAATGCATCCAATGCCTTAGCTAGCTTTGAATAACAATGCTTAGAGACTCTGCAGAAGAGCCTGTGTTCTCTGGTGGTTTAAACCGTGTTACTCTGTAAATAGAAATACATGCACACACTTGAACCAGCGCTGATAAGGGATTAGACACTATTATTACAACTCTTTATGACTTCTGCATGATCATTTGCAATGAGCGACACATTTACATGTGTAGTAGCAGCATAAAGGCGTTAGAGACAAATGCGTTTACACATCAACCTATTCACACTCCTCAAACTGGACTCGTTCTATACATTATATTCAAATGATCATCACGGTTTATCTTGTTAGCAGCTAATCAATCATAAAGTTTGCAACAGGAGTCTCATTGGGCATCAATTAAACTGCAACGGCAACATTTCTCCAAATAAAAATAAAATACAATGAACCAGTCAGAAGCTTGGACACATTTTCTCATTTCATTAAGTGTTGACTTTTGACTGCACAGCACAGATTATAATTCAAAGTCAAATGTTTGTGACGTTGTTGAATCTTGCATGAGAGCATTTGGTTTCAGGACACGTGATGTCGGGCTTAGTTGCTGCCTTCAGTTGCCCTGTTGTGATCTTTCTTTTTAATTTGGGGTGATGCCTCATTGATTCCGTATTTGCATAGTCAGTGTTTGAATAAGGAATTTATAGGTGGCTCTGACTTCTCTGTCACTTTTAGTATCGGCAGGAAAAGGAGAAATGGCATCATTTGACCCGCAGTCCTTTTCCGCCGCGTCTCGTTCGGTATTTCTTTTTTCTTTAGCACCTCTGTGGTTCATACTCACCGTACCAACGTGTTTTTCCATTTCAATATATACTTAAGCATGGAAAAACAAACGAGACATCTCTCAGGTTACAACAGATTAGCAAATGTTGTGACTTTTTAAAACACCTCAATAAAAGTGTGAATGATACGAATGATAAGTTCCATTCGTTCGCTGTGAATACTTTGGGGTTTGGATCCTGCAGCGATGACGGTGCGCTGAAGGCCCAATAATGAGAACAAAGGGATGCACACGTTGTTCAACGTTCCCTTGGGGGAAACTAGGACCTGAAAAATGCCAGGCAACCTGTGTGTGACGCGACGACTGACAGCGCCGCAGTTTTTACCTGATGAATCAAATCCCAGCAGCCTCTGCTTCTAAACTTCTACCTCACAATGAGAATGTCGGCCTTTGACGAGACAAATGCTTCACTCACATCCGTCATTCTAGGTTTAAAAAATAACCGATAACTCAAAAGCCTTCCTAGTGTGAACGAAGACCTATTGTAAAAAAACCCTTCTTCCAGTCTCAGGGGACTGCAGTCCATCCCATCATCCGTTGGGTGGGCAGACCCTGGATCAATCGGCAGTCGCATTCACAACACATTACACTCCAATTCAGCTTCCACGTCTGCGGTCTGAAGCATCGGGAGGAAACACACGCAGACAAGGTGGAAATACTAAACTATGAGAGCTGCTGCGAGGAATCCTTCTTATCTTCTTATGAGTCTAATTTAATATTAAAGCACTTTCTAAACAGATAAATGTGGCGTGACATTCAGATGCATCCAGGGTGCATTCGATTTCTTTACTGGCGGTCAAGGTTAATGGAAACAAATCACGATGCCGGTGAATATTCAGCCGATTGTAGTTTACTTTTCAAAGCCGCTTGTGAAAATAACTTTGCTGGAGGCCAAGGTGCTACTGCCGAGCTCTTTTCTCATTTTTCTTTGGATTCCTCCATATATTCATAAGCAAAACCTTTAAAATAATAAAAAAAAAGAAATAATAAGAAATAATAATCAAACTAAATAAGAAATTTAGTTACACTTTTGTACTGTAGATGCATTTTAAAAATTAAAACTGGTGTTGAAGGCTACAATTATGGTTTGAACTGTTAAGAGAAATGCTGTTCCGGAAAGTGGTCGAAGTAGAACGGGAACGCTTCCTACGTGGACCAATGTACAGGAAAAGGGATCAAGCCTCCAGAAGTGCATGAAGCCCTTTTTACCGATCCACGTGGAAAAGTGTCACGACATTTGTGGTAACTTTCTTGTTTCTTTTTGATGAACCCTTAAAATACGCTGACGCTGCATGATGTCAGCGAGAGGGCATCAGCTGCTGTGACAGGTTGGGAAAACTCTCTCGCCCGCTTCGAAGTGCTGGATATTATTTCTGCATGTTTCTACTGCTTTGGCTTCTTCTCATTTAAGTTCACAGAAAACACTCTCATTTCCTCGAATTTGACAGCGGGGGGGCGGGGGGGGTGGAGTCTTTAGCTGAGGCGGGCGACAAACCAGCACCGCCATTAGGGCTGCGGAGGAGGCCGAGCGCGCTCCTGGTCGTAGACCGACGCAAATGACTGCGCCGGGGGGAGGGAGGGCGATTCCCCCGCCCCTGGGGCTCCTGCTAGTTGATCGTTAGCCGGCCTGGTTTGATTGATATGGCGGAATCCTGATGGCAGGTGGACGACTCATCTCCACACGGCGGTGCCCGGTGATTCATCTCATTTTAAGATGCATCTGCAGGAGTCGACTCCTCCCGGAGGGGCCGCTGAGAATTAAAGCGTGTAATAATGCAGCACAGTCTGAGCTAGTTGAGTCGGGCTTAAAGTGGAATGTCAGTGTTACGCATCGTTTTTAATCAACTGCCCAGGCGGATTGTTGCTCCGGTTGAATGTCTCTAAAGCGGCACAAAGCAAGTGTCGGATTAATGACTTAACCCGCCATTGTGACACAGAAGTGTACTGTGTTGACACGCAGGTGCAAACAACACAGGGAATGATTCATTGCAGTTCCTCGCACTCGAGGCCGACAGTCGCAGCGACGCACCCCGACACCAGCAGTGGATTGATCAAAGCTGATAATCAGCCATCTTGAAGTCCAGCATTTATTCACCATGTGCAGGTTGACGCTTACGGTCGGGGAGGCGATGTGGCGGCGGAAAGGGAGGCTTGAAGTTAGTTCGCCGATGGATTCGAAGACGGTTTTGCTGAGATAAGGGCACATGTGGTGAGAAAAACAATTAACCTTGATAAGTAATGGACAACTAAGGTAAAAACAACGGAGGCATAGGCGCCAAAGGTTAATGGTCTGGTAGAAATGGTTGTTTCTGCCCTCAGCAGATTATTGTAATTATAGGTGAAATGTTTTTTGTTATGGTGCCTCGACCGTGGCACTGTAAAGAGAGGATGGAGGATCAGCATGCTCATTTCACACTGCTTGGAAGGACAAGTCTTATTCAGTGGGGCTCAGTCAAAGGGCTCAAGGGCTGTGGAGGTCGTTGGTAACCATGGATTCCTTCTTTCCACAGTTAAGGCCTTCGGCTTGAAAGCAAAGCGCAGCCTCAGAACTCATTGTCTGCGTCAGATGTTTAATTGGAACGAAGAAATGAGGGATCTTATTTGGATTCTCGCTCAAAGGACTTTTCCCAATAATGTAAAAGTTTCTGTGGAGGTTAGATGTGAAATAATGTATTTTTCTCTAAGCCGGCTGAATTTCATACTGGGCAAACATAATTCAAAATTGAAGCGTGTAATTAACACATAAAAAGTTTCTGATGGACAATATACATAATTATGAGACAATCAGCATGATAATACTTCCCTGAAGGCATTAAGAAGGATAGTTACCATATTATATAGTATTTTGCATTAATGTGTAATGTGTGTGATTTGTGGAAATGAAATAACATGTTTGGGGGGGTGTATTTGTATTTTTCTGTATATTCATCTTGAATCATGTGTAAATTTGGCAATTTTTAAAGATTCATGCATGAGTAGGATTCATCACTAATTCACTATTATAAAAGATACCAGAAGGCAAAGATCTTATGATATTAATGCTGCTGGATCAACGTCTGACACGAGGGAGCTGTTGAGGAATCACGCAATTCATTCCAAATAGATGGCCATGATGTAGTAAATTTCTGCATTAAATTCATGACAATGTTTAATTAATTCAAAACTACAATATGCAACTTTTGCCTTCAGGCAGAAACCTCCCTCTCCCCCTTTTTAATCCCCAAAACCCTCAGTGGGGCAAGTTAATGCCCTGACATTTCCTGATGATCACAAAAGTAGAGCGCACTCTAAATCATCATTTAGTATTAATGTAATACACTTTCATTCATACCCTCATATTATTTTTTAGCAAACTAAGAACAGTCCTTCAACAAGAAGGGATCAGCGGGCGTGCGACATGCTGCAGAACGTGCTGAAGCGCTTCCATCATGCCTCCGACGCATCAGAGTAATCAATACATGGGGAAGTAGGGAATGTGCGCCTGAAAATCAAAATATGCTACTGTTGAAATCATTTTGGAATCAATTGCTTTCATTGCCTTTAACGGTCGTTGAACAGTCTTTTACTTTGGTGACATATTGGCTGCCGATAGATTTAGTTTTTTAAGAACTAATTGCACATATTAAGTGGTGCGTTTGCCGGAGAAATGAGCAGAGGAATTACTCCGCCCATTTCTCCGCTGTACGTCGCGCCTCTCTTTGTTTTGCTTCCAATGCAAAAAGCTCTCTCCATCTCGATGTAACTGACTGCAGCTAGCGGCCGTTTCGTTTCCGCGGTCAGCCTTCCTAGGTACGTCCCAAAGGTACGTTAAAACAAAGTGCGTTAAAATACGTTGCCGCCTTAATATCAAACACATTAACCGCATGGATTAACGCGTTTATGTTGACGGCTTTGCTCTTAACACCGTAGTGCTTGAAATCTCGGACACCAGGATGAACATCCAACTATAAAGCGAGGAGCACCCTCCTGCCTGCTTGGGCTTGTTGGGGGGGTCATGCTGGTCCCAAGAAGTGCTTTGTTGAATTTGCTGCAATTTGGAAACTCAACGCGTAATTTGGAAACTCAACGCGTTAAGACCCTTCGAGTAAGCGAGTCACCGGCCTTTTGAGGCGCAGCATGGGCGACTCCAGAAGCCACGTGAAACAAACCACATCTGACATCTCGTCGCTGTAAGCTGTGCGTCGTTCTGACTCGGTAGGTATTGTATTTGTTCAGATGGACTGGATGCTTATTGAATTGTAAAATAGGATTTGTGGATCAATAAAAAGTCATTTTTTAATGTTCCCAGTGAGACGGCACCCGATTTTAGCCTAAAACCACTTTTATTTTCCTGAATGGGAAAGTTGAGTTGGTGAGATTTCCTCTCTTCTTCTCTTGCTCTTCCTCTCCTCTGTGTGGCTGCTCGCTCTCTCTCTCGCTCTCTCTCTCTCTCTCTCTCTCTCTCTCTCTCTCTCTCTCTCTCTCTCTCTCTCTCTCTCGTGCACAGAAACACACACTGTACACAACTAACGTGTAGTTACTTTGCAAAGGAGACATTTTTCCCTCCACTTCTCTCTCGATTTCCTCTTTCAAATTCCTCCTGTGTGTTTTCTATCCTCTCACGGTCGGTTGAGCTTTTCATGCATTGTCAGGCTTGTATAAATGTTTAACAGGAGGGGGAAGAAACAAAGAGACTGAGACAAGGGGGTAAGTCCCTCCTCTGAAATTGAAGGTATATTTCCCATGAAGTGCTGTGTAGTGACGTGGAAGCGTCTTTCATTTTGTGCCTTCTGATGTTGTCGGCCCTTTTATAGCAAGTGGGGAATCATATGCATGCTTCAGACGTCCCAGTGCGAGTTAGTCCACCAGCAATAACTATGCTGGGTGGTTTAATAAACTTGGTATCTTCTGTAGCAGCTTAAGGAGTCTTTTACTGAAGTAGCTTCATTTGTATTCTTTCCAATAGCCATCATTGGGGACACACTGAGAAGTAATCTGAAGTTATTGAAAGAATATACATTTTAAGGGGCGGCAGCATCTGACCCCCTTTCCCAGTGTGTTCCTGGTAGAACCAGCATGGGGACCATCAGAAGGACCAACTCAAGGCTTCAAAACCACAAACCAATGGGTCATGTCACACTTCCTTCATGTGCAGTCTACCCCAGCTCTGGATTTACAGTCCAAGGACGCAAGATCATGTGACGCTCCTCACAAGTCAAATATCCGCCCAGCAACAAGCACTGCAGATCGACTGAGATGTAAACAGACAGAAACAAATGCCATGACAAAAGGCTGGAGTCGCAAACGTTGCCATTATTGAAATGTGACGCTTCACTGCAGGACGGATTACACATATTTTGAGCCAACATACCCAATCAAATTCAAAAGGAAGGCACAGAAAAGTAAAGATAAAAGCCCAATGTGATCCCAATCCTGAGATGAGTTCACTCCGAGAGACAATGACTCCGTTATCAGAGCGGCACAGGACGGACACACGGGGGGTTTAATAACCACAGATAAAGTCCTCGCACAGAATGTGTCTAATTAGAAGAAGACACTAGATATTCTGTGGGCTTTTTTTGGTGACCTCACATGTTTTTTTATATTCTTACAATTCTATCACATATGAAAATAATTCATTATGAGTATGTGTTATTTATATTAAATCAACTTTAAACCTAATGCTGAGATGTTATGTCTTTATTTGAATAAAGTAAGTGTTTTACCTCAAATGGATGTTAACAACAACCAATATATATTGGATCAAATCCTAGTCAAATTCCAAGTTAGCCATGTTTGTGTTTTTCCGGAAATTTGGGGAAATCATGAGGAAATCTCTCTCACTGGACCTTTTTGAATATCATTCGAACGCCCCAGACCTCACTATGAAGATGTTTTTTGATGTAGAGCGAAGGTAGGCTGCTTATGAAATGATTCGCAATGACATATAATGTGGAGTAAGCCTTAATACAACTAGTTTAGGAAAACCCTAGAAAAATACCAATTTAAGACATATGAAAAATGCAGAGCACCTGACACCCAAACATGGAAGCAATATTTTTTTGACCTTATCCACAAAAATTACACTTGAAAAGCTGCGCTGCAAAGGAATGCTAATGAACTATAGTGCCGGTCTATTTGTTCCATTTGTTGGAGATGTCTGCAGGTGCAAAAAAGCATGAGTTGGCCATCCATGACCAGCAATCATGTCCTGTCTATTAGACTGCTGGGAAATAACACGGGAGTAAATAAGTAATTGAGAGGAGCTACGACATTCTTGGAATTACCGCAGCACACATGTCACAATCCAATTACTCTATCTATGTTCGCGGCAGATCTGATCGCTCCTCAGTTCCAAGTCATTTCCAAAGGTTAATACTTGCCACACATTTATTAACCTGCGCCTGCATTGTTGTGATTCTTGCACAAAAACCCTAATGGAGAGAGAAAAACAGGAATGTTCTGACACATTAAAATGTCAACACTTTGATGCATGAAATTATTTATGCTCCACAGTTCATGAATGCAGCATTTCCCTATGTGGGTATATTGGATTTTTCCAAAGGGGGAAGCAGCTTTTATCCAGGTGTTTGCTGGCGTTCAGAAAACAAGGAAGGATCCAAAGCCGGTCCCTTTAAAATAGTTAGTTATACTGTTGATCAAGTTGTCTTGATTCACTTGTTTTCTACGGTGATGAGACGTGATATCCAAAGCTCACATCGCAGCTTGTGTTTTGTAACCAGTTGCTTACTAATGTAAAATTAACTTGTATCACGATTTGTGAGCATAACACATGAATATTCTTTTGCTGTGAAGGGTTTCCCAAAGACCCTTTGGGATTTGTCCCACTTGCAAAATTAGCATTTCTTTCATTCGTTCTGTTTCATGTTCATGCAAATGAAGGAAACTAAATCCAAACTATTATAATAGAATGAATAAAGAAAAGTCTTCCCATCATTACTGAGCGCCCACTGAGCTTTTATTTCAGCATCAGTCCTCAGCTAGTCTGCTAGTTTGTTGAGTCATAACATTTTTTAAACCAAAATAATGCGTTGGAATGAAAAATGAAGACAAGGTGTCTAAACCACATGTCAGTGTTTCTGAGAAAGTCAAGTCACACGCTGTATGTCCGTGTGGACATACTCCGATCATAATTGCAGAGGTTTAGCCTCAGTCCAATTTGAAATGACTGTAACCGAGAGAAACCAGGTTACTGGCACACTGGCTACGGGAGAAACTGGAGACTTACTTTGCCTCCAGAATTCACTTAAACCCTCTAAGCTTTATGGCTGTCGATGTCAAGCAGCCTGTTCCATCGCCGTTCACCTTGAGGCTCCCCTTGGAGATTGGCTTCTCTGGAGCTAGCTGATATGGACTGGAGCCCAATTTCCTTTTGGCTAATTAGCTTGGCTACAATACCAGTGGCAGTCCTTATCTGCCACCGAGCCTTCTGCTCTCTGTCTTTTGTAGGTTCGCAGAAAGATGGCTTCTCCAAAAAGCCCTGAGCACTGGGTTTTATCTTTCTTATGGTCCTAAAACATCTCATACCCATATTTCACCAAGGCGTAATGAGTGGTGAAATTATTTTATAAGATCTACGTTAGCAAACGCCTCAAGCTCAATTCACTTTACTGACTGAATGTCAGAACACACTGGATTAGACATGGCTCTAAACATCCCTGCACAATTATCACAGTGGTAAAAGGGTTGAAAAACCCAGTTTTGGGCTTTCTTGTCAATAGTTTGATGAGGAAATCAAGACAATTTTCATGTCTGTCAGGTAAATATGAAGCTACTGCTAGCCGCCAGTTAGCTTAGCTTAGCATAACAACTGGAAACATGCTGAAGTATGTTAGGGTGCCTGGCTAAAGAATAGTGTGGTAAATAGGAACCAATTTGTGGTCATTTGTAGAATTAGAACAGATAATGTGATAAACATAAGTTGATATATTTTGTTTTTTTAGGATTAGGAACAGTTGCAGGTTGTTTTGTTGCAGGTTGTGTTGTTGCAGAGAGCCAGGCAAATGTTGTCCATGTTTTCCTTCATATTTAAGACAGGCATTGATTTTCTCATTTAACTTAGCATGACTGAACTAATTCTCACACGTTATCTATTTCTTGAAGTAAGATGTTTCAGTGTTAGAGGACAGCTGCTGTATTTCCATTGTTAATCAGACAAAAATCCCATTGAAGCTAGTTTCATTCATTATGTCATCTGATCAGTTATTTTATGCATGAAGGTCTCAGTTGCCCTGTTTTGTCCCGTAGCTCCTCATTTGTCAATCCCCTGACTGCCTGCCACCAATCGCATCCACTAAAATGCATCCACTCAGCAAAAATACTAATTGTATGTTTGCAGGATATCGTCAACAAACCGAATTTTAAATCATGTAATCCTCAGAAAGCAAAGTCCCAGAACAGAGATATTAATGGTCATTTCCCACTTTATTTTGCCTTTTGTGACGTTTTGACATTTTGAGAGACATTTTTTCTGAGACGAATAAAATATACATACTGGTGTTGCTGAATTTGTAATTTGAATATTACAAACCTATATATTTTATACATATAAATATTCAAAGGTCATTGTTGGAATATTTCAGTGTTTGACTGTATTGAGCGACCAAGACTTCTTTTTGGTTCTGAGGGCCCGAGGGTATTCTGAAGACCAGTAGCTGTCTGTCGATCCAATGCAAATGTGTCTCTATTGAGTGGAAGAATTACAGCAACGAGGGCTTTGCTGTGACCACAAAGCTTTATTCGTTGTATTAGCACCTGGCTTAAGAGAATCCGCGCTCGATCCAATGAAAATAAAGAAAACGTATTCCTGCAATAAGAGTCAGTTAGTGTGCTGCTTGTTTGATGACAGCAAGAACAATGGGAAGAAATACATTTGAAGGGAAATTACCTGACAAACACACACGCTCTAATGTCTCCTTAATGTGTTTCTCTGGAACATTTGGCTGCAAGGAATCGCAGTGTGACGCATGTACGCGATAACAGCAGGATAAAGGAAGCATAAGCCCATACAACTGTTTCCAGGATCATTAAACTTTAATGCACACATAACTAATGCAGTTAAACCTCCAGCTCTCCTCTTGTCCCAGACCACCAGACCTGCCGGTTTCACATATAAACTAGATTAGGTTCCACAGACATGACCGACGGCTTTCATGTAATAATGCAGCGTCCTGTGATGGCGGTGGGGAGAGTGACTGTGGGCACAAATACGTGACTCGCAACACGCCTGACAAAAGACACAGAATCACCGCCAAGCAAGCGATGTCAAAGCAACCTAATTTGCCATCATTGAAACCCATCTTGATTAAGCGGGGGCTGGACACCCCGCCTGGGAGTTAACCGATTGGTTCTTCCCTTTCCCTCTCTGTGTTGCGGGGTTTCTAGTTTACCAAAACTGAGCGTTGAGGAGCTCCAAACACAGTTTCTCAGTGTCGTCAAGACCTTGCAGTGTCGATGGCTTCACATTTAATTTGGGTCTGAAACCTGTTAACAGTTTGGCTTATCATTTTTTTTACAGTTTACCTTTCCAAATAAGTTAGACCAACATGGTTCTGTGATTGCTTGTTTTAGTTGCCGTCCTGAATGTATTTTAGAAATATCAGTGTAGCCTACCACCGTAATTATAAATACATATCAGATGCATTACGGAACAAATATATAAATATCTCACTGAAACGACAGCCTGAAATGTGGTTTCATATACAGAGGATTTTAAAGCAGTGATTTAAAATATCACAGTGATTTGGCTGCAGTCTGAGATGCTGGGTCCCAGAAGCGGGGCAGACATAATGACTCAGAATAGACTCGTTTAAACTGTTCACTCTGCCATTAGTCCATATATGTATAAAAGAGATAATGGCGTGGGGAGATGGCAGGAGCCTCCACATATGCAGCAGCCTCACAGTGAAGCTCCCGACTGTCAAATTAAAAGCAGCGTCTGGCATTAGAGTCCGCGTCAAGGAGGCACATGGCAGTCCACACCTGCCAAGGCTCCCACAGTGGTTGGCAGGCGCCGGAACTGAGCTTCATACGAGCAACAGGCAGACACACGTCTTCATCGTTTATTTGCAGCCCACGCTGGAAATGAAAGAAATGGTCCTCCGTCCGAGGCCAATGTTAATGTTGCTGAATATCAACACAAGAAATAGTGCTGAGGTGCCTGTAGTGATACCACAGATGGATACCACCGAATTAAGGTGACCACCGAGGGGAAAATGTTCCATTTCACGAGTTTTGTCACAGCAACCGGCTGACGGAGAGACTTTATCAGAGATCAGATTAAAGGAGGTTAGCTTCACCCTGCTGGCTCGAGAATCTTAATCACAACCTGACTGTTAATGCACTTTCTCATTGCATCTGCCATCAGCAACAGCAATCCTGACGCGCCAAATACAACATATTCACTAATTAAAAAAACATCATGAATCTGTCTTGTGTGAATTGTGAGAATTTTGAGGCAAGACTCCTGATTATTCAGACCTGCTAACTATAGTAAACTTGATACTATAATCAAATTAATTAGGGTAATTGTTCCAGCTATAATCAGCATTATCTCTGTAATGCAAACTTTCTTCTTTCTCTGTCTCATTCTCTGCTTTATACTTAGACCACAGAAAAAGCCTCTCGTCGCAGCAGTACGTCCGTGGGTCCTGTTCATATCCTCAAACTCCCGTTTGACCTTTTTTGCTCTAAGAATATCTACATCACGCTCTATCAGGCTGGTAATGGTTTTCAAAAGAGCCACTACTGGCAAAAGGGCAGAAATGATGTTCTACGCATAATGCTTTCGTTGGAGAATAAGTGAGGAAGGGTCAGGGAAGTTTTACTGGAGCTGCAAGCGTAATATCATCAGAAAGCGAAAGCGTCTAATGGGCTCTACGTTCCAGCCAAAAGGCACAGAGAGGACGTTCCCCTCGCCGCTTTCGAGGCTCTTTATTCTCCACTTTAAACAAAAGCTCCCTTTATGTCTGATGCAACTTTGTGCATTTTTTTGCTGGCCAGATCCAGAAGGTCATTTGGACACTAGATTCATTCATTGTTGGACACTAGATTTTAGGAAATGTTAAGAATAGATGGCTCTTATGAAACTAAGGATGTTTGGTTACCTCTTGCATATTTCCAGCTTACATTTGCTTTAATTAATTGCTGAGCAGCATTGTTTCGCTTTTGTTTATTGCATGGAGAATCACTTGTTTGGAAGAAGCACAGCATGTAATTAAACGCTGGTCCTCTTTCTATTCTCTCAGCTGTCGACTCATGTTTATTAAAGAACATTCAGGGTGCTTTTAATCATGGTAAAAAAAAGATGATCAGACAAGAGGTCACTAAACAGAGATTAGAGCTCTGTTGTGTTTACTGTTGTGCACTAATTATGTAATACGTGCAGCGACAAACGTTTATACATGACATTCAGAGGTCAAAAGAGAAGGTCTACCTTTCACTTGATTTACAATAAAAGACACTCAAGTCCATTTTATTTGTACAGCAATTACGACAATTGTATTGTTTTGAGTTATAAAAATAAAGGTTGAGTTAAAGGAAATCCAGGTTTTATGGAAAGTGCTTGCGTCAAGTAACGTTTCTTCCAAATTCCTTTCCCTCTTTTATACAATATTTCTTTTTAATTGTGAGAATCAAGTAAAAAAAAAAAAAAAAGTAAAATGATACTGGAGGCAGAGCTTCTGTTGCTTTACACAAATTAAATCATTCTGGCCTGAATCCAGAAAACCAAACAATTACAAGTGAATAAATCCTTGTTGAGTATTAACAGACCCCCTGTAATTTCTGCAACCCCCTTTGCCACAATCAATTATTTCTATTTCATGCTAATTGTTTTTTATGTAGATAAAGGCCTGTTGTTTTCACATGCTTATTTCAAGACCAGCAATGGCACTTTCCTCAACATAATTAAGTGGGTTTGCTGCATAAGCAAATCAAGTGGTTTTACTGCAACCGTGCACTTGGCAACCCACTGCGATAAAAAGTGACGCTTTAATGGCTTAGACAAAACTTCAGCGTTCAGAGGCGTGATAAATGTGTGATGAATGTGGACGAGCTTTAATCCCCTCATCGGACATTCCACCTGAACAAAGCCATTGTGAAGTACAGTCAGTGTCAGGGCCGGCCCAAGGCATAAGCGAACTAAGCGACTGCCAGGGGGCCCCAAGCAGCCGCTTAGTTGGCTTATGCTGCAAGCAGCCCTAGTTTTGTATTATAACCTCACTGTATTTGTTTATAATTTTCGCCATAACAGTATAGCGTGACATTTGTGCCAATAATCTCTGCGTGGTGGGAGGGGGGCCCCCAAATAAAATTCTGCTTAGGGCCCCCAAGAGGCTCGGGCCGGCATTGGTCAGTGTTTAGTGCGGAAGATGCACAACAGCCACAGCGTGTCACCTGTGAACGGCACAGTGGCGCAGCAGTGACGTCAACGCGTGAGTCGCAGTGCGGCTCCTTCACGACGAGCTCTCCAATGGCCTCTCACGCTCCCGCCCCACAGTGACCTTTACGTCCCAGAATGCCTTGGGAGGGAGAACAGCGTTGCGTGTCAAGGGTCGAGAGTTCAACTGTACGGCAGACGGCTCAGAATATCAACTCACAAGCACCAGCTTCTAAAGTTTGTGGTTATACAACAAAGCAGATTCATTTTTGTGGAGTCATAACTGTGGACAGTTCATGACTGTGTTATATTGTAAAATATCAACAGAAAGTCGAATAGTTGAATTGTTGATGCATTAAATTGAAAACGCCCTCTTTCGGACCCAAACTCCACTATGGGGGCCTAAATAGATATTTCTTCTGATGGGTGACAATGTGTCCCAGGAAGTTCATTTGGGTGTGAACACAACACATCATTTCATCATGACTCAACACATCTGCTGCTTCAGTGACCTCTTGTGCCAATTGAGCAGATCTTGGTTTTCTCTCTACATCACATCATAAATTAGTCTCAGCTCAACCGAAGATTTAGGCTCAGAAATAACAGACAAGCTCCACTCGAGGGTCGAAGCCTGGAGTCGGGTTGATGCTCCTCAAACACGCACCAAGCAGCCTCAAACCACCTGCTCCTGCCGTGAAATAGACTTATAAAGTCAAGGTTACGATCTGGAATCCATTTCACTCCCATTTCACTCATGAAGGGAGATGTAGATGGAATCATTTTCCAAGTCTTGTGGAAAAGGAGGACAACATTAGCAAGATGAGTTATAGTGAGTGTACTCTGAATATGTGGAACAAAATAATAAATTGAGCTGCGGAGGAGGAAACAGCTCATTGAAATGACATCTTTTAATTGCTGCGACTGTCATTTCAGATCCTTTTTGGGCTGCAGACTATTGTGTGCTCGATGAATAGACCCTGAAGGAGCCTAATGTGAGCTGCATGGACAGCAAAAAAAAGACAAAAAAGAACACAATCGGTAGGTATCAGGTTCATAACTTTCATTTCGAATGGTCAATTGTTGAACCCACATAACTGAAAGTATTACGATTATAAAATGTCACAAGGTCAGAAAAATGAACTGTTGTTGAATGAAGTTTTGACTTCAGTCTAAAATGTGATTGGCTTATTTTTACTTTAATCGGACGTTTGACCTTCACGGTGCAAAAATGATATGCAGAGTTGGACACCTGAAGGCTGGAGGGAGAAAGTGTCCGTGCTCATCGAACACCGAGAGGAAGACGGCTTTCAACGACTTTCAACTCTGCACGAGTCAAGAGAGAACGGACGCCAGCGCAGAGACCAACGCATAGAACCATTTAATCAATTTGTTTTTTACTATTAATTCATTGTCTCTCTCAGACATATACTTTTTTGAGTATATATATATCATTTTTTAATGGTTTATTTAAACAGGACAGGGCACGTTCAAAACACTAATCATTTTCTAGATTCATGGTAGATAAAAATAACACACACACACACACACACACACATCACCATCTGGCCGATGCTACAGGTGGTTTCCGAGGGAAGTGAAAATATTCCCCGCAGCTGAACCAGTCGTCAGCTGTCACATCAGCGATAATCACAGTATTACAATACCGTCCAATTGCTTGTTGAGGGTTGATTTTAGCACAACAGATTCCAAAAGGAGGCGGGAATACAAGCAGGACCCGAGCAGGTCGGTTCTGGCTCTCTGGCAGGAGAATGACGTGCGGTTGTATCGTTGCTCGCTCAACAGCTGGATTATATTATTAGAGATAATATTGGAGAAGCGATATAAAGCCAAGCGAAGCACAATGGATTTAAATTGGTGATGTTTTTGCTGAGGGAGAACAACTTTAAACAAACACAATGACAATGCCTAACAGCCGTCTGTGTGATAGGCAGTTCATCCTCTGATGCGTTTACAGGAGGCCCAACAGGCCCACACACGGGCTTAGATTGAATAGTGTCGCTTAATTAATGAATTAAGTCTGAGGGAGGCAGAGATGGAGAGGGGGGGGGGAGGGGTGAGAGATACGACGTTGTGAAAGATATCTCTCTATTAGCATAAAATGACAATGGTGGCGGGTTGCCTCTGCTCGAGGGATTGAGTGCGATCAGCTTAATCTCCGAGTGCCAGCGAATCTGATGACTCCCCCCCCCCCCCTCCTCTCCTCCCCCTCCAAAGTTTAATCACGCCACCCGGGCGATGGAGGACGATGAGAAGCAAACGGACCTGTGGGCATACGCCCACGCGTCCTCCCCGCCCACCCGGGTGGGGGAGGACGTTCGTCCGGTCATCATCGTGCTTTGCGGCGCGCCTGCCTGCAGGTGCCTCGCACTGATGCACCAGCTCATGCAAACCGGGTAAAGGGCAAGCGTCCCGTTGTCGGTTTTAGCCGGGACGCATCACAATGACTCATTGGTCATGTGAAGGAAGAGATCAGTCACGGCAGAAACGAACCGCCAGCACACAGCCGGGAGACAAACATCACGTGACAATCTGTGTTCTCATTTTATAAAGAATCTTTGAGTCTATGGATTTTTTCTATATATATTCCACACATTTGTTGAATATCAAAATGCTGGATTCTTTCCGGCACTTGAGTGAAATGATTGTAGCAAAGTGTCATGCTTCTCTTTTATAAGCGGGAGGAAATAAGTCTAAAGGAAATGACAAACAGCGAAACAAAGGAAATATGAGACCGATGTAATGTGGCCAAACAATCGGTACTTTTCCACATCAGACGAGCGTAAATCCAAACACCACTTAGGATGAAACACAATTTCAACAGAAAGTACAGAGGAAGAGAAAGAATAACTGACATTTACATTCCACACAAGAGACAACTAGAAATCGCACACAGTGTGTGATAATCAGAGAAGCTTTCTCAGTGCGTTTCGATTACATCGAACAAAAAGTTACATCAGAATTATCGACAGGCGAGTCAGCGTGAATCCCTCCTTCGTGCCCCGGGCGTTCTTGGTTTGCATTCAAGGTTCAGTTCGACGTGTTTGATCTTTACAGTACAAGCCAGTAAAAGTTAAGCCTGGCGCTTTTAATTCACTCTAAAATTCATTCGCCGTCCTGCGTGAACAACACCTGCGAAAAGCTCCAACACTTTGTGCTCTTCAGAAGGCCTTAAAAACGGAGGCTTCTTCATGGTTAAAACAAAGAAGCCTCGCGCTTTCTTTCAGCTTCTGGAGGGCGATTCATCAGAAAAACCTTTCATTACACAATTACACAAACTAAAGGAATATTCACCTGGAAAACTATTCACCGTTTTTTGTTGTTGAAACAGGCGGCTGTTCTTCGAAGCTCGTAAGGAGCCGGCCAACGTAACGTGCCCCGTTATCATCTGCCGCCAAAGGTGGCGAAGGGGGGAGGAAAAAAAAAAGGAGTAAAAGCTGCTCTCCAGTATCAGAACAGACAGTTGCATTAGCTTTCTAATAAAAAGAGACAGAGCAATACGGAGCCCCCCTTTCTTGTTTCCAGCCACCCGCAGCGCCTCGCTCTCCACCCACATGCTCTCCTCTGTCCTTTCTGCTTAGATCAGATAGCAGTGGAGAGCAGGGGAGGCGTGTCATAGGTTCACGCAGTATTAATTATACCTGCCCTCGCTCGGGCCCGTAATCTACTCCCTCTGATTGGAGGCTCTGCTGCTACAGTTGAGCCCTTCAGCACCGTCTGCACTCCGGCGCCATGCGGCCCCTTTTGTCACACGCCCCCCCCCCCCCCCCCCCCCCTCCCCCACCGGATGATTTATGAGGCTTCCAGCTGGTGTTCGCGGTAATATTCCAGGAAAAACTCCTCCTCGCTTCTCACTTGCACCGACCGACCGATGGTGGTGATGAGCAGCGCGTTCACAGGGGGGCTCAGAGGGACGGCTGCTCGTATTCACTCAGGACACGGCGTCCGTCAGAGACACCGACTCCCGGCTGCCGCTGTCCATTTTTATACAAAATCCCTGAAAAAACAATATCACAGCTTTTTGTTGTTGTTGTTTTGCGTCTCTCGCGCCGCTGAGCCGCACCATCGAGTTACCGATTCCATTCCCAAGTGCAGTGCTTGAAATGTGTCGTGCGTTCCGTGGTCACAGAGCGAAAGAGAGTACGTCTGCCGTCCGAGTCAAAGGTCAACGGTTCAAAACGAGTTTGTCCGTTTCCCCCTCAGACGCGATGACCAGTAACCGCGGCAACGACGGCGGGGCGGAGCGGTCGCGGGAAGACGGAAGAGCCTTCAGAAACGGTCGCCACAGGTGTGCACTGCCGGGTCTCCGCGTGGCAGGAGGCCCGGCGCCCGGCTCTAATGAGAGCGGCGTGCGCGCCTCACGGCCATCAGCCACGTGAAATGGAGATTCCTGCAGATTTGCAAATTGCTGCTGTTGTGTTGTCTCATCGCGCGCAATCATAAAAGAAACAGGAGACACACAAAGGATGAAGCCCGAGGAGCCTCCCTCGTCCCGGGGAAAGGGAATGTGGAGGAGTTGACTGTTCGCGGGGCAATTATGCAGATGAGCTGCCATGTGTTGTTTTGGTGTTTTTTACCGCTCCCCCTGATACGCGGCGGGCCTAATGGTGAGTCTTTCTCACAAGATGCCGTGTTATTATTCATCAGCAATTAAAACTTGAATTAGGCTGAAATGAGAAACTGTCTCCGTTGCTTAATTTCTCATTTACTCATGTAAGAGTGAGGCTGTGAAGTCTCATTAAGCTCAATCCACCTGCACGACAAACACAGGTCGGCTGCAGGAGCTCAGCTATCTCCAAGTTCTTTGATTTATTCAAGCTGGAGCCGCAGAGAAAGCAACTGCGCCCTGCTATGTGATTCAAAACATTCACTATTTATAATAATAATGTTTAACAATTCTAACTTATATCAGGGTGCATATAATATGCATCGATTCCTTTTCTAAACATTCTGGACTATTGTACCCAAGTGATATCTTTCGCCCTGTAAGTCGCCCTCGGTGCTTTTAAAATAGTTGTGTAGCTCTCCATGAGCGTGTGAAACCCTGAGGGACTTCGTGGGGAGTTTGAGATGCTCCAGGAAGCCCGACCATGCTGTTAATTGCCCGGCCACCTTGAGATAAGGGCAGTTAAATGTTCAGCCACGCGGCCAAAGCCGTAACCAACGGCGACGCTAACCACTGCTGTTTTAAATATGACGTTTGTTTCCTCGGTGCGATTCTCTGGCTGAATACAAAGAACAGTGGATTCTCTCCTTTTCCAGGGTTCAAGTCCTGTGGCCGCTGTTGCATCACTTCAAAGATTTTGGGAGGCTTTCAAGTCGCCCCCCCCACCGACTGTGCCTGCTTCTCGGGCCACACGGACACTATTGGAATCAGAAATGAGGGAGGCTTTTGTGTGGATGTCTGTCAGTCACCATGCCGACGCAGCGATGTGAGCAGTCGATCGGTATTCCCCTCTCCAGGTTTCCTGTTGTCGCGCACACAGTCCTGGACTGCTATTTTAATAAGAACTTCAACATTTGGAAAGAGCAGTTTTTTATAGAGAAGGTTACACTTTCTTCCCTCCATTGCCTCTTATGAACATGCGATTTGAAAGCCTGAGCAGTGATTTGCTTTGCTCAATTAGTGGGTATTTGTTCTTTGTTTCATAATACTGAATTTATTTCACTCTTAATTCCTCTGCAAGTAGATACATTAATTTGCCCCTGTATTTGCCCCTCAGCGATAAGGGCTTAAGTGCTTAATCCCTCGTACCGTATATACCTGAACCGTAGCCTTCAATGTTTTTTCCCGCTGAGCAAAATCCTGTAAACTTTCTGCAAACGTCTCCATCCCTCCCCGGTACTGGACCATGAAATGTCCCTCTGCGTCTCTCTTCTCCTCATTACGTTGTCTTGGATCGGAATCTCTCCCTGTAGCACCTCTTTGCTTCTTCCATCCGTCTGAAAGCAGCACACACACACACACAGGTAAAACAATATAAAGTAAAATGACCCTCCAGCGAGGAAAGCAGGGCAGTAAATCATTGCGTTGCACCAAAGGTGCACAAATGAAAAAAAAAGATACCAAGTGCCGCCATCATGTTTTCACTAAAAAATAAGTGGAAAAGTGAGGTAATATTTCTCCTATAAGGCATTTTTTTTTCAAAAGAAAGAAGATTTAATTAATTTGGGGTGAGGGTCCTTTAAGGTTTCGATACCTAGGAGGCGGAGTCTCACTCAACGGGGAGAGACGTTGAGCGACCACAACCTGTGAGAGGGGACCCGTCCCCCGACGACCCCCCCCCCGTCCCCCACACGGGGCAACACGGCCGGCAGAGTCGGGGTTCTTCCTTTCAGGTTGCCTCAGGCAGAGTGACCTAGTTCCAGGTTAGTTGTGCTGCTCGGGGGCGTAAGAGCCGAGTCAGTCTGCTCCCTTTAAAGTCCTTAATGGGAACTATTTACAGATCCCCGAAATGGGTCCACAAGTGCACACCGACGGGGGCAGAGATGGTAACTGTCTCCACCCGTCTCATGGTGCAGCACAAACAGATGCACGCTAAAGCTTTTGCTGCTTCACACACAAATGGTGAAAAACATCCGATGAACCACAGGTTTTACAACATGAAGCCAGCAGCGTATCTGTCGTTCGACAAGAGCACAAGCGTCATGGTGGCAGCGCGAACATCCTCCCACTTTGACGTGGTGTTTTATTAATGGAGAGCGAGCAGCTCTGCCTTCCCCAAATGGATCGTGCTTATTGTGAATGACCCGTGGTTTATTTTAGCCTACAGGGCATTACCATGTGACGCAGCGTCAGACATTATCCCACTCTCCCTCCCTGGCAGGAGCGCCAGCCAGACAAACACGAGAGCGGCTGCTAAAGCTTCATCCCGACCTGAACCTTAAAGGTCTAATGTCGACTTCATGACGTCAGTGTCAGCACACTAGTTCACTACATTGTTAAATGTATCTTTATTCTTATTTTACTATTATCTGTGCCAAATCGATGCGGACGCGCAAACGAGGCTGGCCGGGTACCACTGGCACGTCAATCAACAACGTTGCCCGTGGCAACCCAAATCTGACCTCCGGCCCCTCTTACACAGATACACAGCGGATAAACAGCTGTCTTTAAAACGAGCAACACAGGAAGTACAATGCATGTTGTCTATTTCTTAAATAAAAGCCATAACTTTGTGATTCTGCATTCAGAATTGGGTGAATGATAATATTTCATACAATGAGTACAGTGCAGATGTGAAAGGTAAAATGAGTGAGATGAATTATGGACTGGATCCGGCTGTAATTTTATGAATGCAGTGTAACGTCAAAGGAACACGAGTAACTCGCTGCAGCTGTGATCCAGTAACTCTGTAGAGTTACAGCATCCCAATGGTGGTTTGTTTTTTTAAAGTATATATAATAAACTTCTTCTTTGGGGAATCTAACTCCAATCACAGCATTGATTTGTTGATTTTGCCTTTAAAAATCATCACCGTTTGAAAAATAAAAGCTGAAAGCCGTCACGGCGGATGTCTTTTTCCACAGAAGACAGCGGCTACATTTGAATCCCATTTTCTACAACATTGCACATTTGCCCCGAGGCGGATGCTGCGTCACCGTGTGCGACGAGCTAATGAGCAGTCGTCTTTGTTTAATGTCTTCATCTTGGTCTTTTACCACAGCAAATGACACTTGGTGAACAGATCACAGATCAATACTTCCTAGAAGATGTATTCATGTTAATATGCATATAGCACATTTACAGAAAGCCGACCTGTTTTAAAGTGGAAATATTCAGTTGGCACTAGAAGGCTCTAAAACAGACACGATTTCACTTCATCATCTCAAGTGATGCACATACCATCCGACAGGACAGTGTTAATCAACTAGTATTGATTGAATGAAGCAATTTAGAAGCCCGCGTTACCAAATCGACTCGCAGTTGCAGTGATGTGTGGAGAGGAATAAACGGAGCCTTTTAAAAGCAGC
This sequence comes from Apeltes quadracus, assembly GCA_021346845.1. Taxonomy (NCBI): domain Eukaryota; kingdom Metazoa; phylum Chordata; class Actinopteri; order Perciformes; family Gasterosteidae; genus Apeltes; species Apeltes quadracus. The sequence goes on from CM037920.1 coordinate 1,368,023, forward strand.
GACCGTTCGCACAAAGTGTTGTTCGTCGTGACGACTAATGCGTCCGCCGGGAGTCGGAGAAGGAGGATGAATAAACCGCCCACAGACCGGGCAGGTGCTTGTCATTTGGTATCTCGTCAAGTGCTAAATTCTTCAGCAATATTCTGCCGCAGAGCCCCTCCAGCCCCCGAGAACAAACCCCCGTAAACACATTTGAATATGGGGTCAGCTGTTGTTTTCGGGAAGACGGGATGGAGCCTTCGTCACAAAACAGCCGGTGGTACATTTCAAATATGTCTGCGGATGTGCTCAGCGATGATATTTATAGATTGATTGTAGGATGAAGGGTTTGTTCACAGGTTAATTGAATTACAGAATCACGATCTAGTGATGACTCCGGGACCTCTGGACGAACCGCGCTTTGATGCAAAACACGAGCGAGTGTTATCCCTTCATGTTATGAGACTCAAAAGGTTTCAGTGCCTCCCTTTTGAAATGCGTTTGATCAGGTAGGATGCTGACGTTTCTAGAGGTAGAAACGAGGAAATGGATCACTGAAGCCCAACAGAACGCCGACGAGGTCGTTCCTGATGCAGGAAGGGTCACCTGCCCCAGAATTATGTAAGAATAATTAAATCATGTTTTCTTATTAAAAGCATCTAAAGTGTTTGCGTGCATCTCGAGTTGGTTTGATTTCGTAGCCTGTTTCATCAGCAGAACTCAAAATGTTTAAAAGGTTAAAAATGTTCCGTATTAGCTCAGTGAGAGATGCTTAAAGTTGCCCTTTAAGCAGGTGCCTCCGATGATGTCTCATTTCCCTCCGTTCATTTTTACTGCCATGACTTAGAAGAGGGAGGAGGGATAAAGATCTGTGTTGGAGTTTAGAGACGTGTTTGTCTCCTGCTTTGACCTCGTGAACTTCCGCTGTTGTCTAACTGGCTTTCGCAGGGTTTTATCGACGGAGCTGCAGCTTGGTCTTAAGCTTTTCAACGATTTTCTCCTGAAAATGTCATAGATTTTAAGAGACAAGCTGCTAAAAAAAAAAATCAATAATAAATGATTGCAAACGCTAATAATAAAACACAATGGTAAGATACGGTGTGTTAGTGATACTTTAATGTAAATACTGTCCATGCAGGATGATCGATGTATACAGAATATATGATGATTCCTACTGAGAGCATCTGTTACTTACTCAAGTGCTCTGCAACTACAAACACACCTGGTTGTTCCACACTTCCTTCAGTGGAAATATTTACTGCAGCTCAAATGAATGAATCTTCAGATGACCTCCGATGTATGAAAGAGCCACGGTGCTGTTTTACTGCCAGAATCCTCAGTGTGATTACGTGATTATTCCCTTAAGGACCCCGAGAAATAATTAAAGTTTACACTTTGTCAGAAAATCGATAAAACCAATTGGAGTCCAGACACTGTGTGATCGTAATATGACAGCTGAGACTCGCTCGTCATTAAAGAGCCTCTTGCACCACGGAACTAATGTGAACATCATGATGAGGCCGTAGTTATTGCAACACGCAGATCTCAATGCACGTCCGTATTCCCCCAAAATGAAGGAGGGCTGTGATGTCAAAGAGCTTTTGATAGGAGAGTAATGTGTCAACATCGTCTATCCGTCAGCGAAGCACTGAGAAGGTCCGCGGACGGCTCGCATCGCGTAAGAAGCTTCCCTGTGTTTGTGAACAACAGATATATTTGCATTCGGCCTTTAGGAGAGAAGCTGTGACATAAAAAGGGAATAAATAACATCAGGGTCTCAAAGGCAGGAACACTAAACATAACTACAAGAAAATAAGGAGTGCGACAGAATAGAAACACACAAAATGATACTAATAATAAAGCGTTGGATTTTAAGTGGTTTCCGCCTCCTTTATCTAGAAATTCTTCTTTACAAAGTAGACGCACACGCAAAATGACCCCATTTCTCTGTTTAAGAAAAGGTTTATCCAGAGGAAGTGATTCAATAATAGTCTTTCCACAGGAAAAAAAAATACATTTAGAAATGATGCAAAAACAATAAGAGCTGATGACAAAAAGGCAACAGGAGGAGGAGGAAGCAGAAGACCTGATTGGTGCCTCCAGTGGTTATGATGGTTAATGTGAGGACTTCCCAGGTCGTCCATCCAGAAGTTATTCAGGCCTTAATTGTGTTTTGACTGTACCAAGTAGTGTGCAAACTCATTCATAAACCTCCACAACCTGTTAACGCTGCGCAGCTTCTGTTTCAGCTTCTGTAATTGTGTTTTTAGTAAACATCAGGCCACAATAATATCATCAGTAAACTATTTGTACAAGTGCATTTCAGTTGTTTAACAAGTGTTTCAAATTCTAAAAGTCACCATCTGTTGAAGAGAAATAATAGCTGTAGTCATTTCTTGAATTCATGTTTTTATCTAACAGAATATTAGTTGGGGTTTAATCGTTGAAAATAAAAATGTTCCCTGCTGTGATGGAAACATTCCATCTCGCTCTATATTTCTATAACCACAAAACCATCACATAATGGCTTCAAACATTCAGAGCTTCGTTTGTGAACCTCAGTGTCTTGATATTGTTTCTTCTTTGTTAATAATGACATTCATTAAACAATGTTGGACATGTGTCCTCTCACTGTCCACTTCCTTCGCGCTACGCTGATCATAAAAACATGTAAGATATTGCGTAATCTGCCCAAGCAGCCCAACACACCCGAGTGATCAGCTGGTAAGGACACGAAGGTCCCGGTGTCCTGCGGAAGGAGACTGAAGGGACGTGCGAGGTGAAACCAGGAACGCACTCGGAGTGTCGGCATCACGCAGGAATTAGGCCTCCGACTGCCAACGACTAAATCTCATTAAATACCGGATGGGTAAAAGTATCTGTGCTGAGGATTACAAAGGCTCGGCCTGACCAAAGGCACAGAGCGATAGTTCTTCAAAGGGCCACCGCTTGCATTTCCTTCAACGCTCACTTTACATCCTCGTTTCTTACGCTTAAGAGAAAAAGTTAGTAGCGTGCTGTTAAAACATTTTAATGGAGGACACAATCTGGGCCTCCTGCTCTGCACACAAACATAAATCCTCAACAAACCACCGTACGTACAAAGCTCAGCTGTCTGTGATCCCGTTTAATCTTTATCTTCTCCTCGTCTACTAAACCCCTAATGTAGACGCCTCTTTCCTTTCTTCCTTCCTTCCTTCCTTACCTCCTCCACCTTCGTACTTTCACCAGCAACCTCATTCCACCAACAGCTAACAGCTACTCTGTGTAATGAATGCCTCTGTTTTACAGTGTATTTTACTGGTTCTATTAAAAATCTTCAGTTGATTCAGTTGATTTGAACAAGTCAATTTCCCATTTTCGGGAAATCACATCTTACATTTCTTCTCGCAGTCATCGGTAGGCCTTACACGGTGCATGTTGGGGATATTTTCCATACTGTGACCCTGACAAGGTGCTCTGTATCCCAACAGATGACTTCATTCCCTCTGGGGATTAAACCAAAGACGCCTCCTTCCACACACACACACACACACACACACACACACACACACACACCTATAGACCCCCCTCCCTTATTACGTAACAACCTGGCTGTGGCCTCATATTACAGGCCACCGCTGATGGGGGATGATTGCACCCCCTCCCCCTCTCTCCCTCCTGCAGTCTTTAATGACCGATAAGAGCATTTGATCACAGAAAGGTGCTCTTAGCGGCATCGCTGCTCTGACAGGACACAGCATGTGTGAATGAGCCAAACAGACACGCTAAGACGCGGGTAACATAACATAACTTATAACACAACAATGCTGATTGAATAGCCTAAAACTAAGGACATTTATACACTAAAAACATAATGACAAGGAAAACCCGAAGTGAATCAAGCAACATCATTTTTCTCAACAAAAAAAAAGATATGTATATGTACACACATGAAAAATGATTTGTAACCCAAGCATGTGCCTGCATCCCTGCTGATGTGTAATTGTTGGATCTATGCTGATCTAAGCCTGCCGATCCGTCGGCGTGGACACAGCGGCTTCTTTCTGTCCATCGTGCACTGAAAACACGGCTCAGAGCGACGGCCACCGGGTCTGAGACGGACCGGCTGCTTCCAGCTACATTTAAAAAGGCTTTCCATGTGGGGGGGGGGACTTAGGGCACCTCGCCAGTTATTGTCTGCAGCAGTAATTGAGAATTACCACCTGGTGGTTTAGCGGTACTACCCCCCCACCCCCCCCCCCCCCCCACACCCCCGCCCCCACCCTTGCATGTGTGGTACACAAACAGAAACTCACTTTACTCTGAATCTTTCAAGCGGAAATTGTTCCCTGTAAAGGATATTGTATTTGTGTGTGTGTGTGTGTGTATGTGTTTGTGTGTGTGTGTATGTGTGAATTATAGACAGGGAGAGAAGAGGGCTTACAGCTGGAGAGCAAAGAGGCAACTCTGCACTTGAACCAACATGAAAAGAAACACACCTCAGCGCTCAGTTGACCAGGTTGACACCAACAGCCTGAAGCGCTTCTCCTTCTTCGAGGAGCATCTTTCAACATCCCTGGATCCTTTTCTTCACTTACTGAGGCCTTGAACCCACGGACCTCTGGCCCTGGGTGCAGACATCTCTGTATGCGTGTGAGTGGGGACAGAAGCGAGATTACGGGTGAGATTAGGATTCATTGCCTTGCCAACAGGGATCCATAAGAAAAGCAGGGAAATTCCAGGATACCATGAAATACTTACAACACGATACTTACAATACAATACGATACAACAATGATTGTAACATTCACTCCTTCTCACCAAATGTCTCAAGATCCGTTTCAAGATTGAGTTCATCCATTAAACATTACTCATTGGACTCTGCACCAGCTCCCGTTACCGGGAACGCAGCGTTATCGGGTCCCAGGATGCCGGGACGCCATTAGCGCCGCGCCCGGGTCCCCGGTGCCCATTGTACCTGCAGTGCTGAAGAAAAATGGGCAGGACTTTGGAAACAATCCATTGTAGCTCTATTACTACAAAAATGACAGGAGATACAATGAACATCGGGTGCATAACTTTTATCACACCCGGGATCTTCCCGGGGGAACGGAGGTGGGATTTTGCTCATATTGGGAAACACTTTTAAAAGCCAGATAAAGACGCATCCGGATGCATTTTTATCTGCAGCGCACATGCAAGTGAGAAGGTCCCGGGTTCAAGCGCAGATAAGCAGAGGGATGTGATCTCATTAAATTGCATTTTCACAATCTCGTTTCAGCGAGATGAAATGACACCTGTGACCACGTGGAACGCCCACGTGCCTTCGTGTTTGTGTGCGTGAGAAGGAGCGAGAACTCCTTTCCACATTCCTGAGGAAAATACAAACGTGTGTTTTCATATCTCGAGGTTTTCCGGGAGAGAATTGGCAGATGTCACACAGTTCAATAATCACCAGTGAAAGCTGGTGTTAACTGACACAGTTAAAGTTTGTGACAGAAAAACAGACGTGGCTGATAGGAACAGGACCGAAATAACCTGACCTCCGTGCTGGAAAGTCTTAAATCAACCTTTTCAGAAAATAATTGTTTTGTCCCTGAAGGCATCATCGGGCTCGCACTGAAACAATGCTTTGCCTCCATCAACATAACAATATTTTTAATGATAATATCTGAAGCCGAAACGTCACTTGGACGTTGAGCGCCATGTTCAAAGTGCCAATTAGCAAAGAAAGGACTGTTGGTGATAAAAGGGCCTTTTCTTCTACCGGCTGGTCTCCGCGGTGACGGACTGAAGCACAGCCGCCAACGACGAAGCAACAAAACAAGTGGTTGAAGGCGATTTGACTATTTAGTCATTGATCTAATCAGAATAATATCCTTTGGGTTTGTGGTAGCTTGAACATATATATTTGTGCATGATTATATCTTTTAAAGAACCAATATATCAAGATTTCATATCAGTTACAATCTGTTCAGATATTCAGTCAATCAGGAGTGAAGACTTTCTAATGTGACAATTTGTTAAGAGGTCCGTTGCTTACTCATCATGAAGCTTAAAGGTGTTTCACTCGTCTCTGCTCTGCACAGAGGGCGCGTCCCACCTGGAAGCCGTCCCAGCAGGGGGGACGTTCTGGCTCAAGCTGCTCTCAGTCTGGGATTTCGTATTTCTCAAACCAATTAAAGGTGTGAAGGTTGGAGAGAAACTGCTCAGCTCACTGGTGCTTTTCTTACGGAATCCGCAGGTGTGGCTTTGAAAAGTGTGTACATATATTATATATATATAAAATCTATAGTCACCTCCTTGTCTTTAGTTGGTTGTAGGGTTAGGGTTAGGGTTAGGGTTAGCGACATTCATTCAGTGTTTCTTTCAGTCTGAAGGTCATAGTTTGACTACATTGCTACATTGTTCCATTCCAGGACCTGCTTTCCTTCTATAGCTCATGTTAACCCTAAAACAAAGGAATACATACAAATGATGTCGGTGATTTATCCAAACACGTCAGGAAAGTGGCTGCTGCAGTGGACTGAATAGAAAAGGTTGTGGCCTCAAAAGGTTTGGACATTTATCTTTGTCCAACCAGTAAAGTTAAAAAAGGAACACACACAATGAAAGCAAGGAAACAGCCATCGAAAATCAGCAAGTCAGAAAATGACACCCAAAAGCCATGAAGTGCAGAAGAACGCAGACGTGAGGATGCTCATCGGCTCGTTTCCCTCCTAAATAAAACAACGAGGGAACTAACTATGTCCTCTTTGTGTTTAAAGTTAAACTCAATTAAAGCAAAACAATGTCGATGAAGGTCAAAAGGTCGCCTTCCCCATTGATTTAAGAGACGCTTTTCCTTCGGGTGTCTCTCGTGTCCTCTAACGGACTCCGGGGACACGGCGGGTTATAAAGTGTAGCAAATCCAATATGGAAAAACACCCCAAACCCTCAACAACTGGGCCCTGAAAAACTCGGGGACATCAAGTATGCAAGAGTGTCCGCACGATGACTCTGCAGCTGCTCCCGGACCGTGAGAATGAATTAACACACTCACTGGATGGATGGAGGCTGTAAAGGAATCGGACTCACTCGAGCTGCACACATCCTCCGACAGCACCACCGTTATTTAGGGATTCACTTCCACATCGTTTTCCAAACAGCATCTTTTCATGCTGACTTAAAGTAATGGCTAGTTTATGTTCATGTTTGTGTGACACATTGCTACACTGTGTGTCATGGTGAGTTAGTCTGCACCGCGCTGTTATTTCCGTTTTGATTGCTGCACGCTTCTCTCTGGAACGCCTCACGCTGGCCTGGCTTCGTCTAACGGGAACGCAGCGTCAAGAAAGAAAAGACAAGATGAGATCAACTTAAAGTGCATCAAGACAAAGGAAGTCAACGTCAAAACCCCGAATCCAGCGGCTCGGCCGTCAGGCTGCTGGTCAAACAGCAGCAAACCCCCACTGCTCCTCCACGCTGCACCACACAGGATTATTTTATTCCACTTACCCAAAGCGTTAAGATCATCATTGGAAATGTTGCACTTGTTTTAACGTGAACGTATTAGTAAAATGTTGTATTGACCTTGTCTGATATAGCGACGCAATATGCTGCTGTCGATGACAACCTCATTTACGTTGCTGATATTTATCATTTAACAAAACCCCAACGTTTACTGTGTAAGTTACAAATTACAAACCATATCCACTAACGATGTCCTCAAAGTCAAGTTGTACCTGAAAGCTGTGTGTGAGGAGCCGCTCATCCAAAGGCATCCAAAGGAGAAGTTCAAATGCTTTTCTTCGGTAACGGGGCTCTGAGTTCTGCCCGCTGAAATGCAGCCGGCGTCGTGGATTGGATGCAACGTTTCATACCGCTGCATGTTTCATACCATGTCACTTGTCACTACGTTATTTTAGGCTCCTGACCGGACGAGTGACTTTTCTCTGCAGGACAACATCAAGCACAGAACGGTTGAAGCGTTGTTGCACACTCTCATGTTTCAAACCGAAACGTCGGCTCCTGATGGATTAATCACACAAAAGCTGGGCGAGATGAAGCAGCCAGTTATTTATTGGTGGCTGGCTTTGTGTTGACGCTCCTTTGGTCTGAAGAGAGAGCATGAACAACAGTTCCGTAACAATGGCACGTTACAAGTCATTCACTAATCTCCATCCCGGCACGACAAACGGCTTGTCGCTGCAGATGCAAGAAACCCTGAGACCTGACGGACGTTCGCTCGGTTTGAGTAACAACTCTCTCTCTCTCTCTCTGCAACAACGGAAAAACGTCTACCCTCCCATGCCACTTTAAAATATTACTGCAACCGCACGGATAGCAGACGATGAAGGGAGTTCTTTATGTTATGCATTACGTGCATTTATCTGACACGCCGGGAAGAAAACACATGACTTTAAAGTGGGAACGCATCACTCACGGCGTGCTGTTCCCTTTGAGGCACCTCTTCAGCTGAGATGGTGCATTAGTTGTGAAGTGTTGTGCTGTTTAGAGGAATCACCTGCTAAAAGAATTGTAAAAAACGCTGCAGCTGGCGAAATGTCAAGCAGCCGATGGTTGGCCGGGCTATTCATTGTTGTGCATTAAAATGTTTCACAGGTAACCGCGGCAAATGCACCTAATGCACCTAATGCAGTGATTCTCATTGCAATGAAATGAAATTCTCAAAGCTCCCTCTAGTGGTACGCCAAAGAATCACTGAAAAAAAAGTTATTTTTTACTAAACATTCAAGTAAAGTACAGTTTTATTTAATGTTTAAGAACATTTTTTTTTACATGTATTTTAGTTCAATGTTTATTTAACTTTTATGTGCAATACATTTTAATTGAATCAGTATTTAAGTACAGTTTTTTTTTTCTTCCTATATTTAAGCGCAGTCTTACTGAAACTGTGTAAAATGTTATAGTGGCTGACAATATTAAATATACTTCTTTAGGAATAAAACCTCTGCCTTGTTTTTGATGAATACTTCGGCCGGCTACGCTGCTGTGTAGTGTTGGTCATTATGGTGGTACTTGGAGAGCCAAGTATTTTCTGAGGTGGTACTTGGTGTAAAAAGTTTGAGAAGCACTGATCTAATGTGTGTGTTATATAAGGAGACAAATCGAATTTAAAAGAAATCACAAAACGGCTACGGACTTGGAGTACATTCAATGTGAGTCTTACTTATTCAGTGTGTTTGGCCGTCGTGCAGTTTTCTCAGGGTGAGGAGGCTGCTGTAGTACGATAGCAAAGGAAGCTGTTCATTCAGTTATTAAAAAATGAAAAGCTCTTTGAGCAGCACCTCCAGCTCTCCGCAGACACAATTTCCATGCGTTTTTCTTTTTTTGCTCGATGGTTGAATGCTTTTAGACATCTTAAGCAGAAGGCCTCCCGACTCCTTTTGTTACTTTATTCACAGAGTGCTATTGATTCCCGACTCTGCTCTAAAATGGAGCGCTAACAATTACAATGAGAGGGATACAAAAAATATATGTCTTTGTTTGTCGGAGATGTAATTACCTCATACAGCGTCAATATATTTATTTCTAGTTTTTGCAAGAAAAACCTGCCGCTTCAAAGCTCAGATAGTTGTATCTTAAAGTGCAAATCCCGTCTTTGTGTTCCATCCCTCGTCACGAAAACGCTGTCTAGGGGATATTTCTGCAAGAAAGCCGCTGCGCCGGAGAGAGGTGTGCGTCGACGTCGCTTTGACCACACAAGGCCCCTCCCCCAGTGACGGATTAACGTGCTGTGGCAGCTTCCAAAGGGGGCAGGTGGGATACTGGGAGGAAGGACAGTCAGCTGCACACAAGTTCTGACAAGTTCAATCAGAGGTCAAGCCAGTTACAAGAAGTTGCAACCTCAAATACAACTCGCACACAGGCGGCGGCTCCGCATTTCTCTTTTAACGCCCGGAATGCAGCGTCTCCCTGCACTGCAGAGGTCCATTTGCTGCGCTTTTCTTTAGCCTCAGGCAGTCTGTAAAAACTTAAGCCCCGCTTCCTTCGGAATCCATTTGTTCAGTCAAATGAACAAAACAACTCAACATTTAAGACCTGTTTTGTTTTTATTTGTCTTTTGTAAAGTACCACTGGCGACCGCCGAAGTTTATTTTTTTATAGAGAAACCTTGTCGACATCTGAAGGCTGTTTGCCCCTAACAGCAAGCCGCTATAATAAATGCATGCTACACGTTTTCTTGCTTAGTTGGTTAGTTTAAACTTCATTTATTCAGGGGATAAAGAACTCCTGTATCCCTCCTCAATGTGTCCTTGTTTATTTTGATCTCTTCTTGGTCAAAATCCTGTTTACCAAAAAGAAAAAGATTAGATACGATTTCTATTCAGCAGGTTTTGAAATATCCTGATCGAGAACTTAAAGTAAGCTCGCTAACTATTAAATAGCACAAATAGCAGGGCTCATATTTCCCAACATAAAACAGGGAATAGAATTCAAATAGTTTTAGATGCTCATATTCAAGCATGAACCAACAAACACCCGTAGGCTTGTGCAGCGACGCCGCCGCGTGCCAACAAACCTCTGCCGGTTGCATTCAAATGTCAGGTTGTCTCACCGGGGCCTCGTTGCAACTGACATCTGTCACCGTGTAATTAGCCAGGGGCTACTTCTGGCTATTTTCTCTTCTGTTAACTGCTCGAGGCGCCGTTTCTTTGCTTCATCCGGGTCGTCGCAGCCTCCCCTGATGAATAAACAGCAGGTAGGATGCAAAGCAGACACAAGGGTATCTTACAAGTGACACATTGAGAAATGTCACAAAAGGGCTTGCAGATACGGTTAAAAATACTGTTTTGGGGAAGCAAACGGCACGTTGTGTGACACGTTCACGCGTTACACGCCGAGGTGAATTGTTGAGACTCGTGACGATACTTTGCATTCGATCTGATGCGTTTGGCAACCTTGATCAGACAAATGCTTCCACCGCTCTGTACAGTGACAAAAGACCCAAGAACACAGAGAAGTGGTTGTCAAGGCAACAGGGTTACATAAAGCAGAAGGCCTGTGCGTGCGCACGCACACGTACGCAGGCCCTCACTCACTCACTCACTCTTTAGTCCATGACAGCGTCGCCTGGTTTGGGAATATTCATCTGCTCTGCAGCATGTCGCAGCCACTCGAGCGCTTAACAGCCACTTCTGCTTTTGTCTTTGAAGGTCAGACGCCTACTCGGGAATACAGACATCATGAAGTTGATGGTTCGCTCTCGTTAACTGGTGGTGTGTACGAGCCGTGTGACTGACGGCACTGGTGCGCCTTCGAGGCTGGTTTGAAATCGGCCCTGGAGGACTCCGAGCTGAGCGAGTCCAAAGTCCAACAGGAATATTGTGGCCTCATAACAAACACATGTCTAAATGCTTCATACCCTCAGAGACTCGGCTCAAAAACACAACTAAGAGTTATGAAATATGCGGAAGACGTCAAACACAAAGGGGAGGAAGAACAGGACTGACTGAGAGTGTGGAGGACAGACAACGGCGATTGATATAATTTATTAGAAAATATTATTAGAGAGCTTTCAAGGGGTCACAACTGTGTAGTTTGTGTGTTGTCCTCTGTCCTCCTGAATCGATTCCGCTGCATCTCGAGTCCAAGTGGACGTTCGCAGTCAAACTGGAAAAATAAATCCCCTCAATGCGTTCCTGAGATATCCAGTTCACATAAACGGAGCAGACGGACATTCTGAGGACGCGACGCTCCCAGGCGTCACAGGGGCATGAAATGCAATTTAATCCCAGCGGCATTGTGTCTCCCAAAATATATTTCACACCATAAATTTGCATACAAGACACAAACTTCGGGTGCTGTCCAATTTCCTAAGAGGTTTTGAGGCAAGATGTCAGCCTCGTTCTGTCTTTGCTAATTAGAGAGGACAGTTATTATTTGCATGGCCGCAAGAAGTTTCTTTGCGAAAATAAATAACAGTCAGGAAGTCACACAAAAGCCTCGTTCTGTTTCTCAGCGTAACGTCACCGACTTGCATTAAACAGGCGGTGGATGGAAAAGAGTTCCTGCCCTCCAAAGTGAGCTCGAAGCAGATTGAGCGTTGCTCATTTGGCTTTTGAGGCCCAAAGAGAAACATTCACAGTTTGTGGCACTTCATTGTGCACAAAATGGGAAATTGACGCTTTAAAAACAAGACGACTCGATGGAGATGGACAAAGAAAATAGCATCATCAAACGGAAGATTTGAAAAGACTAGAGATGTTGTGCATCGTTAATTTGTCTATGAAATATCAGAAAATAAGAAAAATACACACAAATATATTTACCTATAGAATAAAGTAAAGCCTGCAGCTCCATTGGAAACTTGAGCTCTTCTTCGGGATCATTTCTCAGGTCGGGCGTTCGCACTCGTTCAACACTTTTAGCATCGCGTCCGCAAGGTTCACAGCAACACGTCATGTTACATCACAAGGACCTTAGTTTGTGAAGGACAGTCGTCCGTTGGTGCCGCGCAGTTCTCACGTCCGTTCGTCCGTCTCCTCCTTCAATCGCGTCCACCTCAGTCCTCAGCGGTCCCGAGAGGCGCAGCGCGAGATAAGTCACTAGGACGCTTGGTCGAGGGAGAAAAAGAAAGACTCAGATGGATTTTCCCCTCACGGCATGAAATAGCATATTTATTGATCGCTTGGGGAAAGGGAGGTGTGAAGGGTGGAGGTCCTTGAGGGACGGTATGATGTTGATAAAGGCGATCGGTTTTTCCTCTGAGCTCCTTCAGGTCAGCTGAAAGGTTGGGATGCTGAACCTTCAGCCACAAATATGCAAATGAAGCAAATCAATAATCTCACATTTTATTTGAAATATTCCCCACGCGGCTGAAAGGCTTTGCTCCTGGGTAATATTGTTAATTGTATGAGTTGGATGAAGCTGATGCAGTTATCATACGACATCAGTTTGTGGGCGTAGAAATGTTTCCTCGGATTGGTTTAAAATAAACACATTTTAGTGTGATTGCAGCGAATCAGGGGGAAGGCGGACGTTTCTTTTGCAGTTTATCGACGGTTAAATGCCTTCGTAACACCACACACACACACACACTGTTGACGGAAGGAACCGCTTTCTGAACGAGAGCCGGTTTTAAATTGAAAAGAAAATCACTGCGACGTTTACATGCAATTCTATTTGAAAGATTGACACGCCGACGTTGATTGCTTTTGTCTTTTTCTAACAAACCAATCAAAGAGAAGTGATGCGGTTGTCGCTGAGGAGCCGGCCTGATGAGCGGAGTGGTGTCGATGACAGTTAACCAGAGAACTAACTTCTTTCTCTACTGCGACGGGGCAGCAGAGAAGGCTGAGCTGTTGCATCATTTCACATCATTATCTGCTGGGACCAGATAATGATGTAAAACAAGGGACATGTTCCTGTGACCATGGCAACCTTTGAAAACTTAATTCACTTAACTTTTGGTCAGTCCTGGACAAACAGAGGTTGCAGAGTCTGTGGCCCTTCAGTTCCCTTTAATCCCCAAAGGGGTTTGAAAGATCCCACAGCAACAGAAATGAGTCTTTACAAACCCCAAATGATTTAAGACAATTTGAATTGCTCAAAATGGAATCAACAAAAGGTGTGTTGTTCACCGTTGGTGCGTCTTTTCAATCCTAATGGCAGAAACACAAAAGCGTAAGATGTCCAGGACTTTGATTGGCTTTAGATGAGGTTTAAACCACCTTGCGTCCCAAGGAGCTCAGTAAGAAATGTGCTTCAAACTGATCAAACCGACCTGACGAGTGTCTTCTTAGTTGATGGAAAACCTCTTTACTGTAAGAGCAAAAGTAATACAGCACCTTTGATTGACTCGTCGTGTTTTAATCCACCCTCTGCTTTTATTCAAACTTCCATACTGCACAACACTTTAAGGTGAATGCGACATGATGTCGGCACAGCAAGCGGTGGTGAAGTCCCTCCTTGAATGCAGTGCAAGGATCTGACCTGCTGAGGGTTTGGGATCTTCCCATCCTGCATTCCGGCTTTGGTTGCTGACCCAGAGCTGCGACCTCGTCGCGGGGAGAGCAGGCACTCCACTGATTGGCCGCCTCAAGGTCGAGCCTGAAGGTCGGAAGCCGGCGACGCGCAGGTTCGACCCACAAGCAAGACAGAAACGCTGCGTGCGTGGTCCACTTCACCCGTCCCCGTCTCTGTCTCTTTGGGTGTCAAACCGTCTCCGTCTCCGAGCACGCTTTGGACTGCAGAGAAAAAGCCTGTAGTGGTGAGACAAGGTCCAATCCTGTTTATTGTCACAAGCTTTGTCCCCGAGTTATTTAATTAGACTGGCTGATTTTATACATTAACTGCTAAGGTTGGAAAAGAACAATGCTGTGAGGTAATTGCAGCGTCTTAATCGCTGTTTCTTTTTCTATACAAATGTTCCATTGGAGAGACATGGGTCCACGTGACGGACTTGTTTGTGCCGTCTGGAAGCCGAAGCATTTAATCGTCACACGGAGTCGTTCAGCTGGTCCCCGGTGAGACGGGCTTCTGCTGGGTAATGGACACAGGATCTAACCCGATCAGGCCGCGGCCATGATTCCCTCAGGGAACTGCTTTATCCACTTGTTTTCTTCTGTTCGGACTCCCTTATATACGGCTTCAGCTGTGCTCCGGGGGGCGGGGGGGGGGGGTGATATTCCACTCGTTAGGAGCTGGAGAGAGGGATGGAATAGTCTCTGTGAGGTCACAGGCAGTAAAGGAGAGAGGGTGAGTCAGAGACGCCCCGGCGCGTTCAGACCAGACTTCTCCTGCATCACACGTGTCCTTGAGTTCCCTTGTGAAGAAGGAAGCCATTATGTGCCGCGGTGAACGTGACACATCGCGAATGGAAGGTCGCCGCGAGCCGAGCCGAGTGGTGAAGCTTTTCAGGCCGCGACATTGAAATGTCATCCCACTCGTCGCGGAAACGGCCACGCTCAACACCAGCCAAATACCGCCGGTGTTAAATGGGTTTTTCCTCTTGTGCAAGATTCACGCTCTGCCAAAGGCTCGGCGGAGATAAGGAAGGGGAGCGAGGAGCAGCGAGGCCGCCTGTGTCTTTTGAGCTCGACATCTTGAGCTGATCTGACGGGATTACACCTGCGGAAAGGGGAAAAATCCCTGCGCCTACACCTCCGAGATGCCTTGGAGGTGTAGGGAGGGGCAGGGCGGGACAATGGTGGAGTGACGGGACGTGGAGGGAGAGACAAAGCGGATTTGGGAAACGACAATAAAATACAATTTGCTTTGCCGCCTGGAATGGATTCTCAGTGGCTTTTTTGAGTGGAGACGCGGGGGGCGAGGAAGACGGAGGTGGGCGGGAGGGGGGGGCGGGGGGGGACAGTAGGGCCACACAGTTCATTTAGCACTGGGGCTGTGAGACGGCCTGACAGCTGCTGGTGGAGGCATTACGCTGCTCACTTTAGTCCAATTTTGCTCTCTTTTTCCCCGAATGTGTCTCTAGGCCTCTAACAGCCGTCTCTGTCAGACCTGCGGTGTCCATCACTGCTACGGATCTCAGGGCCGAGCTGAACTCACACCAACGACAAAAGCAACATTTCGGTTCATTAACAGCCACAAAATTGCAGGCAGGTCATGAAGTCTGTTTCCTTAAAGAAAGGAGCGAGGCGAAATGTCACTTAGTAAAACACCTGCTGTGAATGATGGGCGGTAAAGAAATGAATATATTTTGATGATTTTTATATTCACTTTAGGCATCACAAGAAAGAAAATCATTTTCAAGCACAGTTGGTCACATAGCTGGAGTTTGTATTATGTTATATTATTTATTTAAATGTTCTTATTGGTTCCGTATCCAACCAAATATCACACTAAACATTTTGAATTCATGCGAGTAAATCATTCCCCTTGTAAAATAAAACTGGCTGAATCAAACCAGATGAGAGCTGTTGAGCTGAGAAGTAACCATAATTACTTCTGTCAAGGACCCGCCGAGGGAGGAGCAGAGAAAAAGGAGCATCACCTGCGAGCAAACGCGCCTCCCTTCCGCTTCCATCACCGTCACACGTCACATTCACACTGTTCTCCGTTCAAAGAGCATCAGCGGTGCCGAACGCAGAATTTACAGTATACAATATTCAAAGACCTAGGAGTTCGATTAATCTTCACAGTGACACTTCCATCCAACCACTAACTCTTTTTAAACCAAGACACTCGATATACGTTTAGTTCGGTCAGAAGTTGCCGCCTATTAAGAGGTTGTGAAATAAAGCAGATAAAGCCGGTTTTCGTACAGTTCACACTCATTTGAATGAATTCATAGCCGGGCTTCAATCAGTGTTGCCCCACATGTCGGGGTGGCAGGGTAACGGTTCGGTTCTGACAGACAGGCCGTGTCGCTCCACTTCAGTGTAAATGGGATCTTGTCTGGCGGAAGAAGAAGAAGAAGAAGAAGAAGAAGAAGCTATTACGTTTCCTTTATGGATCACGAGGCAGCAGAGTGACCCTTATCTCAAGGTGAACGCCAGCAGCTGCCCTCGTTGCAGTCCATCACAACACTGTTCCCAATTTACATTACAGGGGACGGCCCCGGCAGCGCCTCCCTGCAAACACGATCTGTCTGCAGCCGCTTCGCCCACACGACTCCCATTTCCCTGAAACAAGTCTGCGTGTGAAGCGAGAAATGAAGCAGATCACTCAAAGACAGGACGCTCATTTATGAGATCCTTTGACAACAGCAGCACAAAAAGCACAACTAATAAGGCCTTAGTGCCTCACATGTTCCACAGCAACCTGGTTGAGATCTAATTGGAACGCACACAAACGCTGCAGACCTCTCATTAATCTGGTTGCACAGATGCTTATGAGCTTTAATTGGGCCTGTAGAACCTGGAAGACCTCGGCGACGTGTCCTTTGTTCCTCCCATGACAAACAGGGTCGCTGCAGAGGCTTCACACGCGTGCACACGGAAGAAACGTCATGTGACAGCACAAGGCTTACATAACATAACTTGTTTTCATGGCTGGTTGCTAGTGGCAACCACTAAGTTCTCATGCAGTCACTGTTTGAGGATGCAGGGTTTTGGAGCTGTGTACATATTACAGCCCAAGTGGAGAGTGAAACGCACAAAGGGGCAACGCAAGTCTACCACACAGTGTTAATTCTAATATTTCATGTAATACAATTGTATGTTAATGTTGTAAATGAAACACTGCCAGGCTGCAAGCGCAGAGCAACACTAAAAGGTGGTAAGAAGATGGACATCCCTCCACTGACATGCTGTGAAGAACAGAGGAGGACGGGCTGAAAGTGCAGTGACACCTTCACGTCTTGTTTACTGTGCTGATTGATGATGGTTGGAGAAATGCACATCGTTCACGTAAAGAATACCGTCATCTTTTCTTGCGGTGTAACGTTTGGATGGAATTAGCATAATGTGGATTTTAGCACTCAATCAGGTCTTGTTGATCCCATCACTGGAGTCCACTGTCGCATGTGTCTCATTGTTTAGGACAAGCGAAGAACCTTGGTCAGCTCCCCGGGGAGGCGCCTGTGGGCTTTTTCATCGACATGGCTCAATTAAAATGTCTCGTGTGGCCCACGCGGCCCGGTGACAGCATGATGGAGCGGCGGCACTCTTTAACCCCACCAGCAACGCTTTTCCACATCAATCCTGGAAAAACCTACGGCGTCGGCGGTTTCTGGTTGTCGGGCGGCAGGACGTGATGCTTTATCGAGGTGCGACGGGGCCGCTGACGGATCTGCACCGTGAAAATCGTTTAGTGTGCGACTCCGGATCTCCGACGACGACCGACTGGCGCTCGTCCAGCCGATGTCACGCGATGACATGGAAGCTGCACTATTGAGCCGTCTCACCCGATGTACAGTGCTTTTCATTCTTTCCAAACCAGACCTTTCTGAGTAACACTGACGAAATGAAGAAATCATTGTCTGTGGAAAAAACAGGGCAGTTGGCACTGGACTTATCTTTCGATCCAAAGCGCCGATTGAGTCATCAGCACAGGCAGCCTTTGTATTGGCCATGTAATATGCCCCTTAATCTGCAGAAATGTTCCCCTCCAGGATAACAACATGCACAGACCGTCCCTTTCTGTCAGATAACCGATGGAATGAACCGATCGAAATGTGTTTGAGTGCAGAGAACCTTTGTTTGACGGCTCGGTGCTCTGACCTCTACGGACGTCTCTGGATTCTCCTGCTGCTTTCTGTGCACAGAGATAAAACAGGAAATGAAACATCCTTTTTGTACGGAGATAAACATTATACGTGCAAATATACACACGTTTGTTGTAACTTTTAGATATATTTTTATCATAAACATGGTGTGGAATGGTGTTCCGGTCGAGCCATTTCATAAGCACCTCACGACGTGAATTCATTCAAATCAAACTCCACTCAATATTTCCTCTCTGCGACCCAGAGGAGCAGCTGATCCCACATAACATATAGAACTAACAGTTTTCAATAAGCTGTGGTTAAACCCCTGAGGACAATAGTTTTCATGTGGTATTTGAGTAAAAAAGCAGGGTTTAATTTAAGGTTTATTTGACAGATACAGAATGAAAGTGGTAAATGAACCTTTCTACAGGGAGAAGCTGTTTTCTCTCTTTATCGCCTGCACATATGGATTATGTAAATAAATCAAATCCGAATTAAGGTTGCGTAAAAGAAAAAAGAAAAAAGTTTATTTTCAAACAGTATTCCAGATTGTCGTGATTGTCGCAACCATTTTGGAAGCAATTAGTGTGGTTGCTGTAAACATGTGTGGTAAAGCTGCATGACGGGTGCAACGTTACTACCACGTACCCGCCGAGGGAGGAAGGATTACCTCACGTCAACGCCTCCAGCGTCTCCATTGAAGACTCATGGAGGAGTTAATTCAGGTCTATTAAATCCAATCAAAGTATGTGTACAAGCATTTTTTCCTTTGCAAATAAACACAAACACTTGCACACGTTGCACTGAAGGAGCACATCATCGCCTGTATGCGGGTTCAGTTTCTTTGTCTTGCCTCGAAGCAGCACGGTCGGCCCGCATACATTATTCGGTGTGCAGTTGCTTAGAGGGAAGACGAGGCAGAGGCATTATTTAGTTTTTTATCGACCACAGGTATTTGAAATACAGCACAGGTTCTGAGGGCTATGGGGGTTTTTGGTGCTTTAAATTCAAGTTGTTAAGAAGATGAGTGCCAATAGCTCGCAGGCTAAGATGAGTACGCATCGTGCGCGCTCACTGCAAATAATTGAAGTGGTTTCATTTTTCATTCATGCAACATCATCAAAAATACCTTGCAGACAGGTGGGCACCGTGTGTGTGCAGATCAGAGACGATTCAAGAATGCTGAGCTCATCAGTGAATGCCAAGCAACAACGAAAGCTTGAACAAATTCAATTAAAACCAAATACGTTTTTTCCAGTTGAGCCAATGGGTGTGCTTGGTCTGTCGTTTGGCTGACGTCGAGCGAGCGGAGCGACGTCTTGAATGCAGATTGAAATCCCCACAGAAACAACCGGAATTGTTCCTCATTCATGGCGCAGGACGAAGGCTCAGCGCAGCTCGGCCTGCAAACAATGCCGAGAGCTCGGAATGATGGAGCGGCCTGTGTGCTCACCCTGTCCCCGGCTTTATATGTTTATTAGTGTGTCTCAGAAGCGAGCGGATAAAACCGGCCAAGGCCACACAAACCATTTTTCACTCACTTTATGGCGTCGCCTTGTACCCACAGAGGGAATTCAAGTGTTCTCGCTTCTCAGCCGTGACACCGCAGAGGAGATTCCTGAGCGCCCGGCTGGGGGACCTATGAGGTCACGGTCGCAATATACTGCGAGTCCTCAACTCCATTTCATCTGCAAAGTTAATGTAAAACAGGTGCATTGTGGGAAGACCTCTGCTGTGGCTATCATTACAGTATTAACGCGGTAATGATGTCAGGAGGCCACTGCAGTCTTAATGTAATATGGAGGAAGGAGGCGGTCATACTCTAATTGAAATGGCTTAGGTCTTTTCAAGTAAATGACGACACTTTCAGCACAACTTGATCTCCAAAGTTGCAAAAACTGCTCAAAT
This sequence comes from Apeltes quadracus, assembly GCA_021346845.1. Classification (NCBI taxonomy): domain Eukaryota; kingdom Metazoa; phylum Chordata; class Actinopteri; order Perciformes; family Gasterosteidae; genus Apeltes; species Apeltes quadracus. The sequence continues at coordinate 1,388,007 of CM037920.1, forward strand.
AAGACCCAAGTTGAGTGTACACTGTCATAATCAGGTAATTAAATGATTTCAGGCCCTGTCCAATGGCCAGCAGAGCGCCTTGGAGCATCGCCATCCTCTAAATGAAAGGAAGGGGAAATGATTTATCTGCTCTTCATGTCCTGATCACCCACGTCATTAGTTATAATAAAATGGTGATAATGTATCGTATGTCTTCGAAGGAAACTCATTTGTCAAACGTTCATTTGAACAGGAAGAACGGCTGCATACATTCCTCTAATCTTTACAAGCAACTAATATGTATATATATATATTTCCACTACGCTCGTTCATCTGGTGGAGAGGATAACAACATCCTTCATTCACATGTGTCTGAAAGGGGACTGTGACTCTTGAGCTGCACTTATATTAAAGAACACCAACCCGACGACCTCCTCGCCTTTTGGATTCTGAGTTAAGCATCGTTATACATTTGCAGGAAAAACCCACAAAGCAGGCTGAGCTTAAGGTGCCCGTTCCAGGGACTGAATGTGACCTCGAAGCGAATCCACTGACCCTTTCCATTCACATGATTCTTTTTAAAATCACAAAATGTAAACCTTTGGAATGCTGGTGTGAATGCGCCTTCACGAGCGCCACTTGGGTCTTTTTTTTTGCTCCTCTGTAATCAGCAGAGTGACTGAGAGTGTGAAATAAGGGTATAGATGTAAAAACCAGAGACATGAGAGAACAGATAGCAGCTGCTCAAATGTCCTCTGAGACCCTATAATACTTTACAGTTAATGAACAAGTAGCACCTGCACTCCCTGCGTGTGGTTAATAAGCTTTAAAAAGCTTCAGTCTGATTCCGCTGCATGGCTCAGCCACCGGTCTCCTACCGGTGGGAAGTGAACGTGCATGAGTAGGATGCACGGCCCGTTATCTATTACCTGCGATAAATTCCAATTATCCCCCTCGTCAGATAGGATCACGTGCGCACGCACACACACACACGTGTCAGCAGAGCAGCAGACAGACAAATTCAGCGAAGGCAATAAAACAATCCTGTCCTTGAGTCTAATCTGGACCACCTCAACTGGAGACCTCGGTGTAATTAAAGCTGATTTAGCACGATTTACACGCTACGGGCCAGATGAAATAAACATGATTACGTTGGACAAATACTGAGCTCAATATTCTTGAAGGTTTGGAAATTAATAATTCATTTCACATGATAAACACCATGGGCTCCGAGCGAGGAATACTAAAGCGTCGGGTTCCTGTGGCAGACTGTGATCTGGGGCCCCCTGCTGTTATTGACTCAACCTCTTTGATAAGTGCCGAAAATACTCCTCTTAGGGCACTTGTTATTCTTATTCGAATTTGCAATACCAATGATTTCATTTACAGTGTGTTCCTTCAAAAGCAAAGTGAGTCAGTGCAGACTTCACATGCTGCAAGACGCTGCACCTCTACGCCTGCACGGAGCGAGTAGAGAGCACCAGGACGCCACGCGCCAGCTCCAAAATTTCGGGTAATGATGCAAAATATGTTCTGCAATTTCGGCAATCCGCTGGGATCTGGGACATGCTGTGTTTACAGTAATTTCCACCTGAGAAAGAAAGAAAATCACGTCCCGCTCATTGTGAGCTGCTTATCGCAGGCACTCAGCAGTGTCATCCTCTAAAATTAGCTTGTGCTGGCAGAGCACTATCTGGTGAAGATCAAATAAACGGGGGGAGGGGGGGGGGGGGGGGGGGGGCGCACTGTTATGCTGCATTATTAATCTTGAGATGTGGAGGGAAAGAAAGACAGAGAGAGAATTGAATTGAGAGAGGGAGCCGTGGCGTGAGGAGAGGAGAGGACCAGATAGCTTCCCTTTCAACTCGTCTTCACAAGCAGAGGTTCCTGTTTTTAAGGAGGAAAACATTTAGCTAAATTATTGTCATTGTTAAATTAGGTCAGAGGTAAAGAAACGTTGATGCCACCTCGATCCACTCAATCCCATCTAATTCAATCCCTCACGGCAATATAGTGTCTATTTCGGGATAACCCATAGTACGTGATACCTTAGTTTGACTAATGGCTTGGAGTCCGAGCATCAACTTTCTGTTTTTTTTCCCTCCCGTTATATAAAGTGTTCATCTCATTTAACACTTGGATGATCCAGTAAACAGCTACTTTTCAGGAGCAGTTAGGAAGTGGCTTAAAATAAGGCTGACACCTTGAGCACCCTAGAGCAGAATAGATATATATATAGATATATATATATATATATATATATATATATATATATATATATTTGCTGTGCGGTTGAGCTTGATTGAACCACGTGGTCTTGCCGGTTTTACCAAAACGTGGTTTTTGTGCCATTTCGAAAACACTTATCATATTTACCTTGACGGGAGAAGGCGTGGCGCTCGTGAGGCCATGTATGGAAATGTCATCAGAGAAAACAAAGGAGTCCATCAGCACCACATCCACAATTCATGAACTCATGCGTGCAGGCAGGTTGGGAAATAAATACAGGAATGAATGCCAGCCGGTGACGAGCGTCCAGCCGTGGTGCTGCGGGGGGGGGGGGGGGGGGGGGGGAGCTCGGGAAAGAAGAGGGTTTTCAAGACAAAGCAGCTATGAAAAATAAATGACTATTTGCAACAAACACGGTGGCTCGTGAATCATTCATGGGTTAGTAATGGAAAGGGGACGAATGAGGCAGGAAAGCCTTTCCCCAAAACAAACTGCTCTGCAATCACAGGATTAACAGGACATTGATTTTCACCAAACTCTAAGCAACAGGTTCATCTACAAAGCATGTACTCTATGTTTATGGTCTATGGAGAGAAGTATTCAACCAAAATGTCCTTTCCCCTTTATCAAAATCAGGCCCTGAGAGCTGGATTTTCAATGTTGTGTGTGCAAATTACTGGCAATACTATTTGAAACCCGTCCGCCGAGAAAAGACTGTCAGCGTGTCACCAGGCGGATGAATAAGAGACGGCAGGTCCCCTTGCTGAGCGGAATAAGATTGTGTCCCCGTCGCGTGCACGATTAATGCCAGCGTGGCTTCAACTGTCACTCCTCAAGGTCCCGCTTTGCGTCAGCCACGCTGCAGATTAGCGTCGGCGCTAACAGGTCGCCGCGGACTCTGTTCAGAGGACGGATTAGTCTCTTCGGGTGGCAATCCTTAAGATTTCTATTTGAGTGCAAACTATGGAATTGTGCTTTGAGTTCAGCAGTCTGGAGGGTTTTTTTAGCTGCACCAGCAACTCCACACAAACAGGCTATCTCTCTTTTTTAATGTATAAAACTGAGACAAGCTGTAATACGGCTTTTCACAGTTTGTTATACTGAGAATAAATATCGTCACACATTTGAACCTCATTATTTTACCTCTTTGTTCAAGTGTCTTAACACTTTAAGGATCAACGTGTAACATTTACTGAGATCTACTGTTAGAAAAAGGAATCTAATATCGTAATATCGACACCATCGCTTTTGTCTCTGGGGACGGGAAACAAGGGGCTGCAGTTATTTCTGCAAAACAGGAAAACTGTTTTCCTCATTGCTAAATGATGCCAAACTCTACGAACCGGCCCTTTAACTTTGTGACTGCACGCTGTTAAATATGCATCTTTATCCTCCTCCAGCATTGTCTTTTATATATTTTGTGTTATCTTTTGTCTAAAAGTTCAAATGAATCTGACTTGATATAAAAAAGGTGAAACTTTCTGTCTCCAGCTTTCTTCAAGGAAAGACACTGAAACGTTTCACAGCATAAAGCTTTTGCTTTCTTATTGAGAAACCAATAAGAGACCAAAAGGAAATGCACGGGATTACATCGTCACGAGGAAGCCGGCCGCCTCTCTGCCAACACCGGGGACACACAAAAGGCTTGAGATGTGTCCAAATCGCTCTCAACTATTGGAGATTGGAGTAGTGGAGATGCTGCGGGAGGATTCGAGTCCTCGGATGATGAAGATCGAGAGCGACAAACGTGAACTGAATTTCATTTACCACTTTGGTGCGAGAATGTACAGTAAAAGTACACACAACCTCAGTGCAATATTACTAATTGAGTCGCTCCAATTCTCGAATAGAAACACATAATGAGCAGAGAAATCATACAACGAAATATGAAAAATGAAAGTGAAAAACACTGCGCCCCTTTGTCGAGTTCGCTGGCGTCCGCTCCCCTTCAGCCTGCTCGGCTCGGCACGCAACAGCAAACCTTACAGGCTCGTGGGAGCATCCTCACTACTGTCTGGCAGATGTTGAGGGAAACAAGACGCCCTTCTCGCGCAGGGCTTCGGTGTTCTTAGCCTCCTTCTCGCCACGTGACTCACCGTTGAGCTCAACAGCAACGCAGATTCTCATTCAAGTGGAATATTCTGGCACTCGCTGTGTTGCCGACCACAGCGCCTCTGGCTTTTAACTTAAGATGCTGTATCCATGACGCCATTGAACACATTTTATGACCCTAACCTTGGACTGCAAATGTCTTTTTAAGTTGTTTTTCTCTCACAAGTTTCACAATTCTGACATAAAAGATTTGAAGCGGGAGGGAGGTGGATGCTCAGAATAACTGCGGGCCGAGCAGCGGCGATGCAGTGGCCTGTGTGTGTGGTTCTGGATGTGCACCACATGGGAAAGAAGAGGTTTGAGACCCCATGTGGGTGCCTTGAGATCGGATGACAGTATGATTTTATGGAAAGCCGTTTTAGCCATAATTAAATAAATGAATAAATACATAAATAAATATGCATTTGAAATACATCATGAAATAAATAAATGAGGCAATAAATACATAAATATGAAATACATTTAATTATTTCATGGCACAAGTCCAAATTTATTTATTTAAAGACACTTTTATTTCATAATGCCACATTTATTTATTTATAGACACTTTTTTTCATAATGGCGTATTTTATAATGCTGTATTTCAAGACACATTTCACGTTCTTATATGCAAATCAGGGGGCGTGGCTATCTCTCACATTCTGTTCCGAATGCAACAGAGCTGGGACAAGGGCTTCGGTGCGGCGTCTCCCCCGGATAAAGTGATCGATTTTCGAACACTTTGGGCAACCTTGCCCGGGGTGTGGAGCTATTTTTTTTTCTTGTGAAATGTGTCTTAAAATATGGCATTATGAAATAAAAGTGTCTATTAATAAATAAATGTGGCAGTATGAAATAACAAGTTGTTAAAGGTGCCACCGCGTATTCGAGATTGGGACAAGCTTTCAGGTAGCATTGCTATTAGCACAGGGTGGGCTAATTCTCTGACAGTGTTGACCTGAAGGGTTTAACATCAGCGCCTGTAAGCTCAGCAAAGGGGCCACCTGGTCTAAAAGAATGATGTTTTTAGAAAATGAGCGTCACACCAACCAAGAGAAGTCGTCGTCGAGCAGGCAGTCGTGAACGAGCACAGGTGCACAAACCAGGTGGAGATAAAAATAAATTACACTCATACAGACGCGTAGTTGCAGCCTGCTGTCGAGCTCTAATCCAAAAAGAGTTTCATAGCTCCAAAAATATAAGCGGATATATCATGTTGGACTTTGTTTACATCCCACATCACATTCGTACACGGAGAAAATCAATAAGCAGAATAAGGATGAGGTTGTCTTTGCTGCTTCCATGCCGTTGAATTCACTGTCATCAATTTACAACACAGCCTTTAGACCTCAACTTCAGGTTTTATCCATCTGCTCTCTTACTGATTTCCAACAGCTGCGGTGTGGGGGCGCGAGAAAATGCAAAGTGTGGAGTGTGCACACACTACACACGAGTGTGTGTGTGAGGGAGAAGGCATTAAGAAAAGACTGAGACAATTAGAGATGAGGAGGAGGAGGCGTGAGAGGGAGGTAACGAGGGGTCACAGAGAGAGACGCGACCGCCGTTTGCACCACAGTGCTCAGGAAGGAAGGCCTGCATAGTGATGGGAGGAGAGGAAATGTTCCTACTCCGCGCAGAAGATAAAGGGATTTGTAAGGGGGTGTAAGTACAGAAGAGCAGTTGAGAGAGCGATCGATAATTAATTTACTTTCACCAGTCAAGGGCAATTAACACGCTTTCTTTTGCCCATTACCCGCCTAAAAGGGCCGACGCTGTGGCTCCAGCCTCTAATCTTGTTGACCATTGTCACAAATCGATGGGCGCACACGCACCGACACGAAACCCGGCGACTCGGATTACCGGTTGCAGTTTTGTGTAGTTACAAATGTCCAATGTGCAGAACCTCCGTCCTGAAGAAAACGGGGCGACTCAGCTGTTTTCTCACCCGCAACCCTGCAACGTGCAGAAAGGTGATGAAACATCAACACCTGATGAGCCAGAAGACATTCAGAGCAGAAGGAAGAAGTCACTGCAGTGTGACCGGACGTATCTGGGTACAAACCTTTTTTTTGTTGTTGTTGCATTTTTCAAGATATGTGAGGTTTATTGGCTTTCTGTTACTTTCAGTAAAGTGAATCCTAATCTGCATCATTAAACCATCAGCGCGTGTTTGATTGACTGCTAACGAACCCTCGGAAGAAAAGGTCCGGATATTTACAGCGTGTGTCTTCAGCTACAATACGTTACGTCAACTGTGTCCTGCATGCAGAAACATTAGTCTTTGGAGCTCCTGCAGCCTCTGCGCTCCACCGCGTTCATCACTATTCCTCATATGTCATTCGTTGCCAGGGTAACGCATTCACGCACGATGAGCTGACCCAGGAGTCAAGATCACACTTTGCGCAAGAGGCGTATTTCAGCAGCTCAATCTGCTCCAGCAGTACCCGATGTAAATGTGCGGCGGATTATCTGGTGATTCTTTTAAACCGGGTCAGGAAACACGCCTGGGCCCACCGGGCGAGCGGCCTCACAGACGGATGGTACCCGACGCTTTGGGGAGTAGATTTAACAGACGGGACTGTGGGGCTGTGACACCAGCGATTACTGCTGAACCGACAGGAGGGGAAAGCTCATTTTACCGAGCCGCCCCAAGGGGATCCTTTTCCTCCCCAAACTGAACACGTGTAATAAACCTGACAAAGGGGAATGACGGGTTTCTTTTTTTAAAGCAACTTCACCTCGACGTGAGCCGTTTGACCAGAGGTGTCACTGCAAAGAGCTGATCGGCTCCAGGACGGATCCCCCCCCCCCTTCCCTTCAGAGACCAATCCCATGATGTTGCTGATCCTCATTGCTCTCGTAAAGAGGGAGGATTCCTGTTGCTAGTGACTCTTTGTAGCAGCCGTGCAGAATAATCACACGTCATTACAGTCCATGTTTTACATGATGTGGCTATGACATCAATTTTGAAATAATTTGAGAATCATAAGACTGCTTTGACAAATAAGCTGCTTGTTTGGTTGTTTTTGTTGAAGCTTAAGCTCTGACTCACAGACATTTCTGGCTTTGCCAGCATGTGGCAGTATTTCTTTTTCTTCCGTCATGCAGGTTTGTAGCACGATGCTCGTCTGCAACCTACGGATTATGATGCCGGATCCTCGGATCGCGATCAAGGCAAATGCTTCACAAGCAGTCTGGCCAAGCAGTGGACAGACGCACGAAACCTTGCAGACAGCACATTCTGTAGATGTAGAACCGCACAGAGCAATGGAGAATTAAGTCCAACAGCCTCATAGTCTGCCGAGCAGTTAGCAGTCCAAGAAATGTCCTAATCAAATGTACGCACAAAGATCTCTTGAATTACACGTAATTGCGACAAATCTCTGAAGAAACAAGGCTGTTTTCTGAGGTTCACTCAGGTTTAAATACAACGATATGATTACCAAGTTGATAAACTGCTGCTGCAAAAAAGTAAATCATTCACGCACCGGACGAGGATGATGAACGGCACCGACGGCAGCACCGGAAGCCCGGTTTGCTTGTCTGGGAAGTAAAACGCCTCCCGCATACTTGAGCAAGGCTCTGTTTGAAGCAATTACGAGGGTAAACATGGGGCACACGGCCCCGTGTTAGCCGCTGTTAGCCACACAGCTTTCCCATTTCCAATGAGTCAGGAAACGTTCAATGTATTTACAAAGCCTTGTCCATCAAACAACCGCGTCCCAAAGTGGTTTACAGAACAAAGCGCATGGGTGCAGATGGGAACGGGGCCAACGGGGCCAACGGGGCCAACGCGTCCGGCTTCACGCCGCGTCTCACAGGGGAGGTTTTTACACCCAAAAATCGCAGGCGTTACAGAACAAATACATCGTTTTGATGCATTTGTTGTGCTATGTCGCGTTTCTAAATTCTAAATCAAAATCCTGAAAACGAAAGGTTACCAGATCATAATGTGTTATAATCCAGGTGTAGTATTTCTCTGTATCGTTGACAGGTGGTCGGGCGATTATTATACAGTTTGTCAAAGTGTTTAAGAGAGTAAGCAAAACTAGAAAGACAGTATGTCCTCCACCAGGAACATATTTAGATGTACAACACAGCGACAAGGCGCTCAGTTCGGGGGCCCCCAGGTCACGCCGGGACGATGGCGGCACCCCTGGGTCGGCTGAGCGTGGCTCGAGGCTCCTCGCAGGCCGCTCCTGGTGCTGCCGAGGAGGAGCAGTGAAGTGACACATCTGTGGAGGGAGGACCATCTGCAGCCTCCTCTGCCGCAGTCTGGTCCAGAGAGGCGTCATGTCACTGGCTTTTATAACTCCGGCGCTCGTGCATATGGGGGCTGGCAAAAAAAAAAACATCAGTCGAGGGGAAGGTTGCGCGGCTTGAGTCTCCCTGTCGCCTTTGTGCGCTGCACAGTGAGCAGGAGGCTGACGGCGGCCTCAGGCGATGGTGGAGGCATCGCTATGCGGGTTCTCCGGTCGGTCGGTGCGGATGGCGGCACAGGTGTATGAATAAATATACGAATGGGAGACACAGCTGCTATTTACAGATACCTTCTTCCCGTAGTGAGGCCAGCAGACGCACTCGGTGGAAAGACCAATTTGCCCAGGCAAAACGGATGTGGAGGCTGAAGTCCAGCGTGTAGCTACACTGCCTCCCTGTGGCTGCTTTAGGACAAGCAGGCTCTGCTGTCACAATCACACCTGAGTGCACAGTTTCATGATTTATTACCTTTGGCAACAGGAGGTGAGCAGCCGAGATATTTGGATAGATCGATGCACACAGCATTTCTTTTTTTTTTCTTCAAAAGTTTGAAACACACTGAGCAGAGAGGCCCGACCTCAACGATCCGCTACCTCTGGGATGAGTTCGGAACGCTGTCTGAAGCCTCGCCGCGCACCATTAGGGCCCAACTTTACAAATGTCCTCGGGATAGAAAGAAACTAGGCCGCACGTAAACGCATTAAACGAAAGAATGCATAGTTGGGACATATTGTGCATGTCATGGTGCACATGTGTCTGATTTGGATCACAATTAGTGCTCACTGGGCGGAGCTTAACACAGGGATTAATGGGCTATAAGTTTTTTTTTGTAAATGATAACGTTGTCCCATTGATAAAGTTTATGCTTGTAAGTGTGGAACGGCTCCACGTGCCCACAGACAGACATCCAACATTTCCCTGATAAGATGGGCGCTGAGCCCACGCCACTCACTGTAAGTCACTGTTAGCAGCAGCATAAGCTACACGCCAAATGCATCCTCTCAGTCCTCCTCCTGATTCAGATTAATGAGACGTTGCATTCCTCTACATGCAGCAAAAGGAACAAGCTGCTTGTATATTAATAGGTATTCTGAATACACACATCTTATTTTAACAGACATTGACAGGCTCCTACTTAAGGATCTGAATAATACTTCCAGCTCTGCCAAAAAGCCCAACAGGGAAGCGTGCAAAGGCCTTAAAACAGCTGCATAACTGAAACACACATGTTCTGGCCTTTGCTCCCCTTTTGCAACCTGAACCATGAGCACATTTGTGTTCCCTTTGTCCATTACAGGTGCCGGCTCGGCTCAGTGCTTCCATCCGTCAGGGTCGTCAAACACACAAAACCTCGGAGGTCGGCCGTTAGCGCCAAAAAGCGCCAATCAGTGAAAACGGGCCCGGGGGGGGGGGAATACTTTAGCATAAATCAATACGGAATGGCGCTGCCAATAGATGGTTGTGGTCGGTCTGCATCGTCGTCGCCGTTTTCAAGGCGTCCAAGTTGCAGGCGAGAGAAGAGAAGAACATAATGAAACATGTAGTCAGGGTGGAATCAGATGTGCCTCTTTTCACAAACCTTGATGCAGTAACTGATCGGTGCTGTACGAGCTACATTATGGAGAAAAAAAATAATCATTATCCCCTGAAAGACTATCGTTATCAGTCAACATATTTACCCATTTTGTTCTTGGGCTATAAAACACATAATTGTGTTATGCAACACACACACACACACAATAAATGGCCAAATGAGTCATGTGAACCAGGGGGCCTTCTGAAGGCCCGAGGGAGACGCTGCACCTGCAGAACGTAAGGGAATAAAACCACCAAAACCTGCACATGTTAAATAGGTTCATGGTTTATTCAGAGACAACTATGAAAACAAGATTATACATAAAGTAGCTCATTGCTTACTTTCAGGAAGGTGGAACCATGTGTGGGTTTTTTCTGAATGTTTTATTCCTTCATGTTTCCATCCACATCTTGCGGGACGTTTCGTAGTGTTTAAAGGAGCGACAGTTTGGAGGCAACCATCTTCACTGTACCCTTTATTTACATCACTCATGTACATTTACTGAAGAGTTAGGGGGCATTTTGTTACATTCAAAGCAGTCAATTAACTCCAAACAATTTGATCTCGACTTACGCCACTAACAAAACAAATTCTAGAAAGAAACTCCATTAAATGCTTCCACGTCCTTTATAGTTAAGAAGCACCATTCGTACATTAAAAATAAATTCCCTGCTCTTCAGCATTGTAAACATCTCAATATCAACCTTAACATATCACCGTGCACAAGCAGCTTAACGGGAAACTAAACATTTGGAAAACTGAAAAACGAAGCAAAAAGATTTTTAAACTTCAGTCTGCTGAAAGTTTAACATGTTGTGTTGGTTCTGTTCGTTTTGGGAAGATTGGGTTAAATAAAGTATAGTTAAAACTTCCAAACAACGTAAAGAATCCTTTAATCTGACTAAATGGCCTCTAGGAACCAACAGAACTTCAGTTTGCACCAAACCTTTTAATGATAAAGTGCATTAAGAGATTATTAGTGAGGAGAAATTAAATAAATTCTACACAAATATGCAGCTGCATCTGAAAATTAAATCTGGGCATCAATACATCTTTTACAAATCTTCAGCCCGACACAAAAGAAAACAGCGAAGCTCTCAGACAACAGGAAGTGCACGCGGCCCACAGAGACGCTTCGGCCGGTGACTCGCGGCTCCTCAGGCGGTGAACTTGTTCTTGGTGGCGGAGCCGCTCTTCGTGGCGGTGTCGGCGTGCGACTGGTACCCGATGATCACCTTCTGCGGGACGCCGAGTCTCTCTTTATACACACGCCTAGAAACAAAAAAGACACCTCGCGCTTTAGTTCCGCCGCCACCGAGGACATCTTAACCACGTGTTGGCGGAGCATCATGCGGTCACCCTATGTGCGTGATGGCCTCTTTGTTCTCGTATTCCGTGGTCCAGACCGCGATCTTGTCTCCTTTGGCTCGGACGTTGATGACGGCGCCGCACACGTCGTCGCTGTGGTCGTCGAACGCTTCGCCCACGAGACATAAGAGCTGCGGGAACAACAGACGTCGCTTCAGTGGCGAGGAGTCAGACGCGCGTGACCCGCGTCTCCGACAGCGTCCACCGGGACGCCACGAAGGAGGGATCGATGCCGCCGTTGACGCCGCCTCCTCAACTCAAAACGGCTTCATACGCGTCAGAGCAACGAGGCCACAGGGCTGAACATACCGTCTCCAACCAGAAGCGATCCAGGTCCGCCCTGCGCTGCTGCTTCGACAGAGTTATGAGCCAGCGGCCGCCGCGGCGATTCCTCGCGTCCTCCCACATGGGCTCGATCCCGTCCTTCAGCCACGGCAAAGGTCAGAGGTCAAAAACACTGGAAATAGTCTCCTTCGAGGCTTTAAAATCGGTCAGGTTCCCTTCATATTGGCACACCAGAGTGTAAATATCCTCTCTGCAGAATTTAATAAACTCAATACAAATCTATATTGCAACTGTACATATTGATTAGACTATTCAGCTTGATGGAGGCACTTTGCGTAGATTTGTGGCCAACGATCATCCAACATGAAGAGCCGCTTACATGGTTCCTCAGATTTCAAAAGGCATTTATGCTTTTATGCTGCAAAATAACAAATCATCATTACCATTTTGTTTCAACGCAGGACATTAGTGAACTTGCATTTATCTGTTTGAGGGATCATTTCCACAGAATAGTAAAAGTCTGCTCGAATTTAATTAAAAAGAAATGTTTCTTACAAACGCCTTCAGCAACTTTCCCAAAATCAGTGCAACCGCTCTAGATTCAAAGAAATTTTACAATTCAATTGGTATTTTCTATTTGAATATTTACATCCCCCTCCATTATTTGTTCAAGTTCCTCTGAAGAGGACATAAGAGCATAAAGCAAGTGAACGTGACCTTTGAGTCAGATCAACAGTTTGGATTTACGCATCGAAAGACGGCGATAAACGCTCACCTTGAACAGAGAGTAGTCACAGCCGGACATCAGGTTACTGGACAGCTGAATGTGATTGTACAATCTGCAAAGGAGTCAAGATGTTTTACGTCCAACAGCTTTCAACCGGAACAAAAACCAAACACGCTGGAATACGAAATACGTGTAACGTGACGCGATACAGAAACTAAAGTGGAGCGATATTCTACGTCGTTCCACAAGTGTGCGAAACGTCCTCATCGTGTCCTAGAAGATGTCGTGTTGAATTGCATTATGGATTCTTCAGTCAAGTCCTTCCTTAAATCCAAGCTGTGCCGGATTTGAATGAATCCCCCGAAGGCACCGCGATGCCGCACATCCACAACGCGATTGTCTCGCATTTCAGTTTTACTTTTCCAACAGCGAGACAGATGGTGCGAGAAAATCGGTTCGATGTTCAACTCCAGCAGCGGAGGAACAACGTTGAGATACTTACGCCCAGAAGTCTTCCACGGTGTCAAACTTGGCGATGAGGCGGAGGTTGGCCTGCCACGTTTTGCTTTTGTCGTTCTTGAAGAACCAGAGGGCCCACCTGCAGAGAAACCAAGGAGGAGGCGTTGGTACCGACGAGCTGCACCGCGTCCCGTCCGTCACTCGTTTACCAGAGGAGACCGAGAGGAGACGTACCTGCTCCCAGAGACATTAGAAGCTCAGGTGGTCTTACCGGTTTTGTAGTGGATGCTTGATGCACGACTCAGGACTCAGACTCTTTGGAATGATTCTTTCACAGGTTTCCTGTTCAGGATTAGCAGGAAGGGAACTCGACAGCTGGGAAGCAAAAACATGAATTACTTCAAAATAAAATAAAAACAAAAATAAAACAAAATCACATTTCTTACTTTCTGTCATGTTCCAGCTGTAATTGTCATTTCTGTGATTTATCATTCGAGTTTTATAGTAATATAATTGAAATTGGGTTGGGTGGTGAGTTAAAGATCACAGCCCGCTTTGACCACAGCATCTTTTAATATTTCTTTACACATTTTCCTCATTCAGTCTGCGTCCGTTTAGAAAAGCCGGTGGAGCCTCATTGTCTTTTATGTCCTACATGTACTTATTTATTGGCTCCATTAGGGTTTTGTGAGCCTCTGTGTAGCGTGTTTTGTTGGTTAGTTCCTTTATATCCGGTTATGTTGTGGGGGTCAATTTAAAATTGTATTTTATTTAAATGTACTAACGTGCAGGTCACTTCCAAATCAACCAAGTCAATACACGAGCTGGACTGCGTGAATTCTCCTCCAGACAAAATTAATCCAGCGGATAAAGAATAATAATAGTTACATAAACCATAGCGTCTTTTTGCGGGGTTCCAATGGTGCCGTTAACCGGCAGTGACGTCATCCACACCGGCCGGGAAGGCTCGGCGGTGAACCCGCCTCGTTATCAACGTTACGTCACCAACAGGACGCGTTAACGGCCCCTAAAGCGCATTAAAAGCCCCCGAAGCGGCTGAGCTGCCCTCAGAGGAGCGCGTGCGTCGTGCACTCACCAGCAGGGCGGTCGCCATCTTCTGGAAGTCGCGCTGCGCGTGCCCGGCGCGCGTTCAAATACCCGATTGGGCCACCTGGTCCTCTGCACCACGCATGCGCAACAGGTAGTGGCACACGTGTTTATCTCGGGCAGTGCGACGTAATGTTCCTGGGCAGATTACATAGAGCCAATCCGATCCTCTAATGTGTAAAAATGGACCCACTAGATTCGGTGCGTGTACAGGTGATGCACTTCAAGCCACATGGTACTTAGTATCTGTCACAGGAATACAACTAGATGTGGTCTTCCCAACATTTTACTCTGTTTACATGGAAAACACAAAGGCCGTAAGTCTGTGGTGCACCACTGCTGCAGAATGCCATCGGCTTCGTATACATGCCCATAAACAGGATACACGTATATTCAACAATGTGCGAGCTCAGCGGAAACATGTACTAAACTAAACCACATGTTGATGCTGAGCAGTCATGAGGGGAACACATGAACAGGAAGTAACCCTGATCAGGCCTCGGTATGCTACCTCAAAAAGGTCGATTTCAGTTTAATACATCCCTTTTTCAGGAATTTATTCAGAACTTAGTTTAGATGAAATATTTTTTATTGCATTTTTGTCCAGGATTCTTCATACTGTGTATATTCTAATGTGATATCTGAGTAAACACAAGAATAAGAAGCAAATAAGGTAACTTGTAATGAAATGCTGTTTGCATGTGTGAGTAAAGTGGATTGAAAGAGACTTGACATGTTATGTTTTTGTCGCACTAGTCTGCAAATGAGCCAAGAAAGAAAAGCAGAAAATAAATTGACACTTTGTTTTAAACATTCTGCGATCAATGAAAATAATGTTTTAATCTTGCAGAGAAAAGTGCTCTGGAAGGAGATTGTTGAAAGGCCAGACGTGGAGGTGCAGGTGGAGGCACTTCAGAAGGTCAGCACCGTGCGGATACTGCAGACCAACAAAAACAGTCAATCAACACAACAGCCACAAACAAAAACAGTCCAAAGGGCTTCACAAACAAAGACAGCGAGACAAGTATTGTCTCACCTCTTTCCGGCGTGCATGAGGTCGAATCCCTCATTGATCTTCTCAAAGGGCAGCGTGTGGGTCACAAACTCGTCCACCTTCAGCTTCTTGTTCATGTAGTCCTCCACCAGCTTAGGAACGCTCTCCACGCTCTTCCATCCTGGGGCGGGAGGGGGGGGGGGGGATTTCAAAACCAGTGAGTCGACAATTTACAGAAGAAAAGTAGATGCTGCTCACCCACAATGCACCTCAGAATACCTGGAATTCCATTGCATTTCATACGGCGAGTGTTTGATAAGAACATATGCTCTTTAACGCTGTTTCACAGCCATCTACAAATAAAGACCATTTTCAGAAGACAACATTTTGCCGTCTTTCGGACCAGTTTAAATTTAGTTTAAACCAATTGATTGGGTAGAGAGGGAGTTTAGATCCACACCAAGCACCATCCAACACACACCGGTCGTAAATATTTACGATAGCAAGGAGTCTACTACATCGAATGTGGTTGGATCTTAGGTTGCCGGAGATTCGGCCAGGTCCGCCTCTGAGCTAGTTTAGGCCCAATAGAATCTTTCCTTTTGTGTCATTCAACGTCTATAAACTGTGTGTCCTCACTGCCTTTGCAAACGCAGCGCCTGTACTTGACATGTGATCTGACAATTAAACTTCCAGAACGAGAGAAGTTGTTCGGCTGTATTTGTATCTTCCTCATCCGGGCTTCCAATTCTTGAACACGGCTTATTAACTTATTGGGGAACCCCGTCGGTCACCTCCGAAGGCGGTGCCCTTCCACACCCGCCCCGTCACCAGCTGGAACGGCCGGGTGGAGATCTCCTGCCCGGCTCCGGCTACGCCGATGATGACGCTCTCTCCCCATCCTTTGTGGCACGCCTCCAGAGCGGCTCTCTGAAAACCAAGACGCTCGTCGTTTCCATGAAAAACCCCAGAGTGCGTCAATGAAGGCGATTTCGTACGTGCGAAGCGTCTCACCATGATCTGCACATTTCCAATGCACTCAAAAGAGTAGTCCACGCCGCCGTCGGTCATCTCCACCAGGACCTCCTGGACGGGCTTGCTGTGGTCCTTCGGGTTCACGAACTCGGTGCCTCCAAACTCCTTTGCTTTCTCGAACTTGTCGGGGTTGATGTCCACGCCGATGATCCTGGTGGCGCCGGCCACCTTGCAGCCCATAATGGCAGCCATGCCGACGGCCCCGAGGCCGAACACGGCACACGTGGAACCGGGCTCGACCTGAGCGCGGCAACGTGAGGGTTTAAGTATTACCCGAGAACTTTGCACGTCATACATGCAATGCCTGTATCATATTGCATCTGCAAAGAGACCAGCGAATGTTTTTCTTTTATTTCTAATTGAAATAAAAGAAGCAGCCTGTATCACCCACCTTGGCGGTGTTCAGAGCGGCACCGTAGCCCGTGGGAATGCCACAGCCCAGCAGGCACACTCGATCCAGCGGAGCCTCCTGGTTCACCTTGGCCAGAGAGATGTCGGCCACCACGGTGTACTCGGAGAAGGTGCTGGTCCCCATGAAGTGGAACACTGGCTTTCCCTTGCAAGTGAAGCGAGAGGTGTTGTCGGGGAGCAGGCCCCGCCCCTGGGTCACTCTGCAGGGAAAACACGGGGGAACGATTTATTTGTGTGTGTGTGTGTGTGTGTGTGTGAGAGATGAAACCTAATGGCCTTTACAATATATATACACACACACACACACATTATGTTCGGTCCTTTATTAATTAGCCTGACAGCATTACCTAATTTTCTGGCAAAGGTTGGTCTTGGGATTTTTGCAGAATTTGCATTCCCCACACTGCGGCACGTACAACGGGACGACGGCATCACCTTGTCAAAGACATTTGAGAACAATTAGAAATCACGTTAAAAAAAACTAAAAAAAACAACACACTTACTCACAACAAATGTAAATATAGCGCTGGGCTGCTACTTACCGGGCTTGAATTTGGTGACACCCTCACCAACGCTCTCCACCGTCCCAGCACCTTCATGGCCCAGGATGACGGGGAAGAGCCCCTCTGGGTCGCTGCCGCTCAGAGTGTGCGCGTCTGTGTGACACACTCCGGTGGCAAAGATCTTAAGATGCAAATAAGTGTCCTCTTAATGACCTCTTAAGTAAAAGGACACAGAAGCTGGACGCATTCCCATTAGTGTTTTACCTTGATGCGGACTTCATGGGCTTTGGGTGGAGCAACCTCCACCTCCTCAATGGAGAGGGGCTTGCCAGCTTCCCAAGCGACAGCCGCCTTGCACCTGATGACCTGAACACAAAGAACAGTACTTCCCCCCGTGAGTTCTCATTCTCAACAGTACAATGCATCTTACGCATATTTGCTATTTGCATTGGGGGGCGAAGGGGAGGGGTATTGTTGCCATGACAACACGTGCAAACAGATGTTAGCCTGAACTTGTGGTCATGCGGGCAAATACTGCAACGTAAATAGAAGCACCCGTCTCAAACAAGCGC
Organism: Apeltes quadracus; assembly: GCA_021346845.1. Taxonomy (NCBI): domain Eukaryota; kingdom Metazoa; phylum Chordata; class Actinopteri; order Perciformes; family Gasterosteidae; genus Apeltes; species Apeltes quadracus. The sequence goes on from CM037920.1 coordinate 1,405,603, forward strand.
ACCTGTCCCAAATAGAAGCACCCGTCTCAAACAAGCGCACCTGTCCCAAATAGAAGCACCTGTCTCAAACAAGCGCGTCTGTCCCAAATAGAAGCACCTGTCTCAAACAAGCGCACCTGTCCCAAATAGAAGCACCTGTCTCAAACAAGCGCACCTGTCCCAAATAGAAGCACCTGTCTCAAACATTCCTGCTGAATTGCACTTTGCCTCTGAACTGTAACCAGACACGTGAGAAGCAAACCCAGAGTTCTGGTAGCGGTGACGTTCTGCTTTGGAATTGACACAAATGAAAGTTTTCTTTGGGCTCTGTGTGAGGAAGGGTGGCGGGGGGGTTGAGGTGTTTCTACTTTACATAACTCCGTAGTTGTCACGTTGTCTTAAGATTAAGCCCGGGACGAGGTGGCTGAGATTTGCAGCACAGCAGCTGAAACGGGTCAACGGTGCACGGGAGCGCGTGCACGCGGGTTGAGAGCGCGTGGCTTTATGATGCTTCGTGTGCACGAACGACGCACAAACAACGACCTACAAACTATGTATTTTGATGTTGCGTGGTGCATGTACCTACTTTTCCAGCGGTCTCCATTGTTCGCGTGGTCGGGGGGAGAGGGAGGGGCGGCGCGCTGCCGTAAAGAAGTAAACTTCTCTAGACCAATCAGAAACGAGGGGCGTGCGGCCTGAACACGTCACGAAGCGAAGCTGAAATAAGAAGCTGCCTCAAGTGGTTTGAAAAAGAATAGATTCTTTCAGGACACACGAAACATTTTGAGAAAGATCATTTATTGATCTAGAAAAACGTCAAAATAAACTCAAAACCTTGTATTTAGTATAAAAATGAAATGCCAGTTAAAAAAAGGAATCTGCATAAACAACTATTTTGAGACATTGGTTCCCGAACTGCATCCTTTGATGATGCGTTACATTTTGTAGTGAGTGTAGTAGTGTACATTTATTCTTTAGATCGAGTTAACCTCTTCTTACAGCGCACACACACCTGTGTCACTATCACATACTCTCAATAGTTATGTAGAGTGTGGTGCATATAAACTTTAAGCGTTTACTTCTATATCTCCATAGTTTGTGTCATCTTGTCCTACTGTCGAATCGTATACACAACCACCATGTTAAATTCCTTGTATGTCGAACACATTTTGAAAATAAATTCAGTTTAAAATATTGCTATGCATCTTTTCTTTTGATGCCAACCAAGACCTAATAATTCAAACAAGGACACCGTTACAAAGCACCGTTTAATCAAGGCCTTCAACTGAAAATGGGACAACATTCTGCTTAGGACTTTAGAAAACAATGGGTATTAAAATGTTCAACTAGCTATACAAAGACTTCCCACATCATAGGAATAGAATACGTGGAGGTGTGTGAATGTAGAATATCTGTCAACCGTACAAACGCATCTCATGGCCAGACATCTGAAGAAATCAGGACCGGATAGATGGGCCTGTTCACAAAGTGACCCGATAACTTGACATCAGGCTGACCGGTCCTTGTGTTACACACCAGCATACGTATGAACCTTTGAATAATCAGTCGTCACACATTCAACACTGGCACAAAAAATAAAAACAGAGGGAAAATCCATCGGATTTAAATAGAGGCAGTGTCTATATTGTGAGTCCAACAGGTCAGGCACTGCCATAGAGCTCAACCATTTGGCGCGTTTGTAGCCCAAGATGGATGAGACCACCACATCACCATCAGATTATCTCGCGCCTATAAACAAAAGCACAAAAAGAGGTTACCATCACACCAGGACAAGTGTTACATGTGTTATTTGAAGATTGAAAAAGGGATAAACCTCTGAATCCACGTCCTCCACCACCTCCTCTTCCTCTGAAGCCTCCTCCACCTCGCCCGCCTCCGAATCCTCCACCTCGCCCGCCTCCGAAACCTCCGCCGCGGCCTCCTCCGAAGCTTCCACCGCGGCCGCCACGAAAGCCGCCTTCAAAAGAAAAATGCAAGCAACGCAGCAATAATCAAACCACTCCTACAAGCCGAGCTCCAAGCAGACGCAGAGGAGCCACACGTGGCCAATTTCAGCTCAAGTGGCCATGACTGAGAAGTTTGGTAGCCTCACCTCCGCCTCTTCCGCCTCTTCCCCCTCGGCCTCCTCTGGGAGGACCCTTCTCTCCTGGAGGCCTTGGGAGGAACCTCTGCAGCGGGAGGAGCTTCATTGGATCTATATAAAACTAAGACATGGCGGGATTAGATGGGGCACTGACATGTGTTGAAATGCACTTGAGTAAAAGTAAAGACACTGTTCATACCTTCTGAAGTTTCTTAAAAGAAGATGCCTTCATGTTGTCAGAGAGTTTGACTGAAAAATACTGGACGAGTGGGTTAAGGAATCAACAGAAAGCTGAGCTGCGATAAAGACACTTCACTCCAGAGACCGAGGGTGAAGACGACAGACAGAAAGGATACGAATTCCCGCAGCTGGCCGAATATCTCATCCACCTTCCCGATCTGCTCCTTGTTCTCCAGGTACACCGGGGCGTTGAAGTAGGGCACTTTGTTCTCCTCGGTTGTACACTTGCACACGATGTCATCTTCACAAGGATGCACGAACTCTCCCACAGCTGAGGGGGCGCGCACACACACACACACACACACACACACACTCAACTCACAGAACACGCGGGGCTCAGTATATTATGCTGGTTCTTGAGATCTTACCGACGACATATTCCGGGGGACCGTAGTCTTGTTGCCTGAAACCACCGCGTCCGCCGCCGCGTCCAAATCCGCCTCCTCTGCCGCCTCCGAATCCGCCGCCACCTCCTCTGCCTCCACCGCCTCGGCTAAAGCCTCCACCTCCCCGGCCTCCTCGGCCCCCTCGTCCACCGCCTCCTCGGAAAGACATGATTCCGTGAAGAAACCTCTGCGAGAAGCACACATGCGATGGGGGGGAGTCAAAATAGAAGGTAGAACGCGTGAACAGCATGGTACGAAGCTAAGCTAACAGCTAACGAGGATTCAGCAGCACTGTGAAGCTAAAGCTATGTGAAAGCTAAAGCCATCTTATTTTACTCCACTAAAGCCAAGCCGTCGAGTCACACTTCTCACCACAAAACAACCCGTATCGTTTTCACTTCAAGGTATATACTTAGAACGCGTCTGGAACGTTATGTACACACAGTTTTAGATAAGATTACTCACAAAGTTGATCGGCTAGCAGCAGCTATTTACGAAGGAGGACTTCCATGCGATGACAACACGTGTGACCAAGAGCTGCCGTAAAGGCGTTCACCAGTATCGCGGAGTGTCGTAAATTCTCAGGCCCGCCTCCTCTTCTCACATCGTATTTAAAGGCGCCGGCACTCGGACGTCATCATCATGACTTTACAGACTCTATACATTACGGAAGTTATTTGGTCTTAGGACTCTTTATTTACCAATACTTTATTTATTACTTTTTTTTATCATTTTGTTCTCTGACAAGCAAATCCATCAGGTCACTTTCAACTTGAAAGTTTCAAGTATGTCAACAGCAGGCCAGGTAAGAACATAACGTCACACTTCATTTGCAATATGTTTAGATTAATGTCAAAACCGTAGTGGTTGACGTGGTGGCGTGGAGTCAGCCGTTAATGTTCAACGCAATATAGATTCTCATACGTTGCATAAAATAAGAAATTATATCATTAGCCAAAAAAAAAAACACAACGAAGAGTGGGTCATGGGTCCTGATGGAATTTCTTTTGGAGACATACAGTGTCAGCTGTTAGGAAATACAAACAATAACAAAGAGCAAACATACAGTTCCTCCACCGGGTGTCGCCAGCCAGCAGATACATTTCACACTGCCCGTCACAAAACACACAAAAACGGTCAAATACAATAAAAAAAGTGCAAAAGTGGCTTCAAAGAAACAACGGCACCCGAAAGCTGCTCCACCACCAAGGCACCAACACGAGCTGTCCTTATTCCCCCACAGGTGATCACGTGCAGGGCTGCTGTTGCATGGGGCCCCTCGAGGCCTCTGGCCGTTGAGGAGGTGCAGGTGGCTCCGCCTAAGACCCACGAAGTGCGCATCCAGGTCAGCTGCAATGCAACATTAAGACCACTGCGGTGTTACCTTATAAAGGAATGGGAGGAATTAGAGGGCATGCTGGTAGAAAAGGCCTTCTCGAATTTCATCACAGGCTAAAGAAGTTTAGGGGGAATGTTTAAACCGCTCTCACTTCCTGTGTTGCGGTTTTCTCTGTCATCTGACTACGCATGCGTGCAGGTGATTGCCTCAGGCGTGTGTCACACGGACTGGGAGTACTTGAATCCGTCTGGGACGGGATCCAGGCCGCGGCCGTTCCCATTGGTTCTGGGCCACGAGGGCGCGGGAATCGTGGAGAGCGTCGGCCCTGAAGTCAAAGCGTTCTCGCCGGGTGAATTGTGCCAGCTCAGGAAAAAACAAACAAAAAAAAAACCTGGCGCCGCCCCGTGACGTGTGACTCTGACCGAGGAAGTCTGTCTGCTGGTTCTTTTCACAGGCGACAAAGTCGTCCCTCTCCTTCAGCCCTACTGGGGGGGACGTGAACAACGTTTCACCCCTGAAGCCGCCCGGCGCAGGAAGCTCTGGTGACCGCCACTCCGTTCATACACACACACACACACACACATACGTCGCTGTTGCTTTCATGGTGTTTTGACTACCCACTGTTTACCTTTCCACTGAATCTTGTGGCTTTCAGGGCAAACGCACAAGTGGGTGTGATGGCGGACGGCACAAGCAGGATATCTTGCAAGAGCCAACAACTGTACCAATACCTCGGGGTAGCTTCCTTCTCCCAATACACGGTGGTCTCCGACGCCTCGCTCGCCAAAATAAATGTGGATGTGCCGCTGGACAAAGTGTGTCTCCTCGGCTGTGGTGTCTCCACCGGCTATGGTGCTGCCAGGAACGTGTGCAAGGTAAGAGGATACAGACCCGGAAAAGTGTGAATACGATTTCTGGTGAAGATTTGTTCTTTCAAATACTGTTGCTATTTTGAAAACTCAAGCTAATTTTTTTTTTAAATCGGGGGTATCAAACATCCTTGTCTATGAACCGTCTTAAAACGAGCTAAAGTGTTCTCCTGGAATCGTGCGTCCCGCAGGTGGAAGAAGGTTCCCTCTGCGCCGTGTTCGGGCTCGGCGCCATCGGCCTGGCGGCCGTCATGGGCTGCCGGGCCGCCGGGGCCGAGCAGATCATCGGCGTGGACTACAACTCGGACGTGTTTGACAAAGCCCGACTGTTCGGAGCCACTGACTGCGTCAACCCCAAAGATCACAGCGCGCCCATCCAGAGGGTTCTCGCGGATATGACCCGGGGGGGGCTGGACTACGCGATGGTGTGCGTTGGCGGTCCAGTTTTCAAGGTGGGTCTCCTCTGCTCACTGGAGGCTTCCCAGTTCTCCCCGTTGTGGTTGGTGGAAATGTGTGACGGTTAAGACGGCGAGTTCTTCGTGTGGCCTCAGAGTGCTGCGCTGGAGTCCACGGCGGACGGCTGGGGCACCTGCGCCATCGTCGGGTGGACGGAGGCGGGCGCGCTGGAACGAATGAGCGTCAGTGCTGAAAGCATCCTGATGGGACGCACCTTGAAGGGGACGTATTTTGGAGGTGAATTTTCGAAGCAAGTTGGTTCAATATCCTGCAAAACGGCTCAATTTAGATCAGCTGCTGCATTTGTGGGCCCAATTTCACGTTGTGATTTGCACTTTTAATGAAGAATAAAAGCTTCTTTTCTGAGTCACTAATCAACAAGCAAACATAGACAAATTCAACGAAAAGAATACAATTCAATGTATGTATGCATGAAGATGTATGTATGTATGCATACATAGTCATGCATACATACATCGTACACCGGATGCTGCTTGTAATCTGGATCGTCAACTATGAAACACAGGAAATGTGGCTCGACTGCAGCGAAGCACATTAACAACATTAACTCTGTTTGGTTTCCCTCGTCTAGACTGGATGCACGTGGAGGGTGTGGAAGAACTGGTGGTCATGTACAAGAACAAAAAGTTGAAGCTGGATGAGTTCATCACCGACAACCTCCTACTGGACAAAATCAATAAGGCCTTTGATGACATGAGTTCCGGGAAAGGGTAAGAAGTCTCTTTTTAAAAGATGTCTTTGTGAGCGCGTGACTGTGCCGCTTTGTTCTACTCACACACTCGCAGTAGGAAGTGAGACCGTTGCATCATACTGTATGTACGAGGAAGTGAGGTTAACCGCGTGTTGGTTATGACAAAAACAAAACCGTCTTTAACGCCATCAAAGTGCTGCTCTGAGTTCCAAGTTAATGTAATATCATTGAATATTTGAAAGTTCTTTTTTTTGTACCAAAAATACGTCTTCTTTCTTTTTAGTATCCGCACTGTAATCACCCTGTGGAAAGGAGAGGCCGCACAAACACCTGCTGCCCAATAACATCGAGCGTAGAAGCACACGCGTCCAGTGTGTTTTTGACTTCACCATTGAAGTGAAGTTTCTTTGCTTGACTTTGCAGCCAATGAGCAGCTTGGCCACTAGAGGGCACACTTGTATCACGCAACAGCCCCTGGGTCACCGTCAAACTTTAAAAACCCATTTGTCTTGTGCGAAGGACTTAGTATTTTCATTCAGACTGCTGGACCCGATTAAAGAGATGAGACAACATGCTCACTGTGATGGTGTAAAATAATTGTTCATGTAAATCCCACATCCATACAGCATCTGCAGTAACACAAAGACCATTCATCTCTACAACTGTCACGCTCGGAAGATTTGAATATACGGTGATAGCTGGAATTACACACCCTTGTATAGAAGATGGGGCGAAGATGCAGGAAACAAATGGCTGAATCTGTCATCGGCTTCATGTGGTCAAGCTTCCCAAATTTCGTCCGTGGTAATACTATATATTGATTTTACGGGGAGAGGGGCAGGAATAACAGTTGTGGGCTGTCAAGTCAGAAGACAAAAGGGTGTTTGGGAAATGCCTCCTGGCTGAAGAGCTGAAATGGCTGTCGAAGGAATTTGTTTTATTGAAGTTCTGTTCGGATCAGATAAAAACCTTTGGCAGTTCCATCTGCTTTTCCATCTTTGTTTTAAATGGAAAATAAATAGGTTTTCTGGGTCTCTTTTGCCTTTGTAAGATCAATCACAGAGGACACAGTTACAGTTCCCCCCCTGCCCCCCCCCCCCCCCCTCACAACAAAGAAGCTCAAACTAAGACTAGAGTTTTCAAGAAGAAAAAAAAAAAATTCCCAGAATGGAGCAGAAGATAAAAAGACAGCGGCAGACGAGTTCCGACAGGTGGTCATGTGACTGGCCGTCCTCATCTGTAAATGTTGGACATGCTCACAGATTTATAAGGCCTGCTCGGGGACACGTGCCTGAATGAAAGTATTCAAAGAGACGACCATAAGTCTCCCACCGTCGCTTCTCTCCGCGCCTGAACTCCACAACCTTCTGCAATCGTCACAGATTCGTGCAACTAATACAGCGAGGCCGTGCTCTCCCGATTACAGCCGCAGCCATGACCACATTTCTGAAAGTCTTCACCGTCCATCTCGTCGCGTTTCGCATTCACCGCCGACGCGTCGGGGCGAAGCGGCATCGGGTTGCATGGGAAAGGAGACGGCTGATGTGCAAATGGAAAAAAATTGCATTTTTTCATTCGCCCCTTCCGTCGCTGTCATCGCTTCGCATGCCTCAACTCTTTCAGGGTCCCTGGTCTTTGTGGAGGTAATTGACAAACAACAGAAATGCCAGATGAGGTAAATGCCGTCACACAAATAAAGGCATGTCTGGGACAAAAATGTCAAGAGGTGCCTCCTCGCCTTCCAGAGATTTCCTCTTATTGACTGAGCTTTGTTCCTGTGTGACAGATGGTACGTTAAATACGACGAGGAAATGTGTGGGCGGGATATACCTATTTGAACAAAGAAGGTATCTTCTTGTTAGAAAACAACACAAAATATAATACAACCATTCCCATTTACACACAACACGACGGGGAAATAGTGTCGCTATGGTTCAACTAGTAATTCCCAGGAGGGCAAATACATGTAGTCTACCAACAAATACGGCTATTTGATATCGGCTTAGTTCTGAATTACTATCGTCTATCTTCTCACATGAGTTATTTCAGGACATGTGGAAAGAGGAGGGGATTTGGTCCTGGTCCTGGTATCTAGTATGAAAAGTCAAATTCACTAACAAAGCCTGGGACTTTGATGGAGGTTGCATGGATATCTTGAATCAGACGCTACATTTATTCTTCCTACCAGCTGAGGCACCATGACAGGGCTTGAATTATGTTACTACCCTAAAATGACATTGCATGTTTCTTGAATGGCTGCTTAATTCACATTATCCTGCCAACAAAAAGCGGTGAACACGTCTGAGAGGAGAGCACCGGTGAGGCGGAGAGGTGGAGGATGTGTCTTTCTCCGACACGGTTGGCCTCGGCTTCTGTGTCCGTGGAGAATACCGAGCCCCACCCAGAGAACCCCACGACACACTGCTCAGTCATCTGGACTCGTGCACAGCTCTGAATCAGGGAGGTGAAGCGACTACGTTCTACACCAGGAATGTTCTCGGCTTGATTTCAACACCTTTTGGAGTTTTCGTTAACAGTGACGTTCTGGTCAGGGCTCAATAGGGACGGCTCTTTATTTGGAAGGTGTCCGAAGACACTCCCAGTTTGTTTTCTTCAGTAAAGATTCTTCAACGTAATTAAACATAAGGGGCTCATAAAGTCGTTGGCGGCCCGAGCCTCTTGGGGGCCCTAAGCAAAATTTTATTTGGGGGCCCCCCTCCCACCACGCACAGTCACCTGTGCTAGAAGATTATTGGCACAAATGTCACGCTATACTGTTATAGCGAGAATTATAAACGAATACAGTGAGGTTATAATACAAAAGTAGAGCTGCTTGCAGCATAAGCCAACTAAGCGGCTGCTTATGCCTTGGGCCGGCCCTGCGTCCGCATGCAGCACCTATGCAGGGGAGGAAAAAAAACCACATAAAGATGCAGATACTGATTTTTAAAATTATTCCACTAGAAGAAGACATTTTGTGCGCACGTTGTGGTCCTTATTGTCTGCCTGCTGCACCGCGCGTGCTGCGCCGTGCGTTTTCCCACTGTGCCACCGGTGAATCATACGGTGTCAGTGTTTTATAATTAAGTTGCCACAGAAGTGGACAACAAAGGACGGGAGCAGACAGGCGGTTTACCAGAGAGAGACCCGCACACACACACACATGCACGTGCGTAAGGTGCTGCATGTGCGTGACGGCTCTAAGCTTTTGTTGTGTCCTGTCTGACAGCAGCGGTAAAGTGGTTATTGAGGGATTAGCTGTGAGGTGCTATCATGGCACTCCTTTGTTTGCCGTCTCTTTCATTGGTCCCACGGAGCGGTGGGAACGAGTCATTCGCTGCTGTCACGCTGGAGTTTAGCCTTCTTTTAGCTCCTTTGAATCGGGTCCGAAAATAGCATCAATAGCCGAGACAACGTACTGTGTCATATCGTCTTCGCTAAATATCCTTCCCTGATGGTCCGCTAGCAGGCTTGGTCCTTGATGTCCTCCAAGTTAAAGATCTAACATAGTGCCTTGTGGAGGTGTGTGATGGAACGTTGTGGGACTTTTCGAGGGCACCAGGCTGGGACCAGCCCTGTGGGGTTTGATGTGGTTCTGGGCGGGGGGGGGGGGATGCCTCTCAGACCCTGTGTGTTTACCCCCCCTAATCCCTGAGGAGAAGTTCACAGGCATGAGGGGAGAACTGGGAGGAAACCTGCTCCGGTGTTCCACGTGCACACGGGACCATGGGAAATTCCTGGGAATGCCTGTGGAGGATTTAGTATGCATGTGTTTGTTGTTTTAAGATGGATAATTGGTACAAAATGACTAGTTCTTTTTCCTATATGGAAAAATCTTCCCTGGTCACAATAAGAATGTGCGCATGTTGAGCGGATGCACCAACAAACACACTAATTCCTTCTTGTTCTTCTGGGTTTGTATCCGTAGCACTTATTGTAAGTCGCTTTGGATAAAAGCATCAGCTGAATGACATGTAATGTAATGTAAAATCAAATATCAAAATTCAGATTTCCTTTCTCTATTTTACCACCACGATGTCACAACCAATAAACTTACTACTAATAATAGTATTTATTCTGCTACATCTCCTACTTTAAATCCAAGTTACACCTGAAATGGCTTAACCAGAGCAGATGTTTCTCATCAGAATAGTTCATGATAAAAGGATGTTTTGGCCTGAAATAGACACGTCTATGATGACTTTGCAGTTGTCTGGTTTTGTTTCCATGTTTCCTTTGTCTGACGGAGAATGTGTGCGGTGAATCACAGTTACCTTGTTTCTTGTTTACACGACCAAAGAAAACTCCCGGCCCAGTAGAAACACTTCTTAGCTGGTTATTATCGGCGGCCTTAAGACACAAACACCATTATATCATCATTATACAGACAGTAGCTAGTGCCACTGTTTGCATTTTGGATTGTTTACGACCTACACTGCGCGACTGCACATTGAGAGAAACGTACAGCAGAAGTCACATTCCATATTTGGCTACTAAAACTGAGGGAATAAATAGTATCTAGATTACACAGCAATGTGTAATCTTGCTGTGCTAATGTGTAATCTAGAATAATGTTTATGGTGATCATTTTGTACCACCTGTAGGTATCAGTCCAGTTGACTTCAAAGAGGTTTCACCCCCTCTTACTGATATTCACTTGTGATAGCAGCGAGGCAGACATCTGGAATGCCTCTGGGAAGTAGCTGGCTCACATTTTAAGGTCAACTTGCTGCCAGCAAAACACACAGATTTAAACTTTAGGAGCAGATTCAACATCCAACATGTAATATAAACGGGCGATTTCCTCGCCAGCTCACACAGAGAAAGCCGACAGTTGGTCGCAGCAGAACTCTCTGTCGCCGGAGCCTTGTGTGCTTTGTGTTTGCCTTCACTTCCCAAACGCCTACGAGCAAACAGGAGCACTGCAGATTAGCTTAATATCATCCCTGGCACCAGGTACACAGCCATGAAATGTCACCCGTGTCCCGGGGTACCGTCAAAATAGGAAAGTTAAGAGAATGTAAAGAGCAACTTCCGTCTCCCCAAAACATCTATCTACACATATCCACCCATCCATCCATCCATCCACCCATCCATCCATCCAGCCATCCATCCACACATCCATCCACCCATCCATCCATCCATCCACCCACTCATCCATCCATCCATCCATCCATCCACACATCCATCCACCCATCCATCCATCCATCCACCCACTCATCCATCCATCCATCCATCCATCCAGCCATCCATCCACACATCCACCCATCCATCCATCCATCCATCCACCCATCCATCCATCCATCCATCCATCCACACATCCATCCATCCAGCCATCCATCCACACATCCATCCACCCATCCATCCATCCATCCACCCATCCATCCATCCATCCATCCATCCACCCATCCATCCATCCATCCACCCATCCATCCATCCAGCCATCCATCCACACATCCATCCACCCATCCATCCATCCATCCACCCACTCATCCATCCATCCATCCATCCATCCAGCCATCCATCCACACATCCATCCACCCATCCATCCATCCATCCACCCACTCATCCATCCATCCATTCACCCATCCACCCATCCATCCATCCATCCATCCACCCATCCATCCATCCATCCATCCATCCATCCATCCATCCATCCATCCACCCACTCATCCATCCACCCATCCATTCATCCATCCATCGGCCCATCTGCATTCATGCGGAGCCAAAAGATTCACATTCAGAGGAGTGTAAATGAATGTTAATCAATAATCTGGCTACTTCTTTGTGGACGCCATGTGAGGCCTGAACAATAGGCAAATGACTTGGAATGAGCGCTAAAGCTAATAAGCAGGCCAACGGCTAATCTCTTAAACAAACCTGCTCTCTCCCTATGTGGCTTTCTTCCTTGCATTATAAATTATGTATATTTTCGCACACACACACACACACACACGCACACAAACCACACACAACGCTCCCCTCAGTGTCTCTTTTGACTTCTGAGTTGGAGTTCAATCAGGCCCCTCCCCCCACCTTATTGGTTTACTTTAATTAGTGATATTAAAGGGATGGGCAAATGAGGAGGGGGGAAGGGGGGGGCTGCGGTGGTAAGGATGGGATGGGGGTGTTGGCGTAAATACTGAAAACAAACAAGAGGGCTGAATGGGAGAATGGCGGCGGGCGCAGCGCCGATGCCGCTGTGCAGACGGAAGGGGACACATGGTGTAAGCAAACACTCGTAATTGCATTAGATTCCCCCGGCACACGGCTAATCCGGCCGTCCTCTGTCCCGCAGCACGGCGGGACACGTCCCTCCCCTCCGCTTCTCTGCCCTCCTCTTCCTCACTCCTTCACTACCCTGCACAAATTATTAATGCAAAACCTGCCGCGCTGCCATTGATCATTGAGCAGGCCTGAGGGGGGACTAATTATGGTGGAGGGGGCCGAGTGTGACTCACTGAGTGTGTGTGTGTGTGTGTGTGTGGCATTAAACAGTTGTCCTGTTTGATATTTCATTCCTCAGCCCACATGTCTTGAGAGTATGAGCAAACATATTTGCTTGAATATGATGTTTCCTGAGCAAACAGGGGGAATCTGGCCTGGATGTGAATATCAGTGACAGTTGATGGGGATGGTTGAGGGAGGGGGGGAGGAGGGTGTGGGGCGGGGGTGTGTGTTCCTTATTGAGACGTCCAGCACACAGACTCCTTATTAAGTTACAAGCGTGGTCAGTTAATGTATTTTTTATCTGGTGATATCATATTCTTTCACGTCTCTTCATTTAAGGCAGAACACGGCGCCGCTGTGGCTGTCAAGACAATGTGTTCCACTAGGGGGCGTTGTGACATCCACAACAATCGAGAGCCACACGCCCACACTATAAATACTAGCTAATACTAGCAAATCTTTTGGAAATATTTGTTTGCTACGGCAAATACGCAGAACTTTTTAGTACAACTAAAAATCCAGATTGCCATGTTTACTTGAATTCAGATTGTTAATCTATCGAGAAAAAAAAACTATACTTTGTCTATTATTTAAGTGCTTATGTACTCCGTAATTTTACAGAACTCTGGCTTTACGTTGACATTTCCCACATATTCCTCTTGTATCGTTCAGCTTTAATTTGCTGCTCTTAACCAGCCTCGTTTGAGCGAAGAGCCAAATCAACCAGCAGATCCTGAATCACAAACACGAAGCGTCGACACAACAGGTGACCGAGGACTCCCGGGTGGCCGCAAACACGGCGCCATTTCTGCACAGCAAAGGCTAATGAGCGAAAGTGGCGGGGAGGCCGAGTCAGGTCACCAACACAAACACTAAAGAAAGGGACGTCTGGGTGTTTAGCGGACACGTGAGGCTTTGAGGGTTTTGGTGTGTGTGACCCGGTGCCCCCCCCGCAACAGAAAACAAACAACGCTTCCCAGTGATTAGGACTTTATTAAGGCCCGGATGAGCTTCGTGTTTGAGGAGGGAACTCCTCATCATCAGAAATGATTACCTTCATCCACTTCATGCGCTGCTTTTTCTCTATTAATGAGAAATGAAAACGAGGTGACCTCGCGGCGCAAAGCCCTCCGACGGCCCCCCCGCGTTATTAACTCCACAATGCACACAATTAGCCCCCGTTGACCGCCTCCTGTAATCACCGGCGCTCGAGATTAAGCGCGACTACCCACACGGAACACCTGATCTCTGAAGACCGACAAACAAACAAGCAGGAGGAGCCGGGGAGGAACACCCACCGAGAGGAACAGGCTCTAAGCCCCGGACACCCCGACGAAGTCTGTCATGTCTAACCTGCCTCTTCACCTGCTCGGAGGCAGCTAAATCACCCGGGTAATCCCTCGTCCCCGGGGCACTGGAGGCAGATTTACCCACCTCAGAGCTCTGTCCTGCCCCGACAGGTTAGTCTACCAGGAGGGGTGTGGGGGGGCACCACTCAGTGTTCTATGTGGGGCATTTAGCTCTAATTTACTCCAAGTAACACACTAATAACACAATATAACATTTTAACTCCATTAAAGGTCTCATACACTATTCATTTAGTCTCAGTAGCTCTTTGTCTTCATCATTATTGATCACCCAATGTTGGAGTTGCTTTAATGTATCTGTATTTATCTATTCATGATCTAGTTTATATGTTAAAAGTAACAGCTCCAGGTAGTGTACATGTCGCCATATAAACTGATCATTCATTTGTCATTTAAGTGCGATAACGTCTGACATTTAGCGTGTGTGTAACGTCTAATCATTACACACACCCTCTTCCACTAATTGCATGAACTTAGCTGCTGAACAGCGGGCGGTGAACTTGTAATCCCTGAATAGTTTTCCAACAGCGCAACTCTATTCACTGTTTTTGTGTAGCAACCCATCAAGTTGCTGAGCAAACGTTGCATTCATTTGTGGGTGGCGTGTCTGAGAGCAGATGACTGATGGGGCGGGAAGGTGAGCCCATTGATTCCAGGGCCTCTGTGTGTTCCCGTCCCGCCCGTTTCCACGGGGGCCTCGCCTCCCGGCTCATTAGGCGAGCGGGTTTAGCCCGGTGGCAGAGGGATCAGCGCGCTAACCGCTAATTGGGCGGCTCCAGGAGAACCTGGACGAGAACATGTTGCTTAATCATCAGTTGCAGCATCGCTCTTTGAAACGGGGTTTGGCGATTGGAGACGCGATTGGGGGGGAGATTTACCTGATCCGGTTGTGTTTGTTGAAATGTACAGCTCTGAACTCGTTCAAAGCCTCGTTGTGAGTTTGTGTTGTACAAATCCGACATTAGGAACCTTGAGAAACAGCCAGTTTCGATTGTGCTGAATCTAGGTTTACTAAATATTTTGTGGTGACTTGTGTGAGCGTTTTCTTGTAAATGCAGTGGGGCCATTTATCCACCAGGGGGAGCAGTGCTGCAGAGCATCATGTGACACTGGAAGAGTTTTAAAGACAAAGAATTTGGTGCAGCTAAAAGAAAAGCATCCAATTCTCAAAAAGTAAAGTGAATACACAAGGAATTACCTACCTATTATAAGTCCTGCAGTTTTTATTTATCTAACAAATATTTCAACAAATACCACATATTTTGCCACAGTTGGAACTTTGTAATATATATGCTATGCTTCCATGGCCTATTAACAAAAATATAATGATTAATATATTTCATATGAAAAGATATATATGTATACATATATATATATATATTTTCATATGAAATATATAAATCATAATATTATATGATTCATATATTTCTTATATTATTATATTATATGAATATTAATATTATATATAATATTTTCATAAGAAGCATATATATATATATATGTACAAATAATAATGGAATCTTAATATTTGTAATTGTTAGAAATGTTTGTGATTTTTAAAATGTTTCTGACAGCCTTAAAAACAAGCATTCCTCAAAATAAGAAGCATTATTAATGAAGTACTAATTCCCTATTTGTAATATATTATGTACTATAATTTCTATTGGCGAAAATAACAATGTTTTGGTTGTAAAAACTACTATTAAACATTTAGAGGGTACATGTTTTAACATTTGCTCATTTTCCACCGTACTACCACAAATGCAACACTCCAAATAATAATTACAAATATATATGAATTTTTATATAAATATTATAAAAAAGAATGTATAAACATTGGTCATATTTCACTAATAGAGATTAAAAGTAACTTTATATAAAAGAAAATGTGAAGCTGAACATTTTATTTTACTTTGTTTGATCAGCAAATCGACAGCAGAAAAAAACCATCTCAGTTTTTAATGTATTATTCTCATATGATTATTACTTTTCATGTCGATCAATTGGACAACTGTCCCGTTGATGAATGAAATAAAACCTTTTGGAGATGAAAGCCGCAGGGTGAACGTCGTCTGTCATCCTCTCGGAGCCATTAGGCCTCGTATCTGCTCGTAACTGTAGCCGCATTAATCACGGGGCTGCAATCAAGCTTTTAAATATCATCCCAACCTCCATGTTCACAGATCGTTTCATGGCGCGGCTGGGTCTCAGATAAGAGAGGAAAATCAGAGCAGCAATAAATGGAACCTGTTTTGAGTAGTATGGAGAGATGTGGCCTTTGTTTGTGTGTGTGTGTGTGTGTGTGTGTGTGTGTGTGCTCCTCATCTTAACTTTGTTTTTGTCGATTTTCTCTCTGTGTTTGTAGTTCAGTAAAGAAGAAAAATCCAATTTTTCTCTACTACGAGTAAAACAACGTATTCACTTAAAACAATGATTTCCCTTGAGCATAAATGCTTTTTGCCAAGATATTTTCTGTCCTCACAATATTTCTTTGAGTTTTAATTACCAGAACAAGGATTTACTGTCCCTCAATCGTATCACTTAGGGGACAAGAATGAACCTTTTCATCTCTCCGCATCCAAATGAAAGACGTTTAAAGATGGAGCCAAAACTAGCTTGAAAAATGTCTGAGAAGTGAACCGCAGGCATGTGTGTGTTTGCATCATGACTTTTACACGTGTCATCCCTTAATGCAATGGGATGGACTTTCCCCTTCTCTTTTCTGAATAGCAATTACAAAGATACAATTAAATTGGTAAACTCAGTAAATCTGCTGAAAGGAAGACAAGTTTCTCCACACGGTAAATCCATGAAATAAGACAGAACGAATGCAGATTTCTTTGCAGGCTCGAACGAATGTGGCTGTGGTTTATTCAACAATGAGCCTGCTTCACATTAGCACAGCAGGAATTGTTCATTCTGTCCCTAAAACACACAGAAGCCAGACGAAACATGTGCTTTGTTTCCCGCCCGGGTTCATGCTCAGAGGGGCCGTCTCCACTAAGTTATGGCCGCCGGTGAGTTACGTCTGCGCTGTCAGGTAAAGATGTGCTTGAAAAGTAGTCAGTGGAAAACGCATCATAAAACTTTACGACATCAAGGCAAAGGTGCAATAAATCTCCGTCCGCTCGCCACTCGAGTCCTCGTGTCAGGTGGAAGGAGCCTCGTTAAAGTCGCGCGGCCTCGCAGCAGGTGATGAGAAACGTGTAAAAAAAAACCTGCTCGAAGCCTGAAGGAGCAGCGCGAAGGTTTACGAAGGGAGCAGCCGAGGACCACGGAAGTGAGACTGCGTTTTGTCAGAAGAGTTTCAGGTTAAACCGTAACGGTAAAAAACCTGGTTCTCCTTTAGAGGAAAGTCAAAAATCACATCAGCACTCAGCTGAAAGTAAGCAACAACAAGCCGACTGAAGACAAATGCAAAGAGATAAAAACGACGCGTACGCAAAGCTGTTTTTTTTTTTACTTCAGAAAAGGTTTCGCTCACGGCACTAAAGGCACAAAATATTAAGAATCGGAGTTGTGTTGGAAACGCTTGTGTTCCCGTCTACGAGGCCGCATGGCGCAGGTTGTGTGCACGTCGACACTAGTCCGGGGGGGTTTCCCAACCATCTATTCACCATCAAAGGCCTGTGCCCATTGTTTGGTGTAATTACATTGATCTGAGGGGTTACCCGCTCGGCGCTCTTGTTGTCACATGGCGGCGGCGTCCGCAGACAACAATTGAGTCGATTTAATTTCCAGTTACTCTAAAGCCGCTGTGATAAAAAGCAATTGAAAGATTTGAGATTTCTTTAAACAGACACTGCGGGTATTTACTCGGCTGTCTGTGTTATTCAGGTAACGTATTGGATACAAAACAAAGAGGAGCAAAGCATTCCGCCTCTGTTCTTTGCAAAAAGTAACACGAAAATCTCAACATCATCCACTAAAACGTGAATGCACATTTAATGCAGTGAAAAGAAGCTAAATACCCGTCTTAAGACATAATGCTGACATAATGCACCCTGTGTCAGACATATTGTGAGCCTTCAGCTCTTGGGCAACAGCTTGTGTGAACATTGACTTGTTGGGTTAGGGTTATGTATAATTTGGCTGACAGAAAAATTGCTACTTTGATTTCGGTTTTCAGACGTTTTTGACGTGAACATCGTGTGTGCGCCTCGTCCTGCTGGTCGGCTGCCTGGGCCTCGTTCCTGTGGCCTGAGCCCGTCTCCTCCAGAACTCCAGAGGGATCTCGGTGCTGTTCGGGGGATTTGGGACCCGGGTGGTGTCACACTGCTGCTGCCCTGAAGGCCTCGGCGCTCACTGAACACGGTGGCACTGTGACAAGTTCATCACTCACTCACTCACCTACTCACTCACCCGCTCGCTGCCATTTCAGCGTGTAAGAATGTACAGCCATGGCTACGGCGGCGTGCCCGGGCCCCTCAGCTGTCGATCGGGGGGGGGGGCGATCGCGAGCGAAATGGGACGTTGCCAGTTCCAGAAGGTGCAGAGATGGAGATAAATAGCCGCTAGGGCTCCTCAGCTTTGCATGAATGTCACCCAGCGGGGAGCCTTCTGATGTTACCACCAACGCAGCAGCCATCTCCCCTGAAGAGGGAAGAAGAAGAAGAAGAAGGACGGCCCGACGACAGGGAGGCACGCAGCCGACTCCCAGACCTTGAGCTCCACTTGTTGAGCACAGGGTTCCCCGCCTCCTCTCAATGCGGTCAATGCAAAGCGCCGCGCGGCGGCTAACGAGCGCTGGCACCGGAGCGGCCGGCGTTCCTCTGAACAGGCAGCGGCTCCCGTCTCTCAACAGGGCACTCAATCAAGATGCCTCTGAGGGACGCCGGCATTGTGGAGCTGGCTGAGCGCACGGGGACCCGAGTCAACATTTGTTTAGGACTGAGTGACCCTCGCTGCACACTTACTAGGATAATATTTCATTATGGATACGAAGCCTTCAAATGATTATGAGCCATTTAGACCCCGAACCAACGTCGCGACTCTTTTAGAAAGTAGCATCTCTCCAAACCGGGTGACCCACTATTCTAGGAGACACTTCCCTGGGTGCCCTTTTCTCCAGTATGTCTTATAGAAGCAGACAGATGTACAATATGCGTCTGAGGGACACGCCCAGGGTGTCAAACTCTGGACCATCAAGACGGGAGAATAAGAAAATAAGGACAACCCTTATCAGAGGGCTTAGAGGGCGTCCAGTTTGGGGGCAGGAACCAAAGATGTTCAATGTTGGGCCGAATAAATCCCAAAGGCACAAAGTACCTGCATCGGAAGGCAAAGTTGTCCTCGTGGTCGGTCTGTCAGATTAAAATATTGTTTCCTTGGATTCTAACTTTATCGTTAACACGTTACGGAGAAATGCGCTCGGTCACAGTCACAGCTTCTCTCCACAGCAGCTGGATACGTTTACAAATGGATCCCACAAAGTCTGCTGTCTACAAACTCAAAGAATAACTGATGCAAAAAGGCCCACCTGTGTGTGTGTGTGTGTGTGTGTGTGAGTGCCTGCGGATGCACACATACATCATGTGAAATTATTTGAAACGGTTTGTGAATTTAATGTGTGCCGAGGAATTCAATTGGAAATTCACAAAACAGCAGCGATCTTATAAATATTCTACACTATGAGTGTTTTGTATTTGCTGGATCCAGCCGAGACGTGAACCTCTTGTTCAGATGGGGGAAGAGGGGCGGGAGGTGTGGGGGGGGGGGGGGGGGGGGGGGGGGGGCTGGGGGAGGGGCGTTCCCAGTTATGGCGACGCCAGTCCGTCGCCATAACTGCGTTCTCTCAGCGGGCTAAGTGTCAATCCACAGCAAACACCTCGGGCAGGTGCACCGAGAGCCAGAAATCCGCCGTGAGCTCAGCGGAGGCCGGCTGGATCCTCGCTGCTGCTCGGCGGCCCCGAAGCGGCCCGGTGCCGTGCGACATGGGGGGGACGCGGGGGGGACACGGGGGGGGGGGACACGGAGCAGACGGTAAAACACGTGTATTTGTGTCACGAACTGTAAAAGTCACTGACGCCAAAGTGATCGAGTCATTGACGAGTGCGGCCTGGGTGGGGTCAAAAGTTAACTCCGCCCACAACAACCAGCCTGGGCTCTTTATTGAGCCGAGCGCCGACACGCCGTCACAATGAAAGAGGCATCGAGGCATCAAGTACGGCTCTTCTGCTTAACTCCATTATAGAGGATGATGCGTCCTATTGAAACGTTTTTACAAGGGGGTGAGAATCAAGGGTGTTAGAATATCGAACAGTGAAGTTTGACAAGTATTTGTGGGTTTAAATGAAGAAATCACAATGCCAGACATTCAACTAAGGAAATATTTGGCTCCTGCTTTGTGAAACAAAATGGCTTCTCCTTCTCCTCACAGTAAATACAGAAAAGAAACCTCGAAACAAAACAGTCGAGAGGATAACCATTGATCCCCGTCTAAGCCACGCTCAATCACACTTAAACGGCGCGGCTCTTCCTACCAGAGGAACCAGCGCAAACCTTTAAGTCGACAGCTAATGCCCGGTTTAGTCCTCCCTCTCTCCCTCTCTCTCTCCCTCTCTCCCTCTCTCCCTCTCTCTCTCCCCCTCTCTCCCCCTCTCTCCCTCTCTCCCCCTCTCTCTCTCTCCTCAAAACCGCCGCGCTACAGCCGAACACCAGTCGCTGTCGAGGCCCGACTCCACACGCTCGGGCCCCTGCTTTCCATTTTGTCTCTGCGCTCTTCCCCCCTCCCCCATTCCTCGTCTCACCCACTTCCAATTTCTTTTTTTTTGCGGGTCACCGAACCACGGGACAAAGTGTGCGCGGTCTCCCCCACCTCCTGATCCTCGGGGTCCGAGACCACAACGCCGGGAGATGACATTTCCTCAACCCCCCCCCCCCGGCCCTCTCCCTGCTGTCCTATAATCCAATCAGCTAGGCCTGAGTTTTTCTAATATACTGGTGGTCTCATACTCTGACTTTATCCCTGCAGCTGTGCCGGACCGCTCATTGGCAAGATTAGGGCCTCCTCGGCTCCTCTGATCATGTATTTCAATATGAATGGGACCAATAAGGGGGTGGATTATGGCTTAGTTACTTTGGAAATCCAAGGCCCCCCTTTGATGCCCCCGGGTTTGAACGGCAACGGCAGAACCCCCGAACCCGGTCGGCCCGGCGTGGCGGCAAACGCCACCTGGCAGTCAAATGTTTGCTCATATGCGCTCATTAAACAACGGCGCGCTGGCACGGTGGGCACCGGCGGCGGCGGCGGCGCCCGATGGCGAGCCGCGGCCCCGCGAGCAGATGGCGCCGCCAACCAGCATGCCAGGTGGGGTTCGTCGCTGCCACTCGCGAGATGCCTGATGGACGGAGGACGGATGCCAACTGGGGGGGGGGGGGGAGTAAACAAACACACTCATTCACGACCCGTTTCGTATCTCAGTGCTTCTCAGAAGAAAAAATGACGTGAGAAATATGCTGGAAAGCGTACATTCGCAGCCCGAGGTGTCGATGGTGGCGGCGGCTCCTGCGGGGCTTTTTCATTAGTTGTGTCGTCCTCGCCGCCGGCCCCCCTGCCCCCCCCTGCCCCTCCCTGCCCCCCCTGCCCCCCTGCCCCCCCCTGCCCTCACATTTGGGGCCCTTTGTGTGTGAAGTGCTAGAGGTGATTAATATTTGTTTTCTCTCCTCTGTGGGAGAGGAAGACCCAGCTGATCCACAGTGACCCCTCCTTAATCCCCAGTCTCTCCTCTTCCTCGCCACTTCTTTGGGTTTTTTTCTTATTATTTTTTTAACTCGCAGACGGCGTCGAAAACCCACAAACGCGCCGCAGGATCACACGAGACGCGGCCTCCCTCTTTAATGCTCGCGTCGAGCGAGTTTAGAGCTGAGCCACGACGCCCAACCGCCCGAAACCCGGGTAGCTGGGCGTCGACTTTTTATCGGCCGCATAACTTGCAAACGTTGTTGTCGCGACGGGTGTTGTGTCGAGATCACCTTCGCATCAACTTGCGATCGGCTTAGTGCAGCAGAAAAGGTGGTTCAGCCAGTTTGGACGGAGGAAGGAGCGGGGACGATGTCCTGACTCAATTGGGCTGATGTGCCCAGGTTGAGGGGTTTTGGGGGCTTTTGTTGGAGGCCGGGGAGACGGGGGGGTGGGGGGGTGGAGGGGAATGGCCGGGGGGGGGGGGGGGGGTCTTGAAGGATTGTGTGGCTCGCGGTTTCTTTTGAGCACTTGATCCTGTTGACAGATATACTGCTCCCTTTGTGACCACATGGCTGTGATGGAAATGGCAGGTGCAGTATGGGTAGCTGATGGAAAAAAAAAAAAAAAGAATCCTTTCTAGCGTTGTGTTTCAGCGGTTGTAAAAACACAGCTGTTTTCGGCTCTCTGGACCGGCTGCGCACTCGGCCTCCCAATTCTCTCCAGCTCCTTGTTGCCTTGTTGGCGTAGTTACTGAACTCGCAAACACAGTCTTATGGACTTAGCTCTTTAAAAGAGCTTTAGTTGGGGAAAAAAAATGTACAGATCAGTATTAGCGATCAACGCCGTGGAAGCAAAAGGCTTCCAGCAAACGGCTCAGAACCGCTCGGCTCTTAACACAGCGACGTGGAGCGATTCAATCACAGGTTTTTTTTTGTTATGATATGCAAATTACAATTTGACAGAATATATAAATAATGGACATATCCAGAAAAGAACATAACAAAAAAAGAACATTTTTCACAATCTAGATGAAAATAAGTAGAGCAGCAAAAGACAAGAAGATAGAAATGTTCACTAAATCAACTTTACCAGGCAAAGGGAGTTAGCCAAAAAAATATTTTTGGGGATTCCTAGTAGAATGAAAAATGAATTAGTAGAAATTAAATTTGAGTTAATTAAGTCACAATTGTATATTCTCTATATTCACTGTATTTAACATTGAAGCTAAATAATTACAAAAGGACAGTTGTAACCATACCCTTATTTAAAATATTATATTACATACAGATATATTATTATAAATACAGATTTATGAATATATGTTTTTTTTTTTATCACCAATACATTTTATTACCAATTGTGGAAGTGATAATATTTTATTTTGATTATTATCATTATTACCTATTATTATCATGAGAACTATTTTGATCAAATGTACTAATGAAATTCCCACAAATGAAGACATTATCAGAATCATCAGAATAATACTAATTAATATCAATAATAACAATTGTAGTTGTATTCAGACATTTTACAGTTAGTTTATACAACCATTAATACTCAAACAATACCGCCAACTACTGTAGCTTTAGAAAAGATTAAACCAAAATATAATTTGTGAACTAAAAAATAAAAAAATGAAAAAATGAAAAGTTATTCTGGTTTGCGTGTTACTTGTTTTTTCAGCTAATTTAAAATCCAATTAAAACAGTGTTAGAAGTCTTCTTCCACGTCACGGAGTGAGAACACACACAACTCGTGTGGGAATGTGCTCTCAGCTCTCTGTGAAGTCGTCTAACGAGTGGCGCCGTGTGTCACAACTCCTACACAAATTACTCTTCTATGCTGCCTCACTCCCCAAAGGTTGCCCCCCCCCCACCCCTTCCCCTTCTCGCCCCCCTTTCTGCACCACCATCTCTTTGGACAAGCCATCAAACTGCGTCTTTCATTTTGCATTTTGGTCGAATAGTTCCCTCGTCCTGGAAGATTTATGACAAATGCCGCAGCAGAATAATCCCAAAAGACACGACAGCGCCGCGACGCCGCGAGGACTGAAACAACAGCGCCGTCTGTATCTGCCAACCGTAAATAAAAACACACAACTGTGACACCGTGACGGACGCCGGATCGACGGAACCTCGATTTACGACGTCGGAGTGCCCTGGCTGTTCCCCTTCCCTGCCACTGATGAATGGCATCGCGGGGTGCTGTGCCGCGCGCCGCCGGGCCATTTGTGCAGAGATAAGGGAGACTTCCTGGATTAAGGAGGTAGTTGAGGTACATCTCCACAGAGCCTGTTTGTTTGGGTAAGACGGCCCCTTCATTACTGCACAGCTGTGGGAGGCTGGGAAGACAACCTGCCTCCAAGATCCCAAAATGTACCTGACCAGGCCGAAAAGGCGACCCGGTGTTCCTCCAGTGTGGTGAAGTGCATGAATATTAAGCAGATGCTGACTTTAAAGCCTCACACATGCCACCTCACACGGCGTGGAAGCGCCTGACGTCCGTGTTATTGTTGCTGGAGGTTTAGCTGAGTGGGTGGCCCGGCCTGACCCGTCCGCTGGGCCTCGGCCTCCTGATGCCGGAGGGGGGGGGGGTCGCGATTTGGAGATCGCAAGGTGACCGTTGTGTTCTCATCCAGGCGTGCGGGATTACAGTCGCAGCAGCAGGCTCACACACTCGTCTCGGACAGAAGGCAAAAGATGTTAATGTCAAAGACGAGACGAAGGTGGTTTGAGCGGCAAATATGAGTCGCTTCCATCTTTTTCTAAACATCACATCCCTCTCTCTCTTCATGTGGCTCCATCCCTGTGATCACATACAGTCTAAATACGTAAAAAGTGACGTCCGTAAATTGGTGTACTTTTTCAAAATTCAAAATGCAAACTCAGACTGGGCTCACTGTGATTGACAGGTCACGACCGCAGCAACGTCCCGTCTGGGTGATGTTCCTTTATTTTGTACCTTTCCCAATGTGGATTCAGTGAATAAAGGTGAATGGAACCCTTTTGCTCGAATGGCCGTGTTCACCTCTTGTTTAACTTCGGAAACAAACAACATGGAAACCCAATTGAACCAAAATGGAAAATTTATGACAAGCTTTTTTTCTCCAAACACATAAATATGAATGAATACATAAATACAAGAATCTATTTCAGGGCAGAATTAGGAGCGTTGCAATTTGATTCAACTTAACAAGTGAAAATCTCCCTGATGTGGGAGTTTAAATAGAATCACAGCGCTGGGCTGGGGGGCCGTGTGGGGGGGGGAATTAGATGTAGTGCCGTCTGAGTCCCGGTTAATCCTCAGCTGATTAGTGGAATTCTCATCAGGGCTCCTTCAGAAAAAAGGAAGAGCGAACGGGGAAGAAAGAAAACAGGCGAAGTAAGCGGAAAGCCCATCGCCCCCCCCCTCTCCTCTGTCACCCGCCGCCAAGGCCCACAGGCACCGCATCCACTCCGGCCAATCAGATGCCGCGGCCACGGGTCACCTGGCTCACCGCACTAATGCCGAATCTGCCTTGTAGATTAGCGATTTCCCTCGCGCAGCCACTCCAGCCGAAGCCCCGGCAAATCCCGAGGTAAATGTCGGAGCTTCCGGTAAGTGGGTGAGCTCGCGTTGTGCAGTGGATTAAGGAGGACGGGATAATATTTACAATCCCATCGCCAGTAGTGATAAGGCCGAGGATAAACAGTAATGGTCCGTAGTTAGCTTTTTTTCTTCTCCCTTCTCCCTCGTCGAGGCAAACGGTAAACCTCGGAATCCCTGCGCGGGGTCTCTGCCGCCGAGGAGCTAAATGAGCTAATGCCACTCAACCAGCCGCATTCCTAATTAAATGGATGATCAAGTACTCCGGAATTACAATAATCAGAATCATGCTTATGAAGTGAGGTGATGGGATTTCTTTGAATATTTTGTCATTTTGTCATTTAAAAAATGACAAATAATGATATTTGATATTAAACAGAAAGAAACCAAAATGTATTTTTAATCGTGCGTGCGTCAGTGGATTTAGAATAATTAATACATATACATTTCATGTCTTTATAAATTATATAGGATTTAAACAGTGACAAAACCCTTTTATATTTTCAAAATCATCATGGACGTGGTCGAAAGTGATTTGAGTAATGAGGTAACGCATTGACCAGTTTTTGCAAACATTGTATTTAGCTAAAACCATTTGGTCACTGATCATTTTTCTGTAAAGAACTTCGCTTTCAACTAAAATGGAACTTTTTCTTCTCAACGTGTTTCATGCAGCCAATGAATATCATTTGTAGCGGAGCCCTCGGACATCAGCCAAACCAACCCGAGCAAAAAAAACATTTATGAAGATGTCTAATGTCTTTGATACCGCACATCATCAATTGCATCGAAGCACGCGATGGACCGGTTTCCTCTCTACTGTAGATGGCACTGTTAACCTTGACTTCGGTGTTGAGGAAGCAGAGCGGGGTACGAAACCATCCACGTCTGCTCCTCATTACCGCTCGGAGCCCCGGGGAGAACGAATTGAAGCAGGGAATAATAATAATAATAACAACAACAAGAATAACCTGCATTATCTTTGTCATGGTGGTTATGCTAACACTGCCATGGAGCCAGCAGCTGAAAGAAATACCCTGCGGCGTTTATCTTACGGAGAACTGCCGGCCTTGGGCTGCTCCTCTCTCCCGTGTGTTTCCCAGAGAAGTGGAGTGTTGTTGGTGGGCGGGTGCGAGTGGGTTTGGACGGGGGAGTTTCGGGGGAGTTTCGGGGTTAGGGCCGGAGTGAAAGGCAAGTATGTTATTGTAACAGAGCTTACGAGGGAGTCAAGAGGAGGGCAGTGTGCCGATCGCACGCTAGGCCGCATGATTCACAGGAGAGGCCTGATCGCGAACCCCCAGGACTCCCCCCGCCCCCCCGCCCTGCTTCTGAAATCCCCCCGTCAGCTTGCGTTATGAGACTAATACCAGAGCGGTGGCGAACCGCCTAACGTCACCTCTCGGGGGGACGACTCCGTCCATCTGGGGTTAATTGGCCCCATAAGAGTAAAAAAAAGGGAAAAGTGTGATTGAAGGAAAATATTTTCTCACCTTTTTTTAAACAATTCAACGTGAAAAAATGGAATAGCAGTCTCAAATTCCAAGGTCTTTTCTGGGCGAGGAGGAGATTATGTTCTTGAGAAACCCTTTGATGACCCCTTTGACAATTTCAAAAATGCGTGCTAGTGATTTTTAAATCAAGCTTTTAATTCCTGAAAAGCTGACCTCCAGCCGACCTCACACGCCAGCGATGATGCACCTCTCTCCTGCAACTGTGGCTCAACGTGTGCGTTAGCGTCACGTGATCCGAACCGATGAGCCTTCGTCGAGACAAAGGGAACCCGGCCCCGTCTCGTGACCGGCACTCGAACTTCCTTTCATGTTGCCTGTAAAAGGGGGAATGAGTGACCTCATTGCGCCGCTGGGATATTACTTTACATCCCCGCCAGGCCGCGCCCTCGCCGCCGAGCACGTTACTGCACCGCTTCCTGTGCACGGCGCACGCCACGACGGCTGCTCGCCAAAGCCTAATGGAAGACAGGTGTGGGGAGGGAAAGAGAGAGTCCGGCTAAGAAGAAGATGGACAGAAATTCCCAGAAGACACAAGCTTTGTCCAACACCAGAATAATGAGACCCGTGTTGAGGGTTTGAACGTTGAAATTATATTGGTTCATCCTACACATCAATACTTAATTCAATCAAATTGAATGCAAGTTAGCAAATTTGTCCAAGATATGAATTCCTGATAATTGTAGAAGATAAATGTTCTTTGTTCTCTTTACTTCCCTACAATCCAATTAGGAGTCGATGGCGAGAAAATCAGATGACTGTATGCTCTGGAGCAAGACGAAGTTAGCTTAGCCGCTCATTAGCCATTTCCTTGAGCCCTTTTGTAATATTGTCTCACCAAAGTTAGCTTTGGTCTGAATCCTTAATCAAGTGCACACATCCGGTGTTTGATGACATTTTTACCTATTCCCAAAGCATTTCCTCTTCCTGCAAAAATTCATTAGTTTCAGCCAGAAATGGTGCACATGTTGCGCTACTTTGTCTCGTTCTTTTTCCTCATGCTCATTCCTCAACGCTGATAACATCCGCCCCCCCGCCCCTTGAAAAAAGTTCCTTGTCCTCTTTGTGGTCCCCTCCTTCCCCCATTCTTGCACATATGGGTGTTTCTTTGCAGAGAAGCAGCACTGGAGCTTCGGGTGTGGGGGGGTCTGATTAAAACAAATGGTTATGCTGTCTCCTCCGTGGACGCCCTGTCTGTTGTGACTGGGAGTGAACCCACGAATGAGTCCCAATGAGGTGGGAAGAACATCACTGCAGAAAATACCAGCTGTTACAAGCCTCTGGTTTAAACCTTTGAATATATTCATGCAAAACTGCATCAAAGTAGCCTGGATTTGGGTGGGCACTTTTCTTGGGCAGAGGTTGAGTGAAATTTTAGCTCCACCACACATTTTGAATTTCCATAGTGCACGAGCTGCAAGAGGGACATCGTTCTTTAATTATTTCAACCAGCCTGCCTGCTCGTTGTTACGTTATCCGTTCGTTTGAAAGTTTCCCAGTTAAGTTTACATTCAGACAGCAGACGTTAGCTAAACTCGCTAATTTCGTCACTAATTCTCATTTGACCTTTTGAACTTTTTGTGGCCTCTTGTAGATCAGAGGGTCTTGTTGAGGTTATCCGTCTCTCTCTCGACAGGTCTTACCTAAGCACCCTGTTGGTTACGCCGCGAATCGAATCGTGACAGGTCGTAACTACGGAGGGCTCGGATGAGGCCCCACCCATTTGCACACTTACGGCTTCAAAGATACGTCACGATACTAAACGGGTCATTTAGCGGCGCAGAAACCAGAGAGGCGACTGGTATGTACACAGCAATTACATCCCAGCACCCGGTGCAGAACGCAGAGCCGAAACACGCCACGAGGGGTCACGGCCCAGGGGATCCAGGTCTGCCCATTAAAACATCATCAGACAATGCGCTTTATTTAAAGAGACACATGACTCCCTGCTTCTGTTTACCCTCGCTCCGCTGGAGAGCAGAGATGATACCGTCGGACATCACGGAGATGGAAACTGTAATTCCCATCAGATGAAGTTCGCGGCAGGTCAGACGTCGTGTGTACGGACGTAGCTGGTTCATTTATTTATTTAAGAGAACTTGTTCCTGAGGGTTTGGTCTCCCTCCTTTAGGTTTGCGCTGTTGGTCTATCGTAAAAACATGAATAGCTTATAATAAAGAACTGTTGCTTACAACAGTATTACATCTCCCTTTGGAATGCTGCTGCACATCAACATCCAAGACGTTACCAGACAACCCCGCAGCGATAGTAAGAAGTCATTGGGACCCATCTATGTGTCTCACCTTCACCTAGATAAGCTGGTCAACATGAGCGCCCCCCTCCCCCCCCCGCGGCGCCCCTGCAGGGTCCCATCACCCTGCTGCATGCCCCCCCTATCTGGAATATTCAGATCCGATAGAAGACCTGCCCCCTCTGATTTGTCGCGTCCGTAAATCAGCGAGCCCCCCCTTTCTTCTACCTGCCGTGTGTTGATATCGTGTCTTTGTTCTGAAGGCGCGCCGGGCGTCGTCTGTCTGTGGAATGAAGCTGGAGAGGACAGCAGGCGGTGGGAGAAAGAAATGCACCATGAGAAGATAAATGAAAAGTGAAGGCAGAGCTCCAGTTTCCACTTGTGGGTCCTGATTTCTCATTTTACCTGAGAGCTCATTCATTCATTCATTCATTCATTAGGTCATCGTCTTTTTTAAACATCTCAATTATTTTACACAAAGCCATAGATCTCTAATGTACTATTAGTTATTTGTTTGGGAGGGTTGAGGACATGTTTGATGATTTCATTCACTGTAAAATTGTGGCACTTTCCTACCTTGGAAACACGCCTTTTAAACTATGTGGGCATCGGTCAGAAGATGAGAGAGTGCACATATTTAACTACACCACCAAAGAAAAGTCTGGCCTTTAATCACACATTTGCTGCAAAGCAAATATCTTTTTACAGAAATGTCTCATTTCCAGGCTTGGCTTTTCTTGACCTGACCTCTTTACACACTCTCCTCCCCCAGTGGGCATCAATCAGGTGTGCAAGGCATCGTGGTAATTTGTTAACCTTTATCCAGTGACCTCTGTTGACCTCAGGATCACCCTGACAGTGCGACTGGGAACATTGGACTGCATCTAAACTGCATGTTTCCTTCAATTTATTTGCGGATGCATTCCATCGCACAATACTACAATGATCTAATCGTTGGAGATAGTGTATCAAATGAGCAAATATTACCTCCCACAAAATGGGAAGTAATATTTGGTAATCGCAGCACAGAAAAGACATTCAGATTAAGTTTTGTGATGAGACAAAAAAACTAAATGTCTTTTTTAAAATGTTATCTTTATTCAATTACAAGGCTGAGGCAAAGAATATGCAGTAGATTTCTCTGCTAGATTATTATTCAAGGCACAACGCTGGCTCACCGCTAACTCTGAGAGCAAATGCTCTATGCCGATGCATATTCATATGTTTAACATACAGACATGCATTCCTAATGAAGTAGAGAGAGGGTAGAATGCAGTAACGCTCATTAATACGTTTTACCATGCCAGTCAGACCTCGCCGTGACAACGCTGCGTCGAATGGAACTAATTCAACTCTCTCAGACTCAGATGTGGGATGAAATGGAGCCCCGGCAGCCCCTTTCAGTGGCAAATGTGTGCTGTTTAGGAAAAGTTTTGTGTTCAAAAAGCTTTTTCTTCCTTGGCTTTTCCTTTCTAAACTCTTCCCCAGTCATTTCTAATAAACCTGAGTCAGTGAGAACAATCCTTTTCATTTTTAAATGTTATTAATAATTCTGAATCCTGTTCATGACTCGTGATTCAGGGCGGAATGCTCACAAAGACGAAGTGGTGAACAGCATTCATTTTAGATCTCACCTATAAATAACAACGCTGTTACTTGTGTACAGGGAGATGGATGCATACAAAGCATTTACATTGGTAAACTTTGTGAAATGATACTCAACAATCTTCATTCTGAAGCGTCTGTGAGCCTCCCAGACGCTTCATTTTGCTCTTTGGAGTTAAAGCGCCCAGTCTAAACACGGGGCTCGGTTTGCTACTCTCCCTCGCTCCACGAAAGCTCCTGAACCAATTACCAAGGCTTCCACTAAAACCCAACTCTCCCGTGGCAGGTGCTCCAATTAGCACCACTGTGAGCGTTGTGAATAGTCCACAGGTGAATGCAGACCTTCCTGCCTGCTCCTCACTCACTGCGTCGTCAGAGATCTAAATCACAGTATCCGGTCCAGGTTTTACGAGCCCTTTTCCCGGTAAAACCTCCTCTTATCTATCCATCTATCCATCTATCCATCTATTTATATATCACTTTAGGTTTTAAAATGTAACATGAACCAGCCCCTGATGTTAGGGGTTAGACAACCAGACGTCTCGTCCAGCCGGAGTGGGCAGACGGCGGTAATGGCCGAGGACTGTTTATAAATTATTAATGATTTTCTCCCCTCCCTGTCATTTTGGACAGGCTGCGAGACGAGCCGATGCCTCTCCTGTTTGCGTGGCAGCGCGCTCCTCAAACAGATTGCAATTTATTCCTCTGCAGTTTGTCCGTCAAGGCTAACTCTGACAACATAATCCCAAACTAATCCGCCATGTTCAGTTTTTCTTGTTGGCTCTCATGCAAACCGCTCCGCCAAATCCCGCTACCTGTCAGCCTGGCCTTGCGAACCGCAGCCCAGACGGGCTGCCAGCCCTGCTGCAGTGGCTCCCGTGGGTGGAGGTGGGGGGGCCGGGGGGGAGAAAAGGGAGGAGGGGGAGCCATGGTGCCTGGGTAGACTTAACCCCTGCCTCCCTCTCTGTAATCCACTGTAAACAGCCAGAGCCTTAGAAGGGCTAACGGCACTAATCAAGCCCCAAGCTCGACCAGTCACTATCATACACAGTGCCCTAAGAACTAGAGATTTGAGCAGCTACTGCAGTGTGTCTGCAGGGTATGTGGGTGGAGGGGGTGTGTGTGTGGGGAGGAGGGGGGACAAGGGACCCATTGACAGCTTCTAATTCCCAGAGAGGGAAAAAGGTGCCTGCATGAGGCAAAGATGGGTGTTCTACGAGAGACAAAAGACTTTTCCAGGACTAAAGCGCTGAAAATGAAGGAAAATACCCCAAGTAGAAATGTTGCATCAGACAATGAAACCATTCTAAACTAGCTATATCTAAATAATCTAAAAAGAGTATCTATATAGATAATATTGCTAACACGTTTTTCAGTGCTTTGTTGAACTTCTGTGTTGCCCTAAAAGAAAACCAACTGCTCAATATTCTCTCGCAGAGTCACATTTGAATTTCTCTCACACTTTCACTCAGTCTCTCTGACAGTGACCCAAAATCCACAGGCGAACATAAAAGGCCTGACGGTACTCAAAGGCAAAGGGAGGCCAGCTAAACCAACTCCCCTCCACCCCCCCCCACCCCTCCCATCGACACACACATACGTTTCCCCAACTGCCTGGATACTACAACCCAGCCAACACAACTTCAACTTACTCAGTCAAACGTTACCCATTATCCAGATTTCTAGGTGAATAAACATATTGTGTCTTAATGTTGAAACGGTTTTAAAAATCTGTAATGTTTCAATTCAGGAAGGAGAACTTCCGGCAATAATGCACCTCAAGGCGCTGAAGCACCTCAAAGGGGCTCAAAGAAAGAGGCCCGCAGCTCCATGTGGACACACCGGCTCCTGTTCTGTGTCACAACGCGCTGCCTTTTAGCACTTCACAACTCCAGAGACTGTGGGAAAGCTCCGGACAAATATGTTCGTCTCTCGAAGGCTTCAGATAAAAGTGGACGTCAAGGGTGGGGCTTAGGAGAGTGTTGAGATGACGGCGAGGAAGTCGGCGGAACGGCGGGGAAAATGCGAACATGACATGTGGCTGATAAGAGTCCTCCAGCGGGTCAACACCAGAGCTTGTAGCTGGGATTGCCCCCGAGAAGCCCTCTTAGGAAGGCCTGGCATCTGCACGATAGCGGGAGCGCCGGCGCTCCTGAACGCCGCAGGTCCGCAGGGCGGTTTGCACCGAAGCGCCAAGAGAGACCACATGTGCACCCTTTCTGCATGTAATGTGATGAGACCACATATGACCTGCTGTCCCAAACAGAAAGACGAAAACTGTCTTTTTGCCCTCGTTGAATTGAAGATTTGCTTCTTCAATTTGCTTCTTCTCGGGTTATCGGCAAATACCGTGAATTCAATGGACGTGTCAGCGTCACATACCTGTAGATGTTCTGCAGCGTCGTACAATATCTTATATCCTTTTCCCCAATACAGCACAAAACAAATGCCACACAACCAGAAAGGACATAAAAAAAGCAATAAAAAGTGAGTGATGGCCATTGACATTTCGGGTAGCAGAAATCCGGCATCAGGAGACTTTGCTCGGCTTTACATAAACAGGGTAATAAATTGATCGATCGCACATAGCGAGGGAGATTCATGTCACATTAAGTGACGGGACATTGAACATCGTTACTCAGACGGCGCCTCCCTCTGGGAGGTTGTGTGTATCTGTGTGTGTGTGTGTGTGTGTGTGTGGCATTAGCGGTTTAAATGTAAAAGGACAGGCACAGTGCCGAGTCACCGCTGCAGGCTGAAACCCACACCGACAACGGAATACAGATGAAATGCAGCAGCGCTGACAGACGTCTGGCTCAGCTTGTATTGATCCTTAATCGAAACAACTCACAGAATCATATCGCCCAATGTCACAGATTTCAATATTTAGGTCGGACTCCAAACAGTCAACTGACGAGGTAACCCCGCTCATCTCGTACTGTTTACTGTATTTCCATCCGATCTTTAATGGAAATGTAGTTCATGCAACGTCAACGTTTCTGAGAATTCAAGATCAAAAGTACAATATTGCAATAATTATAGTTCACGTGTTAAACAGAAAACATTTTTTTTTTTTCAGAGTTTTTTTTTCCTTTGATACTGAAGTTGGAAAATGTCTATAACAATGCGCATCTGTGAGTATGAAATGGCTTAAACCTCTTTATTATGTGCACCGTGTACCAACGAAAGCATCGGTTTTCTTGCAGTATACACCAAGTATTTCTTTGATTTGTCTTGGTTCGTGGACTCTAAAAAGTCATTTCCAGAAACCCTACATTCATTTCCAGAGCTGATTGGCTCTTAATATTTAAACTTTCAATGCTAAGAGGTGGTGATGCTCGTTTCTCTCTACGCTCGCACGCCGTGTAACGAAAATCCAAACGTCGTCTTCCAAGTGTAGCTGGTGACCTTTAGGGTCCTGTTGGACCTCTACTGGTGTACTGCGGTGCCATATTTCGCTGTCTAGCGCGCCAAGGCTGCTTTAGATGGCAGTTTGATTTACAGTTAAGTGGAGGTAGCGTGAGTGGGATCCTGCCATAAGCCATCAATGGCGAGCGGCAGAGCCATGTAAGATAGAGTTTACAGTTCTCAGAAGGACTCTGGGGAGTGAAAGGTTGTGCGGGAGGGTGACATTTCTATCCCCGGTCTCATTTGGCCTGCGGGCTTCTTGTGAATGGCGATGGCAATCCAAGCATCCGTGTAGGCATTAGCAGGTCGTAAATCCCGGTTCCCCCTCCCTCGTAAATCAAAATCTCCACTGACGTAAGAGGTGTTGCGTTGTCTTGCAGGGGATCTTTATCAACGCAAACATGCAAAGGATTAACTCGATGCTCTCGTACACGGGGTTAAGGACGTTTAATTTTGGGTGTAGTCCGATATGACCCCTATCACAAAGTGCCGAGCTGGTGTCAAATGTTTATATCCAAACCTTCAACGTCTACGGTTATATCAAGCAAGCGATGCAGCGTTTTAAAATAAATGGGTTTGTAATGCTAAATGGGTTTACGGCAAGTGAAAAAATGAAAGTGACCACACGGCACATTTGGAGGGGGGGGGGGGGCTTTCGCGTCCACTTTTAGACACTTGGTGACTTCTCTCTAACAGCTGCTGTAAAACAGAAATTCATCAGATAATCCCTCCAAAGCCCCGCGGTCAAGCCCAGGCATTCTGGGTCTCTGGTGCTCTCACAAATGAAATACCACCTGCACCGGCGATTTCAAACGCGCAACGGAGTAAAGTTATATTTAGGTTAGAACATGAAGGACCTTGATCCCTTAACAAAATAAAAGCTTGACAGCTAATCTCTTCAACAGAAGTCAATATTGTTGAAGTCTGATGATGTACAGCGGGGTTGATGTGAGGACCACGGCTCAGACGAGCAACTGTCTGGTCTGCTCTCGCTCACATGGCGTCATGTACCGATGCCCGGGCAGCGGGCCCTTAGTCTAAATCCTGGCCCACGAGGCACCGCTTGCTGTCTGCGTGAGGCACAACCTGATGTTGGGTCCCTAAAAAAGAACAGAACTTTCACTCCATAGACCTCCATTCATGGCGCGTGTGAAACCCAAAGTTACTTCACTGGATCACGTTTTGGGCTTTTGTCAGATTACCAGCTTAAAACAGCAATGTTTTTTTAACACTAACCGAGTTTCACAGCGATAACCACGTGTTACACTGCTAACCGCGTCAGCTGCACAATGCTAACCAAACCTTCTGTCTCAAGGTCTACACAACAGGGGGGGGGGGGGGCGTCTGCGCTGCCAGTTGTGTTGTAGATCAGACGAGGAACAATGTTGGCGGATCAGTCCGTCTCCTTGCTGCGATGTCTTTGACAGAGACCCAATACTCCTGCCATTCCACCTGTCTGTCCGGTATGATGGAAACAAGGTTTTCTTCTATTTTAGAAACCCCTTAAACCCTAGATCAAGCTGCTGCGCTTACAGTCTCTGCCGTTGTTCTATATGTGTGAATTATGACACAGGCGTTAACCCTTTTATTGCATCGGTCCTTCAAGCGTGCACTGGTTGTGGGCTCATTTAACACATCTGTGGCCTTTAGAACAATCCAATTGAGTCGAGTGAGTTGCCCCTCGCTGGAATATTTTTTTGGGGGGGGAGTGGGGCTCGATTGGCAGTGGTACAAGTGAGCCTTCGGGACGCACACCGCATCTCCTCAATTGCCATCCAGAGATTACGGTCAAGTACAGTCGCCGCACTTAGCCCTTCGTCTTGCCTCGTCCGTGCACAGCTCTCTGCCTCCAGGCCGCATGCACGCATGTGTGACATGGCTGAGTATAAAAGGGTCTGTGCAATTCACACTGCACCTCCTCCTCCTCCTCCTCCTCCACAGACAGGAGAAGGGAGGAGGACAACTGCTAGCACTCCCTCGAGCTCTGCATTTCCTCAAAAAGTGACCTCCGCCATACGCTGACCAGATTCCTTTGTACTTTAAACAAGACTCCCATTACAGCCCGTGTGAGTACAGTCGCAGGTTTCCGCAGTTGGACTTGGGAAACCGCATAGCGGAACTCGCCTTCCAGTATGTGTCTGTGGAAGAGCGGGCCGAGAGAATGTACGGACGTGCCCCTGTGTATAAATCACTTGACCCAGACTTACTATTGACTGTGGATTTATGCCAGCGTGAGAGGCTCCCGATGACAATGTATCTGCCCGAGCCATAATGGATGGTACACAGAGCGCGCTGTCATCCGGCAAATATGCTCCCCGAATGGATCTCAAGTGGGGCGGCGCTCGGCAGAGGGGCGGCGGCCGACGGGGAAAGGGGGGGGAAGAGATGGATGGTGCTCAGCCCGAGGTGGAGCCATCAGCCACAGCCTCTCCCCCACAGCTCTTTTGGAAAACTCAAAATATTGCTTGAATTCGACCGGCCGTCAGCACCGCCGTCGGTGGGATGGACGGGTAGACGGATGCCCGTTGCGCACTAACCTCAGGAGCAGGCCTGTGAAAATACAAAAAGGGAAATCCGACGCTCCGTGTTATTACATATGTGTGATGAAGATCCTCACATGTGGTGAGGACGAAAGGATGCCAGCCAGCCGGCCAGAATATGAGGCGGCATTAACCATGCACATTCAACTCGCAGCTGCACGCTTGGTTGGAAGTCAACCACTTTATATCATCTGTTGTTACTTTGATAATGCATAGAATAATAGCCCCGGTGCTGTCCGACGTTGATCGAGAGAAATGAAAGCAGTTTTGCGAGGTATCAAATTGAAACCACATGCTGGTAGAACCTGATACACTGTACATGTTCCAACTGGTCCGAGGAGACAAATCCACGACGCTGCCAGACTTTCCCAAAGCGTAAACTCTTCCAGACAAACTGGAGCTATCAGTGGGGAGGTGAGCTGAGAACCTTCCACAAACCACCGTGATGAAGTGTCCTATCGCTCAGTTGTCTCCTAAAACCTAAGGCCCCTGCTCCACTTATAGACAGCCGTGAAACACAGCCGAGGCATCTTATCGGTACAGTGTGTGTGTGTGTGTGTGTAGGTGATGTGTGGAAGTGTTTCTCGCATTATTGCATGTCAGTCTCTTCAAATGTAGATAGTGGTTTAGTCAAACAATAGCATAGTCTGAAACCGTTTGATATGAACCAATCCATCAGGTGTTATCCTACTGTTGTAAAAATTGAACGTGACCACAGCGATTCTTCTCATTTCAACACCACTTGAGGAGATTCAGAGTTAAGCCAAAAGTTGACATGTTCATCTGCATATAAGGCAACTTTCACAAAGAAAAAAAGCATATTTATAAAGTTATTTACAATCTGCTACAGGTCCTGACACACTGAGGAAGAGGAAGGCCCGAATGAGTGAGAACATGCTCTAGCTGTGGAATAAAATAACAAACTCCATGCATCAAAAATCAAAATTGGTGACGTAATGCTGACTACACTATAAAAAACAACGCACACAATCTACTCAAAAAATGTGAGGTAACGGTTTGTTTGAGTAGATTTCATGACATGCTTAAAGTAAAGCGTACCTACGTTTTACAACAACAAAGATACACTAAGAGACATTAGGTAGAGTCTACCATAGTCAAACATTTATCAACACTTTATATAACTTATTACTTACAAAAGGTAGGTCATATTAACTGCAGACTGTAAGCACCTAATATCTAATGATTGTATTAATAATTGAACAATACAACTTATTAACCATTACTTATCACAATAGACACATCTGCTGGATCCTCCTCGACTCCAGACGTTATACGCTTAAAGTTTGCTTGGACAGGTAACGTTTAAAGAAGCTAATCTACCAACATTTCTTTCATCATCTCCACGTAAGTTTAGTAGGGTTAGCTAACCTTTCGCCTCCGGCATTAACGTTAGCTCATATTTGGTTATTAGCTCGCTGAGAGACTGTCATTGGCTAACGTTAACTTGTTAACAGTCTAGAGGAGGCTATAATACTTGTCTTACACAAGGGTTATAATTACTACCCTGCGAAATTGCTTTTTACAGTGCAGGTCCATCTTTTATATCCAGTCGATGAACACAATGGAGGAAATTCTGTGTCCTTTTACGGACTCATTACTTGTGCAATATTTTAGGACCTCAGGTAGGTGAACAATTGGTGGTATTTGTTTCATCTTTTACCCTTTTGAGCTCATGGTCATGACTGTAATCATTCCAGACACGCCATGTTTATCATAAAGAAAAGAAATGTAGAATGATAAACTGAATACTCAGTGTATCTAATAATGTACACGCTGTCTCAGGACCACTGCTTTTAGCCCCTTTACAGCGTGTGAAGTGAACACACTCTCACTGTGAAGCACCCTCATCATCCTGTCACAATGTGTTGCTTGCAAAGTAGGACAGGATCCCACTAGCAAATCTGCACAAACACACATACGTACGCACACGCGCTCGCACGCACACACTCTATAACCCACTCATCCACCCTTGTCTCTTACACTCCCCTCTCCCCCTCTCGGCTGGCGACATCGCCTGTGAAGCACGGACGCTCGTAAATTCCCCGCCTTGATTTTATTAACCTTTACAGTGACCCGGCACTTCTGCGCCCGGCGTTCTAGCACCCACTCAGTCACAGATGAGGCCCTGCTTGCCTCTGTGAGGAGAGGAGCCCGCCGCCGCCGCCGCCGCCGCTGCAGCTCATCGCTCAGCGGGGCGCGCCTCCGAATCACGGGCCGCTTTCGCACTAAATGATGGACGTGTAAAACGTGATTTCATGCTTTGTGCACGTCATAGGACTCGGGTCTACATAACACTTCCCTTAAGGCTTTCTGAAGCGTCCAGAGAAGAAAAGAAAAGCCACTCAGGATTCAATCCATCGAAAGAATAAAGTGCAGAGACCTTCCATTGTTGTGCTGTCACTCGTTTGCTTTACCAGTGTATTCACCTGATTGTGTGAATTAGCAGAGACTTCAACACGTCAGAATGTTGTTAACACTGATATATCTATAGTATGATGTGTTGTCGTTCGTGAGCTTTCAATCAATACAGGAAAGAAAGAATAGGAACACTTTGCCATCATGTTACACAGCGATAATATTTGTTCCAATCATTGAAACACAAATTAAAAGTATTAGCCAGAGGTTAAATTGGCTCAGACTGATCTCTTCTCTTTCATCCTGTTTCGGTGCATGGAGGTTTTAGG
The DNA here is from genome assembly GCA_021346845.1 of Apeltes quadracus. Lineage (NCBI taxonomy): Eukaryota > Metazoa > Chordata > Actinopteri > Perciformes > Gasterosteidae > Apeltes > Apeltes quadracus. Next base: position 1,444,794 of record CM037920.1, read on the forward strand.
GTAAAACTGTGGATGTTTATCAGAATATATTCCGCACAAGTGAAGAATGTATATTGGCTCCCGATTTTATCTCTGTAATGGTCATTAGACTGAAAGAACATTTGTGTCTCTGTGTGTAATATACACATCTGTCTGTGTGTTTGGAAGTTCTGTCTCCAGAGGTCAGCCGGGGGGCAACTTGTTTAGAGAGATGCTGATAGGTATGTTGTCTGCTCTAATCTGTCGCCTGTGTGTCGAGAATGACGAGTGATGTGCAAAGTATGCATTCGCAAAAAAAGTGATTGTACGATTTAAACGTTCTGATTGTGATTGAAGAGACGCCGGGCGGTCGGACATCCCACACACGACACAAAATAAAATCAGAACAAAAACATTCGAACTATATTCCATTTACACACACATCAACTGAACCTCTTAGTGAAAGTATTAAGTACCAATAGTACAAGTGTTAATTTGGAAGAATGGCCAATTTCAGAATGACATTGTACCACATATACAATATAATATAAATGATATAACCCTGCGTGTGATACTGAGGCCCACTTGTTCCTCTTTCGCATCGGTGCACCACTCACACCACATCCGCTCGCTCGCCGCGTGACTTCCAATCCGATTAAAACACGCTCGGCGGGCTTCCGGAGGAGCGACCTCTTATTGTTGCAACACAATGCAAACCTCTCACAGCGGCACGCAGGTCCAGAGCGGCTGCAGCGAGGCCCCGGTGTTGGTCGAGGACTTGGCTCTGTGGCCACACGGCGCCCTGTTGGACTCCAGCGATGGCGACTCTAAGGAAGAGAAGCAGATTGAGTGGTTTCATAAGTCTCCTCGCTGAGAGCCGCAGGATTTACTTTTGGTTTGTCGACTTCTCAGCGCCGCGGAGACGAGGTCATGACCACCCAGCAGTGTCACCGTGCCAGTCTTTAGAGCGCAAAGCTGCTGGTCAGGAGAGGGGGGAGGGGGGCTCCTTTTTTACGAGGTTCACATGGAGGTGTTTGCCCCCCCCCCCCCCATCCCCTCGCCGCCCTCTCGTGGGGTCAAATCCCCCAGCCATGTTGGCCCTTGTGCCTGTTTGCTGCAGCGCTAATCCACCAGCGCTCGCTTCCCGCCGAGCAACACGTCGGAGATTTAGTGACTCGGCTGTTTGTGGGAGGGGGAGTGGGGGGGGGGGTACAGTCGTTGCCGCGGTAATTGGTTCATCCTGCCTCCTATCACTCACCCTGTTAAAGTCTTTGATTGGCCGGGCTTGCCAACGAGGAGACAAAGCAAGGGATTATGGGATGAGGAAGGCAGTCTGAGTGCGGCGACTTTACAGCTGATAAAATACAAGAAAAAAAAAATAGAAAACTTTGTATTTGTAACTGCAAACTGAGACATTCTTTCAAGTAACTTTTGCAACAGAAGTTTGAAGTCTAAGCTGCTTGATATTATTGCGACGATGTTTAAAGATCATCAGTCTTTTTACATTCCAACTGTTTTGCTGTAACAAACAAAACAGTGGATATTGGTCACGCTGCAACTGAAGATAATTTACATTATTGACTCATTTTTAGAAGATTTTCTCAATCAGTTCATCCAAAGCAACGTACCCAGTTTGCACACCAAACCACCAAAACCGTCCAATCAACATCAGCAAGTTCCGTCCGGTTGATCTAATTTGAATTATTCAGCTGTTACATATATGCGGTTTAAAGAAAAATAAAGAAATGTTTTGTCATTATCAAGATGGTTGCCAATGTGAAAATCTGTTTATTAATAAACTGAGTTTATTCCGTAAGAACTGCAACAGAATAAACCGAGATGTGCATGTAACTACGCTTTACGTGGTAAAAAGGATAGCAGAATGGGGCATTAAGCTTCTATACTGTCTTGCTAGATGAATAATCTCGATATTAGAATAAAAGGAGGCAAAGGGATGAATAAAAGCGAAGCGGGTCATCAATCCCAGCCTGCGTGGCAGTCGGAGTCACTGGGTATCTGCACCGCAGCTTTAAATCTCCCCCAAAAACATCCCGCAGGACTCATCTGCGTCTTCCTACCGACACATTTGCTTTTCTTTCGTCTCTGGAGCTCTTTTACAACTGATAAGACGACTGCATTCCTGCCGAGACCACAGGTCGGCCCTGCGGACGACCCCACTTGACAGTGTCCAGTCACGAGAGGCCCCGGGTGCCCAACGCAACCTACTCAGCTCCACCCGCCCCCCCACCAACCCCAACCCCAACCCCAACCCCCACCTCCCTCCAGCCAACACTCACCCACGCTGGAGAGCGCAGAGATAAGCAGCAGGAGGCGGGGTGTCCTCTGACTGTGCTGCACGCCGGGCCCTTTGTGTGGATCAGGAAAAAAAGGTGGAAAAAAAGATGTAAAAAATGACATCTGAAGTGATTGGTTGATTGATCTTCTGGGGTTAAAACGGTGATAGTGTTGTTGAGATAGTCGTACCTACAGAACAGCTTCACCAGCCGATGGAAATGATTTGAGATGAATAGATTCCCGGGTGAGCTACGAGCAGGAATCGTTCGCTTCAGTTGACTGCAGAGATCACTGACAAGGAAGCAGTCTGTCAAATAAAGTGACTTTCGGTCGGTTTGATGAACTGCTGATTATCTGCACCGGTTCCTGGTGACAGGTTTTCATCAGCCTCAAACTCCCCGTCGAGGCCCCCAAACTGTCCCACACCAATACATATTTTTATTTCTCGTGAAGGCTTTTAACCGTCTCTTATTCTAACTGAATTCAACCTGATTGGAGCAGTTTTTGAAGGGTTTTGTTGAAAATTGCAGCACAAAAGTGGTTGTTTTCAAAGGTTAGATGGATTAAATGTATTTTTTGGGAGCTTTTAACCTCACTTCGTGGTCCGTATCCATCTTGAGATCAAAGTATTTTTAAGGTACAAATCTCACACGGTGCTTTAGATGTGATTTTTTTGTCGGTTTTAGTGAAAGGAAGAAAATGAATTTGAGCGTTGGGAACTGCTAGGATGAGTGTGTGTGTGCGTGTGTTTGTGTGTGTGTCCTTTCTCTGGCAACACAAAGAAGAACTTGCGATGAAAACATGAACATCTTTGGAACAGTAACGACAAAAACCCTCCAGCCAAGCGTCCAGTTGGCCGGCGCTGCGTCTCCAGGTTAACAGAGGAGAGAAATCAAGTTGCTTAGTCCCGTTGTAAACCCCAGATTAACATGGTCTTATTGCGCATGAATCGGCTTACGCGAGCTGAGGCCGCGGAGCTGAGAGTGACTTAGTGGGGCTTACACCGGCTCGTTCGGTGTCTGTGACGGGATGGAGGCTCTCCGGTGGGAAGAGGGAGAACAGCAGAGCGGTGTTTAAGGCGGCCATTTCAGGAAGCCGCGGGATCAAAGAAATTAAGAGTCTCAATTCCTTCGTACACGCAATCTGAAGAACATGTCGCGCGTCCCCCCGCGAAGGCGTCGACATCCGACGTGAAAACCAAGGAAGATACATTTTGGGATATAAAAGAAGGAAGACTGAGAACACTCTTTAAAGTGCTTTGTTTGGATGGAACTGGGATGGATTTCGTTTCTCTTCGGGTGCCACTGTGCGGCCAGAAACGAAACGTTCAGTGCTGAAGCACTTTAATAATTTCAAAGAGCACATTGAACTATTTATGGGAAGACTGTCATTCCACAACAGTAACACATTGTCTCTCACAAATGTCATTATTTATGTTGATTCTATGAGGGGACTTTAGAGTCGTGACCGCTGCGAAGCAGGTCTGCTGTGTTTCAGAAAACCTTCTTTCCTTGTGGCTCCTCTGAGAGTTGCAGCGCTGGGAAAAATAAAGTCTGTTTATCATTCCCGCTGAATCTGTTATTGCTGTTAATGTATTCCTGCAGCTGGGCTCAGGCCATCACTTATTCATTCCTCTTGATAAGCGAGGAGCGGTGTTTCTGGTGCGTCACATGGACGGCTCCAGTGGCCTATCGCAGTCTTCTGTCACGCCTTCGCCGCTGATGTCACATTTTTCATTCCATCGGGGGCCGGTTCGATTCGGGTCTCCAACCTTTTACGAACATTTCATACATCGTGGAAACAGTCGGCTGGATGAGAGGTGGCTTGCGGAGCAGTGTGTCAAACAGACTGCGAGTGACCCCTCGTGACCTGTGGCTGAACAATGAGGGGCAGATGGGATGGAGGGCCCCGCTCTGAACACCATCACTACTGTAAAAGCCTGTTCAGCGCTTTAGTACTCGCCCAAAGGACTGAGTTCACAATTGCGCCTCTTTTTGAGGTTTGCAAAGAAAATGAAGAATAAAAAAAAATGCATTTCACTGACACTGTAACGTGTCCCAGTTTTCCCCACTAATTTCCCCATTAAGTCCACCTTTCAAGATGAGGTTCCTTCCTGTAGCTGCAAATAAAAAGCAATTATATTGAATGCAGCACAATAACCCTCAATTTAAAAACTGCACCTTCAATGTACAATGATCAACATGCTTCTAAGACTAATAGCACCTACTGCCCCAGGTTCAATTTAGTGATTGGTAGCACTAAATTGGACAAAATCTGCACTTAATCTGGTGTATAATAATCCCATGACCATCATAGTGCGTGCATATGTGGCATAGATGCAAACCAGTATTTAAACAACCAGCTTGTCTCCTGATACATTAGTTGTAATCCTTTACAATCCAACGCATTTTTTCCTTTATACACATTTATATTCATACGTGCAGCCATGTGATCTCCCTCACAGTACCAAGCTCCTGGAGGACATTCTGTGGCTATCAGTAATATTTTGGTATTAAAAGAAGGTTTAGCTTTAAACACAGTTTGTTTGGTGGAAGCAGTTCAGTCTCTAGTGGTCCAGCCGACACATCACAGCTGACCACACAACCTCACTGCACTTAAACTCATTTTTCATGGCCTAAAAATGTTGACTGTCTTTGCTCGCGTGTGATGGCGCCTGTGAACCAATCCTCTCCTCGGTCCACTACGCCCGGATTCCTTCCCATGAATATGACGGCACCTCTCGTCTCTGCATTCTGCGTTAACGTTGAGTGAAAACCTATAAAAGTGTATTTCTTAGCTTCTTAGCCGTGTTGTTTGTTTTTAGGTTCAAACGCTTTAGTAAGAATCAGACAACAAGGCAGCGTTTTAATTATTATTTTTTTTCAATTTCAATCTTAAGGAACAGAAGCAATTCTTCCGATGCATATTAGAAACACCTCAAAGCCCCCTGACTTCTGTGCAGGAAAAAAGGATTTATTGAAATCTTTGTGGACATTTCAAAACAGTGGACGCTGCTTCTTCCCAGCGTTTCAGGGCTGTGGTCTCCCTCTGCTGGTTACATAAGGTAAGCTACCAAGATTTCAGACTACTGCCTTAATTGTTGAACCGGTGTGGTGCTGTCAAAGACACCACACTGGGGGGGGGGGGGGCCTGACCAACCCTCCCCCTCCCTACACCTTTTGTGGCAAGCAGCCATTTTGGTCGTGAAGCTTCGCCTTTCTTTGCCCGTACCGTAGTCCGCTTCCACTGACTTCAAAGTTTCGCAGAGGCCACCGGGGAAGCCTGTGAACGTTGCTTCACGACGACTTGTTGAAGGATGGGATTTCTCCCTCTGACTCAGCGAGACGCAGTCCGGCGCCACTTTCGAAGCTTGTCAGAGCACGGGGCCCAGAGGCAAAGCTTATTGTCCACAAATTGATCCAACCCCCTTGGTTTTGTTTATTTAAATGAGACTCTTAGACCCCGGGGTGTTTGTTGAGGAGAAGTCAGAAATGCCAAATATCTCTTTTTTTTCAGTCTTCTTCTTCCTCTTTCGTCTTTCCTTTCTTCTTTTCTCTCATAGCCCTCCAGCTTCTTGAGCCAAAAATCCCTGGTAAACATCCCGGCTCCGCAGCTTTACTTTTCTCCTCAGCGCCCCCCCCTCTCCCCTTTTACACTGGGATCTCTGGTTTCCAGCACGGTATCATTGAACTGCCACTTTACTCTCGTACATGCATGTGCCGCTCCTTCCCTGCTTCCCAACATATTCCAATGAGCAAATCACCCCACTTTCAGAAAGATCACCTGTTCTCCGGTTCAACTATTCTCTACTTGCCCATTCATGTCAGATGGATTTCACTCGGGCCAGTGGAAGAAAAGATTTTCGCGAGGTTTTGTACTGTGCCATCAGTGTAATCCCTAATTTATCTTAATGCCCAAATATTGATAGTTTAAACTCATCTTGCCACATGTCAGCTTCTAACAGGGCCAGGATGGGAGATCTTAGAGAACAATACATATCATTTGAATGGAATTGAAAACTACACAAAAGTGTATCCAGAGACATTTAAGTACATTATTGGAATAACGTAAATCATTGGCCAGAAAGTCTTTGTGGGCGGGGCCTCCCCCAACAGGGAACAGAGTTCAGCCGTAAATTACACTGGTCAAGGTCTTAAATGCTTCGACGTATTTTTCCGCCATGGGAAGCGGCCTCGTGGTGCTCGGGACCGACTCATCAGCCCCGACTCGTCCGGAGTGAACGGGGGGAACAGCACTAAAGCACCTGTGACAGACTGTGACAGTCGGGACCCCAGAGTGAATTTACACATGGAGGAAGAGTTCCTCCTTCATGCCGAAATCTAATCCAGCCGCAGGTCGTGTCCCCCGGCCGGCTCTTTGCACGGCGAAACGCACCGAGGAGGAAGAATAATAAGGAAACACCAGATCCGTCTGCTGCGTCAGTTCACCTCCCCTCGCTCTGTTTATGCAAGAGGTGTCCACTAATATCATTAGTCTACAGTGTCGTTACTGTGAAGCCGCGGCAGGAAGTGCGTCACCGGCTCATTTTCCTGCTTCCATAACACTCATCAACACGAGTCCTTACACTTGACCCCCCCCAACAGACGTTCTGCCTATTAATTGGAAGGTATAAATTACAAGTAATCACTACCAGGTTGTTCACTGCCTAGACAATCGGCATTTACTCATCCGGCTTCCTGTTTAAACTATCTGCTGGAGAATCACAAAGCCCTGCTGCTTATTTTCCAACGATTAGCTGTACATCAGCATTACCACCTCAAATCCAGCAGTTTCACATCCAGCATTAAATGGGATGAATATTGATCTGCTAAAGAGGATTTATTTATTTCATGCTCTATCCAAAGATCAACTGCTACCAGCTTTGGACGGATCTGCGAAGGTCTTACGGAATAAAGCTACTGCATACATGACTTTGGACATTGACATTTTAGGCCTGGAAGAAGACCAAACAGTAAATTCACTGCAATAATCCCAGATAAATGGGATGATCACTACGAAAGCTTAGATAGTTAAGTGGCCTACACTTAAGTCCAGAAACGATAAAAACGCGGCCCGGAGGAAATCTTCCACGCCGGGGGGACGGGGGGCGTGGCCTGTGCACCTGAAGCTCCTCCTCCTCGCCGCAGTCCTTTCACAGAGACGGGCGTCTCTAAAGGTAATCTGCAAAGCTTCTGCATACCTGCTTAATCATGTTTCCAATATCGACGTAGAAATAACGACGCGGTGTCTAAGGTGAGTTTCACCAATGGCGTCCCCACAAGGACCAGAAGACTTTTCACAGTACTCAATTCTCGCTATTTTTCTGCCACAGAAGTGATAAATTCTAGGTAACTTTGTCTGAATACAACAGCCCTTCAGCAGTTTAAGTGGCAGATTACATTGGAATTGGTATCAGCTGTCGAGATCCCTCTTGTGAAAACACACCGCAACTCACAGCCGCACACACGCAAACGCATCATTTAATCCGCCAGGCGGCCGAACCGCGCACAACCCGGGCCGGGCCGGCGGCTCGGCGGCTCGGCGAGCTGTCGGCGGATCGGCCCGCGTGGCCCCCCCTGGAGGGGAGAGGGGGGGCGGCTCAGCTGTGAGAGGGAGGGGGGGGCCAGAGGAGAGGAAAGCGGCCATCTGGGCCGACAGGCCGCGGGGCGGCGGGTCACAGACGGGACGGTGCTCAGCTGCTCCACAATCTCATCACACTGCGCGCAGATTCAACTGGAAACTGTGTAGTTTCTGTTTGACTTTGTTTGGCTCGCAGAAACAAACTTTTTTCCCCCGTTATAGGTAATTTTGGTTTTCCAATGATTGTGTGCAAAATGCAGTCTTTATTAATCATTAATTTTAAAAATGTTCCTCTATTTATTTTATCATTTTCAAATTACCCTAGAACATAAATGATTTGTACAAATACATTAATGGTTTTAATTAACTATACACTTTTCTTCCTTTCTTTCAATTTGCTTTAATAATATAAGAAAATAAAACTAGTACCATCATTTTTTAAATTTATTTTTTCTTTCTTTCTTTCTTTAATTTCATATTATTGAATGACTTGTTTAAATTCACCGTGTATATTTGTGAGCATCGCTGTGCGGCAGCAGCTTGTTGGAGGATGAAGCCGCTTCAGGCTCCAGTAGATGGCGTCTGATACCTGCTTTAGATCATTCTGCCTTTTCTCTGCATATCCACAGTTAGATTCCTAATAACAAACACATTCCTATAAAAGACAAATAGATAAAACACCTCTCCAATATATCTCAAGCCCGTCACATCCACACAGAAATAAAATATACTGAAACCAAGAACACGCTGAATAAAAAAAGATCAGCAAATTTATTAAGTAAGTTCACTTCATTCATTGTTTCATGCATAAATGCATTTATAGAAACAATTGAAACGCTTTAAATGAAATTGTAATTGTTGTTAAATGCAGTAAAACCTCCTGCATTGCAATATAACCAGATTTTCCTCCTTCTGTGAAACACCTTTTGAAACGTTCAACACATTTCACAAAGAATCTGGGCTACGGGGAAAGTTCTCCAAAGGAGAAATACCTGCACTCGCAGCCAGCAGGCTTTGAACGTCGGCGTGTTACGGTCCGGCATGAATGAAGCCCATCAAACTAAAGCAGGTATCACTGCGAGAAAAGACGCTCTAATTGAGACGTATTTGATTGCAGCTTTAAGATCGGCCCCCGTCTCCCCCTCCCCATCACGTGGGTCTGCCATGCATCTTCAACACTGCGGGTCACTGTCTTTTTTTCTTCTTTTTTTTTTTTAGTGCCCTGCCATGCAAACCTTCATACGTGCCAGAAAAGTGTCAGGGCCTTTGTGGGAGTGAGAGGGAAACGTGCCGTGGCAGAGAGCGAGGAGCCACAGCCAGCGCTCCGGGTGAGGAATGCCTTCTGTCGGCCGGCAGATCAGTCACACATCAAAAGGCGCTTAAAGGAAAGCTTATTCTGCTATTGCAGTACCATTGAGGAGGTTTTAAGTACATGCAATTCTTGATTCAGTTGGAGTTCTCGGCCTTTAAAGAGATTGTTTTATTTATATGTTAAAGAAAAGTCTAAATAAATTACCTTTCAAATGTTCATTCTACATTTGTCACACGTCCATTTCAATATAATTAATAACGCTCCATGTAACTGGTTTTAGGTTTGACTTTTCTTCACAACGACGACTATCAGAGAGGATTTTGTTAAAAAAAAAAAAAAAAAGGATGGAAAAGTAGCCGTTCCCAAATCTATTGTGCAAATGCATTTCAGAATGTCCTTATTCCTAAAGTTTAAGTGTGCGAATACCGCTGTTACAAAAGACACGTTTGGAAAATCGGACTGAAAACCAAGACCACACAAGCAGACAGATGGCGGCGGCTACGCAATCAGCTTAACAACAGGACAACAAAAGAGCAGCCACGCCTGAGATAAAGGTGCTTAACCTCCGAGCGGGCTAAGTGCCCCTCGCTCCATTACCACTTAATAGGCCTAATCAGTTTGGGCCCAGATTAGATTTAGAATCTATTGCCACCAAAGCACAGCGGCATATTAAATTAGTGACTTCATTAGACTGTGCAGGGTCATGGTGTGTAGTTGGTGTTGCTGGGAATAATGGCTATTATCAGCATTGGTGTAAGCACATAAGCTGCAGCACAACAATGCAACTGTAAGGAGGCTTACGGGTGTGGATGTTAGCAGAGCTCTGTGGAGTCTTCGGGATCCATAGCACAGCTTTCTTTAGTGTGCACATAAATGAAATAGTGATGAAAAAAAGAACAATGTTTTCCTAATTCATGACGATAGACGTCCGGTATTAAAGAGTAACAATGCATTTGAAGCCAATCTCAGCATGTAAATAACCATGTCAAGCACTAAAATGAATGATGTGTGAGAATTGTCACTCGTGTTCTTTACATTTTCTGTGTATTCCAAGCGGCAGATCAAATGTTGTGTCGCCGTATCCGACCGACTCACAGGCTCCAGATCCGACAGATCAAGGGCCTGGAACGCCCGACGGAATCCGACGTGAGCTCTGTATGAATTAAAACCGGTGAAGAGCAGCGGCGCAGCTCGTCTGACTCAACGCTGCAGCAGTTTAGCTTTAGCACGGCTACATTTCTGCAATAGAGTCTCATGCATGCGGCGCCTTGTGTTTGCTTATAATGCTCAAATTTGTGTTGTAACACATTCAAAACTTTTCTTTTTTTTGCTTCATTAGATGTTCAGTTCTGCATTTGCCTCAGCATTTTTTACGTTTAATAAAAAAAGGGTACGCACGAGGCTGCAACTGTGCACATTAGCCGCCAAATTTGCACTTGGCAAATATAAAGCAGGCCAGCGAGTCGGGGCCGAACGGACGGTTTGCTGATATCTCTGTATATGAGCAGGATCTCGGAGGCTTCAGAGAGAGGAACACACAGCAGCAGGCAGATAATCAGACGGACCGGCTCCACTGACACGGCTCAGCGCTGCATGAATGTTTTCTTGACAAATAAAAACACTGCGCCGGGGAAATTCACTGCGAGGACCAATTTCAGGCCTCCTGCACCAGTTTGAGGAATCAATAGCAGGCAACGGAGCGGGTTGGTGCTGGGATCGATATCTGGTGATACAATCATATCTTACTTCTTGACACTGTCTTAGGAGCCCGTGCGCCGGGGAGGACGAACTGTGGGCAGTTTGATGATAACAAGCTGGAAAATAAAAGAGGTTGTATGATCCAAAATACAACAAATAAATTAAATGTGCAGAGGATTCCCGCTACAGACAGTAGCGTTGTTGTGTGCTCTTCTTAAACCAGCATGAATTGGAAGAATTTTGGTGTCATTTTTTTTATATTTCCTTTTAGTAAAACAAAGAGACAAAGGGACGAGAGAAGGCTGGTTTCATCTGCAATGTGATCTGGATGTCAAAGCTGATCCTTAGAAACAGTAAGATGCATTTCACGATGGAAACTAAACTAATCTTCCTGCAAGCTTTAGTCTTACTAATTGCAGTGATTCTTTATGTATTTGGCAAAAAAAAAAAAAATGTTTTTGGCGAACCACACATGCTATTTCTTATTTATGTCTTGTCATCTTATTCTCAGTTTGACTGGAACAGTGTTGCCTCGCACACAGCCTCATCTCGCTGGTGACAGATTAATGAAAAGGGTTCAGTCTTTGACTGCTTGATGGTTCTGCACACGCAGCCAAAAGAAAAAGAAAAAAAGCACTCAGTGATGTCAGAGTGGTTTCAAAGGAGCCGGCGGTCACTCCAACGTACGTTCGATGGTATACGGACCTGCTGGTCGGGGGGAGACGCGCCCCCCCCCCCCCCCCCCCTCCTCGTTTTGCACTACGTCACGTCGCACAATATCTGTGCACAGAGCAGAGCGACGAGAACGGCGGGATGGAAACGCACACCCTCTGAGCTCACACCTGCCTCGCCGCTGATGGCTCACGCTCTATAACGAGCATACATCGGCCCGGCTTCAATGGCATTTCGAAGGGTTAACGGCGCTTACATGTGAAGCCTTGAAAACAATAGGCCTCCCATGTGATTTAACAGTATATCCTCAGATTTAAAACTTGGGCTCTTTAAAGTTGTACGTGGAAGCCCTTAAACCTCACCACACCCCCGAGAGGGAAGCTGCTTTCTTTATAGCCTTGCATTGACTTCCATGGACTCGCGATCATGAGTCACTCGATGTGCGTTGCCATCGCCCTCCCCCCTCCCCCCACCTTCCCTTCCTCCCCTCCCCCCCGCACCCACCAAAAGAGAGTGCCTTAGCTTTTGATGGGCCGACGGGGCTCGGCTTACTGCAGCGGCGCAGCGTATAGCCAACGCAAACCAAATTATTGCTGGAAGAAAACAGCAGAAGGCAATTAAATCCCAGTTAGGCCGATCATTCCAGTCCTGATTAACGGGGTCAACGGCGGAGAGCCTTCGTCTTTCCACGTCCACACTGTTCATTTATCTTTTTTTAATTACAATGATGAAAAGCGCACAGGTTACATTCCCTTATCATTAGTCGGTGGCTGCTTAACAGTAGAAAATAATGAGCTCTGTGTGCGTGTGTGTGTGGGTAGGAGAGAGTGCACATGTGATGACATCACTGGTCCTTTGTTACACGGGCACTGATAACATCAACAGTTAAAATGGCTCCCTGAAAGTTTACATTGAAAGATAGTTAAGGGAGTTCTGGCAGGAGTGACGTTGCACTGCAGGTGCCAACGCGACGGCAAATTTAAATCAAAATAATTCCATTTGTTTGAGTGGTATCAGATGTTCTGGGCTGCAGACTGCGTGTACCTAATGAAGTACGCATGCACGACGTGCACCGCGGTTCCATTGCCCTGTTGCTGCCATTCCTCCGGCCAAGACCCTGCATGTTTTTCATTATCACGTATCGCTGAGAGTCACTCTCTTTCTCTGCCCACATTTGCCAAAATGCTTTTCGGCTCAGCCCGTCTGCGCGGGAGCAGCAGTGACGCGGAAAAATGATGCCGCCGTGTCGCAGGACAGTCGTCACTCCAGTCACAAGTTAGCCTCTGAGGCTAATCGCAGCTAACGCCTCGTCCCACATCGCCGCCACCCTCTTCCCTCGCCCGCCCTCCTCAGCCCCACCCGAGCTCACCCTCACCTTCTCAATCCACTCTTGGATCATTTCAATTTGCATCCCGACCGGCCCCGGGATCCCCGGGCCCTGTTAAAAGGCAGGCTATTTGTTGTGCTCCGCGGTTAATGCCGCGCAGAGCTTTAAATACCCATATCAAATCTTGGAGGCTCAACAGATTCAGTTTTGCAAACCTGTATCGAACAGAGGTTCAATCCGTCAGCTTAGAAGTGTACACTCCTTAAGTTGTGTGATAAGGTAAAACCAATCACTGGATTAGGCTCTCTCTGTCAGTGATGCTGTGTTTTCAGTGCGCTGAAACGGGATAAGCTGATGGAGTAACATTCTGCTGCTTGAGATTCCTTTTTTCGATAGGAATATGCTATTAATGGATTCTGAGGCCAGCGGACGAGGCTGCTCCTCCAGCCGTGGATAATGCATTAGCTGCGAAAAGCAGTTGGTGCAGGATACCAGGAGCAGTTGTCTGTCAAAACCACAAATTTGATTGTTTTCATCATACAAATCCAGCCTACTAGCCGATAAGACTGATTGAAGTCTTAAAGTAGGATTGCAGTGTTTATTCTCATAGAGCTTCTCACAAACAAACCTCAGCTTCTAGATTCACGAGCATCATTTTGCACAGCTTATGGTGAATTAATAACTCCTGAGAGTCTGCTGCTTCTTGCGGTTTGTCTGCCTTGTTCCATCTGGTTTTGGGGGAGATGTGGGAGGTTTTGTACTTGGCGAGCTTCGGTAAAAATTCATGGCAGGTACATAAATAATCACTCGACTTTATTTAAATATAGGCTACTGCTTCTACTTCTGGCCAAAGTGTTGCAAGGCCGTCTCGCATGATATTCGAGAAGAACGCTGAGCCATCCGCAAACTGCAAAGCACAAACCAAGCGTCCTCTCCCTTTCCTCTCACATGAAGCCGGGTTTCCACTTTGTCCTGCCAACAAGCCTTCCCTGGAAGCTCACAATCTGACATTTTATGCTCAGTCGAACTCACACTTCAAGCCTCCGGGCGTCGTTTGTGGACAGCTGTGATCCAACTGTCATTTTCTTTTTTTTCTGTTGGTTTTGCTTGAATGCAAAGAGATCAGTGCGGTGATTGGTGATGAAAACCCTGCGAGCGCATTTGACGACTTAAGTGAGAAAACTTGGGGCCTCTTGTGTGAGTCTTTCTGGGCCTCGCAGTGCCAAATCGGAGCAGGGTTTGAACCGCGGACCTGCATGCAGTTGTCTTGTGATGCACCATTATGCGCTTTTCTTTTTTTCCATCTAGAAAGACGCGTAGTTGAAGATTTGAAAGGGAATTTAGTTGCACAAACGTGTATCTTTATCTGCCAGGCATTAAAAGTAATCATCTAGTATGTATATATTAGAAAGAGAGACACACCGTGGAAGCACTATTTACAGTAAAGTCAAATGTAAAACCAGTTGGGCAAACTGCAGTAAATATAGCAACAGTACAATGAGTGACTATTGAAAGCAGTCAATGAGAAAAGTTATGATATATTTGAATAATGAATGTTTTTGGGAGCTTGAGGATCCCAATCACTGGGTTATAAACTGTTCAAACATAACAATGTGTTTCCAAAACTTGCACACAGAAACCTTTTAAATCATTTGGCCAAGCTCAATAATTATGACAATTAAACCTCAATTTTACAACTCTGTGAACTAAGAATCAGTTGCAGAACATTGTCTAAATCTATGGTATTAATGTTTGATAAATTGTTAAGTCCATAGCCAACGATTATCACAGCATTAGCATTATCACAGCGACGTGTCCCAGCTGGAAGTTGCCGGTTTCTTCCTCTGAAGTCTCCATAGCAGCTGGTGGTCTAAGTCCTCTCTGTAACTGGTCCACCCACCATGCTGCCTCAGGTCAAATGGACACAGAAGCCGAAAGAAGGGCGTCCTTTCGTGGCCATTAGCTGCTTGCTATGCTAATCCAGGGATTACGTGAAATACATTTCCTCCACTTAAGGTTTCTCAGAATTCACTGACAAACCAGCGGCCAGAGAATCTATATCCCACATGTGTGCATCAATCTTTAATGTTCCTGGAGTCACAACTGGCATGATGTCAAGTCATCACATGTGCTCATTGTGGTATTCGGATAAAGGGAGAATAAATAGTGCGATGTTGAGTGCAGAGCGGAAGAGGTTCTTCTTTAAAGCCGGAGCATTTTGTTGCATGAAAAATCATCAGCCAGCGCAACAGAGGGGAAGTGGGATTGCTGCCGCCTCAGGCCTGTTAGCGTGTGTTTACAAAAGCAATGTTTTCAACCAGAATACAACAATGGAACAGGCAGTGCTAA
This sequence comes from Apeltes quadracus, assembly GCA_021346845.1. Classification (NCBI taxonomy): domain Eukaryota; kingdom Metazoa; phylum Chordata; class Actinopteri; order Perciformes; family Gasterosteidae; genus Apeltes; species Apeltes quadracus. The sequence goes on from CM037920.1 coordinate 1,459,985, forward strand.
AGAGAGCGCCGCGCCCTTGAGCCGCTCAAACACCTGGTGGTGTCCATCAAACGCTGGAGGAGGAGACGTTGATGCTAAACCCAACAAGTGTGGCTCCAGGCTCGGGATGAGCTGCTGTGCGCAGACGACTAATGAATCACATGTCACTTGTTTCCATTGGGGATGTTCTGTTCCTGCAAATATGTGACGGACAACGTTGCTGTCTCCTGGAGTAATTTATGTGTTTTTCTTGCAAAATGTGGTGGTCATACACACAGGTGGGGAGATGGTCTTATTATTGATCCACTGACCCCACCACTGTTGAGCTAATGTTGACCCAGCACAAGATCCATATGGACAGTGCTTCTGTCGGTGTAGCATAAAGGATGGGCAAGTGAAATATAAACATTTGCTTTTGGGTTTCTACGGGAAAAGAATAACTTTAGCGACCGAGCACAATGTGTGACGCTAAGTGTGTGACTAAGGCGAAGTCGGTCTTTTTACAGGAAAAATAAACGCCAGGTACAAAGTCTCAGTAATATTTATTTTTTCACCCTCAAAGACAACTTTAAAAGTTATCTGGGATACCTGCATCTTCCTGAAAGCCAGATATTAAACTAGAAGGCAAAATAAGCGTTTCAATTTTAACATGAAAATAGCATGATTCATGCACATACTTTATTATTCCTGTAATTTAGATCTGAGATTTCGCATTTATAAATACAACCACTTGACCAATATTTGAATCAATCCTGGGCCCATCAAACAATCGCATGTTTCGTAACATAGTCTTCCACAAAATGCGGATCAAGATTGCAACTTCTGTTCCTGCAAAGTCAAGCCAATGCCGTAATTGGGTTAGACTCGTATTCGTTATCATTGATTATTGGTAAGACCTCATCCAACTAGTGATCCAACCAGATTGATAGGAAATGTGTTTGTCCCAGTGTCGAATCGTGTGCGGGCCCAGGTGAGCCAGCTGTCCGCATGATGAGGTCACTGTGCTCTCTTCTGATGCTGTCTTGTATTTAAGTGTCAACACGGTTCAATCTAAATAGCTGTGTGTGACTGTCATTGGCATTCTCGATGCTTAAAAGCATGCAGAGAACATATTTTTAGATGCGCGTGCGTGCAGTTGTGTGCACATATGCGCGCAGGCACACGGCTGTCACCGATTATGCACATACATGATCCCCTGGAGGAAGACAATAATATCGGCATTAAACACCTCAAGATTTTGCCGGTTTTTAATATATCTTAAATTATGTCAGGAAAAACACTGGAACATAACATGAAAGCCACAGTCAGTGTATAATGCTATCTCATAAAGCTACAGATCTCTCTGACAACATTGACACAGGCAGCAGGCAAACAAATGTCAGTTCCTATAACATATGAAATACTTAACGTAACCAATTTTCTGCTGTCAATCAACCCTGGAAATAATGACACTGGGCTGAGAATCAATACGCCGCAATTGAATTTCTGCACTCCCAAACACGTCCCATTCGGCATCATGAAAGGCGGCGGAATGTCACGTGTTGCAGGCAGAGGTTTAAGATTTATTTCATTTCCACCGCGGCGGTGCATTAGCAGCAACGCGGGAGAGAAAGCGGGTCCGGAGGACGATGGTAGATCACTGAGTGCACGCAATGAATCGCACGCAATGAAACTCACCGCCGCACATGCAGGACTGATAGTACTATTATCTTGTCGGTTTTTTGAATAGTTTAAGGGCCAACATTTTATGTTCCGTACTATTCCGTAGATTGAGAAAGACAAGTGAGGAGTAGTAATTCTTTTTACAGCACAAAACTAGTTTGTTTCCTTTTAGTACTGAATGTTCTCATGACCTCTTCCTTGAACGACACGACGAGATTGTTTTTACCGTTAACCGCCTCTGCAGCGGAAAATAACAGAGGGTGAAGCTACTGAGCGCTGCGGTCTTTGTCTATCACCTCATCTACAATACGGTGCCCTCTGCCTCACATAATCAATTAAAAGACGGCGGGGCTGAAGAGGCACCCCGGCAGTCACAGAAGTTTACATCAAAAGGACGAGATGCTTTTGAAGACTTGCCTCATCCTTGAGAGTCTTCCCTGAGAATGCAAGGACAGATTTAGTCCCTGATAGATGTGGTTCTGGCCTGCTTCAAGGTATCAGGTTGCACGGCTGCATTGTAGTACAGTGTTTCACTGCTGGGCTGTTTGTGTGAAACGAAGAGACTGGCCGGGAAAACTACATTTAATTGGCTTCATTTTGCCACTTTTCTAATGAGTATTTTTTTAATTATGTATTTTTCACGAAAATGCATCACAACGATACATTTTTTTTGCATTTAAAATCAAACCACGTGAAATCACACTGAGCGACATACTCTCTTCAGTGGAGGTTCATGACTCACAAAACCGACTCACGAGGAGGAGAATGGAAATAAGTCGGCATCTTCATCTCATTGGATTGCACGTTGGCTCTTTGGCCGCGTGACGGTGAGCCGGCCAACATCTCACAACCGACCGAAGCCGTCCGACATGGAGGAAGGATCTGCCCTCAAAATACGGGCCTTTTTATGGTCCAACAGCTGTACCGGTAGTATTGATTACTAGGCACTGGGAATGGGCCTGGACAATTTTTTTTATTAAGTGAGGAATTCTGGGTCTGTATGGCTGGCGCCAAATGGGAGCGACCACAGCGCGGCCTCTGCGGCTCAGCGGCTGCCGGGGAGCTTTCAACGCGTCCTGTTCACAGTCGTGAGCCTACAGACGCCATTATTTGATATGCACTCAGCAATAAAATACTCCGCTCTCACTGCAACCAGATATATTGTTAATGGTCAGTGCATTAAATGTCGTCTCCGAATGTGCTGGGAGTTGTTGAAGGAGTTTGCTCGAGCAGAGAAATTGATAACTCATAAAATATAAGTGACTGGAGACATTGATGTTGTAAATCATACATACGGGCAGCTGCGAGGATGAAAGTAAAAGATTTTGATTTATGAGGGAACACACGTCCATATTCGCTGTTCATTTAGTCTTTGTAGTGGGACCTGACATGTATGCATTGCAGACTCTTTAAATTATCACAGCACATAACAGAGATCTCTGCTTCTTCCTCTCTCTGACAACCATGGTGATAACTGATAACTGATAACTGCGTGTATCTTTTGGGATCTCAATTCACAGAGAAATAATGTCGCTGCAGAAAAAACGTACTGCAAATGTAAGGACTTTCTCCGCTCTGGCTGAAACATTGGCACCTTCAGTAGCAACTATGACCGTGACACGAGATTACATTCAAATGTTCTTCGTCCCACATTCAGGATTATTGACTTGTAGCCTACTGTAAGCGACTCTGGATGTTAACCGTGAACATTATAGATAAATAATGTTTTCCCCCAGTTTTCTCTTCAAATGAGTTTGTCTCACTTCTTTGGGTGGACTTGGTTAGATCGTTGTTATGAATGCAGAAAGGAGAATAGGGGTCTCTTTATGTGAAGCAAGATGACCTTGAAAGAGGCTTTTTTGAAGGGTATTCTTTGCTACTTGCCTCGATGGCGGACCATACAGTTGGTATTTTTTGCAGTGCACGCAGTGGATGGTCTTGGGTTCCCAGACACTCTTGTGGTCATGAGAACAGGTGGCTAGGAGCATATTTTGGCCAGAAGACAGCTAAAATTGAGACCTTGGGAGCACAGGTGTACGAGTAATCCAATACATTTAGGACAACAGATAATCATCCTTTTATAGGAGCCCAGCATTATTTCAGAATGTATGAGAAACTATGTCTGAGCGATAATAAATCAACCCCACCCCTAAACACGTGTGTGCGTGAGTCGGTTGGAGGGTGTGTTTACCAGTGTCTCGGTGTGTGTGCGCGCCAGTGTTGATGACACAATAGGGTGGCTGGCGTCTGGCTCAAGCTGAGTTATGCAGAAGATGTTGGTTGTTTTGCTGATCCCTCGCTGTCAGTGTCACAAGAAGCATCATCAATCATCAGAGACCGGGGGAACGGACCACCCTCCCTTCTCCCGGTCTCTGTGTTGGCTCAAACCAGTATGGGAGCATTACTGTGAGCAGAACACATGATGTCAGTCCTAAAGAAGAAGCAAACCACAGACCGTCCACGGTGCCTCATAATAGCTCACGGTCACTCGAGGCTGTCAATACCAGACATGGAAAACACACAGCGCAATATTAATTATGCCTTATTTGCATGTGACGGTGACATGGACGCGTATGTAATTCAAGTTTTACAAAGGTTGCTCTCTTTTATGTTTTCGTCTGTTTTTTTTCTTCTCTTTTTTGCTAAATACACTAAAAGAGCGCTGTTTTATCACAACGCTTCTATGAAATTGTTTAATTTACGACCAGGACAAAAAAAGATCCTTGAGGCTGAACCCAATTTTATGTCACTTCTTGTTGCAAAAGAACCCCGAGAAGATTCCAAAGGCGGACAGACAGACATACAAACCTTAAACTTGAAACACTAAGGAAAAAACACCTTTTCAATCGATTGCTACTTCTGCAAAAAGCAGAATCAGAAAATAGTTGGGAAAGTCAAACGGTTCCCATGACCTTGGCCAGTTACCCGGTCTGTACTACACCAGGTGTACTGTCAGCTATTGCGTCTGACATTTGTTATCTGTTAAAAACATCTGGTTTCAGTATCCAATCTCAGAAGAAGAGAACGAGTGCGACCAAGTGATAGTTGGGGGTAGTGAGAGGTCGAGCTTGGTCTACGCGACTGAAACTCTAACCAACTTAGATTTTTCTTTCTCTTTTAGAAGGGCATATGTCATTTTTTTGTCTTCACCACAAACTCCTGCCTCCCAATGAAGCATTTTTCATACCCCATGTTTACGGAGAAACCACACCAGTGCATTGCTGTGAAATGAGTCGTCATATCGGCCGTGCCTGACGGGGAAGCTTTCCCCCCTTGGCACACAGCTCTCTGGTCTCTGCCACTGTAATGCAGGCTGTTGACAGAAGTAGAGGCAGGCAAACACATGTTCCCTCCAGAACACAGGAGGGGAGGGCCTTCTGGTCGCAGTGTACCGCCAACGGTTGCTGTTTTTACAGGAGGGGAGGTCTCAGGTTCTCCTCCTGGTCCCAGCTGAAACTATCACAGTCAAACGATTGAAACCATCTTCCTCTGGCACAGAGGACGCACACACATATTTACAAGATCATAGTGCAGACCGTTCAAAAGCGACAACTTGCATGTCACCGAAGAAGTAGTAGAGGTAAACCGCCAGTGACGGCCAGTGACTCAGCACAGTATCTCAAGGTGTCCCCCAAGGTTCTGAACTTGGTGCCCTCCCCTTCATCCTCTACCTGCTCCCTCATATAGACATCATATGCCACCACTTTGACTTCGCCTCACTGCTATGCTGACGACAACTGTCCATTGATGGCACCATTGTTCCTGCCTCCAGATGTCTGTAACCTTTGGGGATTCAATCCTTCTCCTGTGAACAGCACGTTAATCACATTCATTTCAAAAACGTCTACCGTCTCTGTGTGTCCTCTTATAGGCGCCGAAACACTTCAGGCCAGGCCTTCGCCAGGCCTCCGTCACCTGGGGACTGGACTGCTGCAACAGCATCCCATATGGCTCATTCACAACGTTGCCCCTTCATAACTCTCCGACCTCCTTCATCGACAGGATCCCAACCGCAGCCTCCGATCCGCCGACCTCCTTAACCCCCCTACTCTGTCCAGGGATCAGACCTGGAGGCACGGGGCCTTCTCCATCGCCGCACCTCCCTCTGGAGCTTCTTCCCCAACACCTCAGGCATTCTCCTTCACTCAACACTTAAAACTCACTTATTTGAATTTGCTTTTAACTTAAAGTCAGTTTTGTATGTTTTCATTCTCTTTTTATCTCATTAAGTCATAGATTTTGTTGTTGTTTTTACCATCTTTCAGTGCTATAAATAAATTATATTATTGGTATTAAATAAAAGACAACATTTTTGATAGTGAAATAAAAAATTACAGTTGTTTTAGAAAAAGTAAACTGCATTGGAGGCTGAATAATACAAACACTCAATTTTTAATATAAAAAATAAAGTGATTTCAAATTACGATGGAGTTGAGTTATCCCAAAAAACTATTCTATAATAATGATTTTAGTTATTTCTATCACATTATTTTCTAAGATGATATGTAATAACTGAAAGTTTTACCTAGATGCTTCCCTTTCCCTCTAAAGCTGATCCACAGATGCACCCGGTGCTGATGTAACACACACGCACACACATAGGGGGGCGGGATTGTTACCGCAAAATGACTAACTAAATACCCGGGGATGTGATATCATACTGCCGGGCCTCATTACCATAGTCTGAAGCCCAACGTAGTTTCAAAGACTCCAAACCCCATCTCAGTTGATCTGCCAATATGCAGAGTCCCCCCACTGCCACAGCCACGCCAAAGCAATTTGTTTTGTATATTGCTTTTGGAAGCCAATATGTTTTAATTGGGAGAATACAAAAGCGAAAAAAACCCCACCATAAATACCAGTTGTCAACAGATCTCTTTTTACTCGGTCATGGCATTTACTCGATCAACTAAACCGTTTTGAAGCATGGTTCCTCACATCGGCGACGTACCTACGTTAGACTGGAATTTGGTCTAAAAGACCATTTTCCATGAATTAAAAGGCCAATTCAGGGATATGGCATCTTCCAACTTAATGTTCTGGGTTTTACAGCATTCAAAAATGTACTGTTTTCAAAGATAAAACAGACAAAATGACCATGATGTCCTGGTTGAATTTGAAACTGGAAGTGACCTTCAGTGCAGCGAGGTCGAGATGGTCCGTCCATCGGTAGCTTTTTGTCTCGTATGGTGGATTTAAATAAACCTTTTGTGGCACAGTTACACTTTACGACAGAGTGAAGTCAGTCTGCTTGCATTCATTCTATATGTTGGTTGTTTGAGGCACATTCCTTTTTTTATTTTGCAATATATGTATTTATATCTCTTGAGCTTCATTTAGTCTCTTTTAATTAAATCGTATAATTGTTTGAACCAATTTGAACTGTAGAGCAAATACAACTAAAGTATTTGTGATGTTTGCGAGGAGGGACTTCCTTCGCTGAGAGCCTGATGTCTTTCAGATAGCATTGCAGCATATTTCCATTTTCTCAGTTCACCACCAAACTGAAACAAGTGAGGAGTCGAGCAGCGTTGAGACAAATACCCTTTCAGTTATTTCTGTGCGTCTCCGCCTCCACATTTCCATACATAAAGCGCCGTTTCATGGTGGACTCGCTTCATCGTCAACTCATCAAAACTAAAACAAGCTTTTTTTTCAGCCCATGAGTCAGCTCGGCTAAATGGATTTTCCATCTTACCCCTCATACAGAGGGAGTATCTTTCTTTCACTCCCTGTGATGTCAAAGTACAGTCAGTCCTACAGAGTGGGGGCTCTTCTGGCACCCGTCGCGTAGACAGTGTTGCCCAAAACCCAAAGGGATCACATGTGTGCGTCCTCTTTATCCAGAGACGTCCGGCGACGTCTGGCAACCCTCTGAACCTCACGCTTCCCCGCGCAGACAAGCCTGTTGTGTGATCGGGTTTCGCGAGCTTCAATTATTTAATGAAGAAATTCATCACTGTGATTTGTATTTCTTTTAATCGGTGAAAAACGTGCTGCTGGGAAGAAACCAGGCCTTTCATACTTTGAGACAGTGGAAATGGGAGGAAAAAGACGTATATGAGCAGAGAGGAGAGAAGAAAGAGATGGGAAGACAGGAAAAGGGAGGTGAACGGAGGCCCTCCTGCTCCTCTTCTGCTCCCTCGGTATCTCCACAGAGGGAGAATACGACCTTCTGCCAAGTCGTTTCTCATCATTCGCTGCATTTGTGCTGATCCCGCTTTATTTTCATTAAAATAACACAAAGGAAGCGCTTGAAGTTTTCCCCCACCTGCCTTCCCTCCCCGATGAATTCCCACGCGCAGCCACGTTAAGCCCGCTCGCATATTGAAGTTTTTCTTGTTAACTCATACTTTCACTTTAAATTCACCTCGTTAACCAAATGTCAGACATTTTCCTCATGCCCAAGCTAAACGTAGAGTTACTTTACAAATTTGACAACCGGGTGGAATCCAATTTTAGAAATCTTAATGATGTTTGCAGAAATGGAAATGTAAAGCAGCTCGCTCAGCGGAGCTTAAGCAGCGCTGGCGATATTGGTACTACATTAATCATAAGGTGTCACGGTGCCGCTATCAATTCTTAACTAGAATACATGCATTTGTTTGTTTGTTGTCACATTTCATCCATCCAAATGGAGATTTATTTGATCGCTCTAACCCCCCAGTGCAGACTCATATCTTCTGACAGGCTGCTGTCATCCCATTAGTGTGACTTTATTCTCATTCCCATCAGGTCTTTTGACTGCGAATGAGTGTGAGAAGGAGGCCAAGAGGTCACTGGTGACTAATTTTCTGAGCACTCACAGATTGCGTAAGTAATGGAGCACTTATTGCATTCGCTGCCCCATCACTGCAAACAAGCCCCCCAAAAAATCCATACAAATTCCCACACGCAAGACGGCGCCTGGGGAGGAGACAAGTGGCCCATCTTTAAGATATGGCCAGGAGGCCTAATGTGCAATGTAAAATCAATATTCTTAAAAAAAAAGAAAAGAAAATGGCCATCTTACCCACGACAGCATCATCTAAATACCAATAGGGCCTCTCGGTGCTTGAGACGCAGCCGGGTGCCAGCAGACGGATCCGAGGTGCTCTGACCGAGGATTTCAGACCGTCTATCCGGAGGAATCGGGTTCTCACCGCCACCCTTTCCATTTTAATACAGTGCTGCACTTGGCGCATGAGGTTTAATAAAGTAGCACAGTGTCTGTCAAGCCAGGTGTAGCTTCAATCCTTTCATATTCTAAGTAAATCCCAAAGAAAGGTGTTGGGGATAGCAGCAGAAGAAGACGGGCAGGAAAGGAGGGGACGCAGGGGGAGGGATGTGCTTTTTCTCCATCTCATCTGCCCAGAGTACTTTATTTTTTCCGCCCTTTGCAATACTTCTGGATTTGAAAGCAGTGTTATTTCGAACAATGTAGCTCCTGTGCATTTCATGCTGGAATTTATGGGATTTTCTGGGAGATGACCTGTGACTCTGTTTCTCTTACAAACCCATGTTTCAACAAGGAAACGTACCACATCATTACTCGGTGAATCGATTGGAAATGTCTTCAGAATCAGAATCAGAAAACATTTATTGCCATGGATAGTAGGAATTTGACATGCCGTTTTGTGCATTGCAACAGAACAACAGACGACAATGGAGGACAAGACAACAAGACAACGGACAACATAGTGCAAAGAGAAATAAAAAATGATAGAAAAAATTATAAAATATTATATAATACAGTACTATGGGTTAGTAACTAAGGCTAAAAAATAGTAACTAAAAAAGAGCAGTTCAGTCATGTCACCTGGAATTATTTTCCCTTATTACATTTAAAACACAAATATTTGGAGCCAGAAAAGGAATTCATCACACAAATGTTTTCTTAAACACGTGAAATATCACAAGCTGGCCAGGAAGTGAAAGGGACGTGACGGGTGGGTGTTTTTTCATTTTTAATTCAGGTTGGCCCTTTGTAAAATGGGCCATTTCATGAAGGTAATAAATGTCTCAGTCTCAGACTTGACTTGTTTTTTCCCTGGATTCTGCTGATAAGGCGGTCAGAAGAGCCAAACCGAACCGTGAGGACGAAGAACGGAAGGAAACCGTCTCCATTTCGCCAGGACAAAATAGAAACACACAAATGACTGACAGATTTGTGGTATCTGGTATGAATATATACATATTGCATTCATGCTCATGTGTCATATTGTCATCGATGGTTTCCTGCTTTCCTTTGTCTCGTGTCACAGTAAACTGAGCTTTTTACACACTTAATGATGAGTGAATTCACATAGAAAATAACGAGGAAATCAATGATCGACAGAACCATCCTTACTTGCTCCTAAACTATTGTGCTCTATCAGCTGGGTTGGGTTGGGGGGGTTTGTGTTGGTCCCTACGACACTTGAATCCTCTCTTGAGGACTTGCACAGGATCTGATTGAAGGTGTGCGATGTGCTGCTGTATCAAACACACAGCTGGATCAATAGCAGCCTCTCTTTGGCCAAGGTCAGGGCCGGCTGGGACGGCGACCCCTGCGTGACCCCGGCCGCTCTGACCTGCCGCTGTGGCCCTGCAGAAATTGATTGGTGCTCAGGTGTGAAGGGGAGATTGAAGTGTAGTATTGACACCAGATATCATGTCTGTAACGGTATAAATTAATTTCACGTATTGGAAAATGGAATCCTGCTTCATTGTTTTCAAATTCACGCACAAATCATCACAGGGCGTCGGAAAAGTGCCAGAAATTAAAATCTTGACAAGATTTATGTTGATTGTTGTCAAATAACAATTTGATTCACTGTAATATTAAACACATTATCTCTCATTCAAATGGTGCTAAATTGATTGCACAGTAAACTGTGCTCTGCTCCCGTTGGCGTGACAATAGTTGGCCCCTGGCCAGCGACATGTTTTATTTAATAATGTGGGAATTTTCTCCTGTTTTGCTTTCATTACAGTCGAGGAGGCTGCAGCCGAAAACAGAAAGCCGGTTGCTTTAAAGCCCGAACTTTACGGCCCAACAACTGTCAGATTCAATAAGAGCATCTGGATTCAAAAAGGGAGGCTTTTTTTTTAACAGGATGTCTGCTTAATGCGGCGGTATTCTTTTTTTTTTTTTCCTCTCTCAGAATGCGTCCTCTCCTTCTCGTGTTGTTCTGTGCTGGAAGTCTACAAGTTCACCAGTGACCACCCAATCGCAGCCGGGGGGGGGGAAAGAGGGGGGGGTCCAGAGGTTCAGGCTGCAGAGGAACCAAAGCCAAACGCCGCAGGGGAGCATCGCCGCGCCCGGATGAAAAGTACTGCTCGGCCTCGGGAGTCACGGGGACACGGGGGGAGGGGAGAGGGAGGGACGGGTGAGGAGGGGGAATTCATTTCTGTGCTTCTGCTCCCGGGGGCCATTCGGCAGACCCACGTACCAAAAAGACCCCCGCATTGGGGATGAGTCATCGAATCATGACAGAGAGCCCGAAGCAGGAGAGCAGCATGGCAGCCTCATTGTTATGTGCTGTAATATATGACTTTTTAATTATCCATCTACTGAGGAATGGAGATTAATACACCAGTGTGGTGTCATAATTAAACTTGATGTTGTTTTAGCCGAGATTTAATTTTAAAGCCACACTGAATAATGTGCAACCTTTTACCCCCAAATCCCAGCGAAAGTGGAAATCTTTTGTACTCGATTGATTACAGAAATCTGCAAAGATGAGCGACTGCATCAATTAAGTTTGAATAAAATAAGAGTTTTGTCTTATTCAAATAAACACCAGGTGATGTTGACGGTGCGCTGCGCGTGAACCCGGCAAAGCGGTGCACCGCAGAGACGGCCCCTGGTACCGGATGCGTTGTGGGAGGAGCCTAGCGTCAGAGGCGCTTTGATCTGATCACTCAAGATCGACATTTGTTTCACGGTAGCGGATCACCGAGAAACGGAGTCTTTCTTCTTCTTCTTCTTCTTGCGTCCCGAAGCAGATGTGCCTCCGAGGCTCCGGCCGTCGGGTTGAAGGGTGCACGCCGGGGCGGAGAGGTGGTGTTAGGGTTAAATTTAGGGGTTGGAGGCCACATGAGGGTCAGGGTTATGGTCGGGTTGGGGTCGCCGTGAGGTCAAAGTATCCAACCCCCTCAGGGTAGCATTTAAATGGGCCCCCTCTTTACCTCTGTGTCCAGTTAGAGGGACGTCCTGTAGAATGCAGCAGCTATGAGGAATGTGCTGCACCAAACATGCAGAATACGCATTAATCATTTTATCAGCACAGAAAAAAACATTGGCAACTATTCTGATGCAAAAAAAGAAGCAAAACAACGGATCCGTCTCAGCTTCTGAAATCACTCTTTCCTATAAATCAAGCATTCTGTAATGTAGGTGAAGAAGGATTTGCTTGACAATTGCGCAGCATTACCTACAATCTGTTAATGTGCTGTTTATTACAATAACGCTTATCATATTATGAATGCAAATGTTTCCAGGTAGCAAGATTTACTCCAAATGCCGAGATGAATGTCACTGCTGTTTCTGTTGTGGTGATGTCACCCTCCTGGCGCCCCGCTGTTCCCAGAGGCTGCTGGGAAAACGAGGGAGCCGTGTGACGAGTCTGTGACAGCGCGCCGTGTCACAGAGCTTCCCGTCCGCTGCATGGTCAGCTGACGGGTGTGATGAGAGCAACGGATCGAGGGAGGAAGCAGAAACGTAAACTTGCTTGTTAAAGGTTAAAGAACAGCGTCAGGCGGCAGCTTTCCAGGTCGCAGAGAAAGTGGATGGAAATATTCTCTGATTCATTATCTCCTCTTCATGCCATCTCTCTATTGTATTAGGAAATCCAACCGCGGGCGTTCTCAGGCTTTGGGAGGCTTAACATCTCATAAAATCAACTGTCACCTGCTTAGTTATTGGGTGCTTACAAATAACCAAGATGCATAACTTGAGAAAGCACGAGGCCCCTAAACCCTTTCCAGCAGAAAAGAAATGCATTATTAATATTTTGCCTAAACTCGGTCTGGACCGAACAGCGAACCGGATTAGTCAAAGGAATTTAATATAAAATTCGAGCCTTGTCTCTTTTTCTCTCTCGCAGATACGTTCAGTCTGTTGTTAGTTAGAGCGCCACGGCATTCCTCAGCGCACTGACAGCGAGGGCGGGACGGACAGTGTGTGGCCCCGCAGTCTGCCATGTGTTGTCATTTAAAACGATATTTGTTAAAGTTAATGACTCATACGGGCTCGCAGGTACAAATGGACAGTGTTTGGTGTTAATTTCATTGGCTGAGTAAAAAGGTCATTATGCCTGGTTTGCGTTTAAGTCGTGTTTAATTCCGGGCATCTAGGAGAGAAGCTGTATTGATTAAATGACAGCTTGAGCAGTAGTTGTTTAATATAAAGGCCCTGTGTATCTGACCGCGGAAGAACAAGAAAAGACGGCTTAAAATAAGTGTGTGAGCGGACGATGCGTGCCAGTGGAGAAGTGGATGGGGACAAAATGGGGGCCGGGACACTGATGTTAACAAGTAAATTAGCCGGGGCGGTCCGGGCCGATCGATAGCCACAATAAAAAAGTTGCTGCTGACCACGTAGTGTCTGCAGTGTAAACTGCCGGGCCCCAGGTCCCCAAGGCCGGGCCAACAATAACCTACAACTGAGCGAGACACAAAAGGTATCGACACGCAGCGCGCTGGGATTTCCCCAGACGGCGGGGCCCTGTCACATCAAACCGGCTATTAGTCACAAATTCTGCCTGCCGCCGATCCATCCCCCGTCCTCTGGGGGGACCTTGTCAACTTGAAAGTTGTTGCCGCTGGCAAAAGGACATCTGGTTCCACTGCAGTGTGTGTTGAATACAAGAGGCCGGGAGCCGCCCGCCTGATAAAGGAGAACAAACAGGGCCACTTTAGACTTGTCATGCCTTGTTAGAGGGAGCAGATGACAAAAGAGGGGAAGACATTGAGGACGAGGGGCTGTTTTTATGGCCGCGCAGTAAAACCCTGTGTAGTCGTGAGCTGTGGACCTGACGTGAATTATGTTCTCTAGATGACATGAACATTTATCTAGTAGAAATGCTAATTATTTAGATATATTTTAAACAGTGGAGCACATTTACTCAAATTCTGAGACCAATCGCTGCTCTGCTATTAAGTCGTTGTCCCCCTCCCCCCCTCTCTGATATCTGACATCCCATCCCGCTGCCTGCAGCGCCTCGGAGGGGCCCGTCCGACATGGCTGTCAGCGGCGTGCGTCTCTCAGCGGGGTGCCGAGCTGCGACTTGCCTTCCCTCGGCGCCGGACAGGTGGCAGCAGGCCGGCCGTCGCTCCGTCAATCGCCGCCCCCCCTCCACCCGGTGCTCACGGCGAGATGCTGAGGCGCCCTCGGTTAATGTTTAACGTGGCGACGCCTCAAATCAATGCGTGCTCAGGGGGAAGCTGCGTTTCGCAGGAGGAAGCGTCACATGTCATGTTTTGTGCGACAATCGGAGAAGGCGGGAGATGTTGTGGGGTTAATTGAGTCCGGCGGGGGAGTACATTCGAGTCCTCTCAGCTGAGCTGCTTAAACTATCATTAATGTTAATTGTAGGAAGTGGGAGGGCAGATGGTTTCGTCTTTGCTTGACCTTAGAAATCCCTTGAAGACTGTAAAGAGACCCAAAACAAATAAAAGGTGTTTACTTTAGCACGCTTTATCTTAGCCTTTTCCCACCCCGAAAAAGGAACTGTTTCTGGACATTGCAGAATAAGCACAAAAAAAAGCTTTACGACTTCACACAAACTGTTAGCAAATGCTTATTTAATTAGATCCCCTTTATCCTGCGGAACATGCATACGTTCCACAGCGGGATGTTTTAAAGGAGATTCATGATTCTATTGCATTTGCCTCTCGATCGAGGAGGCATCATCTGGGAATGGATCTGGAATACAGATGAGATCGGGCGATGGCTCGGGAAAAAAAAGAAGGAGGGGGAGGGAGGGTGGGGGGGAGAGAGAGATCAATTTTAGAGCCAAGGGTTTGGCACATTTAATGAATTCATGCTCCCTCTCCTTCTCTCTGTGACTTTCCCTCAGCCCTTTCTCTGTAAGGATGAAACCCCTCACACAGCGACCGTTAGCGAGGCTCTGTGCCGCCAATCAATCACCAATCAGTCATCCAAAGCGCTTGTCCTGCCGTCCGAGAATGTTCTTCATTGCTTACCGACTTTCAATGTGGGAACGGCTGCGCGGGCAAAGGTGTGTGTGTGTGTGTGTGTGTGTGTTTGAGGGGTAATTATTCATGGCCTTTTACTTTAACCGCTCCTGAAGGAACAAGTTTAAACCTGCCACATGGTGGTTGGCAACCACAGGTAAACACAAAATCATCAAACCTCCATTTGGGCCCCTTCCATGCACATGCACGTGCACATGCACGCACACACACACACACACACACACACATGCTCATGAGTCGGGGGTCCTCTGCGGGCCCAGTGGGCTTTGGGTGATCCCCGAGGTTGATATTAGCTCCCGTGATAGGCATCAGAGAATAACGCAGCTTAGAACGTGGTTAGATTCTCCAACCTTAACTTCTTTAAAAGCCATGATAAGCACACTGGACCTGGAGTTTATTTCTGTTAAGATTGAAGATGAAATGTGTTTGCGAAGTGATTTTGCTTCAGAAACTGATTAAAACAACAACGAAAAAAGGATCACTTTAAGGGAGTACACAAATTAAAGTGGGACCTAATTATTGTCAAAGGTAAAAAAAAAGGTTTATCGAGGTGCCACAAGCAGTTGAAAATGATTTAATAAACAAAAAAAAACATTGGTGGTTTATACAGTAAAAACCACCAAATGACAAATTCCCACTGCAGCAACACACAATAGAGGAGAGAAATATTCAGCGCTATCCCAGCGCAGATATCCCACAACTTATTAGATGCGTCGCTGGAATACCCTATTAGGAATGAAGAAGGGAGGTGGAAGAGAAAGGGGCTTTACTTTAAATTGAGGAAGTGCCAACGCACATTTATTGGCTCTAATGTGGTGCAGGCGAACCCCGTCACAATGTGGGCTCTCCGTAGGCCGGTGCTGCCACGGGAGGGAACATAATAACCTTTCTAAGGGTGCGGCGTGCTGCCGACTCGCACAATAAAGACTTCACAGTCGCCGCCCGGCGAGAAAACGGAGGGCCTCGCCCCAGATGAACATAATCTTTTGTTATTATGCTCTTAATACGTTTTCTTTCCACGCGCTGATCTCAAACCCCCCCCCCCCCCCCAACCCAGGCCTGAAGTAATAGGGATTTATTTCTGTGTTCATCTAACCTTGTGAACAGAGACGCAAAGTCTCTTTATCAGGGACGGGGGGGTATTTTTTATACACTATTTACAAATTATAGTCAGACATAATAACTGCATTAACATCATTCATTTTCTGTGATTCTGGAAAAAGAAGGAAAGTCAGACACACCTTTAAATCCACTAGATCAGCCAGAACCCCGACTGTCATCTCCCACAATCCCTTTCACCCGGGCTGCTGACACCGAGTGGTTTTGTGATTTTGCGTGGCAGCCGATCGACCGGGCCATTGATTAACAGATTGGGATTATTAACTGGGGGATCATCCATCCCACATCGGCCGTGTCATTTCCATCACGCCTCGTTTCAAAGACAAGGCACGGGCGCCGGAGAAACCGCCTCCTCATTAGCATTCTAATTAAGAGGCCATCAGATAATGATCAATCAGAGCAGACAAGCCGCCGCATGCAGATGGAGAAGAGGTGCATCGCGACATCAAGAAGCCCACATCACAATGCTTCTTTTTCCAGTGATTTTGGTGGAAATAAAGCTTTGGGCTCAGTTCTCTTTAGCGTGGTGCCGTCACAGTGACGTCATTAGGAGATTTTACAACTGTTTGCACGTGAACATTTAACACACCCAGAGAGGAAAAAAGATCATTATTATTATTCTGAATTAACTTCGATAACTTCGACGTGGACATCTGTTTTCCCTTTTGTCTTTCATGCTGCACGGTGTCAAATGCGAGTTGTAATCCAGGTGGATCATAATAAACTATCTTGAAGGTTCAGCTGTGGAACAAATTAAAATGTGGACGCTTCATTGTAAAAGAACTAAATGCTAAATAGTTAGCTAATCTGCAGCGATCTGCTGCAGCATGTGTATAACAAACGCATGTAGATGAATATTACACATTTCTTTTACATTTACAGTAAATTGAAACGTTTTTAAGCCTTTTGAGGCTTTGAGGCTTGAAATTCCAAAACATGTTTCGAGTGTCCACCAGCTGCATTGTGATTGACCAGCACTTCCACGCAGGCATTATAAATTAACCATATGTCAGCGCTGTGGTGTTTTATTCGGCATCCACATTAACTCCATAAAGCCCGACGCTGCTGCTGCACCATTATGCAGAATCCCATTGGCTCTGATTTAGGAAGCATCAGCGGGGCGAGCTGCGGGAAAAGGGGGCGTCATTGATTGAATTTCATGTCGTTGTTGTTGGAGATCTTAACATGCCAGAATTTATAACCCGGGGAATAATAATGTCATATAAAAGCTGCCAGAGCCCAGCAGGGCCCCGCACTTCATCTCTGCCCGAGTGCAGCAGCAGCAGCACGGCTGCGTTCCCTCTGCCTCGCTTTGCTTTCCTCAACATGAAACATCGGACAGCTAAAATCAATATGAATTTATAAAGCATACACATACTTTATTATTTTTTTGACAAATTTATATGTCTGCTGTCTTGTTATGAAAAAGCAAAATAAATTAACTTTTATACATTATGTTTTAGCTGTTGAATTTTCAACAGTTTCCCATTAAACTGGTATATGTTGACTAATTACGTCAATTTATTTATTTAGCATTTAAATAGATGCATTAAACCATAACGAACACTTAACAAATGATTTGTTCTTATAAAGTATATTATCATTACACTGTCATTATTTAAGTTTTATCCAGAAAAAATGATTTTTGGTCAGTTGAAGCATATATTACACATAAACAGCTGCTCACAGCGAGCAAAGGTTTTATAAATGTACACTTTTTTTCTGTATGAATCCGTATTTGTTCTCACTGTGTTTACATGTATTTCCTGTGGTGGCATCAGCTGACAGGAAGTAAACATGGAACCACGCTGTTTTCCATCGAAAAGGTCTGTTCGAGATGCGTCGCCACTCCTGTGAAATATTACAACCAAAGAGTGTTTTAGATGAGCAGCGCTGTGATTCGTCAGGTCGAACAACTAGCACGTCCCGTCCCAACAGGTGCTGCGGGCGACGCCCCGCCCAGACGCCATGTTACCGCGGCGTAATCACACAACACGTCGCCCCCAAAAAACACAAAAAAACGCAGACTGAGCCAAAGTATTGAATTTCCTCCGGCCGCCTCGGGCCACGTCGGGACGGCTCCATTTTAGCCTGCGGAGGACACACCATTAAAGAAAGTGTTTTCTCCCGGTTGCCCCGAGAAGCCATTACTGCGGCGCTGCAGAGTGGTACCGCAAGTTACACACGCGCAGACATTCAGTTACCCACAAAACGCACATGCATCGCTGAAAACGCACGCATCCCCACCCTGCAGAAAGCAGATGCAATTTACATGAGTTGAAGGGAGGTGACAGGTAGCAATCAGCCTGGGGAATAGGGTTAGAGGCCGACGCCTGGCTGCGTATTACCGCCTGCCACCCGACGCCTGCAGATTGCTTCTACCAGGCCACGACCTCCGACCTAGCCTCATATCAACCAATTGCCCTTCAGTGTAATTATGTGGAATAATCTTTTAGTTTGATTCCGAGGCAGATAGGCGGGGAGGGCTACTTTGTAATTTATTTTAAGAGATGACTTGTTAATAAACACTTTTTTTTTAGCGCAGGGCCCGTCTGGACGCCGTAAGTGAAACACTCGGAGCACTAGAGGTCAGATTTATCTATTTGCGCGAGTATCTGTCAGTCCGTCCAGACAGACATTCACTCCGTCCGCAGGGGAATGTCATCATCCTGTGATGATGTTTTAATGATAGTCTCATTGCAAGTGGCCCTCTCTAGAATACCATTATATTGTTTAGATTTCATTAAAGTTTAATGAAGTGCCCCCAGCCAGGAGATTACATTTCTCATCCTTTCACGTTTTATGTTTTCATCGCCAGCAACACTGTCAGGGTGTTCGGTTTCAGGAACGTGCTACAGGTCTACGTTTGGTCCGCTGATCATTCGGTCGATCCAAAGAAGCGAGTAAAGCAAACATGCCAAACACTCGGGTACGTGTGCACTGCTCTTCTCTGGTTTTCATGAACAACTTTTTTTTGGGAGCGCTGCTTGGACAGAACCAGCACATGAACCACAGCGAGCTGCAGCCTCACATCATACCAAAGGAGTCCAGTCGTAGCTTTAGCAATTAGCGACACATCAATTCCAAAAAGATTCATTTGTGCTTACAGGTTGGAAAGACATTAAAATGAATGAATGAGAGGACGACGTCGAGCACCTTCCAAAAACTTCATCAATAATAATAATGGAGAGATTGAATTGAAATGAAAACAGTTAACTGTTGGTTTTTGAATGAAATATGGGGTCTTCATAAACTGTGTGACAGCCCAATCGACTTGTTACTAATCTTTGTATAATCCAATTAACAGTCCTCATCCTCGGCTACGGACTGTGAGCCTTTTATCCGTTTGTATAAAATGTCCAATATGCATAAACTACAGCACGGTTGAAGAATATCATCCCTTCGACTCGCTCATCCATCCAAAAACAACTCACTTCTGACAATTACACCTCTGTGTTATCTTATTTTTTGGGGGGGAGTCTGATGTTAACCTCCGCCCGTTAAAAAAGAAGAAAATCATGGTGAACTTAACCCTTTAGGAGTTGTGTATCCATCCCGACGCCGCACACACAGCCACATTAGCAGCCGGCTCTGACCTTAATCATAGAGTCCCATCAGGAAGCCGCTGACCTTCACCTCCCAGGAGAACTCTGCTCATTCACGCACTCGCCGGGACCCCCGGCTGCCCATTTAGCGCTTTAATGGCAGGAGGCACCCGCTCAGCCACCCATTTCATTGTGTGTCCCCTGGCGCCTCGCGCCCCCCCCCCCCCACGCACGCACACACACACACAGGAGCACATGAGTCTCCAGCCTTCTCTCCACAGGGGGTTAACATCAGCACGTGTCCCCGTCACACGCGTGAAGGGGAAGGTTGTCACGCGTGTGCTCGGCACGGTGGTTTGTTCCTTTCATTTGCAGTTACCTTGATAACTTGTGAAAAAGCCTTTGTCGGCCATCAGCTCTGCGGTTTGAGCAGTCGGTAAAGGGCAAAAAAAAAGAAATCAATTCCACCTGGACAAATGTAAATAAGGTCTTATCGCATCGACGGCGTCAAGCGAGCAAATGTTCCAGTCGCTTGGCTGTTATTTAACCACATCACTGGATCACTCCTCCATATTCCGCCCCGAGGACAATTCTCCATCACGTGTGAGCTGTTTGGGTACGTGTGTGCATGTGTAATAAACGGAGCTGTGTGTGTGTGTGTGTGTTTGCATTTATTGAAATGAGCAGCGCTCCCCGAGGTGGAGCCGAGGCCTGCAGCCCGGCCTCCGTCTATCGACTCCCCGGGATTAGCGCTGGGCTGAGGCGGGGTGACCCGCGCGCAGGCAGAGTTCAGCGGGGGCAGAGCAGGGTGAGCTCTCCCGGGCAACGATTAGGGGCCCTTTTCTCTCCCGGCGGGGACACGAGAGTGTGAAGCGATACGAGGCGTCTTTGAAACGGCGCCAGCCAGCAGGCTCAGGTTTGTTCGTGTCACATGTGACACGTAGGTGCATTTCTCAGCTTGATATCGAGTGCAGTAGTTGGGATTCAATATTTTTTACCTATAAAAGAAAATTTGTGAGGCTGATTTTGATTGAACATTCCGATTTCCGTGAACATTCATTTTGCGGCCAAACCACACAAACTTAGTCAAGAAGACAAATCACAAATATAACCTGAACTAGTATATCAGAATTAGTCTGAAGACAACAAATTTACATTGATTTTAGTTCCCTTATGGAACATTAAATTATCTGCAGGAAAACTAAATTCTGCATGATGTTTTTATTTTTCAGCTACATACTCACTCACAGCAACCAGAGGGGACAATCTCTCAGCAGCACCAGCTAACAAAAATAAAGGCAGCCTCACGAGCCCCTGAACTGACCCGAGTGTTTCAATGCCAGCGATTCAGTCTTTCCAGGCGACGGAGGGATTTTAAGTTTCTTTCAGGTGCGTCAGTAGAAAATGTTTTCTTTCTCGATAGAAATAAAAAATATATTTTAGTTTGAAAATAAAGGTAAAACCAATATTTTAATATTTATTTATCTCGAGCTATATTGAAGTAAGTTCTGTCTGAGTAACATCAACGGATTCCACAAATTGCAAAGAGAAATGCAAACATCCATCAGTCACACTGAGGCACGCTGGGATAGAATCTCATTTCCTGAGATGTTAAAGAAGTAATTAAGGTTACAGGGATTCTGATTGCTCCTTTTGTTTCCCTTTGATGCTTCTATGAGCATTACTTTCATCCAGATGATTTGTGTGTGTTTCATGAGAGCAGTAACAAACCCATTTGTACTTAACCGAGTGAAATATCACAGATTCTGGTAAAAGGCACGAGGTTACATACAGGAATGGGCTAATCCGGGCAAGGGAAGGGGGGGCACAAAGAATGAACTCCTTAAGTCATGAAGTGGCTATCTTGCCTCTGAGTGGTATCATCATCATCTTCATCATAACAACACAAACCCCTCTCTTCTTTGGGAGTGAAGAGGGCAAAATAATTGGATTCTTTCCCACAAATAACACCTTCACCCCTGAGCTTAATTAACTAGACGGACTGCGGGGCCGGGGTCCGTTCTCCTCCCCTCTCGGTGGGAGAAAGAGGAAAACCCAGCTGTTATTGCCCACTGGCCTTTATTACCATGGCTGAACGGTAATATAGGTTATTAGGCCAAGTTGTTGAAAGGAATGGTCTTTTTTTTTCACTGGCCCCTGGTAAATTGATGTGCAGTACTTTAACCGGCCTCTTGAAATAAATGTTGACTGAAAACATGGATACGATGAGCTGTTTTTAATCACTCCACACATGCTGCCACATCATCTGTCCATAAATGCTGTCACCTCTGTCTATATTGTTTTGTATTCATACATCTTGATCTATAAAACAATACCATAGTAACCCGAATGAAAGACGTCCGGTACTTTCTCATCCCAATAGAAGCCTCCGAGGTGTCTTTCGTCTCGGGGTGGACGTGAATGACAGTAGTCAATATACTAACAAACACAGGCTTTGACAAGTACTACAGCAAACAGGCGCAGACTTAACAGTCCCTCACGGCGCGACACCATTGGTCAATGCATTAACCGTAAAAAAAAAAAACCCAACTTAAGGGGATATCGTGGTGTGTTCTGTGGATTTAAAGGTTTTGCTTTATTACCGTGGGTGTTGTTTTATGGCAGCACACCCACCAGGCCCTGCAGGATGACATCGCTCATATTATAACTCTTCCTCAGGTCCTTAGGGCCACTTTGTATGGAGGGTTTGCCATTTTGCTGTCACTGGTCCCCCCCCCCCACACACACACACTTCCCTTGGACTCTAAAGCTCCATGTTTGTTGTTCCATTCTCCTCTATATCTCCCAGAGGAGCTCCCTCATTTTAATATAAATAGAATGCTTCATCATGCAGTGGCACAAACGTCCCCACGTCGCATTGCTCCGGTGGCATTAGCACCGGCACGTGCAGGTAGGAGGGGAAGGGGGGGAGGGGGGGTGGAGCACGCGGGGCGAAAAGCAAACATCTTTCGTTATAGTTTCAAACGGTCGAGCTGGTTTGTTTGTTCCGAGGGAGGCGAAACGTGGAAACGTGGCCACCGAGAAACAGGAAGCTGGATCTACGGCAACAAGGGGGAGCTGCAGTTTGCAGGGCAAAGATGGGGTTTATTTTTCCAAGTGGCTTGATACACAGCACAGCTCGGGCTTCTTTTAAACATGAGATCTGTTCACACCTGTCAGCATGCCAGTGTGCTCGCACAGACACCAGGGATTTAATAGCTCACTCGTAGGCAAACAAAAACTCTATTGAGATTTCTTCTTTTCACACCCTTTTTTTATGTGTCAGATGTGAAAGCCACTGAGATCTAAGAGAAACCACTTCTTAGCCCAACCGGACCGTGCCCGCCTCGCTCTAATCAGATGTGCACAGCTGTATCCCAAACGCCGAAGGGATCATTTGCCGAGGTACATTTGCAGCCGCGCTCGGCTCGGGATTTCTGCGCTCCCCTCTGTAGTGGTAAAGAGGCCAGCGGGGCCAGGACACAGCCCGGGGCGCTAGCTGCCGATAGCTTCGCCCCCCCCGAGAAGCACCGAGTCGTGCCTTGTGATCGGTGGACACATAAAGCCGTTGCCGTTGACTAATTGTGCTTCGTCTTGGGCGCCGGATCCATCTTGGCTAACAAGAAAGCACCAGAGGTCTTCATTTAGCTATCAAGCCTGCTCTCCCCCGGGAGGCTTCTGAGTGCAGCTGCTGTCCTCGCTCGTCTCCCAATCAACACATCAAACGGCCGGGCCCGATTCATTTTCCTCCCTCCCTCCCTCCCTCCCTCCCTCCCTCCCTCCCCCCCTCCCTCCGTCCGTCCTCCCCCCTCCATCTCGCTGCGAGAGGGGCAGAAAGGAGGAAAGTTGCGGGATGGTGGAACCAAAGAGCCAAAGAGAGACACAGCGGTGAATACTGAGCGGCAGCTTTAGCCCGGGCCTGCGAGCACTCTGGATTTAGCAGGATATTTATTCTTTTATATCCAGACAAAAGAGATTGCACATGCCCTCCATTGCTCACCAGAGTCACTGCGGTGAATCGGAGAGGAGTCGCCCCGAAATAATCAGACGCCATTATGAAGATTCTCACGAAAGCTCGCCAATAATCTCGCACAAACAACGTGGCAAACGCAGGCCTAACCTCTTTGCACGCCGTCGCCGTCTGACTGAGAGCGAAGACGTTTGTTTGTCCACAACTCAATGAATTCACTCCTTCGTCTCTGACTCAATTGTCCTGTTATACAAAACAATGTGGCCACGAATTGTGGCTCTGTAACCAAAGGTCCATCAGTGCACAGCATTAAAGACTATTTCCTCCACTTGTTTCCTCTTCATCCTCCTCCTTCTTCTTCTTCTTGCCCTTTTTTATTATCACATGCGGAAATCTAATAACGGCTCCCAGCGGCTGGTGTGTTCATTAAAAGCTGGGTTTAGCATATGCCTTGATTATATTCTTAATTGCAGAAAATGATCACGGTGCCACAAACGGTGTATGTGTGTCCTCCAGGAAATAAGATATTGAGGGACTTGATCCATCTATTATGATCACTTTGGAGAGGCAGCTCACATCGGCATAACGTATGTGTTCTGTGGCTTTAATCCACTTTATTATAGGTGTCACTATGCTGCCTTAAACAAAGCAGAGGTCACCAGCCGACCGTTCAGAGGCAACGGATGTGGAGCCGGAGGCACGTTGAGCTGAGTTAGTAATAGATGCGTGATCCAGTGAAAAGCTTGTTAACATGGTGTTTATCGTGTCTCGTTTAAAGTCACACAGGTTTTGTTGTATTCTCCAATTCCCCTCAAAAAAGAGAATTATTTTATGGTTGAATTTTAGAGGCGCAGTGTTATGATGGAGAAATAAAAATCATATCTTAAGTAAAATATTTTTAGAATTTCTTTACATGATTGTTGACTAAAATCTTTAATAACAATAATTTAATCAAATAATTAAAAATATTCTATTTGTCATTAAATTGTACTAACAACTGTTTTTGAACGTGTCTTCTGACCTGCAATTAATTCCTCATGTTTTGTTGATAATTGTTCATTTTATTATTTCCACACACGCGTTTTCTGTAATCTGTTTGTCCGACTTGATGCTCTAAAAATGTATCTGTATTGAGATATAAAACTTAAGTTCACACGATAGAGCTCATGAATAAAAGGGAAGTCAAACTAAATTCAAGAAGGAAACACAGATATGATTTAGAGCGACTTGATAGCACAAAGGCTGCTTATGTGCAAAATTAAAGGTTGACCATCTAATGAGATGCCAACTTAAATAACCGAATATAAATTGGATGATTAAAGCACAAGTGCAAGCTTGTTTAACTTTGATCTGGATGTCATCCTCAGTTGATGGATCTGTCACATTCCAATTGCTAATAATCAATGGCTATTAACTATGAGTCCAGTTTGGCGACAACCAAACAAACACAAGTGTTGTCACAGAGTCACGAGCAGTAAAACTAGATGGCATTTCCACCGTCCAATTGAGATAATGAAGCTCTTTTAGGCAACTGGGTGTCTAGTTATTTCTGCACCAATCAATAGGCTGTGTGAAAAAAATAAGTCAATAAACATATGCGTGAATTGATTCCATCAGCTTATTATCATATAAAACAGGAGGGTAAATATGCAACTAATTACTGGTGACGCTCCAATATCCGATAACATAAGGACTCCACGTTCGATACGTTATTACTTTGTATCAATAAAAGACATGGGTGATTCATTTTTAGTTTACGCAGGACATTTGTGTTTTTTAAATACCGTTTAGGGTTTTTCAAAATTTGGGGCCTTCTTCAAAAATGTTTCCATTATTCTTTAAATAAAAAATCAGGCACCATAGAAATTAGGGATTGTTTCACTTTTTCCACAAATTCATACTCTGCAGTTGCAGGATAATATCCTAATACCATTCATGGTGAAACACGTGCCTGTGCACATTTACTCATACTAAAGAAAAGCGTGCCGCTACATTTACATCTATGCCTTGTTTGGAATGTGCATCAACAGGCAACCCGACGACGCCGCCATCTTTCCCCCGGTCCCAGTTCCCCCGAGCCGTGCAGGACTTGCCGCCCAATCGGCCGCTGGAGTTTGGTCTGGCGACGCAGAGAGACGGGTGGCTTCGTGTTCCGTCCGACGATGAGCTGCTTTCCGGTCGCGCCGTTCGTTTGGTCGGAGCGCCGACGTGCCACAGTGGAGTCAAAGCCCCGGCCTCAAAGCTGCTTGTTGATCTGGAGATTACTGGCTGACAACAGACCCCCCCCCTTAAACCGAGCCTGCACCCGAGTAACGGTATTGAAATGTCTTTCCTCTCCTCTGTCTTGCTCTCTAACCGCCGTCGTCCACGAGTGCTCACAGCTGCGCTAAGCGGGTTTTAAGACGGGTCCCAGTCGAGCCGTCTCTCGCCCAACCAGGAGGCAGAGCCCTGGATCCAGACCTTTTTAAGTGATCATCCTTGTATCATAACAGATTAAGGGCTGCTGCTGCTCTGGATTAGGCCTAATCTAACCTTTATCCGCTCCCGTTTTTACCTGAAATTTACAGCGACCGGGAAGTCAATCGCCGGGGCCCCGGTGATGTACAGTGACACTGATCGTCCCCTTTCGCGCTCTAATTATCGGGATTAAGAAAAACACTTTTGAGTAATTATTTTCACACCGGATAAACATTGGGCTTGCGCGGATTTAGCTGAGCTTTCGCCCAACAAGAAGCGGAGATCTGAGCGGGCTTACGAGCTCCAGACGGGCAGATGGAGATCCTTTCTAATCAGGAATAACCAACAAACAGACAATGGAAGAAGAGGCGAAGGACAAAGACATGAATGTCCTTTCTTTTTTTTTCATATAAACGGTTGGGGATTTTCACAGTTGTGAACACACTGTACACACGACGCCTCGTCATAAGCGTATTTACCTTTCAGATAAGGAAGATGGTATGTTGTATCTTCCTCTTCGCCAGGAGATTTCCTCCCCTTTCGCATGCCTTACTGTAGTTATGTTTCCTTTTTTACAGCGCTGTTTGCTAATGGATTTTCCAGACAAGTCCCACGTTTGAAAAAGGTGGAGGGGAAGAAGCGTGGAACCACGGGGACAGAAATGACCTTCAGGGCTTGTTTGATATTATATATTATTTCAATCATAGACAATTACAAACTGAAATCACATCACTGCACCTAACTGGGGCCAAGATAACCTTTTAAAAGGGACAATTCCCTCAGAGGGGTGACCCCTGACCCCGGGCCTGCCAGCAATCTTCCTGCAGGATGACTCGGCTGTGGCTGCAGAGGTTATGAGCACTGACATGAACACACAGACACACACTCCGTCTCTCTGCAACCCTTCTTCCTTCACGTGTCTCTGGATTTAATCTGATCTAACAAGGAAATCTAGACTTGGTACCTGAGAACCGTCATTAAGTATTGGCTGACAGCTTTTCCAGCACATTATGTCTACATATGCATCACATATATGTGAGGAAACAGTGACTGTGTTATTGGGTTTGAGCCTTTAAGCGTGTTGCAAGACGTTTTCTTCGTAATATTATATGTCTGCAAATAAATAGCCAGCGAAAAATAAAAACATGCAATGAATACTAAAACCTCTAACTGCTAATCTGATACATTGGGAGCAAAGACTGACAGCAAATATTTGTCTTTGAGTGTAAATTTGAGTGCAGAAGTGATTCAGTGGCTTGAAGAAGGTGACACTTGAAAGAAATGAGACTTTAGGATCAGCAAGAAGCCGCCACATGGAAACAGTGGAGCTGCCCATCGTGTAACACAAAGCGATTACTCCGCTCTAGTTACCTCATTTATATAAACTGGACAAAAGACAGGACAAAGCGGGACATACTGAGATTTATTGACAAACTAATTTTCCAACACTCATCCAGGAAATGACAATCCTGTTCCTCTAAACTCTGATTAATTTCCCTGGAGTGAGGTGAACTTTTCTGTGTTGCCACTAACCCCTTGGTACCCTCTGACATCCCCCCGCTGCTAAAATGAAGACCTCTTGTGTCCACCTGCCCTCCGCCTCTACTCACAACCAGATGTGTCGCGGCTTTGATGTGGACCCAACTTTTCGGGTCAGTGAAGGACAAAAAAAAAAGTTGAGCCACAACACACACGGTGCTTTAGTCTTTCATCAGTAGCATGGTATAACGCTGTGAAAAATGTGAGTTCTTCCACTCTTTAGTCACTGTCTGATCAGTCATGTGAAGGGGGGGGGGACAGATGTTTTCCTCTGCCGGGCTCCTTGGGGGCTGCTCCCGGGAATCCTTTGTGCAGAGAGACCCTCAGAGGAAGACAACAGTAACGCACAAAATGTCTGACAAAATGGCCCTTTAACAGCTCTCGATGTCAATGTGGCACTTTGGCCGTTTTAGGTTTAAGTAAATTAGGGTCTCCGATCACGTGAACACGATTCCTGCTCTCGTTCCCGTCGTTCTCACCGACCTTCCCAGCAGGAGGATTGTGATGGATGAAAAACAACTGTAATCCAGGGTGGATTACGTCCCCTGGGAACACGACGGGCAAAGCAGTTCCGTAATATGGGAGCTTCATTTCCATCGAACTCCATCTCCAAGAATGTCTTTTACTAGATGTATAATATTTGAAATTGGGCTGAAAGTTATCTTTGTGTTTTTCGCTGTCGGGAGACACCGTTAACTGTAGTTTTAAATGCAGCTATAAATCAGTGCGCGTGAAGCCGGACTTTCAGATGAGTGGTGATTTTGATCCAGAAAAGGCTTGATTTTTCGTGTACGAAGCATTAAAACAAATTAGAGATGACTCCTGACAGATTTGATCCGCTGTGTCTTTTCAAATTGGAATGTTAATTTGAAGTCCCTCGTGTTCGGCCGGTCTCCGTGTGCACAGAAGGTCACGGGGCGACTGCAGTAAAACCCGCCTGGAGACGACCTCAGACTGCAGCTGGAGGCGAAGGCAGCATGAGAAGGTGGGTTTCTCGTCTTCCCAAAGCTCCGTTGGAGGTAAAAGAAACGAGTGAGGCTAGACTTGCCACTGGGCAACGCAAACAGGGAATGAGAAATGAACGGATTACTTACTCAGGAAAGAGGAATCTCTCGGCTTCTTTGCTGGGCTTTAGGTAGTTTGTCTGCATATGGAGCTTGAAATAATTGCTTCAAAATACTTACATATTTAGGGCTTTGGTTCCATAATTACCTGTGGTGTTTTTTTAAGGGATGGGCAGGTTTGGGGTCCTGTACTTTCCTGCACAAACACGAGGGACCAAACAAATCCGGGATTCACTCATGAGACATTTAAGCACCTTTAGAAATAATATTAGAAAGTAATTGGAAACTTTAAGTACCAACTCAAAGGGTTTTGCTACGATCCAATGTATCGCGATGAGACACGTCCAACCCTTCTCATACATTAAACAATTAATGCGTCAAATAATCATAGTAATTTACACCCGTTTATACTTACTAGGAAGGTTTTGAGACGATACGATAACAGGGTTACAGTAAAGGAAGGCTTGGTCTGAAAATATAGTGAATCAAGTCTTTGGTACCAGCTTTCTATTGACATACGGTATTTAACAAATTATAATACCAGCAGGTTTAATAAGTCAAACGTGGCCGTTAGCAGCAAACGGCGGGAGGGCTGTTTCCAATGGAACCGCCTGCCTCACCAAATAAAGCAGCCTGTTTAGTGTTTTCACTGAGGACAAATTACAAGCAGCCCGTCTTGCCGGTGTGCTTGCTGGAATGTGTCCTCTCTGGTGAACCGGAGTGTGCTAACCTCTGACAAGTCACAAGTCACAAGTCACAAGTCATCGGACAAAATTAAAGGCACTTTGTTTTCTCGAGCTGGGCTTGATTAGCAAAGGCAACACTCGACGCACACGCAACATTTATAAACTTTCTTAGAGCATAAGTGCAGTTTACTTAGTCTCTTGTCACAGACGCAAAAGGTCAGAAAGAGGTTGGTGTTTGGAGAAGCACACTAAATGTTGGTTTACCCCTCAGAGTTATTTTTGAGTCTTTATTGACCACAGCTGGCTCCTGTGTGACCAACGCTTTATTACGCAGGAAGTTTAAAGCAGGATTGGCAAATTATCACATTCAACAAAACGCAAAGAGGCCTCCGCGCTGCGAAGGAAGAAGCAGCGCAGCAACACGAACGCACAGAGCGGACAGCGTGTTTATCCTCAACCCGCAGCTGAAGCACACCGGCACTGTTCTTCCAACCAAAAGCAACCCTGCGGCCCCCCAATGACACTGCACGTCGTGTCCGCTGGGTCACTCGTCGCGTTAACATCAACCGCGCGCTTTTCCTGAACCTGAGAGAAGCAGAACACAGAAACATTTGCTGCACTTGTCTGCTGCTGTGAACCTGAAACTCCAGAACAAACGTGTCGGCCTGCGTGCTGCACGTGCCTCGTCTCCCGCGGCACGGACGCTCCGCAGCAGTAATTTGATTTTGTCACCGCGGATGACAATGATGGCGATAATCCCCCGCTATGCATTCACAATGGAATATTTCCCAGAAGCCTCTATTGATCGGCACTGTTATTTGCTGTGGGGATCAGTGCGATGATTAAAACCTAAACGCATTCAGCATCCGACTTCCCGGCTTTTATTACCTCCGATGGTTCCGGAGGAGAAGGGAAAGGTCACGTGGAGGGACGCAGGGCGTTTGACAGGTCCTGGGTTGGTTTTTGGATCTGATGGATTGTGATTTATTGTGTACAGACAGATTAGTCGGTGACGATGTCTTTACCACGGACCTCCCAAAACACGACTGTTGGCGCTTCGGTGTCGTTTTCAGTGATCATTTTTATTATTGCGACATTGCAGAGAAGACGACAATTTTATGAAATCACATAAATATTTCTAGCCACATGGGTTCTGATCCAGCATTCATAAAAGCCTTGGGGAACACTCAATAAGTCTTTAATGAAATGAATCAGAGCAGTGTGGAAAACTTTTCTCTGACTTCTGGATTCAACTTCTAATAGTGAAATCATTGTTCCAATTTACGAAGAATGATAATATTAACTCTGCGTGCATGTGTTGAAGACTGCTAACTTCCACTAATCCGGCTCAGACACATCCAGGGAACATCCAGCCCAGTCTGCTGGTCCTCTGGCATGTACGGCCGTCCTGCAGCGAACCGAGATTATGCTGCAGAACAAAGACACAAATGCAGCACGTTCAATCGATAGATCACATCTGTCACTCAACACGTCTAATGGGATCATGGCGTCCAACATACCGGAGCTCTGGAGAGTGATAACACAGTCCATATGGCAGGCAGATCAGAACCAGTTATTTTTCTTTTCTGCAAAAATGTCTGCATGCACTGCAAAAATGTGAATCTTAAGGAGTCAATTAATCTTACATTCAGAGCTGAAATCAAAAGTTAGAACAGTGCCGATGACGTGCTCACTGAATTCCAACGGCTTCTTGCGGAAAAATGACTCGTCTTTTTGCTCTGTTCCCTCTTCTTGAGGGGAGAGGGAGGGTGCTCATCTGAAGACGAATGGTCCAAGACAAACGGCGTCCCTCGCTGCTATTTGGCAGCTGGGGCCCTCAATGGCTCCCCGAAGACGCAACACTTACGGAGGCCAATAAGGTGGCAGCGGCTCTCTGCAGCCCGGCGGCACCGGACACAATGGGAAAGTCTGTCATCCGAAATCACAGCTGCCCCGCCCTCGTTACTGGCGACACAACAAGGGTCCAAAAGCGTCCCCTTAAAGGTAGTTTGCACATGTCTATCATAGGACAGGTAAATTATTTGAATTGCTAGTTAAGTATCCGGATTGTTATTGATCGAAGACGGACTAAGAAGTGACAAAGCATTATCGTGAAACTTACCGATATCTGCGGCATCATGCCCTGGATGAAGACCAGTTTGTTAATTAAAGCATAATGCGCTATAATTGGAAACACACACCTTTGTGGTAACTTTAGGAGAGCACATCTGGGCACCGAAAAACATTCCGAACGACTTCCAATAAGAGTTTGGCTCTTGGTTGTGCGGGGCTGCACCCAAGAGCAAGAGCAATGGATCGTGGGTAGTTCAAGGTTGTCTTTATTCAAGCTGAACCAGAGGTGGGAAAGATAAAGGATCGGGGACTGGCGTCCTATGCTGGGAAAGCACAGGTTAATTGAGTCGCAAACAGGTAATTGCTGTGAATGAAAGTCGGCCTTGCCAGCGGTTCTATGTGTGTGAACTGATGATCTGGGTAAACTGAGCGAGGGGGGGGGGGGCTTGATGAGTGAAGGGGTTCCATGTGTGCAGGTTAATTGGCAGCAGGAGGGGAAGGGAGAGCCAAGCACCGACACCCACACACAGGACAAACAGGAAACACAATAAAGGGAAAACAGACCGGATATTAGCAGCAGGAGGGGGGGGCAGCAGGTACAGATCCGATACTCAGGTTGCTTCTGAAGCGGGTTTGAATCGGTAACATTTAAAAAGAAGAGGCAGATACTGCCCTAAATGTGTTGCGTTTTCCTGGATGAGAAGACAGACACAATTCCTCCAACTGTCGGAGGAATTTGAAGCAACAGGCTGTTAGCTTAGCATAATTTAACGCAATGCAATATTGACAGATTGATCTGTGGGAAGAGGCTACACTTTAGTTCTTGGCCTTGCTGGTTACCTGATACATAACCTCTGAAAACCTGAAGCGTGAAAATGCACAGGTCATGTTTTTAATTGGGTGTTAATCAGCTCCGGTTGATGATAGGCAGACTTTATTGCATTTAAACAGAGTCAGGCGGTAGGGTTACCCCACTCCAAGTGTCAATGCTAAGCTAAGCTAATTGGCTTTTTCTGTAGCCTTATATTTAACAGACAGTTATGACAGTGGCATCGATATTTATATCCATGTCCCCCTCAGAAAGCGTGAGAATATTTCCCCGAATGTCGAATTATTGCTTTTACAAGCTCCACTTTTATGTTTTATGGATAAAAAAAAAGGGCCACCTTGCCACTGACCACCTCGCGTACAGTCTGCTGCGGTCGAACACAACTCACGAAAGCATTTTATCTCTCCAATAAATTACCGGCGTGGCCACAGGCCTTCGCCGGGAGCAAACACAAGCACTCCCCTGGGGGAGGCAATTCACAGGGAGCGAGGAGGGGGACCGTGCATCAGGCCACCGCTCGGACGGATCCCATCGACCCTAAAGGCCGGCCGGCGTGAGGCGCAGCAGAAATTGATGGCCATGTATCAATGAGGTGGAGACAATGAGGACGAAAGGTAAATGTCCCAGGGTAGATGTTTGTACATGTGCACGGCTGAAGTTTACATTGGGCCCCCTCGCTGTGTGTGCGTAAATCATCAATATTCTCGCAACCACTGATGTTTAAGGCCCCATCGGAGCCATTTCACCTATTTTATTAAGCACTAACAATTTACACATTTCAGCGGAGGTGGATCTATGGCTTGCTATTGGAATGGATCCCCTCATACGTGACCAGATCCGATGATGGATGTGGCTTTACTAATCAAATTCATTGTGCGAGCCACTTAGGAATTCGGCCGGGTGAAAACAAGCCCCGCGTGTTTCCGCAGAGCAACACAATGACAATTATAGAACATAATATTACGTTCTAAATGCTTTCTGTGAACTCAAGAAAAAATCCAGACAATGGTGCAATATATGAAACAATGCACACTTTGTATTTAGCTTGGATCTAACAAAATCACAGGACGACACATCAGCAAGGGTTGATGGTGGCGCGTGGAGTAGAGGGGCTGTGATGGTAACTGCACGGTTGGTGGTTTGAATCCTGGCTGGCCCATGTGCCATGTCAAAGCATCCTTGAGCAGGACACCTAACAATGAAGATGAATGAACAGGCCACAACATGGACTCTTATCCTCTTCATTTTATTAGCTGTTATGTTTTAGCTGTTGTCTGGCTGACCCAACGCGCCACGTGTTGACGTTTCAGGGGGGAACTTTGCCTCTACATATTGCAGCACGTCCCCCTGCGATGGAAAATGTAAAATATGTAAATGCATAAGCCGAGAAACTGCAGTCGTGAGAATATGACCCGCTGCATCTTTTTTTTTTGTAATCTCAGCTCAATTGTTTGACAAACTGGTCAGTGAAGGAGGTCTCCCATTTGAATAAGCAAAGCCCTGCTGTAATTGGGGTGCACATAGTTTCAACAAAGACACGGGAAGACGAATCCCCACAAACCGTACCGGTCCAGCCAGACGAAGGGCGGAAATCAACCTCATTCCCAGATGTGTGCCCCCCCCCCCCCCCCCCCCACACACACACACACACACACCCCACCACCCAGCCCAGCCCAGCCCCCACTCCCAGTTATTCATGTAACCTCCGAGACTATAAGGAAATGAAAAAGGATTAGTGGGACTCTGAATCAACGAAATGACTTTAAATGACTTCTTCGGGCGGCCACAGGCCAGCCGAGCAGCATGTTTAAGTTGACATTTCAATTGTACAAGTAATTTGCATTCTATTTGACTCCAAATGACACCTCCATAATACGGATTCCAATAGCAGTTTTTGATTTTCCCAGTTCAAAGATGAGCCTTGCAAACGTGGCTTAATCAAGGTATGTGGGACTCCTGTCAATCTCTGACCAAAAAAAAAAAAAACCTCTAACAAGGTGAAGTCTTAACTTCAATCAAATTCTTAACGTGTCCACTCAAGACACGAAGCAAATCGTGCACTGCACCTTATTAAACAAGGATCTTTGACTGAGCACATGTATCTGTAAGATGGCGATCAGGTGAAAATCAGGAATTAAAAAACTGGAATAATTGCATTGCGGTTATAACATGAACAGCTGCATATTTAAACAGTGAGGTTTGAATATGGTGTGATGCTGTTGCTGTGATACTTGGTATCAGCGTAATAATTGCTTGGAGCTCACATGTGTCCTCACACATTCTCTCACACGGAGCTTTGAGTCTTCCACGTGTTTCTACCTTTCTCGTTTTACCTCAAAGCGTAAAAATGAATTAATGTAACATTATCTAATTGCAATAAACTGCATTTTCACAGAGGCAATTCAGGTTTTATTTAGTATCCGAATCACTTAAAGAACAAATTACTCAAAAAATGGAGCACCACCTGTCAAAGGTTCTCACTATTTAATTGGATCCTAAAAAAAATTTGACTTAACACTCACGTATATGTGTTAAATACAATGGAAGCATGTTCAGTAAATTTATTGAGTCCTCAAATCTCTGAAACGCTTCAGCGATCACAACGGTTGATTTATGTCGGGAGGTTGCAACAACGGTTTCATTCTATCGCACCAGTAAAATTTCATGATCGTAGGTTTTCATGTCAACAATTTACATTTTTTTGGGGCAGATTTTATTAGTTATCCTTGTCTCCAAAAACTAGATTTTTACTCGGTGCCTCTTGGTACGAAGAGAAGATCTGCATACATATCTTATCTTTGACATCTCGAGGATGAGTTAGTTTAAGAGCATCTTAAAATACATGATATTTGATATCCAATAAACAAAGCATGTGTGTTTTTAATGACGTGTCAACACATACTAGGGACGTGCTCCACTAAGCTGCGCCTCATTCTGGATTCAGGAATGGCGGTTATGCACCTCGGATACGCCGCATTCTTCCCCTGAAGCTCCGCTTTTTGTGGTTCTTTCTCTCTTATGGAGCAGCTCGGTACTCAGTCGTCACCTTTCTATCTATTCTCTCAAGGTCGGACCGTGATGGGTGGATGGCCAGACGCGACACAGAGGTAATGAGTTTGGAATGGCATTTAGAGCAGCGGGAGACTCACACCTGACTCATCACACTACGGATTCACCAGGAATAGACGGCGTTAATGAAAACGTACGTGGCTCGATCCAGCGTTCGGACCGACGAAAAGAAGAAGAAGAAAGTTCATTTTATACTAATTGTCAAAGTCTCAGCATCTGATGTGTTTAGGTATTTGCTGCTGACTTATTTGTAAGAAAACCTGGAGCTTAGCTGGACGTTAGCTGATTTTTAGCTGAGTGCTGTTACGCTTTCTGAGTGCAAAGTCATTCAAACTGAACTCAGTGTTGGCAACGATTGGTCGGTTGTATTGTAATGTCCACCAACGTCCCCGACGCTGTTTGAATAGTTTGCTCTTCTGCAAACATTCTTGCGGTTAATTAAAACCAAACCACATTAGAGAGACAGCCACCGTTAGCTCCTCCCTGAACGCCACGTCCTCTTCGACGCTCGCCGCGCTCGTTCTCTGCCACCAGGCGAGGAGACGCTTGTTTACCCAGAAACCAACTGGCCTCGCTGATTGCCATCCTGGCGGTAATGGCCAAGGATGAGGCGGATCAATAGCCATCTGCACCCATTCCTGAAGCAATAACACTCACTGGGAAAAGCCATTTACTTTACTTACTGTTGCTTTCTATTGTCGCACCAAAAGGACGGTTCGGATGCAGATGGGCTTTGACCTCGTGGATCTTTTACTACTCAATTGCTTTTTTTTTTTTTTTTTTCCTTTGGCATTTTCAACTTTTCATTTGAATTGTGGTCACCCTTAATCTCTACTTATTCATGTGACGTTTACTCGTTGGACGTTGAGGACACCGATCAGATGGACATGTGGCCGAACCAATGAAACCACAAACACAATGTTGCTTCTGCCTTCTCTTAAAACACTAAATGTACTGCAAACAGTTCCACGCTACATTCTCCCGTGTGTGTGTATGTGCACGTGTGCGTGCGCTGTGTGTGCGTCAGCACAGGACATGCGTGCGCTCGCTCGGTGAAAACAGGAAGTTTAATAAGAGTTTGTGTGTTCTGCTGAACTTGCCTCGGAGCCAGTTCACAAATCCTCCTGCAGCCAGAACAGCCAGCTCTCCCAGGTGAACCACTCTCACATCAAATTATCTGCGGCTCCCTCGGGGGGAAACAAAAAAAGAGGAAAGATACAAAATGAAGTTGCTTTATTTATTAAAGGCACTTTTTCTTCACTCTATCATTGAATATACACTTTGATATTGAACCGCTGCCTTCCACTGGCGCTTGTGTCGCTGCTGTTGTTCCCGTTGGTGAATTACGCTTCTGTATCTGTTGGATTCGATCTACCAAACCAAACAGCCGGCCTGGCTGCCCTCCGGCTAACCTTGCATCGAACTCCAAAGACTCCTCCGAATCCTCAGCAAAGCTTCTGGGAATGATGTGTCTTTACCTTGGCACCCTACTGACCTGCTGCGGATATTTATTTTTCTAAATGATTGTACACTCGGTGCACTGTTATTCAATTTGTCACACTGGCGCTTTCACTGATGCGTCAGTGCGACTCTTTGAAGAACTGCATTTATAATATTCTGTTCACTGTCACTCAGCCCTCGTTCAGTAAAACAAAGAAACTACAGGGAACAGTTGGAGAGGGAATACAATCTAATTTCATATCTTTAAACCTTTAAACCCTGGAGGACATTCAGAGTTACTTAGTCTTTGTTTTTAGCTCAGAAATCAACACGA
The DNA here is from genome assembly GCA_021346845.1 of Apeltes quadracus. Classification (NCBI taxonomy): domain Eukaryota; kingdom Metazoa; phylum Chordata; class Actinopteri; order Perciformes; family Gasterosteidae; genus Apeltes; species Apeltes quadracus. The sequence goes on from CM037920.1 coordinate 1,496,933, forward strand.
ATTTCCAAACATGACCTAACTGATCATGCATGTAAACTGTTTTTACAATTGTAATAATTGAAAATAGTTTGAGAAGAGGATTGAGTGTTGAATTTGAAAATTACTTCTTAAACTGCAGCTTCTATTTCTGTCATAAATCCTTTTTTTCTCTTCTTTTTTTTTATTGTAAATCAGGAAGAAATATACTGGGATTAAGACCAGAATGAAAGATTTCTGGAATTTCTGACGACATTCGTCTTCCTCTTGCCGCCAGCAGTCAGCGCGCCGCCGCCCGTTTGACGGGACAGTCGCAGCTGTACATGAATCCAGCACCTCGACGGGCTTCGCCCTAAAAGGTCACGGAACACTTGTAATTAATCATCCTGTTCGTGCGCCGCGACGAGTATTGTTTCCATATTTACCACGATGCCGGACCTCCGAAGGCATCCGCCGTCCCGCGGCGGGATGGCGCGAGATGTCAGCCGTAAATCAGGTGGCGCGCGCGGTGACACCGCGCTGTTCCCGCTCCGGTTAATCCGAGGCGAGGCGCGCAGAGGACACAGCCGGTCCGATTGATCCCCGTGACTTAAGTGCCCAAACACCCCATTTATGTAATTCACATCGCATCCCAATTTGCGGGCCCGTTTTTAACCGGCCGGGCCGGCGACAGGTTGCACACAGGAAGTGGAGCTGCTTCCAGCGCCGCTGCCCTCTGGCTCTTTAAGGAATGGAAACCACACAACACATATTGGTTATATTTGAACCGTGGTCTTTCGGCGTAAATTGGCCGACGTGTGGACACACAGGCCGCTCTCCCTCTGCGGTGTCAGTGCTGTTCTCCTTAGTTCACTACGGTTTTATGTTGATTTCATAAATGGATAAAAGTACCTCTTCACCCGCAATGATTTAAAAAATACCTCTATAACTTTGTATTTATATTTTGGGACATTTTGGGCTTCGGTATCCATCTTATTTGGAGCTCTAGTGCATCAGGAAATAATACTAATTTGAGAGTGTTATGTCGAAAACCTGAAGGACCTGCTGATTGTGTCTCTAAATCTGTCTGCATACACGTGGACTTGCCGCTCGCTCACTTTCCCCACAGTCGTTCGGCCTTTATCGGCTGCAGAAACAGCTGCAGCCTTTTACCAGGAACCCGGGGACAGCTGCTGGTCCACACAAGCACACACAGCGACACTTTAACACACGCACACACACACACACACACACATTTCCTCTCCTTAGACTCTCTCCAACCCTCTTGTATCTATCCCAGGTGGAATTGGGTTGAACAATGGCCTGATGGGAAGGGTGTTGTTTGGCGTGCCTGGTGCCGAGTGGAATCCTCCCCAAGGTGACCTCTGAGGGTTGTGGGGGAAGAGTTGAGGGCTTTGACGGTGTAATGGACTGGTGTCGCGCTGGCCAGAGATGCTCGGCAGAGTAATGATATCATCTCGCCGTTGGGAGGTAAAAAAAAAATGGCACGGCTGCAATTTATTTGGGGTGTTTTCTTCTCATTGCTGGAATTGAAAGTTGACATGCTCATTTTGCTGTGTGTGTTTATAGCGACTTTGAGACCCGTAGGCCGTCGGAAGTTAATGGAATTAAATAAAACATTAATGGGAAGAGACGATTGCAGAAAAGAACACGCCGTGTTCCTTCCACAAAGTCATTTAAGATGCACTTTTAAATGTTTTTGGAGGGATTTGTTTCCATCCAACAGCTGTGACTCAAAGACGAAGGTGAAACAGATGTGTACTGATTGCACTGCTTCCTTATAAACAGGATTATAATAATACAATTCCTTCATATTTAATGCAGTATAACTGTACATATACGTGCACCAATGAAAGAAGAGCAGTATTGAAGATGTTCTACACTTTTTAAATTATAAAAAAAAGCAATAAGACATTCTGAACGTTTCCTGACTGAGGTGATTTTGTATTTTATTAGTAGAAGAAACACGTTGGTGGAGTTCATTTCTACATTACTTATTAGTTTTGTAGTGAGTAGAGAGTAAAGCAGACATCATGTGAACACATTTTGTACGTGCGTGTGTTCGCTTTTGGTCCAATTACAAAGTGAGACCAGGTACAATTAGAGCAGAAGTGTAATTAGCAGAATCCGAAGCCATTTCGAAGGATACTGTATGTCAATGAGGCCACGCAGACTCACACGAGATCCAGATGATGCTTTAATTGCCTTGAAATGAACCAACTTTGGAAAAAAAAGTATCTTGAACTCTCATATATATTGATCTTAATTATTTCAGCCCCAGAGGGTTCAACACACACACACACACACACACACACACTCGCACGAAGTGAAAACAGAAGAGCGGTTCTGCCTCCCCGCCCTCCCTTCCTTCGTCTTCTGACACAGATTTCAGTCTGTGGAGGTGTGGAGGTGTGGAGGGAAGGAAAAATAGCCCGGGGCATCTAGCAGAGGATTTGACCTGCCCGCTCGCAGTCAGAGGCAGAAAACGCACTTTTTCCCACACTAGCCACATTGAGGCTCGGAGGTCGGGAGGCGGAGCGGAGGCCCTTTTAGGCGGTGAAGGCCTTCATCTCCGCCCTCGCCGCGTAGGTGCGTGCGGCGCGGAACAATCCGGACATTGTGCCGGCCCGCCCCGCCCGCTCTCGGCTTACACGCCCAAAATAAGATAAATAATAATAAGGGTTTTCCACGTTTACGGAGGGTCCCGGGGTCCGCCGCGTCACGTTCATCCACTCCCAGCCTCATGGCATCACAGCGAGTCACGCGATGGGGTCTTAAGCCCCTTGATGATGCATTAAGTTGGATATACAATACGCCGAAGTAGATGAAAGTTCTCACATGTGAAAACTTTCCCTCTGCTGCTCTGTGTGCCGCGTTCAGCTCTACTTAATGAGGAGCTTCCACTCCTCCGAGGTGGAAAAACAAAGGCCAGCTTTCAACGCTGTAAACAATGGCATTAATGTGGCTTCACGAAAATGCTTTGGCCCCGACACGAGGACCCTTGAATTTCATTTCAACATATGTTTCGAAGATAACGACCGAAAAAACAGTCACCAAAGACAGTCCTTTCCTACGGCGATAAAATTAAAAACACAATGGGGCGAAATGCTTTTTTTAATATGCCGCAAAAACATAATGAACTTTTTATGTCAATCACACAGCTATTAGACAATAACTCCAAGGGACAACACACACGTAACCAGCACTGTGCACAATAACCTCGTCTCATACGTGGGAGAAGGCCACGCGGCATCGCTGACGGCGTTTTTCTTGCGCCGTGTTTTGCCAGTGGAGTCGTGCCCGGTGACGGTTATGATAATTTGATCTGAGAAGACACAGAGATTTGAACTAGCAGAAAGGCGGACGCAAATCCCTCAGTAAATCCCTACACTATCTAGCCCGCATCCTGCCGGGAGAGTTTAATATCTGCCGGAATGATTAAACTGCAAAGGTGAAACCACCATTGTAGTAATAAGAAGGAGGGCCGGTTGGAGGGTCGGCTAATAGGCTGCAATGCAACCCCGACCTCAAACGTACACACACGGTCAACAACACTAATCTCTTTCATTTTTGTCTCCTGTATCAATTAAAATCAGAATATACTTGACAAATATAACAAATATGTGTTTTATTTAATAATTTTAGTCCTGAGCTTCGATGAAGTAATCCTTTGCAGTACAATTGTCCACAGCAATAAATATACAATTGCACCTTATTTAGATAAGTACTCTGACTCCTTTCCTACATTTTGTTGTGTACTGTAGTGTACAGAGAATGTTTCTTGGCTCACTTTACAAAAAGAGAAAGTAATGCAACTGGTTGCAACACCCAAAGAATGGATTCTTTTGCTTGGTGATTTTCTTCCTCTTAATAGTAATTAATATGATTGAACAATATCTTGTCAGATGCTCCAGAAAAATAAAATAAAAAGCGTCCATATTTCTACCTTCTAACCCTGATTTTCCACGTGTGTCATTAGCCTTTACTAACCCACGGATAGTGATAACGCCACCACGACCAGCTGACACACAGAAGTGGGCTTGAAGTCTGTTTATGGTGATTTTCTTTTTCTTGTATCTAAAGCGCTTTAACATTTAAACCGCCCTCGAAACAGACCTGCATGTTATAACACGGGTTAATAGTGCATTTGTATCTCTTTCTTGCGTTATTCTGCTAAACAGTACGCGGGCACAAAGGCAACCAACTTGCAGGGTAAATGCAACGACTCATACGGAGTAATTCTGCTGCAGCCCCTTTAGTCTCTGCTGGCTAAATCCTCTGTTAGAGATGGAGGCGAGGTCTGATCCCCTGCAGGATCTCACTTTATCTCTCTTGCAAATCTGCTGCCAGATGACGGGGTTAGCTGTGTGGACTGTGGCTGCCCACGCTCTCTTAAAGATCGACACATTTTATAGTGCCAGTGTTTCTGCTGCTTTACTATTCTGCAGCCGCCCGAAAAATGCAATTAATGCAGGTTCATTTCGTGTATTTGCTCGCTTCTATCTTCACTTTACTTAAATCAATAACGGCATGTAATAAAACGTGTCAGATTTTAATAATATTCAGAATAAATGTTGTGCCAGTTGGATGAAACAATAACACACTGCTTAATAAATGGTGGAAAAATAATTAAACTCAAAACAAAGACCAATAAAAAACAAATATATAATGTTTACCGGTGCAGCCGCGACCTCGGCGGCATTTGGTGAGCCCAGTCGCTGGCGTGCGCGGGAAACACACGTGTGTGTTTGGTGTCACCATTTCATCAGTGCCGTGCAACCAGCTGCTGTTGCTGCTTGCTCATTAAACATTTGTAGAGTCAATACAAATTCCACCAAGGCTCCCTTCCCTCCTCAGGGCAAACACTGGGAAATACAGTATGTAAACGGCGCCGCACTCATCATTCATCTATGCAGAAAATAGAGCTATCTTCCCACCCTACTGTATCAATAACCGGGGGGGGGGGATCCAGAAGCAAACCTCGGCAATTCATTACGGATCTGCGTTCGCCTGCGGCAGATGAGCAGGTTTGCTGCTGTTGGCGTCTCATCCCTCTGAGGAGAATCGCTGATTATTGTTAAATGTCAACGTGAAATATCAAAGCGGCGCGTGCGAGCACTTCGGCTGGAGTCGCAGCGTTCGGATGCACGAGGTTTACACTTGAACTTTCTTTAAAAACTTTAATTATCTGGGAAAACATCGGTGAGTCTTTCACTGTCTGACATCGGGGAACTTCCCAAAACGGTCTGCCGGCGCTCAACCCCGAGGCGTCTTGGATGACTGATTTGAACTCCCGGAGGGAACACGGATCTTTTTTCTTTACCATTTCTAACTGGTACATCACCCGCTCCCTCTGCTGACCTTTTGGGGGTCATGTTTCTTTCCTTATATCTCACCTGCGGTAATTCAACTAAGGTGTGATAACAGGATAACGAAGGATGTCACAGTTGCGCGGTGCGCTCATTTGGCCACTGGGGAGGTTTGTCCTCCCCTGACATCAACGCGAGTGTTAATCGTGATCACGCTGTGGGCAGTTCAGCCGGGCGAGGACCCCGAAATCCATCGGTGGAGCATCCATGAAAGCAAACTGTTAGAATGGAAGCACTCGATGAAGAGCGTTGGTCGATGTCGGTTGTTCATTAGGCCCAACAGTGCAGTTTAGAGTCGGCCATTTGGAATGACTCAGACATGCTCGGTTCGAGAGTAACGCGAGTAACAAACTCATTTACATTTTAGTAATTGTAACTGCGTTACTGGATTTAAGAAAGTAATTCGTTACAGCCTTGTTACCGCTAAAAGTAGTGGAATTACAGTAACCCGTTACTTTGTAACCAACACTAGTTTTGTCTAATAAAAGAGAATATTGAGTAAAAGTCCCACAGGTCAGGCCAGGTACCTGCAGACGCTATGTTCCGCTTCAGGATGAGCACATGTGGCGTGGAAAGCACGTGCTGGGAGCCTGTGCTGACCCCAGGGAGGACAGAGACGGCAGTGACTACGGCGGTGAGTAATCCGGATACCGGAGAGCAGCCTGCTGGGAGACAAAAGCCCTCTGGGGCCTCCTCGACATCGTGACGCCGGGACGCCGTGACGAGACACCTCGAATTCTGGTCAAGCTGTAACATTTTACACAAATATGACATGCGTACGCAAACATCTTTTTGCACTAAAAAATTCCCCAAAAAGCAGTGAGAATATGAAGTTTTTAAAAAACAAAACGAACCATTAACTGTCTGCAGTTAATGGTTCGTAGTAGCGCAGAGTCGTGTTGCTCACCGTGCGGACTGAAATCGCGTGCTTCGGCCGGCTTAGGTTCACATGGGCGAAGTGTGCAAACACCAAAAGTTAGTTTACTTTGCCCCCCCCCCTCACGGCTGACCTCGAATTTCCTCTGCCGCAGACACTTTGAAATCCAGTTTGTTTTCGGGCCCTTCAAAAGACAACACTCACTTTTTCATGGTGTAAATTCTTGTGGGCCTGAATTACAACAACAGATGCAAATAGTTTGTGTATATTTGGTCAGATGTTTTGTATTTATTGGTTTTATTACCTATATATAACAAGATATCGTGGGCAGACTCTGTTTTTTAAGTAACATTTTACTGTCTAGGACTTAACCTTTCTCATCACTTGAAACAAGATTTAAGAGATAAGGCAAAAATGTAACCTCAACATGAACTTTGCATGAACGTGTGACCCCCGAATGGAATGATCGTCCTCTAAATAAGTCCAATGTGTGCCAAACCATCCAGAGAGAATCAACATTTATTGAACCTATCTGTCCGGAATCTCGGTCGGCTTTTGATCTTTATCGCAAATTCCGTTGGTGAGACTTGATCAAATGTACACCGGAGGAAACGTGCAGCGTTGGCGCGTCCCGAGGACTCAAACAAAACTCACAACGTCTCCTTTAGAAATCGCCGTTCTTCCTCTACCGTTGCCCAGGAGGCCTCCAGAAGAAACAAGGTGCCAGACGGTCAACACTCGAAGACCACCGACAGGAAAGTAAACACAAAGTCCAAAGATAGCTGATGGCTGTCAATCAAACTCATCCCCAGCTGCCTTTGCCCGTCAGCCGCCGCTCTTTTCCCAGGGTTCCTCCGGGCCGCGGTGTCCCCGCTCGTGCTTTTAGACAAACAGATCGGATTCCTCCTCAAACAGGCCGCTGCCGTCTCTTTTGATAACAATGTAATAATTCAAAACAAATGATCGAGCTCTTTGATGGGAGCACTTTTATGGGTCACGAAGACTCGCCCTCACACGGACATCTGTTTGATTTTATCTTCTTGAACTTTATCCTCTGCTGGAAAATTTACTGGCTCTGACCAGAGCAGTGTGTTAAAGCCAGACTAATAGAGGCGCAAAGACAACGGAGACACTGGGCAGGACAGCTTGTCTTAACCCCTCGGAGCCTGTAACATACAGAGTGCACTCACGCGACACTACGCAGCACACTTAAAGGACGGTTGCAAAGGGGACACATTTCAGGATCGACCTCCTGGAACGAGATCAACCTTCCGGTTCACCTGTTTCCACATTTCAGGCCGATAAAGTGTTATGATCATTGCCAGTAAAATCGCTGAGACGATGCCGAGTTTCCTCAGTGTTTTGTTAATTTTCAGTCATTAAAAATGGATCGGTGGATTCTGCGCTCATTTCCGCTCAGTGAGAAGTATTATCGTCAAACGCTCACGTCTTCAAACGGCGCCGATGTGGCGACGATACAACTTGAACAAGTTATCTCGGCCGATGATCGTGAGAGGCAAAGCGAAAGCCTCGGGGGGAAAGCCGGTGGCCGGAGCGTGTTTGGAGTAACACCCAAAGAATTTTTTTTATTAAAAAAAAAAACCGCCGCGTCGCACCCAAAGTGAACCTTAAAGTATATTTCTCCTGTTCTGTGAGAAAGCTTATTGTGTAGAAAATGTTTGCAGAATAACCAGTGTGAATAAAGACTTAAAAGCCTTTCCATGCTTCTCTATAGTTCTTCCTCAGCAGAGGAAGACCACGGGGGGGGGTGGGGGGGGGGGGGGGCTGGCCGTGGTTGGAGCTGTATGCTAAAGCCATGGTCAGGCCCCAGAGATTTCCAGCCTCTTAGATGCCTATAACTCATCCCCAGCCTTGCTTCTGAAGGGAGACCCCCCCCCACCACCCCCCTCCAATCCCAGGCCTGAAATATCCTTTCAAAGGCCGCAGACTGGAGACAGATATGTAGGTGTTTTAGATAAGGTAGGAATTGCATTAAAGGATTTTTCCGTTTTAAAGCCGCTGCCATCTTTTTTCGCCCTTTCCCATAGACTGGAGGAGAGCAGCTGAGAACGGATGGGAGGAGGGGAAAGGATGTACTTTGCAAAGGACTAGTCTACATTTGTGGTCAGTTCACAGCTCATGAAAGACTCACGCTAACCTCGGTGAAAATTGAATAATGTAGAGTCGCTAAAGGCAGCGCAGCACCTTCTGGAGAATACTAAAGCGATCCGGTCAGCAGCAGAACGACAGGGCAAAACTAAGAGGCATTCACCTTCAGACTGATGAGGGTTCTTGTAATAAGGCTGTCTCTGCGTAATGACCCCCCCCCCCCGCCTCCCCTCGGAGGACGCGGCTGATGCTGGAAATGTGTCCTTATTTTAAAATGTTTTATTTTTCCCCTTTCACTGAACTGTCATTAAGGATTGGTTATTTTCTACTAGCATACTGTTATTAACCTATTAACAGAAAAATGTGCCAAGAAATGTAGAAAAAATAAATCTCCCTTTATAGTATTAAGATTATTGTCAATGAGACTTTAACACGCTCACCGGACAAAAACCAGTTAGGGGCGACAGTGATGGAGAGAGTTTAATCTACCAGCGGTCATGATACAAAAACATACAGTCATGAATCCAAGTCTTTGAAACGCTGAAACGATACGTCGCGTATCCAGAAAATTACAGACAAGCACATGTAGGGAAGGGCGCTAGACGAGACAGGGACTAGGACCCACATGCTGCAAACCCGCACATCAGTGGATTCCTGACGGCACGAGGCAGAAAAATACGAAAGACAGACCTGCTGAAATGTCTGTGGCGGCGGCTGAAATCGAGGGAGGATAAAACTCTGCACGCTGAAGATGAGCAAAAAAAACCAACAACCTCCATCCACAAGCAGCGAAGCAGGACAACGTCTCTAACAGGTGAGGCTTCATTTCTTCTATTCCTGCACAGCTCATTGGCTCGTTTGTTGTTTGCTGGTGTACATTTTACTTATTGAGCAGTGGAGTTTTGTACAGCCTAGGCAGAGATTAAGACAAACTCTGATAAGGACTGGAAGTTGACTCTGGGCATTAAGGAGGATTAATGTTCAGCTCTGTGTGGCAGGGGCCTTCTCAGTGGCGGTGTTTACGCAGTGTTGCAGACCCGCATTAATCCAAAATTAGTATAAAAGATCAGCTGTGGCCACTGGGGCGAACCTTCACAGGGCTTAGGCCGGTAATCAAGTCTCACTTTGGGACAATGAGCGCCTGGAAGGTCACCGAGAGGCCCGGGATGAAGGGACGGAGAGATTGAGGGGGGGGGGGGGGGGGGGACTTTTGGTGACCACATGGTTTAATTTAGGTGAATATACAGCCACACACACACACGCACAGACAGAGACTCCCTCAGTATGTGCTCTCTCTACCGTGATTTGTTTCAGCCACAGCAGAGGACATCAGGGTTTGTAATGCAAGACTTGAAAAAAGACCTTTCCTCCTTTTTCTTGAAACCTACACACGCATTTGATGTCACGCGAGTTTACATTTCGGCGCACTAAGTATTAGCTCTGTCCCATAATTAAAATGTGTGCTGAGGGATTACAACAATAAACAGCGTGAGGCTTCCTAGCGGCTCCTGTTCCAATGCAAACCAGCACCCAGAAGAGCCGGCAGGAGAATCCCCATCGAACAAACGTCTCCAAAAAGTGGAACGGTTTCAAATTGAAAACAAGCCGTGTAAAAATAAAGTAGTCGTTTTTCCACTGCCAATGCAAGAGACAGCCCCACTGCATTTAGTTAGGAAAAATAAAATAAAGGAAATATAGCTCAGCAGAAACATCAGCCGCTGGCGAAAGTGTTGATATGTGCGTTATTTTGTACTTTTAACAACGCGGCCGCGTTCAAACCTGCTTCCAAAAAGGAAACTATTTTAAATGCAGCTCACCACACATGCAGCGACGTAATCAAAAAAAGAAACAGGGCGATGAAGTCCTCCGATGAATGTGGAACTAAATCATCTCTCCGATCGACGGCTGTCGGCACGTGCCGAACGTCGTCCCGCGCCGCCGTGTCTTTTGTGACAAAACTACAAATGAAAGGCTAACAGCGCACACAAAAAACAACACAGCCAAATGGTAATTTAGGGCATTTGCACCACATTGTGGTGGAAACAGCTCTCTTCAAGTGCCCGCGGGGTGCCAGCGGCGTCCCCCCCCGCCCCCCCTCCAACCCCCCCGCCACCCACCGCTCCTGCTAAGATTAGACAAATTAAACACCATTATTCACGTCACTCCCGCAGCTGGCCTTTCAAGTGGTTCTACGTTAACTATCATAATGGTTTGCTTTGAAAGCCACAGTCTCGTCCTTCATTTGCAATTTGAAGAAGCACTTTTGGGCCGAGTCCCGGTTGGATTTTTCTGCTCTTCTCTCTGGGTTCTCTTTACACTTTCCAGTAGCTCTGTCTCTTTCTTTAATACTTGTTTTTCAGCATATGCAAATAATTACAGCAGAAAAAAGGACAGTGCTAAGACCTAGTTTTACAAAGTTTAAGACATTAGATTCTTTTTGTGCCGTATTCCTGATTACGAGTCATTAATCCGTCGTCTCATCATTTGTAAGGAGTCCTTTCTGCTGGAGGTCTGCCACAGCCTCACATCTGTCCGTGCGTTTTTTAATGTGGTCTCCTTTTATTTTCCCTGTTGAACCCCCATAACTTGATAATGGATGCGGCGTTGGCCGGCCGCCCGCGGCCTTAGAATGGCCGGTGATGGATAACCTTGTTTCAGACGCATCATCGGCGTGGAGCATGTGCCTCGTATCTGCAGTCAAATACCTCCCCGCACCCACGGCGAGCGCGCACCAGATAAAAGATTTGGGAAAATTGACAGTAAGTGGCGTCCAGTTAGCTGCACTGCATTTTAAACTTCCATCACCACCGTTAATTCACAACAGACTACTTTGTGAACCAAGCACATCGGCCCGAACAAAAGGAACAATACGCATGTGTTTGAACCGGCTCATGCATTTGTATTAAAAAAAAAAAAAAAAAAGACACTAAGGTAGCTGCAGAACAATTAACAGAAAGAGAAACACAGCTAAACCCCATCGGGGTAAAAGGATCACGGCTCACCACAGCAGAACGGCTGCTGAATAGCACCGAAACGAGAGATAAAAACAAGCGAAGGGTCACATGTCTGTAGGTTCCGTTTGCATGTTGAGGATCCCCCCCCCCCCCCCCCCTCCCCCCCCGAGCCTCAGTCGTATGAAGGAGGGAGTCTGAGAGGATTACAGATGATGTCATCAGGGTTATCTCGGCTTGGCTTGAGACTCGAAGGCCCCACAACACACAGCTTGAGGCGTGGGGTCTGTACACACAAGTGGGCGTTTAGGAGGCAGCCAGCGAGGGTCTAATGAAGGATATGAGATCCCGTGTTATTGAGGCATGACCCACAGCACTCAGGACCAAAAGTCAACACATCTCAGCTTCTGCTGCTTCCACTTTTCTTTCTGTGAACACCACATTCCAAAGAGCACGACTGAATTGCTAGATTATCCTTTTTAGTTCATTACACGTTGAGATGCTTTAAGTCAGTCATAATACATAGTGTATATATATATATACCAACTGGTCTACATTTAAAAAAAGCCGTGCAGTGGTATCCGCCCTTAACAGCCAGACGAGGAGCATGGAATGAATATGGACGCTTTTGTGCAAACAGAATTCCCTCAAGTATGATCCAGATATGGAGCATTATTTTATCGTGGACATCAAGTCAGTTTCAATTCACGACAGAAACGCTGGCAACATCCATGTGAAGTCCCTTCTCATGTATTCTCCATCATCAGATTACTCCGATGACCCGCAAAGAGCAAATCTCACACAACATCACAGGCTGTAATTTGGGTCGGTATTCAGAGAGTTGTGCATTTCTATTATTTTGGCCACATCTGGCAAAGGCTTGAACAAAAAATGTAAGAGACCAACTAAATACTACTGAAAAACGAATCCAACTGCATTCAGAGTCCATCTGTGTGAGATGCGTGAGTGGCATCGGTGCAACCGCGAAACACAGATTTGTGTCACATAATGACTCGAGCCCGTGTATTCTTACCATGTACCAACTTTATGGAAAATGTTTCCAAAGTCGGAGCCAGTTTCTGGTGTCATAACCAATACCGTCACTGCCGGAGCAGCAGCCTCCCCCCTGTCCGCTCCCCAAAACCACGTCCATCGCCCTCAGTTTCAGCCTCAACGGGGCGACGTCGCACGTCCGCGTCCACGACTCTCGATCACTTTGAGCACGTCCTCCAACTCCAACGCGACGGCATCACGAGATGCTCTCGTGATGTGAAATGACATAAATGATGATGAATGCAGTTTCTCTTTATTCCACTGTTCCACTGACACAACACATGAAACTCCTCCCGTTAGTTGATTATTTAGTTGGGGACAAACCTTTTAACCCTCTGCATGAACACAGGTGACGTGACATGAATCTTTTCTAAACGATGAATTGTGGGGGGGGGGTTAAAGCTGTGACTCGGGAGCTGCAGGCGGCTGGTTCTCATCCTCGCGGCGAAGATTTACGCCTGACATCTATCTTAGTAAAGTAAAAAAAAGAGTCAGCATTCGAAGAAAAAAAAAAATCAAAAGAATGAAAAAACGGTGCACTTCACATTCACATGTTTTGCATTTCTGCCTGCGAGGGCGAGGATGACATTTCATTTCTTCCCTGAAATCATCTCAAAGGGCTGATTCAATTTGCACCCGAAGCTGTTTCTAATCCCCCCCGCCCCCCCTCTTTTCTTCACTCCATCGTCTGAACAGCAGAACGTTGGTTTTTGGAATCACTTTTAATGGTGAAATTGGAGCATTCTGACAAGGCTGTTGGTAAAGAGTGAAAAGAAAACCGTTTGTCAAATCTACACAAATTCCCCTTCAGTTGCATGATGGTTCTGCAGTGATGTTCAGTGGTTTTAGTTACTTTCTTGGATTGGGCAGTTCACTAAACTTTACCATGTGGGGTTTACTTAATAAATGTACACAGGAGTGAAAAGTACTACAGGACACTTGTGGTTTGTTCCAACACGGTGGAGTAGGTGGAGCGTTATAACCCCATTTGTATTAAGCTAACATTAAGATGTTTAAGCTACGCTAATCACCTACTGAAGCTGCCTCCATATTCAGTCTACAAAAAGCCTAACTTCAGCAAGGATAACAAAAATGACAGCAAGATCACAAGCAGAAGGAGCCCAGATATATATCTTTACATAAGTTAAGCCTCAGAAATCTGAATCATAGGTCACAGAATTCATTATAGAGCTCCGTGCTTCTAACGACTACTTTCAACATGCTGCCCAACGTGAAATGTGTTATTAAGGCCTGATAACAAAACCGTTGCAACAAGGCCTACCATTACCTACCTACCGCTAGAATAGTTGCAGTTTTGCATGCCTGTGCTCTATATTTAATTGTTGCGGTCATGCATGATCCATTGTGGGCTCAGAAATGCTCTCGTCATGCCGAGCTACAGTATCAAACAACTGGCGCCAACTGTTGTCACCAGAGCTCCTCCACGCTGGCTCGCCTGCACTGCGCCCGGCCGCTAACAGGCCGCGCGGGGACGTCCTCACCCACTTAAGTGCAGCGTGTGAAACGCATTTTCCCATCGAATTAGCCGGCAGATTTTAAAAATAGACTCCACGCTAATCGACTGCATTTTTCTTTTTTCATGTAAAAAGTAGGTTGTGTACCCGGGTGAAGCATCGTTGTTGGAGTTATATCGATGGCTGTGGGGATTTAGTTCGGCAGATGCCCGAGCTGCAGCATTTCAGGTCAATATCAGTATTTGGCATTTAATTCTACCAGCAGGCCGCAAAAGCGAAAGTAGGAAGGGAAACGCTGGGGAAGCACTCACATGCTCTGAATAGCATCTAAATAGATAACTCAGTTTCCACCTTGAGCGAACACAACACTAGCCGCTAGCCAGCAGGTTTACCAGCCCTGCACGCCACGTCCCCGCACGCCACGTCCCCGCACGCCACGTCCCCGCACGCCACGTCCCCGCGCTGCATTTCCATCCATTAACACATCCGCTGTGTACGCACTCGATCTGGCAGCGTAATAAGAGGCAGATGAGTCCTGCAGCCGCTCCTCTCGCAGCCGGCAGGGACCCTGTTGGAGGGAAAACTCTGAGGTCAGAAGCCCTTGAGTTGACGCGAACAGACACACTCCTATGAGTTTGCGATGAAAACCGCGCTGGTCTGTTTGGGGGGCCGAGAGCCCCCACAGGCCTTCATTTGATCACATAAGCTGAGCTACACGGGGCTCCAGAGCCGTCGCTCATTATGAAGATGGAGGGAACTGAGATAAGCCTCCACATTAAGTCATTAAAGTAAAACCCTCACAGGGTTTAAGTAGATGCTCAAGAAGTACAATATTATCCCGCTAATCTGTTTATTTCTAAGAGAGCTTTTACGGTTGTCACCGGCCTGGAAATCAGCATCGTGTCAAAATATAATGATTTAACATTGATTTGGTACAGGTGTTCAAAATGTTTAATCATAAAAGTCAATCAAATTTTAAATATTGGATTCCGCCAGAACTGAGTACAAAGGAAGGTGCTAAAAATTCATGAAGCTCAATCTCAATAACTCGTTTTTACTATTTGAGGAAAAAAACGACAGCTTGACGGATTTTTGGGGGCCGATACAAATTAAAATGAGAAAAACGAATGTGTGTGGTTTGTCTCTTGTTTTTGCTACGTTAACAACACATTACCTCAATAAAGGCGACGCACAAACAACTTCTTGACCCACAGCTGCTGTATGAATTCTTGCGCTTTTATGGTGACTTTCCTCTCTGTAAAACTCCTTTAATCAGCCGTCTGTCATCGCTTTCCCCGCATCCTCTTGCAAACAAAAACCTGTCCTTAAACGGCGGAGCCACCCCCTCCCCCTCCCCCCCCCTACCCCCCCCTCTGAAGGAAAAGGTAGCAGCAGCCATGTGTGGCTCCGGTTACACGTGAGCTACTGCCTGAGACGGAGATGCTGCTGCTTTTAAGATAAATGTTATTGTTTGTCACAGGAAACCAACCTGATTCCCGTTTTCTCCCCTCATGCGCACACTTAGCACTGCGCCGCGGCCTCTATTTGTGCATGTGGTTCTCATTGCCCCCCCCCCTCCAGCCCCCCCACGAGCGGGAAACGGACACCTCGTGTTTTCATCTTTATTAAGTCACACTTTGGGGGAAGGTTAAAATACGGGTTGTTTACACAAAAGAATTTGACAATCTGTCCGACCACATCAAACAATAGATTGAGTTTCTCTCAGAAACGGGCCTGGGGGGGGACAGGGGGGGGGTTGAGAGGGACGTCTCGTCCGATAGTCTGCGTCTGTCTGCTCAACTCGACAGCAAAAGCGAGGAGTTGTTAAAGTGTGAGGTGAGTGTGAGTGTGAGTCCTTTGGGTTCGGCAGGAATCGCCCGTTAGGACGGTATCACTTCACCCCTAAATGTGTGTGTGCATGTCTGTGTGTGTGTGTGTGTGTGTGTGTGTGTGTGTGTGTGTGTGCATGTGTGTGACGGCCCAGCTTCTTCCTCTGTGGGCCTCTCATCCCTCCTGAGTGACACACACACACACACACACACACACACACCAAAGAAATGCCAGTGAAAAGCCGAGTGAAAAAGCGAGCTGAGTTTGTTTTGCTTCGTACGTCGACGCGACTGCTTCTTTTTTCCTCCCGGTGTGGTTGTGGTTGCCCCCCCCCCCCACTGTGATCCTCCGCCGGGCTGCTTCTCGTGAACCTCCCCTCCATGGGACACCTCTACTTGACACCCAGCAAACCAACACCACCCACCTCCCGGGGTGCAGGGAGGGAACGGGAAAAGCAAAATGTAAATGTTGTGAAAGGAGACAATTAGGAAATGTATCTTGTTTGAAAGGAGCCGTAATGGTTTAATTCCAAAAACATGTTGCTGGTAATGTGTCACACGTGAGGCTGTGGCTTTCTGGGGAGCGGGGGGAGGGTGGAGGAGGGGGGGGGGGGGGTCTGAACGTGCTCGGTAGGCAAACATTTGTTTATGTTTTCCAACTGGTGCATCGTTTCAAAGGGCGGCGAGCGTGTCCCATCGCAGGCGTCACGTCTCCCGCCGATTGGAAACACATTGCAGCACTGAGCGGTGAAAAGTGTGTGTGTGTGTGTGCGCGTGTGTGTGTGTGTGTGTCTGTGTGCGAGAGAGAAATGAGAGCTTCATGTGATGCACTTTTTAAAGAAACAATAACTTAGGCACTTAATCACGGCGACTTAATTCACTTAAATCTACAAGTCCCCCCCGATGTGCAGAAACAGACAGTTTTCCGCAACCTGACCCCCCCCCCCCCCCCCCCCTCACCTCACCAGCAAGGGGCAAGGAGAGTAAAAAGACACTATTTGAAGGTATTTTTGGAAACAGCGGGGAAGCAGAGCTGAAAAGAACTAGGAAATGTCTGTAAGTGAGCGAAGGAAGCCGCAAAGCTGCTGTGTTTCCGGCTGCTCGCCATTTTCCACTTCCCCCGTGCCGAGCCCGATGGTTAACAACGCGCTGCCTTTTAATTGCTCCCATCTCACAGTTGGGGCAAACTACCAGAGCCATGTCCTTGAAGGGACCACCAACCAACTTAGAAGGAACTTTTAATTTATTTTTACTCTCCTCATAAGTTTCCACCGCAACAAATTTCACTTTCTGTTTGACATACATGAAAATCACATCGGTTCCCATTTTGATTGAATTGTAAAAAAAGAAAAAGTCTTTTGACATTTCATTTGTAAAATGCGTCTTTTCTCTGAATGGAATGCAGCGGGGTTTAACCCGTTATTGAATTAAATTAGGATTTTTGCAGGAGTCACATTCACAGGGAATGACATTTATCCATGACCTAAAAAACCACAAGGTTTTTATTAAACGGAAGAAAAGTAATTTTGCTGCCGTGAAGATAAAAATAAATCAGCAGAATTGACTGGATTCCCCGTCAAAGATGATTCACCATCCGTTAAATAACGAGGGAACGGCAATGCCTAGCCTAGCATCAGCTATTTCCTGTCCACCATAAACCATGTGAGGAAAGAAAATACGCGTTCGCTCATTAAGATATTGGCTTATTTTGGACTGTCACAGTTTTTTCATCCTGCTTTTTTTTTCATTGAACTGTTGCACTTTTATTCATCCAATGGATGAATAGTGGATTTTAAAGAAACAAGAAAAAAAAAAGGCACCAACAAAACTATTATTAAACCTGAAAATAACGACATTGGTATTCACTGGGAATTATTGGTGATCGATGAAAGCTCTTCCCAACCCGCACTGAGGGGACCTCAGTCACATTTTAACACCTTCTGCTTCTGCCGTTCTGCAGTTTGTTTTGCAGAGACACGAGTAAGCCGCCAAAGAAGCAACGGCCAATAAATACCAGCACACAAAACGGCGTCGTTACAAAGCCGACGTATTTAAATCGACGATAACGCTGTATATTACTCCACCGCGTTACCTCCAGCCGGCACTCGAGAGCGGCCAGGTGTTAACCGCGTGAGCCGGAGCGAACACGCTGCCGGGTCCGGTGTGAGGCCTCGTCGCCACTTTAATTTTTCTCTCCCTAAGGTGAGCCGGGAAGAGATCAGTGGCACTAAACCCTGGGAATTACCCTAGATATTGGCCCCCTGTGCTCTGCAAATGAAATCCTGCCGTTGGCAGGAAGAACATGGTGGTTAACACTCTGAAAATCAGTTTTTGTGCAGACCACAGCTGGCGTGAAGGGGGCAAGGGAAAGCAACGGAGAAAAGAGAAGAAAAAACGGGAGGCCGAAGGAGAAAAATAGACGTTACTGGTAATAAGAAAAGAGGGAGAAGGCTTTGCTTCTTAACGCGTTCTGCTTTCACACAATGTGCATGTATGTTGTGTGTCACAAGCACACTGAGACAACGCAAGCGACGCACAACAGGCCGAAGTGCAGAAGACGCGAGCACAAACTGCCGTTTCCAGTTGTTCTGACCGAGTGAAACCAGAACCAGGGTCCAGCTGTCCGCGGGTCTGAGCGGGGGCCTTTGGGGGCCGTGTGGTGAGATAGAAATCACTCAGTGTGATCATAACCTTCACAGTGGTGAATCTGACCAGCTGCCAGGCCCGGCTTCGCCCCCTCTGTTAGTGCTGCGAGTTCGTTCCCTCTGTCACAACATTCAGAGTAAAAGCATAGAAAGAATATTTACTGTTTCCGTCTGTGAGGTCACTTAGAAAGAGACAAAGAATGGATCTGTTTTTTAATAAAATAATGGCCATGTTACAAGGAAAACCGTCCTTTATAATCACTAAAAGTGTCTTTGCGATATAATTAGTAGGTTTTTTTTAAACCTAGTTAACAAAACCCAAATGTATCATCAAGAACTTTTCCCATCACCAAGCTGACGCCACACGAGAGGAAACTGTATACGTTGTTATATTTCAACACTCACTTGAACCTCCCATAGATATGAACAAATATGCACCCCGCCACCCCGATTCCCCCAACACACACACACACACACACACACACACGTACGTTTTATTTATAGGTCCTGATCAGGGTGTAAAACAAGACCGCCTCTCTTTAGAATACCCCTCGCCAAAATCCATCCCAAAATAGCAGGTGCCCGTCCAGCCGGCCGCAGTGGGAGGTTTCGGAGCTCGAGGATAAATAGAAAGATGTTTACTCAACGACAGAGTGAAAAAAGTGCTAATCTCCAATCAAGTCCCAAAGGCAGATAGTTAGCAAGGAGAAGCTAAGAATAGCGCGGAGGGGAACACATTCCAGCCACGATCGGGCTTAACTTTGATCGGGCTGCAGTATACGCTGACCCGCGGGCACTGAAAATGATTAGCACTTTTGTACTTCTGTAGAGCGATTTAGGAGAAGGATGTATATATAGAGATGAACTTAAAGGACATAATGTGATGAAAGTGGAGCATTAGTGCATACGCCGCAGTTCACAGGGATGGAAAATGCAGGGCGGCGCTCTGCAGACTCATGGAAAGCTCGGTTGGAAAACGTCGAGTGACTGATGACCTTGGCAATGAGCATGTTTTACTGAGGCGGTTGGGTTTCTACATTAAGAACCAACATTTATTAATTGTCTGTTAAAGCCGTAAAGAAAAGACCAAAATGTGGTCTCTGCAGTTCATCAAACATTCGTTGTAGCGGATTCGTTTTTTGTGATTTTAAAAGTCGGTGGATAAACACAAGATGGACTTCAAAAGTTCAACAGATTGAATTTGTTTGTCAAGTGAAGACTATTTATTTAAAAATGTTTCAAAATTGTCAGTAAAGACACATTAAAAAAAATGAAATATGTCTTCTTCAGGTTGACTTGGGAGGAGATAGAATACAAACGGTTGATGATTGTAATCCAGTGAGTAAATCATGATAAATGTCTGACTGTGGCAAAGAAGTATGGGAGTCCAAACTGCTCTTTTACCATTTAATCTAAACATCATCTTTAGCGTCTTCCCGTCATGGTGTAACATTTTGCATTAGTAGTTTGTGGATTAAGAGCTGACCAACCGTTGTTGGTCTGTACAAACCTAGACAACCGACAACAGCAACCTATTTTCCAATTATTCCGCTGACTTTGGCAGGACAGATGATTCACTAATGATGGCACCATAATATCAAGAACTGGATATCAAAATGACTTTGAACCCAAACTGAACCATAATATCAAGTTCCGTATGGAGTTTGATCTCTTGCCCCTGGAGAGAAACGCTCTCCTCGGTTCATCCTCGGTCCGTATTCGTAACACTGAAGGAGGACATTCAAACATTTAAGCTCTGAGCATTCAACACACGGATGGGTTTCCTGAGACGTGTCACAGAGGACGACGGGCTGTTGTGCAAATAACTGCTTGATATTCTGAAGATTAACAGTCACTTTAGACTTGTTAGCGGAGGAACTGTAAATGTGCAGCAATGCGTGCGGCGGCTCGATATTCCCGCTGCGCTGTGCAGTGCAGCGCTGTTTTCTGAGTGGTTTGGACGGTTGTCGACGTGAACTTTGGCCACTCGTCTTCCACCGTAAGGTGGACTGTGACCGGCATGTGCCAGTGGCCTGCAGCTGGTGTAGCATTAAAAGGCCCTTTCAATGAAAATAGTATTACATGACTGGATTTTAAGGAATTTGGATTTCATTGAATTAGCAAACCAATAAACAACAACACAGTAACCCCACAACATTGTTTATCAGGCCACATTGGTGTTATTTTCCCTCAAATGTTCCTATTTCTATTATCAAGACGAATAAGCGTAGTATAGTCTCGTCATCACTGTGAGGTTGCCTGGCAACCAGCAGAGAGAAGAAGTTACCACCAATGGCAGATAGGTAACATTTGCACATTAACCTCCATTAAATAATAACAGCTGTCTTTATGCTATGCTAACCTCCTGCTCGAGAGCTTAATATTTAGCACAGAAACAGTAGAGTACAGTAAAGAATAAAATAATTCTGAAATTCTGGCACTTTTCAAAAGTTGAACTATGTTGTTAAATTACATGAAACAATGAAATTGTTGCTTCAACCTGGTTTTTGCTAGAAAAGTATTTTCTGTTCCCTTTAAAAAATACCCAAATTCTGAAAAACATTTGTAACTATTTGGGGAAGTAATTGTTTCAAATGTTAAACCTTTAACAAACCGGGCTGCATCACCATGGATCAACCACCAAAGACACCTCAGTTCAGTTCATTACTATTATTACATCTGAAGACAGACCCAAAGGGATTATCCGCATAAAGCCAAACTCCATTTAAGAGCAGAACATTGTCCACAACAACACAGTGTGTGTGTTTCTGTCCAGCAGGAAACTCCTCTGACATCTCATGTTGCTCTCCTTAAACAGAACACACAGAGAGGGCAGACATCATAAAAAAACATGCCTATCCACCTGTTGCTCGCCATCGGGGGAGCATTTGAACCCCACCTGCAATTCTTTGGTCTGGCAGACTGTGATGTGTGTGTGTGTGTGTGTGTGTGTGTGTGTGTGTGTGCGCGCGTGTGACCAAGTGCGTCTCCCCATAAACAGGTGGGGTTCCCCGCCACAGATATCCGGTTCCCGTCTTTGATAACGCATTACAGACTTCATTAATTTCCCTCAGTGCGGCCACGCACTCGCCGTCTGACAATCTCGCCGAGGAATTTTTGTGTGAGCACACCTCCTTGGACTTGTGTAACTTTTTACAAGCAGAGATTAACATGTGTGAAAACAAATGTAATCGGAGCCTTTATTGTTTTAGGCGATGTTAAAAGAGCTGTCTGTGTTGGGCTCTGCGGGGAGGAGTAGATCTCTGAAGCACACATTCACTCAAACAACAGCAATATAGTCAAAAAATAGTTTTTTCTTTTTAAGGAAGGCTGAGAGGAAGAACGAAAAGGCGCTGACGAATCATCTTCTGTAGTTATGTGAACAGGTCTCAAGAGTCTACACACATTTCTGTTTCCCTTGAGCTCTTTTAATCCGGGAGACACAACACGCACACACGCACACACACACACACACACACACACACACATCTCACATGTCCAGTTTTGCGGGGCTAATTTGATCTTTACTTTGTTTTGGTGACATTGATTGGTGATTGTGGAGCACATGGGGACACCGGACACCGCGGCCCATCCATTCCAGTTGTGCGGTGACTCATCTCCTCGTCTGGCGGCTGACACGGTGGCGGCGGGGTGAACTCGGACTCGGACTCCACCGCGTCCACACTGTGAGCGCTGGGGCCTCCAGAAGCATGTGCAGCATCCCAACTAACGGAACAATACCGGGGATTAGCACGCCGGGCTAAATATACAGCCGGTATAAACACGACGACCTCTTTACCGTCTCGTCTTTTTGAGAGAATCAGTTGCTCCGAATTGCAGCGAGTGAAACTCTGGGAATGTTTATTCAGACATTGTCGAGGGTTGTGTTTGCTGCTGTACGGTGGGGTCATTCAGGGACAAGCTTAAAAAAATGAATCGAAACCGAATCCTCTACAGGACAGTTTCAGCCAACAAAGGAAACTTTCATGTTTAATGTTTGACTTGGCGTTACATAAGGCAACCGTTTAACGTGACAACAAACATCGTCAAACGTTGTTCGGAAAACGTCCATCTCTGTGGTCGGCGGGGGAACGTGGATTATACTTCGAATGATGTTGCGCTTGGACTCGAACGTCACCTGTTATCAGTCGGGGCCGTTTGCTGCTCACAGAACATCTGCTGTAGCCGTTAGCAGCAGCGGCCTCTAAGTACTGTCTTCTAGTTAAATGCTTGGTGCGCCAGACAGAAGCGCCACCTCGACACCTTAAAAACAGACCGCGGGGGGGCATGAACTTGACCCGGGGGGGGGGGGGGGGCCCGAGTCGCCATTGTTCTGCAGTCAGGACAGACGTGCGTTTTGTCTCTTTAAATTATAGCGCCAATCGTGGAACGTTACATCGGAGCAGATATTAAAAGCTCGGAATGGAACACGGGTCACCGCACGAACACCGTCCCCAGAACGATTGTGAGTCGCACAAACACGCACGGGTTTCGAGTCATGGATTACATTCTGTTTTTGTTGGTTAATTTGTACGACTGAATGAATGAAACCCCCTCTTATCAAATAAGAGCCACTGCAGCATTGTTTTAAAAGGATACCCATGTAATTTGTTTTTAGAAAGCTATACAAAGTACTTTAAAAGGTTACTCGTAGTGTAGGGTCGCAGGTCACCGCGGCCGTTGTTTTCGCCGAACAGCCGTCAATGAGCGGCAGCATCTGTCGGGACCTTTGACTCGCTTTACCCTGATCAGACAGGCTTCTTGATTTAACACGAGAGGAAAAAACTTTTCTGGAAAAGCCGAGATATTTTTGGCCACAGCGGCAGACAAACACCATGTGGACGCTTGATTTCGGGACGATTTACAACGCTCAGGCTATCTATAAATCCACGGTGATGAAAAGATCGACGGGCATACCACAGCGGCCGCCGAACAGTGGGAGTGGGAAGTTGTGGATAGAAAACCAAACAAAACCGTTTCATCAAGCAATTTTTGATCCACAGAGTATTGATTTTTGTGGTTGACTGTGTAACTTTGTGTGCGATCTTTAACAGCTCAATGCCAATGCAGCGGTGGTGGTTTTCATTAAATTAACAAGGTCAATCGTTACTTCAAACAGAGCGAACCCAATTCTTTGTGCCCTGTCTGCCTATTCTTATTGTGAGTGTTTGAGATGTTATTTAAGACTTAGAAGGGAATATGAGACAAGAGAGAAAGAAGAGAGTAGACCTTCCCCACAGAAGTGATTCCGTTTTTTGAGTTTGCTGCAAACCGACAGACAGCAGGCGTAACTGTTGTGTTTGATTCAAAACCATATTGATCTCTGCTCCTTTGGATTCTCATTTTTCTTCCCACTCACAGCCAAATCCTCCCACGCAGGCTTTGCTTGTGAAAGATCACTTACAGACAGTTTAGAGATACCGGCCACGCACCGAAAAAATTATTCTCGGAGAATATTGCTTTTAAACACATATCGATTCCGCTCGCATTGCGCGGGCGTTGAGTGGAGCGGGGAGATGCAGCGGTGAAAAAGGACACTGCGTCACAAGCTATCGGTTTCAGTGGCTCAAAGAGAAACATCTGGTTGGATTCGCCTCCAAAGAACACAGGGCCCGCTAAGGAGACTGCATAAGTCGGGAGCAGACAGTCTTCAAAACAAACGCCACCAGCTTTGTTGGCTCCTGGTGCAATTTGCTCCAGGTCTTATTCGGTTTCGGAGCCGAGAGTCTCACAACGATCTCCATGTGCGGGAGGAACGTATTGCAGTGCTACCAGGCGGCCAAGATACAAAGAAGGGAGGTGAATAAAGGTGCAGTTACTCTGCTGATAGCGGATACCCCTCCCATGAATACAATACACTGTTGCTCCCCTGGACACTGTACATAGTTTGGCTTTAGGGTAATCCATCAACCTAGGGTGAGAAATAGCCTTCTATATTTGACCGTCACATCTTTAGCTTGTTCTCTGTGTGAGTACAGGGGCAGCTGAGGAGACAACCCTCTCCATCAGTCATAGCTGCTGGCCCGAGGCCCGGAGGTCCTGTCACTAAGAGGCTTACCCCGAAGAATCCTCCCCTCATCCGCATAAAAGCCAAGCAGGTCAAAAGGCCCTAAAATGATTTGCATAGCCAATGAGGTACTGACTTTATGACGAATAGTCCACTACTTTGACTGGGAGCGGTAATGCTCTGAGGTCTGATGTCCTTAGCTTTATGTTATCGTCTTACAATCGGCGCAGCAGCCAAATGGCCGTACAACGCTTGATCGCTAACGAGCATGTCTGAGGATTTACTACCATCATCGCCTCGGAAGAACCAACACGCGGCCCCTCAAACACTAATCAACCTGGACACAGTTCATTTCATTCCCCTGCGTCAGTCCAATTTAAAGCATTAAGCACAAACATGAGTCAAAGAAAACGAGCCCTCATAAAACGCAAGTGTAAGACCGGCGATAGGAAAACATTTGGCCAAAAGGAGCCGAAACTGGGAATTACTTCTGTAACACTGCAGGGTGACCACAAAAATCTGTCTGTGAGCCACGTCAAGACTGTGATCATTATTTCGCTCTTTACTCCGGCTTTTCGTCTGCGTTCGTTTACCACCGCATCAGCATTTTTCCCCCAAATGAAATCCAAAGCCATTCCTTTCCTTTTCCGCGCCCTCCTTGGAGCTACCGTCGTAGTCGTCATGGCTTTTCTCTCCTACATAAATACCTCGACAGTTGATGTGTTCAATCCAGTTACGTGTGTCAGGCAGACTATTAACAAATTGGACGCGAGAGGCAGAGAGTTTGACAAATCGACAACGAATGGATCTTAAAGATTCCGGGTGTTTCCGTCCAATCGGTGTGACCCAGCACTTAAGAAACTACAACAGAGTTTGCCCTCAAAAGAAATGGAAAGGAAATCTAATATAGTAAACCACCTACCCAATGAAGGACGGCACTGGCCACTGGCAAAGTCAGATATCTTGTGGTTACGCGACGTATGCCGCAAAACTACTCATGGCAGGAATGATCGACGTATTAAGGGTAAATAATGGTGCAGCCATCCAACGCCTGCGTCAAAGAGCAACTCAGGCCATTTCTGAAATGTTTAAAAGTATTAAACAATACTATATAACTTGACGCAGGGTCTCAAGAAATGCTGCAAGATGGTTTGAGAGGCTTTTCGTTCCCTACCTCCACAACTGCAAGTTGTTTATTCTAAACGTGGCAACTTTGGGAATTTTGCAAAAGGTTGGAGAGGATATGCAGGTAATGATTTGTCGTCGTTCTGTTTCAAATCAGAAAAACACTTACTAATTATCTCCGGCGGGCATTGGGCCAGGGGCAGTCTGGGCACGGCCCATCTCACATCCTAATGGACCCGTCAGCCTGCGCGCTCTGCGGCAATTCGTGAACCTTTGCTCGAGGACCGTTGGTCGCAGTGATTCACCATTTTTTAAAACATTTTATTGACGGGTTCCATCCCGTCATTGACTGCTGACCGCTCGCTCCTGCTCTTCCGGTAGAAGCCGCGAGGGATCAACAACTGCTTCATTAGCAAAAAGAGGCATTTCCTCAAATCGGGTTAAAAACAAGCCGTACTCAGGATGTCATACAGGCCACAATTTGTCTTTCGTTGTGGCTCAAGCAAAACCTGCAAGTATGAATACCCACACAGAGAAGGAGGGGGGGGGTCATAGTCGTAGTGGATGACCTTTTTAGTCAGGACATCTATTAGCAAACGCTTTTGTGTTGAAAGTGGGCAACAAATGAATGATGTTGTCCATTCCTGTGTTCCATAATGACAAACAAATGATCCTTGCAGTCTGCAGAACGGCTCGTGTCTGACTTGATTTTTAATATTTCCATGCCCTCGCTCATGTGAGGCGGTCATTTGTTTCTAGGCAAAGGCAGGGAACACGCATGACATTATCCTGCCGTTGCATCTTTTCCACCACTTGCAGCAGACAGCACTCGCGACTTTCGAGAGTCCTCGTCCTCCCCTTGAGTTGACCACCAGCCGAGCCAAGAGAGGCGGCATGAAGTCATCACAAAAGTCAAGAGCTACTGTGCAAAAGAGGCCGACGTTCGAGGAGGAGAAGAAAAGTTGGCAGAAAATCCGTGTTGTGTCACTGGAAAAGATTTGCAAGTGGGAGGAGTGAGAACGAGGGGGAGCAGGGAGGGAGGGGTGGAGGGGGGGAAAAGGGTTACATGAATAAAGTTAAATCCAGGCATGAAAGAGAAGTTACAGGGGGTGGAAGAAGGTGAAAGCGACCGTGTGGTTGCGGAGGAGAAGGACCGGCGGTGTTGATGGAGGAGGTGGAGGACATTTTTCCCTGGCTCCAGGCCCAGCTGGTGTCTCTACGCCGGACCGCTGCGGGTGTCAGATCTGCTTTCTGACCCTGGAGACAGCTGGAGGTGTCAACGCCGAGCCAGCCTCGGTTTTTACGTCCTCAATAGACTCGGCCGAGTGTTTGTGCACGGAGCAGCGCCGCTGTCACAACACGCAGATTTCACATTGACGAACGATCCCCTTCGTCTTCTCGCTGTCTGCACGACGTTACGCAACCGCTGGTTTGATTTCACCCATTCAATTCAACACATTCAAGGGGAGTGAAACTTCAAAATGTAAAACGGCTACTTGAGAACCAATAGTCAGTTGTGGGATTCATAACCGGAATGACTTTGGAACGCTTGATTGAGCATGAAAAGAACCCAAACGAAAGCTGCAGAGGGGCTTTCACGCCCCGTTTACTCTGAAACAATCAGTCACTGCTCAGGTTTTAAGTTATCAAGCACCACACACAGACATTTGAGGGGTTAACAGATCAAACCAGTAGGAAGGCATCCTCCGCGTTTCCTAATGCGTTCCAGAGGAGGACATTTCGCTTATACCCCTGAAACCACCATGTCGCCTTTGAGGAGTCTCAGCTTTGCACGAGGGGAGGAAAGATTTAAGACACATAGGAAAAGATGAGAGGAAGTCATTTCTCTTTCTGTTTAGTTTGATGTTTTTTTTTTCTGTGTGACCGTCGCTGCGGGAATCAGGAAACGCCGACGTCAGTTACAAAACGGTTTAGTTTACGGATCAATGCTCAAAACCTCACTAATAAAATGAGAATAAAAATGTCCTTAAATGACGACACTCCTTGATGAAAACAGGTCGGCCACCAGAACTCTCCAGATTTGACGGCTCACTCTTCACTCAGCTCGAATCTTCCTCAAAATAATGTGTCCCATTTCAGCAGAGGAGCAGATGTGTTATCGGGAAATGGGATGCCTAATAAATCTTTGGCATAATGTTATTGAATTAGTAGGGACTCAGGAGCAGATACCATCTTAAATCCTGTCTTTTCCAGGTCACTGCTTTTGATAGCGACACATTAGAGTCCCACATGATATACTTGCGTATCCGACGACGTTTTCCATCACGTCTCTCTGGCGAGGCATTGGCGATGAATAATAAATGAGTCTGAATTTTCTGATGGAATTTCCATTTATTTTTCAGGATAGAGGATTTACACCTAATGCCTCGCAGTGCCCCTTCCAACAGTTGCTGTTTGTAGCACAGATTAACAGCGAGATCTCCATCTCGTCGGTGGCATTTAAAAGACACTTATTAGTCAGAGGACTCAGATGTTACATGTTGAAGCTGAATTAAAGCGGCCACCCTTAGAATAAATATTGGGAAAGCTATCAGTAAAGCATCAAATCTACTAGTGCGACTCAAACAAACAATTTATATATATATAGATATAGATATTTAGATTTTTCAACAGGTGAAACATCCTCTGGGGATCAGGAATGTCCATCCAGCGATGGCAGACACGTGTCAGCCTTGATGAAGTGGTGGATCAACCAACCGTCCGTAGAGCCATACCACCGCCACGGCTGAAAATACAGGCAACCTACATCACTATTTCTGAATCACGCGGCACGTTCGTGGATGTGGAGGGTGCGTGCGTTTGATGATTTTGGCACATGTTCAGGGATTTCATGACATTACAACAACAACCGCAGACTCTTCCCCGTCGTAAACTTACACACATTACCTCCTTGCTCTGACCTTTCCTCTCCTTACAATTTTAGCAACGGGGGAAAGCTCATCCTACTTTCCTATGGATGAAAGCGGGAGCTAAATCCCTCACAAGTGAGTGTAAACAAGCACACACACACTCACGTGACAGATCTTTCCTTTCTTCCCAACAAGGCTGGTAATCGGATGCCCCGGATGCCCCTTGCCATCCCTCATTACCCAGCATTCCTGAGGGCCACATGCCGAGGGCGCGGCAGAGAGACTGGCGCGAGGTTGGCGCGGGGCCAGGTGACAGTGATTGATCCGATATGATTGATGGCTACAGCTGATGCACCAGCTCTGTTTTCAATTGTTCTACGATCTGGCACTTCACACCTTGTAAAAGTGCTTCGAGCGTCGGGACGAGTGAGGGTGAGCGGTGCCGGAGGTAGACAACGGGCAAGTGTGAAAGGTTGCGACGCGGCGGAACGTGAGGAAGGACTACCCGTCGTATAATTCAAAAACTGTCGGATTGAAAAAAAAACAGGGCAGCTGTCAACGTTTAGCGGCGCTAGCGTTGTCTTTTTACAGGACAAAAAAAGGACATAGTGCTTACAACTGTCAACCAGATACGTTGCCTTTTTTTTTAAAGGGCAGGAGTCTCAGTGCATGGAGAACCATTTGATCCACCGGCTGTAATCACCCACCAACATTGTGACCAGTTCATTCTAAGAGGGCACTGAAAATAAAAGATCATAATTGTTTCCGTGTTAAATGGAAATACGCGCTCCCTCGTCCAAAGGGATCTTGGCTAAATGTTTAGCCGAGGTGAACAGGTGGCACCTTCACCCCCCCAAACCCCTCCACCCCTCCACTCCACAGCTCCACGCATATAGCTGAACTGCTTTCGGCGTTTCTGCCTGGCGGCCAGGGCCGAGCTGCTTTGTGTCCCGGCGGGGAGGCGTCCTATCGGGAGGCGCCGGGAGGAGCCGGGAGGAGCTCCGCGGCGCGCCAACCGAGGAAAGGAAAGATATAAAAGCCTCGTGGGTGACCTTCTGGGACACCAATAGCTGTTTGCCCTTTACTGCACTGCTGTGCTCCCATGTCGTGTCAGTGGAAACAAAAGGAAGAAGGCTTCGGGAGTCATTCAGCTTGATATCGACCTATCATGCGATTTAGCAAATTTAGGCAGACGTCGACAATCATTGTGTGCAATACGTTGGGAGGATACATTTGGCGGACATTATAACCCAATTGAAAAGACATTCCAGGCCTCTTTGCACTGAGCGATGTGTGCGTGGCTGCTCAGGGACTCAACCAGACACTGATGTTAGACTGAAAAACGACTCTGGCTCTGACGTTGTTCACCAGTAGACATCGTTGAGCAAGAAGAGTCTGTTCTATGTCCAGCTCATAGTCAGAGGAGAAAAAAAAAAAAGGTTGCCACGTTCGGACAGACATTTTCTTTTCTGCAGTTTAAATGAGAATCTAAATATGAAACATATAGATGTTGATTCGGTCCCTGTCCCTTTGACCTCCCTCACTGAGTGTTACGTCAACGTTTTCTCTCGGTTCCAGATAAGCTTTAATGCCGGAGCTCACAGGAAGGAAAAAGGTTCTTTATGGAGTATTTCATCTCCGTGGCCACAGACCGGTTATGGAGTCAGGAGTTGATCGATTTGTTTCCCCTAAAGATCCTCGGTTGAGTGGGATTGGTGACAAAGCCGTGGTTCTGTTTATATGGGCCCCCGGTGACCTGAGGGTGTTTGAGCAGCCCTTCGGGGGCCAGTGATCAGAATGCTCCGTGTTATAACCGTGAGCACCATGCAAGGGGTTAAGACTCGGTCGGCCCGCGAGGGCAACCTGCCACCTCTCATGCCAATCAATCACTACCTGAAGCCCACCGTTCAATCGAGACAAATCCGCTCTGTAAACACAAGTATTCCTTTTTCTTCATCTTTCCTGTCAATGCTTTGTAAAAGCAGATACGACATCCTTCATTGTAAGATGTTCACTCTCTAAACTGCAGCTTCCTGCTTCAAGAATTCTTATCTTAAATATTTTAGAAACTTCAGTTCAGACCATCAACATGTTATTTTATACACAGCTTGCATCTAGGACTTTTGTTAAATGGGTGATTTAAGGTAGCGCTTATTATTTTGACATGGAAGAGTGTTAACTGAGAATTTGAAGTATGTGCAGTAAATATTACATGTGTCTTTGCTGTGACATTTGATAACAACAACAGCAGTGCGAGTTTACACATCAGATGTGTCGTGTTATTGCATGAATGTCTACTTCAGGTTCACAGCTGCAGTATCTTCGAATCCCGGATTTATTCCATAATAACGTGTGTATCTTTACACTGATAATGCTCATATGGACGGAGTTAGTTTTTGGAATAATGCCACAAAGGAAAATTAGACGAGAAACAGGTTGTGTTCAAACATCTATCAGTTTAATCTGCAAATCATAGTTGAGTTCTGTCACCTAGAAACAGAAAGTATCTAAATGATCTATAAGTACACGTGCGTTTTGTATTCTAAGCCACATTCACTGTTGCATTGTGGGATTCAAGTGGTCCCATTCCTCAGCTACACAATCGCTTTCTGTCTTTCCTAAACAATCACACGTCTTACATTTATAACTCTGAAGTCTGTCAATATATGAGGTTGAGTCAAAGGGCCGTCGACCAATAAGGCACTTCTTTTGTGTTAATAGAGTAGCATACGAGAATATGGTTTGAATGAACGAGGGAGCGTTAAAAGGGTTCTGGCGTGAATGTTTGTCCGGCCACACATGCAAAATGAAGTCATGTGTTCCACCAGGGATGCGCCGCGTTTGCGTGATCCATCACATCAGGCATTATCAGTCACATAATGAAGGCTTTGGTTCCACTCCCATGCTTTCCTTTCTCTCACACTACTCAGACGAACCCCCCCCCCCCCCCCTCCAAAAAAACCTTCCTCCGCCCGCCACCACAAATAATAAACTATCTCATCCCTTTTTCATTACACAAGTATTCCAACACTGGCGTAGCCTGAAGGTTAGCGAAGCTTTCATGTGACCGGAAGGTCGCAGTGTCTCAACCTGCCCGTGTTGTGATGTCACTGCTGCAGGCCCCGCGTGGGGGCACTGGATGAATACGACCTGCGTCAAAGTGCCCTTGAGCAACACGGAAAGTTAGTGTTGGCTCCACTGCCGCGGCCGATATATATATATATATATATATATGATGTGTGTACTTAAAACGAGACCTGTTGTGAATACGTCTGCGAAGGACGCAGTTGCGTGAAACGCTCTGTGACAAGATTCAACCCTTCCAATTTCATCCATCAACAAAAGGGGCTTTTGCGTCAAAGCCAATGTGTTTCCTGTTAGCCGAACACCGTTCGTGACAGCCCTGCGATTAATTGAAACATTAGAGAGAGGGGGGCGGAGTGCTCTGGGGCTCATGTGGCCTTGGTCGCATGCACTGCAGTCCCTACAACACACGGAAAGCACGAGCTATCCAGCGGGAGCTTAGCCTAGCCGCGGGCTAGCTTTCCTCCCTCACGTGGGGTGGGGGGGGGGACCAGATGTAACTTTGTACTCAGCATTAGCACTTGAATCATGTCGAGGCAGCCGGCGCGGAAGTGACGAGGTCATCGTTATGCCGTGCGTGGATTCTTTTGGCAGGCTGCTCTTCAGTCTTCAAGTAATAAATACTGTTCAAGTGGACATGAAAGACCCGACACAGAGGGTCGCCGGCTTGTTATATGGCGCTATGTAGATATATAGTATATAAAGTATGGAAAGTGGGAGTGGAGTGGTGGCAGGATGGGTGTGATGAGGAACCCTCCCGAAGCCAAAAGATTAGAGGTTAGGTTTCAGTCTCAGCTCATGTGTCCTTCAGCGAGACATTAAACAGCCAGCGCAAATCCACAATGGATTATTTAAAAGCTCCCAGGTCAAATAGTTTCAATCTTAGCATCATTTGTGTTTGCTTCTTTGGTTTATTTTTTTCACATCATTATTTGTTAGGTTTTCCAATTAAATAATGAAAGCCTTTGCTGAAGTACGAGTAGACATGTTTGTTTCTTGAGTTGAAATCTTTTATTTCCTGCGATCCATCTGTGAGGCTTCAGGCCGTGCTGGCCTCTTCCTCGTGACGCTCTCTGCAGTTCATCTGTGAGCAAATGTGTCCGTGCATCTGTTGTGACGAACAACCGAAGCGCTGCGCTCTCTATCTATCGATCTATTATCGAGCGTTTCCATGAAACTAAAGACAAGCTTTTATTTAAAACCGTGACAAACTGCCACGACTCTAATTTCTAACATTTGCAGGACTTCTTTTATTTATTTCTCTTGCAAAAGTCATTAAGCAATGGTAGTCATGTCTTTGTGCCACGGAAACGGTTGTGCGGCATTTACGGCGTGCCAGGGGTCAACGGAGCCCGCCTGGAGCAAACCGACGTGTCAGTCAAAAGACGTACTGAGAAATAGTCTTAAGCATTATTTATGAGGCCGGCAACTGCTCTTGCGATGAACTGTGGCATCACCTAAGCTCAGCCAATTAAGCTTTTATTTGCAGCAATGTGGCACCTTGCACATCAAAGCCGTCTGCCCGGTATTCTCTTCACCTCCGGCAGCCTGCAGTTAACTGCAATGATCTGACGGCAACACAAAGAAGGTTGTGACCGGGTGCTCTCTGCCGGGACAGTAAACTTGCGCCGCAACCTCGACAACAGTTGCCGTGCCCTTGAGCAACTTGGTAAACCCACAACCAACCAGTAGCGTTGGCAAACGAAATGTGTAATCTGGGCCGTATGGAGGTAAACCGAAGCTGAACATTGGACAAAGCACATGAAGTCATGTTCTGGATCGTTTTAAGATGTTCTGTCCGCTCAGTGCCGGCCCAAGCCTCTTGGGGGCCCTAAGCAGAATTTTATTTGGGGGCCCCCCTCCCACCACGCACAGTCGCCTGTGCTAGAAGATTATTGGCACAAATGTCACGCTATACTGTTATAGCAAAAATTCTAAACGAATACAGTGAGGTTATAATACAAAACTAGGGCTGCTTGCAGCATAAGCCAACTAAGCGGCTGCTTGGGGCCCCCTGGCCGCTTAGTTCGCTTATGCCTTGGGCCGGCCCTGTGTCCGCTTATGAAGTGTGACTTGAATCACAGCAGATAACAGTGGTTGAGTCTCGGTGTGGGTTTGTTTCCCGTTTTATTTTGTAGTTTCCTGCCTCTCGTTGTACCTGGGGTCGCGTTGCCCCCTGTGATTGTCTGCGCGTGCCTGATGGTTTCGGCTGAAGAGAAATGGATTGGAAAGTATTTCATTAGCGTTTCTCCCGTGTTACCGAAATGACGTCAGGTTTTACTGCAATGCTTCCATTTGCTTGTTATAGGTGCAGATTTTCAGTTAGGATCAGCAGATAAATATGTATGTTTAAATGTCAAACTTTTGTTTTATCCAAGTTAAATCAAGGTGCGGCTTTAAAATCACAGGCGTGAGAGGCGTTAACTCGGTGGAACTGGTCTTGGCAACTCAGTTGCAAAGATCAGAAAGCCACATTTTCCCTCTGGGATCAAAACGGTTATGTTTTCTAACTATGCTGTCACTTAGATACGTCAGCAGGCAGAAGCTTTGATTCGTTGCATTGTTAAGGGAAAGCCGCCGCGGGGGGATTTCACTTGAATGGGACAGGAAGCTCCTTTCAGACTGACAAGCACAAACAAGATTTCTGATCGGCCGAAAAGCAGGAAGTTCTGAAGCGACTGACTTCCTGAAACTCCTCCGCTGTGCCAGGTGACGTCTGCTCCACCTGTGGCGTGCGAGCACAGTTGTGCCGTGTGGGTGTTCCGAATTACGCGAATAAGAGCAGCCACTGGAGCAGTCAATGGAAAATTGAGGAAGCCCTGAAGCTCTTGAGGTTTTCTTGTTCCGCAGCAAGTTGGCAGTTTAATTAAACGGCCTTTAACTCCTCAATATTTTCCCAGTCAAATCATCCAGTTACACAAAGGCTACATTAAGGAGCACAACATGCATTTGAATAATGTGACAGTTACAGTTGAATTGCAGTTGCGCGTAATGTGATTCGTCACTCAATATAATGTTGTGTGTTTAGACTGTCATGAGATTAGATCTTTATGTATCAGAAAACCTCAATTTAAGGAGGTTGGTTTGAAATCATGGAGACAGGTTAATGATAACACGTTATCATGGTTCCACCTTGTAAACTCGTAATTAGTTATCCAAAATGTCTTTACTGTTCTCTGAACTCACTGTCCCCCTTTTTAAGACTTTTTTTTTTTTACAATTTGTTGTGTACAAAGCAGTTCAGAAACCCAGGCCCTTCACTCACTTACACGTGCTGCATGCTGTGTAATTTGAACTATTTTCTAGACAAAACATATAAACTGCATAATAATATCATTGTAATTATTTTTTATATTATTTATTCACGGACCCGACCAGACACGCAATCTTTTCTCTAAAAATCATATTTTAGCTTTTATCCATTCCAGGCCCAAAAGTAAATAAATATAACTCAATTGATGAAATATACAATACTATCATATATTTGGGCTCGTTCTTACCTGCGCCATTTGTCTCACCACCTGATTTATTCCGCTCAGGCTGCACCGCCGTTGTTTTCACAGGAATCCAAGCCGGCAGTGGGGAAAGAAATAGTGAATAGGTGCACCTTTAATCTCCCTCATCCTGCTGTTAGGCCAGGGTGTGTCCCCCGGTCGGCTATAATAGTCTACAATGAGAAGCTTGAGTAAACACAATCAATGGGAGATACTAGCATATGCACCACAGAGACTTCAGAACCCCCCCAGCCCCGCCTCAAAACCCCCTTTACTCCCCCCTCTGTGTATTCAATTACACACCTTTGTGGATTGCAGGCAAATTACATCCTGAGACAAAGGTATTGATGCAATACTACATTTGTGGAGCAATAACAGGTAAAGAAAACGGGGTCCCCCTGCTTCCCCGTCTCCCTCTCTGCCTCCCTGCCTCTCGCTCGGTGCACACGGCCCCTCCATGCTCTTTTACTCCTGGATTACAATCTCTTCATCCATTATTAATGAAGTTAAACTACTAGTGGCATGCTGAATGTGCTGCATGGGAGATTTGTAGCTAATCCAGCGCAAAACAGGCCTAGTCACATAATGAAGGGAAAAAAAGCACAAATGTCAACAGTTTCACACTGGCACTGGATTAGACGCCCCCCCCCCCCCCCCCCCCCCCCCCCCCCCGCCCCCTTCACACACACACGCACACACACCAACACACCTCATTCACACACGGCCTGCTTTCTGTCCTCCACGCCACTATAACACCTGTGCATGCACACACACACACACACACACACAGTAAATATCCAGCATGAAGAGGTACATGTGCACAAACGCCCGCCTCCCGTGCGTCAGGTTTTTCTGGGACTTCCACTCACTGGAGCACCGCGGGGGAGGCAAAGGCCAAAGGGCGGCTCCGGTCGGCGTGCGGCCTCCGCGAGGAGTGGCGCTGGCTCCGGCGTTTCTCCCAATGAGCCGCGCACACAAAGCGTCGCGACGAAGACGACGGGGACGCGCGCTTACGGGCGGTGCGAGTGGGTGTTGACCTGTGCGCTCCATGAAACGCCACAACGGATCAGAACACGGGACGTGACACCAGCATCCTGATTTCAGATTAGACGCCCTCCCTCCTCCCCCCATTTCTCCTCCACCGGCTCTCTGTCTTCATAGCGTTGAGGTCCTTTATCTTCCTCTTGAAGGTGCTCTTTTGGCATCTGCGTCTTGTTTTCTTAAACAGCCTTTAAAATTGATCAAAACCTCCAGTGTTGAATTTGCATTCCAACACCGAATCGTCAAAAATACACCCTTTGTCTTTTGTAACCTGATTTTCCATTGCGTTTTCCCTTTTTCATTCAGTTTGCTGACATTCTCTGCTGGGACACTGGAAGACTTCCAAAGACCATGTCCTCATTTTAAGTCCCGTCTTCAATCGCTGTCACCTTTTTTTACTGATCATGTAGTATAGATTCTCAATGCACAATCTTAAAACCGTTTCCAGACCGTCAGAACACAGCTAGAACCCCAGAAGTACTTGATTCCGATGTGTGGGAACTAATGCAACCGCTCCCTCCGAGCCGCTTTCTATCATGTTGACGTTATTGCCGGTTCCAAACCTCGAGTTTGGCTATTTGGCCGCCGCCATCTTGGCTTGGATGAACCAGTAAAACTTAATTTACCAGGACTGCGGAGGAGTGACGTAGGGACGTCGATTGCGGCTCTGGTAACGTCACCGGCCTGTCAATCACAAGCTAGCCACACCCTAAATCCTGCCCCGCTCTACGGTCTATTTGACTCTGAGACTTGAGACACATATTTACAATCTTTACTTCTCATAGACTTATACGGACTTCTTCATGCAACCAGAGACGTGACTTCCTGCACTTATGACGACAGCAACCCTTCCTAAATAACCTCT
Organism: Apeltes quadracus; assembly: GCA_021346845.1. Lineage (NCBI taxonomy): Eukaryota > Metazoa > Chordata > Actinopteri > Perciformes > Gasterosteidae > Apeltes > Apeltes quadracus. Next base: position 1,533,703 of record CM037920.1, read on the forward strand.
GTCATCATTTATGTGTGTATGTATGTGACATAAATATATACTTATATATATACTTTAGAGAGATGGTTATTTTTTGCCTCCCAAATAGAATTGTGCAACTTTTATTTTACACATTTCATCCATCTCACTCCAGCTGCTCTCTCTCTCTCTCTCTCTCTCTCTCTCTCTCTCTCTGCCACAGTAGACCAATTAGCACTAAGCTGATTCCAGTTGTGACCTTCGGTTCCACCTCCGGTCTGCTGACAGGAGAGTTAACATGTAGCTGAACTGTTTTACATGTTATCGACGGGGTGGGAGGCATCATAGTCATTTTATCACACCAATTTCATTCTTGGCCGATTTCCCCTCAGGCAGGTTAGTGGCAGCGTCCCATTGATTTTTCATGTAATTGATCAGAGACCTGCTCGAGCAATTTATTGGCCCGCTCGCACCTGTGATTAAGGCTGAGGCTGCATGTGTTTATGCACCGACGATTGCTTTCCCCAAGATCACATGTGCCATTAAAAAACAAAGAGCCGCCCGTCTGGCTGTCAGCGTAATGAATGGCGTCCAAGTCTCAGGGACGATTTTAATCATGCTTGACCAAAGCCATGTTATGTCCAAAGTCAAGAGGAATGGAGACGGGCTCGACTGACTGACCGGCAGCGACAGGAGTTGATGTGTTCACATGAAAAACACAGACCAGAGTGTAATTCAAAGTAATTGTTATTCATTTGAAGCCGCCTCTTGCATGGGATTAATATTAGAGCAGTCGGGTGGCCAAAACCACAATGACATCAGCCAAGCGTTTTCTTTGGAAGCCGAGGAGAGGATAATTACAGAAGAAGACAAAGACGAAGAGCCGAGTGCTTTTTAAATATACACCATGGCAGCCGGGCCCGTCGGGGAGGGCGGCGGGGGGGGCGGGGGGGGGTACAGTCCTTTTACTGGCCTTCACTGGCGTATGGCGGGCTGAACCACAAGCCGTGCTGCTGCTGCTGCTCGCCGTTGTTGTAGCTCATCTCCCTTTGGTGCTGTGACAGAGCGAATAGTACGGATCAGGCACAAAGCCGCTCAACAAGCTCGAGAGCCGTCCGAGAGCCACCCTTTTAATTTGGTTAATTTGCAGGCAGCTCTTTTGCTAGCAGCGATCTTGGAGTGATTTTTTACAAAATGAAATGCGGGATCGTTCTGCCTTAAAGGGAAAAGTTCTGTTTCTCTTCCTCCTGCTGCTTGCACCCACAATACAACTGTATTCTCAGTATTTACAACACATCAGCAGCATGTGACACCAATTCGGCTCAAAGTCGAACACGAGGCGACGTGTGTGTGTGTGTGTGTGTGTGTGTGTGTGTGTGTGTGTGGGGGGGGGGGGGGGGGGGGGGGGGGGGCGGTCCGGCTGGTTTCACTGGGAAAGAGCCTCTCTGAATAATGGAACCACTTCACATCTGCAATACGAGAGCTTTCCAGTGCGACCACACAATGATACAAAGGCTTTCAGCCTATTGGAGACAAACCAGGGACAAGCTAGTTTTTATTTTGCTTTACATCAACTCAACGCGATGCAGAGGATACAAATGCAAGAAGACTTTTTTCATCGATTGGCAATGCCTTTGCTTAATAATTTCACAATACCGCTAAAAATGTTCAAGCAAAGAGTCTTTTATTATTTTGTATTCTGAGCGAAGAGGCTTCAAGACAGCTCTATTCAATCACATTCGTCAGGCCTTAATACATATAAGGAATTGTGTTTTATGCATCATTAAGTGCAGTCGATTGTAAGATAATATGTCTGTAACCAGAATGCAAAATCTGCCAATTTCAAATATGGGTTCAAAATAAACAGATTTGCTTTTTATACTTAAAAATAAAAGTTTTAGATGGTGTGTGTGTGTGTGTGTGTGTGTGTGTGTGTGTGTGTGTGTGTGTGTGTGTGTGCGTGTGTGTGTGTGTGTGTGTGTGTTGGCAGTCCATCCCCTCTTTAATGTGGAGGCTTGCTGATACTCATGGAAAGAGTGTTTGAAAGTCCTCTCCCAGCACGCCAGAAGGGGCAAAAGTTGAAATGTGCCACTGTATTGACGCTGGGGGTGGGGGGGGGGGGGTGCTCGTTAACAATCTGGAGAGGACGTCAGAGGAGCAGGTCACCCCGTTTCTCACATCACAGCCCCATCAGAAATTCTTTCAAGTGTCCTTCTGCGTCGCCAAAGATGACAACGGCGAATCGATAAGCGCTTGAAATGAAAAGAAGCCGCCGGTTCGCCCCCGAGGCGAAAGACTTCATCCCCGCCCGCCTCCTCTGAACTTCAGGCGTTCCTCTGCACCTTTCCGCGTGAGAACCAGCAGCCTCTCCACGCAATCCTTTCTTTTCTCTTTGTGTGAGGAGGAAAGAGGAGAATACTGCCGAACCATCACGCGTCTCCAGACGCACGCTCAGCCTCTTTTTCCTGCGGGCGGGGGAGGCGTGCACGATGCTTAGCTCGCTTTTTGCGTGTGCACGCGTGCACACATTTGCCTCGCTCTACGCGCGTGTGCCATAACACAACGTCTGCTATTAAAGCGCACGGGTTCACGTTTTGAAGAAGCGAGATGTCTTAAATATATAATTATTTAGAATTGTTTGCTTCTTTCTGCACGCACGGGTGTTTACGCGGGTGGGAAATGAATAAAATGAGGCCTTCGTTGGGCCTTTTGTAGCAGACGATCCAATCAGCTATAAACAACCACGACGCTTCTTTGAATTCCTCCTCCGTGAGGCCGCAGTGCGCGTTCATCACTCCACCTTCGGGATACAAGTATTCAAAGCATTCCTGGTTCACCGGATTCTGTCTGGGGGGGTGGAGCGGTGGAGGGTGCGCTTCTTTTGCTTCAGTGTCCCCTATTGCCTGGATATTCCCGTGTGGACGGGCGCATTAATTAGCGCTTTAATGGGAGTATGACTAAAAATGTAAAAGACGGATTAGGCGCGGGGAACGCGGGCCCCGCGTCCGGTCGGCTTGTTCTCACTCAGGATGCGAATGGGGGGGGGGGGGGGGGAGATCAAGCTGTATCTAACGAAATGGATCTATAAAGAACATTTGCATCCAAGCCAGCTGTTCACTTCATATGCACGTAAATCCGCCACCCGAGCGCGTCGTGTCGCCCCGGAGGGGCCTCGTTTAAATACGCTTGTTTTTCCTGTCGATATTCCAAAAAATACGTTTTTAAATGCGGTAAATTGTGTTATAATCATTGCCCATAATGGTCAAACAATGAGCTTATTAGAGTACTAATTAGTCTCTAATTTGCTGGTTATAATGGGCTGGAATCCGTATCTCGTACTTTAAATACTGTATTTCTTTCAGTGGCCTCCGTCACGCATCCCGGGTTAGTGCTGTTTATTTAACGCGCACACAGTTTAGATAATAACCAGCCTCGTTGTTTGTTGTAAATTGCAGGTTGCGGTTCGTGAAATGAAGCATTACGCTGTGTGCGTGTTTTGCATGGCTGCACCTCAAATGGTGCAACGTTTCCGTGAACGCACCAGTGGCTGACGGGCACAGCGGGTTTTTGTTGTGTGTTTAATCACACGCGCGTCTAAGTGCCATCCTGCATTTTTGTTTGAATGTTGTTGGAAGTTCTGAGGCTCCAAGTTTGCCCTCCGCTCGATTGCACAGACGCACACATACACACCTCTTTTTTAAAAAAAAAAAAAGAGGCGCGCGCAGACACACGCGCACGCGGGTTCCCTCTGTGAGCTCAAAAGAAGGAAGGGAAAAAAATGCGCCGCTGCTGGAGCGTCTTTCGAGGGGGGAAAAGTTGAGGGAGACAGAAGAGGACGAACCAAGGGGACACTCGGATGAACGCGCCTCCTCCGCTGCTGTAAACACATGCTTATTTATGCGCGTACGTGAAACGGTCCTAAAAGGTCGCGCTGCGTCTCTTTCCCGTTCTCGTTTTGTTGAGACACCGTAACGGGGGGAAGCCACATCCACGCGAGGCTCACATTTTCAGGACAGAAAGTCGAGGCTTCGTGGTCGTCACCATTTAAACGCGATCACTGGTGCCCGAAGCGCGTCTGGACGCTGGAATTTATCCCTCCGCCACGAATTAGACGGCAACGGCAGGGAAAGCCAAACTCCAGCGGCGTCTACAGCTGGTAAGTGCATCAGAAACACCCATGAAGACTGAGATGCGTTTAGTTTTGTCCTGTTTTACGGTGGGGAGTGGGGGGCGGGGGGGAGTGGGGGGTCTGAATCGGCCCGTGGAAGAAGTGATGTGAGGGCCGGGTTCGGCTTCCAGGTCGGCGGATGATAATGGTGCATCGTTAGAGGTGATGGAGTGTGTGGAAATGAAAAAGAAGTGGGGTAAACCACGCCTTGGGGTCCTGCAGGGATGAAAGTGTTAAACATCGATTAAAGTGTCAGAGAAATTAAACATTTTCGCAATCACATCCTGTGGCTCGCCATGTTTTATAAATGACGACGCAACGCTTAAAAAGTCCTTCATGCTGCAAAGCTAAATTGAAATGATCTGATGAAAAACAGTTCAGAAGTTTTCATTTCAGATTCCCGTTTTTTTTTGCAATATTGGGAGGGGGGCAGTGTGTCCGTGTGGGGAGGAGGTTGGGGGGGGGGGAGGGGTGCGACGTTCACGGTCTCACGCCTTCAATTAATACAGCACCATATGGTGGAGGTTAGTTGCTTCATCTCCCGGTAAGGCCGCAGTCTCGGGCTCTGCTGTGTTCTTTTCCAAGGGAAGCCGTAGTGAGGCAGCGGCAGCTTCGGGCGCGCCCGCGGCCTCACGCACGTCCGCCCTTCAACTGCACACGCTGCTATTTATATTCTTATATCCATATATTTAATTACGACGAAACCACTCTCACAGCATCATTGGGAAATATTAGACGTTTTATATTAGCTGGCCTTCATTCTGAAAGCTACGGGTTAAATAGAATAAATGCATATCTCAATACATTTTTGGCCCATAGTATTTGACGAAATTAGTGCAATTATATCGATTACTTTGGCAAAAATGTAAAAATATAAAATTCTCTTTTTATTTTCAGAATATGCATCTCCTACCTGTTGAGGAAGTGCAGGGTTTTAATTGCAAATCTTCAGCAACAACGGGGAAAATATCGAACATAACATTTGTACAATAAAAGGTATCCAACTATTCTTAAAAAGTAAAATACGATACAGTAAAATGAATAAATAACACGAATAATTTCAGCCAGGCATTCTGAAGTAACGGAAAGAGCCGTTATTCCACCCCGCTGATTAGGCAGCGCAGTCGTATGCAGTGACCTTACACCTCACAGCCTTGACCCCCACTATCTCATTCTGCAGTGGGGAAAGAAAAGGTGTGCCGGTACACGACGTACAATTTAACCTCCAATAACGGCCGCTTCTGAATTGGGGAAAAAGAACAACAACCTCACAGATGATGTAGAGCAGGTGAACAGAATAACTGGGGAAATGGTGACAGCATGACTGCATGCAAATTCCCCCCAACTTGAATTATCCATAAGCAAACAGTGCGAGCTGGGCTAATAAAACCCCATCTGTGTAACTTCATATCGAGGTAGTATGAGGGCTGCGATAATGAATTTTGTAATATCCCACCGACAGACATCTCAATCAGACTCTAATCCCGTGATTTTACTACGGAATCACTCCGCTTCCAACTGCAGCCTCCACCGGAGAGAAAAGAAAAAGGACATACACAAGAACCGGCTCATCGAGGACAAGGCAGCTTTTATTCCAGCTGCACAAAGTATTACTTTGGAAAAATATAAAACAATACTTGAAATGTTATAAAATTAAGCTTTAGGCAATTTATCTTGCTCGATAATTTGTCTGGAAAGAGAACCCGTCAGAAATGATCTTGTTTCCATGATTTGACTCCGGGTAGGTTTGACATGTGATGCTCTCCATCTCCCAAGACGGGGGAAATCATATTTTAATTAAATAACAATTTTAGGAAAAAAAAGACAATAACGACAGATTCACCCCGGAATGAAAATTCACCTTCTTAAAATGTAGCAGTGTGCACTGAGGCGGAGATCTCAATTTCACTTTCACTTTTTTCGAGCATCTACGCGAACAAGAGTCAAATATCTGTATTTTATTCATTTATTGCATTTGGAATGTTTTCCTCAAGAACAGCAGCGTTTTAACACAAGACAAGATCTTCTTACACACGAGTTCAGAAGGAGGCTCGGATGCTGCTGAACCACACCGCAGGTTATTTGCAGAATGAAATACTCATCGTGGCTCTTTTGTCTGTTTTTCACAGAAGCGTTTTCCTCAAATTGCCATAATGGACTCACACTGCCGCAAACTCGCCACCACCTGCGCGCAAATCGGTGAGTATCTCCTCCATCATCCCTGCCGGCCGCGCAGCGCGCACACGTCACAGAAATGATGAAATATCATCATTTTGGATCGACTTATTATTACAATTGTAAATAAGGATTATGTTTCTATTTTATTCCATTTAATGGAGATAAAACTCCTATACGGGCTTGTAACCTTGTGTAATGTAACGGCTTGTGTGTGTGTGTGTGGCTTTCTGAAACAGATTAGATATGTATTATACAGCTCGATGTTTAATTTAAAACAGTGGACAAAGACGGATGTCTTCATCTTAAATCATGATTTAATTTAATCAAATAAGTGAACAATGCTGACATTGTCTTGAGCTCAAGTGAGCCGATTTGAGATTTCTTAGAAACCAGTTCGGTAATTAAAAATGGAAAATTACTTTGATTCCTCTAAAACATTTTTTCCTTGTATTCTTCAGATTTTGAACAGTTAAGATACAAAAAACGGCTATTTTAGCGGACTCATTCAATAGATGTCACTAGTTTGTTCCAACATATTAGGCCTTTTTGTGGGTCGGCGTGGAGGGGCCATTTGTGTGTTTGCTGTCTTACAGGGACACCTGCTGGTCCAACGTGGATCTGCACTTTTCAAATCACAGGATTGATAATTTGCTGTAATTAGAAGATGGACGATTATGCACGTTTTATCATGGCCTTTACTTAATAAAATAGCTGCCAGTTGGCAACAAAAAAAGATCGTTGTTGTACAACTACAAAACCCCTTTTTATTAACTGTGATTCAATTCGCATTAAATACAAATACATTTTCCTAAATAACATCTGGGAAATAAAACACGGAAAGGCTCCTTTGCTTGACAAAGTCAAGTCAGGATTTATTAATTATTGTCCAACGATGCGGGGAAAAGACACCGGGTCTGGTTAGGGTCTAAACGAATAACCAATAACTCTCATTCCGTCTCATTTAGCCGACACTGATGGGCCAATATGTGGCGGGGGGGCGGCTGCACCCTTTGGAGGGCCATCGATTAGGAATAATAGGATATCTAAAATAACAATAAATAAATAAATCACACGGGAGGTGCTTGCAAAATGCCAACTGTTTTGCTGTAATATATTCAGCGCTCACTACATGTATAATGAAAGCCAATTCGTGAGGAGGAATGAGTAATCTGGTGTCTCCTTAATCCTATGTAAAACGCCTTGTCGTCTCCCCCTATATTGACTGAATTGCTAATTAATGGCCCTCACTGGCGGAGGCCTATTGCACGCAGTAATCCGCAGAAGAGCGATACAGCATTCAGAAGGTAGAAATGAAGAGGAAACCGATAATCCACTTCAAATTTCGTATTACAACACGGCGGGCAGAAAAAAGGAGCAAAAGATTGTTCGCTGCTAAACAACACATGGAAAATATTGGTTTATTGTCGTTATTTTTGATCAAAGTCAAGCCTTATTTTTAATCGCAAAACATTTTTTTTTTCAAATCAAGTGAACCTAATACACACGATATTAATTATTAGTATTATTATATGAGGACTAATACAATGTATAACAGCTCTTGGTTTTACAGTTTATCTCATTAAAGTATATAATAACTATAAATCCATTACGATTAGATGGCGCGCGAATGAAGTTGTGCATCGTGTTGATTGAGACGATCCAAACAAGGTTTTATTGCTCCGTATGAGGAGCGATTGGCTCCCTGTGTTTAATAAAGTCTCTCCCGTCCTGCGGAGTGCGCGTGCGCGCTGCACGCAGTCTATGGTCCGCTGGTATTTATATATCGGGGGGGGCTTCCACGGGATCAGCCACGCATCTTCTTAACGGCGACAAGTCCAAATGTGCTGGCTGGATGGAATAAGAAAAGAGGCCGGAACATAATCGATATTCAATGTCATTTTCCACATGTGTAAATCCAGTAATTGGCGTGTGGGTGTGTCTCCACCCCCCCCCCCCCCACCCTCCCTGCATGATGAGTCCATCACTTCAACCACCTGTTACTCAGCTGCCCCCTCGCCACCCACTCACCTCCTCCTTGAAAATGAAAGTCGCATTTGTTTGATTAGACGTGTTTATTTACCGCATGAACGCGTAAAAATCTTTGGGGATTTATAGGTTAAAAAACAAATTGCCGTCGTATCGGCTGAAACTCATTAAAAGTCCCCCTTCAGAAATTCTTAGGCAAATGAGAGTCTTATCAGATTAAAAGAAACTCTACAGGAGTGCTGGCCGGGAACGGAGAGGGACCGAGTTAAGCACCCAGATGAGGTAATCCGCCGTCAACAAGCCGAGTGCGCGCGGTGAACGGGGGCCGCGGCGGGGTTGATTTAATGGATATTTGAACCTTAACTCAGGGGAGGTCAAGAGCATCGTCTCATTTGACAACTCGCATGACTGGCTGCACGCGGGGACGTTCGTGGACACTGAGCCAATTTAAGTCCGTTTGGTCACGTCGGTTCTCGTGTCCAAGTATGGAGATAGATGTGAGGATTATGCCGATAATGCTTAAAGTCGAGGCATTAGTGGTTATTTGTCTTCAGTTCATTTTTAACCACCTTGTCACTTGTCATTTTTTTTTGTTGCACATTTAAAGCCCCGTGTATTTATGTTTTCCCTTTAATCGGATGTCCTTTCACAGCACCAATGCGCGGCAGCGGGCTGCTGTGTTTCATATTCAGTGTGCGTCCCCCTTTTCTTTTCTTTTTGTCATATGGCTCTCAATACAATCCACTCGGTGGCTCGCTTTATCCACACCAAGTCCCTGAGTAAACTCCGGCGACTGAGCCTGCGAGCCGCGCAGCTTGGGCATCAACAGCGCTGCGTCGCTTTGCTGGGCCGCTGGACCCGTCTCATAAGATGAGGCCAAACTGTGTTATTTTCATTTTTATTTGGTCTTGGGCTGCTGCGCGACGGCGACGGAGCGCCGCGGGTACACCGTGCGTCCCATCTCTCTTTACATGCTTTTATTTGGAGGAGGGAAATAAGCGCCTGCCCCGGCATAAACACGTTGGCACACATATCTCGTTTCCGCGAGCTCCGGTTGGTCTGACGCGCCGCCGCGTCCTCTTGGAGGAGCCTGTCGGGTGGGCGGGCGCAACTCGGTGACGTGGAGGTTCTGGGGTGAAGCGCAGTTGGACGATGCGCAGGCAACAGCTGAAATGAAATGAACAGAGAGCCGTGCAGTGCGTGCACGCCTCTGGATCTAATATCACCTACCTGTCCTTGTCACTCTGGTAGTCAGCCGAGGTAGCCGCTGTTTAGCGCCGATGCCAGTATGGCAGCATTCAATGGCCCATTTTAAAGGCACTTTAAAGAGAAAGAAGGCTCCATCGCAGGAGGAAGCGCTCCGCTGTGCGTTTCGTCGGAGAACTGAACACATTCCGCCGACGGACCGCCCGCTCATCGTCGCTCTGCCGGAGGGACTTACCCAGCGTTTGACAGCCGGTTTTGCGATCTTCTACCAATGAACTCTATGAGGGATCCATTAAACATAGACCATCACCACGTCACCGGGAATAAACTTGCATCCGCGCACCCCACGGCTCTGGCGATGGCCTCCACTTTGCAGCCGCTGCAGCGGTCCGTGGACTCTAAACTCCGGTTAGAGGTGCACACGGTGTCGGACACGTCCAGCCCGGAGTCTGTCGGTAAGAGCCGCACGGGATGCAGATGTTCACAGCCTCGCGCCGCAGATGTCATCTTGACATCCAACTAACGCCGGCTCTCTTTCATACGCAAAGGGAGTTTTAACGTGCACGACGGGCGGTTGTGGCTGTCATTTGATTTACCTGTATTTCGTTTTGACAGCTGTGGAAAGTTTCAGTGTAGTGGAAATTAGACACGGTCCAGTCCAAACTAGTGAGGCGTTTCCGTGCACATTATACAATTGAAAAGGCAAATGTACTCCAACGAAATGAATGAATAAAACTAGTAAAATGTGTGTGTGTTTTTTTTAAGTAATTGGGGTTATTTTACGCTCATCCATATCCAAACAGTGTCCAGGATGCAGCATTGCGTTTTGCACTCTCTCTCTCTCTCTCTCTCTGGCACGTAGGCCTGAATCCGCCTGACTCTAACCCAGTCATTCCCTTTCACCTTGACAGAAAAAGAAAAGAACCTGAATAAAAACGACGACTCCTCGGATGACCCTTCCAAAAAGAAGCGGCAGCGGCGGCAGAGGACTCACTTTACCAGCCAGCAGCTGCAGGAACTGGAGGCCACTTTCCAGCGGAATCGCTACCCGGACATGAGCACGAGGGAGGAGATAGCCGTGTGGACCAACCTCACAGAGGCCCGGGTCAGGGTGAGTACTCCCCGGGGTGCAAGACCAAACAATCGGCTGGCTGACCTCTCAACGCCGTGTATTTTCTCATCACGCACGTCGGGAATTTTCATGAAAATAAAGTAGGACACAGTTGTTGATTTTTGGGTGTAGCCTTGGTTTAAACACGCCATTGGTTAAAGCGCAATATAATTATAATGTCTATTCGGCTCAATATTCTGCCAACCCCTCTGCACACGACGCTAAATGTAATAAATCTGTTTAATAAATGGAGAAAAAGCGAACCATTTGTTATGTGTCCATGATGTGCACGTAGAGCCGCGCGCTGTTCACAGTTGAGGCCGTTGACATGTGTCCGCGGTGGCAGATACCAGCCGCGTTCTCCCGCTCGTGTGAAAGAGGTGCAAAGCTCTTATTTTGCCACCGCCGCCTTGGTGCTGCGTGATTAAGGTCAGCGTGTTAGTGGAATACACATCCTCTCCACATTAAGCTGTGCGCAGGGAGCCCGCTGTGTATTCGAAGCGGGATTTGTCTGACGGGGGGGGGAGTGAAGATTCCTGAATAGTGTTTGGATTCGTAGACGTAACACAAATATTTCAACGCGGCACTGACGTTTGAGTTAAAACGCACAGCTGTCGCCATGTGACCGATGCATATAAATCCGTTATTTCTAACCCGCTGGTATTTCCGCTGCCCCGTAGGTTTGGTTCAAGAACCGGCGAGCCAAGTGGAGGAAACGCGAGAGGAACCAACAGGCCGAGCTCTGCAAGAACGGCTTCGGCCCGCAGTTCAACGGACTCATGCAGCCCTACGAAGACATGTACCCGAGCTACACGTACAACAACTGGGCCGCCAAGGGCCTGACGTCGGCCTCGTTATCCACCAAGAGCTTCCCTTTCTTCAACTCCATGAACGTCAACCCGCTGTCCTCGCAGACCATGTTCTCGCCGTCCAACTCCATCTCCTCCATGACCTCCAGCATGGTGCCGTCGGCGGTCACCGGCGTGCCGGGCTCCGGCCTCAACAGCCTCAATAACTTGAACAACCTCAGCAATCCGTCCCTCAACTCGGGGGTGCCCACCTCGGCGTGTCCCTACGCGCCGCCGACCCCTCCCTACGTGTACAGGGACACTTGTAACTCCAGCCTGGCCAGCCTGAGACTGAAGGCCAAGCAGCACTCGAGCTTTGGATACGCCAGTGTGCAGAATCCGGCCACTAACCTGAGCGCTTGCCAATACGCCGTGGACCGACCGGTCTAATGCCCACCTGCACTGCAAACAACACGCACCCCTTAGCGAGTCATTAGAGGCTAGTAGTGGCACTTAACGTGTTATCTTTCTCTAAAAGGCGTGAGGGAACCTGGGAGGTAATTGTGCTTTTGTCATGTGATTTATAGAATTTCTTGATCATGGGGCATTTTCTCGAGAGGGACTCGGCTTTTTCGGCCTATTTCTTCGAGGTATTGCCACTTGAAAATACCCTTACTCCTCATTACTAACCCGTGAGGATATTCCATCCAGTTATTTGGGGGGCAATTATACATTGAGGGTGATTACAAGACCAAATGGCTTGTTATGGTGGTCATTTTTTTGCAGCGTGCGGGAAATCACAAACAGCCGCCACAGGAACAAGAGACTACTACAACTACTTTTTTTTCTTTCTTCATTTTTTTTCTCCAAAAAGGGCACTAAGACGACTGAACCACTGAAAAAAGCTCAACTCCAGAGTCCAACTGAAACAGGAGAATTTAGGTGTATTCCCTCTTCTGAAGAACCCAGGCTTCACACTGCGCCACAGTAAGAAACAAAAACTAAGAAAAAAAAGAAAAAGGCTGGTTTTATTTTTCATATCTCGTCATGAGGTTTTTTTATGTTGGATTTTGGACGTTATTGTTGAGTGTTAAGGTTGTATATATTTGAAGCATCACCTCCTGTTTGTCGAGGCGAATGCGCTATAACCCTCCGGTCCTCTCCAGGTTCAATGTATCAACGCATGTGGAAAAGAAAAGAAAAACCTTAGGAAAGGAATCATGTTTTGCTTGCAAACAAAAAGGGAATGTACATACTAAAACGCACAAGTTGTGTGTTTCTAACATATTATAAATTTATTATTAATGTCTGTGTGAATATCAATTTAGAATAGCAATTCTGGATTCCAAAAAAAAAAAAGCAGCATCAAAAAATGTTCTTGCGACAAAATGATTTGTTTCTTTGCTCTGTGTATACTATTTGGTACGGAATTATTTTCTTTTTTTTCAACATCCAAAAAAACTAATGTGTTTTATTTAATGGAAGTAAATATATTGTTCGAAAACATCCCGATTGTATTGTATCTTTGTGTTGCTGTAGTCAGTTAGTGAGGAGCAAAGCAATGACAAGTATGTCTATAGCCTTCCGATTAAGTGAGGCGCTTGTGCGGCTAATCTATAGAGGAAAACAATGGGCGGCTCCAATACACATAGCAGCGAGATGCTCCGTCAGATTAACTGCTGAATACATGTCTGCCTGCTCAGCCAAGGGCCTCGGCTGCTCGCTGGTGCTTGAAATAACACGCGAATCAACAAACACGGGTCGGACCGCATTACAGTGACACCAGTCCATTAGGGCTCGTTTGGGTCTCCCGGGCTTCGTGTCAGAATACTTTGTGGCTCCCAGAAGGGGGATTAGTAGAGAACCTATTGCAAGCCACCTTAAAAAACAAACACAAATGATTTGATTTAAATATTGCTTTCATTTAAATGATTCTATTGAAAATATCCTGATGTTTCTAAATTAAAATGTTACGTACTTGTTTATCTACATGATGCGTTAAAGGTAACCATAAAATCTAAACAGACAACTTTTGTTCAGACTCTTTTATTTGTTTTGTTCCACAAAGCTAAATTCCCACCATGCCTGACTCCATACCTGCATCTGTTTGCTTTCTTTTGTAGCATTGGCACGTTTTTGTATTATATTGTGCGCAAATGTGCCAAAGCAAATCAAAGCTACGGTGGAAGGAGACTGTGGTTCACAGGCTTGAGCAAACACACACACACACACACACACACACATACACGCACACGCACACACACAGAAAGCCGAGTGAGAGATACAGAGGTATGTGGGCCAGGGAGGGTGTGTGTGTGGGGGTTGGGGGGGGATTGCAGCTTCGCGACCGATGGACACCGGAGAGGAAACACCCAAAAACAAATATATAGACAAACACAATTAGTGGGGCTTTGCGGGTGTTTCGCCGGCTGAGCTGCGGTTATTTTCCAGCCGTAAATGAGTTGTTTGTGTTCATCGTCTATCAAACGACCCTCTACTTTTAAATCAACTTTATTCAAGAAAGGAAAAAAAGTGCGAATTGTTCGCCTGGTCAAGTAGCCGATTTAGGATCTGATGTCATGCTCCAAGAGGCCTCGGGTCGCCTCCCAAGGGGGGTTATTATGATGAGAAATAAATCCGTTAGTCCGAAAAGCTGTGCAAAATAACAAACCCAAGAGAAGCATCCTGCAGCCTGAACTCCTGAACTCGACCTCCGAAATTAGATTTTCTTCTTCTTCTTAAAAAAAGAAGAAAAAAAACCAAGGGGCCCCCTTTTGTTGCACGAGCGTCACCTTTTGATGGAGTCGGTGACGCGCAGCAACAATCAGCGGACAGACGGCGGGATAAGCTGCGGCTGCTGCAGAGGCGAATACGCAAGTCTGCCGTCTCAATACACATCCACGCAGTCTGCGTGGACAGGGGATGGATGAGCTGAGGGGACGCGGCTTCACGGGGAAATGCTCATTTGTCTGAAGCGGCGCAGGACAGCAGACCCTTTGGCCCCGCTCTCCGCTCCTCTGCGGCCCGCGCGAGGTAAGCACTTATTAAAGGGTTTAATGTAGGCTACGTGTTATTCCACAAAGATGGCACATTTGTCCTGCTTATATTCTGCGCACGATTTTGGGCTGAAATTAATATTCTAAAATAGTCTTTCATGTGTCAAACAGGACTCGTTTTTATTGAAGGGAAACATTTTCCCCGGGAATTAGCAAAAAAAACAATAATACCCCTGTAATACACAAAATACACTTTATATGCAGTCTATGTTCCAAAGGGGGAAAAAAATACAATTAGCATTCTCTTGCTTAAGCCTGCCTCCGTTTTCGGACACATAGAGCACACTACTACATCTTAATGGGAGATTTGTTCCACCAGCGGCTTTAGGAAAAATAATCCAGAATGAAGAAACACGGCGAGCCGACGCGCATCTCACCTCCACTCCGCCGGGAATTGAAATAGAAAAGCGGGGAATTGCAAACAGACCAACGTCCAATCTAAATAATTAACAATGTCTCAATACGCCCGTTTAGAGCCGAGGTGATGTTTCCTGATGATCACGCTAACGAGGCCTGCGTTACACTTTGTATTTGAAACACACGGTATTGCACACGTTTTGGTATTAAGAGAAACATGGACTATGAACAGGAAGGGATGATGGATTGTTTTAAAACTAATGCACGACACCTGAGTTTACACTGACTATTTGCATGTCATTATGGGAAATAGCTGAATCTGATATTGGCTTTTAATCTTGCACGTGGTTCTCTTTCTATATAATGTTGCATAATACATGCGAATCCTAATGAGTGTAATCTCAGATATCCAACACGCATTTCCTCTAAGTTAGTTGTATGTTATATTAATATCGGGTGAGAAGGGAGAATGAAAGCAATAGTCTCTCATGCTCTGATCCGTAGTTTATTTTTGTGGCAGGCAGTGATGCAACAGGCCCTAAATCACAGCCGCTTCCAAAGCTCAACCTTCATGGCTTGCAGTTATTTTCAGGTCTTTGAAGTAAAATTTGGATTCTTGAGATCTCAAGAAAAACATACAGATCCTGCAGAAGTCGTGGAAATATATGTAGCTGCACACAAACACATGCATGTGCAGAATTCTGTATCTTATCTAGAGCACGCCTGCAGAAAGGACTGAACTCCTTTTCCAAATAAATAATACACAACAGCCGCAGAGAACGTCTCAAAAACAACAACCCACAATGTCTCAGCACTTTGCCCACGATTGCAGCGGCCAGGCAGCAAGGCAGGGCTGCTGCTGCTGCTGTGTGTGTGTGTGTGTGTGGGTGGGAGGGGGGGAGGGCTGAGGGGATGGGGGCTTTGGCTCTGGACCAATGGAGGCCCAGCGGCTTCAGCTAGAGGTCACATGGTGTGACCTCACACATTCTCACCCTCACCTCAAGGCCCGAGGAGAAGTTCTCCGGCCTCAGCTGAACTCTCTACGCACAATTACGTTATTTGTTCAATTTGATTTGGATTCACTGCCAAAGTTTGCATCTGGATTGTTGTAGTATTGACTTGGAAGCACTGCTGGTGTCCGTTGCATGTTAGCTGGCTCTATAACGTGTATCTTGTGTGTGTGTGTGTGTGTGTATCTTCATGCATGTGCGTGTCCGCCCCTCTCACAGGGGAGGCTCGCTGCTGTTTGAGGGCAGGCGGCTGGCCAGAGCGTGTGAAAGCAGATAACCAGGGAACGAATTTCGTGACGCACGCACTTCCTGCTCTCTGAAGTTCTATTAAAAAACGAGGACGAAGAACAAAAAAAAAAACACACTTCTGAGATGCTTTTCTCTCCAAATCAATTGCTGCACATTAAGCGTGCAGAGAAGATCCATGAATCATGAAAACGTGGAGTAAAAGAAAAAGGATGTCTGAGAACACAGTCCACCTGTCGGCTTGTTGTGTGTCGCGTTAGTGAACCTTCCGCTCTGGGGTCGCGAACCGAAGACCCGAGTGTGGTGCGAGGTGTTTATAAAGCCGCGTTGCTCTCTCGGCTCCCCGATTGGACGTAATAAAACGTTAAACAAGCGCAGCGCAAAGGCACTCAGTCCCCTCTGAGTGAGGAGGAAGAGACAAAGCTGCTGCTGCTCCCCGGTGAGACGGGCTGAGAGCTCGGCCTGCTCGCACCGGATCAAAATGCCCTCCGACGGGCATTATTGAGCATCGGGGGCTAAATATAGTCGCCTCTAGTGCAGCGTGGCCACGCGTTGCACGACACGTGACGACAGAAACGACACCCAGCAGCTTCCTCGTGGTCTTCCTCATCAAGCCCCTTCATGTTAACCGGACGAGTCTCAAGCTGCCAACATTTTATCTCAAGCGTCGTGTTCAGACACCTTCGGTTTACACAGTCCGCCCCCCCCCCCAGATGGCGTCCCTCAGCACTGTTGCCTTTAGGCCTGTCACCCAGTGACGTCTTAATTGACGTTTACCTCAGTTCACCCCCCCTCCCCCCCTCGCAAGTCTGTGTCTGACGAGCAGCCGCGCCCGACAGTTTCTGTTGGTTTTTTGTTTAATGTTGTGCAATTCGCCCACTGTTCACACGTGGGGAATGTTAAAACCTGCTCTGTGACGTGTGTCTGTTCCTGTGCGTTTTGTTGGCCTTAGTGGTCAATAATGTATAAAAAAAATTAATAAATCAAAGTGCCGAAAGAAGCGAACTATGAAACCAGGGCTTTTATCTTCATGCCAACGATCCCAAACTGCTCAGATAAGTAAGACGAGGAGTCCAAAGGTGTGAACCACTAAACAGGCTGCAGGCTAAAATAGAACCACAGTGGTTTCAAACCTCCCAGATGAGTCAAACAACGACTCTCCATCCGCTCTCCTTGTGTTGAATTAACGTCGGCGTGAGCTGAGTGAAAACCAGCAGCAGTCAAACCAAACCGCGCCTGTTAATAAACACATGTCAGCAGTGTTTCTACTGCAGGCCATTTGTCACACACTTAAATGGTGTAATTAACTATATTGCACATGGAATGAGATCAACAAGTTTTTGTCCATTACTTCCAGGGCCCGGTGCCCATCGTCTCCGACCCGCCAGCAGCAGCTTCTGCTTCCCGGCCCTGGAACGCCGAGCGGTGGACCCGATGGACGGCACCCCCCCCCCCCCCACTCCCCACCCCCCCCACCCCCCAGAGAACCGGACGATTCGTAAAATGTTTACTCCTCGTGAAATATCCATCTGGATCGGCCTCTTATCAAAGCCAGATGTTGAAACATCCACTTTCCATGATAAATGTAAATACGGAGCCGTTTGTCTCCACTTTAAATTCTGGCATTCATTTGTTCCATTTCTCCACAAACAGTTCAATGTTCTTCCATCAATGAGCAGCTATTATATGTTTAAGGTAAGAACATAAATATTGATTTAATTCCTCATTTCTTGCTGCTTTATCGTTGGATTTATTCACCACTGGACACAATTTAGTTTGAACTCTTTAGTGGTTTTCCATCTTTGTTCAGATTGTTATTGTTTTGTTGCAATTCATGTTCATTATCATGCGACTCGTGATGTTCAAAATTAAATATTTTCACACTTTTGTCATCATGTTTATTAGTGTTCATTCTACTTTGTATTTTTTTATGTGCATCATCGGGGTAAAATTGACCACTAAATAAACTGTACTATTTACACACTAGAACTCACACTAGGTGAATAAAAACATAAAATGCATCATGGGGGAAATATTTAGACATTTCTGTGAATGTGAATTAGATGTGAATGTTGATTCCATGTGTAGTGAATATGAAGCTACAGCACAAGGGCTGGAAATGGGGGGAGGCTTCTGCAAACCCAGCCCCCAAAGCATCATCCAATGAGGGGGCGAGTACATTAATACCTTAAATCTGACCTGTCCACACAGACAGCAGTGAAACCATCACTGCGAGCGACGGCCCCCACCTGCTGCACCTGGAGGCTCCATCACGCACCTCTCGCAGCCCACAGCGAGCAGCCGGTGGGGGGAGCGATTTATTGGATTGGATCCCACCCAGCAGCGACTTATACGCTCAACCTATATGTCACAGATGGTGGGATTTCAGCGTGGTTGATATAGGAAATCCACTAAGGAGTATTGATCTTTCTAAGATCTGCTCTCTCTGCCTGATCTCCACAGGATCTGAACATCCGCAGAGGCCCGGGGTGGGGACTGGAAGGAGGGGGGGGATCTTAAGGTAATTTGAAACATCAGGGCTGAAACCACAGCCTCCTTCGCCTTGAACGTGTGTTTTCATACGGTCTCGAGTGAGCTGCAGCGCTGCCAGTTAGCATGACTTACCAGCCCCCCCCCCCCCCCAGCCTCCCCCCCCCCCCCCCCCCGTGTGTGAAGAGAAGAAAAGGGAAAGAATGCCACCTACAGCAGCTCACACTAACCACACTGGTGACTCACTGTTTGCTTGCCGACGGTTCTCTGGGGAGATCAAGTCCAAACCCACAACAGTAATGATCAGGTTGCAGCAAAGATCTCAGCGAAATAGAAAACAAGATGATTCCTTTAAAATAGAGTTCCACACGGTGGGATTTCTTGCTTAATTTGCCTTCTGTTATATCAACAGGCCTTCTATGAGCACCAGGCAACACATCAATTACATTTGTCACCATAAACCCCACGACAACTCAATTCTCATCATGTTAATAACTGCGTTACTGGAACATTACAGCGTCCTGTCGCTGGTGTCCTGTTTTGTGTTCAATGGAAGCGTGAAATGCCCAAGTGGCCTGTGGAGATATGCACAGGTGGGTTTTTCCTTTGACGCTCTCTCTCTGAGCTCCTCTATCACTGTGCACGGTGGGAGAGCCATGGTGGCCGTGAGGTAATCCCTGCTGAAAGGCATCACGATCTACCATCATTAATTAAACGGAAGACACGCGTAAATATATATACACCTGGGTACTGACGTGCACGTCCCCGGAGAACGCGGCTGAAGAGTTGGATGTCTCTGCAGGAGACATGGACTGCTTTGTTGTTGATGATTCAGGTTTATTGCTGTTTGCTTGTTTCTGTGTAATGCCTTTGGCATGCTCAGCTTCTGCAAAAAGGATCTTTCTTTAAAAAGAAGATTTCAATTGTGAAATTAAACCAGCAATTAATTAATTAAACCAGTACAGAAAACAACAATACAACGTTAGGATTGTACTGTTTGGGCTCCACTGTTCAACATTTTACAAGCCGTCAACTGTATCTCACAAACCTTTTTTCCTTTCGTTGTAGGATCATAGTGGTTGAGCAGAGTGAGATATTTGTTGTTGTAATGCTATGAAGACAACATTTTTGTTGTATCTATTGTATTATTATATATTGCTACAGATTATTTGCAAGAAACGTTCCTCATTTCATTGAACATAGGATCAATACACAAAAGGTTTTGTATCATTAAATTGAGATTATTCGAGCGTCACGGCTGTTTGAGACATGAACGAACACTTTTCAATCTTTTATTCTAAATGATTGGTCGTCGTTCAGTTCGTGTGGGACGGTGTGCAAACCAGCAGAGGGCACCAAAGATCATTAAATAAATTAAAAGAGCAGTTTGTCTTCTGCTGAAGATTTGTCTCGTCATTTTGTCTGAACTCACTGCTCAGCACCTCATAGAAATGACAATATAATGTCAAATTTCTTCAGGGTTTTAATTCTCCATCATCAATTTACTCTTGTGTAGGTAATAGTCATTTTAATTAAGTTTAACTATTTTTGAAATATTCTTCCACATCTTGATGACTTTTATCCTTGATGCATTTAAACGATTTAAAAAATCCCAAAGTATTTTCTTTACGCTGTTATTAAAAACCGGTGTGTCTTCTTTGTCATCATCATAATTTAGCATAAACCCTACAGGCCTGCGAGGTCACAAAACACACTGAATACCTCACAATGTTGCTCTGACCCGACACTGCCTCTGTACTCTCCTCGGAGGCATCATGGCGGGTAACGAAGCGGAAAGGTCCGGGGGAAATATGTTTCCATCTGCTGTAAACCAATAGGTCAGATTTCCACTTTCCACGCCAGCACTCTGTGACTGCAGCTGTGCCCTTCTGGTTTAAAAACAATACATTCACCTTGGCCACTCATACATCATATCACCAATTCTCCCTCTTATTGGCAATGTCACACAGGGGGGGCCGGGACATTACGGAATAGATTTACTGCCAGGTCTCAGATATGATATAAACGGCGTGTAATGTAAGCCATACATTATGAATCCAATTTGTTTGGACTTTGTTCAGAAAATAAATCTTCTAGGTTGAAGGTCACCTGGACAACCGCTAGATGGCAGTATGCTGGAGACTATGGAGCGCAGTACACGGCCGCCCCAATCTCTGCCGTTAGTAAATCCTTCTAGAACAACAGAAATGCACAACGAGATCTTAATGTAATACAAAAAAGCCTTACTGTGTAATTGTAAAATGTTTATATTTGTACAACATCACGTTGTGTGCAAAATCATATGAGTAAATATTAAATGCACCTGGTAAAGAATTTCAGAATCAGAAGCTGTCTGATCTGCATCAACCTCCTTTGGAATCCACAAGGCTGCAGAGGTGCTTAAAAAATAGCCAGCGTGTTTTCGTTGAATGTTTTGTGCTTGAGGCCTTCCTCGCATGGGAAAGACGAGTTTCACCACAATAACAGGTTTCCACTTTGTCACGGATCCAACACTTGCATGTTGTTGTATCAAAAAGGAGAAAAAGGGCGTGCAAAGAGAACAACGGCAAGTTGACTGTAAGTGTCAAGTATCGGTTTACCTGTCGAAATAAATAAAAAGGCGTGTTTATTTGCGGTCTCGGTGACATTTAACTCCCGAAATCAAAAATGATTATTTGTGAAAAAGATTCTGCTCGAGGTGATAGCAAAAGGGACGCCGAGTACCATGCAGCATCTGCCCTCGCGCAGTGGTTACTGCTGCATGCAGCCGGCCTGTGACACTGTTTATTTTTGCACTTAGACATTTGTTACGTTCCTGAGATATCACATTGACAAGAATGAACCAGAACAAGATAGAAGGACAGAAGAACGACCTTGAAAACGTACTATCACCCGCTCAGAGGCATAAGAATGCAGGTTGAGTTTGATGAATAACTCACAGGACTGATAAACTATAAAGAACTTGTTTTAGCACCTTCATACGTCCACTGCGCACACGTTTAACGTACACAACTAAAACTAAATCCATCATCGCCTGAGCACAGCGCTACATCCAGATGGCCGAGGAAAGGCCTAAACCAACTCGGATTCGGAGAAGATGTTTGTTTTTTTGCCTCAAGGACACAACGTATTTAAAGCACACGGAGCCAAAACAGTGGGAACAATGTGTTAAGTTAGGAAGTGCTGATTATACAAAAATGCCCGGGTCAGGGATGTGAGGAGGGAAGACACGTCAGGCTGGTTCTACCCGAGTGGCGGTCACCATTTTCCCCCTTTAAAAGGATAAGAACACAGTACATTACACAGGGTATCCTTTCCTTCAAATGCCCAGAGGTCACCTGACCTCTCAGGTCACCAGAGAACCGGAAGTGTGTGAATACTGTCTCTGCTCATTCTGTGGCTCCACAATACTGATCCAAGGCGTCCTTGTGTCTTCATAGACGTGCTTACGTATCCGCAGGAGGCCGAACACCTGGTCACAGTTTATTAATATATCAATGTCTTTAAGTGGAAAGACACAGGGCATGAATTTGTAATGACGAGATGTTAAATAGAACATTGCAATAATGAGGGGAAATGTTTGTTTGGCGTAATTGAAATAAGACACAAGGACGTAGAAAGCTAATTCGTTTGAAGGGTTGACTTGGTTCTTGGTAGGTTGTATAGTCACAGGTTTTTCTTTGGTTGCATTTGTTGACATTTGGCTCCAAAGGCACTTTATTCAAACCAGCGGGTTCCAACAGAAGTGAAGCCGCAAGTTTTAGTACAAAAAGTTTGCTGTCCAAGTCTCCTTAAACAGATGTAACATATCGGGGCAACATTTTGGCTTGGCAGGCGTTGGGTATGTGAACCGATCGTGTTTGAACAAGTAGACTTAGTCCGCTTGGGGGGGCGAAGTGCATCTGGTGACCCACTGGCTACTGCATGCCCATGCTAAAATGTGGATGAATGTTACAATAAATAAGAGCAAGCAAAGATATAAGTGCTCACGTTGTAGAAACTTTAGCAAAAACAAAACACTATTCCGAAGCACACACACACACACACACACACACACACACACACCTCCTCGTAGTCTCACATGAGTGACATTACTGGTTTTAACCGGACACCCACCCATGACTGCGGATGCCTGACATGCCAAATTTCCTCCTGGAGGCGGAATCACCTACGGGCGTGGTCTCTACCCACAAAAGGTAGACACATGTTTTGGCAGCAGCAATGATCCAGAATGGCGCAGCAGCACACACCGCAGCAGCTCAGCAGCGGAGGACGTTAACAATGACAAACGAGCTGACTTATCCACTTCCGATACAGTTCGTACAGTTGAAAGGAAAGCAACAAAGCAAGTATTAGCAAGACGTTTGTATCATACTGCATTGGGTTGGCAGTGAGCCGGCTGTGATTTTCCGTAAAAGGAAATGTTTCCAACTCAGTCGGTAAACCACAAAAGTCGGTAAACCACAAAACAGCAAAGATGATGACACTCAAAGACGCATGAGTCATATTTGACAAAAGTGACATCACAATTAACTACCATTGTCAATAGATTAAAATGTTTGACTAATTAATAGCACATTGTGAAATACATTAATTGTGATTAAAATTTAAGTTTTTTTGACACAGCGCTGGTCCTCTGCAGGGTGGCTGCTGAGATGGAAGTAGCCTAGCGGCTAGCTTAGTTTAGCAGCTAGCTTAGCCTGTGTAAAGTGGTCCGTTTGCCACTCGCCCCCCTTCTGATTGACGCGTGGAGTAATTCCTCTCTCTGTAAAAGGCTCTCTCCATCTTCAGCTACCGACTTGCTCTCTCCGATCGAGCAGCGGTTTTGTTTCCGGGGGCAACATTATTTACTTCCTGCACACCAAAAGACCGGAAGTAGGATTTTCTTATTTGAAACCCAGCTTTTCTAAACTCTGATTAAAACTAGTCTTAGATAAAAAAAAAATCTGTTGCAAAACCTCAGAAAAAAATGGAAATCTCCATAACCAATAAAAACAATATTTTTGAGAGCTGTGGACGGACAGATCTAATGAACATGAACTGTTAAATAACTATGATACATTACAGGTTCTCTGAGGAAACGCAACACGTGTGTGGAATGAACAAGCAAAGTGAAAGGAGTCTGGTTACATCTTGATAGTATCCTAGAGCCAAACCTGTTTATATTCTTCTGGAGGTCTTAGAGTTTAAAAGATAAAGACCTGAAACCAAACAGGTTTTTCCTTTGGCGTCATTCTGGTCATTCCGGTTATGAGGGACAACAACCTGTTGGAAACGTGGTAACGCGAGACAACGCAATAACTATTCAAGTCTATTTTATATATATATATATATAAGTATATATGTATATGTGTTGGGTTTTCTGTGGAGTTTTGTCATTTGTGAAGTTTTGTTAGTTCTTATTTACATGTGTGATCAAATGTTTACCTGCCAGAGCTATACATGCTATTCTTTTTTTAATAACATTTCAATTAACTGATGCCACTTTTGGTATGTGTCTTTAAATGGTTAATCATTAAATTGGCTCAATATCTCATGTTTTCCACACATATATATATATATATATATATATATATATATATATATATATATATATATAAGAATTTACAATTAAGCTATAGTTAGATCATTTTGTGTGTTATGAAAACATGTGATGATTATAAATGCGATGAAAACAATAAATGCTCACACATGAAATTAAAGGTCATTAAAATCACTCTGTAACATGTTGCAGGGTCGCTACTTTAAGGCCAAAAAACGCTGCTCAGGTTCAGCAAACAACTGCAGCACATGTGGAACACCACTTCAATACTTGTGAGTTCAATTCAGTTCCCAGTTAAGTTCCTCTGAACAGTGGCCTCAGAGCAATGCCAACACGGTGAGGAAAGAAATGTGTGTTCAGTGACAAATTGTTCTGTGGCAACATTTTGTGTTCTATTACATTCAAAGGCAAAACGAGGTCGTGTTTTCTCAAACGCCCTGATGTGACTCAACCCCACCCCACACACATGTAGTTATTATTCATTCTTTGACATTATTCTTATTGTCTTCCTACTGCAAGTGGACTTTTGGTGTTGTGATGGACCCACCTACGGATGCGAGTACATAGGCGATTTGTTGCTGAGCTCCTGCTCTGCTCAGAAAGAACACGGTCGGACGGGTTGAACTGGAAACTTTGACATGCTAAGTTATTTTGAGGGATAACATGTCACGAGCTTTGCATTGTTCTCCCACGCTAAATAGAAGGTCACAAGCAGCACAGTTTCTGTTTGAATCAGATTTCTGGAACATTTGAGTAAATGGGCTGAAAGTCTAACCTTAAGCTGCAACATCATCGAAAGGTATCAGTCTGCCAGAGGACAGTTTGCAAATCAGAGGTGAAATTGCACAACCTGCAACTAAATCTGATAAAAAACGAGGAAAGTTGAATTTAGATGTTCTGAAACTCACCCCACCTGTTTGTCTTTTTGCTCGATTAGGAAACAGCTCCCGTCTGGACTGATTGCGCAACAAAGTGTCAAAAGGGCTACTGTATGCCTTTTTCTATTTCTGAAAAACAGCGTTTTTTGCAGGTAATCATGGGTTGAAAGAAATTTGAATGAGTTCTGCTTGTCAAATGGTTAATGAATCCGTTTTAATAATAACCAAAGCAGTAATATACATGAAAGGAAAACATTGACATGTACTATTTCCCACGACTACTTTGGATACATAACGTACATTTTGTGTTTGTTTGAATCTGGACTTTTAAAATGACTCAGCGACTCATAAATAATTGTACCGGTTGAAATAGGCTGACAATAAGAACATTTTTGAATGAAGGGGAATTAGAAACGTTATTCATGTTTCTTTAAATATTCTACTTCCATAGTAGGATTGTCTGCTGCTAATGTGTCTGCATTTGCAAACTAAGTTTAAAGTGAATAAATTCGCAACGGGATTCCAAACGCACTGTTGTGACAGAGCAGACGAAACGCGGCGGCGCTAGGACCCCGGAGCCGAGCTCCGCGGAGGAAGAGGGCGTAGGCGCTCGCTCAGGCGGGTGGAGGAGGAGGAGGAGGAAGAAGAAGAAGAGGAAGCAAGGTGGAGAGAGACCCACA
Organism: Apeltes quadracus; assembly: GCA_021346845.1. Taxonomy (NCBI): domain Eukaryota; kingdom Metazoa; phylum Chordata; class Actinopteri; order Perciformes; family Gasterosteidae; genus Apeltes; species Apeltes quadracus. The sequence continues at coordinate 1,559,357 of CM037920.1, forward strand.
CACACCCACCCACACAGAGGGAGACAGAGAGAGATGCGAGGCGAGAGTCAGCGTGGGAGCAGTCGAGTCCAGCAAGCACGAACCCCCCGCGCGTCCGCAGCGGCGTGAAGCAGGAACGCAGCCAGCATGTCGGTGCTCGCGCTCCAAGAGTACGAGTTCGAGAGGCAGTTCAACGAGGACGAAGCCATCCGATGGATGAAGGACAACTGGTAAGCCGCCCCCCTCCCGCACTGCAGATTCCGTGACCGCGCATCGGCCTCGCTCCCCGCGGGATTAAGAGCTGCAGCCGCTCCAATTTGTCCTACCGGGCTCCGCGTGCGTGCGTGCGTGCGTGCGTGCGTGCGTGCCTTTGCCCTCGTGCGCGGCAGCACCCGCTAATTACCCCTCCCAACCTCTCCCCACTGCTTCAGGCATCTTTTAACGGTCTGGTGCCCCCGTGATTTATCGCGGTGTGTTGCTGCTATTCGATAAATATGAATGATCCGGAAAGAAGAATAGCGCCAACATGGAGGCCTCACGCGGCTTCTTCACATTCGATTCATGATGAAACGACGGATAAAACCAGAGTCAACAAACCACCACCCAAATGCCAGTTCTCCCCCGATGCTCGGCTTCGTAGACGGCTTTTCACTGCATGAGCCATTCGTGAATACTGACTACCTGAGTTGCCTATTTCATGAACCCTTGTAAAGACACAGATCCGGCCCCTGTGGCTTCTGGGATTGAGTAAATATTGCTTTGTGGTGCGCGAGCCTCAATGGGTTTTTATGTTTTTAGGTCATCATCCGCATGAACTCACTCGAGGGTCGTCATTGAGCCAAGAAATGGTTCCAACCCAGAGCGAGTCACGTGTGCACAGGCTTCATTAGGCCTCCACCTGCCTGCTGCACGTCAAACATTTAGATGGGATCAAGTAGAGCCTGTTTTGGAGCGGTTTTGTTCCTATTCTTTGAAATTAACTTTGTGTGTGTGTGTACGTGTGTGTGTGAGCATGGGAGCAGCGAGTAGGAGCTGTCCATACCCTGGTACTGACAACCGACCAATGAGGGTGATCTTCTGATGTCGGCTGACAGAGCTTCAGCCAATCACGGTGCAGCTGAGCTCCCGTGGTGGAGGCTGCACATGGCCGAAGGAGGCAAAAAAAAAGCTGCAGCAAAGGGGGTTTGATGGGTCGTTTGTTTTCAAACGGCCCAGGGACCCCCCTGGACTCCGGGGGGAGTGAGAGGAGGGGGGGCATGGAGGCATGGAGGCAGAGGGCCACAGGCACTTTTAACAAAAACCTTCGAGGGTCTAGACATGACATCAAATCAACTGAGCCAAGTTTGAGTTCCAAATATATTAGCTAAATATGTTTTTGCCTAAGAGAGTTGAGTAGTGCAAAAGATTTGTGTTAATTGATTCAGATTATGGCAATTCATTCTAATTCTCGCTGGTTTTGTTTTGTAAAAGAATACGCATTATCAGCAGCTTTAGGCTGCCATTAAAAAAAGCCTTTTGTGATCAAAGTTAAGTTTCGTACTATCAATCGATCAGCTATTTATACCTTCAACACAAAAAAAACATCAGTCACTACGGAGGTGCAGCATCTTTCTCGATTAAATTAGGACCAAGCGAGCTATCAATACCTCCAAAGGTGAGAAAAGGTATTGTGATGTTTGGATGATGCCAGAAATCCAATACGACATTTTGGTGATGATTTGCATTTTTTTAGCAGATTTAAATGAATGTGAGGAACTGGTTTTTGAACAATGAAAACCGCTCGTCTTGATGTTCAGGTTCCGACGGTTGATGAGAAAAGGTCTCGTGTTAGTTATTTAGTCCGCCATTAGTCCAGCCTGTTGTTCCACAGCGCTCAAGTCTGGATTCCCAAATGAAGACCCAGGTCATTCATCACGGTTCCTCTGGATGCTCACGCACTCACATTTTAAAGGCTGCCGCTATTTCAACGAGCGCACACATGATGATGGTGATGATGATGATGATGATGATGTTGCTGGTTAGTGCCCGCGTTTACCCAGAGTCCACCCTGGGTGCTCGTTGAGACGGAGCTGCTGGCTCCTGGAGCATCAAGGTCTGCTTCCCTCTCGGGATGCTTCAGGCAAACGCTACGCGGGAGGAGACGTTTCATACATCGTCTGCAATGAGCTTTCTCCCGGTGTCATTCACTGCATAGCTTTATACAACACTGTGGAGGGGGGGGCGATGTGCTCATTATGTTACGAACTGTACCACGTAAGCCCAATGCAGCAGGTCACATGAAAGGATGAAGTGCATATGGTTTCAGTGGCAGCTGTCTGCATGTCTTGTGAAGCTCATCATGATATTTTAACATCTAGATTCTTGGGCCACCACCCAGTATCTGACCCTGTGATGACCGATGCGTCAGATATGCCCCGCCCACTTAGCCTTTCTGAAAAGACATTTGTACGGAAGTCTGATATTTAACCCGCTCTGGACAATAAATGACCTGTGGCAGATGCCACACTAGACCCTTTTAATGATCACTGAAGCCTGAACGAAATCGGCAGAAGTAAGAAGCTTATTAATGAACTTCACCTCAGCGGCACTAAGCTAAAGGCAGGCTGCCGTTTGTCGTGGTGACCTTTAGTATCCTCGTTGGTTACGCTTTCACGCGTTTGGTATTTATTTCCTCTGAAGCTCGTGTTAACAACTGACCTCATTTCCTAGCTGTGCTTCAGCTAATCAAACCTTTGGTCAGCTTCCTACGCTTCCGTCTTCTGCTCACATGTGGGATGCATGCTGGCTTCAGAGGGGGTGGATGCAATATGTTCTCTGTTATTCAACTCTTGGATGATCAATAGTGGTCATTGCATCAATATCGTCTGGGTGTTTTCCCAACGTGACGTCCGAACGCAAACTCCACATTGGATCTTGTTGCGTCACCTCGAGTTGTTCTTGGTTAGCTGCTGGTTTGTCTTGTAGCCTGTATTTGCTCAGTGAACTGAGGGAAGTGTTGTTTCTGAGCCCCCGACTCTAAATATATGCCGTAAATCCCGGCGCCAGATTTATTAGTGGAGCGCGTCGACACATCCAACGCGCAGCGAGAAAACCCTTCGTTGTACGTTTGAGAAGCTTGGAGCACGAGGCCCCGTGGAGCATGAAGGGATGATGTGAATTCACACCGACGTCCCACATAGATTCCTGTGAATGCAGGCGTAGCTCCGCCCCTCTGGCTCCGCCCCCACCGCCCTCCACCAACTCGTTCTGTACCCTTTATTTATCTTGATTCTGACGGTGTAATCCATCTGCCAAATATAACGCAGTCCTAATGCACGTCTTAACCTTTTGGCTTAGTGTACTTGAAGATGAAGTACACAGTGCAGACATGCCCCCCCCCGTACCGTTCGTAAGGAGCGCCGGGTTGCAACAATCCTCTGGGTAATGTATGACATCATCTTTGTCCTGACATGATGCAGAATGAAATGGATTTGACTTGAGAAACGAAGGCAAATTGTTCAAACCGAGCACGCAAAGCTGCAGCAGCAAAGCCACACGGTGCCTCGAATGACACACGTGTGCGTTTGGATGCTAATTACCGCTAATTGAGATTTGTCCAAACCGACTCCCTTAGAACGATGAAGCAAAGTGGTGTCAGTGCGGAACATGTGCAGATGCTCGTCTCCGGTCAAACCGGTTTCCCTACTGTGTGTGTGTGTGTGTGTGTGTGTGTGTGTGTAACAGTGATGTCACTGCAGCTCCTCCCTGTTGTCACTCTGTCAAAGCTGCTCCTTTCCACTTTGACTGCACTGCTTTGTTCTGTTCGGGGGCCTTGCATCAGTGTGTGGGCCTCGTGCTGGAACGACACGGGGACATTTTTTTCATTTTTGGGGAACTCTAAAGAACAACAAAGTCCTTGAACAAAGAACCTGTTCTTGTACCTGTCGTTCCCATCGGCACTCGGGTGCTGGTGTGTTTGCAGTAGTTCCTGCTTCTCCTTGTTATTTTAAAATGGCACAATAGAGGAGTTTGTGCACATTTCAAATGCTAATTAAATATTGTTGAATTATGTGACGGTTCTGTGAGGTATGTTTGTACAGCGAGGGTTTAGCTTTACTTTTGCATAAAACAATACTGCAGACCCAATGCTTCTCTTACAATAACTCATTTCCACCGAGCAACACATTTCTATGTGGTGACTAACGTAGCAACCATGTTTTCTTTGTATCACCTAGAAAGCGGCACAAAAACAACCTGACTCCTCGAGCCAGTTTTGCGCAACACATCCTCACCACAACTTCTAATGCTAGAGTTCCCAGAATGCCTTTCACCACAGGTGAAAGGTGCGTTGTCCTCTGAGAGCAGTCGCCGTGGTGTTTAGCATTATTGCACATGTGCTTCCGTCAGGCAAGTCACCGAACGCCGGGGCCAGGAACTGACTAACGGCAACAACTGTGAAGTGAAAGCGACTCATTAAACTCACTCAACTCAGGAAGTCCGCTCACAGTGTCGCTCTCGGGCTCTTTTTATAGATTAGCCTTTTTCGCCACATTTCTTCTACTGTATCTGATTGACGCCTCCCATTTGTTGCCCTGCGATCTTACGAAAATGAAGCAAAGCATTGCTGAAAAATCTCACCGCATAATCCGCACTTTGCCCCGTGCACAGAGGCTGCGAGGAGTCAAAAGATTCATGTTTTCTTTGTGTGTGTGTGTGTGTGTGTGTGTGTGTGTGTGTGTGTGTGCGTGCAGGAAGAAGTCGTTTCTCTTCGCTGCTCTCTACGTCGCCTTCATCCTCGGGGGGCGTCATGTCATGAAGCAGAGGGAGAAGTTTGAGCTGAGGAAGCCGCTGGTGCTGTGGTCGCTCACGCTCGCTCTGTTCAGGTGAGAAACGGCAAAGAAACGTCTGTCGGTATCTTTTTTTACTTTGCTATTCCAGAACTATGAGGCCTCCTGCTGCTGGCCCATTGTCTCCGTCCATCATGCCGAGTTCGTCATCTGCTGCCCTTAACGGGGAGACGCACTCGTACTACTCTAATCAAATATACACGTGACTGATACGCATTCTGTCCGTGTAGTATATTCGGCGCCATCCGTACCGGGAGTTTCATGATGCACATCCTGATGACCAAAGGGCTGAAGCAGTCCGTTTGTGACCAGAGCTTTTACAACGGGCCCGTCAGCAAGTTCTGGGCCTACGCCTTCGTACTCAGCAAAGCACCAGAACTGGGTAAGTCTTTTTTGATAGTGTGTGTGTGTGTGTGATATATTTTGTTCACGATTTACCATCTTAAGTCACTTAGCAGACTACCAAGTAAGCTTTCGCTTGCGTGCGTTTCATTGTCATGACATCATGACGGCCAACACCTGATATGACCTCGTGTCGAAGGCACCTCACCGCGATTCCAACCAGTCCGTCATCCATTCATTAAAGCTATTAAGTCGCCGTCTCCTGAACAACAACTCGCCCTGTCGTTCCTGCAGGCGACACGCTCTTCATCGTCCTGAGGAAACAGAAGCTCATCTTCCTCCACTGGTACCACCACATCACCGTGCTGCTCTACTCCTGGTACTCCTACAAAGACATGGTGGCCGGCGGCGGCTGGTTCATGACCATGAACTACCTGGTCCACGCAGTCATGTACTCTTACTACGCCCTGCGGGCGGCCGGCTTCAGGGTGTCGCGCAAGTTCGCCATGTTCATCACGCTGACTCAGATCACCCAGATGCTGATGGGCTGCGTGGTCAACTACCTGGTGTACTCGTGGATGCAGCAGGGCCACGAGTGTCCGTCCCACATGCAGAACATTGTGTGGTCCTCCCTCATGTACCTCAGCTACTTCGTGCTCTTTGTCCAGTTCTTCTTCGAGGCTTACTTTGGCAATTCCAAGTTGAGGGCCGCCGCCGCCAAGAAGAGTGAGTAGACGAAGAAAAGGGGAGTTTGGAACCGAGGAGCAGGAACCAGTGACTTGAGACCAAAGTGTCAGCGGTGGAGGGTTGTTGGAATGAAAGCTGGGTGGGGGAGGGGGAGTTGTGTGTGTGTTTGCGCGTGTGCTTGAGCGTTACTGCTAATGTGCAGATCTTAAATGCCTCGATGGCCGCGCCGCCGCGATCGGAGCCATCTGAAGTTTTAATATCCTTGTTTTGAATTCATCATATTTTTTTCTAGTAACCTGAAATATAATTGAACAAATGAAAGTTCTCTCGTCTGCCACGAGCACATGTTTACTTGTTTTTTTAAAATGAATGAATAAATAAATTGGTACAAATGAAGATGGATGGGGTCAACGTTGACTCGAGCCATCCGTTGTATGTGTTTGTGCGTCTGTTTGAAGCTTGCAGCGCCGGGCGGAGCTGGTGAACGGCACCGCGTCTTACATTGCAAAATGCGATATCTTCTCAGGTCTTAGGTTATCTCTCTTTCTTAACACAATATGCATATCGAGACAAAGTAGACATGTTTAACATCGGCACCGGTTTGCCGTGTGAATGAAGCGGACTGCGCTGACCGCTCTGCCCCAGGGCATGATGGGAAACCGGATGGCACCGAAAAATGTCCCTACCAGTGAAGGAAAATGTCTTTTGGACACTGATGGAAAAGTGTTTGTTCAGCAAAAGAACAAAGACAAACGTGCAAATTGTCATTCTGCTGTAACGACTTACAATATGATCTACTTAATGGTGTCTGTTGTGCTTTTGCACTGTATCAATGTCAAAAACATTGTTTGCTGAAAAACATGTCACATGTCATGTGCATGTGGTGAGTGTTTTAATTCTGCTTGCGTGGATCTTCGGTCATGTTGTCTAACTGCAGTGAGCTCTCAAGCGGATCAAGGGTTCCACTTTCGGTTCCACGTCAGTACGGAAAGTTATTTTATCTACCAACTGACTTCTACAATTGCTGCTGGATTTGCTTTTAAAAGTGTCCACTTCCACTGTACCTGACCTTCCCGTAGAGGTGAAACCGTGCAATAAAGCTTAATCATTGAGAACAATAATTGTGAAGATGAGTCTTTCTTTTTACAATTTCTCCTTTAGATCATCTTAACAGTTTTATTGTAATTAATACAGGAGATGCATTTAAGCATCGTCTGTGTTGTATTGCGATACTTTCTCAAGTAAACTATTTTCAGTATCAGATAAAGATGCTGGAAGTATTAATTTATTCCAGCTTGATGTTTTTTTTAATTTTTTATATGAACTGAAGATAGAAAAGAAATGATGCTTATTAAAATTTGTCAGTTATTTCAGCTTCCAGTTTTGTGAGCAATATTAACTTGTATGTATGTAAGACTTTATATCAAAATATCCCCCCTCCATATATTTATATTTTAGAAATGTTCCACACTATTTTATGGGAAATGAAAAGATGTCTGAAGTTTTCTGTCTTGTGCACTTTCGCCATCTGCTGGAAAAAAGAAGCCACGACGACGACGACGTCCCGCTCGTCCCTCTTTCCTTTATTTACTCCAATAACCAATGTACTCACTGCCTTACCAGAGCAGAGAGGACACTCACTGTCTTCCCCGGTAACCCACTAAAACAACTTGAATCCCCCCCCCCCCCCCCTTACAAGAATACAGTGGAATTGGTGAAACTTTTTACAGCAGTCTGCAAATAGGCAACTTTTAATTCTGATGTATACAAACATGTCAAACAGAAGAGGTTATTCTTCTGTATTTGTATGTCATACCTTTCCAACCATGTTTCATACATTCATTAAGAAACCCCCGCTCAAGATGTTTCCTAAACCCCCCCCCCCCCCCCATTAGGAGACTGACCTCCCTCACGAGCCTCCAGGTTTGGGACTCTCCTCCCTGTCTGGTGCAGCCATAGATTCTGGCTCATGTATCCGATCCTTGCATTAGTACCCCTCCCCTTTTGATTTCAAATCCTCACAAACTAGTGTTGCTCTGTCCTGCTCGAGAGCTGCAGGGACCGAGTACTGACCTGAAGGATCAGAGCAAAGCCTTTGAGTGGGGAGCTAATTCCCTCTTTAGCCCTCATCAGCTGTCCTCCGGGCCAGGATGGAGGCGAGAGCGATGAAGTAGAGCTCTCCCCATCTGGCAGAAAAATACAAATATAGCTAATGGAGAAAAATGAAACAGCCTTTTTTTTGTTCCAGAGACTTGTTCCATCTTCTCCCGTTCCTTTATTATTTTAACATATATTTACTTTTCGTAACTCTCAGTTCATGTTTTTTCTTCTCTACTGTGTCTTTGTCATAATAATAAAAAAAAACTTGCACTTTGCCCATATAGAAGTCAGACCTGGTGCCCATCTTTAGGGTCAGAACCAATATCCATCTGTAGGATCGGATGCCAATCTTCAAGCATCAGTCCGTATAACCATCTATAGGATCGGACCGTGAATCCAATTAAAGGATCAGACCCGATACCCATCGTTAGGGTCAGACCCGATACCCATTGTTAGGGTCAGACCCGATACCCATCGTTAGGGTCAGACCTGATACCCATTGTTAGGGTCAGACCCGATACCCATTGTTAGGGTCAGACCTGATACCCATCGTTAGGGTCAGACCCGATACCCATTGTTAGGGTCAGACCTGATACCCATCGTTAGGGTCAGACCCGATACCCATTGTTAGGGTCAGACCCAATAACCATCGTTAGGGTCAGACCTGATACCTTGAGGAAAGTAAGTAAGCAGTTTTCTATCTAAAAATACGCTCTTTGTTCAGGTGTTGTTGGATGCATGTCAATGAGAGTAGGAGTGAATCTATAGAGTAACTAACTAAAAGTCATGCCGCTCAATTAACAATAATCACATTTTCATTTTTTGTTGAAACTGCGTCTGAAGTGATTTGATTATCATTTTTGGAGAATTTAGCATTTATTGCATAAAACAGAAATGCATTTTTATTATTTTATTCACATTTATATCAGCAGGTTCATTAGTTTTCTAACAGAAATCCGTGACTTTGATAGTAGACTGATTCAGTGCCTTATAATTAACTGTCAGCCATGTCTATATTTCATAATAACAAAAAACAAAAAAGAAAAAGAAGATACAAAACGGTGGCCCCTTGAAGTTCCTCATGGTGCACTGACTGTGACTCTATTGCCCCCTGTTGCCCCAATTGAGGAGTAATACAAGACGAATTGACACTGGGGCCCAATTTCATCTGTACCTGCAGCCGGATCAGCCGCCCAACCTGTCTGTTAGCTCTAATGGAGGCCAATATATAGATAAGTGTGTCTCGCCAGGAAAATCAATATCGATGTGGCCCCTGATGGTTTTGGAGTTAAAGTGCTTTGTTTTGTGATACCAAGAGGCCGCGGGTCCTTCTACTAACGCTCCCCAGTCAACCTTGAGACGGAGAAAGAAGGGGGCCGATGGAGCGTTAGATTTGGTGGAGGAGAGAAAACCAACGCAGATGGAGCGAGAGCTTCGAGGAAGACTGCGATGAAGACCGGCTGTGGATGGCCAAAATAATCTTTCAACTATAAGAAGACAGTTTATTATGCAAAGAAAAGAGGGTTTGCTGAGGAAGAACAGCGTGGCAGGAATGTCTTTCTCTTAATAAAAGGAGCACATTTTGTTTGGTGTGAATATAGTTTTAATAGAAATGAAAGGAAGCCTCCTCTCAACTACTAGAATTCCAGTCAGGGCAAAAAATAATAATAATACATCCCCAAAGAACTATATACAGGGTGAATGAAAACTCTGGCAAGGGGTTGTGTTTGAAAATAGATTTTACAATTGTAATACACCTTCAAACCAATCTGTCCTTCTCAATCATCAAATTGATCAGCAATCCTGGAGATCGTGTATATCAAAATATACATCCAAACAATATCACAGAATTTTTAGTCCTAGTTTACAAATAGGGAAAACATGAATGAGATTTCTTAACAAAACTTATTCTGCTCTTATTAATGACTTACTAAGAGCTCAAAGATCTTTTTAACAGATAAAACTACTTTAGTGCACAAAAAGCATTTACAATGTTTGATTTGAGGATTAAGATCCTTTTAAGAAACACATAAAGTACATGCTAATTCTTTCTTGTAAGACATATGTCCAGATGTCACTGTTTTGTTTGCTTCTACTTGTTTGCTAAGATCTACCTTAGAACTGCTTAGGTGAGAAAAAGTATTTGCGTTTTACACAAGATATAGTTTGTTTAATTGTCAGCTAACATCCGATAAATGTCAATGCGGTGTTTCTTCACAAATGTTGTATTTCAGGAAGTGTTCCTATTCTAATGTCCTTCTTTGGTGTTTGGCTCTCGGCGTCTCTTTGCACCCAGAGATTTGTTTTGGCTGAAGCTTAAACTTGTAGTAGCTTCCATGACCTGCTGAGGCATTCATCTACAGAGGAGAGTAGAGGAATGAAACTCGATTCAGCAGTTTGCACACCAGCCAGATGTTCCAGAGTGTGTGTGTGTGTGTGTGTGTGTGTTGTAACCGAACAGCTGTGTCGGACTGTTTGGGGGACTAAGAGGCGAGGGACTCCAGGCCGCCGGTCCGGCAGAGCACTTCGGGCTTGTAAGACGTCCAAGTACGTGTGCTCGACAGGGGCGGACTCGAGCGGTGGGCGGGCGACTGCGTGGTTTCCGCGGCAACGGCCGACACCATGGAGCACTCGTACCCTCTGTTGTGTTTGGACAACGTTGCCGACTCTTCGGTCGCATGGTTGTCGCCTTGTGGACAAAACAAAACGGAACTTAATTTAAAAGAGGTTCATCTTGGCGGAGTAGAAAAAAAGGAAAAAAGACCCAAACCGTGTCAACAGATGCACGGAGGGTGTTTCCCTCCGGCTCGGGTACCTGGTTCTGAAGAGCAGGACGGACACACATCTCTCCTGGGACAGCCCACGTCCAACTGCAGGTGTGTACAGTCATTCATTTAGACGCATTTAATGGCGCTTTGTCACACAGACGTGTTCCCATTAATCCCTGTCCCTGTGGATGACCTCCTTACCCGAGGCCTGCTCGTAGCCGGGGGCTCCGACGTGCTCTCATCCATCACGCTGGTCTCGCTCACATCATCCACAGAGGGCTGTTTGTGGAAGAATGTTCTGCTCCTGCATCGAGAACAGTTAAAGTATATAAAAAATTCCCTGACTCACAATCTATAAAGTCCGTATTTGGTTATCGACTCACAGAGGCCGACCTTGCACTGAGATTATATATTAAACTTCACCATGGCAGGACTTAAATTGACGTGTGCTCCATAACCCGGTGTAACTGCACTTTTTTACTGCACACAAAAACACGTTGATAATAATGTAAAAACAAAAAAAAGGTTTGTTTGACGGGGGTCTGCAACACAACACCAATGTTTAAAATGCTTCCAAAATACATGATGTGTAACCGAATTTAACTTATGAAATGGACTGCCTAAAAGCCTGTGCGTCTGTTCCTTTAGTGTATTTTCATGCACGTGAGAAGCTTAAAAAGACGCAGCATGAGAAGCAATTTGTGTTTGTTAGCGCACATCCCCGTGATGTGTGTGTGTGAGTCTGCTGCTTTAGTTTCCCTCTTCAAGTGCTCTCGCAGTCGAGTGCAGAAGGCAATCTGAGGCAGAGCTCTTGGCGGCCATGTAGCGTTTCCTCGGGGGTCACACCTCACCGGCTCCATTCTGTGGCTGAGAAATGACCTATTTTGATGTGTAATTGCTGCAGAACAAGCTAAACCAAGCATGTAATTGAAAGCGTGCCTCTTCCACACAGGAAGCCAGAGAGCAAACGGTGGGATGCAGTAGGTGGATGGATGGGTGGGAGGGGCAACAGGCCTCGCCCATAAGCCAGCAAAACAACAGTATAACAAATCAGCTGCTTTAGAGGCAGCTGGGGTGGAAAAGAAGGGGGGGGGAGGGGTCGCAGCAGGTAGTTTACGTATGCTAACCGGGGCTGCGTGATGCCATCGGTTCCACATGTGATCTGCTTCCTGTCCCCCCATGCTGAGACACCTGCATTACACGGCTCGTGCCCCCCGGGTTTGATAGACACCTCTAACCCGGCTGTCTGCTGCCCGACGCCTCCAGAGCCCAGAAGAGAACAACGTTACAGTACTGGAGCGCCGTCCAATCACAGGATTCCCACATTCACCATTCTGACTAAACCCATTGAAATTATTGAGTTATTTGGGGTATGTTAGCGTCTCATTATGTCAATACAAGGCTGTCTTTGCATAAGGATGTCCTTGCTGAAGGACTATGGGAACGTACGCACTAGGCCCTCATGTGACACTTCTCCCCGGTTCCCCTCTCACCTGTAACAGTAGGTGACACAGGCAGCGACGGAGAGCAGGGAGACGAGGGCCATCATGCAGGCCGCGATGGCCACGTTCCTCCTCTTCTCCTCCTCAGCCTGCTGGAGCTCCCCCCACTCCAGGTCACTGAACTGACAGCGTTCCCCCATGTAGCCTGAAACACAGCTGCAGTCCAAACCCGTGAGTACGCATCATTCTATTACCTATCATTTATCGACGGGTATCAATAAACACTTTACAGTTATTTACAAGGCTTTCGAACAAAATACATGTTGTAAATCATAGTGGGTATTCGCGTTGAACAAAGCTGGAATTATGTAATCAAATCATCATCATCATCATCATCATGAGAGAACATCCACAAAATGTTCCTACTCATTGACTGTAAAGGTAAAACGGTTTCCTTCCTAGAGAGTTATATATATAGCTCGTGATTGATTATGTAAAGGTCAAATTCAGAGCCCTACAGCCACAGTGATGACGAGGTCATGGCTTTAATAATGGGTCAACGGGGACACCTAGTGGTTGTGCGCGGTAGTGAATCACATAAGAGATTGAGCAAACGAGGGAACGTGTGGTGCAGAAGGTACTCTCATACTTTCTAAGAGGGATGCCTTTTTAAAATAAATACTGTTCAGAGATTACCCAAATATTCTCCCTGTCACGGCCTATTTCAGGAGGCAACCAACGATTGTTAACTCATAGTCATAAACGGAAGATCAAATCACATCAGCTTAGGAACAGGGGTTATTTACTTGCAAGCGTATGACTCCATTTCGGGGTAGTAGAAGCAGACGCCCTCGTACAGACAGTAGGACTCGTGGGAGGACGGGCAGCTCTGTGCCGAGTTACCGCCGTGGTGCCGGGTGGACACGTCCACAGGCCTACTGGTCGTCCCCCCCGGCTGTGTGGCCTTCAACTCTTAGGAGAGGATTGGGAAGATCATTCGTTGAACCGTACGGCGCAGTCACCTTCTTGATACCTTGAGTCATCGGCGACTTAAAACAGCAGCAAGAGAAAATGCACTTATCCAGGCAAACACTGACTTGCCTGAAACTTTTCGTGGAGACGCACCTTGACATGTCTTCCCGTTGCCCTGGTAACCAGCACGACACTTGCAGAGGTGGGTCCCCAAGGCATTTTGGCATTCTGCGTTTTTGTCACACTTGTGCGTTCCCTGTGTGCACTCATCAATGTCTAAAACCAAACGAGAAGAGACCTCATCCCAGTGAGCATTCTTTACATGTTTGAAGCATTCCTAAATAGAAGGATGATGATGTACAATTTATTCATAATCACGCATCCACTGATTCACTGGGGAATGTGTGTAGTCACATGACCTCCTGAATACTGCATGCAGACGAAGGAGTGTAACATTTATTGGCTTTTGCATTAGGAATTTATATTGAGAGCAGCTCGGCCACCGTGAAATGTTGTTTCTTTTAGATCTAAAAGTTAAATCTGCTCCATCCCCCCGATCTGTCACACATGAAAAGGTCTACAATCTCGACCCGTGATGAAATAAATAGCATAAAAGAATCAACATAAATCCCATAAGTTTCCTTCAGGATATGCTGCTCTATGCACACGTTCATAGGAGAGGAACAGTCTCCCGCACACAGCCGTCCATCACCTGTGAAACCCTGTGGACACATACAGGCGGGGCACTGTGCGCCTGCATCACAGCCGAGGGAGTGGATCTCATTCTGGTCTGACGGAGGAGGGCGAACACGGAATCGTAAACACTTGAGTCAAGTAAAATAACATCTCGAGGGGGGGGGAAGCACCGTCACCTGACACCATGGCGTCCGTGAAGGGGGTCGACTCGCTGCCTCCCTCCGGGCGCAGAGCCGGCTCCGCTTCGTCAGCTGACAGGCCGGGTGTGGTGGGGGGACTTTGGTTTTTAATAAACGTAGAGTCGGTGCTTTGACCGTCTCCAGATCCTACACGGGGAATTCCTAGTTAACGAGCATTCTGGATGACTCGGTTTTACTTCATAGTTACTTCACAGTTTCAGATGGCTGAAAATGTGTCACCTGCCGAGCCGGGCGAGCAGCTCCTTCCGTCGGGCGACAGGACGTAGCGTGGCAGACAGGAGCATCGGGCCAATCCCAGTTCGCTTTCACACACCTGGGCACAACCTCCATTCAGGTGAAGGCAAACGTCTGCCCCTGAACATTTGTATGCAGAGGGACAATCCAAAGCTCAGTCACTCGTTTTAAGGATGATTTGTTTTTTTGCTGGAAGCCAACAAATACTTTATCTCAAGTTTCTTTAAATATCCATTTCAGAAAGCAGCCCACCACGCTGAATAAAGCTGAATTGTTTATTTAACGCTTGGCTTAGTAAATGCTGACAGAGGAGGCAGCCGGATGTACTGAACATGTGATCATCGTTTTTTAAAAACCTCTGTGTATTATTTCTGCACCTGGTTTAGCGAGAGGATGAACCACCACAACGGAAGCCGGTTGGACCATGTTGCCGTGGACACGTTGCAGCTCCCTCCCAGTCCGCTTGTGCACGCTCCTCAGCTGCTTGGGCTCCCGATCCGATATCCACAACCTGTCCTCAAACACCGCGAGGTCAAAAGGTCGGCCTGGAGGAATCCGAATAGAAGGGAATGATTCTGTATCTCATGTTCATATAAGTTAAGGCACTGCTGAGAAGGACTTAAGGGACTCATGTAGAACCCAGACATGTCACATGTTACATGCTCGTACAAGCCTCACCTACTTGGTTCTCTAACAGGACCTGTCGGTCCGAACCATCCAGAGCAGCGGTCTCCACCAGGCCCCTGCTCTGATCGCACCAGAACAGACGGTCCTCTGTGAAATCGATGGTCAGGCCGCTCGGCGACACAAGGTGGGTGCTGGCAATGACGGCGCGGCCTTCCCCCTCCAAAGAGGCACTTTCCACGACAGGATGGGCCCCGATGTCAGTCCAGAACAACTTCCTCAAAGGGTCCAGAGAGCAATGTGAATTAGCCATCTAAGAAATCCCACGAGGTTTTGAGTTTTAATTTGTGAAACCACTCACTTTGCCAAAGGATGAACTGCGATTCCTCTTGGTTTCTCCAGCCCTTTGCTTACGAGGGTTTCTCTGTTTTGCCCGGTTAAGGTACTGCAGTCGACGGTTGACTGGCTGCAGGACGAATTTATAAAGAAATGTGTAAAAATAAAGACAAAAAGCAGTTTGACAGTGTTAAACAATACAAAGCAGTCAAAATGTCATTAAATTGTCCCTATGGATTTGTTTAATAGAAACAATGAACCGCTGTCATACAAAATAACCAGTTAAAACTTCTAGGACTTAATGAAATAATCTCTTCATGCTGTGCTGACATCCCCCACCCTGTATCCGTCCAGTACATCCTGCGGTGGATCCAGTCAATCGCAAGACCCTCTGGAGAGTCCAATCCGTGGGAGACGAGGACGTCTCTGGAGCCGCCGCTCAGATCCACCCGCTCAATCCTCTTCTGGCTGACGCTCGCAAAGTACACCTTCAAAAGAGAAGGAGAAACGCATTCGCTGTTTAGAATAGATCAAAGGCATTTGAGACATGGCAACTAAATCGTTTTTCATTGAACAGGCTTTTTAACTACAGTGTCTGTCCACTAGATGTCCCTGGTTGTCTTCACAACAACTCTCGAGGACAACTGTACAGAACAGCATTAAAACACCTTACATTTTTCTGGACGGGGTCGTAGTCCAAAGCGATGAAAGCTGCTCTCGGATCCTCCACCAGGGTTCCACCCCCGGCGGCTTCAGGGTGAATTCGACGTACATCCACTAGATTGGCAACCAGCAGATACGCTGGCGGTCCTGAAGGACGGCAATAACAACATCATTGAGTTAAAGCCAGCGTAGCACGCAGCGAGGGATTCCATGCGAGGGCTCAGCTGACGCCTTTGCCAGGCCATGACTCACCAGAGGCGACGCAGCGCTCGCCGTCTCGGTGCAGCTGGTAGCCAGGCAGACAACCACACTGCCACCCACTGGGGCTGACAGGGGTACAGAGCTGGCTGCAACCCCCCCTGTCTCCGGACGAGCAGCCTGCAGAGGCGCCACAGTGTGTTACACATACACAGAAGACTTTCTGATACTTTATACGTCTTATCACGGTATTACGGTCAACACGGTCAGCACGTGGTGCAGGTCGCCGACTCTTTCCTAAATTCTCTTCTGCTCTACTCGGGATTATAAAACTGAAGATTAGATTCTTCCACTCTCTTGCTTACAGCATTCCCCCTGGCGATAGAATAGCATTTCATTTTTTAAATTATTCACATTCTGTAGGCAAAACCTCAGAGATGATGTCCTACTCCAACCTGATGCCACACCTGCTGTGCTTGCATTTTCATGTCCATCTCACTTTGGTTTCATGACTTTGATTACACTCTTACCTATATTACGTTTAGATATACTATATTAATTTTATTTTGAGAATAAGCAGCTGGTAAACCGTAATATAGTCCTTACCAGTACAGGCTTGTCCGTCCTCCTGCAGTGAAGATCCTTCAGGACAAACACAGACTGCCATCCCGTCTGCTGTCAGACATCCATCACCACATTTCTTGGCCATGTTCCCTTCACACGTTGTGATTTCTGATTGTGGAAAGGAAAGCAATACTTTAAAAATGTTTTTATTTTCCATTGTAACATTAATGGTAAGTGTGAATGATCCGATAAACATGATTAAGAGACGTTAAAGAGGTTTGCTTTGGACCTGACACTATCACAAGGTCAAAGGGATGTTGTTTGTTCAAGAACTTTCCAGGTTTTTTGGAAGACTCACAGCAGGTTGTAACCAGCTTCTTAGTGAAATCCTTTCAGCAAGTCCACCCTAACAGTATCAAAACAGGTGTGATGAGAATGAGTAAAGGCCATGTGAGGTTAGCTCACATGAGCGTGGCATCTGCTGGGCCTGTGATGGCCATGGAGAGGCGTGAAATAGTTACATCTGTTGCTCCACCTCGGACTGGTTTTGAGGTACGTTTTTTAAGATACTTCAAACATTAATCGTGGACATTTTGAGCAAACCTCCAGGAGGAACTGCTCTATAGATAAAAAAAATGAAAAACAAAACGTAATGCATTTCTCAAAATTAACCGAAAATTGCGACACATAAGCCATCTGCCATGTGATTTCTGTGGTTGACTCTATTGTCAGGCCTACCCCTCGGCTGCGTGTTTGTTTTCATCTGGACCTTGACAAAGGTTGTCTGCTAAACGGCTTAGAGACCACAAAGCTGCTGACCAGATATGTTCCCTTTTCAAATGTCCCCTCGTCATTTAATCTCATTGTGTGTGTGGACATCCACTGTTGCGCTGGCCTCCTAGCTGGGAAATAAGAGAAGATATTGTCCATAATGTGTTTTTAACGGGGCTGTCAACATAAACGCTTTAATCTAGGCGATTAATGTGGCCGAGATTAATGCAACTAAATATTTTAACGTAGTTAACGTACGTTTGTCTAGGTCCGCGGAAACGAAACGGCCGCTAGCTGCAGTCAGTTACATCAAGCTAGGCTAAGCTAGCTGCTAGGCTACTTCCATCTCAACGCCTAACGTTACCCTGCGCAGCACACAGTCTGCAGAGGACCACCACTGTGTCCCAAAAAATAACGTCCTGGCTAAATGTGGGGAGATTGGCCTTTCAAACACATCCATTAAACAATGGAGATTTGAGAGCAAAGTGCACGACAACAACAGGAAGAGTCACTAGTTCAACATGTTCCACCCGGTGGAATTCTGCCTCTAAAATGATCAAATGTGTGTCATTTAGTGTTTAAAATATCATTAACAATTAAACAACAATGTCTAAAATATCAAACTATTGACAGCTCTAGTTTTTAATGGTTTGCAAAGGCAACTGCTTTGCGGACAGACACTGTTTTCAGA
This sequence comes from Apeltes quadracus, assembly GCA_021346845.1. NCBI lineage: Eukaryota > Metazoa > Chordata > Actinopteri > Perciformes > Gasterosteidae > Apeltes > Apeltes quadracus. The sequence continues at coordinate 1,577,450 of CM037920.1, forward strand.
TTATACTAGACAAAAACTAGACCAAATAACTAAAAACTATTTGTCACCAAATCTTTGACAAAATGAATTGTTGTTACTAGTTTATTTCACTAAATACAGATTCTCTACACATTCCTACATGACTTAACTATATTTGTGCCAAAATTAGATTATCTGTTCCTTAAAATAATCTATTGTTATCCTGGCAGACAACAGACCAGCTTTATGGCTACTAGGAATAGCCAGATGCAGACTGGGGTGGAAAAAAGGAAAAACTACAAGGAATATCTGGATTATTTACACTCAAAATATCATCACGTTTTATCATAGCACTTCTGAGAAGCGCCAACAGGCATATTGGTCTGATCAAAAAAATTCACTATTTTGAATATGACAGCCCTGCTTCTAGGCCTTTACTGATAAAGTGCCACTGTTTTGAGCCAAATAACTAAACACACAATTGACAGCTCACATGTGTCTAGTCTAGGATGCTTAGCATATGACCCGGCCTTTTTATTGGCTCCTTGGGTCAAAGTAGTGTCTGGCCGGACAAATGCCACCTTTTTAAAAGCACAACAAAAAGAAGAAAAAAATATAGTTCAATCCGGTTTCACATTAAGTACAGAACTGCTACATAGTAACACATTGAATACGATGTCCATGCCGTTTCTCTTCAATCAAGAGGTAGAGGGAATTTTCAAGAGTATGTTTGTTCAAATTTCTCAGCTGCAGTTGCATGGTCGTAAACTTATAATACTATTATGGAATCAAAAGTAAACTTAGATAGAATACATAGAATCGGATGGAAATTGGGTAACGTAACAACAATAATTCAAATATTTCAACCAAACCTCCACATGTCTTCCTGTCGGGTAGGAGCGCATATCCTTTTGGGCAGGTACAGAAATAGGAGCCTGGGATGTTTTCACAACCAAGAGAGCAGCCGTGGTTCCAGTGTGCACATTCGTTCACATCTACGCCACAGACAGACAAATGTAACCTGTAATTTGTGTTACAGTAAATACAAATACACATATTTATTCTTGATGCAATTTCATTGATTGTACGGGACGGATACTAACCTTCACAATAAGAGCCTTGCATACTGAGAGCAAAGCCTTCAGTGCACTGGCACGGCCCTTGGTCGGCTAGACTGGAACACACATTCAAGCAAGTTCCCCTCTGTTCGTCACAACCTGTTTGAAGGGATCATTGGTAATACATCGCTGAAGTATTACAGTGTGGGATTTAAAAAATGACGAGTGCCTGCAGAACACGTTAAATGTCAAAGGTCAGCTGTCACCTGGAGGAGATGATTGGGAGTCGTCCATTGGCTGGTTGAGGGGATGCACCACCTTGATGTTAACTGGGGGTTTGGCCATTTTTTTTATGTTAACATCCAGTGGCGATCCACCTGTGTACTTGTTCACTTCTTTTATCGCCCGAGATGATGCATCGGTGTAGTACAAGTGCTCCAGAAAGACTGATATCCCCAGTGACTGAGACCTGCATAACAGAAGCATTTCCTCCCAGTTTGCTAACAAATATAAAATGATAAATAAGTAACAGCACAACAGTATGCTCACCAAAGGGGCTGGTCTATGATGTGCAGGCCGTTGCCGTTGTAATCACAAGAGGCAATGGCACTTTCTCCCTGTGGACCAAACTGTACCCAGAACAGTCTTTTGTCCTCCCGGTCAATCGACAGGGCGCCCAGGTGCTCTGCTATCTTAATAAGTGTAGTTTTCATCTGTCCTCGCACATCAGACCGCTGGATGCTAGGGCTCATGCCGCCAGACAGCCAAAAAAGAGACCTGCAAAATATTAGTTCTTAACTGAGGGAGGACTTTGAAGCGTTGCCAAATTTGAAAATTTAGAAACTTTTCAGAGAAATATACCAAATGTTAATACAACTCTGCATATCCACTCTGGAAATATACCTAAAATCATTTACAGTAAAATAGAAAATGTAGCTATTTACTATACAAGCCCTGGAAATGGAAAGTTGATTTTTAGAGCAATTACAACATAACAAAATGAAATATACAATAATGATTTGATAGAATGTTTGTGGATGTTTTTTTGCTGTTCATCTGTCTCGATGACATCATTCGAAAGAGAAAAGTGAGATGCAGAGTGCGTTACCTGTTGTTGGGGTCAACATTTATAGAATTTGGTTGGTTCAAGTGCCTCAAAAGAGTCTTTTGGTTTTTCCCATTTATTTCCATTGTCTTGATTTTTCCCTTTTCTCCACTTGTCCAATATACACGGTTCCAAATCCAGTCCACTGCAAGGCCCGAGATATGTTTGTCAGATGAGTACAGTTTCTGTAAATGAAAAAGTTCAAACCTAAGATGAAGGCGTCATCGTTGATTAGAAAACCAAGTATAAGATTTGCTGTTTGGTCTTCTTTTTTGTTCCTTAACCGCTCTACTGATCCGTTGCAGGACTAAATGTAAGCCAAGGGACTAGGGTGGTCACATAATCACCTGTCTGTTTGTTCCTCTCACTGACGCCTTGTAAATGACCCCCGTGTGTTTGTCGGCCCAGTAAACGGTCTCGTCTCTGAAATGAAAGTCGAGCAGGATCGAGCTTCCCACTCCTGCCACGAGTCTTCTCTGGTTCCTCCCATCAAGATCCATCCGATGAATAGCTTTCCCATGGCCAAATATCAGGAAGGGCTGTGAGGCTTAACGAAAGACAACATCAGGTCTGTCATTAAACTTAGGAATTCCATTCTTAAGGACCTAATGCACAAATGAGCTGTTATTCCAAGTATTTGTACTTTCTACCTGACTGCAGTCGTTTACAGTGCTTATATGAATTGAGTTAATTTACCCCAAACAAAACAACGCAAGTAAATAAATATAAATCAAATCTGCTCTGTTGCGGTCAATAAAAGTTAGTTGTTTGTATTAAGTTCATCATACTTTATGGGCCCAATCAGAGTGAGATAGACCATGGAGTAGGATATGATTTAGAATGTGGCTGCCTTTTTTTCAGTAACAGTTTGCTACCAGGGTGTCTGGTCAGTTTTTTTCTTATTGTAACCGCCATGGTTGACTAAAAAAAATCTGAATTCTGCTCTACACGCTCATCCCACTTCAAGATGCCGATGGCCAAAAACCAAAACAGCACTGGTCAAAGTCCAAAACCTCAAGGCTTCAAAGGCGACTACAAACCAATGTGTGACGGCTCTGTGACTGACCCCACTTCCTATATACCTTTCCTTTGTCAAGATAAGGCCACAATTTAAAACAATAATTTATTCAACCGCCAGCGGGTTAAAGTTACCCCTGTGGCATCCAGAGCCATTCATTTTGCAAGTGTGTATTAATCTATGTTGCCAAAGCAACACCTTTTGTCTGATGCTACAATAGAGCTGTATCATAAGTTATCGACCAACCTTCACTTTAGACAAGAAAAAGAGACCGTAGACATTGGGCGTAAGAACAGTTGAAATTCATTAAGTGAACAACAATCTGAAGGTTAAAGCACATAGCGACGAATCCTTGTTGTGTTGTTGTTAAGGTTGTCAAATGATCTCTTTAAAAAGCCTGTTCATGGCTGTAATGGGATGTTCAAGTCTCTCTGCTTTGGATAAAAACATTATCTTAGTACATACCATTCATATATTATGGATCTGATAAAAAGTTCACTGGTCAATCATGGCAATTCCGCTGTCCTGTGCAACCAAGGATACCACTCTTAACTCGGTGGAATGAAGAAAACAAGGAGAAACACCAGACAAACGGCATAGTGGATGTCTGGCCTGGGATCCTCACGACAGCTACTGGTGAGTTGCTAGGAGGCGTCCAGATGAATCATTAATTAACAAGTTCACATGGTGGTCAGCATGATTCTTGGGTTTCTTTTAAGAAACCTATCTTTGAAAGAAGACGATAAAGGGAGATATAAGGCCACACATACAGCTTCTCGTCTATGATGTGGAAATCAAGATCAACGTTAATTTTCTGTTTTACATTGTGGATACTTTCATTCGGGTAGTTTGAGGGGCCATTTTGAATGCTAAACCTGCTCATTGGGCTCATTAAAATATCCTTATCCTTGATTGTTTGAGCTGTGGAGGAAATGTCAAACCCTAAATAAGCACACAGCATGTTGACGTCAATGGTTTGACTAAATTTGTTTGAGATTTCACCATACTCTTTGTACCAACCTATGTACTGTTATATCCATGTAAGATAAGAAATATACATACCTAGAAAATAATATACATATTTAGATATACAGAATTATTTCTAGAACTGGATCAGTCCTTTAATTGAATATAACATCTGTCATTTCTTGTGTAATAAAGGTGTCTTGGTTTGAGTAGAACAGCTTTTCAATTAGACCAAAGAAGTGTTTGTTTGTTGAGCTAGCCATCTTTGTTATTGCAGGCACACCATTTTTTCAATGGAATTAAAACCAACTAAAGGAAAGATAATCTGTTACCGTGACCGTTGATCCTCACTAAATTGTGTCACACTATTGCGATTCATTATGAAACATAACATCCACTAACTGAACTCTTTGGCATGATAGTTAAAGGTAGAAGAAAATGGACATCAGGGATCACCATCGGTAAGATTCAGCCGATGTCCCACAAAAGACTTGAGCCTGGAGCTGAGCCTGAGACACTTGCACTCCACCAGACGCCAGCGTACTGGATTTTACTAATATTTATTTGTGCCTGATTAAATTAGTTCTAGTTCCCTGGCCACACGCGCTGTCATACTATTTAACAATTTCATCAGACGTACCCAGAAGACACCGCCTGGATGGTTAGCATTGTCCTCCTGGCTGTACTTTCTTTGACCAGTAGGAGAAGCAAACTCACCCACACAGCTGCTGTTTCTCGCCGCTCGCGTCGGACGTTCATCCCAACACGCCGTACCGAGGCCCAGGGCTCCAGAGCGCTGCACCGTGAAATAGATCAGCGCTGCCACGATCGTCGCAGCCAACATAATCCTGCACACCGTCCCTGTCTCAGGAGCCGCACTGGTTCACTCTTTCTCAGGCATTCCCGCTCTTAGCACTGGCACACAAGAATTCCCCGAAATGAAGCAACATTTGTTTATGGACTGTGGGCATCCTTGTCCAAGACTTCAACTCAAAGAGACAACACAGCTTCACATGACAGAAGCTGTTGCGCCGATGAAGAGGTTGGGGTACTCGGAAGTATGAGTGTAATGCTGCCGGTGCAGTGTTTGGCAAAAAGAAAATGCTGTGTGGGGATGCTCCTCCCTCCCTAGTTCGGCCCCCAGTCTGCCGGCCTGTTTTGGAAGCAAAGATTGAAATTCCTGACACCCCCGTGGTAAATGTTGCACATGCTAGTTCGGCACTGGAGCAAGATCTTCTTTAACCTCCAGTGAGCGTCTGGAGCAGAATGTGGGCTATGCAAGAAATGAGAGGGATGAAGAAAGGTCCCACATAATAACAACATCATCCCCCCCCCCCCCCTCTCCCCTCCTTCCCCCTTCACCCACGTCCGTTCTCAATGTGGATGTCCATCCGAGAGAGATAGTTGGAGATGATCACTGCATTTAAGGCTATTTGCTTAACCACAATCCTGAATTATGAATGTATTTCAGTCATCTGGGAAACTAAATTGACTTTTAGCCTGTTTTGTCAAAGTATAACGGCATTCATCAACAACCTAAGTTACACACAACGCATCACAATAGACGCACTGTTTTGTGTCCTTTTGCGTGAATGAGGGGTCAGTGTGTCTCCTGCTGAAGGCTCCCGGGGGGAATCGGTGAGTAATTTATAGAGAACGAAGGACGAGTGGAGCCGATTATCCATAAATTGTTTGTCCTTTTTTTACCCAAGAGAACAACTGACCAAAACCTCTATTCATACTCTCCGTGACTGACGTATTGTCAGAAACAACGTCACCACTAACCTCGTAGATGGGCATTCGGACGTGGCTGAGAAAATGGCCTTGTCTCCAGACTAGTGTTACCCGTCTCAGGAACATTGACCTTTTCCCAAGATCACCCCTAGCAGATACCAAGGAAGATGTAAATGTCTCCAACTCTCCCCTAGGTCTCCCAAGTACGCGTGGGTTTAAGTCCTCAAGTATCGATAAAAGAAAGAGTTTCAGTCTTTAATTGAGCTGGCTGAGTCACCGTCAAGTAGTTACGCAAAACCAATTCATTTGAATGATGCTATGTTCGTACTGTGTCTTTGTACTTTGTCTGCCTTGGGTCTATATTTTAAAACATGTACAATAGAATTGTTGTTAAAATTTCTATACTCTGCTTCTGAAAAATGTTTGACAGGTGACCTTTTATTCTATTAAATAACATACTGTATTTTTTCCATTTACGCTCTACAAAAATAAGGTTAACATACATTACAAAGCCTTTCTGGCGTGCAGCATAATGTCAGCAGTAACTTGAATGGGTGAACAGCTCTCTGATGGGAGCTTCACGTTTGACTGCACTTCTCGAGCTGCGATGCCTCTGTGCTTGACCTTTGGCTTAAAGAGGATAAGCTCATTGTGTCACATCAGCATCACTCTGACAGCATCCGACTCAAACATCTCTTATGTTACCAAATGGTTCATCAATCCCACAAATGTGATATCTTAACCTTGATCTACAATCGGTTACACATTGCTGATCTTGAACCTCTGCACCAGAAAAAGGGTTCTTTCCCTCCCTAGCCAGGCTAGTTCCCCTTAGAGCCATCTGAAAAATATTCCAAGTGAATTTCAGCAGTTCATATCAATTTGTTTGTTTTCGCTTTTTTCCTGATGACCTTTTCTCTCTTCCCTTTCTCTGTCTTCATAGCACTTGTGTCTCTGAGAACTGTCTACCTATCCATCTGTCATGCAGTCCATCTTTCTATACATCTTTATCTACCCACCCACCTTATTATGTAACTACCTACGTACCTAATTACCTACATATGTGTTCCTACCTACCTATCTGATTATTTACATATGCACCTACCTAGGGGTGCCTACCTACCTATTAATCTGTCTCTCCGTCTGTCTGTCTTTTCATTTATTGGTTATCTTTCATTACACAGCCCATGTCTGCCATTCATTCACTTTTTGTCAAACAGCCTGGTTGTTGCCATGACAACAGGTTACTTAGAGGTTACTTAGGACTACTACTCTGGTGGCCAGACGTATCCATGGAAACAGTTTTCCACATCCACCCGGTATCTTGATTGTCAGGGTGAACACATGTTCTCTGATTCATAACTGAGACGAGTGAAGAATAAGGTACAAAGTATTGTGTTTGAGTCATAATTAGTCCGTGAAGACTTTTACTTTTTTCTAGAGATGTTCCGATGCCATTTTTTCCCTCCCGATACCGATTCCGATATAGGTCCAGTGGGTATCGGGCGATACTGACTACCGATACCAGTGTCCCCTTAACTTTGGTAAATTTGTCGTACTCTTAAGCGTGACGCGTCTTCTGATGTTTGATTAAGTTGCTGTTGTTGAAATTTGCACTCGTGCCACCCCTATAGCTTCTTTGCACTTGTTGCATGTCGGCGTCTTACTGGTGGGAAAAGCCACTGTAAAGTACTGCCAAACCGCTGACATGATGCGCTAACGTTAGCTCCTAAGCTAATGTGCAAAGGACAGAGAAGATAGCAGCACCGAGACGGCCGTTTACAGTAGCGGTTACCAACCCGGATAAGCGGACCTGTAATAATAACAGTTCAAATCGAATGTGTTGTTCGGTACAGCGAAAGTTGCCCAAGACGAGTGCCTGGATACCGTTAGCTAGGTTTGTTTGCCGCGCGTGACGTTCCACAAACCCGGTTCACGCTAGTAGAACCGCTAACGTCAGCTAACGCCCGCTAACGCCCGCTCCTGAGCTAATGTTAGCGCCTGGCGTTAGCTAACGCCCGCTCCTGAGCTAACGTTAGCGGCTGACGTTAGCTAACGCCCGCTCCTGAGTTAACGTTAGCGCCTGACGTTAGCGCCTGACGTTAGCGCCTGACGTTAGCGCCTGACGTTAGCGCCTGACGTTAGCGCCTGACGTTAGCTAACGTCCGCTCCTGAGCAAACGTTAGCTCCTGACGTTCAGCTGACGTCACCTCCTGATCAAACGTTGAACAATTCTTCGCCCCTCTAAAACAGCAGCTGCTGATGGCAGCACAGCGCAACTTGTTTTAAAGCGGCGAAGAAGAGACACGGTACGTGGTATCAGATCGGAGCCTGGACTCCAGTACTCGCCGATACCCGATGCCAGCATTTCGGCAGTATCAGAGGCTTTTCCGATACTAGTATCGGAATCGGAACAACTCTACTTTTTACTTTAATTTTGTACTTTTGTTCCCTGTTTTTCTTATCCCAAGCAACTGCATCATCCACATGGACATATATTGTGCAGTCCACCTAAACATAGTTTATGATGAAGATTGCATGAGACAACGCTTTATGAAATAAAACCGTAAAAGGTTATGAGAGAAATAACAAAGATCTAGAATTCGCAAGAGAGATTGGATGTTTCTGCTGGTGATTTTGACATTTTCATACACATTTTAATTACCAAAATGTGAAAAAGATAACACAGATATCACAACACGCATGGAATTTAACCATTTTTGTTCACTTTATTCCAAACAAACTCACAACTTCATTCACAGACAAATGTGTACATAGAGTCATTGCAACTGGCCACGTTTATTAAACAAAACATATATTCTATAAAACATACGAAATGTCCTTTTTGTCCATTAAGGCAACAATCAGCTTGATTTCCTAAAGTAACAGCATTGTTGGAAATGTGAGGGGAAATCGATAATGTGCCTTCTTTGAAACCACCACATGATATCCTATCTGACACTTCAACTTTGGCATAGAGGACAGCATAAAAGGCCACACACAGCTGGGGGACAGACTGTTCTTTTAAAACGTTAAACGTCCAAAACGGATGCAGTTCTGTAGTGACAAGCATGCATTGCGTCCTAATCAAATATAAGGCTCTGTAATGAATAAGGGCATGTCTTTTAGTCTGACCAAATTCTATATTTACTACAGATCAATAGTGGATGGAAAATGCTGTTCAATACAGAACATGATTGTTCACTGCTCCACTGTGTAAAACAAATAGATTTGCTTAAAGATGTATGAATAATTTCATAAACGACGAGCCTGTTTTTGGGCTGAAAAATGATAAAAAAGGTTATTTCTCTGGAACTTCTCTATCTGCATATATCAGCATATATGTCACTGGTTAAGAAATAAATGAAGATGGCACACAGAAAGTCGCAGTTGTGTTTGGAGCATTTTCAAACGTTGACGTTGTAGCCGACGCGCAAAATTATATTCCTTTTTGCAGAGTGCCTTGACGAATGCCCTGAAGTCACTACGGTTTGTAGTGACTTGACCCCAACGGCGTCCCAATGGGTTCAAGACTTGCATGGTGTTTGGCCAGTGGCCATGGATTCCTGGCGTCAGCAGAGATACTCACAGCGGGAAGTGTCACTCTTATAGGTCATCTGAGAGTCAATACTTGACCTGGAGCACAGGAGCATTCGCTCTGATTCAGTAGTTGCTCTTCTTGCCCAAAACTCAGTTGGATGAGAGTTCAACGTCCTTTGCTTCATGGAAATTGTCTCAAAGTTGACATAGCTGTCTTTTTCGAGCTCCTCTACGTCCAGACCTGTGCCGCTTCCCTTGCAGTACAGGTGGATAATCTTATAGAGCAACAGCGCGATGAGAGACAAAACCAAAGCACAAGCAATCCCGCTTATGATATAGAAAATCCAGCTCTGCCCGCCGTCCTCCACATTGTCCAACGTGTAGAAGTCAACGCAGGGGTCTTTTCCTGCAGCACTACCTTTCGCAACGAGGCAAACCGAGTACCTTATCCCAGATGAAAGTCCCTGAAGGAGCACTTTTCCACTGCCGGCATTAGTCTCTATTGTCCTTTTGCTGTCGTCCTCATCATAGGGAGAGTACACCACCGTCAGCGGGGCATCGTTCGGTAACCCATCTGCTCTCCACAGCAACACCGCAGTGTCAACGGTTTCCTCCACAATCTTAAGTCCTTTGACGGACTCTGATGCATCGGCTTTCTTGCTCTTTTCGTCTGCTGCAAGCTTTCTGCCACCGGCTCCCTGCTGGGCTTTTGCTTGTTTCAGCTGGCCTTTCTGTAAACTGCTGCTGGTTGTGGTTTTGTGCTTCTTGGCGACCACAGGTGTCCACGTTCTCGGGAGAACTGCCGAGGTGGCCACAAGCGAGTTGGGGGTGTCGGTTGAGGGAGTGAAGGTCGGGCCTTGGCTGGTCGATTCGGGTTGGATGGTAGGCCTCAGTGGAAGGACGGTGGTGCTGGAGGAACCCGCGACCGAGATAGAAATGGCGGCCTCTGCGTTTCCAGCAACATTCTTTGCCTTGCAACTGTAGTTTCCGGCGTCTTTGTGTAATATTCCATGCAAGCTCATGATGGACCATCTGACGCCCTCTCCAGGTGACTCCTGGACTGTCGGTGGGAACAAGGACACAAAAGTAAACAAGAAATAAATGATAATCGACTGGTTCCATGTATCTTTACTAAAGATAACAATACCTGTTAGAAATCTGAAAACAGCATTGTTTAGTTTATTACATAGTTGTACTTTAATAAGCCTACATATTGTACCTGTGTTGTTGACCAGAGAGCCATCGGATTTATCCCAATAAAGAGTTGGTGTTGGAAACCCTGAAGCGTCACAGCGCAAGAGGACATTGCTGCCTAATGGAGACGTGATCTTGGTAGCCGAAGTCATGACTGACGGCTTTACACAGTGGTCAAGTTCAGCGCGCTGAAAAAGTACGCCGGCTAGATTCTCCGGTCCACTGCAGGCCATGAACTGGTCCATCAAAACCACAGGTGTGCCCGTACATTTTGGAAAGCTCAATCAGCTTGGAGATTTTGCAGTCACAGAACCAGGGGTTATCCTGCAGGCCTGAAGATGAAGAAGATGAGACAAACGCTGATCAAACCACTGCTGTGTCTATTTGAATAATGGGTCTTTTGTTGATCATGATTGAACGATTAGAGGACGCAGATGGCAGTGAATTGAGCTGCAATATGTGTTATTGACATTCAGGCAACAGCTGCAATGGTTTTGGTGCAGTGAAGTGAATTAATCCCCACTGGATACAAATGAACTAGAGAATACTATTTGGTTGCATGTTGGGGGCGGGTAATCCTTTGTCTATAGCTATATATACATCCCTTCATAAATAGCTCTAAACAACTACTGCACACAATAGGTAAGCTCATGCAATGGTTCATATTAAAGCTCTTTAACAGGATTACTTTGTCTTAACAGTAGCAAAGCACCTTAGCCGGCTCGTCTTCCTCCAGTTGGTGGCAACATATTCTTTCCATTAGCTGTGGAATATATGCCAGTAAATCACTGAAAGTCACAGTCTTTATAATCTATGTCTTTAGATTACTTAAATTGTGGTTCCAAATCCACGCACAGCCGGTTCCTTCGGCCGAGATGAGCTACCTTCCCCTATAAAGCCTGTTAACGACGTCCCTCGCACCAAGCAGTGCATGCAAAACACACACAGTAAACAAACAAATCATGAAATGACTCGCTGACATGCAAGGTTTTGATAATAATTGTATAAATAGTCAAATGCTAGACAATTTGCCATAGATCCTGTTTGTTTTGTGTCACTCCACAATACGTTTAGAATGTGTTAGCAAGGATTGCCAAAGGCCTGACTAAAAGAAAGCTATTTCAGCCAGTGTCTTGCACCTACAAGTTAGCCTTCAAATAGTGCGAATTTACATCAATAAATCAAAATAAATTTGACTCTGTAATGACCTCAGATAGTGGGCATTAGGACACTTGATCCTTTTTTAATGCGAAAAAGGCAATTCACGGTGGGAGAATAAAAATTTGTGATAAACATTTGGTCACTGGAAAATGTAAGAGGGGAGTCCTGCTTGAGCAGCAAACATCTACTGGAAGCGATGGAAGCTTCCACTAGGGAACAGTCCTTGAACAGTTCCCCAGGGCAATCCCCTGAATATCAATGTGTGTGTGTGTGTGTGTGTGTGTGTGAAAAGTTCTCCCAGGATCAGCTGGTAGCTCAAAGCTGGGAGCGCTGGGAAAACCCAACGCAATGTGGGGAATTGGCTCTACTTGTTGTTTGATATCAATTGTTTAGCTGGAGATTATCCCGACCTGTCTTGCCACGAAGCCGAGTGGTAAATATTCTTCGGTGGATCAGGACAATAACTTGATAATGTGCATTGAGCGTCAGCTCTGCCACTTATTGGGATAAGCTGATTTGATTATGTTGTGGGACTTCCTGCTAGGACGGGTTTGAGCCTGACAGGATGGATGAACACGTGACGGAAAGAAGTTCCTCAGGTAATCACGAACAAACCAAATGCTTCCTCCTGTGGCACGAATGAGTGATTAAACTAATCTGGACCCAACCTTTGTACCCTTACCTAACACAACTTTCTGGGAGACATTATGAGACATAGGTGCTCCGTTGAAAGGCGGCCAGATATCCATGAGATCCGGGGGCAAGGTGGTCAATTTGTTGCTGGAAAGATCCAAGTAGGTGATGTTGAGGAGGTACGGTATTGCCTCGTTGGGAACATATGTGATTCTGTTGTTGTGTAGATCCAGTGTCTTCAGCCTAGGCATCTCTTTCAGTGACTCCCAAGGAAAGACAGAGATCATGTTACCATCTAGCCTTAGCTCGTGGAGCACTTTGAGGTTGTAGAAACTTGCAGTGTCCACTGAGCTGATGGAATTGTAAGTAATCCACAGGTACCGGAGGTCCACCAGGTAGTAAAAAGCTTCCGTTGGGATTCGCCGCACCATGGTTTTCTCAATACGGAGTTTGACCGTATCCACAGGGACGTTGACTGGGACGTCAGACATGTCTGGATCATTGCAGAGCACTGATCTGAGAGTAATTAAAAAATGGATTACGGGTTAAATGGTTTGAACATATCCCATGTTTAAACTGAGGGTAATTGAAATATAGTCGTCTTTATAATGTCATCTTCAGTAGAGTCAACCTCTATTGAGAATTCCCATAGAAAACAAACGAGCTGTAGAAATTAAGGATGGCCTGCTGCTATTTGGTGTTTCCACTCCTTTATGTAAGATAGAATATTAAGCACATACCTCGTTCTTTGTGGCGGCTGATAGATGGATGCATCATGGAAAAGTTCTGCATTATGTATACATATATATCTTTACAACCTTTACACATATTACTGCATTGACCTGCTACCTATACACCTTTATCTTCACACTGCACTACTCTAGATACTGATTCACAGCTAAAGAATAAAAGCTCTGTATTTGTGTTTTTATGTTTGTTGCTTATCCAAATTTGTAAAAAATGTACTTGATAGAACTTGATGGCTGAAAAGGTTCTAGCTCCTAACTAAACATGGTAACATATACTTCAGTGCTTCCTCTTTACGTTGCGTTCTGAGTCCGGCTATGCTTAATGTTGTTCTAGGTTCTAGGTTATAGAAGTAACGGTAAAGAAAAGGTTGTGCAAACTTACACGAAGAAATGCATGTCATTTTTTTTCCATTTTAAATTTGACAAATGGACTGAAAGCAAAATCAGAGCATAATTTACCTGGTTCCTGTTCCATCGGTGCGTCCATGGAAGACACAGGTGCACTGGGATGGACAGAAGGGACGAGCCATACCGAAGCAGCATACGAATACATACACGTAGAGAAGTGGACGCATGGTGACAGCGAACGCACCAACAGTTCTCATAATGAGAAAAGATCATGAAAAAAGACATCCGGATTCATTGAAAACCCGAGGGAGGATTATTCCCCCAAAAACAAACCCACGGAGAACAATGCAAAGGGGTTTCAAAGTCCATAGGATGTAACAGGCTGACATCGGATACACTCGTCGGATTGCCTGCTGGGGGGTGGGGAGGGTGGTGGATTAGTGAAGGATTTCTTGGGCTTGAACTGGATCACGCAAGGACACTTGGCGGGACCACTCCTTTGGCCATGTCACTAATCGGCTAATCCCAGAGAGGTTTCCCATCGGTGATCAGCCGTGCCTCACGTAATCCATTCAGTTCCCGGCATTGCCCTTTCTTATTTCTATATAAATTTCTCTTCCCTTAAATATGTCCCATCCATCGAAATCCTTTCAATTGCACACTATGTACAGACATTGTTGGCCTTAAATTACACCTGATTGCTGTCAATAATCCGGGTTTTACTGAAGATCCGAGGTGTTTTTCCTCCTTTGACTCTCTAGACCTTAGAGAGAATCTAAATGTATTATGTAGCTGGAGGCCTTATGTCAGCTATGTGACTGTTCTGTCTGGCACTAGGGTGCAAAGTGTAATCCGGATGGGATTTATTACCGGACTATAGAGGGGCTGGACTCGATCCGTCTGGCGATGACAGAGCCACAGTTCTTCGGATTGCTTTAATCATATTGTGCACATGAATCAGTTCTTCTAGCCATATCAACATGTGGGCTAGATAATCTAGATCATATCGGTTGTTAAATGACCAAATGCGAAATCATTTAAAAGTTCCACAGAGTGTGTTACTATCTAACTCATGCAGTACTAAGAACAAAGGGAGACCCCTGGTGGTAAAAGTTGGTAATGAGAGTATCTCTAGTTACATCCATTTACCTTTATTTTCTTAAATAGTCACTCAATAATCTAATTCTGCGGGCCAATATTGGACAAAACTACCTGAAACAAAATGGACTGAAGACATTAAAAAGTATTTATTAACAAGTACACAAGTGAATTTTATTAATGCAAGCAGATTTGATCATACAGGTCAAATAAGCCACTTCAAGCTGTTGGCACATGAATGTACAAAACATATTCAATTAAAAGCCTGCTACTAAGCATTCGTAGTGAAAGTACAAAAGACTAATACGAGGAAAAAGCTGAAAGCATTTTTTCAGATTACAGAGTAAGCAATGTTGGTACAAGCATCAGTTTTAAGACATGGTTGAGAGCTCACCACAAACTAAATAGACACAACTCAAAGACTACAGCCTCTAACATCAGTAGCACAACGCGGGAAGCGTGGGAGATTTAGTACTGCACATATAAACAAAGGGTCGATCCAGCAAGATAGTCAAAAGTGTGAAAAGGATGAAGGTGAAATAAAGCAACTTTTGAGTCAATAAGACTATATTAATGCATGTCCATGCCACGAAAAACATCTAAATTCACAGTCCTTACTAACAGTACAGTTATCCAACTTTGAGTTGAACACCAATGCACTTACATATAGAGAGAGCACAGAAATGGTCAAATAAGTGCATGAAACTAGCTTTTGGGAACACCGACAAAAACCCATTTTGCCAGGCGATGGACCGGCGGGCCGCCTTCTGTAGCGGCGTGGCGTCAGGACGTGTAAGCAATACGGTTACCGTCACGAACAAAATGACCGTGACACACACTTTTCCCAGTGTGCCGTCACACCGACAACGTCGGGGTTTCTTTACAGTGTGGGATTTGGATGCAGAGTGGACGGACCCACAGTGACCTCTTCTTATTCTCACGTGAACTGTCCTTAAACGTCGGTGCTTAACATATAGGTATGCTTTCATATTTACAGTGCAGAGTTCTGCGAAAACAGGAGTTTTGTTCTTCATAAAGTTCCATTTTTAAGAAATTAAAAACGGGGGGTTATGAAGGTGTATTTGCGTGTGCTTTTGTGGCTCGAGATTCAAAGACCATGGAATCATTCACAGTCCTACAATACAATAAATAGGCAAGATTATCATATAACACCAGATGATTTGTCTTTAATTGACTAGTTGCATCCTTGAGTCATTGTTTTCTGTTTAACAGGTTTGGCACATCCAGCAAATATTTGTTTTACTCTAATTTTGGATTTATTACTTTATTGTCTTGCCATTGTATATCTTTAAATAGAAAAGCAAATTTAATGACTTTCATGTGAAAGCAGTTTTAATCCTTTGGGAATAAAGGTAAATCGAAGGCGTACGATGCCTCGTGGCCGCGTTGTGAATTTTACAATATTTTCAAAACTAACCACTCGAATACAATAATACATCATTTTCGAACATGAAATCTCCAGACACACGACACGATAAATGTGCTTGAAAACCCTTTTAAGCCCCTGTTGTCCCCCTCAGAAATCAGCAAAAATATATTATGCATGAGAGGAAAATGACACGTAGCATCAAATAAAAAACTAAAACAAACAAGAAAAATAAATCATACTATACGCAAATTATAGTAAAAAAAAAGAAAGTGAAATACTACTGCTACTTCAGATTCTACAAACTACAATAGAACTACTATCAGCACTGAACAAGATCGATAAAACTGCCGTAATGATAATCATAACACCATCCATGAGAGAGGTAAAGGGGTCTTGTTTTTTTCATCTGAAATGCTGTTTGTGACTGAGGAGGTTTGTGTGACCCCCCTCGCCCCCCCCAGATC
This sequence comes from Apeltes quadracus, assembly GCA_021346845.1. Taxonomy (NCBI): domain Eukaryota; kingdom Metazoa; phylum Chordata; class Actinopteri; order Perciformes; family Gasterosteidae; genus Apeltes; species Apeltes quadracus. The sequence continues at coordinate 1,593,866 of CM037920.1, forward strand.
ACATTGTCATATGACGCACCAGTGACTTCAGCGGCGGCGAGGGCCCTAGGCGCCATCCGCCCCCCCTCGGGAGGGGATGGTGGAGAGAGACAGATAGAAAGACAGAAGAAGAGAGAGAGGGAGAGAGGCCGGAGTGGCGGGGCCAGGCCTCACGCTGGGCTCTATGTGTAGGCGTTGAGGCGCTCCTTGGAGCGGGTGGAGTGGATGTCGTGAAGCTCCTGCTCCTCCTTGGACTTGATGTCCTCGTACTTCTGCATCCGGCAGGCGTCCTTCACGTAGGCCCAGTTGGCAGACAGCACCATCAGGTAGTGGATCTGCGGGACGGAGGAAATACTGTGTGTTCAAACTTCCTCGTGTAGATGTAATTATTCACTTAATATCTTTCGGTGGATGCAAATTAACAATTTAGTCCACTTCATATTTTAAATTAAAAAGTATGGCTTGGTTTGGTGTACTGGCCCTTTAAATCAAGGAGCTGTCCAATGACCCAGCAGGTGGCAGCATAATGCTAGATGCTGTCTTGGCCTTGCGTTACCATAGCAGCTCAGAATATAATGAATGTATTGTGCTTTAATGACCGAGGTTGTATCACCAGCAACGACTATTTCAGCTGCACGCTCTTTGTTCCTGCCGAGCAGAAAGACCAATTAGCCGACTGACATTTGAACACCGAATCTTGAAGAATATGTTTATTTTTCTGCAGCTTTGAGGCTGCTTCGTGGTTGGCTCGTTATTGGGATCCGTCTGTGTTAATGTTTTTCGCAGCTATCAGCTCTAAAAATAGAAGAAAAAAAAAAACTATATTTACAAAAAAGATTCCTGCCCCAAATTACAAAATCATCCCCGAATGAAAACACCTTTTGTTTTTCAGAAAATGGCTCCACAAATTACTGAGGGATGTTTGCAACAATCTCGGAGCCTTTTTTTCTTGCTGTTTCCATGACAACGGGCATGATATGCCTGGTGCCTCCGAGGGAGGGAGGGAGGCAGGACGAACCCTGTCTTTTTCACTGCGCCAAAATGCCTTCTCTCCCATCCTCAGCCCATCTCTCTCAGACGCACACGGGACGGTCACGAAAACACAACAACAACAACAACAAAACGCGACTCTCATGACTGACATCGAAGAAATACCACAGAAACAGATATTCTGTTTCCGTTGATTTGTTGAGATTTCTTTTGTCGAATTGTAGTTCTTCGATCATGAGAGTGACAGGGGCGAGTATCGCTGACGCCTCACCATCGCAATGACTGCAGCTCCGGCTCCGGCGAGGGCGCAGATGAACAGGTGAAAGGTCATGTCCAGCTGTGGCAGAAACACACCACGGCACACGTTACTCTTCATGCACCCGATGACGTCTGCGCCAAATCCCACGTGACAATAAACAACTTTATCATTTACCATTTGTGGAATAAAATAACGGTTGTAATTAACCATCCCATATTTCATCACTTATTATAATGAATGTTCATTGCTCACCTCATTGGACTCACACATCTTGTAGAACTTCTCTGATCCGGCACACACTGTTTTTGCCTCAGTTAATCGGCACAATACCTGAAATGAACAAAAAAAACTGTTAAAGTAATCTGCTACTAAACGCAGACAAAGAGCACAGGACAATAAAGCGCGAAACAGATGTACGTAGAATCAGACCGTTATAATAGAGATGTGATGCACATTAAGTCACCTCACAGGCTTCTAGTGTGACGCCAGCAGCTGAGCGGGTCGCTGACACGGTGGCTAATGGTCTGAAAGATGTGGCGGTAATTAAAAGCAACGAGCCGGCCGCATAAGCGACTGATATGGTGCACCTTCAATCCCAGCTTTGCATAAAACTATTGTTATTGTTCAGGCACAGGAGCAAAACCCGCTGAAATATATTTTAAATGCAAAAAGGTGTATCACTTCCAAATGAGGTAAGTTACAGTGTTTACTCTGACAAGTTGGCTTATTAAAACGAAGAAGATAATAGCTGCAATTTCCACAGTGCAACATGATGAGATTGAGATCAGAACAGTAGGCGTGTGTGTGTGTGTGTGTGTGTGTGTGCGTGTGTGTGTGTGTGTGGGGGGGGGGGGAGAATATCCTTCCTTACCATACTGCCGGGGGTCCAGGCAGAGCGTGGCCCCCTCCAGCACGGTGGCGTTTTGGCAAATATTCCAGATGTTGAAATAAATGAAGACTGGGAGGGAGGTGAAGGCCGTCACTCCGAGCCAAGCCAGCATGAAGATGTACGTCAGCATGATGAACTGCAGAGCACATTTAATGTCATCAGTTCACGGGTTTCCACGGATACATATTGTGACTTTTCTTTTTAGGAGCTCCCACTTGCTGATTTCAGCCACCCAGCCCTGTTTGAGTTTTGGGTATTTCCACGGAGTGCAGGATTAGTACATTCACATTCAACGACCCCAACGACCACAAACACCACAGCGCAGCTCGTTTCCTCTGCCTCCCTGTGGAACCTCAGATGTACTAAGCAATCATTATCCCAGAGATAATCTTGTTCCAGGCTCTCTGATATGCTCCGTTTGGGAGCTTTCCTCAATTTTAATTAATTATTTCATTATTTTCGATATTTCAATGTTTTCATTTTTTAAATCACTTTCGCTGCGCATGTGGAATTTCTCTATTTCGTGATCTGGGGCTGCAACACAACATGATGTCTGAGTAGCCGTACCCAAGCGCTGACGCAGCGTCCGCAGGTGGTGATCTTGAAGTCTCCGTACAGGTCCTTGATGGCTCCGCTGGTGAAGAAGCCCTCCACCATCAGCAGGATGCCGTAGACGAAGAAAGCCGACGCGATGCCGTAGATCACGTACTTAATGATGTCGATCCTGAAGAATGAACAGAGAACCACTGAAAACATCCACGACAACGCAACGTTACAGGTCTTTGCCCGGAGGTTTAACGGTGGGACTCCACGCTTGGGCGGTTTACCAAATTAAAGATATCAAAAACCAAGTGACCCTTCCATTTTCCACTCACATGGTGAAGACGTCCAGTGAATCCACGGGGCTCCGAACCACCTCAAAGTAGTTCTGGAGGATGGTGACGGTGCCAGAGAGGGCCTCGTGTCCGCACCCGCAGAACAGAGCCACGCCCGCATACAGCAAGATGGTGGCAATGAGCGAGGGGTACGGGATGCCGCCGAGGCATTTGATGCAGCATTCAAGGCATCCTAAAGACAAAAAAATACACTGTTCATTAAAACTCTTCACACATTGTTTGTTCTGTCACACAGGATGCCGACATTTTATTCAGCACTAAACTTTGCCTGAGTTTTACGTCGTGATTCCGAACTTTGGCCCCCTTCTTTGTTGCCTCCCGTCCCCGCGGGGCCCTTAAGGTGACTAATCGCTCCTCGGGCCCCAACTTCAATCTCCTGTCGCGCAGATTGCTCCCAGAGAAGCTGAGTCTGTAAATACTTGGGCACGCCAGTGTGTCTGTATGAATTGCTTAGATTTATGAGGCTCCGCGCTGTGCTTGTGTATTAGTGTGTGAGTGTGTGTGTGTGGGGTTCTGGGTCCGCAATCACTCAGAGTAACAACAGGAGAAGTGGAGTTCATTTCCTGTGGAAGCACGGACCAAAACCAGACTTAACCGCACTTGCAGTGTATTAACCACAGGGACACACTTTCCACAAAGCCCCGCCCATCGCGAGCCACGTGACGTCGGTTCATTCAAAGCTGGGCCACTTTGCAAAGCCGCCTTTCGAAAGACGCATTAACGTCTGCAGTCCAAATCAATACTCGCGTAGCAGATGCCCTCATGTCGTTCCATGTTCGCACCAGCGGGACGTTCCTCACCATCGCAGAAACCGTGACGAGACGATCGAATATTTGGGAATCGTCAGTCAAAGGTGTGTTTAGCAGCGTCTCCATCATGGGGCATCACTCGATGTCTTACAAGAGGGTTTGGATCGCAGTCAGCGGCTGAGAGTTGAGGAAGAGGAGGATGAGGAGGAGGAGGAGGAGGAGGAGGGTGTTTTGCTCACACTCCTGAGTGGAATACCAAGTAGCTGCTCTCCGCTCAGACGTGAGGTGCAGCTCAGAATCTCGCCTAGATTATTTGTCTCCTTGCTGATGTAATCCAGTGCTAGACTGTAGCAGGTCTGTTCTGCCTGCCTGCTCTATTTATAACCTCTTTTGTCCAGGAGAGGTTTGCTGAACATGCATATTATGTTTTCCCACAACCTTCTTAGACTTCACCCAGGTCAGCTACAGTTTTAAGAAATAGAGATGCCTCCGATGAAATAGTTGAGATCTGCCGATTCTCGTTGGACATGCTCCTATATCGTTTGACTCTATTTTTGGACATTTTACGGGCCCATTTTTGCAGACTTGGATTCATGTCCAAGATGGCTGATTTGAATATGAAGCACTTGCGTGGTATGGTGGTATTTTTGTGTCGTAGATGCATCTTTTCAATGGAATGGGCCGTGCCGCTAGTTGTTTGCTGCCTCGGTGTTTCTCCATCACGCGGCCTTCATCACCCCAGAGGAATGGTGATGTCAGGAAACACCTTTGGTGCCTTTTAGACTATCAGGTACTGGCGGTGCCATCTGACAACCACTACGGGTGCAATCACACCAATTCACACTTTGCTTCCTGTCAGTCTGTCCACCGGCTGTGGGTTCAGACAGCCTCTCACCTGCCAGTGATCCTGCTGCTGCTTCTTGAACCAGGCAACGTAACTACAACGGATAGCGTAGTTTTGATTCAATGCTTCTGATGACACTTTGATTAATGTAAAGGTGTTATCATTCACCAGTAGTTTTGGGAATTCTACATTTAAAAACTGCTACACTTGCACTAGAAAGGAACCAGACAAAAGGGGGGGGGAGACTTAGAGAAGAGTCTCACGGTTGCAACAACAAATGCACCTGCCGCTTCAGCACCACAGACAGCGCTGCGACACGCTGAAATCAGACGCATCGCATGGCCGCGCAGCGTGGACGAGGGCGCTGACGTTCCACAGCCTTGGATGGAGTTAAAGAGTCTGAGAGAAGTTGGTGTGTCAGGCGGAGCAGATGGAGTTAAAGAGTCTGAGAGAAGTTGGTGAGTTAGGCGGAGCAGACCAGCATACGTGACTAAACGAGCTCTGCAGCCCTGCTCTCTCTCCGCTGCCGGAGATGCTGCATCTTAGGTCCTTTTGCCCAATAGTCCATGAGTAGGATGGAGTCAACCTCATCTCTCCTCATCAAAATGCCTACTGGAAATGGGAAAATGAAGGGTAGAAATGGCCGGTACCAATTGGCCCTTTTTTCATTGTGTCTTAGGCAGAAAGGGATTCAACCCCCCTTCCCTCAAACTCATTACATCGAGTTACCTTTGATTTCAGGCAGCGCCAACGCTGTCACAAACAAGTGGCCACATGATTAAACACTTAAGATTGGCCTAATTTCAGCAAGAATGTCCAGGTAAACAATACAATTTCTAAATGTGTCCACAAAGCGTTTTGTATTTAATCTGAAATTAGTCTTTTTGGGGTTGGAGCAGTTTCCACAACTGTTCATGGTGAGCAGATATGAAATACATTCACGTCATTTTCTTTTCATCTACCTTTGAGACGTTTGGTGCAGATGTTTGGAGCCGGTGCTCATCTCCCTACATGCGGACTTTACACGAAGGGAGATGAGCTGTATGTATAAATGATTTATGTCATGGCCTTAATCAAGTTATATTACTTCTGCGTTTTTGACATGTCCGCACAGGGATTAAACCAGCAGGAGGCTCTTGCTGTTCTTCATCTCAAATGCAGTTTACCACAGATGAACAGACTGATTTGAGTGAACGGGATAAGTTGCAGATAACGTTACAGGGTAAGAGACAGAAGCAATGTTTTATTGGTTATTTATCTATTTTGGGGCTAATTAAAAAGGACTAGTGAACAGTGAACATTACATCTCAGACGCTTCAGAGATTTAATCAAGTCAGTCTTTTAGTCTTCATTGGAACAGCCCCTCCCCCCCCGACATACCAGCGCGGCCTCCTCCCTGTAACTCTGCATTGACATCAAGCGACTGCGGATGAAGCTGGTGAAAAACGGAAGCGGCGCAGCGCCGGAGACTCTGAGAGCTGCTGAATGCTTGATCCATAATTTAGAAGCGGCACAGTGCAGCAGAGCACGAGCCTCTTGCATCCATTATTCACGCTTTCTGCTTAGCCCGCCGTTACCTGCGATGAAAGCTGCTTGATGAGGTGTAGAGATTATTTGAACTGATCTTGCTCACAGATGTAGCGCTGCTTGCAGTAGCACTCCAGTTTGAGTGTCTTTAGTTCTGTATTGGATCCTAAAGGGGTCGAAACGACAAAAGGGTCCTTTTTCACGTAGAGTGGTAATCAAATGAGTAACACTTATCTGGTCACATGAGGATTAGTCCTATGAATTTTGAACAAAGAATCAGGATTTTAAGAGGCGGTTTTAGATAATTTAACCCCCCAGGCCCCTCCCCAAGAAAGCCTGTGTTTAAAAAAGAGAAAGAACGAAGCCTACGCGACCCCAAACACAGAGGTCCAATCAACAGAAGGCCTCTCGCTAATACAAAGGGAAAGGATGACCCCCCCCCTCCACCCCCCTGTGGGGCCCCTCCCACCTCCGACATCGCGTCCATCTGTCAGTGTCACATCGGACAGGCAAAAGGAACACAAACACACACACCCACACACACTGTGAGACCCAGTGGACACACGGTGCATGAGGTTACCCTTAAATGAATGACGTCCTCAGAAAACATTACTTGATATCCTGGAGACAGTTTGGGTTGGATAACGAAGGACGTGCTGCCTTCTTTAAGCCTCTAATGACTTCTCAAGTGATACATTTCAAGTCCATTCATCGCTTCATGTCTAGATCTGTATTTTATCTGTTGTTTTTTTTACCTGTGTCGAGCATACCTGTGTCATATTATTTGTCTCTTCTCAGCGGCAGTAAAAAACCTTCTAAACTTGGAACGCTGTGGAAGCCTGATCAATCTCTCAATCGTGACACAAAGGTTGAGATTAAACGTGTTGTTGTGATTGTAATGAAACTGTTTCACCGAGGCTCACTATCACAGTCATCTTCACCACGTTACCTGCTGCAGGGGGGATTAAGACCAATACACAATAGAACTTATAAATACCTCCTTCTTTGGCCTATATGTTTACATATATATATATATATATATATATATATATATATATATATATATAATATGATTTCATAAAGGGCTAGTCGCACAGCTTATAATTACTTGTTAAAAATGAAATGTCTCATTCGTTAATTGAAATTTTCTGCTTGAGGCAAATAGGCTTTACTTTTATGCAGTTATGCTCACAAAGAAAATGAATAAGATGCTGCATTAGTGGAGGAAATGAACAAAATTAAATATAGGCGGTGGCTGAAAAGAAAATTCTGTTCCCATTTATTTTTCCGGGGCATGTTCTCTTCGCATACATTGCAAGAGGTCTAATTAGACGGCATTTTGCGCATTCGGCGAGCAGTCATGAGTTCCTTGTTTCCAGATATACATTTGGAATGGGGGTGGGGTGGCAGGGAGCCCGGTCCTAGAGAGAGGGAGAGAGAGAGGGAGAGAGAGAGGGAGAGAGAGGGAGGGAGAGAGAGAGAGAGACCTCGGTGGGGGATGGTGAGTCTGTGTCAGGCTGAGAGTAATCGCTGAATACATGTCTCGGTGCTTTCCTATTTTTAATGCGTAGCCCCCCTTTCCCTTGAAGCAAGGATTTTTTTTCTTCAGCTCCCCCCCCCACCCCCCTCCGTCTCCCCCCATCTCTGCGCATGTTTAATCAACCAGCATGGTTGCCATGTCAACCGCAGCACAAAAACTGAGAATAGGCCGGGTACTTGGGAGCCATGACCCACTTACTGTATGTCAACAAATTCAGTGGGACAATAGTGAGCGGGACACATTACACAGATAACCCCCCCCAGGGCAGAGAGCACGTTACAGGCCGCGTCCAAAAAGCTCCGCCACTGATTCCCTCCGTTTCTTCTTCGCTGAGGGACGGAAGCGTCCGAAGGAGACTGCGTGACTGCGGAGGCTCTTTGTCTGCGCCCAGTTCACAAATGTCACAAACCGAGGAGAAGACACCAGGGTTGTTCTTTCTCTGTCACTGTGGGGCATTGTAAGCGCCCGGGGAGGAAGGGAGGGGTGGGGGGGATGAAATCTGCTTAAATGTCTTGATCGCCAACATGTCAGGCAGCGAGCACCAATGGGTGGAGGGATTTAAGCGCCCAGCTTCTGAACAATAGATAATAACAGCCTGTTTCCGTGAAGCATCGAATGTGTTTGCATTCAGTCGACTTATTGAGTCCAAATGCAGCACACTTTTTAAACTTGGCTCTTGTGGAATGGTTTCAAACTGAATGTTTCGAGCACCTGTTATCCTAACTATCCACACAAGGGAGTTTTCGCTGCGAAAATAATGAGAAACCCACAAAGTTCTCCACGAATAGGTCCGGCAAGTTTCATCAGAACAATTGGTGGAACTCCCTCGACATCTTCTGTGCCCGGGCTGCTTCGCCTTCAGAACAATGAGTCGCAATGGGGGCGGGGAGATATGTCCTGCAGCATGAGCACCGATACCGTCCTGAGAGTAGAAGCTATAACGACAGAGTGGTTTAGCCTCGGAAAAGGGTTAGGGACATCAGGAAGAGACACAGACTCTCAAGTGAAGTCTGTGCCAATTTAATTCTTGAGGGTTGGAAGCTCTGTGAAGCAAGATGACCCAACCCCGCTCAGTCCACACAAAAAAAACACATCTTGGACACGGTACTCTTTAGAAATGGAGGATTTTTTTGATCAATTATATACCCTTACAACTGGTGGAATGAGGAATCATTTATCATGGGACAACCTGATGAATCATCAGAAAATACAGCAGTGTGTGTGCATTGTGGCTCACGAGGTGACGAATTTGTCTAAGTTTGATGCAGGCCGACAAACACGCCGGTGTCATTGTCGTCACGTATGGACTCGCCAAGTTACCGGCCCGATCGAACTGATCCAACAGAAGGACGAGCGGTGCCTCGCAGAGAAGGTTCTTGGCTCAGAAAACGCTAACAGGTGTGTCTTTTCTCAGTTTTTCCGTGCGGCGAGGATTAACAACACCAGTGGGAGCCGTCTTCCGGAAGCTCGCTCGGCTTCGTTCTGTAAAATCATAGACCTGTTTTTTGCAGGTTTGCTTAACTTCTCTGCAAAAGTGTTACGTTCAGCTCTGGCTCGGGGCAGTTTTGCAACCGTGTGTGGCGTTGGTCGGCTTCCCGTCGCTGATCGGGCCCTGGTGGTACATAGTGTGCTCTGCCACATTTGGCCACCAGCTGAAGTGAGCAGCGCCCACCTGGTGCATCTGACTCATAATTTGAGCTTCGAGGCCTCAGAAGAGGAAGACAGAAGGCCATTAGCGTGCTGCCAGGGAACTCATCGACACCTCCACCTTTTTCTGTGGAGGGAGAACCTATTTCCAGTTTATTCGGGTACAGTATAGCACAATAACAAACCCTGTGCATGTCAGCACGGAGCAGACCCAAGGTAAACGATGCTGTGCGACGTTTATACCTTTTTAAATTATCGCGGTTGAGCAGAAACACTACCATTGTGCTTGTGAGCTTTACTGCCGAACCTCTGACTTGGTTTGACGTACTGCAGCTGGCTTTAGGCGAGCATCACTTTGATTTCTACATACATCCCTCTGCTTATCCATCAGCATGTTTGTCTTCATGTGGTTTCTGGTTGCACCTTTAACCTGCTCTGAAAACGAGCAACGATTCCCACAAAACATAACAGAGCAATCGACAATCAAAGTGACGCGGCACGAAGCACCACAGGGCGGCGAGCTCGCCGTGCTTCATCGGGACGATCATTTCAGCCGTCCCCCGTCCTCCAGTAAGCAGGAAAGGAGCGCTGCCTCCTGGTCTGAACATTCTGTCACACGTCATGAACCCAGAGATCCCCTGAAATGTTGTTGTGATCGAATGGCAGCGGGGTAGGAAATGGAGGGAAAACATAAAGCAACTGTCCAAACCCGGCAAAACCTCATGAGATCGATTTAAAAATCCACTTAGAAGACCACGCGTCACAAAGCTTTTTAGTTTATGTTGTTTCACTTTGAAATGGCCTTTATCAAACTTTGACTTGGTTCATCTTTTGCTCCTCAGATGTTTCTTTTAGCGTTTTAAAACATAGTTACCCAATCAGCTCTGGCAGTTTGCGTCATCTCAACACTAGACACCTGTTTTTCCAATGAAAAGGAGAATCTGTTTTGTGTTTGTGGTGAGTTGTGGTTCATGATCTTTTACAGCCATGTCACACAGCAAACATAGAGCTGTTTTCTCCTTTTTTTTGCCATAATGCGACCCTGAACAGGACTTTTAATATCAAAACCGTCTAACCATTAAAGTGCATGCGGCTACAGATAAACAATTACGTCATCTGCAAACAAGAGGAATGAGGTTCCTTTTTTGAATCTGCATCTTTTTTTTATATGCAGGAGAAAAGCTTTGTCGGTGAGCCAAATGTCGATAAAAAGCGCTGGCTGTATATGAGCCTGTAACTCTTTATGACCCTGAGCGTGGCCCAGATGAACGGACAGAGATGCATGCACTGCTTGGCTGCGTCTTTCACTTGGATGAGCATTTCAGTTAGGCTGGCACATTTCGCTCCCTGAATAGGAATGCCTGAGTACACACCTCGCAATGGCGACCAAGAAGTGCTGGGTGAAAAAATGTTGGCGGCGCACTCGCCGAGCCTTAGGTATCGCACCTACGGCACCAGCGGCCTCATAGATGATCTCGCTGCATTTCTCTCAGTCCGTTCAATCCAACTTGGACAGAATCGGAGTGATCACTACAACGTGCTATCAGACGTTGCTCTCTGTTGTAGATGTCTCTGATTCCTCCCTCAACCCTTCTTCCCCTTTGACGCCTGTCACTCAATTCCTGTCAGTCCTGTGACTCATCACCACTTTCTGTCTGTCTGCCTCCCACACTCTCAGACACTGCGAACTATTCCTGTGGTACTGAAATGTCATCGGCAGGAGTGGGTGAAGGGAGGATAGATAATGACTACACTCGGCCGCTGCCATGGCAACTGTTTCCGCTCGTGTGTGTGTGTGTGTGTGTGTGTGTGACTGTGAGTTGCAGGGAGGTGAGAGAAACACAAGCAAAGTAAATCTGAGTTTAAATCTTTGCTCATGTGTCACTGACGTCAAAATGGACATTTCTATTCAAAATGTTGCTGCCCACGTGTGAACGAATATGTACTCCCACCCTCCTGCCTTTTAGGCTGCTGACCATACAATGAATCATTCATGCAGAGAAAATGTGGTGGGGGAGTTTGAAGTAAAAATAGCAATTCCTTTCTGCACCCCTCTTGTGTGAACGAAAGAAAGCCCCCTTCTCCTGCATGCGTCAAACCCTCGCTGAATGTCCACAGCACCGCTTTAAACTCAAAGGACGGACCCTGAAAGCTGACGGATTAAGGAGCGCAGAAGCTCGGGCAGCTTCTACGCTCTTCGTGTTTCCCTCTCAGCCGAAAAGGCTCACGGAGGCAAACAAAGACGGTCCTCCCCTCGGCGGAGCGGCTCGCACCCCCCCGCGGCTCCCCAAACAGCACATAGAGACGTGCACTCTCCAATCCCCACCAACAGCTGTGCTCTTATTCACAAGGGGAAGGGGCAACATTTGGGCAATTGTCTCAGCAGACGGGCATTCATTTAAGGGGAAACTCCCCAAACATGCAAAGGAAAACTTTGTTACCTTTCTGGGTCTGCCCCTCATCCAGGTCTTCTTCCATTGTGATGACTCGGTTGAAAATGCCTGTTACGGACAGATCAAGCTTATTTATGTGATTTTTTTTATTTTTATTAAAAGAGGTAGTCCACAAAGCACTTGTGCTTTCTTTCTTTCTGTCCGTCCCTCTCCTCCGACGTCCTCCAGATGTCCCTGCTGAACGCGAGGTGTCAGGGGGCGATGTGAGGGATCACTGAGTCTTTGTGGTGCTGTCCATCGCGAGCTGCCGTGGCAAGTGCTGAGAACCCTCCTTGGTCCCTGGTGGAGGAGAAGGAGGAGGAGGAGGAGGAGGAGGAGGAGGAGGAGGGGGCAGAAGGGGGGGCTGGATGATGGTCTCTATGGTAGGCAGGAAAGCGCATGTGCGAGTCGACAGGGGGCGGGGGCTTGTGAGGCTGAAGGGGCAGGTGTGTGAAAAATGCCAAATTAAATCAATGAACGCATCATCGGAATAGACAGAGACCCTCTGACTGCGTCGTGTTTCAAACGGGGAGGGGGGCTTCACACCACTTATTGCCCGGCCGCCCTAAACACCCCCTGGTTCTCAGACAGAATGGTTAAACCCCTCGCTCCCCCCACCCCGGCCCTTACTCTACTGCATTAACTCAACCTCTCCTTAAGTCGGGGGGCATCTGATTTCAAAATGGGATTCTCCTAATCTTATTAGTCATACAGATTCAATTATACAATCACCAAAGAAGTGTCATTGGATTCCGCACACGTAGATGCAGACAGCGTGCAGACTGCTGCTCATTTTGGTTGATTTTAAGATTGAAACACAAGGATTGTGGGGGCTTTGTGGGCTCAGCCGGTGATTTGCTTCTTTTCCTAGTCCCCCCCACCAGAATGACTATTTTGGGAGGTAAAATGGCAGTGAAATGTATGTAAATGTCTCACACAAGTTGGCTGGTGCGTAACAGTGACGGCGGCTCGAGCCACATGACACTGCACATGCATGGACACAGGGGGGGTGGAGAGAGGAATGGGGGGGCGGGGAGGCCCACAGGACTAATTCAAAGAGCATTGAGGTACATGAAGCTGCTGTGAGAGGAAACGGGCTGTTCGAATAGAACGCGACTCGACATGAGGTGCGGACAGACGGCCAATCGCACGGGTGGATTAGATGAACCTTTAATGATCCCGGTGGGGGGGCAGTCCAAGGGGTCAGAGGTCAGTCCGCAGCTCAGAGAATCATGCCAGTTGTGTTTCCTCAGCTGCGGCAGCTTTTAGTTTAAGTCATTAAAGGAGCTGTAACAGCTTGGTTACTGAGCTTTGCACAGGAAAACTAAAGTTTATGGTAATCATGCAAATTTTTCCAAATTAATGTAATGATTTATTGATTCTAAAATGAAATGCTTCATTAAAGTTTTATCGCATAATGCAACATGTTGGATTAATAATTAAATTGGGCCTCCCGTAGTAGCATATTGTCTCACCGAATGGTCTAACCCCCCCTTGTCCACTAAGTACCTTTTTACTTGATTTAGCAAAATACTATTTCATTGGTGCTGACTGCTGATAACTGGCACTAGAAGCACATGCAGCCGCTCTCATCATGTAAACGGATGGAAGCATAGATCATCACTCACATAGAGGGAGATCAACTTAGTTTGAGATAGACATTATATCATCACAAATAGTTCTTAGTGGCCATAATAATCCTCATGTTATTGAATTACTATTATATGAATTTACATAATTAAAGTAATGTCTAAAAATGTTGTTGTATTTTAACTTTACTCTCACCTTTGCCCTGTCTAACAGAGCGAGTGGAGAAGTTTTTGTTTGAGTTTATTGTGCTGTCTTGTCCACTTGTCCACTCCTCATCTGTTTAGTATGTTGGGCGGCATCAATAAGTTGGGCACTTTTTTATTTTTTATATGCCAGTCGTCAATTTAAGAAGATGGAAAAGGATTTAACAGCCAACTGTAATAATACCGTCTTTCATTTGGATTGTTAGTATTTGATGAATATGTGTAATTCATATGATGGTTTTAAATGTAAATAGCAGTAATCAAATGTCCGTCAGTGAAGTGAATTAAATACCCATCGGATAAAAAATGATTTATAAGTTCTTTAAGTTGTAATTAGCTTTGGTCTCATGGGGCCGGCAGCGTGTTGGTGACTAATGCATCATAGCTAAATAAAAATATATAAGCGTGATTAAAAGCAGTTCATTATTGGTTACTCAGAGAATTATATATATATATATATATATATATATATATATATATATATATATATATATATATATATATATATATATATATATATATATATATATAAGATGCACGTTTCAGACACATTCAGGCCCCACCCTTGGTCTGGATAACATGGCCACATACATGCTTACCGTGGCTTTTGTTAATGTGGGTGGGATTCTTGCTGTGGGGGGACTGGAGGGGAGGATCTTTTTTCTCAGGGAATCCTAATCTTACAAAGACTCAACCCCCCCAGCCCCCTTGCCCCGGCTAGTCGTGTTACGTGTTACTGTCCGTGTTTCCAACGAGGGCCCCCCCCCCTCTCCATTCCCTTGCCTTCGCCGCCTTCACGCTTTGGGCACCGCGGTGCCGGTAGGAAAAATCAGCAGATGGTGAACCGCTTCTTCGGGCATTTTAAGCATCTTCGATTTCCCACATCAGCTGGCCGGCTTTTCTTTTCTTATTTTCATCACAAATGACTTTGTCTTTTAGTTCATGTGCTGTTTGAAACACAACGAGCCAACACAAGAAGCTCACAGTAAGCTAATTAATGCCTCCTGGTCGCTCTCCAGTATGGGGCTTGCTAGTTGCCATAGCAACCGGGATCGAGATATTGTTCAGTACGAGAGGTGTGTCGATGAACAATAAATATAAACATCACCCACGTGACCCTGGCCAGTGCGTATTATGTAAAGCAGCTTCTCAGATTACTATTAGTATTACAAATAATCTATGTGGACTCCTCTGCAGTACACAATTTATTCATTTTATTTTGCATTTCTATTCCTTTCTGACAATTGTAGCTGTACCTCAGTGGATTCTACCTCGTGAACTGGTACCGATGGGAGGCTCGTCACTGAAAACCCCAAATTGCGCCGCTGGTCTCCCAGCGCCTGCAGGAATCAACAGGCGACAGCGCTCTTGGTCTTAAGTGCTGATGTGTGTTCACGGCCAGTCGAGCTGAAGGAAATCAAAAGACACTGAAAGATTAAGGAGGTCAGGCTTTACAGCTCCGCTGAGGGAGGCAGGGAAAGAGGCTTTTATAGCCATCGACTAGCGTGCAGCATAAAGGGATGGGCTGCTTCCAAAGACACCGAGGGACGGATGAGAGTGCATCTATTCACTCCCGCTCTCCTTAAATGGTTGATGAATGGATTTTTGGAAAAAGTGTCATGTCACATTATTTTCTTTGCGGATCGGCATTAGCTGTCGTAATTCTTCTTGGCTTCGCGATTGAACCTGAAGATGATGGTGCCGTGATGCAAAATATGTTTAGTGGTCATCTTTGGCTTAGAGTCAGTGGAATCTGCGTGCATCATGTCAGCAGAGCATCGCCACATCTCGCTATTGAAAGACCAAGCTCTTAGACCACATGAAGCCGGGCAGTCAGCCAGAAACACTTATCATCCTGTCATCCCTTTCTCACTAGCTTTGCGGCTCCACTGTGCTGCACACGGAGCGTCCATCCAGCAGCGCTCGGTGATTATGGACCAACCAAGTGATCTCCATCTCAGAGTGAATATGAGTGTTTCTGGCACCAAAAGAACTAAATCAAGCACATCATGTACACGAGAATGTCATTTTGTTTGCAGTGTGGCACTTTTCAAGTTGTTGTCCCTTGAATTTCAAATAATGACATTGCACATTGCTGGTTTCTACATAATTAGTTGTTGTGTTTAATGCAGCAGTAAATAAGTGACAGTCACAAATATGTCACTTACAGGCATAAGTCATCTCCTGTGGTTTTATAGTGCATTGGATACAGAATAACTTTTAGATTGCTCTGTCTTTATGAGGGATCTAAATAAAAAAGCATAAAACAATACTATTCTAATTTAAACTTTGCATTTAAGCGTGCAGAAAAAAATCAAAAATCATCACCAACCAAACCGCGCGTAGAATAACTGTTTCTGACTCACAATAACTAAAAGGGCAACACCATCTGGAAAAATTAGTATTAATAAGTAATCAATGAATTTTCAGTAAAGGGTGAAGTAAATCAGAAATAGCAATAATGTGCAAATGAATGAATAGGAAGTCCAGTCCACTGCTGCAGGACACACTGCTTCATATCCTCTTTTTATCAATGGTTCAGCCACAGCAGAGGATTTCTGTCCAAACCACTGCGTTGGGCTCGTGACTCAATGCCGCCACCTGCTGGTACAAAGGCGACGGCTGGCGTACTTAACGTAACATACGACGTAACAGTGAGCTCATCCATCTTTCAAAACAAGCAATGCAAACCAGTTAAAGAGGCTACATGATACACAAACACACACAATACAAATACAGTGCAGTTCATTTAACAGTTAATGCGGAGCGTCTGGCAGGCTGGCGCCTTTATCTCCTTACAGGAAACAGCCGCTCGACTTCATGTTGAAGAGCAGCAGGACTCTAAAACGGCACAAACTCCGAAATAGATTGGTTCAACATTAGTGTGTCACAATTGACCCAAAAAAGATTAAAAAGGGTGAATGAAGAAACGTCTCAGGACTCACTGGACGTAGGGATGAAGGCCCCGTCACTGCGGCCGGGGGACGGGGGGCGAGAGGGGGGGGACCCGGTCTGCGGCCTTGTGCGCAGGAGGCCTCGAGCCTTCCTCTCCTGCGCCAGGACCGCCGTTTCCTCCCGACTGTGGCTGTGAAGCGGGCCGCTGGGACTCGTGGTCAGTGAAGTCTGGCTGTGCCCGATGCTGAGAAGGAGTACAGAAGATTGGGAGATGTTTCCGTTTTGATAATGAGATTTACACAACGAGCCGAGCTCTCCAGTCGCGTTTAGTTGGATTCTGGTGCGCTAGAAGCCGGTAATGGAGCTTAATGAGATCTGAGCATCCTTTTGTTTTCAGCTGCTGTAAGCAGTAACGTGTACACGTTGTAGTAATCTCAGTGTCACCTGACAATGACACATGTTATTCTATGGTTTTGTGTGCAGTTAATCAACACTCACCTCCAGTGAGTTAAAATAGAATAAAGCTCCTGCACCAGCCGCTCGGCGGCTCCCGGTTTGCAGTGAATGCTTCCGTCAACCAACCCTTTCGTCAAGGTCAGACTGTGCTTCCGTAAAGACTAGAACAATGGAAAACAATTTCATCAGTAGGCTACACGCTGGCAAACAGAAAAACATCATCAAGGCTGTTTAGCTTGACCTATAGCTCACAAATAAACAAACACCTTAAAAGATTCATTTTATATACTGAAGTCAGTATGATGGGGAATAAAATCTTCATTTTCTTACCTTCTCTATTTGGCTCCAGTTCCCCTGTTTGGCAGAGAGAGATGCTCCTTTGTCGTACGAATGCACCACAAAGTCACGGGAATAATAACGAGACAATATCTCTGCCACGAGGTAACCGTTGGAAAGATCCCTGCAAACACAAAGCAGGGGAAGCAAAGTGAGCACATTTACTCTGGAAGAGAAATCCTTGAACACTTGCCTGGTTTTGACTGGATGCCTCTATTGTTAACTAATTGAAATGATCGGCATGGCTAATCTATAACGTTAGCATGCTCAATGAATCAAATACGTTCAATGTTAAGAAGTTATACGTTTCTAAATTCAGACCCCGGCCTGCATATCGTTTTAATGTTACATAATTGGTCACGTGTCATCGCAAAGCTTTACGTCACAGTGGGACGCTTCTTTCTTCACCTGCGCACGTTCTTCGGATGGAGGGAGAGCTCGAGGCTCTGGAGCCACTTCACCACCTCCCTCGGCAGTCCTGTCCTCCGGGGACATCCTGCAGAGGACATGCTGCTCCGAGCCGCACGCGGTGTTTACCCTGTTGCTATGGTAACAATGCAGCGAAATCGTGCAAACGTGCTTCGCCTGATCCCTCTGCGCGCCGCCGCCGCAGCCCGTGACGCGCGCAGGACTCTCTTTGTTTACATCACCATGGCAACGGCGCGCCCCTCTTTGCCCATGGCGGTTTGCTGCCCCTCGGGTGATGCAGCAGACACTCCGATAAGTCATTTTAAACGTAATAAAATATAGTAAATGGTACAAATGCGGCGGTGTAAAAACTGCATGAAATTGTGAAATAATAACACAGGATTTAAAATGCAGCCCAATATTATGAGATTAGGGAGATTTATTTAATTGTATCAACTAGAAACAACTCTGTGCGGTTCCCTAATATTTTACATCAGGGACCAATGAATTCCGCTGCCTCCACCGCTCTGC
Organism: Apeltes quadracus; assembly: GCA_021346845.1. Taxonomy (NCBI): domain Eukaryota; kingdom Metazoa; phylum Chordata; class Actinopteri; order Perciformes; family Gasterosteidae; genus Apeltes; species Apeltes quadracus. The sequence continues at coordinate 1,612,037 of CM037920.1, forward strand.
AATCCAAGTTTAGACATATCATTTTGTTTAAAAAATGGTTTCTATTAATAATTCACCCATCCTGCATCCTGCATCCTGCATTACAACATATTTTGTAATGCACCAGTTAACTTTGCGCACAAAACCAAATGCAAAACTATGAGCATTCACATGCTGTTTATCATACTGCATTTATGTGACATTATAATGTGCATCACTCTTTGTTAGCTATCGCAACTGAGTTGCATAATATATATTTTCATATTTCATTCATCTAACAATTCTTCCAGCAAAAGCTAAGTCCTGAACTGGTTTTAGAATCCCTCTGGTTTACGCCCATCCAGGGTCCTAGTGAAGGTACACGCAGGCCGACTCAACACCTGCCGGTCGATCAGCGGCTGCTGAGCCACAATCAAACAACGACACCAGGCATTTGATTTGCTCTTTGACACAACGGCTGATCCCTCCAGGTCTCATTCAGGCGGGTTAGTTGTCATTGGTACTGCAGGTAGTTCCTTAGCCTATTGGGCAGGGGCAGGAGGGAAAGAAGGCGGAGCCTGTCCCGGCCCACGCAGCTCCTGATGCCCTGACGACACAGCTGGTTCAGGCGTCTCGGTGTAACTAGAAAGTTGAGATTCAAATCTAATGATGAAGTTGTTCAAACACAGACAAACACATAAATCAATACAGTAAGGTAGACAAAGTACAATCAAACGTAATGATTACAGAAAGGAGTGACAGGGGTTCCTGTACCTTCATATGTCAGTAGGAAGCCCTCGGTTAGGCTGCTGGGCGGAGCCACGTCCACTGGCCTCTGAAACTCTGCGTTCCTGCTGTTTATGTCGGCATCAAAGTCCAGCAGCAACTTCACTCCGGCCGTGAAGTCTTTCTCTGCAGCTGCATGTAAGGGTGAGTCCAGAGATTTGCCTTTCTGTACACTTGCACCTGCACGGAGGACAACTTGATTATCTATTTTAGACCCAGTTGTGATGCAAAAGCTTTGGTGTCTGGTGCTGATTGAAATGTCCTGGTATGATCTCCAGAAGGAAATGTTTAGAGTTTTGAGGAAAAGCCGACAACGTCTCCCGCTGGAACTAAACGTTGCCTCATCATTCACACAACTGACAAATAATAAAGCAGTTTTGTTGCTGCGGATGGCTGTCAGCTGCAGTTAGGCGCTTCATTATAAATAATTGAAGTAAAACAACATAAGGCCGAACACTTTTTTTAAAGAACTGCTCGCCTCAAATGATTATATAACAGTCTGTAGAAGCGAGTTATTGTGTTGTCAAGGCTTTTCAGATCTACTGTGCGTATGTTTGTTTCTATTGTTGTGCACCCGCGTGTGTGTGTGTGTGTGTGTCCATGCAGGACGTGCGCCTCCTTTAGCACGGCGGGATGATCCGCCCTGTGCTGACCTTCCTTCAGAAGCCTCCTGGCACACTCCAGCTCCTGGCAGACGCAGGCCGTGTAGAGCGCCGTGCCCAGATGAGGAACGTCCGCGTCCACATCTGCACCCCAAGTGACGAGAACCTCCACACAGCCGTCATGACCTGGAAGCCACGCAGCATGAAGACAGAAGCAGTAATCATTTGTGTTGGGAAAACAGACATTTAGTGGTAATGTTAGCATATTGAATGATAAATTGCCTTGCTCTTTAGCTTGGCACACTACATTCAATATGATACATCAGTCGATGCTTTCCTCCATGATGTAAGGTATTTTGTCCCGATGTACCTTTGCTCGTGGCTTCGTGGATTGGTGATGGATGGCATTCAAAGCTCTGGGGTTTTGCTCCGTTTTCCAAAAGCATCTCTGCGCACGCCTCGCTGCCCGCTGCACAGGCGTTGAACAGAGGGGTGACTCCGTCAATGGTAAACGCATTGACCTGCAAACGCATTTTCTTACGTTGTTATTTTTGGACCTTCGTTCAACCACGCGAGTTGCTAATGGCAGCAGCCTGGGGGAGGCTAACAGCTCTACAGCGGCGGTGCAGGAGGAGCAGCGTTGTTCATCCGGTGCTTTCACCCACATTATCCCCCGCCATGGAAATGACATCTGACCTGCGCGGCGTGGCCACATTAAAGGACAATGCGGGACTTACATTTGCTCCAGCGTTAATGAGAGCTCTGGCACAAGCGGCATGGTCTCCCACACAGGCCTCATGAAGGGGTGTCACATGGTCTATCGTCAGAGCATTCACACTGTGACCCTGGAGACCCAATCAGACAGCCACAGATATGAAGTTGTTAAATGGTGCATTAACACATGACCTTTGACACAGCAGTAACAACAGTGCATCTTTTTTGTTAAACCATCTTTAGTGATGGTTGTCAGTAGTTGACAAACTTCCCTGGACATCTGAACAACAGCGATTAATAAGCTTAGAAGTCAAAGCCAAATAGAAGTCTGGATAAGAGCTAATAAATCACCCTGCGTGACACACAACTTTGTCATGAGCCAGTCTGTGTTAAGAACGAGGCATCGTTGGCTTTGTGGATGAAATGTCTGACGCCCCCGTGGTGCACTGCTTAATCTGTGAGCAGCTGGAAATCCTCCTAGTCGCCCATTTATCAGTATTTGACATTAATCAGCAGCTTTGTCGACGCCCTCGGATACTGTGTGTACTGCTTGTGTAATCATGTATTTACTGTACCTCAAAAACATGTTTTCATGATTTTACTTTCTACCACGACAAATTATAGTGTTGTAAACACAAGAATAGGACAACATTTGGTGTTTAAAGGTGATGGAGGTGGAGACAGAAGAAACCAATAATATAACAACATTCTCAATATAACAACTCGAGTGCAGCAGTCTCCGCAGGTTTAGGCAACAAACCGACTGAAAATGTCCCGCTCTGGTGAAGAGGAGGACGGCCTGAAGGCAAACGTCTTCACCTGTGAAACGAGGGTCCTCAGAGCCAGCAGGCGGCCCTGACTGGCTGCATCGTGGAGGGGGGAGCGGTCCGCCCAGCGTCCTGCAGGGGAGAACAGTCAAGTAAATTACTCTTTTCATGTTGTATGAATGTTTGTACCAGTGAAAATAATTAGTATTTAATGTCTTTATTTAACTTACTTTCCCGTAATTAATTTAATGTTTAGCCAGTCATGGCCGTCTGATGGAATCCCACAAATTGACATGTATCCACCATCATGTTTGTTTCTGTCAAATGTATGAGGACACCCCTAAACCTTCAGTCTTTTGTTTATTTATTTCCATATTTATTTTAGCATTTACTTACTCCACGATCACGTTCTTTAATCAAGTTTATTGTTATGTGACTCAGCTTCGCATTAAATCTCATGTAAACAGGAGAAATTTACTGTGGATATTTGACTTTGGCAAAACAGAAAATGATAGTGGCAGACGAGGCCTCCATACTGTCATCTTCATTCTCAGTCTCTCCCCATTTCAATCATCATTTTGATAATAACTGATCTAATCTTCTGTATACATTTTAAACATGTTTATTCATGACCGACATTAATTGGATATACGGGTAGAAAAGACTCAGCTACGGAGATCCAAACGATTTCTTCAGCATTGTGACTAATACACCAAGCTGAGTAATATTTTAGTATTCCATTGAGTAGCTCAGCTTTAAATGAAACATTCCCTCAAACGATGGACATGGATTCCAATTTGCCTCCAAACTGCGTGTCGCTGAGAATGTGGAGTGTTGTTTTGGTCGCTGTGTGAGTGTGAGAGGGGGCACTGCATAGCTGGGAATGGAAACTAGGACAGGATGGGGGGGGGTGCAGGGTATCATGACTGTGTTCTATTAATACATTAGAGAAACAGAGCTGCCAGCCTACAGCGTCTTGGTTTAATGGTGAATGTACAGTTCAGGATTCATAAGCAGTTATTAAGGTGATAAAAGAATAGTCGTTCACAGTGCCACAGTTTGAATTAACGTGAGTTTAATGAGCGTCTCTGACGCTATTAGGATTAGTGCACGCAGACATTATAAGTGTGAGCGGGGAGGACATGATTTTAAAGAAGCATACAGTATTATTACCTTCGGCCTTTGACCTTATACCCCTCGGATCAAACACCTTGCTTGGTGTGAAGCGCACACAGCTGTATCATGTCTACACTTTGCACCAAATGTGTCTTCGGCGTTGAAGGTTTTTAATGTACTCACCGTGTTTCTGGCCGTAGTCATAGAACTCTGCTGATATCCTGGCAGCCTCTTTGCGGTTCCCGCGGACGATGTAGAAATATGTCAGCAAGTTGAGCGAGATCTTAACGAAGAGCTTGAAGCAGAACAGGGCCAAGATGCTGAGGTAAACACTAGACAAGCGGGCCACAAAGGGCTTAGTGGAGAGCTCCTCTGTTGGCTCTGACATTTCCTCCGACACGTCACAGGCGGCTTTGGTTCTGATCCGATACCACTCTGAAAAGCACCAGAGGAGGCTGCCTTTTCTCCCAGTGTAGCCACTGGTTGGCTGGTGAAGGCTGGAAGATTAAAAAGCCCGGCAGCTGCTACTGTGCCTGAGAGAAAACACTCCAATGTTAAGGTATCGTGTGTGTGTGTGTGTGTGTGTGTGTGTGTGTGTGTGTGCGTGTGCGTTGATGTACCATGTCTGTGTGGTATCAGTTGCAAATCTGACATAAATTGCATTTATTTCAACTTGATTTGAATATTTGTACCAATTTCGAAACATGGTTTGTATTTAATTTGAGATTAATTTGTTAATATTTTGCAGAGATTTTACCTTACCGGAAAAAAAAATTGTAATTCTGCATGGAAACTAACCAAATTCAGATCATAAATGATACAGTAGATAGGGGATAGATAGACCATTGCTAAATACAGATCAATCAACCAGACAGATACGTATATAAATTTACTTTTTCTAAACAACACAACTAATCTTTAAATATACATCCAACTGGGGGCGGGGCTTGGGCTGCTGAATAAACCAGGAGTTTCTATTGGTGGTTGTACACTGTACTGTTTAAGTGTCTCCAGGACTTGCTAGCTACATAAATATGTTAGTTGGTGGTATCATGTAGGTAAAGGTGATGCAACAGTTGTTCCTATACTTATTGTTTTTGATTAAATGACATAAGAATGACGCTTAAACATTACATTGATATAATTACATTGATATCGTCACCTTCTCGTTACTCTTCAAGGACTCACAGCTGGGTACAGGTCCAGATCCAGGTCCAGATCCTAGTCTCTGATGGGTCCTGGTCACACATGAAGAACCAAAGTCAGTAAATCAAAGATGTTGGGACATGGAGAATAGAGGAGGACAGTAGGAGATGGTCCTCTCACCTCGCGTTGGTTTGGCTGTCATGTTTCCCACACAGCGGGGTTTCAGACGGAGGGACCGCCTCCTCTGGGTCCTCAGCCTGATTCATAGCAGAGTCCACACCTTCACACCATCACACCTTCACCACAACCTGCTGGGAGAGCTCACACATTATTTATCTTCATCAGGACGAACACACAGAGCTCCTTCACCTTTCCAATAAAACTCTCATGAGACACTTTCTGTGTTGTTGTCATCTATATGGTAAAGTTTAGACTTCAGATGGATAAATTTCCTTTATTCTTCTTTACACATTGTTAAGATGTCAAAAGACGTCTAAATGCTCATCCTATAAATAGTGTTTTATTATCCCTCATCTTCCAGCAGATAGCGCTGTGCTGTTTCTCCTCTTGATCTCCACACATGACTCCAGAACACCGAATGCTTGTGTTAAATGTGGTAAACATGAAAGTGGCTTGGCTCACTGCCTCCGGGAATGCACCCATATTTAAGATTTCTGGAAAGAGACTATTGCAATCTTAGCTGTCTGCATCAAACAACAACTTCAATTATATTTGGGTGTTTCCCCAGCAAATTGTACTCTTAATAATAGCAAAAAAAGATTGTCATACTTTGCCTCCTTCAAGTTAAACATAAAATTGCGCATGGCTTGGAAATCCGTTTACATGCTGAGCAAACAACGCTGGATAGAGGGACTTGCACAGGGCCTCGCCCTAGAGAAACTTATCACATAGCTGAAGGGAAATATAGCATATTTGTTATACATATCATTTTTGATATTTGAGGTCTTTTGATTTCTTAGTTGCAGATTTTATATTTTCAGATTCATGTTTCAAGTTTCACATTTTTGGCCTGATCTGGCTTAGGAGGCGTGGCATCAAGGGGGAGTGTTATCATGAGTGACAGCTTAAAAAAGAAGGCTGAAAACCTTCCTCAACTGCGTTGCCTTCAAGAAACGTAGGCACTGTGAGAACTATGAATCAAAACATAACTCAATGAACATTTACACCAAATCAATGGAACTTTTGCTGTTGTACCTTTCAGATACAAGCTCAGAAATGCGCGGCTTGCTTGTAAAGTAAATGATGTAAGAATCTGAGGGGTTTCCTTAGAAATAAGAGGGTTTGGTACGTTTTGGTGACACGTTGAGAGGGCTGTTGTTCTGAGGAGTTGATGTTTAAGCTCTGTGGAAGTTCAATGATTTTTTGAGAGAGGTCATGTGATTCACGCGTGACCTTGAGAATGCGCCACTTCCTGATTAGTCCGGTTTGGTGCCCCAGGAAGTCAGACCGCTTACATCTCAAACTTCAATCAAATGATGGTTTTAAATCGGGAATCAACCTGCGTGTCTCCAACAACGTCGGGATAACGCTTGCTCATGTTTAAATGAACTCATTCCTGTCAAAAAGGCTTTGGGTTAGGGTTAGGGTTAGGGTTGGAGGTTGCAGTCGTACCCTGCTGGCTATTTGCGGATCTGAGAATTTTTGACCGATTTAAAGCAGCAAATTGGTTCATAAAAAAAAAAAAAAAGATTAATTAGTGTTTAAAGTGTCTCCTAAAACACAAGGATTCAGTTCAACAGACCTAAGAAGCCTGAATAAATATATAATTAAATGAATGACCTCATCGATTCAACGGATCAGTTTCTTTTTTCCATTGTTGATTCTTCACGGCTGAGAGAAGTAAATCCGGCCCCTTGGGTGTGACTGTGCGACGGAGCCGTTTCTCACTTCCTGCTCCAGTTTGCATCCTTTATCCCCATTGTCGGTCAACTTGCCCGCGGGGGTGATGTTCTTACTGTGAAGCTGTTGTCCTGAGGGAGAGACAGATGACATACTGCAAACATCCTGCACCACAGCGTACACATTTATTCCTCGTGGTTCACCTCTGCAGGGAGAACGCGAGCACGGCCACACTCACAATCTGCTGCAGAGCTCTTTCTTTTTTTCCTCTAACAGGAAATAAGATGCGGCAGCAGTAAGACAGAAAACAGCAAGCCCTTCAGACCTCGTGAATTCTTCTTGATACGGTTTTCCCTTATCTCCATTGTGCTTTTATGACTCGAGTGCATTTCATCACTTTGAGCAGAGAGCAGATGTTTCTAATATTTTGTACACTCAGCACATACCCATCCCCAGTGCAAGCAATGATGTGTTTTTTGGTTTAAGTATTGATTGTAAGCCATGGAAACATATTGAGCAGCGGAATATTGGATTTTTACAGGGTGCGCTCGGGTTTTCATCACATTTGTTGGAATTAATGCTCAGCCAGTGAACTCGGCAGAGTCTGAGGCAGAGGAGATTGCCTGTGCAAATGTTATACAGCTAACAAAATGAAGTACTGTGTGTTAGAGCGGGTCTGGGAAACCGGTGTCATCTACGTGATGTATGTTTTATAAGAGCGAACCTTTGCAATCGAAGCATCCATATGAAATGTAATTAACATTTTCCTCAAGGCGCAGCACACAGGAGGTGTTTCCGCCAGCAGGTGGCAGCAGAAAACCAAGAGTTTGCTCAGACTGCCAGATCGTCTGACCTCAGTAGGACCCACAGCCCCCTCCTTCCCCCCCACACAGTGCTGATCCATCCGAACTATCCATCAGATTTTGTGTTTGGAGAACAGAGAAGTGTCCAACATGGAGCCCTTTGTTGGTGGGATAAGGAAAAGAAAACACATCTTTTTGGTTCCTCTGCGTTTCTGGCTTTTGGTGTGGTTGGTGCCACGCAGTCCGTCCATGCATTGGCAGCAGCCAGCGTGCAGCAGGTCTGCTCCTTCCAGAACGCAATTGGCTGCCTGTGCCAGGATATCACAGAAACAAGATTGGTGGATATTTTAGATTCAGGTAAAACACTGACGGAGACACACTTTTTATTTCCAGACCAGAATAAAGTCAGTTCCTCAGTCAGAGTATCGCTAAGGCCACGGCAGGAATGGGCCATTTGTTCTCTCAGTCACATGGCGGCGTTGCTGTAAGGTTCACCTCATGACGCATGACTTCAGACACGCCCCCCCCCCCCCCTCCCCTCCACAGTTGTTGAGATGCAACCAAGGAAAAAGATGAATATCTTTGGGTTCAACCTCCCGGCTCTAATGTGGTTTTCATGAAGTACGAAGCACAGACCGGGAGTGGTGCGAGTTGTTCTCAACCAATCAATCAATGTGTGTTTACTGTGTCAACACAGCACGGATTGCTTCAGTAGCACAAAGGTCCTCGGCTCACAACCGTTGTTGTTGCCCTGCTTTGATTGCGAGGGTCGGCTGCAATGGAATTATTGATGGAATTATTAGTTAGTAGTTTTTACAAGATCGTCCGGTTGGCAAATCTAATTTTCTTGTTTTTGGTATTGTTGCTCTCCTTACATACAGTGGAGGAAATAATGATTTGATCCCTTGCTGATTTTATAAGTTACACACTGAAAAAAAAATGAACGGTCTACAATGATAACGACAGGTTATTTCAACTGTGCGACACAGACTGTAAAGAAATGGGACCAAAATGGAGCACGACGCCCACCGTCAAGGACGAACCTGGAAACCTTTTTTCTCTGCTCAGGGGACTGGAAGACATCACTGAATCGAGGGCAGCAGAACGACAACCTTCTTCCCTCAGCCAGGACGCTGGAAACGGGTCGTGGATGGGTCTTCCAGCTCGACAATGACAATGACGCAACATGCACAACATCACCTAAAAGGGCAGCTTTCACTCCATCTGCAGAACGGTCAGCGCACCGTGTCGTCAGTACATCCAGCTGCCCGAAGTGGGCTGTTGTGCACAGAGGAGACGCAGGGGTCTCGCGGCTCCTTAAACCAGACCTTTACTGCTGCAAAGCAAAAGATAAACACGATCATAAAGACATGACGTCCCCTCACCCTGTGTGCAAAAGGCCTTTATTTAATCTGGCTGTTGTACTAGGCGCATTAAACTAAAGTAATGTTGCTTGAGGGAGTCTGATGTTACTTTAAAACAATAGTTCACATGATAATACAAAACATAATGGCGAGAAATCCTCCTCGTCGGCGGGTCGTCGGGTGCGGCGGGTCGGGTGGGGCGGGTGGGGCCCCTCAGCGGTTTGGTGAGCTGTCAGCTGTGAGTCATTCGACACCATCGCTCCAGCCAGCGGTCCAACAACGCCGCGCTGCTGGTGGGAGACGACGCTGTTGGCACATTCAGTCGCCGCACCGAGCATGAAGCACAAACATCGACCTTTTAGGTCAAGAACGCTTCCCGACCCCGAGGGTCTGAGAAAGTTTATTTAAAGCTGCACCGACCGAGATGGAAGTCTTAATCACAAGTGGCTGCTGTTACAGAGCAGACTGTGTGATCTTCCATAATTCATCGCTGAGACGAAAGGAGACGGAGTGGAACCTATTCCGTTTATTACTGACCCCCAAAAATGGCAATATTAGGAATTGGGTGATACATGTATAATGTTTCCAGTGGAGGTTATGTCTTGATTTGGTCAGCATTGGAGTGACACGTCTCACTGCTGCCGAGGAAAGATTTCGTTATGTCCTGACGCTGGTTAAACATTTCTGTAGTCTACAAAGACAACAACCTTTGGACAGGTGCTTGCTGGTGTTTGCACAGGCTTTCTGAGGATTGAGGTTCCGATTATTCAGTCACCTGTTAAAGCTTTGTGTCACGGGCCGAAGTCACAAAACCTCTTTCTCTGTATTGTTTACGCGTACATTTCAACACGCACTTGTGTTTTGTGGGAACAACACAAGGATAGGGGAGATTATGCAACATTCTAAAATGGCTGCAGCTGGAATACTGATGCTCCTTCACCCCGTAAATTATTCAATCTTCAATCGCCTGTTGTCTATTTTGGGGGGCATTCCGTACTGGCTTGTGCAGAACTCTGGGGGGGGGGGGGGGGGGGGGGGGGTGGCTACCTGGGGGACGGATGCTTGTGTTTATGTGAAAATCAGTGGAAAGTATGAACTCTGCCTCCAGTCATCTTCTGTTTTTTATCTTCTTTTACATGCTGCCGTCCCCTCAGGGAGTAACACCACATCCTGTGGGTCTCTCTTCCCAGGTATTGCAGATTCCTTTGACAATATTCTGTGTATCTTAGTCATTGTGTGCGTGTGTGTTCAACTCTGCACAAATCAAATCATCGGTTTGCCTCCACGTGTCACTTTAAATAATGTTTTTATTGAAACGTTTGATGACTTAAACAGAATAAATGACTTTATATGCTTATAAATGTTGCGTCATACCTGAGGACAATTCGACACAACACGGCACAGAAATATGAATAAGATAAATGCACGGTACAAAAAAGATTAGATACACGTTTTGGTGGATGTCTAATAAATGTATCCGCACAGATCATCACTGCATAAATAAACATAGAATCAATGGAATACAATATAGCATTCTATACAAAACACATTATTAACAATTATGTACAGGTGATGACATAGTTTGTGTTTTACATTTACAAGCTACTAAATTGTTCTATTTTAGATCTGGGCATTGATTCGATAACACAGAGGTTTCTTATGGTATGCGTCCGTGCTGACATGAAAGATAATGCGTCTGTTAAAACCCACCGGTTCGATCCCCACTCACTCATCCATTAGCTTTCAGGTCAGTCGCAGCTACTTTACATCATTTAGTTGAGAAAACATCTGAGCAAATTTTATCAAGGAGCCATCTGCTTAACTCGTCCCCGGGCGAGATCAGAGATTAAAGTAGAATAACCCCATTTGGCAACGGCAAAGAGACGAAGAAGATCAATTCTTGATCTCGCTCAACAATAATGTCAACACATGACTTTCATGTCTTTTACGTACGTAGAGGTCACGATCCCAAAACTACAATTCTGCATCATTGATGGATTTGCGGGTGTCCACCCTGTGCCAGATTTCTCTCTAACTTCTTCCTCAACTGGAACCCCCTCCTCACCCAAATAAAAGATGCGAGATGATCCACCCGCTCATCTTCACACCCGTCCCTGACACTTCTCGCAGCTGTACAACATCCGCCATGGAGGGCAGCAGAGACGCCCGACAGCGGCCGCTAGTCGGAGTCTTCGCTGCTGAAGTAGGAGCTGTCGCAGCATTCGGCCATGTAGAGGAACTTGTGAATGTTGGGATTGAGCTTGGGGACCCAGTGACGAGGCACCAGGAACGTCGCCAGATTGAACAGATCCACAAACACTTTGTAGCGGTCACTGAAGGGGAAGAAAGTCATCCATTAAGTACTTAACGCACATAATTGCGCATCTGTTGCAAATTGAACTCTCTGAAGGACAGAAGCAAAATTAAACCGCTGCCAAAATGTGACGCGCAGCCAATAAAGGACGTCGCTCCTTCTAAATGAACTTGAAGTATCGTTTGTGCACGTCGGGAAGATGTGACCACATGACAGGTTAATTAAGATAAGCCCAGTGTCCTCCTCTAAATGAACTGTGAGGTGTATAAGCGGGCCCTACCTGACGGTGGATCTCAGGTAGTGGTACCCGGACGAGCCTCCTGTGCCGGCTTTGCTGCCAATCATACGATGCACCATGCATACGTGGTTGTCTGAAACAGAAGGCAGAAACATCCTCGGTTACAGCAGCGTTGCTTCGCCTCTGCATGTTTCGCTTGAACTGTAAATTGATTGGACATAAGCGGGACACGGAGGAGTACAAATGTTTCTGGGAACGGGTGGCTGGATTGATTGTCAGCCGCCGAGGATTTGTAAGATTCTGACTCAACTTCAGCTCTCTGAACCCCCCTGTCGGTCCCCGTTAGTGATTTTCCTGCCCTATTTTCTCTTCTTCCTGACTAGTGAGCTCAGACAGCAGAAACTTACATCGCCATTTTGTCATGAGGGTGTCAACGTCCATGAGGGATGTGAGCAGCTGGAAAGGAACCTGGAACCTCGGCTCTTCCCTGAAAGATAAAAGAAGATTGCTGTAGTATTTAGATCATCAGGGGCCAAATCAAAATGTTACTGTTTGTAAATGAGTGAGGGTCACATGACACTGCCGGTAGGCTTCAAGGAGCTTGTGAAGCTGCGTCATGACATAATAAAAGGGGGGAAAGAAATGCCGTAATAACCACCAACCTGTAGAAGTAGATCATCAGGGCGCCTTGGAGAGCCTTGTAAGAGAGCCGCCTCTCACCTTGTCAGCAAAATACACAACATTAATACATTGGTGAACATTGATTGAGTCAAATCCAGACTGAACGCGTTTGTGAAGCCTCGACAAAAGTCGGAATCTTTGCGGCTCCCACCTTTGCTGTGGAGATGGTCGTGGCGCTTTTCATCAAACAGAGAAGTGAAGAGCTCTTTCTGTTTGACCAGCTCGGCCATCAGCTCTTCCTTCTCCTCGCCGTCTGCCATTTTCTTTAAAGAGAAATAATAAACCATGAAGGAAAGAGTAACCGACTCCATCGGTCACCTTTGCTCCGCCAGCCGGATCGTCTCTTACCTCAATTTTCTCCCTCTCCTGGTTCAGCCCTTTGAATATATTGATTTCCAGCCTTTCCCAGAAATTGAATCCATCCGCCTCCAGGCCGGGCGTTCTCTCCAGCCACTGCTGTGAAGAACAGCCCGTGTTTCCGTCAGCTTTACAGCCCACAGGACGTTCAACAAACATAACATGCCTCCTTCAATTAGCGCGATGGGGTTTCTTTTTTTATACCTCCACCAGCTTCAGGAGCGTCGGCTCCTGTTCGGTGGCGAGCAGCATCTCGCTCTCCTGACCCTTGAAGTTGTCCCTGTAATGGCGCCGGTTGTACGGAACCCTCAGGTTGTCCGGCACCCCGATTTTGTTCTCCAAAATCCGAAATTGAAGGCTTTGGAATCCGGAGGCGGGAGCCAAGTATTCTCTACACGCGCACACACACATACGCAAAACAGTAAGCATTCATGCAGCCAACACAGAGCACAAAAGTGCCAGAAGACATTTGTGATCGCTTTACCTGAAGTCAAAAAAGTCCAAGGCCGTCATAGTCTCCAAAATGGAGAACTGTTCCACCAGCAGTCTGAATATTCTCACGATCCGGAGGATGCGGTTGTTGACCTTCAGCATATTGCGTTCGTCTCGGACCTGAAGGAATATTTGAATATTGACGGAACACATTGAGAGCACACATCCTCACAGGGCATCGAAAATGACTTATATTATATTAATGTAATAATGAAAATAATTTATGGATGAAATAATTGGAAGTAAGATATTTTTACATCAATATTTCATCATCTTATTGTGTCACTCTTCAGATGAAAAAGTTAATGTTCAAAGCTGTTTCTTTCATTTCAATGTACATATCAGCCATGTGATGCACAGTATTTCTTATGTTTTGCTGACTGACCTCCAAAGATTGATTCAATATGAAGTTTCCTTTTCCTGTGGGATCTGAATGTCATCACTTTGTCGTCCGAGGACTTTGTGCTATTTCTACTCTGTACTTTGTGCCGTCTTTCATCTTTAACACTGACAGTTAACATTCGTGAAGTTTTCTGTATTAAAATCAAAACACAAATAATTATTTCACTGGAGAAAAGTGACTCACGTGTCCACTGATGAAGATGTTTCTCACTGAATCGAGTTCAAACAAAATTTGTTTGAACCACAGTTCATACGCTGAAATAAAAAGAAGAATCGTTAACATTTCATTGTAACTTTACAAGGTAAAAAGGTTAGTTAGACTCATTATGTACAATTAAACAGTCGCATTCGATGCATACGAAGTTACTCTGTTGTATTCAGTCGTCCATCTTTTAAAGTAAAAACTGGAGAATCGATTGAAAAAAAGAAAAACACAAATTAATGGAATTATTTATTATTGTTTTTTCAGCACAACTGAAACTACTTCCCAAAGAAGTGAAATTTATCCAAATAAAAAAACGAATGGATACGAGATGAATCAACTATTTTAGCTCCTGAAGCTGCTTTTACCTTGATGGGTGACGATGAACAGGTGCTCATCGTGGATCTTATTACCCTTTAACTCACTCTGCAGCACCTGAGCGGAGAGAACTTTGTCCAGCTGAGAGTCGAAAAGAGATGAAGCACGTTACTTAAATAAATCCATACGTGTGTATTTGTATGCACAGTAGGCCGTGTTTCCTACCTGCAGGTAGTCTCCATAAATGATTCCTCCTTTGCTGGCCTTGTTAACTCCTGCCTGGGAGGCATCGTCCTCGTCCTCTGTTTTGGGAGGCTTGTTTTTGAATAACCTGCAACGCAAAGAGAGAGAACCGTGTGGTTTGTTTGCCGTTTCCCAACATTCAGGATTAGAATTTAAAATTCTTGAGCTGCGTTTAGTTTAACTCGCATAAAAAAGAAAAAAAAACAGAAAGACGATATAAATCCTTTGCAGGCCTATTTGAGACGCAACGACGATTTCAACGTACAAATGCCTCTTCTCAAAGTACGGACATCCACTCATGACTTGAAGAACCTCAGGGGCAGCAGAAGATGAGATCTTCTCCCTTGACTATTATTTAATAAAACGGTCTTCAACACGACCCAGAGTTTTAAAGACTCACCTGTCCAATCACTCACGAGCTTACTGTCCCCATCCGGCCCGCCTCTGTTTGCCCCACGCAGCCCTTGTTTACCCCAAACGGGGTGACTAACTTCTGGACTTTGTTTGATGACCCGCAGCAAAAACAATATGCACATATTTTCATATACATGAATATGCAACATCAAATATTTTGAACACATAAAGACTTTGATTGCTGACTATTGATCCAGTGTTTGTTGTTTTATTCCTGGTCACATGGTCTCTGGATTTGCTGTTTTTGTGAATCGCTTCTTACAAAAAAACAAACAGATTATGTAACGTCGCTCTCACAGCAGTTTAGTCCACACTTGTATAAATTCATTGGCCTTTCGGGTTTGATGCGACAATAAACTACATTTAAGTGCTTATATATGCTATATAAGTGTGATTTTATAAGAATAAAAAAAAAAACCATTTCATTTAATTTAGTTTTTTGATTACCCAAAACAATTAATACGACTAGATGCTCATAGACAAAAAGTCAAATTGACGTATTTAAGTGAACTATTCTGGTATTGTTTTAAATTATGGCAGCAAAATGTATTGACACCAAGTCACGATGTTCGTTTGAGTTAAAGTCATCGGACTCGTCTGTAAATATTTGCGATTCGGTTAATGTTTTATTCCCTTTGTTTGCGTCACCGACGTGCAGCTACAAGGTCTGTAAACTTTACGTAATGTCCGTCGCGGTATTCGCGGCCTTCTTTCTGGGTTTTTCGCCCTTCTCATCAGGCCGGTTTCTCAGCTGTCCTGCGCGGTTCGTCTTTGACATTTGTTTGTTTTTCGAGACAAAAGGTTCCCGGTGTTCCCACCTCTCTGGGGCCTCCTCTCTGAACCCCCGTTCACCAGGTTGCATCAGCGTAAGACTCAAAACCCTCGACTTACTCCCTCCAAATCTCTCCGACATCATTAGCGCCTTGTTTTTCTCCCACATTCTGACTCGTGTACTCAAGCAAAGTCCCAGCAGCCTGTGCAGCTGTCCCCAGAAGATCAGCGGGACGATAACAAGCAGCTATTTCTGAACTGGGACATCGTGAGGCTGCAGACTGAAGCAGAGAAGGAGCCGCCTGGAAGCGGCTTTGTTCTCGTTCCCCGCTTCGCCGGAACGGAGGGGACGGCGTCGAGACAGACAGAGGAGCCCGAGACTCGATCAGGACACACCTGTCTGTCTCACGGACAGGATGAAAGGTGCGATTACGCTTTGTCCACGAGGATTAGAAGGAGGCCGGTTTGCGCCTCAGCACGTCCACGTTGTCCTCTGACTCTGCAGCCGTGTTCAACGTGGGGGGGGGGGCGGCCTTTCACCTCCATCGCCTCCTTCGACTCGCTAAATAACATGTTAGTGCTTCAAAATCAATCATTCAAGTGCAACATTTCTGGTTAAAAGACGAAGTTTCCGATTTTACACTTAAATCCTCTTCCCTTTTTGCACGATTTTTCACACGTAACATAACCTTTACAATTTTATTATTTATGTTTAAAACCGTACGAGAATGCCTTTTCTTTTTATCTGACCATCATCCGTAGAACGCGCAGGTTGTGTCATGTTCACGAGATTGTGATCACGAGGGAAATGTCACATGTCACAGCTGAGAACGGCGCTCGTTGTCTCCGGATCATAACACGATTGTTCTGCAGAAGAAAAGATCCATTCGTTCAAACGTTGCTCCGCTTCCATTACTGCGCGTCATGTTTGGAGGTTTTTCATCTCCAAACGCCTTTCAGCCATCAAGGAGAGACTGATGAGAATCTGACCGTCAAAGAACGAGGTCGCTGTGACCTTACGGAAGGCGTTAGGATTTCATGCAGACGTCTAGCAGCAGGAAGTTATCAAGCGATGACATTTCAGACGCCATTCATGTAAATTTCACTGTTTGGCAGAGAGATAAAACCTTGAGGTGGCACTTTGAGTTCAGGACAAACATTGGTGTGATTAAGGTGTCACTTTGTGTCATACGTTTGTGATCTAGTGGGGTTATTCTGGCCCTTTTGTAGCGTATGATGTTTTTAATGAATTACTTTTATTTACATTTTGAAATACCTACAACAGTAGGAGTTTTTTATGGCATTTTATGACGTTTACAGCATTCTTATATAAGTTATGGCGCCATATAACGACACCTTTAGTGAACCACTATAATATTACTTTTACGGTTTAATGTGCATTTTGGTGACATGACTAGTTTTCTAAGGTTATTTTATATATTCTATGACTCCTTCATGACCCTTTTGGAAACGCTATATTTTGACATTTTATGACTTTTTGTACATACTATAATATGACTAATAATTACTCTTTTTGGAGATGCTTTACTCTTCTTTTTTAACTCCATATATTATGACTTTGTTTAAATGCACATTTTGTATTTGTTATGCAATATTTTAACTATTTCCATTAAGATTACGACTTTTCTTGACATGCTAAACTACTACCTTTTCATGACTTAATTCAAGGTAGTACATTATGACTTTTTTTGTTACGGGCTATAACATGAATATTTCATGTGTTCCTCCCCAAGCTCTGCTACAACTCTTTCTGTGACTTTGTTATGATCATTTTCATTGCTTTTTTCAACACAGACTGTTTTTTGACATTCTATATTATGACTTCCTTCAACAACTTATACTATAATTATTTTAAGACTTTTAAATTATTTTTTTTACACACCTATACCTAAAATTCATTCTAATATTATTGTACCCAGCCTATTGTTTATTTTTCATTTATTGAATCCAAACTAATTTGTTTCACGAATTGAAAAGACTGAGTATATACTTTGCCTTTTTAATTTGCCAATCTATTTAATCTGGTATCCGTTCAGTCAGATTTTTTTTTTTTTTTTTTACTTTCAATGACAAAGGTTTGCCCAGGTGAAGCTTTTCCACAATTACATTTCCATTGTTTATGAAATCCTGCAATAACTACTGAAATGGTTTTAGGAGACTCAGTCGATGTCATACATTCATTTCCTTTATCCGTACAGCTTCCACGGAGAATTCAAATGTTCCGATGGACGTCGTCGGGGAAATCTGATGACTCATCCAAATAGCTCGGTTGCTGCACATAATTACATAGTTTGCACAGCACACCTCTATCACTTCTGTTAATTCAAATTCACTGTAAATCCCCGTTTTTTTCTTTCCTCTCAGCTCATGATCATGATTCAATTTGCTTGTTCCGAGTTTTCAGACATTCAGAACACAAACCCAAACTCAACGGCCCGAATAAATGCACGATGCTCATATCTGATGTTTAACTAGTGCTGTAAGGTTGAATTCATGGAATTGAGTACCAAATGACGTCAGTCAGTGGGATTCCATGCGGCTACTCTCTTTATGTGCATGAAAAGGGGCTCAATTGGATTGAGGGCGGCTTGCGGGGCTGCGACGCGCTTATTGCGTGATGCGTTTCGGCTCTTTGAAGCTCTCTGTTCCACGAGGCTTTGAAGTCGGCTTCTCGCGCCGCGCGGCCACGAGCTGCAGCGGGATGCTGCGGGATGCTGCGGGATGCTGCAGCAGACCTGCTCATCATTGCTAGTGTTTATCTGTTCCACGTGACGCTTCTCTAAGATACGAAGACCAGAGTTAAGCTGAATATTTCCGGGCGAGCTGCGGCTGTTTTAAATGTACCGAATGTTACGTGTCCATTAGACAGTAAGCAGTGTGCACTGAGCACCACTAGGGAGCATCAGAGGGCTTTTAGGAGGAAGAAACATTTGATCTAAAGCTTCACATTTGTCAGAGACTCTTTTTATGGATATACATAAACAAACGGGGTTTTGAAGAAGTTCACCATCGTTTCTGCGTGAAGGAACGGTGGACCGAACTTTAAGAAGACATTTCATTACAAGTTGGTGGAAGAGCATCCTGTGGGAGTCTGACGAGCACTTTGAAGGTATGTGCTTCACAGTAACGCTTTGTTTAGCTGAAACCATATGAAGGATCTGCTGGATGTTGGAACAGCAGGAGAACTTTGAGTTGGTCAAAAACAGCAGCATGAAAAGAGCTGCGAGAAAAGAACATGCTGTGAAAACACTGTTTGAAGTGTACCAGGAAAAAAATCAAACACCTTGATGTGAAGTTGTTTTTGGAATCGTGACTTCCATCGACAGAGCTTTGTGCTTTGATGAAAGACAGCGAGCGTGGAAAATGTAATCACAACCGTAATGCATTATTCAACGTTGAGGAATTAAATGTTCTCACAAACGTATGTCTAAAATCCTGTGTTTCAAGCACCTTTCATATTTTGAAAAAACGTATTGTCTGAGCAACCTGCCAGCTAATATATTTCTCCCCACTTCTCATATTCTGTGTAAAATGGAAGCATTGATTTGTTCGATGGTCGAAAAAAAAAGCAGAACTTCCGATCAAATTCTTACAAACACAACACACCAAAAGAGAACCCCAATATCATTTTAATCCATGAGTGCATTTGACATTCAAAATAAGTATACCGAGAACATGGATGTGATCTTTATTTGGATCCACTGAGACCTTGTTTTTGTGACATGGGTTCATGAAATATTTGTGTTGATGAAATATTAATCAGAAATATTAACCAGGTCAAAAGGCGTTATGCCCAATCAACATTCAATTCAGTGGAAATAATAGTTATGGCATGTTATAAATACATCACCACTTGTAAATACGTATCACTACATGCACAGGTTTCTGTTATTTACTTGAACAGAGCATAGTGAGGAAGCCCCACGAAGCCAAATGAGAAGGAATGCAACTGCAACTGCAAAAAAATAAAAAAATAAAATAATAATAATAATAATAAAAAATAAAAGAACAAAAAAATCCGCTGGATTTTCTTTGTCATGTAAAAAACACAACATAAATTACTGTTAATATGACTAATACACACATCTATTCAGTTTCTTAAAAAAAAAAAAAAATTACAAAACATGGCGTCCCTGCGCTGACCGAGACACGTCTCTGTCCCTCCCTCTGCGGCAGAGTTCATACGCTTTCCACCCTCCTCTCCCTCAGTGAGCGTGGGGTATTTAAACATGGAAACGGCTCCATCCCTCTCATGTTTTGGATGTTGTCAGTGCTAGTCTGGGACGCATGGTGGTTGCTTGGTGAGGATCTCTCGTCTCGCGTCAGAAGTCTCTGGTTTTATAAACAAACATTTGCGCGAGGACGTGGCTTGTCCTGCGAGTGTGTAGTCTTGAGTCCCGAACCTCCAGTGAAGTGCACATATGCATAATGTAAACATTTCCTTTGCGCTTAGAATACTTTCTGTCGAGTCAGACTTTCTGGATGAAAACCAAAAGTTAAATAAAAACACCAAAATTATCGCACTCTTCCTCAAAGACAAAACTCTTCCTCTGCTTGAGAGTCCAGAGTCCAAAAGACTTGTGCAACAGAGGAACTGACCTGTAATTGCCGTGGTAAGGCTTGGTGTAGTTATACAATTACTCTGTAGTCCCCAGGTCACAATGCACAGCATTGCTTTTGACCTCTTGTATATTTTGTCTTTTGTCCATTTTTTATTTTATTTTAACTTTTTTATTCATTTTTTACAAAAACACACGACACTCAGGGTCCACAGCAACCCTCGACTGCAGCGGCATTTCATTCCGTCCCTTTGGCAGGAAATGCGCCGCGCATTGTTACCTCTTCCCAATTTCACTCTGCCGGAGGAAGTGAATGTTATTGGCGCTGTCCGCCAACTCGGGGTACTGCTCGATGGAGAGCACGTAGTACCCGTCGTAGCCCAGGACCTTCCCGCCACTCAGGAGCTGCCTCTTCTCGCCCTCTGTCCAGGGGCGGACCCCTTCCTCGCCCTCACGCACCCGCTGCTGCTCCCTCGCCCAGGCGCCCGCCAGGGAGCGCTGCCGCGCCAGCTCGACCACCCGCGCCTTCTCCTCGTCCACGGTGGAGCCGTAGCGGACGTGCAGAGCCAGAGCGCCGGCGTGCACCTCCACGTCGGCGAAGCGCCGCGTCCGGCTGTCCATGACGGTGGTGGACTGGGAGACGGTGACGTTGACGCCGTTCTCCAGGGTCTTGTGTCCGCTGGTGAGGTGCAGGGCGGCGAGGTCGGCGTCCGGGAGGCCCGGCTTGACGAAGTAGTGCGTGTCCCGCCCCTCCACGGTGAAGTGGAGGTCTTCCAGGTAGAACGCGTTGTTGAGGATGGTGGCGACCTTGACGCAGTCCTCGCTGGCCACGTTGAGCGCGTGAGTGTGAACGCTGCCCTTGTAGATGGCGAACATGACGGCCCTCCCGATGGGAGACATCGCCGCCGAGAACCACAGCCAGGACTTCTCGCCGCGGCGACCTCGGCTCAGACGGACCTCCGGCAGCCGCTCGAACGACAGCAGGGAACGGGCTTGTCTGCTCACTTCCTGCTGGACCCCAGAGACGGACTGCGGGGGAAAGTGCAGCGAAACGTTAACGCTGGAACGCGGCGGAAGCGGAGACGCTGCAGGCCGTTCAGACGCAGCGACGGCTCGCCATCCCCCGTCTGAGATAATGGGCTTTTCAAGCTGCGTTCTCAAGGCCAAAGCAGATAAACCTCCCATGACAATTTTACCGGAACACTTTATGTGTGAAGGCCGTAAACCAAAGAAGCCTGGTTCAAACAGCCTCAAGAGGATTGTTTCATTAGAAGCCAAACCAAAATATAACATATGAGGCCCAGACAACTAAAACAACAACACAGAGAAAACCTTTGCTTATTATGCATTCATGGAGATACGGCCCAATTAAAAACATCTCCTCTGTACTGTAATACACAGCAACCCAATTACGAGACGGCACCTTCAAAATACACGTTTAAGGGAATAACAAAAGAAAATATGTTTTTGTGTCTTTGACACCTCATTGTCATATTTTATTTCAGCTGTGGAACAAAGCGTTTGTTTATTTTGTGTTTAATATGCATTGTGTTTAAATGTTACCAACCGGCAGGTCATCCCAGCGCTGGCTCTTCCTCAGCTCATAGGACGGGACGCTCAGGTCGAACTTTGGGACTGGGTATCCAGGAATGGTGTTGTGAAGATGAAAGCCAAAGGTAACAAGCCAGCTGTTCACATCTGTGGAAGAGAAATACGCACATGAATGCCGTCGCGCCACACCGTAAAGTAAAAGTCACTGAAATGCTTCAAAACCTCACAGCTATTAAATACCAATAAAAATGCATATGTTACGATCAAATCAAAGAGACAATTAATTGAATTTAAAGTGGGCCCAGCTGTGATGCTATGCTTAATTTGTCACAATTAGACAGTCAACTAAATACATTTAGGCAAATGGTGAGATAAAAAGTTGGATAACAGCGTAATTGCTCATGTTTTACCTGCGACATACTCCCTCAGCTCATGGACTTTGCTGATTGGATTGTTATTTCTGAACATGTACAAATTAAACGGAGCCGGCTCCGTGGCAACTTTCTGCCACGCGGAGACGTCGGGAACGGTCCACCTCCCGGACAGTATGTCGTAATCCTGCTCGCCAAAGTGCAGCAGCTTGGTCAGCGGCTCGTAAAGTCCGCCGTGAAACCCGAGCACCAGCTGGAAGTCCGGGTTGGAGTCAAAGTAGACCTCGCCGTACGCCGTGTACTGCAGCTGTTTGACCAGGAGCCCGTTGCTGGTGAACACCGCCACCGGCGTGCCGGTGTTGTCGCAGGCGATGTAGAACTCCTCCCCGCTGCTGATCTCCATGGCAAACAGGTGGCCCTGCAGGTCGTAGTACAGCGAGGTGATCTCTGAGCTGGAGTGGTTGTACACGTGCGTGATCCTGGCCGGGTAGCTCAGGTCGGCGTAGAAGTACTGCAGGTGTTGTCCCAGGCTCGTCTTGGTGGACACCCGGCGCCCGAGCCCGTCGTAGCGGTACTGAATAGTCCAGCCGCTGCTCTTGCTGTAGACCCGCACCAAGAGGCCCTTGGAGTTGTACTCAAAGATCTCCGCTCCCCTCTGGCGCAGGAAACCGTCCTCGTCCATCCTGTACTGGATGTCTCCGAGGCGGGTGATGCGGTCCCTCAGGTCGTAGCGCAGGGGCAGCAGCCTGGCGCTGTTTCCCGCATTCCGCATGTGCAGGTTCCCGTTGAGGTCGTACGTGTAGCGCCACGTCACCTTCTCGTTCAGGTACACCGTCTGCAGCTGCCCGTCCACGTCATACTCGTAGTTGTACTTGGTGGTGTTGGCGAAGGGGCCGATCTTGATCTCGCGCTTGACGACCCGCCCCGCGTCGTCGTACTGGAAGGTGATCCAGTACATGAGCGAGCGGAATATCTCGTACTGGATCTCCTTGATGCGCCCGTGCGCGTCGAAGTGCTTGGTGTAGGTCATGACCGCGGTGGATATGATCTGGTTTATGTCGTAGTAGATCACCCCGAACTTCCCGAACTGCTCCACCTTCCCCGAGATGTCGTCGAACTGGTAGAGGTCGATGGGCAGCGGCGTCTCGTTGATGACGCCCTGCACGCTGGTGACGCGCAGGCTGCCGTCGTAGGTGTAGTCGAAGCGCGCGTTGACCATGCCGTCCTCGCTGAAGCGGAAGATCTGCCGGTCCACCAGCGGACCCACCTGGCGGTAGCGGATGGTGCAGATGAAGCCTTCGTTCTGCAGGTTGACCGTCTTCAGCACTCCGGCCGTCTCGTCGTAGGTGAAGCTGACCCTCGTGCTGTCGTACAGGATCTCCGACAGCTTGTTCTGCCGGCGGTACCGGTACAGGACCCTGCGGCCCGTGCCCAGGTGGGCCACTCGCAGCAGCAGGCCGTCCTCGCTGTAGTCCACGGCCACCGAGGCGTTGCTCTCCGGGGGGTGATAGAGGTTCCTGTAGTAGCCCACCGAACGGATGGTCCGCATGGTGTAGCGGGCGACGCTCGGCATCGTGACGGCAGAAAGCCGGTCCAGAGAGTCAAAGTCGAAAATGTACTGACGTTGACTGTGGAGCAGGAGGACCATGGACTAGAGGGAAAGAAAGGGTGTCATAACATGAATACGTGACAGTGACACACGATTAATGCCGGGCAGTGTGAGTGCAGAAACGTTCCTGCTGCACACTCCCCGACCTTTTAACGCAAGATATACAGCTTTGATTTCAAAGTTAAATACTACACGGAGCATCTGTCAAATCCTGTGGCTGGTAGGAAGCACACACAAGGATTCGCGTTTACATTTAACTCCTATTGCTGACAGAGGCCTGTTTCATTAATTTAGTGCGTGCAGCCTTGAGTTCTCTTCCCGGTGAGATGTCCTAACCGCTCATCCGTGGCGACACGCGGGTTCCCTGTGCTCCCTGAGCTCGCCGTGTTCCTCGTGTCAGAGGGTTGACATTGCCTCTCCAGGTCCCGCAGTGAAAGGAGCGGCCGGCGAAATCTCTCTTTGCAACCTCGAATACGATCCACAAAACATCTTCGTTTTTGCCTTTTGACGTCACAAAAGGGGATCAAAAGACCTCTCAAGTTGGGTGGATTTCAACAGTTTTGTGTCTTTGTGCAGTATATGTGTGCTATGTTATGCTCTTTCTATCACTGTATACATAATTGATATTTAGCTGGCAGCGTCCTCCTACACTTGCGATACACACAGCGGTTCAATACTTCTCCATTGCTCATGCACTGTATACTTTATACTAATCCCAGAGCTTAGGAAACTGCCATTTAGGATTAACGGCTACTAAGAAATCTTATGGAAGGGATGGCGATCCAACCCATGGTTTAAAACATTTGTGGTCTCATTTTCTTGGTAAACTCACACCATCATCTACTCTAGATGCCGGGAAGAGGCCTTCTGCGTGACGCTCACACACCTGCTGTTTGCGTGAAAGG
Source organism: Apeltes quadracus (assembly GCA_021346845.1). Taxonomy (NCBI): domain Eukaryota; kingdom Metazoa; phylum Chordata; class Actinopteri; order Perciformes; family Gasterosteidae; genus Apeltes; species Apeltes quadracus. The sequence continues at coordinate 1,636,601 of CM037920.1, forward strand.
ATGAGCACTAGAAGCAGAATTGTGTACCAGGAGCCAGTGGCTTCTGCATTAAAGGGCTCTTTAGGGTGACCTCGGCTCCGTCTCGGGTCTTCATCCAGCCTGCGGCGGGCGGTAATGACTAGTCTGCTGTGATTCGCGGCTCGCGTCGTGTCCTCACCTGCTCCAGGTAGGTGTAACTCCATATCTTCCCATCAGCAAACACCCTGGAGGCCAGGCGGCCTTGGCCGTCGTACTCCAGTCTCTCGGTGGTGGGGCCCCGCTGCAGGGCGCTGATTTGCCCGCTGCTGGTGCGGCTCACATTAACCGGCAGTAGCTTACTGCTGGGCACCCAGAGCACCGGGTGGCCCGCTGTGTCGTATATAATCTTTAAGAGAAACTTCCTGTGGTCGTCGTAAATCTTCTCTGTCCTCAGGGTGCGATCGTAATCGACTGAGAGAATGTTCCGTCCGTTCACCTGTGGAGAGGATTTGATTTAGTAATCCTGCTACTACATCTTCCACAAATGATAATAAGACACACGCGTAACACATGACGCTTACTCAGAATTATACAACCAGTAGTTAAGTTGTTAAATGGTGCATTAATTACACAACAGTGCGGCCTTAAGAACACATTTTGGTTTTGATGTCTCTCGTCTTGGTCTGAGAAGCTCTTTAAGCGGCCTTCATGCCATTTTCCCTCTAATTGTCACAGAGATTAACACCTCCCTCGCAGGGCTCATTTAACTGGAGGCTGTGCCGATTATTCAGTTACTCTTAAATCATAACCTCCTAAATTTAGAAGAGACAAAAATTACTCAAAGGGAAAGTAACCACCCAAGTTAAGTTCACCAAGTACCATAAATCACAAATCGGAGTGTCAGGTTCTAAGGAGGAAGGAGAGGAGCTGGACTATGGACAGGATCTTCTGGTGCTTCCTACATTTCAAGAAAAAACACCTGTCATACTACAGTTTTGCAGCACTTTTGTTTTCTGACCCCAGCATGATGGCGAGCTGATCACCCGAGCTTCCCACAAGCAGGTAAAAAAAAAAAGAAAAGAACCAAACGCACCCTGAGCTTGCGCCCGAACACGATGACTTTCCCTCGGGCCTGCTCTTTGCGGAAGCGCCACTCCACCAGGTTTTGCCCGCCCTCCCCTGGCAGGCTCATGTTGCGCCTGGCGACGGTCGGGTTGGCGGCGCCCGTCAGGATGTGCGGCTCCGTCTGGTAGTGGGTGTCCATCCCGTTGGCATACGTCACCCTCAGCGAGTTGTCGAAGCCCACTTGATAGACGCTCCTGCATTGGTCTGTCGGCAGGCAAACAAAAAGGGATCAAACATGCGACTGATTACACGCCGGGCCGCACGCAGTCTCCTGAGGCCGTCATTGGCGGAACTCTGGATGAAAGGAATGGCCGTGAATGATGCGCCGGCGATAACTTGACCATCTGGGGTCTCGCACAGAGTAGAAACCACTTAGACGCCGGCCATGACTTACGTTGTCGCCTGTCGCCGCCGCCGAGCTGCGGTGATGCACGACTGACGCTTACTCAACAACGCCCCTGCGACCCCGGAAACAATGACAAATAACCGCTGACAAAGCGGAGCTCACCCTGAGCCAGAGTGTAGAAGGAGCGCAGGGCGGAGGCGTTGGTGGTGATGCTGATTTCCTCCTCCGTCAGGGAGCTTTCGATGTCCACCGTCAAAGCGCTGTACATGTCCGCGTACAGGTTGTTCACCATCCCGGTGGGGAACTGTCACGTTCATCAGCCGTCCTTCACCGTCGTAGCTGTTTGACAAAGAGACGGGGAAGTGACAGGCTGACGCTGACGTGCCGCCGGCCCCTTCGGTGCTCGGGGAGCGAGTGCAGAGGCTCGTCGCGTCTCGTGTCGGCTCCCGCCAGCCTCAGGGATCCAACAATGCAAATATTTGATCCGGGAGAATGACACATCCAATCAGCTCTCAGTTTTACATATTAAAACACAGCTGTGATTAATGAAGGATTGAACTGTCATTAGAATCTCAACTGACTTGCTTTGCTTTTTTTTCCTCATATGGGGGGGCTGCTAATGCTGCCTCGTAAGATTATCATTTATAATAATCACAGCATTATCCATCATCATTCATAATAACAGCTTCATCCTCCAGAAGGCCTAGCAGGTTCTTCACACGGTCTTTTGAGAGGAACCTCTTTCGTACTCACTCGTAGAAAGTCGTCCAGCCGATCTCGGACGTCTTCGTGGCCAGGAGGCCGTTGTTGCCGTGGTAGGTGAGGAGCACCAGCTCCTGGCCCTGCGCCGTCAAGGTTTTCAGCCCGCCGTTGGTGCTCATGGTCAGCCAGATCACCTGGTTGTCGGGGGCGACGATCCGCACCGGCGTGCGGTTGGGATCCCTGCGGATTCGCAAGGTGTTGCCGCTGCTGTCGGTCACCGCGGTGATGTCGTTCTCCGTGCTGTAGCTGAACGTGTACTTCAGGTCGCCGGTGAGCAGGCTCGCCGTGTGCTGGTGGGTGCCGTTGCCGTCGAACACGTACAGCTCCTGGGCGTCGGGGGACGCCACCTCGTACGTGTTGGCGACGGGGGTCGGACCGTTTCTGGAGATGGCCCGGATGCGGATGTTGCCCAGGTCGGCCACGTACAGCGTCCCGTCCGGAGCCGCCACCAGGGACGACGGCGCGTTGAGCCTGGCGTCCTTGGCGTAGCCGTCCCCCGTCTGGTAGCAGTCGCAGTTGGCGTCGTTCTTGCAATCGCAGTCGGACGGGGAACCGGCCAGGTGCGTCATCTCGCCGTCCACGGACACCTTCCGGATCCTGCTCATCTTCCGCTCGTCCGTCTCCGCTATGTAGACGGCGCCGTGGTAGGACACGGCGATGGCGACGGCGGACTCCACGGGGGTCAGCTGGGCCCTCTGGCCTCCGGCCGCGCCGCGCTCCAGGCCGGCCAGCGGGCAGTGGAGGGGCCGGCCGGCGGCGATGCTCACCTGGCCGCTCTCCGTGATGCGCAGCACGATGTTGTTGTCCAGGACGTACAGCGAGTTGTCCATGGGGCTGACGGCCAGGTCGGTGGGCCACTCCAGAATCACCTGGAGGCGGAGAGCGCCGTTACCCAGAATAAGACAGTAAGAAGGCGAGGTTGTACGCACGTGAATAATGTGGCACACTCGCACTGCGGGATTGTCAGCCACCGCAAAACAAGTGAAACAATTTAGCGTTTTTTTAGCGGTTGCATAAAACAAGAAATGAATATTCTTCATCACTAATAGGCTGAAAAACTTTAAAGTCAGCTTTAAACGGACAAAGTCCCCCTTTTTGAAGCTGAACTCTGCTTCGCTTGGCTATAACAGACGATAGATTTCCTCCTAGAAGAACACTCGTATCCCACCATCTCAATATATCCGTTTTATTATCAAGGCAAGAATGAAAGGTGACACTTTAGTGGCACATTACTCTTTTCACACTATGCTAGTTTGTCTTGGAATAGATACTTTAAATTGACTGGAAGGGAGAAATAAATAGCATTTATTACACCTTTGGGGTCCAGGATTAACTCTTATCTGCTTGTGCTACCGCTGCTGATACATAAACTTAAAGGATATTTCTGGCCACATTGGCGTTTTAAGATAACATTCTATTATGCAAAGCATTAACATTCTGTCAGTTATTCAAATGAAGTGATGTTGCAGGAGGTTCTGCCCTGTGTAGCAAGAGTAAGGCTGCAGAGCATCCACACTAACTGATGCTGCAGCACCGAGGGGAGACCTCATTAAGAGGTCAATTAAGTGTATCAAATTAAATCAAAATTAAGTAAAAAATGCTACACATACTAAAATACACTAATATATAGCAGAATGTGAAACACATCTTGGAACAAATAACGAGTAGATATTGCAACCCAACACTTTAACAACAGCCAACTATTACACATCTGCTGTTTTTTATTTTTTGTAACAGCACAAAAGATTGAAACACATAAAACGTGTGATTCAAACTGTCAAAACGCCCCTGAATTGTGCTTCTTCAAAGGCTGATTAGTAATCAAACACACGGCCTGCGAGGCTGCCGCCAGTCAAACCTCGGCGAGCCAATTCCTCCAGCCGCGACGCTGCCTGAGGATCACACGCTCGCGCCAAAACCATCTTTTCATTGGCTCGCGCCGAATGACTCGGTTAATTAGCAGAGAGTGACGAGCCTAATCCTTTGTCTTGGTGTTCACCCACACCCACACCTACACACGCACACGCACACGCACACGCACGCACAACCAGGCCGCTTTCTGTCCTGTGTGTTTGAAATGCTTCGATAACGCCGCGGCGCTGTTGATGCTGCCGTTATGTAACCCCCCTTAAAGGGACACGGGGGGGTTCGGGTTCCACCGTTGCAGTCCTATGCTATCTACTTTTTTTTGTGTTTTGTTTGTCGGCTGATCGGCATTGGAACGCCAGAAGCCTAATTAGAATGCAAATGGCTTCGTCAAAAAACACAGCCACGTCTGGTGCACGCATGCGAGAGGTGGGAGAACGCTTAAGAATTCACTGTCTGCGGAGTCGAGATATAACGGACACCGTGAACTCGTCTGCTTTCCTGCTGCATGCGTTTGCAGCCTTTCTTCATTTCAAAGTGAGATCTCAACATGTGTAAAGGTGTGGGAGAAAAGAGGGCTGTTCATGTTTGAGTGCAGGTCTCTTGTGCTGCTTCCACCTATTGTCTGGGGCTCTTATGTCACCTCGTTCACACGGAGTCAGTGCGCTCTGCAGGGACAAAGACGGCCGTCCTCGGGTCCCCCGCCGAGCGAAAGGTCGTGTGGGCCCCCGAATGCTGCTTCATTATCAGGATTCTATTACGGCGCGAGTGTTTTCCATCCCACATGAAAACAAGGCCCCCAAACGCAGTAGTTATTCTTCCCTCCGCATCGTCGGCCGTGACCTGAAAACCCATCTCCTCATAAACCCTGCGTGTCTCCATCTCCTGCCTGAATCACATCTTCCAGCCAGCACATTTATTTCTTCCTGTAATTTCAGAGAAAATGCAGTGCAAAAAAAAATAGCACCTGATAGTGTTGGTGTGGGAACTGGAGCTCGTTCCAGTTAACTGCATGTTAACTGCATGTTTTTAAATTTAATGTCGGCTCAACCGGGAATTTCATATTTCAAGTGTTTTCCAGGCCAAGAGAGGCGGCAATAACAATGTCACAAGCTAACATAATTAAGTGGATCACTAGATCACAATTTAGCAGGAATGGGATTATAGAGCCATAAATAAAAATGCCAACAATAATCTTTTAAAAAAGGACAACATCCTTGAAACTAAGGGAAAGAGGCACTTTAAAATGATCCAAGGGCGATCGCACCATCAATAAAGACAAGTAAGAATGATGCCACCGAGCAGTAAATGAATTACGCTAAAACATCCCGATTGTACAGTTCTTCTTAATAGCAGCCAGGAAGGGCGGCGGCTGCAGCTATGATTCAAATTCCCAGAAAGAGCTTTTTTTACTATTTGAAATGTGATTGCAGAACGGGAGGGAGCAGCATACTAAATAACTCTCCCACCTCGCTGGCGAAGATTTCCTGCACTGCCAATAATTATATAACTGATGAGGGAAATAAAACACATTAGAAAGCCTCCGCGTGTTTTCTTCGCCCTCGAAAAACAGATCAGCATCCGTAAGGAGATCAGTTGTGCATGACGTAATTGTGTTTTGATTATGTAACACTACATATCGGCGGTGAGTCACGGGGCAGCGGGACGGGTGCGGCGGGGCGGGGGTCACCTGGTTGACGTCCATGCTGTGGTCACAGGTCAGAGGGCGAGCGGACGTCAGGTCGTTGGAGCCCAGGAACGTGGAGATGATGCCGTTCTGGTCCACCTTCCTGATCGTGGTGCCGTCCACGAAATATATCAGTCCGTTCTTGCCCACGGCGATGCCTGTGCACATCGGGTGGGGGGGGGGGGCGAGGGGGAGGAAAGAGAGTATATAGAAAAAATGGTGATAACAAGAAAACATGGGAGCCTCTGTGCTTGCATGACTCAGTGGACGGAACGCGGTGGATACATGTGTCTAGCTTGGCTTCCCATTATTCAGGTCACTGCAAAAAGCACAGCCATCAATAATTCACAGGCTGCTTTTCTGCTATTAAATTATTTCGCAGGCAGAAGTGGGAAAGGCTGTATTCATAAGGTATATATGCAGTTGCCACTACTTGAAACCCCGCTCTCTAAAAAAAGGGCCGGAGCACCCGCGGTGTCAATGAGTGGCGCGTTTCGTGTTTTTTTTTTTCTGACATCGGCAATCATCAACAATCTCGGCACCATTTGAGGGATAAATGAGCCAGCGAGCAGAAATTACAGCTTCGGCCAGACTTTGTGTGAAAGGGGTGAAAGACGGGGCGTTGCCATGGTGACAAGTGCGGATAGTTTTTTTGTTCTCTTTCTCAGCGACTCGCAGCGGGAGTTGCAAGACCCATTTGTCCCAAACTGGGAGAATGCACCCCTATCCCCCCCCCCGCTCCCCCCCCCCCCCTGTTCTGGTGCTGCTTAATCGAGACCAGCGTTTATCAGAATTCGTACATTGGGCTCGGGTTTGATTGTTCCTTTTGTTTCTCAAAGGTTTAAAATCAGCTTGACCTTAAGAACACGTCTTGAAGAGCCTCCGCGGGAGGTGAGTGCCGTGGTTTGACCCGTGGCGGCGCCCCCCTGACATCGCTTTCCGCTGAAACATTTACGAGGCGAGGGAGCCCGCGGTGAGTCAGCCGGCGGCTGTTTGACGGCCCGAGGTTCTCAAGACGGATGGAAAGTGTCACATCCGAGCAAAGTTCACCAAATGTCTGAGAGGTGAAAAAAATAAATAATAAAAATATGGAGCCATCTGCCGTTTCTTCTGCGGTCTGGGCTTCCACCCACTCCGTCACTAAGGCCCTCGCTCAGACTGGCTTCTCTCCAGCTCGAGCTGAGCGGCTTCATTCGGCATTTAGGACAACAACGATTCATCTGAGCTTTGAATATGTGATAAATGGAGCGATCACGGATGCCACGCGCTGTTTGAATGTGGGCAGGTCGGTGTTACCCTGAGCTTTAAGTGAAAAGACTCCTCAGGGAACCAGTAAGGAACAGAAATATGAAATGGTTCTGCATCACGGCGACGCGGTACCTTTGGGTCCGGTGAGCGAGGCCTCGGGCGCTTTGCCTCCATCGCCGCAGTGGTTCTCGTCGAAGGGCAGGCAGTGCTCGCCGGTTCCGGCCACCACCTCGGCGTTGGACTGCAGCTCCTTGGTCCCGGTCAAGGTTCTGGGTCGATAGATCCGCCGCGAGTTTGTGTCCGACACGTACAGCTGCCCACTTACCGGGTCGGTTGTCAGGTAGTAGCGGTGCGCCGGGTTGTTACTGCGTTCGGGAAAATAACTCGGTTACAAACTGCACGCTGTCCGTTCACTTTGGGCTTTCTTTCTAACAGCGCAGCCAGATAGTCTTTCATTAGCGCTGATTTAGCACTATTGTGGAACTAATCAATAGTCGGAGAGAACTGAAACAACCTCGGCCCTGATCAAATTAAGCCTGATCTTCGCTCCCAATTAAACATTTAGTGAAACGCATGTCATTTATTTAATTTGACCCCTCCAGAGAGCTACCATTGACTGCAGAAAATAGCATTCTTTAAACGCTAACATTCTGCATAATGCTATAAGCTTCTTTTTAACTTGCATTAAAGGAGACAGAACAAAGTTAATGCTAATGTTTAATTAGGTTTAATTAGGTTGGGCATTTAAGTTAATTTTCCAAAACGTCCCGTAAATGGTGAATTGTGTTTCATTTGTTATTTTCCAATCCAATTGCAGCTTGACATAAACCTTTTAATCAGCTTTAAATACGTAGCAACATTCTCATGCACGTGGATGATGAACTGAAGGGGGAAACAATGGCCGCCGTTAATGGCGTGAGGAGCTTTCTGTGGATGGGGAATGCGATGCAGACAGTGAGACATTAGCAGGAGGCTGAAGCGGGGGAACAGGAAGCCCTGCAGTGGGGCTTCCCGTTTCACAAAGCACAAACAGCAACTCGTGTGCCAGATCATTTCATTTGTTATCGCTCCCCCGCGGGGAAAAGTTACATAATTGACTTTTGGCTTATGTTCACAAAGTGCAACAACTAATAGCACAGCATCTGTTTCTGCCCTTTCGATTTATTTTTTTGTGTCTCATTATGAATCCATGATCCAGAGAGCAAATGCGTCAAGGATAAGGAACCCCCGATTGACTGATGTTTACACTCGAAGAAAACCAATTAAATCATCATTTTCCGTGAGTTGCCGGTAAACAAATTCCTATTAGGTCAGAGTTGATACATAGTCGGGGCTTAAGTGTCATTAAAGGACTAAAAACAGAGGCAGTTAACATGAAAAATAGCGGCGTGCAGCGCCGCCTGTAAACACCGCTGCTCTGGTTGTACTCGGGCTTAATGGCACTTCAGTCAATACTGGTCGGCTTTGCAAGTGGGATAACGCGACGGCAACATAAACGTGGCAATGAAACATCTTTATAAAATGATGCGTAGATCATATATAGAGCCGTACGACGTGACGGCTGTTCTGAGTATGAGTGACCCCTCCGGGGGCGGACACTTGGAATGAAACACGTGTGTGACGTGGTGCCGTCCTATAAAGCGGATTCATTCCTGAAGCTTAAACGCTGAGACGTGCGACTGGCAGTGATCTATGTGATGGTTGATCCAACACGTGTTGGGAGGCGGCTTCCAAACGAAGGAATGAAAAAGAAAAAGAAAAAAGGTTGTGTCACAAAGCAGTGAGAGAGAAAAGCCACCTGGATGCGTTGTGATAACCGAGGTAATTTTAGATCGCTTCTTTCTAAATCCGAGTAGCTTTATGTCGTGATGTCGTGAGCTGTGCGGAGGCTTCCGAGCGTGCGTCCAGGAATCCAGGAAGTTCTCTGCGAAGCACGAACCCGAGGAATGTGTCGTGTTAAACCATTGATGTCACACTGACGCCACGTAAAGACGAGAGACTTCATTGTTCCTGAACACACGCGGAGTCAGATTCACCTGATTTACTTGAACCACTAATTAGCCCCATCCTACTACTACTACTGCTATCATTTCTATATTACCATACAGTAAATGACAAGACATTCCTGTCCTTATTTAAAAAAATAAAAAATGTACTTAAATAAACGGAATAATAGTGTTGTGTTGATGCTTTTATGGTCAGGACCATTTAGTTTTAACCAACTGAGTATCTTCCTGCATCAACAGAGTCACAGAGGGGGGCGTTTTTTCCGTTTGTATTTCTTACTTTGGGAACCACGAACGCAAACGAGTTAAGATGTCCAATTAAAATCAAATCAAACATAGAGAATACCTTGAGAGCCAGACAACCTGGCTGTGGTTTGCTCTGCGTGGACCCCCTCCGCCCCCCGGCCCCCCCGCCCACCCGGGACAACCTAATTGCATCTTCACTTGATCTGTTCTCGTTGTCTCAATCATGAATACAAAGCAGTTGTGTGAGCCTCTCTGGATGAGAACATCTGCCAAACAGCATCGCAGGAAATGTAATTAAGCTGCATGCTTCACAGTGGGGCTGTTTATGGAGGGGGGGGGGGGCTTTGGCATGGTAAAGCACTAAGCACATTAACTTCCTCCTTTACATTTACACTTAGAAATACTCTAAATATGTAAACACAATTCCCGAGCTCCACACATCGTGCAGCTTCCTCCGGTTTAGATGTAATTAAGCCGTAATTGTTGTTAGAATTAACCGCGGTAATCACTGGTACACTGGTACTTATGAAGACGATGCAACGGATGGAGGTGAGTGAGGAAAACTACAACGTGCACTGACATGATGCACCTACCTGTGTCTAAAGTCTTTATTTCTATGACAGGATACAGCGGAGCAGGAAGAGAGGGAGAAGAATCGAGTTAATCTTAAAAAGGATGCTTTCACTTCAATGCCTGTCACTTGTCCAATAAGACGGTTTCCTTCTCATACGAATGACATGCAGGCTTTAAAAAGCTTTTTTTTACGCCCCCCCCTCCGCACTATTTCTGGTGAGGGAAAGAAAGCAAGCAGCTGGATGAAGATGAGCACAGCGGCGGGCAGAGGAGAGGAGGACGTGTTCTGGTCCCACATACTGAAACGTCGACTCGACCACTTCATACCACTGGAGCCCGGATCCAGACCGCCATTCGAGCACTTCAAGAGCTCACTTTAAATGTTCAGAAGCAAGTAGCACTAGAAATAGCAGAAGAGCAGATACTCAGCCAGCAATGAAGATTTGGCGTATTATGCACTTTGGAATCAGCGCTGGTTTACGACCTGCAACTGCTACCGCCGACTAATGTCAACTAAATGTGTCTTTGGCGTCGGTTGGATGTCCCTGCCAATGTAACTAGGCCAACACGACGAGGTTCCATAGAAGCGTCTTTGTCCTTGCACACACAGTGAAAGAGTTGCTTGGAGACAAACACTTCCTTAAACCATTATTTATCTAGGAAAGGCTTGCTGAGCATGCACGCTCCTTTACCGCAGCACGGAGCCTCCCGTTGGCAGGAGCACGGCCCTGTGGGGGCCCATCAGCGTGCAGAGAGGGAGGTTCTTCAATCATCCCCCCCTCTAACTTTCATCGCTTGCTCCTTGTTGTCTCCACGCTAACTACTTGGTCTACTGCACCGGCCTTTTTCTCATTCGACTCAGAGTGTCCGAACTTCAGGCCGGCTCTGTACTTTTACGTGACTTCTCATATAAAGATGTGTCTCATGGAGGACGATGTACATTTGATCAACATCTGCCACTTTGAAATAAGCCAACGGACCGAGTGAGAGCTCTCGCAGACTGAAGCCGACTCGGCACGAGGGCGTAAATCATCTCTATGACACACTGAAGACAGGATGTCTTTCCTAATTATCAAGACGGATGGGGGGATTATTTCAAATGCCTGTGGGCGGGGGGGGGATATGTGTTTGAGATGTAAAGCGGGATGCAAAGTGCATGTTACACTTCCGTTTCAGGGTCGGCTGCAGCATGCTGCGCGCTCCTAATCCTTCCTGTTCTCACCTGAGCTCCATGATACTGGTGACGTTGCCCGTCGGGTAGATGCGTCGGATGTAGTTGAAATCTCCGACGTACAGACTCCCGTCGATGCCCCACGCCAGAGCCACCGGCGCCAGCAGCTTGTTGCCCTGCGCCTGGCCGTTGCAGCTGGGGCAGGAGATGCTCCTGCGCCGCCCGTTGCCCATGACGGTGGAGATGACGGGCGGCTGCAGCGAGAGGAACTGGTTCTCCCCGCTGCCTTTGTAGAGGATGCCTGGGGAGAGAGAAGAGGCGTGTGAAGCCGTGATTGGGGTTCATCCTCTAAGCGAGCGCGGAGCGACGCCAGAGGGGCAAGCGTGTTACGCAAATAACAAAGTAGAGGAGAAAACACTCGTTCAACTGATAAGATCAATATTCATCGTGAGAAAAGATTTGACATTTGGGGAAACGCGCTTGCTGGATTTCTTGCCCAGAGCTAGGAGATCATCCAAAGGATGCCCACATAATTATGTTTAATCCGAACAAAAAACACCCATAAAAAGATTTGGTTTTAGATGATAATAAAACGCAGCAGCCATTTATGTTTGCAGTCTTTATGCTGAGATGGGCTGACAACATCTAGCTTCTATCTTAATAAAACCCGTATAACTCATTTTAAACAAATGAATACATTTGGCTTGTGCCAAATATACTGTAAAAACATGAAGTAGATTTGGCTTATTTAGTTGAATTTACAAGAAGATGTTGACTTCACTTTACTTTTGAATGCACATCAACTCTGCGGTAGCTGATTATCGCAGTCTTAATTCCATTCCACAAACTATTATCGCACAATTTAGGGGATTTTAATTAACTTCTCATAATCACTTTTGCTCAACCGTAATCCAACATTCTGTTCATTAAAAACGCGGCACACTTCTCTTCTCATCGCTGCAGGTTGGTTTTTCCAGAAAAGTTAACAACGGGTTATTTATACCGGTTTCGTTTACGTGGTTGAGAATGAACATTGGACATCGATGTGGTTTAAGTGAACGCATGAGGGGGACTGAAGGGCAAATTCAAATGAAGGCGAGACTCCTGACAGGACGATCTGAGCGATCCGCCGTCTGCATCCGAGAGCGTCGCACAGCCGCCTCCGAGCGAAGACGAATGGGGCTTTAAGCGCGACCTGTAAGTGAAGCGTGATCCGCGTGACGGAGACGGCAACACGCAAACACAGCTACGCGTAGGATAGAAGCTGAACGGCTCCATCAACGGGACGTCCCCTGTGCGGCGTGCAGGACATCAGGGATCCGCTGCGACATTCCGACACACACACGTCTGACCACAGGCTACTACGCAGCCTGATGAAAAGGGAATAAATGCCCCCCCCCCCACCCTCACGCCGCACTTCTATGGAAACTACACCCTTTCATTCTTATCTTTAACACACACACACACACGACTCGTTCAGCTCTCGACGTAGAGCGGGCGAGGAGATTAAACTTCAGCTTCCCCCCCTGGAGGACACTCGGCCATGACACATGGCATCGCTGATGATGGCTGCAGGGACGGAGCTGGTGACGTCTCAGCTGGAGTGCTGCGCTGATGAGACTTTGGCTTCTGCTGATCCGACGCCCGGGGCGGGAGAGGGGGGGGGGGGGGCTCCTGCAGTGACCGCAGCAAAACGCCTTTGCAGTCATGCCATGTATTTAGAAATATCATTTTACCATTTTTTTTTTTGAGACCGACATTTGGCTGAAATCGTTAAAAACTTTCTCAGAAGTAAAACACCGGGTGTTGTGATGTGAGCTACGTATTTTTCTGCTAAAACAAACTTGAAGAAGACTTCAAGTCAAAGTGAAGTGTGGAGTCCGCCCATGCAGGAGTACAAATCAAGCGCGTTTGACGTTGCTGAAGAGGAAAGTCTCCGTTTGGCCGAGCAAAGGGAGAAAAGGCCTCCGACATCGAACCCTGTTGACTGTCAGGAACTAATAAATAGAGGGATATTAAACACGATTCAAAAGATAAAAGTCTACACAAATGAGTGTGTGGGTGTGTAGCGCTGTGAATCAAACTTGCAGCACATTTTCTATTAAAAAATAAAGCGGAAAAGTGAAAACATACATTTTTGATCAAGGAGAGGAAATTGCTGTTGCTCTATTCATAAACTCTGACCAACGGCCGTCTATGAAACATCCTCCCTCTGCCTTTCTGAAAGCGCTCACTTCCTTCAATTGATTCCTCTCTTTATCATTACAGGAGGGAATCATTCCCTTGATAAAAGGCTAATTTGAGTCGTGTGGTGCGAATTCTTTAAAGCCGGCATCGCGGCTTCCGGGGAGATTAATGGCAGGAAACTCGTGGCCGAGCCTCCGACCCGATGAAAAAACCCGAGGAGCCCGGAGCAATGTCACCTTGGTGACACGCAGGCTGGTCGGGCGTCTAATTGCGCCGCGTGCTTCTTTGTTCTCCTACGCGGCGTCCTCCTCTTAGATACCGCCGCCGCCCTCGCTGACCCGCCATGATGGAGGCCCGACCGGGGCCGCGTTGGCCGCGTTAGGAGAGGACGGCGTATCCAGGACGACGTGACTAAAGCACGGGCGCCGGCAATTTGCCTTATCTAGTCCCGACAGGCCCCCGGAGTGCGTGCGCAGAGATGAAGATGCCTTTTGCCACAAACTAAGAAAAAAAAAGCCCTCTGATGTTTGAAGTGGTGAGAAAATGGGAGCAGGAGACACAACAAAGAGAGATGGCAAATGTCTGGAGCTAAATCCGCCGCGCAGCTGCAGAGGGCCACCGGCCGCTAACGCGCCGGGTGAGGACATTAGTCAAGGTCTACAGCATGAAGGGATCAATACTGCAGCAGCAATGAAGGCAAACAGTGATATTTGGATTCATCTTCACGCCGGCCCGAGGATATCGAACCGCATGCCCCCCCCCCCAAAACCCACGTGGGCCATAAATCTCAAATGTCAAAAAGTGGCTGAATGCAGGACTGAGTGATTCCGTTTGGATTACAGAAAGACGGCGCCGGCTCCCGACCGCGTGAGGACAGGGAGGGATGGCGCTTTGATGCAAGCTAGTCGCTGACCGGACCGTTTCACCGGCTCTCACGGGTTAAACAGATTGATTAAGCTCCCATCAGACACAAGTACATGAAACTAACTACTCATGAATCCTCCAAATTGAGTTAGACCTTGTGATTTATTCGTGGAGCTGTGATTGGACAAGCGTGGAAAAAAAAAGAAGCTTTCAGGGAGGAAAAACTTGACACCATCTGGTTGTTGTTTCATTCCTGTCATCAGTGTTTCCGCGTTGAAGCCGCGGCGTCCGACGTTCTGATGAATCCAGACGGCCCGCTCTAATAAAAGCACATTTGCATATCACACGGGCTGCACGGTTCTGTTTGTTCGCGAGAGCGTCTCACAGCAACTCCGAGCGCCGCGCTGCCGGAGCCGCGGCTGAGGGAGGCGGCCCGCGCGGCACTTTGAGGCGGGCGCGATGAAACGGCCTGCAGCCACATTTCAACGTCCCTCTCGCACACTTCACAAAGCTCCCGTTTCGGATTGCTTGACAGATTGGGTTCGGCGACGGGCCCTGGCGTCTGGCCCTTTAATGTTCCACAAAAGAAGCAGGACAAAGTGGCACCGAGGCTTCAACAAAGTGAAGCAACACTCGGAAGCTTCAGAAACGGGTTCTCTTGAAAACTAAATTCACAGCCGCATCCGACAAAAGAACAGCGGCTGAGATCTCTGAGATGTGAGGAGACGGTTACGCGTGCGGAGCACATGGATGATGATGTGGCTCCGCAAACCCGCCGAGCATTGTGGGATGAGCAGCGATGCCCCCGCCAGTTGTGGGTGTGAGATGCGAGATGCTAAAAAGCGACGTGGGCTGTGTTAGTTACACAATCGGTACTTCTTAAGAAACACACACCTCCTCTGAAATGTCTGTGAGGGGGAAAGTTTACTTTTAGCGCGGCGATCCGACCGCGGCTGAAGCCAGATGTGTCACGTAGAGGATGTGGAGGGAGGCGCTGTAGCTCCAGCAGAGCCCATTTAAAGATAAATACACATAAGGGAGATGCCACAGAGCGACAACAAGAATTGGGATCGGTCAGCTTGGCCCGCTTGTATTTCCTCCGATTGGGTTCCTGATGGCAGGAGAGATTGTGAGAATACGTTCAGCTATTGTAGTTCAAGGTCAGTTCCAGGAATAAATATATTAAAAAAGAAATTCATGCACGAATGACCAAGCAAACGCTTTGCTGCTTAACAACTGACCCTCATTAACCTCTTTACCCTCCTCGGACCCACTGCTGGTTCTTCATAAATTGCACTATTTATTCAATCACGGCAGTGATAAATACATTTTATATCGTGTTCGTTCAGTAACCAAGACAATGCAGCAAACTCAAACCCTGGATTATCAGGAAGTGCACTTGTAAAAAAGTGTGTGTGTGTGTGTGTGTGTGTGTGTGTGTGTGTGTATATATATATATATATATATATATATATATATATATAGAGCACACAATCCAAAAGACTGGCAGCTTTGCGTCGCTGCACACTTACTGAACTGCAGACCTGATAAAAGTCTCACTAGAGAAGAATCTGTAAATGTTTGCCGCTTTTGGACGAGATGATTTTTTCGTCGTCCCGGTCAGGTGACCAGTAGCACGTGTGGGGGGGGGGGGGGGGGGGGGGGGGGGGGGGGGGGGGGGGGGGGGGGGGGGGGGGGGGGGGGGGGGGGGGGGGGGGGGGAGTGTGGGGCCAGAGATTACCAGCATGTTTCAAACACTGGTATGATGACGCTGTTATCATGCTGTGCTCACTGGGAACATGGTGAGAACGGAAGACGTTACCGTGATGTAGGAAAATATAAATACTAAATGTTGTTTTAAAACCCAGACAAACATGAAAAAACCTGGATTACAAACGCCAGACACTGAGAGGGACTGAGGACGGCCGAGAACGTCGTCTTGAATATTTTAGAGATGAAAGGGACACAAATCTTGTTGGACAAGTGGAACAATGATGTTGAGCTGAAGCAGATTTCATGTAAAAACGGCAGCCGGGCAAAGTGACAGTGCTTCCCGCCTGAGGCCCTTCTCCTTATAATAGCTGACATGTTACAGTTGTTACACAGCACGGAATCCAGCAGATTACACAATGTGACCTCGTGATGCTGCAATCCGCGCGTTTCACTTCTCCCAGAGTCTCTGCAGCAGCAGCACACGACAAAGACAAACTCCTGTCCAGTCGCTGCACTCGCCGATTAAAGCCGCTGTGATTGATGACAGCGCGAGAAATTAATTTAGTTTGCAGAATTAATGAGAGAATTAAACCCGACGCCTGTTCATCAATAGCGCGAGCCTCCGTGTGCCGCCAAAGGCCGTCTCCTTTCCCGAAATAGCCGCGTTGCGCCGAGCCGCAGAGAGAGCCCGGCACCCTGCTGACTTATGCGCTGATTTATTCTGTCATTACTGTGAACGATCGGCCCTTCAAAACTCTTCTATTATCCGCTGATGGGATGACGGACCATATTTCATTTTGATTCAAGTCTTTATCGCGGTGATTCGGGGTAAAGACCACCTGCCTGTAACCCTAAGAGGCCGCCTATCTCAGTGCACACACACACACACACACACCAGCATCTCCTTACCGTTCTGGATGTCCAGCACGTGGTGCTTGTTTAAAATCCACCCTCCCATGTTGGAGGCATCCAGTTCGTAGCCTTGCAGCACCGCCGTCCTCTTCTCCCAGAGCACCACGTCGAGGCAGGACTCGTACTCGTACCCCACTGACACTGGAAGCAATGAAGGCAGAGGCCTGAGGTGAGCGCCGCGCTGCACACGGCGAGGTCGTTGCACCCGTGGGGGGTTTCATTCTCTTTCCTCTCATTTGTTTTATCTTTTGTGAGTGCAAACAGACAACCACCGTGAGGCGGCGGGAAGTATTTGAAGGACAGAAATGGAGAATATGTTGTTTACTTGTTTATTTTAAAAAGGTTCTCTGCATAGTTCTGCCGAAAAATGGTAATACCACGTATATTTAATGACTTGATAGTCAAAATATCTAACATTAAGAAACACATCAGTGAAATATTTATTTTTATTCCTAAATTCAATGTTCTATTTTTCTTGCACACCTTTGTTACATTTTGCTAACTTTGTCAACCTATTCTTTGTTTTTTGGCTTTTGTTCCATTGTAATAACACACATTGTAATGACACCAGACATAACAATGCTATTCCATCACGTGTGATCAAATGACTCCGTTATCCCTGATGCTGCATGCCGGCCGTATTCTAGTCTGTGCTTTGCTGCTGAAACATCACACGTGCAAAACGTCAGCAGAAGGGAAGCACTGGGGGGGGATTTCAGCATTTCACACCGGCTGCTAAATCTTTATTGCACATGGCCACAAAAGCAGTCCCCGGTTAAATAATCCCCATTTTACTTTAAGAACTAAACAACATCAATCTTCAGAAGTTCACCTACGGTTCATTGGCCGGAGGAGTGAACATCCTCGCAGCGCGCTACTCACCCACAGCCTCCGCCAGGCCGAAGACCTTCTGGTTGTAGGCGTCGGTTTTGTCCCAGATGAAAGTGTACGAGAGGTCGGGGAAGGCCGGGAAAGACTTCTGGAACTGCCGGCCCATGACGGCCACCATGAGGTGGACCTTCATCAGGCCGAAGGGGAGGCGCTCGTGGGTCAGCAGCACCTTGAGGATGGGCTTGTAGCCAGCTGCCCTGGAGCTCAGGTACACCAGGTTGAGGTCGCTGCCTGGGATGGCGACTTGCTCGTGGAGGACCTGCGGTTTTAATCAGCAGTCAGACTGGTGCAAAAATGACTCACAAGCAACACGTTTTCTGGTATTTAATGGAGCATAAAATACAATATATATTTGGATGTGATAATAATATACCGCTCTTCCCAATGTTGGTTGCATTCCAGTCGCATGAGACATTTAGTTTCAAAGATACACAGGCTTATTAATCATATATATATATATATATATATATATATATATATATATATATATATATATATATATATATATATATATATATATATTCTATGCAGCACAATTCTAAATAAAAAGAAATTGGACATATAATTTATATATATATGTGCAAATAAAAACCCTCCAAAGTCCATAATCAAGCCTTCATTACGCGAGTATGTTGAGGTATTTCAGTCGCTCTCCAATAATTGAGTCTTTTCATGTTGGTTCCAAGTTACTTTGAGCAGGTTTCCTCTCAGAATGCCGCTGAAGCACGGCCAATTTTTCCGTCCTCGATTGTAATGCAGATCTTTTTTGTTCTAATCAGTTTTAGAGCTGCGGAGCCATATTCTGTATTCAGGGATTTTCAACTCTGATTTGAGCCAAATGGATAAAAACCAAATCCTGAGGCATGTAGCCTCCATGCAATGTGCCCTGAGAATTTACGAGCATTAGTCTGAGACACTTTATGGCTCAGAATTTGGGGAGATGCCTCAGTTCAATCAGCTCAAAGGCAAAATACGAGCACACAGGTGGAATCGGGGATAAAAGAAGCCCTGCGATGTGCCCTGACCTGCGTCTCGGGGATGACGGGACTGTCCTCCGGGGACGTCTTGTACAGAGTGGAGAGGGGCGTGGCCAGGATGAGGGGGTTGGGCCGGGCCAGGCCGGTCAGGTAGCAGCTGGGGATGTCGTTCTCCTCCCGCTTCATCACCACCGTGTCCATCACGTGGAAGACGTTCCAGGGGAGCCAGACGGTGCGGCGCAGCGTGGGGAACGGGGCGCGCTCGTAGCTCAGCGTCAGAGAAGCGCCGCCGTTGGCCAGGAGGTCGAACCTTTACGTATTAACATGCACACAAAGAGGGGACGCTAAATTCATTCCTTGCATATGGGAACGTGGTGAGAGCAGCTGAAGGGTGAATAATAATGGTACCATGGTGCATCTGAATAGTTGTTCACATTTCTTTCTCTGACTTCTTTTTATCGACTTTATTTCTGAAAGCAGCGACGGCAGTAACTTTGGAAACATGCCCTCTGGCTGTAAAGTAAGTATTTATTAGAGTCTGAACATCCTTTCTGTGCATTCCCTCTGTACAGCCTCTGTATACATCATTTTTATATTATTATCATTCACTGAATCTAATGCTGTGAGCTGACACTGTGTGGTTGCATGTGATTTGGAGTTTGGAGTCTCGGGAGTTCTGTTTGGTGAACTGGTTCTAATTAGTACGACATTACTCAGGGAAAAGTTACTGGTTTGGAAATAAAGGGCAAAGCCTTTGAAGTGCTGCTCTCTATATTCTGCAAGCTCCACTACCCAGGGGGTAACGCATCTGTCTGGTGACATTGCTCTCACGCACACACACACACACACACACACTCGGATTTCAATGCTTATGCACGTCTCTCGTACGACCCACAATCTCACACACGCATACACACACACACACACACACACACACACACACACACACACACACTCACACGCGCCAACAGCCAAGCTGTGCAGCTGACCTCAAACAGCTTCCTTCTCAAGCTCTCTCCACAGCAGCTCACAGCTGCAAGAGGCCAGGCTTTGATGCTCACCCCCCCCCCCCCCCCCCCCCCCCCATGCCCTCCTCCCCTCCCACCCCCCCTTCTTAACTCCGCTGAGCGGATCTGTTGGCTAACCAAGTGTGATTATCCCCAACCATTTATCAAGCCCCTTGTCACAAGATGTTACAGGGCGGAATATCTGAAGAAATCAGCTAATCCCGAGGATTGTGCTTCATAACAACAGCTGCGCAATTCGATGCCACTCATAACACTTTTATTCCACTCTGGCAACACGTAGACGAGGGCTGCAGCTGCGGAATGCGAATGAAAGGCCTTCGCGGTTCGCTATCTCTAGCCGCCATCACCAAAATGAAGCTCCGATCTGAGGTGAACCTCTGCAGAACTGGACCTGCTTTGGTCTGGTTTGTGTTGCCGTTATTAGGGAGCCGTCGGCTCGCACAGCAGGAGAAGGTCACACAGTAATCCCATGTTTTACTAGACTGCAGGCAGATTGATTCTACCCTCGCTGATTCGATGCATTTCAAACAGCCTGGTTCAAAATGGCCACCGCCGCTGTGACATTTGCATGAGGGATCGTTCCAGGCCACAATGTGCTGCGCTTTTCTATTTGTTTTCCTTTGGATAACTGTAGGACGGATTGTCCTGCATTGTCCCTTACTGGTCTGGGGGACATCACTCCGAGCCACCAACGCATTGTTGCAAGGGCAACGGTTGAACCCGAGGGCTGCATTTCCTGTTTGTTTGAGCATGTAAATCAGTGTCGATGAATGCGCCGGGTCGCCGCGCGCCTGCCACATGCGGCCCCTCGCTGACGCACGCAGCTCCCTTACATGCCGTCCTGCCGCGTGACGGTGTGTCCGTAGTCGGGGTAGTGCAGGAAAGACACGTTGACTCCGATCAGCGGCGTTCCGTCTCCGGTGAGGACCTGACCCCGGATGACCGACGCCAGGCTGTGTGGGGAAACAAACCGATAAGTAGGGAACACGCACACACACACACACACACACACACACACCATAGTGTCTGTTACTCATGGAAATGCCATCTGAGAGAGCACCTCTCCGTCTCCAAAGCGTCATCACACTGTCGAGGTTTTGCCGCATCGCAGCATTAATGGTTTTGTTTAAAGGGCACAACAAGGCTTTTACAGTTAGTAAGTAAAGCCAAATTAATAGGTGAACAATATCCAGAGAAGATCAAACAAGATTTACTGTATCGTCACTCTTAACATTTGATCTGAAGGACGTAATTCAACGACTTTTGCTTCCAAAAACGGCATATTTTCAGTGTCATCCCGGAGCGATGCGCTCGCTTTGCTTGACACGCGTCCGTGGTAACGCTCGTGATGAAAGACAATACGTGGACATGGATTGTGCCGGAAAGAGCTCTTCAACTCGGTTACGGATACTCTCTTCACGTGTCAAGGGGCCCTTTGAAGGAATTCAGGGGAACAAAATGCAAACGCTGGAAGCAAACTGTCACAGAGTCAAAAAACAGCACGGCCGCGGCGCTTCGTGAAGGTGAATGGTGTGTGTGTGTGGAAAGAAAAATAATTTTGGATGCAAGAAATAGAAAATGTTCCGCAGCGAAAAGTGGTTTTAGGCAAATCTGGGAGTCTGTGAAGGAAAAACATTTTCCTCTTAGAAAATAAAGGCAGGTGAGGCTGCGTGAACAATAATCCCCTCTTCCATCAGTGTTTTGACGTATACACACACTTAGTGGCAGCGAGGGTTAAACGCTTCACTTAGGGGCACCTGTATGGTAGTTCGTCCAGCATTGGGGAGCATTACTCATTCACTTTGCTCACCCACATGCTGCTGGCAAATGGATTTTCTTCTGGTCCAAAGCATCCCCGCCATTCGCTTTCTCCGATAACCACTGTGGGGGTTTTTTCTGCCGTGTTTGCTCCATAAATCACATCCGCGGGAGCCTCGTACGTGATTAAAACCGCAGATATCCTCTGCGATTATTCAAAGTGACTGCAGGAGGTTCAGGTAAAACGTGCCCGAGCACCGCTCCCGGTCCGCACGTCTTTATGTGGACTCATTTGTTCAGCCGGTCCTTTGTTTCATGGTAAAAAGGGTCGACAAAGCGATATTTCACCATCAAACATTTAATTGTGCCCCACTTCTCGACCGTAGAGACTCATTTTAAAAGGGTTCCCAATGCATTCGTCACTTTAATCGGCGGCTCATAACGTAGACGAGACTGGGCTGACGGGCAGCTTTATCGCCGTCCTTTATTCAAGTCCACTTAAGGAGGTTCACACTTCCCTTCCTGTGTCTCGGCTCATCTTTTGAGAGCATGCTTGAAAACGCCAAACCCCCTGAACGGACGGCAAGTCACGCCGCCTGCTGGGACTCCGGAGGTGCAATTGACGCATTCTCATGCGTCACCATCTCGCTGTAGAGCAACGGCGTCTTAAAAAAGCTCAGCGGCAGAGTGGTGTGGGGACGAGTGATCCGGCTCGTGGAACCCGCAGCACGCGTTGTGTGATTGTCCGCGGCGCGCGAGGGGCGCGTCCGCCGCGTCTGCAGCCCCGCAGGGAGACGAGCGGCCTCCGGGCACGCCGAGGTCACCGCTGGGTGTCAACCTCTTGATGCTGTTCTGGCGCTGTTCCAGCGCTTCGCAGACTATTTTTATTATGTATGCTCTGCAAAAACTATAACGCAATAAATTATTCAGCGCACAACCTCAAAACCGATTTTTACCACGAGTGCATTCTTCTCCTCCCTCATCCAAGTATCCAAGTAAAGTGTTTTTCTGCAAAAAGCCAATACATTTTTGTCAAATGAATGCATGTTTTCCAAGTCCATAAAATACATGATTCACGTTTTGACTAAAACACTTCTACAAAGAGATAAAAAAAGGCAAATTAATATTTGCAGCAAGAGAGCTAATGCCACTGCCGGACATGAAATCGACAGTAAGCTGAAGACAATGAGCAGGAGGATTAGTGAGAACCGTGCTGGGAAGAGGGGAGGGGGGGTTGCCTCATTCTATATTTTCACTAAAGTGCGCTATTTACATGAGGATTACTTCAAACTATTGGAGGAAATATTCCCGAAGCCTTCTACACACAGTCGGCCATCATTTTCCTCCCCATCGGTCACAACACAGACAGTTTCTGGTGAAATGTTGAACTCAAACATGGAGGTTTCCCCGTGGTCTCTCTGTCGGCCGAGATATCGTCCTCCTCCACTCCACCCTTTAAACTCTCATTCCTGCGGAGGACGGCTGAGGGAAACAGGCAGTCAAACGGCAAAAGTGTCACCATTAATAAAACAGCAGAAGGTCAGTGGTGTAATTAATGTCCGCTGTGCCAAAAGGCCTTTGAGAGACATAAAAACCTCCTCTGCTCACACTGCGTTTTGAAGGGGAGAGCGTCGTGAGGGGGGGCGTCTGATGTGAGGGGTTACGATCAGGTCAACGGCTTCCAATTAGACAAAAGCATTGTTGCCATTTGTGGTGATTATATCAGAGGAACATTTTATTTTCTGGCTGATTGTGACTCTCACGGCTGATTGCTTTGTTATTAAACGCAAATGAATCCGAGCATCTTGCAATTAACTCCCCGCGTTTAATAATAAAGTACCATTGTTGGCTTTCTGCAGACTCTCAGCTGATTTATTAAGGTTTCATGTTGGAAAAGCGCTGAAATACATTGATGTGCAGTAAAATGGTCTCAGAGATATTTTTGCTGCTCTTTTCTCTCTCCCGTCATCTCGGTGTGACATCCCTCACCCTGATCACCGCCACCGGGCTGGTTTCTAGCTGCCAAGGAGCTCCCCCTTACTCGTGATCGGTGAGCGAGGTAAACGCCTGTGGCAGCAGCACCGCTGCAGACACACTTGTCACATTGACGGCGAAGACAAAAAGACGAGTCTGACTCTTGGACGTTCGGTGTCTCCCGGCCGCCGACCGGACAGCAAACAGTTAGGGAGCCGCCGGCGACTCGCTTACGCCGCTCACCTGCTGTTGAACGGGTTATCCCAGGCGATCACGTGACTGCCGCCGGGACCAGTCAAAAAGCGGACGCGCTCGTAGAAGCCCCTGGACAGGGCCCGGGGGCTTGAACCTTGACCCTGGCCGGCGGCGGCGACGGCGACGGGGTCAGGCGAGCCGCGACAGTAGGTCTGACCCTGGCAGGCGATCTGAATGCAGCAGTCCGGATCCATGCAGTCCACGAGTCCATCTGGGAAACAGGAGGGGCAGTAAGGACAGGCAGCGGGGGGGGGACCTTTGTTGGCATGCATGCACGAGTGCACACGGGGGACTTTTAAGGAGCTCACATGAAAGTATGAACTATTTCAAAGCATCTTTCTGACTATGACCCTCATATGACCCTCATTGATAAACACACAGTCTCAAACAGTCTTGTGCCGTATTTCAAAGCCGTGCGATCGATTCGCACCCCGCTGTTCCTCATTTGCACGAGGCTCGCGCTCCTCCCTACCTCCCTCGTTGTCCTTGCCGTCTGAGCACAGCGTCTCGGTGGCCACGTCGCATCCCAGCCCCCTCCAGCCCGACTGGCAGATGCAGTGCCAGACGTTCTGGTCCAGGATGCACCTCCCGTTGTTGTTGCACAGCCCCGGGCAGCCGTCTGTCAACGCATCACGTACGTGTCAAACGGCGGAGCAAGCAGGGAACAAGGAGGAAGACGAGAGCGAGGAGGAGGGGGAGGGGAGGTGGACAGAGGAGGGACAGAGATGATAGAAGACAGTGCTGAGTGAACATACAGTACGATACACCTCTGACAGGACTTGGGATGGGAGGGCGAAGGGGGAGGGGGAGGGGTTACTGTCGTTTCACATGAGCACGGCCACGCTGGCAAAGTCAAGTGTGCAATCAGGAGAGGAAGCAACCTGCTGAGCTGCTCACAGCTCAAAGGTCAATCAGAGGTCACATCCTAGTTTTACACATAGTCGGATGCAAATGTATGTAAAAGTATTTCCCCGGGAACTCGGATGAATTCGGACTTGTGTTTGTGGTGCACGTCTTCTCGAGTTCACCACAATGTTGCATTTGAATCGAGCTTTGAAAAAAAAAAAAAACACAACTCTTTAGAGCAGAAAATCAGTCACCGTCTCTAAGAGGTTTATTTCTTTTCCCCCCGAAAATAATTAGAGGAGGAAAAGCCTATTGCGAAAACACTCATGTGAAGTAAAAGCAACATCCAAGGGACAGGGGAGTAAATGTGGGGGAGGGGGGGGGGGATCAGGACTCTCTACATATACAAAAAACAGAGCACCAGCTGTCAGATCGCATTCCGTCTAGTGGAGGGTGGAGACAGGCAGCCGAAACGCGACTAAACCACACCGGTTCGGGGCGTTTAATCGGGCAGACACAGGGATTTAGGACAGGGTGGGGGTGGGGGTGTTGGGGGGTGAGGGGACCGTGGAGTCTGTGTGTGAGACTGGTTAAGACGGACAGGAGATGAGGAGACATATCGGACGAGCGGGATCACAGCAGGAACATTATGATCGACTCGGACAAAGAACAGGTGTATAAACGCCGTGCCAGGAAAGACAGAGAGCAGGGAGGGGTTGTCTGTGACAATCTCTCTGTGGGGGGGGGAGGGAGTGTGGGGGAGGGAGGGGGTGTAGTGGTTCAATTTACCTTTATATCCTATCTTGACTGCTCCTATTACACAGCCGAGGAAAGGGAAACATTTGGAAAAGAAGATTACTTATCTCCCGGGTGGCAGAGAGCTAAGACCGACAAACACATTTCCTTGTTGTAAAGGGAGCACCGAAAGCCGGCGCTGGCTTAAAGCTGATGCACCTGCCAACGGGAAATATTCGGGAAAAAAAGGGAAGCTTTGCACGTAGTGTACCGCGAGATTATAGTTGGCATATAGTCCGCTTCGTTTGGAGTTTCTGCTCTAATTGCAAATCGTAGCCGTCGTGGCGATTGAGCCGAATAGAATCATTCCGAGCTGGAGTGACAGGACGCGACCGGAAAGCTCTTCAAGCGCATAAAGGTGTTGCATCTTAAGAGCATCATTCTCAAAAGCAGAGCGAAAAGTGTTTTTACCTGATACTCTGGAATCCAGGGCTACGTGTGTGAGCCCACAGGGAGTCGGGTTGGGAGGGACAGATATGGAGAAGGGAAGAGGTGTAAGTAGTTAGTTAGTCCAAAGGAATGCAGTTAGACAGAAAACAAGTTGGTCTGAGACCAAAGAGACAGAAGCTGCAGCTGCAGCCAGTGTGTGACTTAGTGTGCACAAGTAATTAATCAGAATTATACATGCTGCCGCAGTCGGAATCAGATTTTTCTCTTAAAGGTGTTTATACTTCTGTCCATAGGAAGCAAGATGAATTAATTCAGCCCGTTAAGCATTGTGAAATATTCATCGTTAAGAACGTTCCATCTGCTTTTGCCAACGCGAAGAGGAACACATTGTGTCTCTTCCTCTCCACTTGTTAGGACAGACTCTGTTAAGCCCCTCTCTGCTCGTCAGGAGGTGTGTTGTCTCGGCCTCGGCGCGTTACGAACGCACGGCCGAGCGGAATGCTCACACACGGACACACAACCTCTTCTTTCCTTTCAATGTTACCCATTTCAACAAGCGGCCGGTGACGGTACCGAACCAAAGGGTTCAGCCTGCCATATAAAAACAGGATCTAGGGAATGGCAGAGGAAGTCCCCCATTCAAGCGTCGGCCACGTAACGCGATTAAATTAACCGCTTTGTGCGAACGGCGGATGTTCAGGGTCTCAGGGACTAAATGAGCTCCGGGTTCCCCGAGAAAAGGAGACGGGAGCCTCAAACGGGAAGAAAAGAAAAGGGACGAGGAGGGAAAGATTAATAACATCAGGAATGTGACCCCCCCCACCCCCCTCTGGAAACACGGGCCGCTCATGAGAGAACCTGTAAATACATAATTAGGCCCGAATAGTTTGGAGTGCAAGATCTTTGTTTCAGGGAGAGTGTTTTGTCGGAGGGGTTGGAGATGACACTCGGGGAGGGGGGGGGGGGGGGGGAGGGGGTTGCTGTTTGATGCGGCGTGTCAGGGTTTAACGAGAGGGACCTTTGACAGCGGCTACGGTGTGGAGGACGTTTGAGTTAAAGGTCAATAGGGAGTGACACCTCAGGACTCATTATCCTCATTAATGTCAGGTGAAGCGCTGCCGTTTCACAGGAGTGATATTCCAAGGAGGCCTCGCCGAGGCTCCGGGCTCCCGGCACACCTGCCCTCGACTCGCTAATACGGGAGCATCATTTCAGCAGTTCAGCGAGGTGAAATATCTAAATGGATGGAGGAAAAATTACCAAGTTGGTGTGGTGGGTTGGGTGGGGGGGGGGACACTGAAGAATAGCTCGCGAAAAGCCAACAATTCTTTGTTACACTGATGGCTTTACAGTGATTTAACATCAACTAACATTTGTATAAAAATGCGGGCGTGATGGAGAAGGATTTGTCATGTGACCATCTAATTCAGCAACCTCTTAGTTTAGACCAACTTTTTACACCAAGTACCACCTCAGAAAATACTTGGCTCTCCAAGTACCACCATAATGACCAACACTACACAGCAGGCCGAAGTATTCATCAAAAACAAGGCAGAGGTTTTATTCCTAAAGAAGTATATTTAATATTGTCAGCCGCTATAACATTTTACACAGTTTACCAGTAAGACTGCGCTTAAATATAGGAAGAAAAAAAAAACTGTACTTAAATAATGATTCAATTAAAATGTATTGCACATAAAAGTTAAATAAACTTTGTACTAAAATACATGTAAAAATGTAAATAATTTTAATTATTTTTTTTATTTTTTTTATTTTTTTCAGTGATTCTTTGGCGTACCACTAGAGGATCACTGGTTTAGACCACAATATGAATGTCATGACATCAAATCATGCATTAGTATCAAGAATGAAGTACCCAGTGTCCACGTGTGTGTGTGTGTGTATGTGTGTGTGTGCGTGCTCACCGATGGTGCAGTGTTCACCCGTCCAGCCCTGGTGGCAGTCACACTTGCCCTCTCGGCACACTCCGTGGTCGATGCAGCGCGGGTGACAGTCCCTCTGCTCGCATTGCGGCCCCGCCCAGCCCTCCTCGCAGTGACACGCGCCGCTGATGCAGAGGCCGCGGGGGCCGCAGTCCGCCACGCACACCTCTGTTGGGAAAAAAGAGCCAGAGAGTCACGTCGCTTCTGCTCTTTCAAACGGTGTTTTGGGGGATTCTGTGACTGCTTTAATGCGTTTGACAGATTCTCTGATAACTGTCGATTCGAGTGGTTCAAGAGGGACAATAAGTTCAGCCGCCGAGGGACATTCCGTAATTGTGGAGGCTTAGAAGAAAAATATCGGAAATACTTCACCTGAAGGTGCTTATAAATTACTGCCGTTTCTAAAAGGACATTTTAGGAGGACTTTTCGGATGTCACGTTGAGGAACATGACAAAAAGCGAAACACTAAACGAGTTTCCCAGGATACACAGTTGACATATGACACGTCAGGGTATTGAAACAGGTCCCCAATCAACTTGCATTCTGCTGACATTTTGGCAAATCCTCCAACGAATAGTTGAGAAACAATGAAAAAGGAGGAGAACTCTGAAAGATGAGGAAATTAATCTTGGTGTACAGTGCTGTTATTTTCCCGCAGTAACAATGGCGGCTGAACTTGCAGCGGTTGACATTTTATTTGTAACCTGCGTTTGTCGTTAACACAGGACAGCGACAGCTTATTATAAAACACATTCAGGTGTAATGAGCGCCGCGTTAAACAGTGGGGTAAAAATAGACGCTCTGCGTGTGTCCGTGTGGCAGGGCCGGCCCAAGGCATAAGCGAACTAAGCGGCTGCTTGGGGCCCCAAGCAGCCGCTTAGTTGGCTTATGCTGCAAGCAGCCCTAGTTTTGCATTATATCCTCACTGTATTTGTTTAT
The DNA here is from genome assembly GCA_021346845.1 of Apeltes quadracus. Lineage (NCBI taxonomy): Eukaryota > Metazoa > Chordata > Actinopteri > Perciformes > Gasterosteidae > Apeltes > Apeltes quadracus. The sequence continues at coordinate 1,665,062 of CM037920.1, forward strand.
AATTTTCGCTATAACAGCGTGACATTTGTGCCAATAATCTTCTAGCACAGGTGACTGTGCGTGGTGGGAGGGGGGCCCCCAAATAAAATTCTGCTTAGGGCCCCCAAGATGCTCGGGCCGGCACTGCTGTGTGGAGCCAGACTCAGTGTACAACTTATCCACGTACAATCCGGAGGACCATTAGCCATCAACGCGGAAGTGACATCAAACTAAATAAAAGTGTGTTGCTGGGAAACACAGAGTGGAGCGATAGGAGAGACTCCTCATTGTAATTTTTCCTTTTAAACATTAAACCTGCCGTCGCAGAACAGTAAAGCGCAGCAATCGCTTGATGTGCATCCGAACGCGTCCGCAGCAGACACTTTAACGCGTACCGGACTCGTGGACGTTAGATCAACGTGATTCCTTCAAGCCGCGCAGCATCTGTTTTACGAAGCCGCGTGTTCTCTGCAGAGAAGTGGAACTCAAACGATCCGCGGGGCGAAAGGCCGGCGCTCAACGAGCCGGAACCGAGAGCTTCGGAAACAGAAACTTTCCCTTTTGACAGCCGCCTTCGGGGGGGAAAGCACCTCGAGTACGTCCTCCAATCGTGAGTGACTAGGAGGAGATGGAAATGTACGTGGCTCCGTAACCGAGGAGTTGGTAAATATTTAAAAAGCCTGGTCCGGCCTGAGGGAGGTGAGGGGCGGGGGCAATAATTCCACAGCATGAACCCAACACGCCATGCAGAAATGATCTCTGTTCATGAATTAGTTTTGCTTTCGTTCGAGCTCATCCATCCCAGTCGCGTTCCTCGCTCTCTCAGCATTCCGTCTGCGGCTCTCTGAATGGAGTTTTTCTTCGATTGAGAGACCTTTGTTAGTTCTGATTGAGTCAAGCCCACACTGCAGAATATTAAGCGTGCCTCTGGAGGGGAGTCATTGGATTCCAAAGGGATTCCTCCTTCCCATTGAATCTATGCAATCAATTTTTCATTAGTCCAAAAGTGTTTATCTGCCTTTAACATGCCCCTGACTGCAGCCGGTTAGGGGTTGTGGGCGGTCGATACGTGCTACTCGCTTGTTAATTCAAATATATTTAATTGAAGAGGAACCGCTGCATTAATTAAGAGGGAACGTTGCAGCCGCCCAGGTGGGTAAACCTTAACTTCTGGACCTCCTCGGTTCAGTCGGCTCTCGTATTGACGCGGCTAAGATGTCTTGCTGAATGGAGGCATTGTGTCTGGAATGTTCTCTGCAAAAGAAAATAAAGAACAGCACAAAAGGAGAAAGAAACCCTTTTCAACCCAAACAATGATTCCCTTTAGGGGCGGAGAGAACAGGCCGCATGCTGCTTCAAACGCTGCGCGTGTACATCATCAACGCCGCGCAGCCGCCTCCTGACTTTATCCTTCGATTGAATTCCAGCCAGAAGAAAATTTAACATTTAACGTTCTCTGGTCGCCGCCGCGTCTCTCCATGGGCTCAGACCGCAGCGATCGGGCCTGCTCCCAGGTAGAAAACGGCGAATTAACCACCTGACCCTCGCGCACAGATAACGGGTGGGCGGGGCCAGCCTCTGAACCAACACCTCGCCTGCCTGTGTGCTGTGAATACCAAGCTGGGAACAAAATGATGGAGCCAACAGATGCAGCCACCAGATGGGAAAAACTCCTCTAATAAACCTGAAGCTGCAGTTAAAAAAAAAGGCTCTATTTGTAAAACAGCAGCAGTTTGTGTTGGAGCTGGCGGAGGAGGCGCGCTGGTACTCGCTCGGGTAACGTGCAGTTACTCAGATGTTGTGGCTTTCTTTCATCGGTGACAAGATGATGCTCCTGCCACTTCTGCCCATCCATCTAAAGTGGAACTTTACGGGGGATGATTTAGGGGAGATGTTACCCAGAGCTCATAAACACAACAGTGACGGTGCTCTCGCATGCACGCATAGCTCACGAGACGACAAACCTCCATCAGGCAGGTGCCCATTTATCACATTTTGGAGGAAATCCAGACTTTTCTATCAATAATTTTGTTTCCTTCAAGAATTTCATTCCGTAATGTGACGTTCATTTTGGAAAACAAATGGCTCTCTGCTGTTCACTAAATTATATTTCTAAAACTGAGGTGATTAATAACCTCAAAATGTGATTTAAAAAAAAGATTAAAGATTAAAGCATCTTATTTAGCTTTCTAAAGTTTGTTGGAATTCCAGAGCTGATTAATGATTAAATAGAACTTTCTGAATGAGACACCCACATGTAGACAAAAGGAACTGAACTGGATCCGGCTTGTTAATAAAGGCTCCAACATCTGCTGTCGTGGACACCCGTTTTCTGCAATAAAAGGCGGGGGGGGGGGGGGGGGGGGGGTTCTACTTGTCTGTGGGTCTGTTGGTACGGTGCAAATATCAGTGCACTAGTCGATTAATAATGATCAATCAATAGAGATCCGTCCGTCGCTGTGTGTCACCTCGCTATACAAAACGAATGAATCAGTGAAACAGCAACATCACAGTGCAGCAACGTGAGAAGCGTCCTGACCGATGGAGCAGTCGGCCCCCGTCCAGTTGGCCTCGCAGACGCAGGTCCCCGAGGCGGTGTTGAAGGTGCCGTGACTGGAGCACTGCTCCGGACACGTGCTCTTCAGGATCTCGCAGCTGCTCCCTCCCCAGCCCGGGTTGCAGTGGCACTCGCCGTGGTGGCAGGCTCCGTGGGCGGAGCACGCCGGGTCGGAGCAGTCCGCTGGGGACACACACAGGAGGACGACAGCGGTTTTAGTTCGCCAGCCGACGAGTGTCGAGTCCACCCACTCTGCCACCAGCCAGACTCCCCCCCTCCACTCTGGAGCAGCTCCTGCGCCAGATGACGGCTGCAGGTGAGATCTTTTTTTTTTTATTTAGTGTGTTTAACGGTACTCATTTGCCACTCAGTCTTCTATGTTGTCAAAGTTATATTATAGAGTGCTTCCAATACACTGACAACATAATTGTGCTCCATTAAAGGCACCAGGAACAAGGGGGCAATTAGTCTCTAAACATATATAATCAATTCCTATTACCAATTTGCAGAATTACTTGATGATCTAGATTGATAATTGGCAATTAAGACCCGCACAATCCACCCGGCGGCATTGTGCTGCGGCCGGTCGCTCCGTGCGTTTCCACCTCCACCTGCACAGCGAGCTTCCACTCCCGTCGACGCTCCCTCCCCACACAAGGAACCCCGACACAGTCCTTCAGTGAACCCCAGCAGCCTTTACGCGCGTCTGCGTCAACGCTGTGGCGCCGCGGTGCTCCCTCGTGTGGCCTGAACCCCGAGAGGAAGTTCATTTCCACGCAGGCCATCAATAACAACATCCGAAGCATTACCCGCTCGGCGGAGTTGAACACACTGCTGCTTCCGCTGCGTTCTCGCTGCATTTACCTTGTTCGCAGTTGGCCCCTTTGTGGCCGCTGTTGCACACGCAGTTGCCCGCCACGCACAGTCCGTGACCGCCGCACTGCGGGTCGACGCACTGCGAGGCGGCGACGTCGCACTCGGTGCCCTTCCAGCCGCTGTAGCACTGGCAGCGCCCCCTGGTGTACTGGCCGTTCCCGCTGCACAGGACCGGGCAGGCGGCTGAGGAGACACGACAGGCGTGAAGGACGATTCGCAGACATTTTCTTTCTCCCCATCAAACGACTTGTTGGATGTAGAACGTAGACTTGTTTTCCTTGGTTTACCGCAGTTACGTGTTTAAAATTAAAACAGACATTTCTGAAATCCAGTCTGCATAGCTGGATACAACCGCTGACATTTAAAAGAAGTGGGCAGCTTGACTCTTCCAATGAGGTAAGATAGGAGCTCGATAGTCACCTCTGGAGCAGTACGGCCCTATGAATCCTGGGAAGCAGTGACACGATCCGGCCACACACTCCCCGTTCCCGTAGCAGTTGTGTGTGCACTCGGTGACTGACTCTGTGGGTACAACAGAGAGCAAGTCCAAGCGTCAGTAACGCGTCAGACTGCTCTGTGAATATCAACATAACGAGTGCACGGGTTGATGCTTAAGTGACGGGTCTGTGTGCTGTACGGGTGTCCGGGTGTACGGGCTGTACAGGGCGGACGTGCGTTAGGTTAAGCCTCCATAACATGTACGCAGCTGCCTGCGTCCTCCCGTGTAAGCCATGCTAAATAAAACCACACGGGCATTCTAAATTACACCAAAATAATTCACACATTTTGCTTTCTTCTGGTCTGCTCTGCCCCCCCCCCCCCCCCCCCCCCCTCCCTCTCCCTCCCCCTCCATCACCCTTCAACCCCTTGAATGACTGATCATGCCCAAGCAATGCAATCTCTTGAGTGTTCATAGCTCAAATCCTCTTTGCTGAAGTTAATCTGACATATCCTAGAGACGGATCTTTTGTTCATTCAACAGACCATTGCTCATGAACTGCACCCCCCTCCCTACCCTCCCCCCCCAACTCCCCCAAAGACCAGGATCCTCGTTTCGATTGACGTTAAGAGGGCAAACTTTTTTGGTCATTACTCTGACTTGTATTGGATGTTCATTGAGCCAGCGTCGGACCCGAGCAATTTTTGACCCCACACATCGATCCCTTCATATTCGTGCGGCGGGATCGATCGAACGTGCCCAAAGGAAATAGGAAAACGTTAACTCAGCCTTAGTGTTTTTCCTCCATCAAAACCCGCAAGGAGATGTCACAGACGTCCGCGCGCTGGAGAGGAAGCTGGGGAAGGATCAATGCCCCGTGTATGCTCTGGTATTATTGTGTTGAGCCCAATAATCAACTCCCCTCCACTGAAAAACTTACATCGGCCTCCTAGGACGCCAAACTTTCAAAACTCAAGCTTGTTGGCGCCGGGGGCGGGACTTCCAACTGTTTTCGTTTAAGGACATCATTTCCCATCGCACTCGTGAGCCGCCACTCACCCTGGACGATGGCGTTGTAGGACACCGTCTCGGCGCTCCGCCCGTCGTTGTAGAAGGCCAGGTGCCACACCCCCGAGTCCAGGTACTGGATGAAGCCGGCCTGGTGGACGGCGACCGGGTGGTCCGGCCGGCTGCGCGGCTCCGGCTCGCTGGGGGTCCGCCGCTCTTTGGCGATGAGCCGGCTGCCGTCCAACAGCTCCACAAAGTCGTACTGCAAAACGGCGAGCGCCAGAAGAGAGCACAGCAGATGTGGCTGATTGTTACTCTGACGTTGGTATAATTGAATCAGGCAGTGGAGACGCGAGACAGTTCAGAAAGTTTACGCTGGATGTTGTGTATGCAGCTCAGCTGCTGAGGTCCTTAACAGTCTGAGAGGAACTCTTCAAAGTCGTAATTAAAGACACAACCAGAAGAGGTTTGTGCACCCTGCAAATATTCCAATATAATACATGTTGATTTTTCTGGCACAGTTATCTGGAGCTGATAGATGCTGTTTGGAGAGTTGTTTGTGTACTGATGAAGCTGATACGGCTCGGGGCTAATGCTCGAAAATAATCGCAAAATATATTGTCGAGTCGGACAGGAGTGCACTCGAAGAGACTCCGGCAATGTGCTTAATAGAATCTGTTGAATTAACGCTGAACACGTTCTGTGCAGAGGTACTCGCTGCTTGTGTGTCTGCACAAAATACAAATAAAAGGGTATACAGCTTCCTGGCGATGATTCTTTTAATTCAATTTCATACAAAACTGTTGATATTGTTTGAATGCTTTTGATACATGCTACATATCTACCCTTCCTGGGCCTTAATATATCACAGCATTAGTTTATTCTGAGCAAATATGTCTGTTTTCTTCTCCACTAGGAGCTAACAGATGCACCAGCCACAAGACACACACACACACACACACACACACACACAGAGAGCATATACAATAAACATAACGCGTATATATCTCTGGCTTTTTCTTCTTCTCTCCAGCGCGGGTTGGGATGGCGGAGGAGCAGTCGCTCTGTTTTTTTCTGTTTTTTTTCCAGGCAAACATTGATTTACGGGGTAAACAAGGAGTAACGACTCATCCCTGCCAAGTGCATCGGGCACAGTGGCGCATCTGCTCCCGCTGCACCTGCTCGACACCTGAAGCCGCTTTCTGACGGAGGCCGCCGCGGGTCGCAGGGCGCCGCGGCGAGGGAAACAAGAGTGACCCACGCCAGCGCGTGTCCCCGAACAGACTGCAAGGCAGCGCAGGATGCAGGGAGGCGGAGGACCCGGCTAACGCGCCGCTAGCCGCACGGGAGGGGGGGAGCGTGAAGCGTGGCTGTTTGCGCAGAGCTTTGATGGACCGCTAAGCCTTTCGCTTCTGACGGATGCACAGTTGAGATGTTTGTTTTTTTCTTCTAATTAAATTCCAGACTTCTACATTTTACAACTAGCAATATAATTGAATTTGGATACAGTTTACAAACAGCACCCTGAAAAATATTGGAGGGGGAGGGTTGCTCCCTCAAGATGACGAGAATATGAGAAAACACTGGTGTTATTCTATTAAAACAGGATGCACATCAAAAAGTGTGTCCTGTGCTACCAAAGGAGGATTTTTTCAATATGCGGTCGCATCCCATAAAATATCTGCTGTGGAAATAAAGCTTTTTCATCCCAAACCTGGTTTCAACCTAAATCAGCGGCTCTCATACAATTTGCTTTGTGTCTTTCAGGCCTTTTGTATTGGTTTCCGGCCAGTAATGAAATCAGAACAACCAATTCCCAGAAGCATCAAACCGCAACAACAACAAACCCCTCGCGCGCACTACCTGTCCACCACCAACTGGCAGACGGACACAAACAGCGGCCCGCAGGAAACCACTCGCCTCTCACGAGCCAGCAATTGTTTCCCCAGGAGCTGAAAGCAGCAGAAATGTTGGACTGACATTCATCCGGTGGAAAGAGACAGAAGTCCAGATCGCCGCTGCTGATGCTGCGGCTGCTGCTGTATTCTCCTCTGATGAGGGAGTCGGCAACTGCTGGCAGAACAACTTAATAAGCTGGTCATATGTCAGTGCTTTCCATCTGTCATCTTGTTATTGAGTTCTATCGCTGCCTACAGGCCCAAAAATTAATTATTGCAGCCTTCAATTGGGGTGTTTTTCAACATGCAGCCTCAAAGACTGGTGGGAGGTGATGGGGGGGAGGGGAGCGGGGGGCAGGGATATTAACCTTGCGGAAGTGGACTTCTTTGTGTTGTTGGCTTAAGGGGGGAGTAATAAAACACTTCTTCCCCCGAGTCCTAAACCTCCTGGCCAGGTGAATATATCTCGCTTAGCTCACCTCCGTCAGACAATACCAGTGAGTGAGAGACAAGAGACGGGGGGGTGAGGGAGGCCTCCAAGCCCTCCCCCCCCCCGCTCACAGCCTCCGGACTGAGCAGGCTGGAGTCTGGCACTTGGTAACAACCGAGTGCAGATTCTTAAGAAACGGACAAACAAAAGTTGTCTTCTGTGAGCGCGTCTGTGTTTGTGAGAAAGTCGAAAAAAGCCGCCGCACTTAAATGTTTTCTTGTCCTCCGAGCTGTGGATGCGACACACAGTCGATACTTCTCATTGGGGTCTTTCATGCTCAGTTAAGTAAATGCATTGATCTGCCCCCCCCCCCCCCCCCCCCGATCCCAGAACAGTATGTGACTTAGAGGCGGCCACAATGGACACAGTGTCCAGCATTGACCAGCTTGAGTGTCTGTGCAACAATTGCTGGAGACGTAAAAGCACTGTGTTGTTAATTAGCACCCTTTTGCTCTGTGATTTTGTTTGGGCTTCCTTTTTTTTTCACCTTGAAAAAGCAATCCGGCTCACCTGTCGTCCGTCACAGAGTGGCCCCTAACTGTCTCCACTTGAGTGAAGCCCATATTTACTAGGAGAGAATGTCAGGGAGGTGAAGCTAAGAGCTTTTGTAGTCGAGTGTGGTAGAAAATAACCATTGTCTGAGTGCTTCCATCACCCCCCCCGATCCCCCCCCTCCCACCCTCCCGACGTTGGACGCTGCGATGTCCGGAAACGTCATTCAAGTGACACATCAGACATGTTGGAAACACTTCAGGTTTCAAATGGCAGACATCTAGAGGAAGTGAAAGACGTGCATGCCCACACGAACCGAAGAGAAGAGAATTGAAGCAGGGAGGAGGAAACGGAAACCAAACTAGTGTCCAGCTCTAATTTGCAAATGAGTCCATGTCATGAATTCAAAAAGGGGGCCGACTGAATATGTCTGTTACATTATTGTCGGGGCCAAAACATAAAACTGGTAGAATCAATGCTCTCGTATCGATCATCCTCATCGTTTCTTGTTACCTGGGTGTGAGACGGTGCGAGGCCCTTTCGTCCGTAGACTCCCACCAGCGCGTTCTTCTGGACCGAGATGTTGAACTTCAGGAATCGCGGCTGCTCCACGCTCAGCTGAGAACGCCAGAACACCCCCGGCGGGACACTCTGACCCGCCCTCTTCCCCACGTCCACCTGGCCCGTGTCGATGGAGTTGTTCTCCTGGTGGAGCACGCCGCTCCTTCCTACAAGACGAATCAGCGCGGTTCCAGGTGATTTGTGGTTTGGATTCAATCGTCACCGAACCATTGGATAAAACCAGCGTTTCAAATCCCAGGGTGGGCTTTTTGCCGCTCTTTGATCACTCCCATTCCATCTTTTGCTTTCCAGTCCAATCAAGCGGGGACTTGTCTTAACAATAAGACAAGTCATATCTTTTCCAAATGAGCAGTGACCAAAAAAAAGACAGGATTAAAAGTAATGGTTCCTTGCGGTTCCATGATGCACTCTGCTCACTGTAAAAAGAAGACCAGATATAATTGGCTTTTATAAGACTCTAACAGGCCACATCTCCCATCGTTTCTCTTGTGCTGATGACTCATAGCGTAAGGCCTCATCTCGGAAGAGGCCTAAATGGAACCTGTCAGATACACTGAGCGCTACCTTCCCAGAGCAATAACAGCAAATCACAACAATTGTGCGAATGATGTCCTTAAACTGTGTCCTTAAAGAGCCAAAGACAGAGAGCCGGCCAGGTTCATCATCGCTCGCTCTGCGAGGGGCAATTACATGAACAGATCACATTGTTAAGAAGAAAAATCTGGAGCGCTTTCTAAAGGCCTCGCGGTTAAAAGCTTTATTGTAGGAAGGAACGCAAAATGTGCTCTCTACATTTCACCGCGGGCGCGGATGATCAACCTTAGCCCCCCGCCTCTTGCAGGAAGGCTTTCAATGCGCCGCTGTGTGCCAGGCCCTCCGTCATGTGCATCTCTGTCACTTCAGCTCCTGTCGCGGCGAAGACTGGAAGCCAGCTTTACCTCGGGGGAGAGTAATAGCCGGCTATTGATGGCCTTTAAACAGTCCAAAACCTGCCTCGTGCTATCTTAATTAGCAGTACTTATGAGGATTTGAATCTAGCAGAGTTTAAACAATTGAGCTTTTGCCCGGCGCCACTCAACTCGATTAATGTTCCCGTTGGCCGCCTGCTGGAAATGCTGCAGTGGGCTCGGAGACTCGCTCCCTTTCGCTGCAAAGGTGCCCGCATGTTGTGGAGTACAAAACAGCGCCGAGTTTATGGTTACGTCCCACGGATCCGACAATTAATGTTCAGAAGGTGAAAGATCCCGATAAGGTGGCCAGGCTGAGCGGGCATCGCTCACGAGGCCGAATGGTTCGCTGTCGCCGTTTGTCTTTCTTAATCGCCATTTGCACCTTTGCTTGATTCAATTAATTTGGGTTATTTAACCTTTTCTTAACCTACCAGTTAATAACGCACAGCTTTATTTCCCTTGCTTTAATTCCTCATGCAACGAGTTTATTATTTGTGAAAAGAATTATGAATAATAACCCTGATAGCGAAATATAGGGAAAGGGACGGTAATCACCGTGAGCAGAACAGAATAAACGGCATAATTACTGTGCATTCAAATCGTACGGGCTTTCTTGTGTGTTAATCAGTCCTTTGTTGCATTCCCTCACCGTCAGCAGCCAGAGACGTCACTGCGCTGGACTGAGTGGGCCCCGACTTCCCAGCTCCTCCGTTTTCAAAAGCCGGCTGGTTGTCCAACTCTTGGAGCTGCCAATTGAGGCCGAAAAGGTGCATTGCTGCGAAAAACACACAAAAACAGCTTCTTGAAATGGATGAAAAAATAACCAAGTAGCTGCAGATAAACAGACCTCTGTAATGGGAGTTGTTGCGTCAGTGTTTGCACTCATAGAGGACAGACAAAGTCATTTCAATCAATACTTAGGAACCCTGTTGCTTTCTCACACAAACACCAAGCGCATCACACGGAGCGCATTTTATATTTTGACACCCTTTGCACAGGCAAACCAGATAAAATACAAAAGTGTCCGTGTTCGATACAAAGCAGGGAGGACGCAGAGAATAAAATGGAGGACGAGGGCGGAAGGAAGGAAGGAAGGGCCTTTTAAGAAGCAGCGAGGCAGTTTATTGAGAAAGACGGTCGCAGCGGGGGGGAGGAAGTGGGAGGGTGCTGCAGAGCTCTTCCTCAGCCAACCTGCTTTATTGTGTCAGTATCCGAGGCAATCAAACTGTGTTCTTGCTGTTTTTTTGGGAAGCGACGTGCCCCTGTGAGCACAGCGAGAGGGCCAATCTCCTTCAAAGCCACCAGGCGCAGAACATGCTGAGGAAGCATCTTCATCTCCCTCCGTTTGATCCGGTGGGAGAACTTTTTTCCAGCACTTACGGGTATCGACTGCAGCAGATACGCTGAGAGGCGGACGTGTGGCCTGAGAGGACAGACAATGTGGAGGAAAATGACACAGATGGATGCTGACTGGGGCTTCGACATTTCTGACAGGTCGGACTTTTGTCTCTCGTGGTCTCGACAGTTCCTCCCGAAGTGACATCTTTGCACTTTGCCTCTTTTTGTTTCGCACATATTCCCTCTTCAATGCCATTTCCTGCTCTTATTGGTATGGTTTTATTCGTCTTCAACCCGATTCCAACGTCTCAGCGTGTACAAACAGACCCAGACAAATTCGTTAAGCTAGTTAGCTGCCTATAATCGTTAACCAATCACCTAAAAAGAGTCCAATTTGTCCATCAAATTGTACATTTATTTTGGCATGTGACATACAATGACAAATACAGATGTAGATACAGAATACAGAATATAAATGTAAATGCCATTTACATTTCTGCTGTTATTTGGCCATAAACTAAAAACTGGAACTGAAACATCGACCTAAGGACAAACCGAGAGCCTTCGCCTCTGCGCTGGTCACCAGGTCACCTGATCTCCCCACTTACCTCATCAACAAATTGCTTTGAGGCGAATAACCTCTTAATTTAGGAATTTGCATAAACAACTCCCGCAGCCCGGGCCAGCTCCATTCATGTTTACAGCTCATGAGCAATTATCTCCGCGGGCAGGAAGATGAGAAAGATCTCTGAAATCAAAAACGTGCCCCGAGGAACCGGCGCACCACCGACGGGAGGCCGGATGTGTAAGTTCGCACCGTGTTGGTTCTGATCCCTGACATCTGCGCACTGCTTAGTGTACAGAAGCACAAACACGTCTGCGCGGGGAAAAGGCCATACGAGCCGGAGATAATCCTCCCGGCGTTCCTCTCATGGCTCTTGGTGCTGCGGTTACCTTGGGAACACAGCGTTGATAATGATGCGGGGGAAATTGTACGTCTTCTTGAAATAACTACCAATGACTATTAAACCTCTGAAGTGTTTCCTGTTGAAATATGCAGAGGTTGCCATTGTGGTGGCCAAACCTCACCCGAAAGAATTAGTCCATTTGCCACAGAGAGGATGCGACCATCTGGAGTCACAGTGTGCCAACAACAACTTGGAACTCAACAGCCTCAGAATGATTGAGATAAACATTGTTTTATGCTGGAACCTGCCTGCACATCTCCCCAGAAACCCCCCCCCCCCCGGGGGACAGCTGCCGCGCTGCGAGCATGGCTAAGATGTTCCTGTTTTCTAGTGTCTCCTACCACCTCAAATGCAATGACAACATCTCGAACACAACATCGACCCAGACGGGATTTGTTGGGGGTTTTTTTGGGTCCTGTGGCAATTGAAGCAAGCTCCCCGTCTCCTTCCCGACATCTCTTTTACAGTTCTGTAGTATAAGATCAGTATCAGAAGCAATCTTTTTTTCCCAGTTGTAGTCCAATCTCTTCTTAGAACTGGCATGGCCTTGTTAAAACCAAAAGTTCCCCTCTCAACCATTTCATGAGGGCCGTCGCATTAATGGACCAGCCAGTGGAAAGAAAAACATGATTAAGCGCAATTGATTTTGACCCTTTTTCTGAAAAGTCTCTTTTTTTTTTGGTCCTGCAAGGTAATTACTTGATAAATTTTGTGGGAAACACTTTTTGCAAAGCAACTGATGACACAAAAAGACTCCTTGGTTGATACGGTTTTGCATTTGGTTTTGTTGGTGCAGTCGAATCTAAAGTGCATTTCCAAGAATCCACATGCTCTCTCTCTCTCTCTCTCTCTCTCTCTCTCTCCGTCTCTGCATCGAATCAGATCATCAAAGCTGGACTCGGTCATGATTGGCCTCCCCCCTCTATCTGAACAATTGCTGAAATTCTTCCAATCAGGCCAGTTTGCAGAACTGGAACTGCGAAGCTTCACCTCAGCAGGTTGGCTGTTTTTTTCCCGGCAAGGTGTTCTTCAAATTAAATTAATTCAGAAAAAAAAGAAATGAACTTTTTGTGTGTTTGCTGAAATAGCACACGGACATTATCCTCACACACGCACGTGTGCCTGTAGTTGCCTTTGAGTCTGTCTTCGTACTGACTGTGTGGGCTGACAGTGGAAAAGTATCAAAGCATGAGTGCACATTCCATCTATTTGAGTCATTTCACCTGGCAGGAGAATTGGCAATGGATGAAAAAAAGAGAGGAAGTGGTGGGAACTCCATCCGACACCTGAGGCAAGTGGTAAATAGGTGCATCTGTTTAATTCAGGCTCTCACACACACACACACACACACCAAAAAGGCTGTTGCAGCAGGCACACACCCTGGAATCGGGCCAAAAATGCAATTCCCAAACATCTGACAAGTCTACAATTAAACAAGTGGGTGATTGTTGAGATGGAAATGTCCAATCTGCTACAGCGGTTAGGGACAAAAGCTGAAGAAATGACTCCTTTTCCTCGTGTAAACAACTGTCACGGGTACGAATAAAGAACGAATCCCCGTACTCTCCGCTGTATGTACACATCCAGACTAATTTCATGAGCTGAGATCATGAACGACACCAAGCAACAGGACAGTTAGTCAATAAAGGGAACGCGAGTGTTGATACAGCACATTTATGACCTCTCCTCCAGGAGAGCAGCCCCCTCCCCTTCGACTCACCAATAAAACGCTGCTTATAGGATCTTCCCAACGACCCCCATATATCTCCTTGAACAACTGTGTCACGTCTCCCCTGCCTGCGAGCTGGGGGAATACTTGTACACCCGCTCAGGGAGAGAGGCACGGAGTTAAGATTAAGGGCTCGGATGACAGCGGGCGGCATGAATCTGTAACGGCTTTACTGCCGTGGTCACGGCCGCAAAGGTCAGCGAGAGGCCACATTCAACACATGCGGTAAAAAAAAAAGGAAATAATGGCCGACAGAGTGGAGGGGATTTGCATTGCTTTATTGTTCTCCTCCTACAGAGAAAGAAGGGTGTGGAAGCGTTTCCCTTTGAATCTGCGCGGGCCACTTACGACGCCCTGCCTGCGCCTTCACACGGGGAAGGAGCCCAGTGAACTGACAGGGGGAAAGAAAGGTCCGTCTGCTTGGAAACTGTACTGCCCTTAGTCAGTGCCGGAGTCATATCGGGACATCTGCAATTCCTGCACAAAGGAAAAGCCAGTGAAGTAGAAATGCTCCTGGCAGAGATCAAACCTTGTACAGATTACCGTTCGCCCGTAGAGAAAAACTAACGTTCTCATGACGGGCTCCCATTTCAAGGCAGATTGTTTTCCCTAAATCGCCCGTCTAGAGAATAACGGGAAAAGTTGTGGTCTGAGGCCCCCGTCGGTACAGATGTTCAGCCTGGAACATGTGCCAATGTGAGCAGTTTACAGATGAGCTCCCACCCCCATGAACTGCCTCCAAACACGATCAGGTTTAAACTCTCAGACAGCACGCTCAAGTCTAACGGCTCATTAATCTTCAAAAATAAATTGCCAAGTCAAGATGAAAAGGTTTTAAGGTGCGAATGCTGACCATTAAAATGCCGTGGTTTGTGCTCCTGACGCTTTGCTTTCCAAGCGGTTTTAATTTGTTGGGGTTTTTTTTTCTTCTGCTCTCTGGGACTCCTTCACATTGGAGTAACGGTTTAATATTCCAGGAGAAAGCGGAGCGGCTTGTTGATCCGTTATGGGTCACGCAATCTCAAATGCAAATGTGAGTGAACTCAAGGGCGAAGCGAATACTTGAAACCTTCTTATTTGTGTGGCTCAAAAAGCTTGCGTTTGGAAATTGGTGTCAAATATGCATCTCTCATTAACACGATGACGAGAATAATGCCCCTTAATCCGTTTTCTGATGTTGAGATGTGCCCCCCCCCCCCCTTCCTCCATCCTTACCAATGCAGTAGCTGAGAATGACGGACAGGACCACAGCTATCCCCACGGCGATCAGGGCGGTGCACTTCCAGGAGCAGTGCTTAGGTGACTTCTTGAACTTGAAGGCCCCTCTGGACAGCGTGTTTCTGGGCAGCGGGCGCGCCGGCGTGGAGTAAACCGTCCCCGTGGCCATGGTGTAACCAGGCGCCGCCGCGCCGAAGAAAGGGGTCGTTCCCGTGCCCGTCTTAAAAAGGAAGTGCCTGCAGAAGATAGGGGGGAGAGAACATGTAAGAACAGAATGACCATGCAAAAAAAAAGAAAACACTAAAATACAGTTTACGCTATTTACGTATCCCACTGCAAAAGAAACTGGGATGAGTTATAATACTTTAATAATTTATTCCTGACATTGGAAGAGGTGAACAAAAGGTACCTCATGAAAACAATCATCTCCCACTTGCCCTTTTACATCTGGGCCTTCGCTAATAGCCCATTATACCTGGGGTAATTAAGAGGGTTTAATCAAATGCCCTACAGAGTGATGGTCCGATTAACTTATAAACCCCCACGTGAAAAGCTCTTAAGTAAGTGACTTAAGCTTTGTTGCCACTCTTGCCACTCCTTAAAGATTAACACCCAAATGCCTCCAGGCTTATGAGGACAACCGGAGCAATTGGACAGATTGACCATGGATTCCAAATGCTGCATTTCAGAACTGCGCCGTTTCATTGGTGGCGCTTTGTCCCGTTTTGACAAGAGATAAAACTGGTCGAGCGATATTCACCAGCAGGATCTAGAAGTGCTGATTGATACTTACACTTACAAACATTGCAGACTTCTAAAACCATTTGTACAACACAGCCTTTACTTTTCATCTGAGGGATTCCACCTGAGACCGAACTACTGAGCAATAACTTTGTTCAGCCGCAACAACGTGGGAATAAGAGCTACATCTCGGTAAAGTAAGAAAACATCTAAAAGTCTGACATAACGTCTAAAAGTGTTGGATTGCAGCAGGAATGTGTTGCCATGGCAGCCGCCAATTTAAATACCCCAATACACTTATAAAGCATCGACTGTTCGTGGGGCATCTGGGAAGTCCCTATGCAAGTTTTGTACGGGCTTTTTAATCCCAACTGTGAATCCGTATTACAAGAGCTTGAGAACCGCTAATTAGGCGCTTAATCTGCATATGAGCCCTTAAGGACTGAAATCCGATGTAGTGGCACTTACTAATGACAGGGTTTAACAAAACATTAACTAAAATGTTCTTTTAGCTGGTCAAAATGTTGACTCAGGACTTTCTGACGGTTGTGGTCCAAAAACAGACCGATGGAAGTCACTATTCAGATATGTATTGAGTTGCTTGCATCGCTCACATCTGTGCGCTGCTGCTGACATATCAAGCGCCCCGTCTCCTGAGAGGCCATCTCAGGTGCAAAACCTCCGTTGATCAATGCTTGTCTAAAAAGAACAAATGTCAGGTTTGGATTGTCTGGCTCCTTGATGGCCTGATTGACACGTGCCGTCGTAGGCAGGTTCCATCTAAAGGTCACAGCGTGTCACCGGTGGAATGACAATGCTCAGGGCGCCTGCAAAACCTGGGACAGGTTCGGATTCTTCACTCCGCAACAATCCGCAGTCGTACACGCTGGGGTATAAAATGAGGTCAAAACCCGTCTGAGAAAGACGTGAATTCAGACAGTTGTGGGGTAAGAGGATGCAGTCGGATGGTGTGTAGACAGAAAGAGATGTGATCTCTGTTGAAGGGGTGTTACTCGCTACTCCCTGCAGGTGGCAAAGATGATGCAAAGACAGCTTTTGCCGGTAAATAAAATCGCTCAAATGTACTTTGGCTCTTATTTATGCAAAAGTACGAGAACAAAGGGTTTTTGTGCGCTTAAAGTCAAAAGCACCTCGACTAAATCTGTGGCACGCTCACGTGCAGAGGGCAACGAATAAACTAAATAATGGAACGCTGATTATGAATATGCAAAATAAAAAACATATGTAAACAAATTGTGGAATAATTTATTTGCAAAATGTAGTTGATTGAACCATCCGATTGCAGGTATCATTACCAGGAACATATGGCACGCTGTGGGTGGGTTACAAACCAGAGAGTCAGCCATATTTCAGTCATTTATATCCCTTTCGCTTTGCACGCTGTCAGAATCTGTGTGTACCAGCATCAATGGGACAAATTCCCCTGCTGGACATTTATTGCACTCTGCGTTTAATGTAATACTGGTGGGGTTTTTTTTCTTCTCGACGGAGCAGAGTGCAGGGGTCTAAAGATGAAATGCTGTCGGACATGATTAACAAACAGCGGACCGGTGTAAATGTTCGCCGGACGACCGGCTAATTGATTACCGCCAGTGTGATGGGACAAGGCTCATTACTATGCTAATCCGGCCGGCCGCAGTCACAGCAATGTGGTGTGTTCTTTGAGCGAGCGAGAGGGACAGAAGGGGAGAAGAGACAATCAAGAGAGTGTGAGACCGAGATGGGAAAGAGAGCAAATGAATGGCGGCGTGTCAGCGCGATCGCAGTGCGTGCACGCCTGTCTGTGCCATTGAGAAGCCGGTAACACAAACGCAGAAGCCGGCCCGGCCTCCTCTGCTCTCACAACGCCGCTTGTCATCGGGATGACATTTGAAAACATCCTCGCAGAGGACAAAAGGAGAAACAAGAGAGTGGGTGGATTTGTCTGCGGGCTGAGCTCCAGCTGGAGGGCCGAGGGAGCACGATATGTAATCCGCCTATTAGCCGCTGTTCTGTGTTAGCATTAGCATTTCAAGGTGAGAGCTGGAATAATGAGGATGCTTTAAATCCGTGGTCAGATACAAAGGGGGGGGAGAACGGGGTACAGATGTTTTTGCCAGGCATCTCGGCGACTCGTTTTCACGCTCGCCGCCGACGCCGCGGCCGTCCCCCACATCGCCACCTGCCCTCTCAACGGGGGCCTGTTAGCAGGTGCTATTCTGGTAGCGCTAGCAACGGCGTTTGAGTGCCGGAAAGCTGGGCTGTGATGTGTTTTGCCCCGCTTGCATCAACGTTCAGACGCTGGGATTGTTTACTGCATGTTTAACACGTTGGATGACGCATGAGCTGAGCTCTAATATTCACACATGTGAGACGGTCCGACTGCGGCCTGAGACACTTTCTCTGTAGAGTCAGGGGAAATTGGGCCGACATGTATTTAGCAAATATGAAATATGAATTTCAAATGACTCCTCACGATTGATTCTGTGTTTATTCATCTGGACCAGATGCACTTTACAGCCGCCTAAATAAAGAGGAATATGTTGCAGGACTTTTGAAATACCACAGAAACGTTTGGTTGGCTCTAAAAAAGTTTGCAAAATGATTGAAAGAAAACAACAGAAGGAAAGGAAAAAGCTACGTCTTGAGGATTACCACGCGTCCACAGCTCTCTATTCCCAAAGGCATGTTGGTTGCTCGCTTACACATTAATCAGTCCTTGTGCCATCCCGACAGCGTGGCTGGTGTACAGACGAAAAGTATGAGGATGTGTGCGTCCCTCAGACGCAACCGCACACACACACACACAGACACGCAGACTAACCGGATCCTACTTGGATCACATCTGCTCTTCTTTTTTTGCCCCAATTCCAACACGTTTTCCATCAGGGAAATAGTGGCGTCCGCGGCCACACGATGATCACGGAGCTCGAGGCATAATTTCATTTCACAAAAGGAAGTCCCTCGACACGTGAATCCAACCGGGATTGACAGCACATTTATAACCGCGACATGCAAAGACGGGTGGATGTCACAACGACGGTTCTGGCTGAATCTCATTGGATATAAGCGACAAAAAAAAAAAAAACACTCAAGTGGGCTCCAAAGGACGTAGACACCTGAACCGTCTCCGGCGGAGCGCTTATAGGGCACCTCACAGATTGCATCATAGAGGCGTCACAAACACGAATTTCACACATACTGGTGTCGATGAATGAAGTACTGCTCAGGAATAATTACCATGTATCTGTATTAGTCTCTAGAGGTACGTGGCAGTGCATTTCTTTAATGAAATTCCATGGAATAATTGAAAATCTCTACAAAAACATTTCGGTGAAGCCACGTGCTTAGCGAGGGGAACCCAAGGGCTTTAGTATAAGTACTCTGCATACTTTAGAGATCGTAATGTCTCCTGTGCACTTTAGAATTTCCACCGACGGGAAGCCTCATCGCTGCTGTGTTACCAACTAATTGAGCCCTTTAAATGCAGCGGTTCACGTAGGACTGGAGCAGAACAAAAGCAAAAGAGAGGGAATTCATGAAGTATCTGAAGTGGAATATCTGCAATAGGGTGACTTCTTCTCCAGCAGTTTCACTTTTAGAATTGCTTTTTTTAGCCGTTAGCCGCTGCGAGGTTCCTGGTGTGTCTTTGGTTTAAAGAGCTAACCAGCAAACCACAAACCAAAGTTACAAAAAAGATTAGTTTCCCTTTTCATTTTCCTGAGCCGTTCATCTTTAAACTGCTAAAGAAAGTGAGCCAAAACCCCAGTGCGTGCCTGACAGAGTGATCACAGTGAGATCTGTGACTCAGTAGTTATAGTTAGAGTCGTTACTGAGTGCAGCCCTTGACTCATTTCAAAGAACACCGAAAGCTATTCAATGTGGAAGCTAGCTGTGAGTCAAATAAGCACACTCATGCTTTGAAGACCAGCCGTTGAGGGGGGGGGGTTCACACACATAATTCATTACTGCTAATTGCTGTGAAAGTAGCTGACACTGTCGAACGAGGGCTTTATTTTCAAGGAGGTCTTGTCAAAGGAAATTTATTAAACAAGAGTATTGCATCGTGATTTATATTTGACTTTATGTTTAATCAACCGTCGTGTATAAAATAATTTACTGCCGGCACGCGTGACCCCATTTACCGAGGAGTCTAATCAATGCCGAGGTTTTCAAATGAGACTCACATTCCTGCCACGGCTGAGTCCACCTGAGCACATCCTGCCCCGCCCGCCACCCGACCCCCTCCCCCACCCAAAGGCAACCTAATAAATACCTTCTGGAGCTTCTGTTTACATTTCCCAACCCAGTGTTTTTTCTTGACGTCTGAAATTACGCGGCGAACCGGTGTCTTCCCTTTTGCCCCCCCCCCGGCCCCCCCGCACCCCCCGCCCACTGACAGCCACTTGATTTGGGGTCCACCGCGGTGATAGTGATTTATGCCTCCGCCGATGATAGGTGTGCACACATTGTTTCGTCGATACGACCCAGGACAGCTCAAGGTCGCTGCGCGGTTAGCGTTCAGTCGCCGCGTCTTCCCCAGAAAGAGAAACCGCCACATCGCAGGAGGTCGTCGCTCCGCGCCGCCACGGACACGTCGCAAAGTTTACATCGGTGCCTCGGAAGGGGAAATAAGGCTGGAATGCAATCATCTACTCAAGGCCATTTCGCTGTGCGTCACAGCGCAACGGAGCGCACTTCATTAGCCACAATGGTTTGAGCTCCCTGATGAAGACAAATGTAATGTATGTTTCAAGAGGGAAAACTTGGCAGCGGCTCTTCGACAAAGTAGTGTCCTGCACAGCTATTTTTTGATGCAGCCCACAATCCCCTTTACGGATTTAACCTTGGTAAATCAGAGCCTCTCTGATCTGACGCGGCGAGCGCTCCGATATCCCCATAAATCCCTCTAATCAGGCACAGTGCTGCTGAGTGCAGCTCCATCTAATTTGGTGATAATTGTGGGAGTACACAAAAAGCCAAAAGGCACTTGACAACATTATTCTCAACCGACGGGAAAACGAGTTCATCAGACTCGGCGGGAGCGATATTACGCCGCGCACAGTTTGTGTCGTGGTGCTTTAAGCCTGACGAGGTGAGGAACTTAAAACAGGTTTAAACTTAAGTAGCTAAACGTTTTCGACAATTTTCTTTTCCGAGTCACTATAAGCGCCCCCCCCCCCCCCCCCCCCCGGATGTCCCCGTGGGGGGGTCATTGCGGGTCACCCACCTGCTCTCCAGGGCCACATTGCTGCCCAGCACCCAGCTGTCCTGCAGCTGGACGCATTCCGCCGTGCTGTGCAGGTCGGTCGCCAGGCCGGCGGCGGGCGGCGGGCTGGGGCTCCTCTGGTTGGCCAGTGAGCTTCGGCTCAGCGACGTGATGGACGGGTGGTGCTTGTGCGGGGGCGGGGCAGGCGGGAGAGGAGGCGGGCCTTGCTGACTGGAAAGATGGTCACCTGGATTCGAAAAGGGGAAAAAGAGACATCAGGTTGTGCGTTCTGGCTTCGTTTTAACACACACACAGAGAGCAGCTGGGTGACGGTGTGCGTCCGCCCGGTGTGTGCGACGTGACGCCGCGCAGCAACTCAACAGACCCACAAAAGTAAATACAACCGACAGCAAGACATTAAGATGAGATGCAACCACTGCAGAAAGGAGGGAAATAAGAGCTGCTTTTATGGGGGGACACACATAATAATTGTCGCCCAAAAGCCACGCGGCTGACAGTTGGGTTCTCTTAAACAGAAGGTCACTTAGGGAGGCAGCTGTTCTTTTATGAGCGCTTAACGCAATGTTTCACGTTTGATTACAGCCAGAGAAGACTCTCAAATAACTAATGACCAGAACATCCATTAGAGCTCTGAGAGAACAGGTTTTCCAATTTCACACAAAGCTGTGTAATTGGTCCCCAGAATGGCATGTGGTGATTATCTATCCATCTTCCCTGTTTAAAAGGTAAAAACCCACAGTGCTGACAATTGTGATTTGCTCCAATAAGCCCCAAATGGGTATCGTCTTCCTTGCCTTACAGTGGCACGGCGAAGAGCCAGAAAGCTGGGAAATGTGTCTTTTAAGAGTTGTTGTTGTTGTTGTTTTTTGCATTGACAGCATAGTTTTATATAGGGCCTAAAGGAGGACATTTCATAGCACACACACGCAGTCAGTTTCACTGATTTGTTTGATTTAACATTTTTGCACGGCGGCCTTGTGGACTTTGAGCCACGAATCAGCTGCTCTGCGCTCCGGAGTCTCGACTGAGCGACTCCATAGAAAGGGAGACCTTTAACTGCCGTGCAATCGTTGTCCTTGTCCTCACACGCTGCTGCTTTTCACTGAGTCCTTCTATGCATGAAATAAGCCGTTCAATTCAGGCAATCAAGCCTTGAATTTGGTTCCATAAGTGCAAATAAGAAACACATTCGCCATTCAGAGCTTGGAAATCATTTCCACCGCTTCGGGGTGAAAACCTCTCGGCTGTACTTCAGGCAAACTGTAGATTATTAACGGGAAGAATACAGATTATAGGCTAAGGAAGATTGTAATGAGAATGATAACAGTTGCAGTTGTTATATAGTTATGTGGAGTGGACTGGTTGGGGCAGGTTGTACCAATCATTTGAAGAATAGATTTTTGGAACACCGGTTTCATCTGTACAGAAAGACAGACTAACGATGAAAGAGGAACGGAGAGGAGCCGAATCAGGTGTGACAAGAGTGCAGGAGGCCAATCTAATATTAATTGATATCTGATTAGACTTTGATCAAACCCAATCAAATGTGATTCCCATCATCAGGACACATCACCTCGTTTAAAGGCAGCGTGGAATCGCAGCACACAAATGAACCGCGACACCCGCATTGGGAGAATCCGAAGCGGCCGTGACTTACTGATGATGAGTACGAGACGCACTACGGGTCCTCGGGGCTGCACGGAGAGACGCGCTGCAGGGTGCAAAGTGGGCCAATAGGAATACGAGGATCCTCCACCGACCTGTGGACCTCGTTCCATCGCATGAGCCCACGTGAGCTTCTCACACAACCGGAGTGCTGATGGGCAGGAAGGATCCGTTTAAGAAGGCAATTCTCTTCATTATCACGGTAGAGTGCAACTAGAAAGAATCAAGCGCTATCAGCACATTGTAGCACGTGTCATAGACGTGGTCATCATACAAATCGTGTCATTGAACGGAAAGAGCACATCTCTATTTTTAACAAATCAAACAGCTGCCTTTGTTGCCGTTCACAAACATCTTCTCTTAATAACACCCACACATGAAACAATCAGCAGACGGTGGCGGTAAACAACCCGCCTTCTCTTTGTGCATTACAGAGAGAGACACAGGAGGACAGACATCTCACACATCGGTATCCATTTGTCTTCATGTCTTCATATTGATCTAGTGGCATTTAGTTCAAGCAGACATCTTGATTGGCCTCGTTAATCTGCACTGCTTGACACTCCAACACATTAAAATACTTGCGGTTCAGGTGCATTATGGGGGATGTGAATAGTGCCAGCACAGCAGGCAAGAGATTTCAACAAGTCCAAGCGGCCTCACTATCGGGACTTTATGGCTTTATCTCGAATGATTTTATGATGAATCAACGTGTGAAAAAAGACGCCTGAAGCACAACAGGAAATAAACCATTTCTCTTTTCCTTCTTCTTTTGGTGAAAGCGCATGCTGAGCACAACAAAAAAACACAAAATCCCCAAAACCTTCAAAGCCGTCGTATTGGACATGCAGAAAATCTGACTGCATAATCCCACAATGCACTAAGGGAACATAAGGCCCCATGAAGTGAATTAACTCCAATGCTGTGCACGTACTCAGCAGAATGCACACAAAGCCTCAAAATAAGGTCCTCCACCTGATATGCTGCTCTTAAAGTAAGTAGCACTAAAACGATGGCGTGAAAAGCTGATTGCGTTTCGTCGTTCAGTGGAGCTGAAGCAGAATAACAAAATACTAAAATACAAAATTACAAATCTGACACTATAATACTTTAACAAGGGAAATATTTGGTGAAACGGACAATACGACGCATGCAGCTTCTGCACTGCGGACAGCAGTTTAGTGAAATAAATTGAGAGGGAATTAAATCAAATCATTTCCTAAAAAGGGGGGCCGGCCTACAATGTAGCGCATCTGTTTTAGTATTTTCAAATGAAAAAAAAAAAAACATTTTTTGTTTTACTTTCACCTCAATATCCTAAAAATAGCCCAACATTTAGTATCCAAAGCAACAGCTGTGGGAATACACTTCAAATGGCTTCTGCGACCCCTTTTGGTTGAAGAAACCCACCCACACACACACACACACACACACACACCCACACACACACACACACACACACACACACACACACACACGCACACACAGGAAGGTGTCAGGTGGAACCACACTGGTGGTTAGTAATAGAGTCATACTAATAACACCAAGTACGTTCCTTTATACATCTCCATCTGAAGCTTCAGTCCGTGCGGATTTAAATTCCTTAGACCTTTATTTATGTGCCATGGGGATGAAACGGTGCATTGGTTGCTTAAAAAGGAGCATATTGATGAGTTATCAGTGCGACCAATCAAGAGTTGATTTCACGAGTCTAAATGTGAATACTTGAGTGAACATCTTGGTTCAGTTTGCATATTAAAGCCACGGGAGCCAAGCAGGCTAAAATATGGGCTTCTTGCCACCGTGGCACTTTGAATTTGATTATCCACTGATGTGCGCATGCTGGTTTGTGTGTTTTTTGCGAGGATTAAGCATACTAAACAATGGACCTTTAAGAAAGCTTGGCAGCGTCTTCTGTCGGGGCACAGAGGGAATTAAGCTGGCCTTTAAAGTGCAGGCTCGCCAACTGAGAAGGCAGATAAAACAGCTGTGTGCTTTATGGGCTCTGCCTTTGAAATCGGATCAAGACGGATGCCTCTTTTGCATAATTCCTTAAAGTCGTCTTATCGTCGGATCCATCGGCAACGCGCTGGAGTAAAAAAAAGTACCTTTGTGATAAATATTGCATGCCGGCGCTGAAAACGACGGACTCATTTGCTTCTTAATGACGCTTGCAGTGTCCATCGAATTTTTCACTTTGAGTAGATTTTTGTCTCGGCTGCTCGTAATGCGTTGACTCGATACACAAGTTCAAAGAGCAGTACGAGTGAACTAAAGAGGTTGAGTATTTTTTTAATAACGCCGTGTGCGCGCTGAGATCTCACTGCTCACAAACATGTTGTTGTTACACTATTGCGATTCAATGGGTTCTTCGTTGACGAGCCTCGAGTACTGTGCGTAATGTTCCAGCACAGTCTGAAGACAATTAAAAGCCGCTTGGCTCTCACTAAGCTTTGCAGGCTCGGTGAAAGCCTCTTTACATTCATTGTGTAAGTAATGTAAAAGTACTTGTGCCATTTTACTCTCTATTAAAAGACCGATTCCACTGCTAATGGCATTGAAAGGGCATTTGCTTTGACCGCCTCGCCCTTCACCGACATGTGTGAACGTGTGCACCAAAAGCATCCCATCAAAACAGATCAGAACACAACTGTCCATCGCGGCGCATTGTTTGGATTTGTATCGCCTCGGCAACGTTTGCTTCTCAGACAACACAAAAGAAAAGAGGGACAAAATCCCGGAATGAATAATGGATGGACAGCAGGATTTGGACCAGGTATGCTTATACATGTCAAATCAATAAACTCATTCTCATCAGCACAGCTGTGGTCCAAGGCAGTCGCTGCATTCTTCAGTAGGAAGAATGGCTGAAGCCTCTCCTCATGCTGGTTGTGTGTGTGTGGGGGGGACTCAAGACCATTTGAACAACCCTCCCCATGGTGGGTTCTGGGGGATTTACTCTGCAAAGAGAGCTGGCAATTTTCAGTAGCGCGGCGTTTTGAGGGAGAAATAAAAAAAAGCAAGCTGTGTGAATTCTATCATATTTCCTGCCACATACCTCCACTGCTTCCACAGCCTTTCCCACCCGAGTGCAGACTCTCTATCTGATCAAAGACGGAGACCGAGGCGCTTTCTCTGCAGGGGGAACCAGGATGCAACCAATATTTCAGGGATTACATAATCATTGCATTATGGAACAATAAATCATTTCTTTTTCCTCATACATAATGCACTCGTAACTCAAAAGTCCTGAGTCATCCAGCGGGCATTCATCAACTCTAATTCTGATGCATACCCCAGACTGCCGCTCATCCTAAATGCATGATCTGTAAATATACTGACTAAGTTCAACATAGTGGCGATGCACCGTGAATACGAGAAGTTTTACGTCTCTCTTTCTCTCTCTCTCTCTCCCCCCCCCCCCAGACATGGCTACAGATGGCAGATCATCATACAGATGATGTCTGCCTAGCAGTCCTTTCTGACAGCTCTCAGATTACATAGCAATTACACTCCTTCTCAAAAGCTGCTTTGACAAATTAGCCTGCTGACAAAACCCTTTGTTGTATTCGCTCATGTGTGCACAGCCTCGGCCTCCTCGTTTGCTTCCAGAGACATCGTGTTCACACCTCTGTAAAATGCTACTAATGCAAACAGCAGCGCGGCGAGCCAGGCCCGACATTTCCAAAGAAAATGCATTCAACGCAGACATGAACTTCACCAACCGGTGAAGCTCTACAGCCGTTGGCCAAATGTTCCTGAATCTGAGAGCCTTTGTACTCGGCTCTGAGCTTCACTGCCGCTCACTAACGGCAGCATCGTACGTGCTGTTGAAGCCATTGGGAGTTTTATTTTTGTTTAACGGCCGCATGCATCTTTAAAGACGTAATCAGGCTGAACATAAAGAGTCTGGAAACAGGCTGCAAAAACAAAAGCAGTGGGCTGAAAAAGAGAAAGCTCAGTACGTGGGGCTCTCTGGGGGTCAGCAGTGCATCATATTTTGTTTCACGGGAAGAAAAGATTGGATTTCTTTTATATTTCATATATTATATATTAGAAATGACAAAATCGTTTTTTTTTTGCTTGAAAAGCCATTTTCCGTTTGATTTTGACTTTAAAAACAGACAGACAGCACCGGAGCTACGAGGCACCGGTGACATTTCTTGGCATATTAAGAAACTAACGAACCTGCCCAGCCTCCAGTCAACAGCAGCAATCTGCCTCCAGACCCCCAAATCACCAACAAGGACCACGTAACTGGAGACGCAGGAGGGACACGCTGTCTCATGGTGAAGTGGTGTCGTGTCCCATCTGCCCGCTGTGTGCTTCTGAACCCAACTGGCCCTCAGGGGTCCTTCGCCGCATCCGAGTGGCTTCTGAGTCGTGGGTGTAGTGGTGCAGCAGGATGAGCCGGCAGACACACGGAGCCTGGGTAGTGTGGCTCACACACCCTCGCTTAACGATTTCCAGCCATTTTTTCCTTTTTCCAAAAGAACAACAACAAATCACCGCGATTTTTTTCTGAGCTGTGAGTCACTTCCCTTTACTCCAGCGATATGGATCTGAATCCGTAATTGCACAGAGAATGCTGTGTACATCATCTCGGAGGTCAGAGCAATTCATGTGCCTCCCCTCTCATTTACAGCTCGCTTCCCCAATCACTTGAGAAAATAGTAAACTGGTGCTGGTAGCGCGCAGTCCCTTCCGACGGCGGCTCTAATTGCATTTCCTGAGCAGATCAGACAAAGGAAACTGTATCCGTCTAAAAACGGGAACGCTTATCTTCCGCTGATTAATTGTTGGCATATTGTTCTCAACTGAATGTACTCCACTTGCACACGTAAATAATGCTCAATTCTACTTGGGGACAATGTGAGTGTAAGCCTTTCACACCACGTTGAATAAAGGAGCAGCGTGAAGCTATAAAATATGTTGATGTTTTCCGAGGTCTCTATTATCCAAGTATCAGATACTGACAACGCTGTGAAGATGAAAAACAACGCACTTCCTGGGAGGACCAGAGCAGACCAGCATTCCCTCTCACACACACACACACAAGGTGAGCACATAAATAGGAAACAACACCATTTCAAAGCTGATCAAGTGTAAAGATGATTGACTGATTAATAAAAGTCAGCTCCAGCAGAGCCACCGTACACATCCAGGCTCCATATCAATGCAACAAATGATTACTTTGTTTATTGAAATCATGCTTTGCTTGAGAAGTGACTCAAATGAACTGCAAAGCAAATGATCATTTATTTCTTAATGGGTGATTAATTCAGTAATTCTTTCTGCGCTGTTAATAAACTTGAAATAAAACCGTATCTAAAATGAAAATGCAGAATGTAGCTCAGCACGTGAGAAAGTGGCTGCTGAACGCATGATGAAGCAGTGTCTAACCAGCGTATAACATGCTGCTGTAACGAGCAGAATGTCTTACAGCTGTTAAAAACATGGCGTCACACAGATTCCTCCTTTAGCTTTGCAGGCCCCTGTTATCCACAACCACAATGAGCAAACAACACGTCTCCCCCTCCAAACACTCCCACGTACGGCTCCCCGAGCCAACGACTCCTGCAGAGTCTGGAGCCGAATCTGCAGCAGCACGCGGGCTCAGAGCAGCTTCCCTGAGGCCGCGGCTGCGAATTGACATCCCATTGTTGGATTCCTGTTGGCCGGCGAGCCGAGCGCCGGGCGAGAATAATAATCGGATGACTCATTGGCAATTCATACATCCGCCCCGCCAACCAGCGCGTTGGAGCGATGTCACATGTCAAAACCCCCGACGGGCAGAGACCACAAACTGGACATGCAGTTCATGCACGTGTACACACACACACACACACACACACACACACAGACACACAGTGTAGGTAAAGCTCATTGAGAAAAGCCTTGCAGATGTTTGGGGCTTGGCTCGCCGCGCGATGAGGCCCGCGGCGGCTCGGCGCCGAGGTCACCGAGAGCGATGACGCGTGAGGTGGCAGCACAGTGTCGCCCCCTCTGACGCGCCGCTCCTGCAGCCGCGTGGACGGAGCTGCGCCCGCGAGCAGGCAAACGGAAACGTGTTCATAGATTTTTTGCCTCGTTGCCTCCTGCAGTTCAGAATCAGGACAAATATGACTAATCGAAAGTTGACTGCAGAACGTAGGTAACGTGACCTCAATTATTACACCATCGACTCGTCGCACACAGCTCCCGTTTGGGAACATTTGGGATTTCAGGGCAAAAAAGTGCAATTCCTAACTTAACTCAATATTTAATTCAGTGCAGGATTTGCTAAAACAGCCTCAGAGTTCCCTTTATTTGTTGTTTTTCGGTTTATGTGGTTTAATTTTATTCATGTTTAATTAATTCGAGATGGGTCAAACAATTCTAACGTCCTTATAGAATCAAAAGGGAATTGCCCTTCGAGTGGGTTTACTTACCTCGTTATGCATTTTAAAACGGTCACAAAATGACAATATGTTTATCACGATCCCTTCGAGGACAACACATCGTCCTCGTGACAGGCGCAGACTTTGTGATGTTTTGTCATCAAATGGAAAACACTGTTCTAATCTGAGGACAAATCAACTCTAATCAGCGTGATTTTACTGACGGGGCCTCTGAAGGGAACAGGCATTACGATTAATTAGTGAAACTTGCTTTTAAAGTTTAATCTGCTGTGCAGTCGTAGTTCATTTTGAACCCTTCTATTTCAGAGTACATGTCCACTGCACATTAATCCATAATGAAAGCAGTCGGGGAGGTCAGATGCACTCGTCGTTCAAAATCTCCACTGCTCTTTTTGCTTGAGAACAGAAGACCGGCCTTCATTCACCTTCGAAAATACCACCCGAGGCCTCATCTGTCATGTATCGGCTGCAGCCTAACATTTCACTTTGTTTGGCAGACATTGATTTTTTTATACCTCCAAGGTGTTGTCAAGGAGGCATCCAGCTCATACATACCTGCTCTGCTGCCTCTCGCGAGGCGGCTTTAGAAGGAATCGCAAGAACACACGCAGGCACCAAAGGAACCCCGGAGTAAACACTGCATTTGAAGGTAGCCCGAAATATCGCCAGATCTGTTGAATCAGGACACCGGTGGGGATAAAACGTGTGTTCATCAAAGCCGCGTTCCTCACTGCCTCTTCTCGTTGTGTGTCTGCTCACGTGCCGTAGTAAGTAATCCAGATTTCAAACAAGCTCCGTAATACACGCAGCGATGAGCCCTGATAGGTGCAGGAACAGCGCGTCACACGCCGGTCACTGCAACGCCGTGAAACTATTTCATCAGATTTACCCAAACCTCCATATGCCTCCATATGGTTCGGCTATTTTCCAGCTCAGCAAGTCAGAAAACAGCAATTCATCAACCACACTGTCTTACCACAACCTCCACTCGGCCCCACACACACACACACACACACACACACACACACACACACACACACACGTGACACCTAGCGGAGTCACACTTTATATTCATTAAGTGTCAAAATGTTATAACAAATAGCTTGCTTATAAAACCACCAGTGAATCTTATTTAGGGATTATTTGTCACCAGAAGAGAAATGAATGAAGTGGCCTTGGAGGTAACATCCTTCTGCAGTTGGATCAGGTTCTAACAGTAAAGTACTAATTTTAACAGAGTAGATGAGCATTGCACTGTTGTTTAGGTTTAGTTATAATGGCACGGCCAACTTCATGAAATGCAGGACGCAAACAAGCATCGTGACCCTCTAATTAAAGCTCTGCTGCTACATATCGAGGGCTGTACCAGTTTATTAGCAAGACTCAAGAGGCCACAGCCAGCGGTTCTGCAAGGCTGCACAATTACTGCCAAACGATAAGAACATTTATTCCTGGGTCTTAGGAACAAAATATTTGTATTGGACTTTCATATTCAAATAAACACAGCACTGCTTTCGGTGCCAGAGTTCTGATTGCATGCAAACCTCTTCCCTTCAATGATTATCTGTGAAGTACTGCTGCACTTAGCATTTCAATATTTGCTGGCTAACTCAAAGAACAACTAAAGGCTTTCCATTATTTTCACAAGAATTGGAGACATTCAAACTTTGACTTGTTGATGCCGCTGGATGACAATTTAAGGGATTAACAAATGTATTACAAATCATGCTGGGGGGGAGGGGGGGGGGGGGGGGGGGGGGGCGAGATTCTGAACTAAATGTCATGGCGATCCATCTGATGCTTGTTGGGGCATTTCACTCCAAACCACAAATGTCAACCTGCTGGTGGCGTTGGAGGACGTCTGAGCAGAGTCATTAAGACACATCGCCTGGGAGAAATCAATGTTTGTGGCAACTTCATGGCACTTCGTACAAGAGTTGTCGAGGTATTTCAGCCCGGATTAAAGTATTGTTCCAGCTGTCCGAGTCACAACAACAACACAGGAAAAAAAATGAAAAGAACTACTGAAGATGGTAAATGTGATTTCCTTTTGGTGGCGCTCAGCAAACCTTCTCTCTTTCGTCTCTCGGTTAATTTAACGGAACACTTTGTGTTGTGTCAATAAAACGTACCTTTAGGTGAAAGAAAGAATAAAGTCCTAATGATGATACGGTGTCAGCATCTCATTTTCCAAACAAGAGAGAGAGACACAGGCGCGGCTTGCTTCTCGCTAAGAGCAAGCACCACCATAAATATCCAGAAAATGAGAGAGGCCGCGGAGAACAACCTCATCCTTCCCCGAGTTGACTCGCTTGTGCATTAAGATTCCTCCACAGGGAGGCAGGTCAAAAGTCCAACAGCTACTCTGTTTCACTTTGCAAGACTTTGGACTGTAACACGGCGACTCGGGAAACAACATCAACTAAATATTTCATGCAAAGTGTCGTTTTTTACTGGAGGTAAAGGCATAAGTAGCGAAAAAAGATCATTTAGGTTATTAGTTGCAAATGCAATCATTACTATCTAACGGCTTTGATGAGTCAACGTGGACCAGGCCAGCACTAATAATCCTGATGAAACGCTGTCGCCATAATGGAAATTCATCCGCATCTCTCTTCTGCAGCTTCAGCGTCTGATGTTAAATTCTGTTTTTTTTTCTTCTTTTTTTTTCTCAACTCCACTGATATATTTTGACGCATTTATCCAGATAAACTAGCTGAGGTGAATGTGCCTTTGTGTTGGGATGGGGGGGCGAAGGGGGGGTTGCAAATGGTGCTAACAAAACAAGGGCAACGGGATAGCAGGCAACAGATCCATTATGTTCCCTGAGCACGCTCCCCATTTAGCCTCTTCATAGGATTCAACGAGGCTAAGCATCTCCGCAGTTTGGTTGCCGTACGTGTAAACCAAGCAATTTGCGTTCCGTGCCGCAGCAGGCATCAATTAGCACCTCCCACTCGCCTCTACATCTGAACTGCATCAATTTTGGGCCTGTGCTGCTCCGAACATGATGTGAATCTGTCACGACTCGAGTGAACGGAAGGACACGTTCAGCGCGTAGGAGCTCGCTTATTGCCCACCTTGGGCTTTTAAATCAGGAATAATTATCAGACACTGTGCTTCATCGTTACAGATGGAAACAGGATTCATCCCTGATCCATTAGGTGCATGATGGAAAGAAGAAAATATCTATTTTGTCTGGGAGGCACATGGATTTTTTAATTATACCCCGCCTGTGTAAAGCAAGGTCTTATTTGCACAGTTTCTCCAGTAATGAAAACAAAGGATTATCCCTGCACCGCTGCATATTTGAAACACATTCACATGCATAATGAAATTAGCTGAAATCACCAGATGCCCCAGATACAACAGCACAAAGGTCAGAGTTGTTATCATCATCTATTCCAGAAGTCTTTACATTATTGTTTGCATGTTAACAGTTTACATCAATGTCAATGGCTTGTAAATACACAATGCATACATTTACATAACGACACGTTATATAATACGTGTCAAATACGGTTAGCTGTGTTTGTTTTGCTGTGTCTATTTCTGCCTTTCCTGGAAACGGTTTACTGGAATTATCTTGGATGTTGAAGTGAATATGTAGAGACACACTTTACTAATGCTTTACGCAGCTGGAAACGAGTCCCCCCCCCTCTCGAAGCCCCCCAAGGCCTCCGTCACATCTCTGAGACAATATAACCGCCTGCTATGGCTATAGTGGCCACATGAAGGAATTCTATAGTTTGGTACTGAATATTATGTTGCTGGAAATCAAAGCAAGCCCAACATGTTGGATTTGACCTGGAAAAATCTTCAAAGTTTGCTTTTTTTTTTCTCCTGAAACAAATGACTGGTTTGCAGTTTGCTGGAAGCAGCTGCTTCGTGCATCATAAACGTCCAACTGGGAAGCTGGTTTGCAGCAGAAGGTGCGTGACAGAGAAACGTCTCTGCGGCAGGAGACGCAGATCGTCCTTCTGCCCCGGCCTTAATCATGTTTGCTTTGCCTCAATTAGATGAGGGAGGCGCGTCGTCAACGCGCGGGCCTCCTCGCGTCTCCTCGGATGCTCCCTGGGCTCTTCCCTCCCGCTCACCAAATGGCAGCAGTGGGAGGCAAAGGACGGCTCGCGTTCACACCCGGGCCGAGTCATTTCGCACCGGAACGCATCCATCAGAATTATGGTCGAGGATGAGACTGACAATGGAAACTGAGAAGTGAAATCCGAGAGAAAAAGCCGGCATATGGCTTGGTGAAACCATAATTTATCAGTTCATAAAAAGGCAGCGGCTGGTTATTTCCTGGCTGGGCTTAATACTCCGTGACTCTTCCGTGTGTAAATCGTTAGCTATTTCAGCCATAACGCAGAATGGACTGTCACTGTGTACATGCGCTTTCCTTTGGGTCCATCGATAGCATTTCTCCTTGGGTGTTCAAGCTTGAATTATGCTCGTTTCATCGGAGGAAATAACCGCTCAACAGGAGTAAGATTCTTACTCTGAAACCCCGACGTGCTCTGGGCGCCGCAAAAAATAATGAGAGACCTCATCCTGATGTTTGTACAAGACACTGTCAATAATGTAATCCCTACGATTCAGTTAGAAATCACATCCGCCACATCCAGGTGAAGGCCACTTTGCCTCCTACATATTCATAGCCGGAAGTATTGACTAAACGTCTCGTCTGGCTAAAGACGCAGTGGGAGAAGCGAGAAGCCAGCGGATCAGTTGGCGTGACTTTAAGCAGCGGAGAAATGCAAGCGGGAGATTGCGGGATTAGCCGTGAAAGCTATGCGCTAACGCGGTGTCTTCGCTGAGGCCTGGACGCCGGCTGACACCGAGGACTCGCCGCAGCAGACCTCAAGGGAGGTGTGAGGAGTTTGAGAGACTTCGAAGTAGCCCTCGCCGCTAGCGGCTAGCAGTTAGCGGCTAGTCAAAAACATGAAGGGGACTCACACCTAACGGCGAGAGAGGGTCGACGCCCCTTGCAGAGACGGAGCCGCGCGTTCACGCAGGATCCCTTGTGTTCCCAGGGTGTCGACAGAATCTCATTGTCGGGTGTTTAGTCGGATGAGGTCGCACACCTGAAGGGATTAGCGTCTGCTTTTCATCAATGTAATGCTTTAAAAACCGGTTCAGCAAATGTGCGGTGGATCAACCCATTTAAATGCTAAACCTCTCTCTCTCTGAAGATTGGGGCCGAGGGCTAAACACATACCGATAAACAAATCAACCCAGCTGTAAGGGCTATGAGCGAGGGACAACAAACGAATGACCCTGGCAGCTTTATTTGTACACAGAGTACTGAGGAAGCGGCGATACGTCTCGCAAAGTGTTTGAGGTGAGAGGCCTTGTTTGGTGTGATAATGCTTCCGGTGTCAGGTCCTCTGCTAGAAAGAGTCATCCCGAGGCCCCGTACTCAGCGCAGAGGACTTTGAGATAACGGCACGGGGAGGCGATTCAGAAATGTCTCCGTGAATTGTACCGTCGCAACAGAAACCGGCCCCGGACGGCGGCGAGACGTGACATTACTCTCCGAGAGCAGCATAACGACCTGCATCCATCTCTCCGTCGTCGGGAAACATTAGTGAAATATCAGTGAGCAGTGCCAGGAGCGGGAGGCGTCCTCGGCAGTGCATTAATGCCACCGGCGGGATCCTCCCTGTGCAAACACGTTGTGCTATGGACGCGCTACTGTTATGAGAATCCCATCTGCCGCGGCGCCACACTGGCAAACAGTAGCTGCCACGGCTTCCTCTTCCCACATTCCCGTTCTGTTTCATCCCCCCCCCTCGGGCCATTTTAATCCAAAGCCATCTCTTTTTTTTTGTCATCAAATACTGAAACCAGGTAAGGACACAAAAGTCAGTGTTTCAGAATCAGCCAGGCGCTGCAGAGATTTCCTGCTGCACACGTTCAACTTGGTCATTCCGAACGCAATAACAAGCCGCAGAGATGCGTTATTTAAACCTATATTGCCACATCCGACACGCACCATGAAGCAGAGGCGTGAGCGCTTGAGGTCTCTCAAAGCCTACGTGGAGAAGGAACTGGCAACAGTTCCACCCGTTACCTCCATCAATCTGCGTTCGCTCCATCAGCTCGCGGTAATGTTCAGTGTCTTTGGCAGTGCCCTCGCTAGATGGAAGATTTTCAGAAGTAGAACTTTTTTTTTTATTTTCTTTTCGTCTAGTGTAGCAGCACTCATGTCACAGTCAAGTGGTTTACGAAACCACCCGTTACACGGCTGCGCTGCCGCCATCTAAATAATGAATACTCTGCCACTCGCAGTAATCCTGCGGCAGCCATTCCCAGAAATAGAACAAAGTCCGTCAGAGCACTCGTTGGCTCCCCTTCGGTTTTTCAAAACAAATAATGCTGAAAAAAACCCCACTCAAGTGGCTCAGACTCCAATGACACTACGTGTTAATGTCCAGCGGATGAGTATGCAGCGGACTGTCTGGTTATTGCGGTGATTTGAAATTCTTGGCCACATCTGGGTCGGGAACTTCAAAGTTTTGCTCGGCGTCTTTCTGAAAGCAACATCAAAGTGCAGGTAAGCCGATTTCAAGAGGCATCAGGAGCCATCCAGAGAGGTACAGTAACTGCAAAGGGCACCTTCGGGCTTCCTGTAATGAGTGATAGGAAAAAGAAAAGACAGAGGAGGCAGGACGGTCGGCCGGAAAGAGGAATTACGGGCGAGGGAGGTGAGCTCATATGAAAGGTATCCTTAATTAGATGGAATGTTTGCCCTCTCCCACAAATTCCTTCATGTGGTGCCAGGAGAAAAAAGAAGAAAAAAAAAACCCAAAGCTGATGAGTCTTGGGAGAACTATCCGACTAAGTGGCCTTTTATTGAAGGATAAAAAGCTGCTCTTTGCCTTTGTTCCCATCCAGCGCCTCTGATTACGGAGGATGTGAAGGCGGATGAAAGGGGGCCAAGGAATGTTGACGTGTCCTTTTGTATGCAGATGCGATGGCGGCGGTCTGGTGTTTTGCAGGCGACACCTACGACCCGCCTTCTGCTAGCCAGTCAGACAATTACGCCAGCAAAAAAACAGAAACCTTTTAGTATATTCATGACAGAAAAGCTTGAATGTATTGTTTACCATCACTTCCATTAGAGCTAATATTTCCCCACCTGTATCTGACCCCTCTGAAATGCTTACTTGCTTAACAGTGTTTAATCAGTTTGAGCCTGTGTCGCTATCTTGCCTAAATAAATTAATTTTACAGCTCAAACACTCAATATGTCCTACGGACATTATCCCCCTTCGCTTGTTTAAGGAGGTCTGGACCACCATTGGGCTAACTGTCCAAAAAACTATTAACAGCAGCCTGACTTCAGGAACTGTCCCAACGTATTGCAAGGAGGCAACCGTTGTACCTTTACTCAAAGAGCAAAATCTGGACATTACTGTTTTAGCTAACTACCGACCGATATCAAAGCTTACTTTTATTTCTAAAATTTTAGAAAAAATTGTCTATACACAATTACAATCATATTTATTTAGACAGAAATGGTATTTTAGAAATTTTTCAATCTGGTTTTAAAGCTTTTCATAGTACCGAGGCTGCACTGTTAAGAGTTTTTAATGATCTTTTAATAATTTCAGATGGTGGGGACTTAGCTATTCTTGTACTTCTAGACCTTACTGCTGCTTTCGACACAATTGATCGCGCCATACTGATCTCTTGTTTAGAACAGTGTGTGGGCATACAAGGTACTGCCCTGCAGTGGTTTAGATCGTATCTATCCGACCGATCTTTTTCTGTAAAACTTGGTGACTTTCCATAATCTAGTGCCCCCTTTCTCTGTGGAGTCCCTCAAGGTTCAGTTCTTGGATCACTACTCTTCTCCTAGTACCTTTGTCCCTCTTGGAAATATTTTTAAAAAACATGGTATTTCTTACCATTTTGATGCGGATGACTCGCAAATTTATTTATCATTGAGAAGAGATGCAAACGGTTCCCTGACTCCTTTACTTGAATGTCTCAAGGATATTAAAACCTGGATGTCTTGTAATTTCTTAAAGTTAAACAAAGATAAAACTGAGATCATTGTGTTTGGACCCAGCCGGGTGGGTGACAGCACTTTCGTAAACCGTGGTTCCCTGCAGCAATATGTAAAGCCAGTAGTTACCAATCTTGGCATTAAAATTGACAGTGACTTACGCTTGACAAGCAGATAAAGACAGGATTTTACCACAGTGTTTATCAATTGAGGCTTTTAGCTAAAATTAAACCTGTTTTATCTTTCAATATCTTTGAGCAAGTGATTTATGCTTTTATTTCGACCTGTTTAAACTATTGTAACGCACTCTATATCGGTATGAACCAAAATTCCATATCACGCCTTCAGTTAGTCCAAAATGCAGCTGCCCGTTTGTTAACAGGAACCCGGAAACATGAACACATTACTCCCATTCTGGCCTCGATCCACTGGATCCCGGTATATTTTAGAATACATTTTAAGATTTTAATGTTTGTTTTTAAGTCATTAAATGGGCTGGCGCCTCAGTACATTTCTGAGCTCTTGCACACTGGCACCCCGTCAAGGTCACTGAGGTCGGCCCAGGACCAGGCCGAAGACCAGAGGCGACCGCTCTTTTGCAGCAGTAGCGCCCAAATTGTGGAATGGATCAGAGACGGGCCTGAAAATGACGAATCTCTACACAAAACCTGTGTGCAATAATAAAGGATTTAAGAAAATATTTGACACTGTTGTGTCTAACGTGTGGAAATATATCAGTTTTCTTACTCAACTTTGAGTCTGCAGGCAAACTATTATTACAACCTCACGGTTTATCCAAACTCATACTAAACATGAACCACGATCCAAAGCGGTGCCGCGGTTAAGTACCTCTATCAAAAAATGCATCAAACTTTGGCACTCGCAGTCGAGTTGATTGATGGAGCGGCGCACTAATGAAAGCTGCGAGACGGAGGGAGATGAGATGAGCGCTAAGCTTTGACCCCGGACGTGAACGCAGCGAGGGGCCGGGGATCGCTGTCATAAAGCAGCTAAATGGCTTATTTCATTCTGCTCGCCACCCACCGGCATCGCTGTTTGGATAATGACACCCAGCGAATGTCTGCGGTAAACAGCCGAAGAGCGGCGGCGCCGGCCTTTATCCGTCGCCGCCGCGCCAGGCGGGGACCATCATTACCGAGCGAGTACACGTTGACACTAATACTTTGATTCTTCTCACACACAGATACACATTTTGATGCAGGACTTTGACTTATAAAGTCGGAATAAAGCAACTTTAGGAAAGGATGTGGATGCAGTTTAATGCCATCTTCCAGCGCTTTTCTTTTCTGGTCACATTTGTCTTTTTCAAACTTGAAACTCGTTGAGAAGGTGTAGTTGATATTAAAACAGAGAAGTTAATGGTAATTATGTCGTATCGTAAATGATGTACAGATCTTCAAATTGAACTCTTTGTAATTATGCAGCGCTTTTCATATTTTAATTAACTTTACTCAAAAGACACCTTTCAGGTGTGCCGATTCCTCGTCCACATTATTCGATTCGAGTTTTAATTAAAAACAAAGACTCACCGCCTCCCAGATGACATCACGCTGTGGACAATTTCACACTCGTATGCTTTCCAAAAGCTTATTAAGAACTTCTCAGATGTGAATATGAAGATACTGTATAAACAGTAATGTCCGCTTTGAGACACGAGTGCCGCGTTCCTCCTGCTTGTCTAACAAATGTTGTGCGTCCACATGAAGAGGACGTACATTTCCCTGTACGTCGTGTACTATGCGCGGATTGATCCATCCACAGGTGCACTGGATGTTTCGGGTGCAGGATGATGTCCATGCACTACATCTTGTTAGGTAAAACGCATCAGTTGTTAAAAACAATACACACAGAGGCATTTCTTCAAAGCTCGCTTTGAGGGCGCTTTGTGGCCATCTTAAAAAAGAAGATAAAACGACTACCGAACTAACGGGATCGTCACGGGACCGAAAAATAAGTGGAGACGGAATCTAATAATATTCGCAGATGTTTAGTTTTGACATTTAAAGGTGCTTCTGTGGTTCATAACCGGATAGGACTTGAACTTATGACGTCAGGAGGATCGAGCCCAGTAAACGAGTAACAAACAAGTCCTCATACAGACAGTACATGAATTAAACAACAGCTCATCCTTTCATTACATAAATTATAGAACAGTTCCTCCTAAAACCACATCATAATGCACAAAAGCCTTTGTTGGCTGAGGCTCACGCGGGCCCTGAGGTCCTGTCATGTGTTCGCCAGCAAGACTGAGAGCAAAATAAGACCCACAGAGCCGCCTGGTGAGACATGAGATAAGAAAATTGGAGCAGAAACAGCCGAGACCCGTCTGTTAATGTGAATTTCGCGCAGCTTTAGTCCACAGAGAGATGCGTGACCCGAAAGCCGTCCCTGCGCAAAATATTGGCGGCCCATCATCGTCCACCAGTGATTGATGCCACTGTCGCTGTGATTCTGATTGCACGAGTGCTGAATGTCACCAGGAGAACTTTACCTCTCCTCTACAGCATGTATGCAGGTACATTTGCCTCTCTCTCCCGGGACCCCCCCGCCCCCTTTTTTCATCCGCTGACATATAAGATCTAACGACCTCCTCAGCATCCAGCTCAGCCCCTCCAATTACCCCTTCACACCGGCAAGCACGGGCCGGGGCCTGCTGCAGCAAGAGGAAACCCACCATGGGGCCGCAGCTCCAGAATCACACAACTGATTTGTGTTAAAATGAACAAATACATGCACAACGTAATCCATCATTTCCCAAACGCACAAGGCGGCTCGATACACACCTACCTCTCTGCACAACTCACCTCACGGCGGGGGGGAAACGATTCCCCGTAATGCATCACGAGACGCAGAGGCTCGCTGCGTGTACCTGTAAATATGACCCTTTGCAGGATGTGACTTATTCCTGGTTTGATGCATTTGCTGGGCCTCCGTTGGCCACCACTCGCCACACAGCGATTACTCTTCGTCTTTGCAGCTATTGGTCCGCTAAGCACTTCAATCCATCTCTGTCTCCGAGGCCGTGACGTCAACCCCAAATGATTAATCAAAGGCAAGTCAACACTGGAAAGCAGCACCTGGGGTCCCCTGGTTTGCCTGCGTCGCCCCAAAGTGCTTCAAGGATGTCATGTTAAACAGGGAACGCATTTCCAAACACGGCGAGAGTGTCTTATCGCTCGGATTCATTCTTGAGAGCTCACGGCGATGCGCTGTGATATTGTATTTCATACAATATTAAAAATCCCTCTTTTCCATTTGTGCCTTTGATGCTGTGAGCAAAAGTGCAATCATTATGCCCTGCTTCTTTATGTAAAAATAGAAATGAAACTCACCACACACACAGCCGCTCGGTATGTTTCCAGGTGGCCGTACAGCTTGTGGATGTGCAGGGCGCCGTGTTGTCAATGTGCACGTGTTGGGCTACCGCACAATTCCTAACGCAACACTAGACCGCCCCCCCTTGAAGAAGAGGAGGATCCCCGCGGGGAAGGACAGGATTACAATTGGCTGTAGCTTTCCGAGGCAGCCGAAAGGCCCCGGCTAGACCGAGGAGATGCCAGTGCTCGCCCTCCCCGCCCCCCCCCCGCGGTCAATTCAACGTTATTCCGCCACATCCAACTTGTCCACGGACACAATTTGGGTCCAGATTTGTCGATGCAGAGACCCAGATAAAATACAGTGAATGTGACCCAGACGAGACGATGTGGGTTAAGTTATTCGCAATGGGATGACAAAGAAGTTACCTTAAAGGACTCGGCGCGGCGCGGCGCGGCGCTCCCCCCGCTGAGGCTTCACTGTATCAGGGTGCACTCCTCCGCCCGCGATGCTGCTTTGTGCGAGACGTACAGACGCTCCGGATCTCCTCCTCCCGCTGTTCCTGCACGAGCTGCACGCCAGCACTCAACCGCACCGGCACGTGGAACGGCACTCGAACCCGGCGGACCGGAAAGTCACACCAGCGGCGTCCTAGATGCCCCGCCGCCGCTGCACGCCGCGCTCTCCAGCAGCAGCTCCTCCTCTATCTTCTCTATCTTCTCTGCCTTTTTTTCCCCCCCCTTTTTCTTTTGCTCACCGTATCTCACGGGCATCCTCCACCCTCTCCCCCCCCACCACCACCACCCCGTCCTCCCCCTCCGCGTGTGAGACGGCAGACGAGAGCGCTCGGCGATTTGCACCACTCTATCGGGGATCGCGTTACGCTGACTGGCTGCGGCGGCGATCACGGATGATGGGCTGAGGAGCTTTCGCCTGCGTGTTTACCCCCTCGGAGGAAGTAGCGGGAGAAGGACGGGGAGGGAGGAGGGAGGAAGCCAGCCTTTAAAACACAACCATGTGGAACGTTATCAACAAAAAAAAAAAAAAAGAGGCTTCTCCTTCCGCTTTTCATCGGCGGATTAATCACATTAAACAACAATCGGCGATTTTTTTGTTTTGCTCGTATACATAATGAATAGGCTTCTTCCGTCGTGTTATTGGAATATTTCATGTGACGTCTGAAAAGGCGATTAAAAAGCCTGTGATGATTTGATCGCGGACGAACATTTGTACAATGGGAACACAAAAATAAATAACGAATTACCGACACACTTTTATCCTCAGCGCGTCGGCGCTAAAGAGGAGAGCTAAGCCTCCACCGTCCTCGCTTTCATCCAGTCTCGTTTGTTTACCTTAAAAGCATTTTAAAAACAAGGCAAAATATTTAAGGGGCTTTTTTTTTTACGGGACGCTTCCTTCAAACCGCCGCTCTTAATCAAAAGAACTGAGTTTCTTCCACATCGGTCGTCTTTGAGCTGAAACGGCCGCTTCCTCGTTAGCTTCTCGAGCGAAGCGGCTGGGTTTCTTTTGATGTAGCATGAATAGAGTGGGGGGGGGGGGGCTAAATACTAGCAAACAGTATTACCATGTCCCTCTGTTAGGTGGTACTGCAGTTTATCATTTACTGCTTCCACTCTACGACATCTATGAAAAACACAATAAAAATAAAAAACCTCTGTTTTGAGTTCATTATTGCATCTTTGCCAAACACCCAATATTTATACACTGGCTGATTAATAGAAAATCGGCCCCTTGCTGCCATTGACTTTTTTATTTGCCTGCCTGGAAGAAAAAAAAGTTGTTCTTTTGCTTCCGAGTGAAATTGGAAATCTTGGAAATCGAACTGAGAACATTTCGTCAAACTCTGCAAGACTTGCTTTATCTCAAAGTCCTCCCGAGGCGAGCGGGTCTGTTCCCTCACAATTATGCTTTAGACTTTGACAAAGCCAACTCAGAGCTGCACTCAAATTTCAGCTTTAATAGAAATCCACCAAGAAATCGATCTAGATAAGAATACAAATAGAAGGCTGAATTTACTCTCTATTTAATATAGCGTTTCCATCAAGCTTTAGGACTCACAAAAGACATAAATAAGCAAGGTCTTGAGTTCAGTATTATCCTTCAAGCTCCAGAAAAATTGACCTTCCCATAATGCAACGGGATAACATCTTCCATTAGGCCCTGCCTGCCTCCTAAACTGCACATCCAGTTTGTAACTCCAACGCTTCCAGTTAAAAAGGTTAACTACCCGGCCACAGATAAAAGGATTCCGATTCTATTCTGCAGATCGCTTCCACGGCTCTTCCCGCTTCGCCCATTTTAAGCGATGACATGACGGACACTATTATACTCTTTTTTTACTGGAAGTCGGTTTTAAAAGACCTGCAGTATCCGACTCTTCCATGAATTCCACTATTTGAAAACACGACAACTTAATAATTGAATAACGCGACGCACTGCGCGGCCACTACGAAACACTTCATATCATGTTTGACCTTTTAATACAGGATGGATGGGAACAATGCAGGCAGAGTCAGGAAGTACCACTGCCGGTAC
This sequence comes from Apeltes quadracus, assembly GCA_021346845.1. Lineage (NCBI taxonomy): Eukaryota > Metazoa > Chordata > Actinopteri > Perciformes > Gasterosteidae > Apeltes > Apeltes quadracus. The sequence continues at coordinate 1,707,529 of CM037920.1, forward strand.
TTTGCACTTCCTCCCCTTTGCCCGGTTATCCTTCCCTCTCAACACATTTCAGATCACCGCACCTGCACACGCAGTTGAATCCCACACAAACACACACACACACCAGCACGCGTGTCAACTTTAGCAGCTCTGCAAAGCTCACTAACCAATTTAACACTAATCAACCGTTTCAATCAAGGTGGTAGGAAATACACTGCATGTGAAGTCATCCAGCCTGCATGAGCTACGATGTGTGTGTGGGGGGGAGAGGGTGGTGTTAATATGATCCTGAACATTACGTAGCTCCTTCAAACGCTATGACACCATCGTTGTCTCAGCTCAAGAAAAATAATGTGACGTGGAATAACATTTTCAGGACAGAGAGAGACACAATGAGACCTTAGAACAGACTTTTGTGTGTATTTCAAACTCTTTAAAGATTAAATTATATTGAAACAAAAATAAACATTATTATAGTTTATTATTAAATAAACAAAAATAATTATTTGAATTTATGATAATAAATGTTGTACTTTTAAGCACAAATGCATGCATGTCCAAGTTGTGTGTCCTACTGTGTAAAATGTAAATGTATTCTTATTCAAATAAAATTAGGCCTTCCGCCTAATGAGACCTACGGTGCTGCACTGCAACGCATCTGCATTCGTCTATTTTTCTCAAAATGAATTAGTAATAATCCACTTTCATCAACGACCAACAGCTAAAACAGCAAAGGGCCGATACGTCTCCTTTGAAGGTGGACATCAAAAGTGAGGCGGAGGGAGTCCTTCCCCGTGCGAGCGCACGGCGGCTCAAAGAGGCCGGTCACGCAGCCGACTCCAGCGGGGGAACATGACACGAGTTTGGAGCGCGGCCCTTGTAATCCAGGAGTGCCCCACTTCTCTGCAGGTTGGGGGAAAATTCCCATTGAGTGTCCAAGTGATCACATCCAGCACCCGCCGGAGAGCCGCTACAGGACGGACTATTTTTAATGCACCAGTCATTTCAGAACACCTCGGAGATGATGTCGATTTCTAATCTATTGGGAATAACACAAACGGCCTCATTGCGGTTCCCGCAGGAGGCGCCTTCGTTTGTTGGTAGGACTGTACGAGACACAAGACACGTGGGTAACTTAACGCTTTGTTCACAATTTCAGACTCTCAATAGGACACTGTTTCTGCAATACGGGGTTTGTGCATGTATTAAAAAAAGGGAACACTGTGTACTGGGGGCTCGGAGGGGACTACAGCGATTGGAGTGTGGAGAGTAACCGAGGACGTAGTGCGCTCGGCTTCGGTCTGTTCGTGGAATAAATCGGAATCTTTTGAAACGTGCGTCTATGTACCCGTCCGTGTTTATCCATCGCCTGTCAACGAAGGATTACGCCAAAAGCCCCACCTGGAGACGGAGCAACCTGCAGACAAGTGGATCTTTTTGCCACAGCACCTCGTGCAAACAAAGGGGGCGGGAGGAGAAAGGAGGAGGAGGAAGAGGAGGAGGAGGAATCCGCACTGGCAAAGATGCTGCAGTCATTTTCGCCCGGTTTGAATGGACCTTCTTTTTAACTAAAGAGCTGTTGCCAAATAATAATGGCGATTCAAAGCAGTTGAAATTTGGACGAGCCAAAGCTGTCTGAGGTCCTCCCTTACTGATGTGAATGGGTGGGGTGGGGAGGGGGCGGGGGGGGGGGGGGGGGGGGGGGGGGAGGTTGCTCCATGGTCTCGGTCCAGCTGGCCTTTAGAATATGGATTATGTGTTGCCGCACTCGGGCTCTCGCTCCATGGGGGGGCCAGACCGGGTAACCGGCTTCGGCCCGACTCCCCACCGAGACCCCTGGGTGAGAGGACGCCGAGAGCCCCCTCGCTTCTCACGGCCGCGCCATTGAGAACGCAGCGCGGCGTTTCCCAGACGGGCAACATACGCCCGCGTGTGAAAGGAGAAGAATGTAAAAAAAATCTGGAAAGCGAGATGGCGGTTGGTTGGTGCGACGAAGGAGGAAGCGGTGAATGGGTGGGGTGGGGAGGGGGCGGGGGCATAAGCAACAACCCGTGATCGTGGCACTACTGCGACACTGCCAATCACAAAGCCCGCTCGCTCGGGGGAGAGAGTAGAGAAAAAGAACCCTGGGAGCGATTTACCTCCACAGAAGACTCCGGGCAGATTAAAAGTATCCAAATGACGGCTTTTCCCCGGCTAAAGTTAACCAGGGGTCTTAATGTCCACGAGTGGCAGCGGCGGCAGCGGCAGCTAGCACGGCGCGGCTAAATGGGGCAGGTGATTTCCCATCTCCTCCACTGCCCTCCAGGCACAGCCAATCACTGCTGGGAAGGAGCGGCGCCCTCGGCCTGGGAGCCGGGCGGCCCGAGTGGAAGGGCTGCAGAGGGAGCCGCAGTCTATCTGGGGTCCATGCATTATTCACAGGCACCACTACGGCACTAAGACCTCCACAAAACAAAGGCCTCGGGTTCCATCAGCGCCGACTTGTTTCCAATCTATTATTGATGGCAACGCTACACCCTACACTTTTCCCTGATTTACTGGATTCTATCATTGTTTCTATAATAAAGGCTATTTCCAGTAAAGTCTGAGAAAATGGGTGGAATATTTCCAAGCGCGCTGCCAGTGATGGAGGGGCTTATTTCAATGAATCTTTTAGATTCACTAACTGGTGTGAAGCGTTACTCTGGGTCTTTTGTAAGTCCTCACGTGCGAAGCGGCACCTGAAACGTGAGCGTGATTCATCCACCGCGTCACAGGCGGGTTTTCTGTGCAAATTTAATTCCGGCGCGGAGACCTCGAGCTAGACGTAAGTGAAATAAACGAGCCATCCAATTACCACATTATGATCACGTGCAGCCAAACGTCCCCGTGAGCAGCCCCCCCTCTTCCTCCTCCCCCGGTATCTAAACGGGACTGTACGCTCCTTTGCAAAAACCAGTGGCATCTTCTGTATTGTTTTATGTTCGAGGGTCACTGACTGCTGATATCAGACGGAGCCGTAATGAAAATGTGCACTCGTTCCCTGTAATCTACAGGGAACTTTAAAACAGGAGTGATATTAACAATATTACTGTTCATCAGTGGTCTTCAATTGTATCTCGTAAGCTTGATGATTGCCATTCCAAAGCGTCCGTTCTTGAACTCGGAGCTGCTCGCGCTGCTTGCAATGTTGAGGCAATGTCCAAATTATTACCACGCACACATCAAAGATCCCCCTCCCAAACCTCTGCGGAGCACAATCAATCTGCTCACTATGCAGGGCCGGGACAGCAGGCCGTCTCTCCCTTTGAGGGTGCCGACGCGTTTGACCGATGTGCAGTCGATCCCCCAGATTGTGGCTAATCATCATTACCGGCTGCTGAAACAATGACTTTCCTTCAGCCTGCTCGGCTCGCAGAAGGACACCGGGGACCGGCCGGTGTTTCTTGCGGGGGCTTAACACTTGAGTCTGGATTTGAGGAATTAAGGCAGACTTGGACACAACAAAACGTGCACTCTGATCATCCGTCCAAGTCATCGACTGCGGCCTGCGTCGCGCTGTAAATCTCACTCATGAATGAAACCGGCGTGTGGGGAAGTGTTGACGTTTCAGTCGGGGGAATTGCGTTTCTTGCATTTGCAGCCAGAAAAACAAACGATGCCCTGCTGCACGTTACTGAGAGAAAATACAAAATATGTGGAAAAGAAACAATGGGAGGGAAATGACCGCAGATGCATAGCGGAAGGTATCGGGGGAATTCTCCAAAAATGGACAGCGGATTATGAGAAATGACTTCTTCCTTACGGTGCTTAAAGGTTAGGGCTCTATTACACAGAGAGCAAAATGTCAGCACTATCCCCTGAAAGAGTGGACCGTGATATTAATGGAGAGTCCAGGGGACGGGCTTCCCCTGACTGAGTTTCCCCTCAACCGGACACATTATTCATTTAGTTGTCAGCCGGCACCTGGCGCATGTAACGCCAACATCTACAAGCTAAAAGATGAGGGGGGGTTGGGGAGTAGATTGTTGTCCATGAAGCAGAATGGAGAGTAAAAGTACTTCTGTGGCTTCATCAAAGAGCCCTTTGCAACTAAAGCCGTCGGCCACTACTTGATGGGGCGTAATGTTCAATTTTCGAGCTCATATTGTACTTTCAATCGTTCAATCCGGACCGAGGACGGAGACGCTGGTTTATATTTAGTCCCGACCGCACACGCCCTCATCACATTTCTCCAAGCAATCATCTGAGCGTTTTCCCGTGTAATCTGACCGCGTAGCATCACTTAGCGGACAAACGACACAGAAACAGTTCGTATCGTGTCGTACGGAAACGTGATGAACCCGGACAGGTCGCCGCGGCGACGTAATGTATCACAGCGCGAGTCATCAGTCACTTCATCTCTTTCGCCAGGAGCATTGTATGAGCGCATTATTTGTGAGTAATATTCTTTTTTTTGCCCTGGTAAAATGTATTGCGTCGTGAAGCATGAGGGTGGAAGAGAGAAACTCTCTCACGCTCGGTTTTAATGAAGTCCCAAATGCCATCCTCCTACGTCTCTCAAGCAAACTCCCAGAGACTCCTGTGGAAGCCCGACCGTCCCTCAGTGAGTCTTCAACTGATAAGAAAACAAGCCGCTCCAGCGGAAGGCAGCCTGACTAGGGAAACATAAAACAGCACACGCCATAAAGGGGTCAGCGGCGGCCAGTAAACAGGTGGTTTGCTCTGTCAAAGTCCGTCTTTGGGATTCGACGAGTCGCGGCAGTGAGCTCTGATTAGGAGTCGCTTTCCTGCTGGAAAAAAAAATAGTTCACTAAAAAAGTTTGCCAAGAAGGACTTCAATCATCATCGTTCGGGTAATTCATTTGCAATTACCCCTCACTGCTACGTTTTAAAAAAGAGGCTAATAGAAAAGGCGATTTTTACGGCAACCACCATTACAGAGAAAATTGTCATTCAGTGTTTTTGGTGAGTGCAGCGAAGAGTGTCGGCGGCGCAGTTTAAATTAGAGTCACAACAATAGTGAGGAGCGCATGGGGGGCATCCAATTACTGGGGTACCGTGTGTGTCATCTCGGCACCACATTTGGGTTCCTTCAACAATGCATTAAATACTCCACCCGTGAAGGCTGCAACGATGTGGTGTCACACAAACAACTCGATGCATGTCTACGATGAACAATGGTTATCCGTGTGGTTGCATTGTGTTGCAGCGTATTGGGTTTGGGTTGGTGCACCTGGACACGCCTTTAATTCCTCCCCCTCCCCCCCAAAAATGGGAGACATGGTCCATATTTAAATGGCCACAGGGAAACTTTGCACATTGGCAGCTCCAAACGGCAGCAAAATGTGAGCTTCAGCTCCGAGGGAGCGCGTAACATGTCGAGAGCAAACTGCAGGCAGCAGGCTCGTGTTTGCTCAGCTGGCGAAAGCAAAGCAATCAAACTGTGGCCAGTCCAGCTCCTAACTAAGATTTGGGGGCAAAAATGCCCCCAAAAATACAATCTATGATAACTGGTTTATCCTTAAAAAAGGGAAAAACATGTGCTTTGGCAAAATGTGATAAGCATCTTTCTTTATTTGCTAAAAGTTTATAGACTAAACCAAGAATTCATTTAAAGAAATAACGGGGGGATTAATTGACAATGAAAATAATTATTATTTGCCATTTTAATTTGTTAACTCGGAGTGAAAAGCAGCAGCTTGAGAATGGACGTGCACAGTGCTGTTTAGGCACATTAGCTTCTCAAACGGGATCCGGCTCCTCCAGGTAATGTAGAGAAAGACAGCGTGTGGAAACTGCTCTACCCTATTTGCCAAACGGTGTGTCATCTAATGCCCCGGTGCCGCTCCGCCGTCTGCTGCCGAGGCCTCTAAATGCATCGCTCTAATAAGATGAATGGGCTCTGACCCCGACGCTGCTAAAAGACAACCGGGGCCAATTTATCCCCGTGACCTCTACTGCTGGCAGCGAACGTCCCTCACCTCCGCTGGAAGCCTCTGGGATCAATAAGCAAAGAGGCAAAACAACCCCAAAGAAACGAAGTGTCTGGACGCTGCGTTTCTTCCCAACAGAAGCTCGACGACCGTCTCTCCTGTAGGGAAACGTGCGTAATGTGATCTCGGGTATAGTTAGTTTTCTTTGAAATATATTTACGTTACCGCGGGGCGACTGAAATCGGCGGGGAAATCAAATCATGGCCGATGTAGAGCAAGATGTCCGCCGCGCGCTCATCCATCGGTAACCGGAGCATCCAGGCGCTCCGAGTTAAATGAAGGATTCTGTTTCACGTGTTTCGGGGGGCCGGCTCGGGTCGGCGCGATACGAAGAGGAGGAGGAGGAGGCCCCCTTTTTTCCGCGCGACAATACGTTTTCTCCCGGAGCACGAGCTCGGGTCGACGCGGTGTACGATATCAATCGTTGGCCCTCAAATCCATAACTGCAAAGTGCTTAGGTTTGCACGGGTGATTAGATGAATTGAACGGAGAACAGTCTGTTACTCGAGCATCTCTTCCCAGGCCGGATACCTAATGCCTTTCCCTGTGCCTCTGAAGTGACCGCAGTCCTGGGATGCTTTGCCCCGGGCGCTTGGCCAGAAAGCTTCATGTATTCTGATACCAGTCATTTTTAATCAGGACCGGAATATACTTCCAAAGCCTCATGCAGGCGGCCTCTGCTACCAGACATCCATTTTGTTGTATTCTAATTACTCTGGCAGCTCTCCTCATTTTCGAGTGCATACGTTGATTGTTAATGTCGCTACGATTCAGAGCAAGAAGAAACTGCTGCACCACTCATTTAAAAATGCGCCCCGCCCCCCCCTCTCCCCCCCCGCCGTCCTATTTTCAGCTGCAGACTTATGTCTTTCATCATAGTGTAGCGACTGCAAATACTGTGTGCGTTCAGCTCATTCCACGTCGCGGTGCTCGACTCGTCGGAGGGTTTCTTCACATGGCTGCCGAGGAGGAAGGACATGCGAGCGGGAGGAGGGGGAGGTTGAGGAGGAGGGAGGGGGGGGGGAGGGGGGGGGATCTTCTTCAGTGGCATAATGAGTTTGACAATGAAAGTGACACTGCGTCCTCCCCGGACCTTGTCGTTTCATCAATCATAACAACGGCTCACCATTTCCTCCTCTGGATGCTGACCCTTCTCCCTTCGGGATGGGAAGTGTGTGTGTAGTTGTCTGAGACTGTGTGTGTGTGTGTGTGTGTGTGTGTGTGTTGTGTCTTCCTCTCCATTTGATTGGGCCCTCGTCCTCCCCCCAATCTCCCATTGAAGTTCTTCTGCATAGCCGTCACGGTGTCCTTCACCAGGGGGGCTTTTTACCCCAAACCGAAAAAACATTAGAGGGAATACGGATTTATTTTATTTTATTATTTTAAGCTCGGTATTATTATGGGGAGGCGTAAGACATCCAGCTTATATATTTGAAATGGCGATCGGATGATGTTATTCCAGTGAGAAAAACTGCCAAGATGTCATGTAAATATCAAGTATGGAGGGAGATTATTTTATACACTGCCGACGGGACGTTATCAGCAGCCCACTTAATGTCATTTCTAAGCAGCTGCAGAACTCAAATGGGAAGAAAGAAATTCATACAATATTGGTATCATTACATTTTCTTAATACACTTCAGCCACAAATGTCCCATGTTGGCAATAAGGCGTCTAGACACATTTTTATAGCCATTTTTATGCCACTGTTAATTGTTACAACTACATAAAAATCAGATCAATACACAAACGCTTGTACATCTGTACAATAACTCAACTGGAGCATGAGGGGGTTTTTAAAAGCCATTTTACAATCTTATATTTTTACAATTTTCCTGGATCCTTGAAATCTAAATAATAGTAAGTATAGTGCAAGTATTAGATGCTTTGAATCCTCTAAATAGTTCATTGATTTACAATAAATACATTAACAAGTAAATAAATAATGAAAGAAAATTACAAAATAAATTAGATAAATATGTAAACATAGATTTTTTTTTTTACTATCTGACTATTGTTGTTATTATTCAGGGTAGCATCCAAGAAATAAAGATGAAAAAAAATTCTGTGAGGAACCTGCTTCAGCCCGAGAGGAGGAGGGGGGGGGGGGGGGGGGGGGGGGGATGGGGGGGATGGGCGGCTCACGAGCACCCGCTAGTTCCACTACTGTCAGTCCTTCCTGGAGGTACGAGGACAGACTAGTGAGCACGTCTCCAGCTCTTCCGTGTCGACTTCATGGGGAATACGTGGGGGATCATTTGGGTTTTTTATTATTCTTTTTTTTTTTTATTTTCATTTTTTCAATAAACTGTATTTTATAAAAGGTATCATTCGATTGCCTTTGTTAAATTATATGAATAAATAAAGAATTTATTTGTTTTTTTCTAGCAGGAAATTAGAGACTCAACTGCCCCAAATAAAATAAATATAATAGAAATATTAACTGAATTGAAACACAAGTTCCTGCCTTTGCTCCGCTCATGTCTGGCTAACAGTGTTAAGCGTGATAAATAGTGTTTTATGTGTAACAGACATTCGTTACCGTTTCATTCTGTGTTTCACCTCATCAACTCAGGCAAATATTAGATACTATTTGATAGAGGAAAACTCTATTGAGATCGAAGCCCTTTTATTTGTGGTACTGTTTGAGCTACACGAAGACTTACATGATGAAAATCCTCAGAAATTCCTGTTTGAAGACAAGGTCATTTTCTTGTCATGTGTACATGTATAAAAGACTCCAGCAGATCCAGCGGTATAATTTGTAGGTAAAATGTTCTTTTAAATGTGCCTTTTGGCTCTCATATGTGTCATCTTTGGTCACTGAATTAAAGCCCATTTAATAGTGTTGAGTTATTACTTTCAGGTTGTATTCACTGTTTCTACTCTTTCCTTTCATGCACACACCAGAGAAAGGTATGAAGTACGTAAGATCGAGAGAGTGTGGTTGTGTTTGTGATTATACAGGAAATCAGTCGCGTTTCAAAGTCTAAAAATTGAAAATAACAGCTAGTCAACAATATCAATATGGCGTATGGAGGAAAAATAATCATTTACAACACTGGTTTCGTTGTTCGATGCAACACGATGGGCAGATTTGTGCAATCCAGCACTTTCCTGCTCAGTGAATTGCTGAAGGACACGTCGGGAATACGACATTCGGACCAGAGCGGAACGGCAGAGAAGCACCTGACTTGCAAATTTTTGATCCAATGCGGAGGAGCGTGAAAGGTCAAAGCCACGTCACCGTGACGACAGAAAACAACAAATGTTCTTGTTTCCCCAAGACGGGCGAAAGAAAGAGAGTCGATGGAAGGAAGAAGACACCAAACGGACGGGTCGAAAATCAATTTCACCCGAAACGACACAAAGCAGAAAGACCTGCAGACTACAGCGAATCCTTACGGGTCAACTTTTACTCTACGCGCTCGAAAAGAAAAGCCATAGTTTGCCGATATACGATTAAGTGCAACTCACCTCAGGAGACTGAGAGAAAAGCATTAACGGCTGCAGAGGAGAACCCAGTAATTCGTATAATTATCAACCACCCATTTGGACCGACATACAAATGCCGTCCTCCCATTGATATTCATAGAGGACAAAGTGGTTTCCCGACTGCTTCCGTATCGCACGGTAATACAAACACTCAATTAGCCTGTGTGATGAAGTGAAATGAGCCTTCTTCTCTTGAGGATGGTCAATAGTAGCCCTCGTAAATTGACTACCAGCGCGGTGATTCCTAATCGTAACAACACATCCGCCGAGCGGTGAGACGGGCCGGGGACGGGGCGGCCGCTGATGTCAGGGAAGAGGAGAATGTTGATGCCTGGAGATTAGGTGACAGGAAATAGATGTTGGACACAGTAAATGGGGCTCCATCGCAGCGACACTAGTCTGACATGTCTGACATGCTCCGCCCCCTCCTGCCATCGGCGTGCATTGTTTTGAAAGGACGCCGTCGCTTCGTCCAGGAGGGTTGGGATTGGTTTACAACGGCGGGAACAATGAAAGGCCTTATTTATTCATCGATTTCGTTCCAGGGTCGAGGCGGGCGAGACCAGAGTGACGCTGACCGTGACAGGTGAAGCCAAATCCTCCCTGACACGTGCTGCACTTTGGACTATGAGCACTGCACTGTGGGCTGAGAGTCAAGCTTTGGGGGGGGGGAACAGGAAACAATAGGTTGATTGATCCATATTTGGAAATACAGAGAATTAATCGCCAAATATAATGAAAATGGTTTTAATCATTTGAGTCATTTATGATGAAAAACGTGTTGGTCACCGCTTCCCAAATTGGAAAATGTGCACTTTCCTCCTTTATTATTTTCTAATTTTTTATCAGTGTCAATTGAATAATTGTGAGACACTTAAGGACATAAAAAAAACTAAATAATATCATTATATTGATAAAAGCTTATTTGCAAATTAGCATGTCCTTCTTTTGAATCCAAAAATGTTGCGACTAAAAATGCAACACATGCAATGTTGATGTAGCACTATATAAAAATTCAGTCTTTAAAGGAAATAAATAAAACAATGAGCTGCCAACGAAGAGTAATTATCTTATCATATGTGAACAAATTTGACAGTAATATTTCTACATCGACATTGTGTGCCTTTAACGTGGTAAATATATCTTTACCATACGAAGAAAAATCTGCTCTCCCTTATTAATATGCAAATGTGTTCGGCGAGACACTGCTCAGATCCGCCCCTCTGTAGGTGGTGCTGGCGGTGCTGTGTTCACACACGCAGATATACGGCACACCGGAAGTGCGGCGAAAGGGAAGCGAAAAGGACCAATCAGTCATTCGATTGGTCGACGGCGGCTGAACCGTTCCCGCCCTTTGCTCCGCTCAGGAAGAGGGCGACCGGTTCAAAAAGGGAGGAAGCGGAAATCTGCTCATGACACCTCGACCGCCACGCCCCGGATCCCGTGTGGCCCCGTCGCCCCGAGCAACGACGACGCGAGCGCTCGAACCCGGAGGCAGCGCAGGCGAGCGGGGGAGGTGATGACAGCGAATGGCGAAGCTCAGACATCCTTCTACGGCTCCCCGCGTCCCGCAGTGTCCGTCAGAAGAAAAAGAAAAAACATCACAGATGGTCAGCCCTTTTGACCAGAGAGAAGCTCTGTGATGTTATTTATTCTCCTTGCGCCCGTCAGCTGGTGCCGTATTGAATTATGAAAGCAACCGTCAACGGGCCGATTCCACTGTCACAACACGAAGCGCGTCCCTGCGGCGGGGACGCTGACAGATGGCGTGTCACCTCCGTCGGCGTGACGTCCCGCGCCTTGTTCCCGGATTCTGATTTTGCTTTTCTTTTGGTTTTTCTCTTTGGAACCTTGCGGAGACAATGTGAGAGAAATAAAAGTGAGATTTGGTTTTGCGTCTGTGTGCTTCTCTGTGTGTGTACGTGTGTGTGTGCGAGTGAAAGAACACAAACACGTGCACACCGGGAAGCATGTTAGAGGATGTCGGATTCGCTTTCGTGCTCCCACCACGAGGAGGCTTTGCTGCGACTCTCCCCTGATTTCATTAACCTTTTCCTGGCCTCCTTCGCACGGCGGATCGCTCTGTGCACCTGTGACATTTACTTACTTTCCTGACGCGCCGCCTGGTCGACATGGAAACCTGCCACAAGCACGCTGGCCGCGCTGCATGGGAACGACCCAGAGCGCTGGAACAGGAAGGGGGTATTTCTTTGGTTGGAGGTCCCCTTTCTCTCCTAACAAGGGGTCAGCAGACGCCACGCTGCTCACACAGAACAATAACCCCCCCCCCCCGACCCCCCGTGTGTGTGTGCCGGTAGCTGCAGCACCGAACACGTCAGCGCGCTGTCTTCACACCCTGTTAGGGGTACAACTCACCCGGCCTTCTGATCCGTGCAGTCGTTCATGTTTTATGAGGTGTAGATCGTGAAGGCAGCACCGTCGACATCGGCGGCGGGGCGGGGCGGGGGCGGAATGTGGGGGGGGGGGGGGCGAAGAAGGAAAAAAAAGAAAAGCGCTCGATTGTCTCGCGCGGCAGATACGCGTCGACCCAATGGCCCTGGCATGAATATTTAAATCACGATAACACGTGAACCGTAAATGTAGTCATTCAATGTTTAACCACTGCAAATGCATTGCAGGCAGGCGCCAGGTAACTGAAGGGGGGCTGGGGGGGGCACGGGGGGAGGGGGGGGGTTCCACCATTTTTGTGTATTTACCGCGTTCCGTGCTTGTTGCCAGGACGGCTGTACTGCTGTGTGTAATTTCGAGACTTTAAATCTTAAATAAAGGGCATTGTAAACTATAATGGGTTGAGAAAATTGCATTCCATCGACTACAAAGCATCTATTCAGCTTAATTCAACGAGACGAGCGAGAGTGCATGGTTAGGGCCATTATTTGTTTTCCAAGACATTCTAACATATTCCACATGTGTCCGAACAGTTACTCGCGTGCGTGGGACTGAAAAACCCAAGGACACCATGTGACCCACATTCTGACCCACCCAATACAAACAGCGCTCCAGTAAAGGCCGAAGGGCCATTATGACGCCAGTTCTGTCTACTGGTGGTTCCATCTATAATTACAGTGTGAAAAGCAACTCATTGCATAGAGAATACAAACACATTCATTCCATTGAATTGCTCTGTTTAAATGACGATTTTATAAACTGGGTTATTATAATAAATTATAAAAGCAGTTACTCATAATGCAGATGACATTTTAACAGGAAATTAATTATAGTGAGACTGGGGCTTTCATGGGATGTCTCGTTTGTCCTTCACAGTTAACATTTAAAAAAAAAAAACTTTAAAAATGGTACTTCACGAGTACGAGCGCGATACAGCTGGCACACGTCACAGCGCCTGTGGAGCACGAGACAGTGAGCATGTGTGTATATACACACAAAAACACAGGTGTGCGTGTTTGCCTTGGTTACGCATGGCAGGCTGTCACTGGCCGATTTAAGAAAGCAAGGAATTCCATTATTCCAGATGAAGTGAAAGAGCAGAGATTTTGTTGGTGTGGTATGTAAAGTATGGATGCATTTAAAATCAATGATGAGTTAAGAAAACATTTCTCTTCATATTTCATCAACATTATGTGAATTTCCCCATTTTTTTTGTTGCTTAAAATGTACCACATTTATGCGTTAAAAAAATAATATATATATATATATATATATATATATGTAATTAATTCCATATATATAAAAAACACAAGTGGAATTTATTATTTATATATATATATATATATATATATATATATATATATATATATATATATATATTAATAAGAGAGTCTCATCTATTATATATATCTAGTATATTGAGGGCTGCTGAGAATCAAATGGACAACTTTACAAAAACCAATAAAACAGACTTAAATCAATCAATTCTGTTGCCACTGGCAAGGGATTATATAAAGTGTAAAATCAATGATTGCTGCTCAACAGATTCTGTCTATTTCTTTCCTACTTTAGAAAAAAAAGAAACTACAAAAGTGTTTATGAAATGTAATTTTCATCTGGAATAATCTTTTTTTAAAAGCAATTATTTCTACACAGGAAATAAAAGTAATCATCACACATGGTTCGACACATGACCTTAAAAATCTGTGACTGCACAGAACTTTACTTACTTGCATCTCTTTCACTGAGAAATTAAAAAATAGGCTTTTCAAATGACGATCACTCACAAAAATGGAAACCGCTCTCTGCTCGTCTGTGTGACTGCACTCGACAAGACGTCCACCGCGTGGATCTCTTACTCCTGAACCACGAAGGTTAACACCTGCAGATGCTCTGTGAAGGCTGCGAGCCACTGGTACTTGTCTGTGTCGAACACTCGGTTAAACGCAGCGAATTAGAATGAAATATTGAGTTAATTTATGAATAAGTGGGGCTGAACGGCCCCTCGTCGGAGCTTCTGCGTGCATATTCAGTTGATGGAAACCTCTGGACGGGTCGTTTCTCTTATAGCTGCTCCATTAAACTGTGAAAGTCAAAAGAGCAAATGCATCCTGGGATAAAATTAAAAAATGTTTTAAAAAAAGATCAAGATCTATGGAGATGGAGCACTGGGACAGAGTTGCCTTTGCTCCGGCTCAAAGGGTAAATCCACAATTTTGAATGTATTTTTATTTTATTTTTATGTAAATTTTATAAATATTTATTTATTAAATAAATAGATATTAAAAAGAACAAACATACTCGCAAAAATAAATTGTTTTATCCTGAGATTATTTTGACTTAAGATTTTTTTTAAAAGCACAGCACCTATAATAAAGATTCAGCAGTTTATTTTACCTTTTGAGGAGTCGGATGAAGCCTCAGTGGGACGTTCCACTAACTGGAGTCGATGAGTGACGTTTCCAAAAGAAACTCCATTGTGTGTGTGTGTGTGTGTGTGTGTGTGTGTGTGTGTGTGTGTGTGTGTGTGTGAGTGCGCTCATGCAGTACAAGTGGTGGGGGGGGCAGGTAAGATCGAAGCTCAATTGCGAGCCCACTGAAGCCCTGACCGCGCGTCGTCCCGGGGAACAGAGAACAGAACGCTCGGCCTTCGCTGCGACAAATCACACTCGATTTAAGGAGGTGAAGGTTACGTTGAGGCTTCCCAACTCAATGCGCACAATACAATGCGTTGGGATGAAGCAAAGGCCAGACATTAGGACAAACACGTGCGTTCGGGTTGCCAAGGTAAAGGACTCACTGAGCCCCCCCCCCCCCAGAAACCAGCTGACTGCCATGGACACGGCCATTAGGTAAATGATGTGTCTAAAATGTCAGACCAGAGCCACTGTTTTTCAGAATAAAAACTGATAGCACACTAACACAGGACATTTTCCTTCTCAGCCTCTATTTAACGCTCTCGCCAGTGTAATCACGCCTAATTATTTTAACTGCCTGCCACTCTTTCAAATCCTCGCTCCCTTAAAATAATGAGAGCTTTACATTTAATGGGATTCCACGGCGATGGGCTCGCACTGTCATCGTGACGAATGACGAACAATGTCAGGTGCTTCCGCACCACAGAAGACGTGCTGAGGCTGCGCAGTACGACGCACAGCGTTTGACGGCGCCCTCCAACTGCTGAGCCCCCTTCCAAACAAACAAGAACGTCTTATATGAGGTGTACATTTCACAGCAATATGCAGCTTCATTGTGTGCACTCGATGCAGCAAAGATTGGCCTCCTTCAAACACACAGCGTCAATCCACTGTCTCGGGTTTCCGGCGTGATCAAATTTGCACTTCAAACCTTGCTCCCTATTTAATCAGCCATTGTGCGCGCCCAGTCAGCCACTGCAGAGCGGTCTGAGCGAGGCGCACAAAGCCGCCGCTGATTACACGCCCGCTCGCCCGTGGCGAGAGAGACATCGGGCTCCTCGGCTTCCCGAGCAGGAGGACCAGGTGAGCAGGAACCTTCTCCGCACGCCGCTACGCGTCACGCCTTTGATCCCAGGGGGGGAAAAGAGGCAGCTGCCGATACGCGCCCCGCTTCCACTTGGCCTCCACCAATCCAATCCAACCTCCCCCCCCCCTCCCAGTACCCCCGCCCCCACTCCCCCCGGGCCCATAGCGAAGCACCGGCCGCAAAACCAGGCAGCGCTTCGAGACAAAAAGAAGGAAGGACGCGAGCTACTCACCCATCTCATTGTCCGATTTATTGTCCATTTCAGTGTCGGTGAGCGTGAGCGCCGAGTTCGAGCGGCTGGAGAGGCACGAATCCCGCCCCGACTTGGGCCCCCCCGGCCCCCAGAGAGCCATGGTACGTTCCGGTGATGCGGGTTCATGGTTCTCCGCGGCGGCCGGGCCCCTGGAGTAGCTGCCGAGCGGGTGGGAGAGGCCCGTCTCGGGGCACAGCGCCAAGCCGCGGCGGGCGGAGGGCTCGCATATCCCCAGCTGCCTCAGGGAAAACGTCTGCCCTGTGGACGACAGCCAGCCGTAAAAGTTAACAAACCGACCCACAACACCATAAACGGCCTTTAAAACAAAGCACTTGAGCGAAGAACACGGTGGGAGGGGAGCAGGTGATTGCCTCACAGCGCCCTCCCACACTCGTGCACCTATCAACGTGCTCAACAGCATTTCACTGGACTCCCACCAGCTTTTGTAATTAGGTGAGTGACATTTTGAACCCGGAATGAATCCCCAGATATCAGGCTTCCTGTGCTCATCTGCACATGTGAGAATGTGTATTGCCGTACGTCTGCAGTCTGATGGTTTGGAATGACTTGATGCTCTGGTTGTTCACTGGAAATCAAACTGCAGCATCTGAGCAAAACACATAGATTCAATTCAGGATGCAGGAATGTTGCCAATAAACAGAAATACCTCTCGTTGACCTCATTAAGAAGCTCCAGAACCTACGAGTAAATATTCTTACGTTTGACTCATTTAGTCACATTTTTACATCCATGTGTAAAAATATTTAGCCATCTGGTCAGTTTGGCACCGATACCGACTGAAAACATTTTTATTTCCTGCATTTGTTGAATTTATTTTGATATCATATAATTTATTCATTAACAGTTAATAATATTTTTTATGATCTTGAGTTCAGATGTGTTAACATTTTTAAAACCAATAACCAAATAAATCGCAGCACATGATGTGATATCTAAAATAAAAAAATAAAAAAAAAAACAAACACGCACACACACACACACCTTGAGCTGTTACTATCTTCACTTTACCAAAGATATTATGTTTTCCTCTAACCAGAAGAACAACAGTGAAACCTACATTGGGATTAATTCATAGTTGATGCCATTAAATGCGCCGACTTTAAAAGAAGGGAGGAACAATAGCGTCATCACAACCCATCACAACCCCATTAAGTCGGAAACGGGCACCAATTAGCACGGCGAAAATGTAAAAAGGAGCAATGGACAGATTTACTAATGGCGAAATTACGAGCCAAAGGAGTGCTATAAAATACAATAAACTGCTCAAACTTTTCTGATTACAGAAATTAGAGCAGTTTCACGAGAGCCAATTAAAGGACGGGGTTATCTTAACGCGGTCCAGCAGGCTATGAGCGCCATAGGAGACGTGTCCCACTCAGGGAGATTTAAAGATAGCTAGCGCCTTACCACATATTATGTTTGGCACTGCATGGCATCCAGACATCCTGCAGTTATTTATTGGCAAAACCTGCGCAGAATCGCTCTGAGACTCTAGAGTTCAGCAAACACGACAAACAGCCGAGTGCATCACAGTTAACTGTCCGACATCATATTCTACGAAAGAAAACCTTCTGCAAAAATAAAGCATTAAGCTCCTCAATCAACACAGCAGAGTCGAACATTAGCGCTTCGCTAACCTGGCCTGCTGTACTCTGCGCTCTCCTTGTGCACCAGCTCCTTGACCCGGCCTCCGAAAAGCATCCGCGAGGGGTCATGGTCGAAGGCCTGCAGCGTCTCGCTGGAGCTGTAGGACTGCTGGGTGGGCACGCGGCAGGCGCCGTCGTCCCGGTCGGCCGAGGAGGCGGTGTACCGGCGCTCCCGGTCCGCGTCCCTCTCGCAGAATCTCTCTCGGTCTCTCTGGCTCTTGGACAGCGAGCAGAAAGGCCGCTGCTCCCTCACCCGTTCCATGCTGCCTGCATGCTGGGTGTGCAGCTCCCTCCTCCCCCCTTCACCACGGCCCTCCCCCCCCCCTCAAACGTTTTCTTCTTCTCAGTGGGCCTCTCCGTCTTCCGTCCACTCGGGCCTCCGCTCACTCCACCTGCAGAGAGACGGGGGAAGAGGAAAGGAAGAAAGGAGCTCAGATAACGCCGGCTAATCCGCCTGCTTCATCTTCAGAAGCACACACTCATCCCCCTTTCGACTGCCCCACCCCCACTGCAACACCCCCCCCCCCCCCCCCATCCCCGAAACCACACCCGTGAACCCTTGCTATACATGACCTCCCCTCTTAAAAAGAACAGCACCTCCTCTTTCTGTCTGCTTTAAGCCTTTTAAACCCACTTCAGTTCCACTGCACTGGCTTTAGAAGTAGTCGGCGGCAGCAACGGCAGTAATTTCACACTAAGATCCCGTGAATCCCCGTGACAATAAGCCAAAATTAACATCAAGTGTGAGATGCTGGTTAATTAAAGGGCGCAAAGAACGGCATCGCGGTGGCAAGTGCCTGACGCAATCATATCGTACTTTCATATCACCAACTGTAATTCATGTAGCATTAGAATTTAGACCGTAATAACAAGCAAGATGACAGTTTCATGATAAAGGCTGTATAAAGAAATGTTTTTTTCTTTGCTTCGACATTGATCCACATTTTTCAATGTGTTATTGATTTTTGAAACATTTCCTCCGCTCACAGACAACTCTGCTGTTCCTAAAACTTTATTTTTGGGTGGCTGTTTATGCGGCTGTGTGGAACCGGAGCACACGAGTCACATCGTGTCGACTTGTTCAGATGTGTGCGTTTAGCTGCCACTGACTTTGAGGTTAAAATAACCTGATTCAAAGTGCGGTGAAAGTTTGTGGTGCTGGAAAGCTTTGAAAAACTACTTTAAAAAGCTCAATGCGTTTTTATTATTTTATTATCCGCAGTGAGGAGGCACCCGATGACCTGCATCTGTCCTAACTGTCCCAGCCTTCCCTGCATGGGCTGTGGGAACGCAAACATCCTTGACTTGTTGACAAGGACACTCGCACAGGTGGAGACGGGGCTCTAAGATATGAAAAAAAGCCTTGAGTGGAATGTGGATGGGAGCCCCAGTGTGTCAGAAGTGTTTATCATGAGCCATTTTCCACTCCCTCTCACACACACACACACACACACAACAAGGCACCGGCCTCGCAGAGACGTCCCTAAAAAGTGTCCAGCATGCGGGGACGATGCACGCCCCCCCACAGGTTACGATGCCACAGGACTCACATCCCGTCACTTTGAGGAAACTGCACACACGCGTCCAGACCTGAAACGCCGAGCCCCCCGCCACCATGGAAGGAATTGGATTTGTGTCCTAATCAGCTATGAGCCCTGGAGTGACCGGGCGCGTCCCCGTGCCAGCATTAGAGCTGTACTCCGAGGACCCCAAAGTGCCATCTTCTCCACGCCTCATCGCAGCGCCCTGCCGACGGCGCAGACGATGCACACGGGGACTCTGTCGGCACGCAGGAGACACATTCATGGTGGTTTGAATTATGTACAAAAAAAGTTAACTAGGACTCTTGGGGGGGATTCTAGCGTTTCTGCAGCGGTAACCTCAAACCTCTTAACCACAGTATGAACTCCAGAGCCACGTCACGCACGGAGGAATATAAGGCAGTGTGTCTTGAATATGCAAAGTCTGCTTCTCGTTAGCCTACCGAGAGAGCCCACTAATTCACACCCATCTGTAGCAAAGAAAAAGGAAGTCAAGTGTCCGATTCCTTTCCCTTGTCCCTTCGATGGAGCCGATGAATCGGGGCCCCTCAGCGGGAAAGTCGACACGCTAGATCCTCTGGCGAGCCAGTAAAGCACGGGAGAAAAGACAGGCCCAACGAGTCCTGAGCCAGGAGAGTGGAACCGCCCCCCCCCCCCCCAGTCCCCCTACACCTCTGCTCTTCTTTGAAGCATCAACCATAAACCGACCGTATGATACGGTGTGATGGAACGGCCTCCGTTCAGTCAATTGGCTCTTCAGGCCAGTTGGAGGGATTTCAAGGATCGAAGTGAGATTTAAATGTTTCACGCGTGACATTCAGATATTCATCAAAAGAGGAGCGCCGGTGTGTTTTATGCCTCTGAAGAATGACTCCTGGGGGAGAAACCACGATTCTTAAGACGTCCTGGAACAAAAAAGTCGATCAATTAAAGCTATTTATGATGCTTCAAGCCAACAATTACTTTACGACTGAGATGAATCATTAACTGACACGATTAAACCACCCACCATAACGACAAAGCTTTACGTCTGGTTATCTGCGACAATAACGATTTAGCGACATCTAGCGGCGAGTCTGCAGAATGCAACCAACGTGAACGTCTGGGTTGTGTTGCGCAGCACAACCGAGGCTCACGTGAAAGAAACAAATGGCCTTTGAGACTTTATAGTCTTTGGTTTGTCCGTTGTGGGCTACCGCAGACACAATTCTATTGCTGTTATTAGTTAATTTATTAATTACGCTTAATAAAATGGTTGTTGACAGACAAATATATTCTCTACTGCAAAATCTATATTTATACAATTGAATTTTCGTTGTTTCCATTAAAATATTGAAAAAGTTAGTCAAAGTCAGCCTATGCTATAATTTAAAATGTAGTATTTTTGGTTGTAATCTGAGCGCTTCAGTAACCATCACAGCAGCAGGATATATTTAGTTTAATACTTAATAAATTATGGAACCTGCTTCGGGACTATCTGGATGGTTCAGTCACCGATACGAACCGCACAACATCACAATCAGATTCAAACGATGCTGAATCCTGATTGGTCCACAGCTGCATGACACAATGGTTTTTTAGATTATTGATCAAGCGGGCAACGCCCATTTCAAACCGATGACTCTAATGAACAACGAAGGCTCTTAACATCATTGTGACATATTATCTACCTGACATGAAAAGAAAACCCTCATTACCCGAATTAAACATCATTCCGCTCAGTTGCTATTGATGATACAAAATAAGGAAACTTATACAAGACGGAATTAAGAAAGACGGTTCTACCTGGATTACAGTATGTTCACACAAGGTCATGGAAATAATCAGAGAACTTTTTCATTTAATTTATTGGGCAAAACATTGACTCATTCCAGCCTCTAAACTTATTAACAGATTACAAACAGAACAGCAGAATTGTGATGAATCATTTGAAATTCTATTTCTGCCCTTTTATCCGATATTGTGAAGAAACAATGAAAATATTCCTCAGGAGGCTTGTTTTTCCCAGACACACACTCCTGACACACAAAGCACTTTGCACCACCGACCAGAACGCCGACGTGGAATCGCTCCACCAGACGTCGGGCGGGTAATTATATTTCCGTGGAGCTGCTGTACGAATCCGCCGGTGACCCTCGCTAAATAGCAGTAATAAAAGAGCCACTGTGTCCCTGCGAGACAATCCACCTGTCACCAAGGTACCCGGCCCGTCCCCATAGGCCCCGCCCCCCACCTTTCCTCCGCCCCTGTTGCTGGCCATGTGCCTGTGCGGTGCGATGGAGCTAGCGGAGATCAGGACGGCTCCCTTTAACAGCGCCAACAATAGCCGCCTCTGACAGCTTTGCATAATTCATCTGGTCGAGTCCCTCTCCCCTTCCTCCTCGACGGTCTCCTGTCTCAGTTGCTCCTCTTCTTCTTCTTCTTCTTCTTCTTCTTCTTCTTTGTGCCTCTCGGCGCTGGGAGAAGGGGTGAAGGGAGAACCGGGGCAGTGTTCCATCAGATGCTGCCGGTTTTTCCCCTGACACCAGTCGTTTTGGAGACACAGAAGTGTTTGTCTGCAGCACGTCGTCCCGGCTCGGGATTCTGGAAGCCATCTGAACCAGATTGTGTTCGTTATTTATCGAGGCTCCGCGCCGCAACGTGAAGTGAGGAGCGATTACCTAAAAATACACCACAATCCGTTTCTGAGAGGCTGATCGTTTTATATTCAAACACTTTGACAGGTAAAGAGACAATGAAATGTATCCTTTTCAAACCGGGTGATGGAGGAACTGAAGGTGGATGATGAAATCCTGCTCTGTCCAAAATCTCTTGTCTTCAATGTACGATGCAGAATACACACAAGTGGGCTAAAGTGATGCAAATCTCTGGTGTAACCACTGCAGATTATTCCCCGCACGTGGCGCTTTCGGCGACATCAGTTTCAGCACATTTAGAAGACAAACAAAGCGACTGTGACTGAAAAAAACAAATCAATTTTTTTTTACTCTGAAAATCATAGCGGACAACGTCTAATCCCAACCAATTCATTGTTCCCTTTTTCTTCTATGAATTCAATAATAAAAAATAAAAAAAGGCGTCTGCCAGGCGCCAGGATGCAACATAATAAGCTGAGCAGGGATGTTTACAAATCCCCTAAATAACCCTTCGCCAGTGACAGTCAGTCCGTTTTTTATTCATTGAATATTTAGCGGAGAAAACAGCCAGCACAGACAAATTCATTTTTTTTTTAAACATAATTGCTAGGTGTGAACAATTGGAATATGAAAAAAAATGCTCCACCCCCCCCCCTCATTCCCCTCCCCCCCTCGCTTCTGCAGTGCCTCGCTCCATCTCAAGTGATAATAGTAGGTCATCCAGTGCATTCATACATAACAGCTCCGGCGTTTATCCGTATCCCAGACTACCAGCAATGAACCCGGCTCTTATCTGTGTGATGCGGAAGCTTCTCCCCCTCACTGATAATTACACCAGGCCGTCTTAATTCAATGGCCACATTTGGCCGTTGTCTCAGATTGGAGCCGCTGAAGTTCTATTTCCCGGCGGCGTGGCTGAAGGAAGTGATGCCGTTCACGTACACGCGCCGAACGGATCTTGCGAGACGGTGTCAACAATTTCCGTCCCGACGCTTTGCTCGTAATGAATCGACTTTTGTATTCAAAAATAAAAGCAAAGAAAAAGAAGTCGACCCAACGGACCTGTGGCAGATTACTGAGGAGTCCACAATATATTACGTCTGGATATTAAAATAAATTGGTGCTTTGTAATGAAGCTGCAAAGCAAATCACATCACCACCGAGGGTGATTGAAAGAATAAAACTTATAATGAATAATGAATAACAATCAACGCACGTATCTTATTCATTGGGACCAACAGCGATGCCTCGCTAATCAAACCTCGGCCTTGCCTGACTCTCCAATCGGTTATTGGAGCACGACTGCACGCTGTCAACACAGCAATCGTTCCTCAAGAACACGTCTGAAATGCAGCGAGCACGCAAACGCGGCGACCAGATAAACAAATTTAAGCATTCCAAAGTGCTGACGCGGCGCGTCATTCTGATGCCTCTCGCGCGATTCTCCGACAAACCGGGTCCCGTCCCATCCAAGCACACGCCGGGGGGGGGAAGGAAGGGGGGGGGGGGAGAGCTTCAATACTGCAATAGGAATGCAACACCGCCGTGGCTGCTGGGAAATGTATAAAAATCAGACCAAGCAGAAGCTTCAGCTTCACAGTCACGAGCGCAGTGGAAATGCTCACTTCAATGATATGCAATTAGGATTGAATCAGTTCCATTTTTGCACTTTACAGAGAATAATATATCGAGTAAGAAGTGTCACGTGTAAAAACAGGCTATGTAAAGAACCTGGAGGGTTTTATTCTCTTGTTGTTTTAAACAGGAGTATGTAGGTCACGATGGCACACTATCAGAATACTGAGAGGCTTATGAAAGAAACATCGATCGGAACCATCAACATTTCCCGGGTGAAACGAGTCGGCCCGTGGCGATTGGCTGCGGAATGCTCGCCGCTCTCCCCTGGAGGTCAATGATTGCTGACCTGCACACCATCCTGCACGCCATCTTTTCACACTCTCCGCCGCTGTGGCGTTCAGCGTTTCCTTCCGCTCCACCCCGCTGACAACGAGAACACGGGACACGACGCCCGGTTGGCTCTCGTCGCTCTGTGGCCCCCCCCGCCCCACCGCCCCCACCTGACCCGCGGCTTTCAGTGTACAGCCGTAGGTCCGTTGACGGAATTATCGAGGCTCCATTGACGAGCTGAGCGGGCGCCGAACTCCCCGCTGTGGCTGTCCGCGGGCCACAAACGACCAGACCTGAAGCCCGGCTCACGATGGGGCTTTATTGGGAAGCCGCCTCCGGGGCCAAGGTTCTACTGCGCAATCATAGAAAAACCTGCAACGGCCTGAGGCCCCTTAAAGAGCAGACTAAACAGGTTTTTAACTGTGAAAAGAGCATAAGTGCTCTGCTTAATGATGGCGTATTGGGCAGGCGGTCTTTCTCTTTGCAATGTGCTTTAAATGTGTAACATTTCCTTTCACGTGTAATGTCAGTGTTTCACGAGCGGCGAACCCACAAACGATGCAGGTAGTCGGTCAGGGCAATTTTCCCAAGCAGAGAGCACAATGCATTTCCATTTTGTTCCCCCTGTGACAGAACTAAGGCCATTTCTGTGGGGCTCTCCCCGCCGGGCCGAGCCGCACTGTCCCAATGTCGAGCCCGCTCCTCAATCTCGCCACTTGGTCTTGACCCAGAAAGTCCAGCGGGGCACGCTGAGCCATAAATGTTAATCTGCAGGTTGCAACCGTGTGAACCAGCAGGACGGCGCCCTGCGGCTGGATGGCGGGCGGCTCTCATCTCGGCCCACTTTGGCCAGAGAGCAGCCGCCGGGAACATCGCGGGCAGATGCTTCGAGTCGTTACTTTCTGCTCAAATGGGTTGCCAGCACGCCGCCCATCTTGGACGCTAAGGCGGGGACGGCAGGTGATCCCGCGAGGTCGCTCCGCTCTCCTTTTGTGGTCAAAAGGCAACAGAAATCCATCATTAGGTTCCTTGAAAGCCTCATTTTTATCTTTTTTCGATTGATTAAGAATTGGGGAGAAGATTTCTTTTGTGACACGTTTGGTACACAAAGAGATTCAGAAACCTGCGTGCGCCGCGTGCCGTGCTCCGGTCCAACCCTCTGCGATGAGCATTTTGTTCCTCTTATTGTCTCGTGCAGCACACAATGTAGTTAAGGACCACAGGGGTACTGCATCAAGCGCTGTCACTAAATATCCCTTCTCTAAGCACATTTCAAGAGCACGCGATGTCCCTCCTCCCAGAATCCCCCGGGTGACTTTCAGCAATAATTTGGCAACTTGCAGGAAAAACTTCACCACGAGTGTCACATTACTGTGGCGGAGCCAAATAATCCTCTGTATTAAGGTCATTAAAGGCAAATATGCGAGCCCGTCGGCCGATGGAGGCTACTTCCAACACGTCACAGGATGCTGTATTTCAACGGCGACTGCTCGCGGCGTGTCTGGCTATTCTCACGAGGGCGAAGGGAAAATGAACTGAGTGCAGCAGACTATGGCCAGACAGGCCGCGTGTTAATAGTGTTAACAGATTAGAGGGCAGCAATTATGTAAAGTAAATACGACATGCAACCCGTCCGTCGAGCCCAGGGAACTGTGGGTGGTTTGTCGGGCTGCATTAACCTTCACGTGTTTGCTCGGAGGTGTTGGAACAGGCGACTCGGCCACCGTGTTTGCCATTTCAAATGTTATAATTCATAAGGTCAAAAAGTAATAAGGTGAGATATTACAGGCCTGTGCATCGACTCGCCCTGGTTGTCTGGGGGAGGGGGGATAGTCATCTCCATTGCCCCCTAACAATCTATATAACATCCCTAAAGGAGGCAGTTCTCATCACACAGAATATTAAACTCACTCTAGGAATAATGAAAGGGGAAATTACTTAAAGGACAGGAACACAGAGCGACAGAGTTCTTCAAAAAAAAAATTAAAAGTCTCCACGGTCGCCCCCCGCTCCCGCTTTGATCAGCTGGAGTGCGTCCATTATGGCGGTGGGGCATCCACCAGAAAACCACAGCGGAGTCACTGCCTCTCACCGGGGAGACGGGCGAAAGGAGCCGAGAGCCTCAGCCTGAAAAGCGTCAAGACGACACTCTTCCTTTAAAGGGGATTCTGTGACAGAGACTGCCTTGAAAGTACCAATCCCCCCTCCCCCCCAAAAAAGATGAAGCCGTACTCATGCTCTGGAGCCCTGCCAGGAAACCACATGTCCAACGTCGACCAATGAGTGTCCCTGTAAAACGCCCCACACCCACTGTGGTTTGGAGCCGGTTCGAGTTCCTACGTGGCCCCTCGACGAGCCAAAAGGATGAAGATTAGGGGAACATCAATCCCCTCAAAACAAATTTCTCACGGCAAGACTCGCCGCGCTCATCTCTCCAATCCCGAACGCCATTTTGTTGAAGGTAACGGTCTCGGCTCACGCTGCGATCGGCCTGAACCGCTGCAGGTCCCCCAAAAGCACCTCGAGACCCCGGTCATGAATCAATCCAGCAGGACAGACGTGCTGGTCCTTCTGAGCCATCACGCGGACTCGGGTGGGTGTGTGTGTGTGTTTGCAGAGTGAGTGTAGCGTGATCCATCTGTCACGGTGAAATCGATCAACATTTGTCGAGACGAGGCTGCGTGCGTGGAGATCCGTAAAGTAAGTAAAAGAGCTGGATGTTGCACGTTGGTTGTCAGGCAACAGCACGAATGCAGGACAATAGAAACCAAAAGTTGTGCAGGCGCTCGTCTCCCACAGGAGGAGCCGAGGCCCCCCGCGGCACAGAACCTTCCGCCCGGCCTCTATCAGACGGGCTCAAACGGTTCTGATGACATTGTGTCCACCGCGTCCACACCTGAGGTTACAGCCACGGATTGGGTAGTTTAGTGAGTGTGTGTGAGCACTTTGATACTTAAATCATTGGTGGATCGAGACGGGTTCTCTGGAGGTGATCTACAGCCCAGTGAATGAATATATATATCATTTCATGGGATACCTGGGGTGAGAGGTGCCGGACTGGAGACGATGGGAAGAAGATAATGTTCGTACAGTCATCAGAACTTCAGTGTAACCTCCAGAAACACAATCTACTTTCCTCCCGTGTGCAATTTTTACAAAGACATTTTAAAATATAAAAGACCCGAGATCAATAAATTCCTCGTTAGCGCCAGAATAAAATAAATGGGTGACTTTCACAAACAGCTCGGGGGTTCTTTAGGTCGTGGTGCTATTTCGCCATCGTTTGCGTGGTTCATGAACACACACATCGTGCACAACACTCGGTATTTTCATCAGGGTGCTGATGCGGGACGGAAGGCGGATCGGGATCCCGGCAGCTTTCGGGTTTTTATCATCAGCGTTGTTGAACAACGACCAGCGACCCAGCGCTCCGGGGAAATCACGTGACCTGCTATTCGGAGCGAAGGGACCAAAGGGGACCGAAAGGGACCGAAGGCACACTGACCTGCGTGGAGCTTTTTTTCGGCCGGTCCGGAACGCCAACTTCCCGCGGCGCGCTTCGCCGCTTTACTCCAAAAAAAAAAAAAAAAACTTGCGAGTTTGGCACGTTGCAAACAAAGTCTTCTCCACGGATGCCTTTACGGGACCTGCCCCGCCTCCCCTCCCCTCCTCAGGGAGCCCCTCTCGGCCGGGGACACGACGGTAAAAGACTGCGCGAGCTGCGGCTGCCGGCTGCGCGCGGAACCGTTCCTCTGCTCGGAGATCGGTCCTCGTGGCTCAGCTGCTCCGATCCTTCCACAGATGCAGCTTCCCGCCCCTCCTCCTCCTCCTCCTTCTCCTCCTCTTCTTTTTTTTCCACGTGAGGCGTCACAGTTGCGTTCCCCGTCGCCCGGCAGTGGCGCAGGATGTTTGCTTTTTTCCCGCTGTTTGTATTTGAGAGAAGAAGAAGTGACTCGGTGAGGACGCGGAGGCTCACCAGCCGCCCAGACTGCGCTCCTCGGTCCGTTACGCACGTGCCCGCTGGTGAACGGCGCACATCCCGTCGCTCCGTCCGGGCAGAGCAGCGGGCCGTTAGCGGGAGGGAGGCGTCAGCGGTGACCTCCAGCCGGCGTGCAACACGCGAGTAGCTGCACCTCTGGACAAAAATAGTTCCATTATTAGACAACGAACAAACAAAAAAAAAAAGACGAACGGAATATTAATGACTGCGTCGGTTTAATGACTAACAAGTCACGTGTGTAGATGGAACATTTCCTTAAATTCAATACCAGAAAACACGTGCCCTGGTCTCTAGCTCGCGCGCCCTCTCTTTTGTACCGGGAAACCGCTCATTAAGCGTCGCCTGTGGCCGCGCGCTGCCACGTCATTGGCCAACTCTCAAATCTCCCAGTTTCTTACCTTCATTGTGACAAAGGGGAGGCGAATAAACGGCGGGCTAAATAAATGTGTTATTTCTCACGGGAGACCAACGGCGCAGGTTAATTAAACTGTTGAACAAGAAGTCCTAAACGACTTGTTCAAATGAAAATGTTTGGAAGTAAAGCTTGATTCATGTTGTTTTGCTCCGTCCAGTGTTTGCAGTGGAACTGATCAGTTGCAAGCAGGCAACGCATTCGCACAATTTGAGTTCCATCGACCCAAACCATTAAGCAATGCTGTCCTGATGCGTATCATTCTCAGACGCCGTCCCCATAATGGCTCACATTAAGACGGGGCCTCTGATAGGCCGGTTTCACACACAGAGCTGAACATATTCTGTGTTTTGAGGGTGTGAGAACTTCATCTTGATGCGTTCCAGTCGAGAGAGATAAGTACGCTCACCCTGCGGCCGCTTTCCATCTCCGGTCTTGAACCAAAACCGCATTGGCTTTGTGTTTGAAGAAAACAACGAGACCCTATCTCACAAAGGCTTCAATGACAGCATTTAGAGGATGGACGGCGCCAGGCAAAGTTTCATTAACTACAAAAGCGACAGTCCGATAATCCCACCAGAAAGCATCTTGAGCCAGAGTCATTGGGCTTCTGAGGGAGAGAGAAGAGAGAACTAACAATACCAATGGAAGATCACAAGCCTTCAAGCGGTGGCCGGCAGGCCTCACAGCTCAATAGGGGGCCAACTGCTGCAGCTCTGACTGGGCACTTTTTTTTTCTAATCCCCTCCCTGAATTTTAGTCCACGTTGGACCACATGCCGCGATGAAGTTATCACCGAGGACAGCTTTCCTCCGAGCAAAATCAGCACTGGCCTTCGATGTCTGATTCTTTTATTGTCCCCGGAGCACATCAAAAACTAGCCTCCAGCAAATGGCATTATCTACATGAAAGGCGACCGGCCGGCAATCTATCTCCAACTCTGTCATTCAATCTTTAGTCAAGGGCATGCGAGAAAGAAAAGGGGAGATAGAGGAAGGATATAAAGAAGGAGAGGAATTCATGTGAAGGCTCCTTCCTCCAAATCCAACTGCTTTTCCACCCTCCTCTGTAACGCTGTATGGGGAAGTTAGTTACTAAGTAACATATTCACATATTTTCCCAAAGTTCTCACAGCGCTCGGTAAACCGGAGGGTTTATGCCGGATTAATGCTCCTTCACTTTCTTTCCAAAGAAAATATCCCCTTCTGTTTAAGATACAAAGAGAGAAAAACATGCCTATTTGCATCCTGTACACAGATTTACTTGTTCACTCACACTGTGAGCGTGTCCGTGCAGTCAACTGTGCCCTCTATTGGAGGCCAGTCACTTTCAACTTCCACATTCAAAGCCTGAAGCGCGCTGCGGCGGCCGTGCACATGCACGGTAAACAACGCTATGTTTTGCATGATGATAAGCAAAGGAATTTGAAGGCGTTTGAGTGGGATGGAGATGTAAGGTTTTAACCAAAACTGAAGCTTTGTATCAAACAAATGGCCCGCAGACGCATCAGAGATTGACGATAAAGTTTCCAAACCAAATGCTGTTTTATCAGTATGAACACGCAGCGCTTGGTTCCTGCATCTTGAAGTGCAGAGACTTATTTTTCGGCGGCTTTCCAGTAAATAAAAGTAAGGAACGGACACAAATCAAATGCAAGATAACTGTATCATTTATTATGTATATGTTGGGCTTGCAGAGAGCACGGCCGAACACACGAAACATGAACCAGAAACTTCTCCGCTGAAGCCCAAGAGCATGTAGCATACATCAAAGAATAAAAAGCCCATATCTCTCCTCAGCTCCGTAGGTTTTACACATGTTCATTATCGGCAGAGAAAACAGATGGGCCGCACCACGGGGACACGGAGACCTGTGGACATAACAAACCACAAAAAAACATTGACAAATTATGCACACACCCTTGGTCTCCCTTGCATGCAGGAATCCGTCCCCACGGGGTCAGACAGCGGGTCCGATGGTTCGACGCTGTGTCTCGTCTTGTTTGATGTACTGTTAAAAAGCAACAGCTACAATGGATGCACGCTCTGTGTATGTGCGCAGCATTACACTCACACGGTAAAGGCTATTGCCTTTTGTAAGTCCGGCATTGTGTTCGGCAAACTGAACGGACGTGTGTAAAGGGATTGGACAGAAGTTCCCTTTTCATGTGGAAATGAATCTCTTCCAAAGGGAGAAAACAGCTTTTTCATCGTTTGGTCACACAGGGAGGATTTAAAAAATAAAAAATAAATAAGAAGAAATCACCTTTCCATTAACATCTGAGGGAAAAGCAAATATTTAATTGCAAGGCAATATCATTCATTTTCATATTTATTTTACAAAATAAGAATAGCTTAAAGAAAATGAAAGCTTGATATTTTGCATATGAGTCTGAAATATTTCACTGTCATCTTCGCTAAAAGAGGACGGAGATGGATGCCCCTCTGCTGAGCTTTCAAACCTCAGAGGACACTTTGAAATGAGGTGGGAGGGCCTTGGGTTTGGCTCACAGGCCATTCTGTGAACATTTCTATTGATTGTAGTGGGTCGCTATAGCACCGAAAGTCGAAAGGGGAGAGCTACAAAACCCGAGAAACCAGACAGCTAGAAAGCAATTTTCCGGCCAATGAAAGGTAATTAAACTCCCACCAAGTGACTCAATATTTTGACCTTGGATTGTTTCAATGATTCGTTTTTGCCACGAGCGTGTATACCCTTAAATAAACATGCACTTTTTCACGACTTGTACTCCTTTCAGTAAAAATGAAACCCATTTCGGATTGTCAAATGTTTCGGTGTCGTGCAAAATGCTTCAAACGGACAGACGGCCTCAAAGGGAGGAGGAACAGCAGTGGGAGACCTTGAGAAGTGCACTCAGTTAATTTGAAAAGGTTAAGCAATAAGCAAAGAGGGAAGCATCCAGAGATAAAACACACTTTCACTGACCTGGAGTTCAGCGCCAGGGGATCCGCAGCACACAGCAAAAGTTTGCCTTGGGGGCTTTCTGCCAGAGACACCCTCGCGTTAAGGCAGCGAACCTTGGTTGCGTTTTGGAATAGATCATGTTTTTGGTTAAAATAAACCCTTTCTGGCAGAAAGCCCCGAAGGCAATCTTCTCCCGTGTTTTATTCAGTCATCACCCGACCATCTGCCGAGCGCCTCGCAAACAGAAACATGAAAGTTACCAACATGTTCATATTACCAAGTGGAGTGGTGCTCAAAGTGGAGTGATCAGTGTGTTTTTCCACAATGTCTGTTAAAAAAAAACACTGACATTATGTTCCTGCTATTTAAATTAAAACTAAATTCAACCCTAGACTTAATTTTTCTCGATTACATCTAATTGATAATATTTTGCATCACCAATGCAAAACAAAACTGTTTTCTTCAGTAAAGCAATAATTTGCCAATGAACAAAACAGGTTTCATTTGATTGTGATTCTGCTTAATCACACCAACTTTGCAACACATGACTCAACTGAATTAATTGAATTCATTTGAGCACTTGAAATCACGTCGCAGTAACCTCTACATTGATATCCGGCATTTTCTTTTTTCTTGAGATGCGAGGTGCTGCCTCGCTCTGCAATCAGTCGCCAGCGCTTCAAGTAAACCACAGCAAACGGCGTGCGAGCATGAAAAGAAAAACCTTGAGCTTTGATAAGGAAGTTCAGTGCCTTATGAAATGACAGTGGAACACCTCACAGGGAGAGAGAGCGGCGTGTCGCGAAATCAATACATATTCCTTTTCCCGACTTCCAACAGATCACAAGTTCACTGGGTCCGGTGTAAAAAGCTCGACCTGGATGAAGTGTCCAACATCCCCTCCTGACACTTTGTAAGCGACACGCTGCAATAATCACTGCCGTTCCCGTCGGTTAATGAATATGATAGAGCAACTGTGATAGCCCTAACCCTACATCAGTGCATTACAGGCCTATTGCAGATCAATGAAACACATGTCTCCCTGCTCCAACATGGCAGCTTGCTCAAGAATAACACTCGTGAACCTCGAGGGTCTGTTTTGCACGAGCATCGCTGCCTCTAGTGGCCGTACTTGATGTATCGTATCAATGTTCAGGGTTTTATACTTCCACTGTAAAAGTGTATCCTGTATGTTATTCATAATAATAAGTGTGTATGTATCTCAGGTGTTAATGTTCACAACTTTACTGGCACGTCGTTACATTTTAGCTTTTCCGTCATGAGCTTTAAAAATTCTCTATTAATCCGGCTGTCAATAAACATGTGGATACATGATAATTCTGTAGCCGTTTGATGCTCACTAAGAAAAAACAATGAAGATTCATATATTTGTCACACTTTTTGTCACAGTTATTGCTGATTTCATGTAACACAATGAACATGGCACATTGGTGGAAACATACACAGAAGCCTCACTGCACCACAGCGAACCAACTCTTATAGGAGACACGCCTGCAGCAAAAGTCATTCACTAAAGCAAAACACTGCATGAACTCGCTATACGCAGCTTCTTCTCTCCCAACACAAAACCTTCGATATATATCAACGTCGGGTCAGTTTCCGGTCTTTAGAGAACATTGTGTTCTTCCTTTTCCTGTATCACAAGCCAGATCCTTCATCTCCGTGTGTGTGTGTGTGTGTGTGTTGCATTGCCGGGTTATACCTGAGGCTGTGTCCTAGCTGAGTGAGTCCGAGTCAATTTCAAGACAAAAGCAGAATGAATACTTGAGTCCTATTCTGCTATTGGACAACGCAGGAATTTTTACTTTCCTTTGAAACAAAGAATCACAGGTGAAGATTTGATCGTAAACCAGTAGGCTTTGGTACAATTTAAAATCTAGCAATATGTCTCGCTCAATCCCAACGCCGAGGTTTCATACAGTCATAGTATCCGAGATCATTCTTTTTTTTTTTCCTTCGATAATATGGATCAGAAATTACAAGGTTTGTATTCAGGATGTAAAATAATTGATTCATTTATATGGTGAACAAATGGTTTCCGAGAGCAATTGCTTGTTTGCTAAAAACAGGACCGTCCAACTAATGGCAAGAGCTGTAGACCCCCCCCCCCCTCTTCTTCTCCCCCCCCCCCCCCCCCGATTTCAGCAAGAATTGTCTCCCAATAATGAGGCAAGATGCTCAGAAATAACACATACAAAGACGCGCAAGTCTGCTCAGAAAATGTTGGATAACGAGGACTCCTGAAAGCAGAAGTCAATTTTTCTTTTTAATTGGCTCAGAGTTTAAAAAAAAACAAACTCCCCCAGAAAAGACACCTTGGCTTTGGTTTTCATTTCTATCTGTCTAGAATTTACTTCCCTTTGTTGAAATTTGTTACATTTGGATGAAAACAAAAAACACAATCGTGAGTTCACAGTTTGCTAACAGAATATAAAACTTTAAGCCTAACCCAAAGCTTATGATCATTATCTGTTAATGTGGGGGGAAAACTTCAGTCTGGGTCCGTCTCCATGTGTCAAGGACCAAGGTGAGGACAAGGGTCAAGGTGAGATTTGTCTAGCGGTAAAAGTATGCTGGGTAATTTGTGGATTCCTCTTATGAAGAAGAAATATATGACAACATTCCAGTTTCATTCCTATCTATATTATACAAGGTGTTACTAATGTAACAGGTGTGTGTATGTATGTATGTATGTCTGACATATTATGGCAATAAATGATTCCTGTTTCTTGAAAACAGGTCCAACTGGATTTCTCTCCAGTGTCTGTGAGTTTGAGCTGGGCTGCTGCCACTTAAACCCGGGATTAAGGTTTTTTGACAAAGGCGTCTGCTCCGTAACGTCCCCGAGCGGCGCTCATTCCAACTAAATCTTCGGTTTTATCAAGTGCCCTGTATTCAGTTGTTCTGGATTAGAGAAATGAGGGTGGGATTAAGACAGCATAAACAAGGCCAAGTTGTAAAACAAAACCTTGCTTTACCTAAACAGCAGCTGCAAAAAGTGACTGGGATCTAATGTAAGCTAAGTAGAGCATTACGGCCTCCCTGGCGGGTTGCGGCACTTAGTGCACGAAGCAATAACATTCACTCCGTGAGGACTTGGTTAAACGTGAGCAACTTCTGTGTGCTAAAAGTGCCAGGGCAAGAACACAGCACTGCGTTTATCAGAGGCCGAGTGAGCGCTACTGTACTCCAACACGGGGCTAATGAAGAGATATGTCCTCCATTACGGGGCCATATTCCTGCAGCAGCGATTAGAAAGGCCTCCAGAGGGGCTCCATCACAGGCTTTCATTGAGTCTGGACCTTTGCAAATCTTCATATCCTGCACAATTTTCTGAAATTGAAGTCTAATGAGCGCGGTTGACATAACTATGATTCATGGTCTCGAGAGGGTTACCAATTTCACCGCTGCTCTGCAAATTATGAATGTCATGGGTTTAATCATATTCACATGTATCCTCAACCAGGAGAAGATGAGGCGTCACGTGAGTGGAAAAGGCTTACATGTTGTCTGTGTTTCTTTATTGTAGGTGTGTTAGGATAATGCCTCCGTACATGCAGAGCGCTAACAAGCTCCCCGAGGGGGCCTGATGTCCTTATAGGCGAGCGCAGAGATCTACGGGACACGCTTCCGTTTGCAGTGGCGTGCTGTGAATCGCTCCATTTTCAGAGGCCTGATTACTGTGGCGACGTTATTAATGTTACGTGCGTTATTTGGGGTTGAGAATTGATGTTTTGAGTTTTATTTCTTGGACATTTTATCTAGTTAACAGCGGTACACGGAGACCTGGTCCCACTTTGGTTGTGAAAAAGTGAATCAGCTCACTAACAACAGTCTTTTTAATTCTGAAATGGTGGCAGGACGTTTGAGACGCTTCAGGACGGAATCCCTCGTCTTCTCTTTACAGGCCGACAGCAGCACGGAGCGCTTCATTGAGGGCCTCTCACGTGCTGCACCGCCCGCG
Organism: Apeltes quadracus; assembly: GCA_021346845.1. Lineage (NCBI taxonomy): Eukaryota > Metazoa > Chordata > Actinopteri > Perciformes > Gasterosteidae > Apeltes > Apeltes quadracus. Next base: position 1,742,221 of record CM037920.1, read on the forward strand.
ACCCCTCAACATGAGTGCGGGCCGTCACTTTTTCAATTGGCCTCCGCTGTCCACTACCAAAGGGGAGGGGTGGGGGGGGTTCCGGATCGCGATGGATGGCGTACAGCGGACCTACGGGGCTCGGCCGTTGTCAGAGCGGAGCGAGCACTGACGGCGGGCCGCGGAACGACTGACATGATAACGTTTCACCGAGCTGCAATAAATTGAGACGAATGATCAATCGATGACAATTTCCATAATCGTTATACCTTCTGTAATTCATCAAGGTAATGATACCCGCGTCCCTAACGTCACATTTATTCCATTTTGTGCACAGCGGCGGGCCCCCCCCCCCATTCCCTCCCCCACTTCACTCCCTCTCCAAAACAAAAAAAGAAAAATTGATTAAACACCAACTGCTTTTCGCTCCCGCTTGTGAGCGGAAGAGCAATGTGTTATTTGACCAAAAATAACAATGAAGGGGATGGGAAATGCAATCTAATTCCTCTCATTCACTCCCCCCCTCTCTCTACCCCCCCCCCCCCTCCCACCACCCCCTGCCCCCCGTGACAGGAAACAGGAGGCCATTAGAGTTCAGAGTGGCGTCGTTTGCAAACCGGAGGGAGAGGGAAGATCTCTGCCTCTGAGGTTCATCAGTTCCACATTTCTCGTCTCCGGCTTCTTTCCTTTCGCTCATTAATGGCACAGTGTCCCTTTGACAATTATTCGTAATTATTCGCCAAACACAGCTGGTCATTCGAGATGAATTTCCCCGCGTTGCACATCGGCGCCGACATGCAGAACAACAACTCCCATCCCAGAGGTTACGTCATGTTTTTTTTCCCGAAATGATGTCCAACATCATCTCCGACGACTTGCTGTTGGACGTGCAGGTGAGTGAGGGATGGCTTCCCGAGACAGGAAGAGTCGGCGCGTCAATAACAAACTCGTCATCAAGACTGACACAGCAAAGTAATTAAATGGGTGAAGATTCATCTGGTTGCATTTATACTCCAAGTCTGCGGGCATCCTCAAAATGCCTGACTTAATCTGAAATGGTTTCAGCTGGTTTCAGGAGCTGTGCGGCCTTTAAGTAGCAGGGCGGTCTCTATGAGATGACCTCGGTTTTCATAGCAACGCGTCGCCTCTAACGGGGGCCGATGAGTCAGTGAGGTCGCCTGGAATCATGGACTCAGATCATCACAGCATAAATGCATTCAACATGTTCCCCAACGTTGTATTTAGCAAGTAAACTCATTTACTGCTTCTAAATGAAATATAAAGCCTGAAGTACTGTCATCCTCATTTGACTGACTGACAACCGGCTACCGTTTGATTCAACACAATAGAGCAGATCCATCACTCACTGATGTCTATTCTTATCTGACATGTTTCTTAAAAATGATTTACAGAGATTCCTTTAATTAGGAAGGACCAATGTCTGTGTTTGTGTGATACGCTGTGTATTCATCAGGAATGTGCAGATCACTCAGACCACCGATGTCTTTTGAAAAAAAAAGCAACTCCATAACAAAAGTAGAGCATTGAAAGAATGACTGACTGGCTGCCTCTTCAGTCAGACTGTTGCGTTTCCCTTTCATTCTTGGTCCCTGGCAGACTCGTACCTTGACCGATCACTCGTTCTCTCTGCAGTTGAAGCTCCGCTGCTGCTTCCAGCCGTCTCCTGGAAACCGGAGAGTAAATATAACCGCCCTCGCTATCAACATCTCCCGTGTCACATCGATTTCCGCTGCAGATGTGTAAATTCCTTACATAGCCGAACAATTCCAGCATGTCACGGAGGTGTTCAATTATTCCAAACCCCTCTATAAGACCCTTTTTATTTGTATTTTTTTTCCCTACATGGTGTCTCGAGGGATGCAGGCGTGAGCGGGCGAAAGGCTGAAGCCTCCTCACACACACACACACAGACAGACACTTGATTGACATGGTATTGATTTATCTCTCCAAACCCCACGACAAACTGCCAGTACAACCGTCTCAGGGATGGCAAGCCCGATTCGGTAGTGGTGGACACGGTCCCAGAGTGGACAGCGCGGGAACCGACACGGATCAACCGTCCCATTAGATATCGAGATGCGTCGTGATCCTTAGGTTTACTAGCGAGAAAAAATAATTATCTCAACATCTTTGCAAGATGAGAAGAACTTTGGCGGCGGCTTGGTTGAGCACTACAGAGGGCACGAGCAGCGGGGAGTGGATATAATTGGTCTGAAATTGGTCTCCCGTGGCATTGATACTCTGTTCAATCTGAAGCTCTGCAGCGATTGGACGATCAGCGCTCTCATTCCTCCTCCTGAAAAGAGCCTCATCTATTAGGTCGCCTACCACCCAATCTTTGATAGAAAGGCATAATTCTTGCCCTCGGCGATAGCAGGATGTTTTTGTCAGGAATACCTCAGGTATACCGAGGCTTCCTAACACTTTCTTTAACTTTTTGCGTGTGTAACTTTGTGCGAGCACCCTGTCAATGTGGAGGTCTGTGTTTTTGATCAGCAGTTTGTGTTACACTGGATGAAGCACGGCTAATGTTCTTATACGAGGCAGAAAATCTAACTTGTTCATTTTCTGACCTGAACCAGCGGTTGAATAGAGTAATCAATTCGTCCCGTCTCTTTTTTGGATCAATATTTGCATGTGGGGGAGCATAAAGAAAGAAGCTCGCAGGGGTTCCGCCGGTGCCTCCAAAGATACAGAGAGTGGAGATGAGACGTCTAAATAAAGGTCTTGATTTCTTTGTTTTTTGTATTAAAGTCACAGCGTTGGCTTGGCCAACAAATGTGACTGTTAAGTCCTGAGATAAGCTCCTGAACAGCTTTTCAGTATCTTGGCGTTCAGGAACACTGGAATGATTCTGACAGAAGTGTTTCCAATGCAATTAAAACATGACCAAAATCCAAGGCCACAAGCTATTTCCAGTCATTGTAGTGAGGTTAAATGCAGCCTGAGTGACACATGCTGCAGTCGTCGAGTTAAATAGTGCATTATAATCTGGCTTTTAAAGATGAATAAACCCTCCCTATGGAAATTGCCGCATTACAACGATAAACCCATAGTGATTGAATTATTCCGGGATTATCTTATGTTCATGTAGTACATGAGGTTACTCAAAAGATTAAACAATTTAGATTCTTTTCTTTGGTGCATCTTGCAGCAGTATGCTGCTGAATGACGTAATAACCAGCTGGCGGACAGCAATTCTTATGCTGCAGTGTTATTGCAATTATGGATACTTGATCAAACTTTGTGACTGGCTGAATAAATATCTGGTAACCAGAGACTTCTCTTTGTTTTGGGTTTCTTTTGATGCAGTTTTAATTCACACCTGCAGGCCAATCAGGAGCATATGACATGATGTGAAATATGAGCTGTTTTTCAAAGGCATAATTACTGGTAAATACTCTGGCTAAAGCCCACTAAACCTGTCTCTGCAGTCAACCTGCCCCAGAATAAAGCAATGCATATTTGCAGCTGTGCAGTCTTTGGTCAGAGAATTGTGTAGATGAGACAATAATACTGATGACACGTTTCATCTATTCCTTCGTCTACAGAATTTGTCGTTTTGAGTGTGATAATTAGTCAGTTGTGGGATTTTCCCTTGTCTATCTTTATTAACCTTCATCTTTTAAATACGGGGCCCCAACGATCCTGCAGCTACACCTGTTTGGTGATTGTTGAGGATAAGGACGCAAATAATATGGACTAAAATGTTATAAAAATAATCCCAATAAGATTTTTTTCAAAATATTTAAAGAAATCCCCAACTGTAGTAAATGATAAATATATTAGGGCAATGATTCTTAAAGTGTGGTAAAATTTTAAAATGGCTGACAATATTAAATATACTTCTGCTTAAAACCTCTGCCTTGTTTTTGATGAATACTTAGGCCTACTATGCTACTGTGTAGTGTTGGTCATTATGGTGGTGCTTGGAGAGTATTTTGACTGAAGTATTTTCTGAGGTGGTACGTGGTGTAAAAAGTTTGAGAACCACTGTATGAGGAAGTTAAAAGGGCAAGTTACTGACATTTCAGTCATAAGATGCCAATTCATACAGTGGCGTGCTGTGAGTTTCTGGAATCGTGCGTTTCCATATTTTACACAAGAGGTCACAAACAAAAACTTTGACACCCTCAAACTCCAGGGGCGTGAACTTCAGACTGACATGCCGCTGAGCGACCGTCATCCATGTTCAAACAAGAGCAAGCGCATTATATTTATGCTCCTTTTAAAACTCTATTCATGTCCTGTGTGGAGGAGGAGGAGGCAGTAAAACCAGCCCTATCAAAAAAGGGCTAATAACTGTGCTCGTGAGCGGGTCGCTGTACCTGCTGACAGCACGCGTGATGAATTCATGGCGGCGGTCGAGGCTGAGTGGCATTCAGGGCGCGGGCTCATTTGTCAGGAGGCCTGCTGCGATACGGCGGGTCGCACAATGACAGAGCACGATGTCGCTGTTTGTTTGGGGGGGGTTTGCAGAGGGAAGAACAGGCCGGGAGTCTTTTGGACCGGCGTGGACGCCGCGCTCATCGAGCCACCTCCTCAAAGCGCCGGCAGTCCGGCTTCGTCAACATCTATTTTCAGCCACACTCGTCGCAGCCTCCAATCGATAATTCATTTGAGTCATTTGCTTTTCTCGAGTGCGTCTTTTGTGTTTTACCAGGGAAGAAAATGTTCCTGGTCTCCGGCTGCTGTTGGCTAACTCCTCATTTTCCATACAGCCATGTTGACAAAGGAGGAACAGGTGAATCCAATCAACCTCCTTCTCTTGGGCAAATACATTTAGGTGTCTGGAGTCCACTGACTGAGAAAACAGGCAGGCTTCATTTGGTGGCCTTCCTGGATCAGAAAAAGCTAAATGTGTTTGGCTCATTCACATAATCATTGAAGTATCTCGATCGTGGCCCCCGAGCCCTGAACGGTCGGGGACTCCACTGACGAGATCTGGTACGTCTTGCTTGTGTTTCATTTATCCTGTACTTGCATTTCTTTAATTTCATCAACGCTTAATGTTAATGATTCTGTATGAATGTGATTTAAAAACCTGAAAAACTGTCCTCTTTGTTTACCTTTTGTTAGTGACGCCATGGTAAATAGTAAATACATTATCCTTACACAAAGAAGGGCAATACTGCCATTGGAGTGTACTTATTTCTACTTGTACTTGTAACAGAGTACTTTTACATAGCGAGTTATTTGTTACCATGTGCTCAGATCATTTGATCTCAAAGGGCTGATATTGTGATAATAAACCTCACCTGGGTGATTATGACAGCTGGAGGATTGAAGCTCACATAAATGTGTGCATTCAGCTCTTCACTCTCCTCCTCAAGAAATACAAGCAAAAAAAATATACTTTCTCGCGCCTCTTTTTTTTTATTTCCAACACCCTTCCCTCCTCCCCCCGCCTATTTAGTTGCTTGGCAACCAGAAGTGCATAGTGCAAACTACATAATGCCCCTTGTATACCTAATGAGCTGTTTCTATTACGAGCGGTGCTCATGCATGCGCCTCGCATTTGAGCGAGAGAAAGATGGCCTCCTGTTGGATCGCAGCTGTAACCTGAACTGTGTGTTTAATGTTTTACAGCTGGAGTATTTTTCCCCCGCGGATGGTCGGCTTGTTTCCGCTCCACCGGGGCGCGTCGGCGGGCAGCAGCTACGAGGAGAGCAGCTACTTAAGTCAACGTCAAGCGCCGCGTCACGAACCACAAGGCCCAGGTCCAGAGTGTCATGGCGTCAGCTCAGGGAGACGGAGGAGGGCGCGACCTGCTCATCCTGCCTCCGATGAAGGCTGTGAAATGTGAAGGGGACTCGATGAGCTGACCTCCAATAAATACATTTAAAGGAAAACGTTCATCTTTCGGTCGTATGAAGAATATGTCAATATTAGTATGTAGGGACCACAGAAGAAGCGCTGTTCTTGTAGATGTTATTTGGTGTATTGGTCACGTATGACACTTTTACATAACGTCCAGCGCATTATTATGGATCGATATATTATGGATCGACATAATAATGGAAAGAAATGTTAGAGAATAAAGGTTTGTTTTGGAGAAACAGACTACGGTTCATTCAAGGAAACACCAATCCAATTGGCTCGGCTTCATTTATTCCCTCTTTGGTAAAATACGCTGAATAGTTTTGAAGGCATCAAAGAGCGCTTCAGCACGGGGGCCTTTCTAATTACTGTACATTCCCATTGAGCAGCAGAGGGGTCAAATGTTCGGGGACACACTTGCAACCCAGGAAGTTGAAGCCATTAAAAAGCGATTAAAAGACTCAACAAAGGGGTTCATCTCATCTCGCTAGTGAATATGATATCATCGTTTCATTGATAAGAAATATCCGCAGGCTCTTTCATAGCCATGGCTTGTTAGTCCTTGTAACTCAAAAGAAGACGGAACAGACAAATCCATGCAACTAACCCACCCTCACACGAGCAGCGAGGAGTTGTGCGGCTGGCAGGTCGCCGTGTCCTCACCAGGGAATTAGAGAGCGAAGTGAATGTGACGTGAATGTAAAGGGAACCCGTCTCCATCGTTAGGCCTTTCTTTCCTCGTTTCAGGTGTATAGATTAGATATAGAATAACTGGAATATAAATCCTTGACATCCGCGAAGTGATAGAGGAGATCTTATCAAAAGAGGCTTAAACATGTTCATTAGATCAAGATGAAGACAAGAATGAGAAGAGCAACGGGCCACGGTGAGACACCTCTGCTTCAGACGACGTGAGGTTCCACGCAAACAGAGCAGCCTCCGTGATTCGCTTCATCGATGAGGAAACACTCAAGACTTCCGTGTAGTTTTCAATCGACACCCTGACATTTTCTAAGAGCCCGTTTGTCAGCCCGTCGAGCACCTGGTTGCTTGTTTTTCTCCCACCTGCAACAGCGTTGTTAAAATGAAAAAACACGACGCCATGACAACGCGGGCGCGTTAATGTTAATAAAAGGACGCGGTGGCTTCGTTAACGCGGCAGCTGTGTCCCCCCCCCCCCGGGAGGATTCGGATGGTTCAGCTATCCGATCCATTTCGCCAATTATCAATCAAGCGAGATGATTCCCTGCTGCCGTACAGGTGAGGGGTTGTGCTGAGGTTATTAAATCATTGAGATGAGTGCGATGAGGGGGGGTGGGGGGTCAATTACGGAGACTCTCAGAATCTACGGAAGTGGAATCAATATGCTGCTGGTTTTGACAGTGAACTTGAAACCAAGCTGCATGTTTATTTTTGAATACACGAATATCGACCCTTTTTTGAGCTGCACTTAATGCATGAAAGGGAGGCTGTATTCCAGAAGCATTCAAATGTGTGAGGCAACGCCTAATGTAGCCGTAGCTCACATGCTCCCCCTTTAATCGAGTTAGCACAGACATATCCGCCTTGTGGCATGTTCGCTTTATCCTGGTAAACTTACTGGCGAGCTTGTTGTTGCATATATATTATTATACAAATATATATATGTAAAAAGACAAAAGGAGAATCTTTTTTGTGTGTCCTGCAGCCCACTCAGACCCTCTGGCTGCAAATGCAAAGACTCTGCGTGTGATAATATGGTGATTATGTATTCTGCAAGCCAGCCACGCTGCAGAGGAGTGGAGGGGAGCATTAAGGGGCCTGGCGACCGCGGGACCCCCTGCTGAGATGAGAGGGGAGGTAAGAGCCAAGCAGAGGGGAGCGTGGGGAAGGCCGACCAATCAGCTGCACGCCGGGATCGGGAGCGGGAGGTAGGGGGGGCTCTGTTGCTCCCTCTTTCTCACCGTCTTATTTACTCCTCCGTTCCCTCTCTGCAGCTCTCTCACCCCGATTCTCCACTGCTGTATGCCTCGTGAGTCATGTGATCAGTCAAAGTCTTACTACACCCCTCCAAGCACCCTCCTCTACGGAACACTCCCCACCCCCCTGGTTTTTCTATTCAGCGGCCGCACAGTCCACTCCCCTCGGTGGGATTATTATTCCGTCTGTGGTCACTAAGGAGATGCACATACCATCCATCACAATGTACAAATTCTCAGCGCGCGGACTCGGTCGGGTCCTAATTAAAAAGCCTTTCCACTCGTTTTCTTGAGAGATAATTAGACTTTCATCTCTCCAGGATGCCACATCCATAGATCCATTCTCTTCTTCCTGGAAGCTTTAGGAGACCGAATAAATTCAGGGGTCTTTAACCACCCTCCTCCGGGGCACCAGTCAATAATTAAAGAAAATAAAGAAAAAAGAGAGACTGATATCTTCAATTCCTGGAAAAAGAAACTTTCGAATAAAGCTGCAGGTTATGCTGCGCAGTGATGAGGCTTCGACATTGATTTTTCTTTTTTAGAAACAGCACTGGTTCGTTGGGCCACTTACGGCGGATCCACTGCACCGCCTGGCTGTCACTCCGACGCGGAGGCCGAGGAGCTTTGGGCCTGATACCAGACAGCTGGACGGGTTGAATTATTGAAGAGCACGGACCGGCTCTGAAACGCGGGCCATGTCCTCCCAGCTGCCGCGTGCGCTCAAGCTGACACTTCGGCAGTCGTCAGACGTGTGCAGTTAACAGGGTCCATCTGTTATTGAGGCGTAATGAACACAGTCAGAGCCGCGGAGGAATGAATCACTGCCGCTTTATTAATGCGCCACAATAGCAGTGATTGTGCCATCCGTACAGTAGCCCTGGTATGATATCTCTGATTATAATGATGATTGGAATGCAAATGATGGCAGAGGAAAAGATGATGATGATGATGATGATGATGATGATGATGATGGTGATGATGATAATGAATGCGATGCCGGTGTCTGCCATAATGATGACGGTGCACAAAAACACGCGCTGATTCAGAAAAAGTGAGAAACAATAATCAACCCGGTGACAACGTTTGCCTTCATGCCCATTATGCATGCATGAAAACCAAAACCATTTGCATATCTGCACCGGACGGGAGGACCTGCAGCACGGGGAGGAAAACAACAAGACATCGAAGTCGCTGCTGCTATAATTGTCGACGTTTTCCGATAAACACCTGACAAATTGAAAAGTCATCATTCTAATGTAGAACAGGCCAATGATGAAAAAGCATGCAGAGTGCAACCCCCAAAATCAATAACCAGCCTGCCTTTCATTACATAAGTGAAATTTGTATTCATCTCAGTAGATATATATTTATCCCACTTATACCCTTGGCTCAGGAGGAAATTCATTTAGCAATGATTACCTGACTCAGGTAAACCCAATTTCCATTCACTTGTTACCCCGAGCCGGTGACAAGGGCGCAGCCAGGGTGACTTTTCAGCACTTTTGGGTTGCAGGCATCAGCACTTGATGTCATTGACTGGGTGGCTTTGAGGAACGTGTGTTTGCATGTGTGTGTGTGGGGGGGAGGGGTGGGGGGGGGAGGAGGGGGCATCCATTTGCCACAAGACAGTCAGAGAAGGTGCGCCGCAACGGCACAAATGCGAGGAAGTGCACGCCGGCGGTCGGGGGCCGTTGCTTAGTGTGACGGCTGTCAGCGAGGGAGGCCGCGTGGGCGTTCAGCAGCCTCGCCCCCCCCTTATCCTCTCCCACCCCCCGAGAGCTGCGTTCAGATAAAAATACTCCAGCACTCAAAGATGCCGACGGGGTTGTGGTGTATTTACGATACTGTTGGAGGTGGAACTGGGAAAGCGTCTTGAAAGGTGGTACGAGGTTTGATTTAAGGGAGCACGTTGCTGCGGCAGACTCTTCTGCTAACGGGAAACCTTTCAGCCCAGAAGTAGACGCCGTTGCTTTAGAACATTTCAACGGTCTCCTTCCTCCTTTGTGCTGCTCCAAAACCGGTTTGATCAAACCAGTAAAAAAAAGGTTAAAAACACTGCGGTTCTCATGTGCGTTTCGAATGAAAGAAGTACATGAATGCATGAGGCGATACTGCAGAGATGTTTTTTAATGCATCTTTGCAAACTCTCTGGTAAATGAATGTTAGATTTGATCCGTCCTTCAACGCCTAGTTTACATCAACGTGCTGGATAATTTTGACTTTTTTTCTGTCGATGAACATGAGCTCATCTGAGATCGAGATCAATACTCACTTCATCAAGCCGCCGTTTCTCCCCGAAAAAACACCGGGCTTTTGAATGACTGATTAACAAGAAACATCATCTTTGGTAAAAACAGGTTTTACTTGTCCCTTTTGCGTGATTCTGTACTGTGATTCTTAATTGTCTGCTGAGATTACATTTCACACCACTTATCTATTCAGGATAACTTAATGGCACAGGTTGCTGCTGTGTGACGCTCTATCAATGACCTTCAGCAGCATGCAGGGTTAAGAATTCAACAGACTTAATTCGAAATGTAATGAACAGTGGCCAATGACCTCTTTGGATATTTATTCATACATTGGATATGAATATGTGTGTTTTTGTTTCCCTAAATCAATAGAAACCCAAACTAAAGACCAAACCTCAGAAGACCGGGGCTGCCGGGCTTCGCGCCAACTGCGAGAAAATGGACGCTGTTCTAATCTCATTTTATCCAAACCAGTTATCAAGCCTGCAAACGGAACAGAAATGGGCCACGGGGAAAACACATTTGAATACAGATTCTGGGGTGTTTTATTTGAACCGATCAGTGGTTTTATGCTGGGGAATAGTGTGCAAACTCTTGTACAAGTGAAAAAGGCTTAATGAAGTTTATTTAACTCCTCGGGCCTATCCAGATAAAAAAAAGAAACGTTACCAGCTGCACGCCACGAGGCTACATTTGGAATTTCACAGATCATAAGGTTTGCACGCAGTTTCATCTACGCAGCCATTCAATTTGTTTCCCTCCATTAAAGACCGCGCGGATAATTGCAGCTGACGCCGTCAGCGGCCGTTCTGTCCGTCGTGTCATCTGCGTACGAGGAGCCGGTAGAACCCGAGCTCATGTGATTGGCATCTAAATGAATGGTTGCTCAGCCCTGCTGCACCCCAAATGAAAGGTGTTGCACTCTAGCGGCGCTCCTGCACAGCGTCGCCTTCCCGTACAATCACAAGGGATCTAGAGCCCGATGGCTCACTAACGTGCAAACTAGTTCTCATTAGCCCAGATAGCAGGTAGGAGTAGCGCGCCGCCACGTGCTTGATCTCCATCAATTTACTTTACCACACACACACACACACACACACACAAGCACACACATTTGGTTTCGATTTGAGGAAACTCTTCGACCTCAATATTTTAAAGGGGTTTACTAAAAGCGGAGATGATGTTTATCTCCCCGGCGAACTACTTTGGGCCATGCAACTGGTTCTCCTGGTTCTTAGTCTCCGTCTAATTAGCATCTGACAAGAAGAACAACATCTTTGTTGCTCTGCGGGTGGGCGGAGGGATGGCGGAGGGGGGATAGCAGAGGGTCAAACAGAGCCAAGCGGCACAACAGAAATACATTCCAGCTTCGCCGCAAAATTCATGCAATAAAAAACAACGAACCCCCCCACCCCCCTCGGTAAGAAACGCCACAGGGAACACGACTGTCTCCTTGTCAGACATCGATGTAACCAGCAAGGATTCGTTTTGAACAACAAGATATTTTGGGGTGTGAAACAGTGTGAGCCGCATTAGCTCCTCATTCCTGTGCTGCTTTGGGGGAGGCGGGGGGAGGGGTGGGGGGGGCCGCGGGAGGGGGCGTGAGGTTCAAAGCTCTTCCACGGCAGAATGCCGCCTGCTTTCAAAGACCCCCTGCTGCTGGTGTCAGAGCATCAGTTCTCTCTGTTCTCCATAAATTAAAGATATCCCAAATGTCTTGGGATAAATGGAAGCTTCAATCCTCCACAGTTATTAATTGGGACTCACACACCAAGTGGTTTTGTAACGGCTTCGGGAAAGAGAAAGGTGTTACCTTCCCTCGATCCACACGTGTGCAATGAGGTTAGGAGCCAGTTCTTAAAGCAATTACATCAAAAGTCTCCGTCAGTTGTTGTTCTGCATCACTTTATGATCTTTAATCCAGGAAACCGGAGGAGAGACTTTTCACTAACATGCCACCAATATCTGTGATAACAAAAAGTCTTTGTTTAATAGAATATTGATGTAAATGCTTTCCCCCGGGAATATACATTACTGCATATTCCCAGCACAGAAAGCCCATAGCGGTGAGAGGATTGATTACATTTTCCTGTCTCCTCATGCCCTAATTAAAGATCTAAGGGATGGCCCCCCAGGGGGGGACTAACTCGACTGTTTCATCCGCATGCCACACCATCCTAATTCCTAATATCTCTTACCTTTTAAACGTAATCCCATTTGTACTACAGAGCCTGATTTTAAATGACACTGATGGTGTTTTCTATGCGGGCAGTATTATTGGGCGAGGACTGGCTCTGCGTTACTTTGTTGGGCTCCGCCCATCGTGACATTGTGCATGATTTCATCAAACGGGAAAGGATGGAGCCCGACACCGCAGGATACGCTCACGCAGGCACCTGGAACCGTCAAACAAATGGAGTGATGTCGGCTCCTCGCTCGTCGCACAGCAGAGGATAAAACAGACGGCGGCGCATGAACATGAACGACAGGTGCCAATCAGAGAGCCGTCGCTGACCACTTTGATGACGGCGGAACGCAGACCTTACGTGCGTCGTATGCTTCCTTGTTAGCTGGAGCGAAGCGCGCCATCACGGCGCCTCCGACTGAATCCAAATCAATAAAATCTCTCTCTCCGGGCTGAAAGAGAACGATGATCAAAAAAACGAGGCCTCGCAGCACTTCACAGGACCTTTTATTTAGCTCGGCACCAAATTGGCCTTAAATTAAGTTTGGAAATCAGCATGGCTAAAAAGAAAAGAAAGAAAAGTCTTTACTGAGCAAATGAGTGAACATTGTCTCCTGGTGTCTGAAGTCAGCTGGGAGAGAAGAGGTGTCCGATCCTGATTGGAGGCTCGACCGCCAACACAACTGGCAATTTGTCTCAATCGTCCAAATAATCCCTGCTGCATTCACTTTAATCAACTACAATTGAAGTGATTGTGCTTGAGGAAGCTTTGGTAACGGGGCTCAGACCTCAGAAGTTACTTGTGAATTATCTTATTTCACTTTTTTCAAATGACTTTGGGTGGTTGCAGCCATTATTTGATCTGTGATGATCAGGGAGATGTTCCTTAACGCATTCAACAATTCACAGCAAAGGGACATTTTTCCTTCTCTTTTCGTCCAAGAAGTCGGTCGTGGGCAAACAAACACCTATTGATTTTGTCATTCACAGCTCTGATGATCCACCACTTGTTGAAGACGAACGATCCAATCAGGATTTCATTTAAAGAGACTTGACAGAGGACCATGGCGTTACGCCAGCTTGTCTCGGGGAGCATCTTCACGTAAACAGAAAAGTCTACCTCGGTCAATAACATGTACACAGACAACAGGACTTAAGGACAGAATGACCCTCCTAGAGACCAGACGTAACGCGACACAAAACACGCAATCGCAGAGCAATAAATAATGTGCACATAAGTGATTTTCCCTTTAGAACAAACATTTATATTTGATGTTAATCCGTGGACTTTGGGCAGAGAAAGCTGTTTGCAGGCTTTGTGTTTAGTTACGTTAGCCGGCAGCTCGCCGCAGGTTTCTGTTTTACGGTCAGACTTTTCCATGAGTTACGATTGTTCTCTTTTTTGAATAAAACAATGGGGAAAAATAATACATCCTCACATTTAACACGAGTGGGTTCAGACTTGTTTCCACTGCTTGGTACTCATTGAAAGGGTTTAGACCCATGGACACGCATGCTACAACTGCACCTGCCATGACACTGCTTTCCTTCCCAAGAGGGAGATCTGGCTACACGTCCATCGCGCGTGTGTCTCAGGACCCGGTCCTTCACGATGGGTCAGGAATTCACTCCGTCTTTAAAGGGCCCATATTATGGAAAAATCACTTTTTCTGGGATTTGGGGTTTTATTGTGTGTCTCTGCTGCTTCCACACGCATACAAACTTGGAAGAAAAACCTTCCATGCTGTTTTGAGTGAGATACAGGTTTCTTCCTTCAGCCTCTGGGTGAGCTGTTCAAAATCGCCAAGGCTTTCTACGTCACAAACCGAAATATTTTAATATCCCCCCCCTCAGAGTATACGTACAGTGTCTCAACCCACCAGCTACAGCAGTAACCTGTTAGCTATAGATAGCTAGACTAGCCTAACGTTAGCTTTTACGGGCTAAACACTGACTAATATTTAAGTTTCAAAGATTCTACAAGCTGTGGGCGTGGCCAAATGAGCTGCAGCTCATGAATATGTAATGAGCAGCAGAAAACAGCGCAGAGGGGAGTAGAGGGAGGTAACAATCGTTTCTTACAAGCTATTTCCAGCAAACAAGTTCAGAAACATTTTTTCTGGAAGTCAAAGACATATTTTAACTTGTTGAAAAAAAATAAGTCAAAATATGGGCACTTTAACGTCTCATCTCGACTCGTCTCCTCCACAGAACTCCGGCTGACACTCACATTCCTCTATTGCAGAATTGATGGTCAAAGTTGTCAGGAGTTTTTTGACAAATTGCCTAATATATCCAGCAAGTCAAAAACGCAGCTCTTGTCACAGTCGGCATCAGCCGGAACGGCAGCAAAGGGATCATGTTTTAATGTTCTGACACTCAGCCATGATGTGTTTGAATCCCCATCATTGAGGAGAGAATGCCTGTGTCTTCAGGTGCGGAGGCCTTTCACACGTAGATCGACTTTGCTGAACCGTGTGATTACTACAGCTCAATCTAAATGACAGTAAAATTAGTAAATATAGCGTAATTATGAGTTTCAGTTTGCTTTTTCTTTATAATATTGGCCCCATTTATCTGAAAGGTCTCACAGCATTAACATACGCATGTAGACTTATAGCATCAGTAATTAACACAAAGCATAAATAACCTGTTAGTTCAAAATATTATTCAATACAGATTCCCACACAGTGAATGCATGCGTTGACCTTTGGAAGGTAAGAATTAGATCTTAGGCTTTGCACTAAAAATGAAATCATTGTTTTCAATAATTAGCACATTTTCCAGTATAACGGCCTCTAAAAGGGTTCTTTACAAACCCACTGACGCTCATTACTTCAGCAGCTAAATAAAGTGCCGACTGTGTCGGACAACGTGATTTAACAGATTCACTACGGAAAACTCTCTGGCCTTTAACACAATTTCTCAATAGAGAAAGAAGGTTATGTAACCCGAGAGGTAGAAACTTTAAAGTCTGTAAATAAGGAATATACAACTTGTTTTTTTTAACTGGTGTTTTGTTTCTTAAAGGAACAATGTGTAGAACATATTAAACATATCATATTTTTACTGAGAAGAAAATATTGTGTACATCCCATTTTGTTTTTTACAGCAGTTCTCCCACACAAGAAGTTGTCTTTGGTTGCAGCGTGTAAGCTTACCTCTAGAGGCCGCCAAATCCTACAAACTGCACCTGAATCGCTGACTGTGTACAGTTTGGCGTAGACCAACGAAGACGAATAACAACGAAGACAGGTTATTTTCACAGTTTGTTCCTGAGGACAGATTATGCATCCATCGACTTGCTGTACTTTCTATGGTTAATAAAAATAACGAACGATAAGTCTCAGTGTTGTGAAAGTTTGAAAGTGAAAACAAAGTGCGGTAAAACAAAAAATCAAACAACAGAAAGGAAGCCAAACCTTTCATTTATCTGTTTGTGCAGCTCTAGAAAGATATTTAAAAATTGGATGTACTTTTCCAATTATTTGATAACAATCCCTTGTCAAAAAGCCTTTTGACAATTCTTTAAATCCTTTAGGAATCAAATGGGAATTTATCTTATTTTGGAACCAATCCTCTAAGATTCATCTTTGGGCCAAATTTCCTCTGCTCCAAATTTGCTTTGGCACTCCAAGGGTTCAAGAGTAATTTTGAGATAACTTCCCATATTAATAAAAGACATGATGACATAAGACCTAAGAAGCAATTATTTACTCGTTAAATGGGTTAGCAGGTTGGCCTAAAGCTGCGAAGGCTAATTAAAAAAGGTGGCTGGCTGCATCCCTAGCGAGGCTCCATTCCCTCTGCGAGCCGGTGGCTGAGGACTTCCACGTGTTACTTCTTCAGGACAATTGAAACACCGACGCAAAGTCAGACGAAGGTCCTTGACCTCCCAAACTCGTCATGAAGTAATAACGTCTTAAGTTTCCTGAACACGAAGGGATTACACAACAGAGAGGCTGCTGTGAGACCAACATGTTGGGAAAGCGATGCTCGGGACGGTCTATGAGGTTCACCGTGGACTACAAACGGCCAGTCACTAATTCAAACAACGTTTAAGGGTCCACCTCGGGCTGTTGGACCGAAGGAATGAAGAGATTTAGGTAAAAAGTTCGGCATGGATTTCCAGAGAGAAAAAGGTCTCGACGCGGCTCTGCGACTACAATGGCGGCGCGGGAGCCGTGATTGAGAGCAAACGACACGTCAGAAATCATTTAATACCCCCCATCAATCACAGTGGCAGAGAAACTGCAGTGGGCCCACAACACACAACGCTCCTCGGCAACAGTCAAAAGGAGGAGAAAAAAAACAAACAAAAAAAACAGACAAAATCAGTTAATCAGTCCCTCCATCAAACAATCTGAATCCAACCCCAGCCGGCTGAGGTCACACTCCTCCCCAGACTGTGCTTCTTATCAGGACTTCTCAGGCAGCAGGGAATTCACCACCAAAAAAAAGAGAGAAAAGACAGACGCGCTGCTGCCAATTCCGCAGAAAGGGCCTCTTCATGCTCTCTTATGCGTGAAGAGGATTGTAAATCTCTGGAGTAATACCTGTGGTTTTGGGAATGAATTTACCCAGACGTTTCCTCCTCTAAAGACGTCTCAAACCCCTCCAAGAGAGATCTCCACGCTGTTTAGGGATCAGCTTTTCTCAGCCAGTGTTCTGGAAGAATCCGGCACTGTACTCTCAGGACTGGAGCCCCACATCCATTTTCTTTATTTATTATTTTTTTTTTTTATTGAACGCTGTTACGTTGGCCTTATTCCAACGCCTCTGACACACCAGCAGGCCGTCACCTCGGCCGCTTGGAAACCTGATTGAAGGAGTCTGTGAACTGAATGGCAAAAAACGCCAATCAGTGCAAACAGAGACAGAAGGGCAGAACAGCTCTTTGTGGTTAATGCTTCAGCCCCGTCCCCTGGATCAGAGGCACACGCGCATTGTGATCGACTTAGCTGGATCGCTAAAGCTACTGACGAGCACCGTTCAGCGTAAACGGCGCCTTCCCCTGCCGGCAGAGTGACTTCATCCGCCGCCCGGTGTGTCACCTTAATCCTGCACCGAGGCGTTTCAATATATAGGTTTTGACAACAAGCGGAGCAGTGAGTAGCGTTTCGATAAACGGAGAGACGTACTTAATAGAATTAGAACTAAGGAGTCTTGTCCCGGGTGTTACAACAGACCGTTAATTCATTCATTCATTCGTTCAAATCAATCCCCAAGTCTTTGTCTGTGGAGGCCAACTTCATTTAAATTGATTTCTGAGGAGAATACTCTCCCTTAAGTGAAAAAAAGGATAATACTTCATTTATTGGCGCCAGTCCTTGTGTATAGAACCAACAAGCTACAACTAATTGCACAATATATTATTAAACGACCATCCCAAACAAGGAAATGTCCATTGTGTGCAGCAAGGTAAACAGTGACTGAAAGCATTCAGTGCATATGAATTTAATATTTTTAGGCTAATTATTTACGTTTTGTTAGAAAAGGTATAGCAGCAGGTTCTAAATTGATATACCCACAAACAGGGTTGTAAAATCCCATGGTGATATGGAGTGTACTCTCACTGGGCGGCGTCTCCCTGCTCGTTAGGAGTGCGTGCGTGGATTCATCTGTAATCCGCCATGTCTGACAGTCTGTTCAACACGCCGCAACTAAATGAAGAAGCAAACACTGGATGGCCTCAAATCCTTGTTTGCAGAGGACTCAGACGTTCCATCACAAATAACACAGCTGTATCTAAGCTCCTGAAGCCTCCGTAGCCGGCTGGCTGACTATGCAGATTTGCGAACATGATCCCAGGGGCCGACATGGCTGGATGTCTCAGACACGTTGTGTAGTCTGTGCATTGGATTCGGCTCCAATACAGAACCGTTAATGCGTGATTGACATTTTTTATCACGCCGTGCACAGAAAGCGCACAAAAAGCTACTCTGGGTCAACTTTAGGTACAGTGTTGAGGAGAGGGATTTCTCAGACGGCGATGTGCAGCGTAGGCGTCCTTGTGACTCATCCCAAAGCTGCCTGAGAACGCGAGCATAATGAAAGGTGAGCCGTGCTGTGTGAGCAGCGGGGCGCTTTATTTCTTCCAAGAATTATTTCTGAGCGAAAGACCTTTACAGTCCAAAATTACTGAAATGAAAATAATAATAGAAAATTAAATAAAATCAGTAAATCACTGCACACTATCCACAATCATCAGACTAATGGCCCATTCAGGTACCACATTCGGCAAACAGCAAGCGTCACATGGTTTTACATAAAGTCCATTAAGTCCATTGTCAGGCTAATCGCACATTGATATCTGCAGATTTTATTCTAAAATATGAATACAAGCACTAGTACGACAATGTATTGTTTGTGGTTAACCACAATGTTAACAAAGTTTTGTCCTGTGTTTCTCTATTATTGACCATTGCTTTTGGCCCCCTACTACTTTGTTGTTCTACAAAGTGGGTTCAGCGCTGATAGACACACATAAAACATGGTTCTCATTGACAAGTCCTCCAAGAAAAGCACAGTTGCCCCATGAACCTGCGAGAGAATGTGAGTAAAATAAATGAGCAATTAGCTAGTTAATTGGGATTTGTTGGCTATGCTTTAAAAAAAGGTGAATGTATGTAAAATGCCTCCTGTATTTTTTTAAATATTTTACTTTTCAGGGGAGCGTGCTTCGTAAACTGATGTTGTTTGATAGATTTGGGTTATATTTTCTCTGAGGACAGATCTGTTCAGCGGGAACACTTTGTCCAGTGCCAGCTATCAACAGAGGACTTCTTCTTGTTCTTGTGGCTGACAGCTGGTATCGCAGCTTACCTGGTTGGCATTTTACCCCATTTACCTCCTCAGAAAGTCCACTGATCCGTCAGCAGACCCGTCAACGCTGCCATCTGAACTTCTCCGTTATCAACTTTGTTACAAAGAAAGGTCTCTGGACAAACCGCCGTACCATCTGTCTCGGACGCAACGGAAAAGCGTGCAAGAAGAGCTAATTGACTTTGCTGGCATTGGAGATAAAGTATAGAAACCCTTGGGATGGCAGAGAATCTTTGGTTTCCTGTATTCATTTTCTGTGTTCGTAGGATGAATCGAAAAAAAGACGATGGGCTAAATTGTGAAAATACCGCGATGTGATTTCCCACAAATCAACACATTCATAAACAGATTGTTTTCAGAGTCCCCGCCTTCAACTGAGCCACGAAGAATTCAAAGTTTACCTTCAAAACCATTAACACCACTTTGCAGATTCTTATTCTGACATTGTGACCCCAATTTGTTAACAATGGAACTGAATTCATTAATTATTATAGGGACACGTTTGGTCTCTTCCTTTGGCTATAAGACGCATGAAGTTAAAATATTAATGAGACAAACTAGAAAGAACTGCGTTGCTATTAGATTAATTAAGAACAATATTTGCACATGTAGCATTATTAAACTAAGGGTAGGCAACTAGATATAATTACGGTCTGGGCAGGGTTTGGTTAGCTAATCACGTCTACAACCGGTTTCCAAACATAAAATATAATATTTTGACTCAATTAGATGATTGTCCTTTGCTTAGCATTGCTAACAGCAACTAGCTACTGTGCAATGCCGCCAATACTCCTATTAAATATTATGTACAGAACAGCAAGACCAATAAGCTTGATGGACCTGAACATGTTGTATCGTAGTCGATCGCTAGTCAACCACAATCTGCAGTACAGAAACTCCGGCGTCTAATCATTTGTCCACCAGAGAGCAGAGGTGAGGTTTTCCTTTATTTTTTTTCCCCCTAAAATTTTACATGAGCTAAAATATATCATTAAACTCTGAAATTCGTAATAATCCAGGACCACCCACGACATAATTTATTTCCCCTATTGTGTATTACCCCAACAGTCTGTCGGCAGACGTCCATCAGGAAGAAGACATTTCCAGATATTACACAATATACAGCACTGCTGTGGTTTGGATGTCTTTTACGATGCCATCAGTCACATGTACTGACATCGCAAACGCCCTCCCAGACTGTCTTTATGAAATAACCCAAAAGGACACCGGTGACTGATGAAGTTATTACTAAAGACATATTCGTTTTAACAGCTGTTCTTTAATTTCAATCAATAACACGGGTGAAAGTAATAATACTCTCTCATCCATTTTCTCTCTGTCAGACACCCCTGTCAAAATCACACTAGGACTTCCCGTTGTTTAAGGAAAAACCAATGAATAAAATATAAGTGAAAATTGTATTTTTTACATGAATAATGTAAAAGAGGGCACGCTGTTGGCGTCCACGTCTCAAGGTTGGACTATATTGTTACTTCCCTGCACCTGCCCTACGCTTTGTTCTGGTTTGGCAAGAAATGAGAGGATCCAATTCCATTAAGTTTTCCGTTCTGAGGGACACTTTGCCTCCTCCGCCGGGATGTGTTATTCCAGGACCTTGAAAAGAAAATTCCCAACACCAGCGGGAGGTGCGATGTGTCAAGGCGGTGCCATATGGTAGGACTTGGAGACTACGGCGAAACTTTTCGTACCTATATCCTTCACTGTGTCACAATCAGCTGCTTCTTCCCAGGAGGTAAATGAGGGGAGATGAAGAAAGCACTGACACAACATTGATTCGTACGCTCAAACTATTGAAGGATGACACTTAACTAATGACTAAATCTGCTCTCCGGGGAAATGTGTGTTTGGTTTGTGACTAGCAATCAAAATCCAAACCAATGAATCCAAAGGTTTGCATTCATCACGTCTTCCCTCGTTGATGGGCCAATAACATCCACATTGGGCCGCGGGTACGAGGGACCCGTGTCAGGCGGTTCATGCCATTGGTTTTTATGAACCGATCCTTGCGGGGGAAAGAAGCAGCGGCATCATCACACCTTTGCGCGGAACTCACACTCCCCCGTGTACCTCGTGCACGGTGAGAATAAGAACGTCTGTGATCCTTTTCCCGGCTTCTGTATTGATCGTCTGCTCCGTATTCGCAGCACACAGAGAAAAAGAGTAATCAATCACGGTGTTTTTGGGGGGCTCTTTTCTTCAATGCTACATAGATAATAAAAGCTTTCCCATTCTTTTCAGAATTGACATTTCTTATCTTTGATACTTTGGATCCGTCCAAAAACATTGCCCCAGTTGAGTCCCGGTAAAGCTTTTTTTTTTACACTGACACTGTGGGATTAGGGCTCGCGAGGCACATTTCTATCTCATTGACATCCATTATTAGCATCATTATCCTGATTAACCAATAGTAAATTCAGGTGTTCATTTGAAAGCAACTTGAAATTATCCATTTACGAGTTGAGGGGACCGCTGACTGAATGTCCAATTAGTTTTGGTCTCTTGTTCTCATTTTGGGAAGAGGTGTATGCTCTGACTAGACTCTTGATCTTCCGAGGCACCGACCTTTGTGGAACACATCCTTTGGAGGATCAATCCTCTGAATTTAGACACATCTACAGCATTCGGACTCACAGCTTTTCATAATCTGTAAACACAAGATCAGTCGGACACATCGGGGAATTGTCTGATTATTCTGGCTCTACAGTGATGCTGTACTATTTCAGAAAACATAATCAAGCAACAAAGTCTCTTTTGTGATGTAGCTCTGTGTTCCGACTTCCTCCATAGCCCTTTTTATCCCTCAAAAGAATTGTACATTACATACATACTTTGAGTGCTATATTGTGTTTAGCTGAATGTGAAGTGTGTGGACATAAATGTGCACATGACTAGTAATGGTGTGAAATGCGGACAGAGAAACAGCCAGCAACAAGGGCAGCCTATCGGCCTGTAGTCGACTTGCTGACATTTTCCAAGCGCAAAACAGACTGCACGGAGTCAAGACCTCTTGGAAAAGCACAAGTAGTAACATCTGCTGGCGGCAAATGCTTGCGTTAGTTTCCCGGCATCTCGGCAGCAGCGAACGAGTTCCCCGGAGGGTGTCCGTCACGATCCCAAGCTGCCAACAGCACAGTCAGGTGGTTTCATCTAAGGTTCTCTGAGCCCCTTTGGTGTGAAAAGTGAACTCTGCCAGGTGGAAAAGTTCATGCGGCAGACCTGTAGGAATTATTGGATGTTAGTTCAATAAGGGGCCGCCCAGTGAACCATTTCAGTTTAGGTGCTTTGCTCATTAAAATTCTTCACTGGAATCATTTCTCATTTGAGAAAAAAAAAAAACAAACTCACCAGGGGGGGAGTGAACTTCTCAGTAATCTAACAGGAGAGAAAAGCCAATGTCAGTCAAGTTAAGCAAAACGTACGCTAATAAGCGTAAAGGTGATTTTAATTTATGTCAGCGGCTGCTTTCTGACCCCCAGACGTTTTGACTTGAAAGATTTAGTTGATGACAGCAAAAAGAAATGAAAAGCTTGATGTCATGACTTATTAAACATGTGCTATTCTTTCTGCCGGGACATGCCATAAAGACTGCTGTTGAAATTCAAGATGGTGGGTGATTATGCAAATGTGAGGACATTTAGCATGATGGTGGACACGGGCCTTAATGCTGGTGTTTGGAGAATAATGTTTGAACACTGTTTCTGTCTAATTAGCATGGGTGCGTGGATTTTATATTGCATGACATCCAGCCAGACACTTTCAAATAACATTATTTCCCTCACTTGTATTTATCAGACAGAATAATTGACTACCTCCTGTATTTTTAGGGCCTGTGCCTTTTGAGGCCCTTGTGGAAGTTGCATTTGGAATAAAAGGCAATTCCGCGAGTTGAGAACACCAGCGTGTGTCCCGTTTATTTTAACCACAACAAACTGAAAATAATCAAGATAGCGCAGCCCTGTAACCTCACGAGCAAGGGTCTCTACGTCATAAATAACAAAATGTTTAAAGGGACCGCGATCCCGGAACAGTTGCGATTACTTGTACAACAAAACAAGAACAAAGGTGAATTATGCAGTCACATTCACTACACACATAACATATTCAAAAAGTCTTTCTAGATACACCCCACTATATAAGGGAGGTAGTCTGTAGGTGTATGGAGGTCCGGGGTTCAAATCCAATCCTGGATTAATTTTTTTAATATGATCGTGTGTCCAGAAAGCCCCCCACCTTCCCCCTGACACGCAAGGGGTTCAATGCTGCTTGCAGCTTTAATTCAGAATGTTTCTTCCATTCTTTTTAAGAGTTCCATAAAAGACAAATACGTGTTGATGCCGTTTTATAAAGAAAAATGTCCCTGCCTGGTATTTTTGGGTTTTCTTATCCCAGATAGTCAAACATATCAATGGTCGATGATGACAGAATCCCCCTTTTACAAAGCATTTCGCACTGGCCCTTTAAATAAGACCACGCCCTCTACGCACGTGACACAACAAGGAAGCAGAGGCGGCGCCTTTGCAGAAAGTTGGAACACAACGTCACATTACAACCGAAACAAATGCCCCGGGACACCGGTGTGACAACAACGAGACGCAGATAACGTTTTTTGTGACGTTCACGCGGCGACATGTTGCTGCTGCTCCTCGTTCCGACTTTAGCCGTCCTGCTTCCGCCCGGACACGCGGCGCTTCCTCTCGTCATCAACACGTGGCCGTTCAAGAACGCGTCAGCCGCAGGTAAGACGACCATTTCATTCAGTCCGCCGCATTGCTTTAAAGAATTGACGTGAACGAACGCAAAAGCTGGGGGCAAAAGCCGGAGGTAAAAGCCGACGTTGCTGCGGGGGGGAGGGATTATGAGTATTTAAGGACGCTGATTGGCTGTGTCGCATGTCATACATTTGTTTAGTGCTTCTTAGACCCGCCCTCCGAAACTCCTGCACCAATACAGGACGTGCAGGAAAAGCGTATGTTTTTTTGGGGGGATATATATATTGATATCGATTATTTGGACCGTCGTCAAAGGAACTCAAACATTTAAGATGTCCTTGTGTTTTAGTAAATTGTGAAAAGCATTTTTCATTTTTTTTCAGTCACCTCATAGGCCTTAACGAGTGATATGTGCGAAGGCCCCATAGCCAACATTTTCCGAATTTGCCCCTCGGAACCACTAACTATTAAAAAGGGCTCAACCCTGCAGATATGCAAGACCATCAGAGTTGTGGACAGTTTTACAGCAAACGGGCAAAAGTCTGCTTCATAACTGCCGTTGCCAGCTCGCTCTAACTGTTTGATTTCCTACAGGATGATCCATTGGACATGTTCAAATTGAAAACTGAAAATAGTGTGAGTTATCTGTCGAGTCCACCGGCTGCACAGCTCAACGCGAAAAAAATAAATGATAGAAACGGTGCTGGAAACATCTCAAGACGGCGTCATCAATACCTGCAGGTGATTAAACTGGCCTCAAAAATCCCACCATTTGAAAGATGGGTATTCTTTAATTTATCAGATGTGCATCGCCTGCTTTTCCCCCCGAGGCAGGTATGAAAATTAAAAAACGCTATATTTAATTTGCAATAAGTGTCTAGCAAAAATTCCACCTTGCGCTGATTTAAGTCGGCCTCTCATTTGGGTTTGATTTCTGTGATTACATTTTTTTTCTCCATATTTAACATAATTTAAAATCCTTTTTTTTTTTTTTTTTTGAAAGGGTGATAAACGCGCTCGACAGAATCAAAATGTCTGCTTTGCTAAATGTGTTTTGTGGTATCTGATCATTTGAAATTAGTTGTCATGTAGTTCACACGCTGAAGTCTCCGCTCAGGACTCGAACCTTCCTTCTGCTCGCTTGGAACTGACCGGATCGTATCGGAGTTCCCTTAAGCGCCATGTGACCAGTGGTCCTTCCCGTCTCGTGGTCGCCGGTGGTCTCAATGTCTCGCTGTGCTCTTGTGTCACGCCGCAGCGTGGCGCCGCCTGCAGTCCGGGGGCTCGGTGCTGGACGCGGTGGAGGAGGGCTGTGCCAGCTGCCAGATGGAGCAGTGCGATGGCAGCGTGGGCTACGGCGGGAGTCCAGATGAGTCGGGAGAGACCACGCTGGACGCCATGATCATCAACGGGTGAAGCATGCACTTACGCTGCGCTTTTAATTGAAAACTAATTGCTAATTGCTCCTTCTACCTGTAAAAACCTGCACTGAATTCTACAAAACCTTAAAAACAACAACACATGAAAAGGATTAAACTTAAATTATTTAGTTAAATGGCACCAAACTACATTACATTTAAAGCAGTAACGGGTCGGCCTTCCCAGCCAGCCTCTTTAATTCAGCTCCAAGTAAGATTATCATAATGATCTGAAAGCTTGCAGCTATTAAACTCACAACTACAAACAAGTGCTCATCCAGAAGATGCCACTGGAGGAAGATGACTGCCCGTTTTTCCGCCTGCTTGTTGGTGGCGTATTCATGAATACACTGGGGAAAGACGATGGTTTCCTGCACACTAGCCAATATAACTGCATAAGGAATCCTAGGCAGACACTACAGCTCTGCAGTAATGTGATACATTCACACCAATAACCCAATGGCAACATGGAGACTTTAGTTTGTTGGGTTGAATAAATATTAGAAAAGCCTCCATGATGCAATTCATTTCATCACCACAACACGTTGCAGCACCAGAGGTTTAACCGACGTAGTATTTTCCATCAAGCATCAAGTGATATTCTGCTGGACTCCTTCTGCTAATTGGCTAATGCCCTAAGACGTAAGAGTTGTAGGTCAAATGGGTATCCTTGAGGTCTAAACAACGGTATGTGATGAATGGATTTCTTTTGTCCAGTAAACCAGACACGCTCTCTCGCTCACCAGGAACACGATGGAGGTGGGTGCCGTCGCAGACCTGAGGAGAATCAAGAACGCCATCGGAGTCGCCCGAGCTGTGATGGAGCACACGGACCACACGCTGCTGGCGGGGGAGTCGGGTACGTGGCCGTCGAAGAAACTGATTATTGGATTTGCATACTTTTTAGAAGCAGCTGAGTAATCTTTGCTCCGTGGATGCAGAGCGTCAGAGGGTAACCAATTCAAATATGCGCCTTCGTGTGAACGGAGCGCTCACAGGAACATTAAGGTCGCTGCAGCTCAGGGCAGCGGCCATGAACGACCTGTCCTCCCTGGCACGCCACATCCTAAAATGAGATTAGATGGCCTCCAGGCCGCGCCCCTTGTTGTAAGGCGGGGTCATTGTGAACCAGAATGTGTCGCTCCACCTGAAAGTAATACTTTACTCTTTTTATAGCCTCCGTGTTCGCTGAAAACATGGGCTTCATCGCAGAAGACCTGACTACCAACAAATCTGTGAATATTCTCACCCAGTGGCTGAAGGGCAACTGCCAACCTAATTACAGAAAGGTGTGTGTGTGTGTGTGTGTGTGTGTGTGTGTACACTAGTGTGTCTTTCCGTGTGTTACTTCCGAAAGATTGATAAGCAGCAAAAACCCGAAAGGAGTTCATAAAAAGGTCTGCTTCTGTGGTGGGGGGGCGATGCCCTACAGCGCCGCCTTGTTTCTTCTCTTTAAAACAAACGTCCTCAATAACGCCCCAGAAGCTCCAGTAGGGGATTTCTTTTCGCTATCTTCTTGGGTCGGCCGTTTATTGCTCCAGAAATCAAATCTATCGCCACCGTTTCTCACTCGGGGCGGTTCGCTTTGGGGGCCTGGGCTGTTGAAGGTCAATCCCCGGTGGGGGGGTGTGGAGGAGAAGCGCAGCACCTCGACTGCCCAGGGTTGGCCCGACTGTTCACGCTCTATTTAGCCCGTTAAGAGGCGTACAGGTTCGTACCAAAAACTGCTCCTCCATTCTGTAGTTATCAAGTTTTCCCTCGTGAAATGGAATATTGTAGACTTTTGCTTCATGAATTCTACACAGGCTTTTCCATCAATGTCGGTGTGTAAAGGTAATGCTGATGCTGACACGTGCTACACTACACGTAAGTTGCCCTTTTTTATGGGTTCCGCCATTTGACATTTTCTGTCACGCTTTGACATGCCTGCGTAGAATGAAAGGAGCAGAATGAACCTTTGCACACCTCCCTGCAGGTGAAGCTGGTACACCAGTCTGCCCATTGAGGTACAGAGACTGGGAAACCTTTCTCCAGGCTTCAGGTACTACAGCATGTCGGGCAGGGATTTAAACTGAGAGGCTTTGTTAATTGAATGGTCCAGTGACTGGAGATGAGATGATGTTCATTATCAGGTGGTGCCAGACCTCTCGGGAGAATTGAGCTGATGACCTTTTTTTTTTTTTTAGATGACGAGAAATCAAAGCAAATGGCTGCATTCCAATCACCAAACCACGCAAACGCCCTTTGCTTTTTCTCTCCTGTCAAAAGAACGTGTTTCCAGCTCCGTCCAAGTCCTGTGGACCCTACAAGCCCAGGGCGGCAGTGAGACCGAACAAGAGGGCGGGGCATGCCGACACGCGCTCCCACGACACCATAGGTAGGTTTCATCTGAGGACGCCGAACGAGAAGCGAAGCTGGCTTTTCCTCGAGCATCTTCTACCGTTCAGGAGCACTGTAGCCGAGGGCGGCGTTCCAAAGCGCCTGCACGCGGCCCCAGTTAGGGGGGGGGCCAAATCGAATCACGGTCTTTCAGTTTGTCGTTACCAAAATGAACACAAGCATTGATAACTGAAATGAAAAGCTTTTCATTATAAAGCCTTTAAAAAAAAAAAAATCTACTTTTCTAAAATGTAATGGGATCTGAGTGGTGGGTCAGGACACCCGGAGTCATTGAGATTTTAATATGACGCTGTCAAGAAGCGTCAGCAGTATGAGGGCGACCTCACACAGGGGCCTTAAGTGGCTTCCTCCTTCAGCTAAAGCGATGGCTGACGTGTCAATAAGACTTCTTTCCTCTCCTCTCGCACCAGGGATGGTGGCTCTTGATGGACGTGGTCACCTGGCTGCTGCTACGTCGACCAACGGACGGACTCACAAAGTTCCAGGGTGGGTTGAAATACGGAGGAAAGCTTCAATAAAAGCGAGTGGCACAGTTTTCTTTTTGTCTGCCTGCGCTTAAACCCTGCTGACGTTTCCTGCAGTCGTGTCGGGGACTCCCCCATCGTCGGGGCGGGCGCCTACGCCGACAGCTCAGCTGGTGGCGCTGCTGCTACCGGAGACGGAGACATCATGATGCGCTTCCTGCCGAGGTATCCCGGCGCTCGGCTCCAAATGTACACCAAAGAAACCTTCCTGTCATCAGTCTGAATTTATCGCAACATTTTAAATTCCGCCAGGAAGTGTTTCAGGGACTATTGGTGTTTCACAGGCAGCAAATGATTATAAAGGGTGGAGGTGTGACTACATTGCCCCAAAACTGTCTAGCGTACGTTGCTTAAGATCAGAGTTATTTTTCTGGAGACTAAAGCAGCTTTTTTTTTTTCCAGACTGTGAAAAGTTGGGCTTTATTTATCCGTGGTAGTTTGGGGAGTTCCACTACGGTTTGCTTTAAAGTTGCACTGCGCTTTACATTCAGTCACACACCAGCACACCTGAGGCGCCGCTGCCTGTTTCACTCGCAGCTTTTCCGACTCACGTCCTGGAACGATTGCGGGTTAAGTTTTTTATTTATTTATTTATTTTTTTCAAGAGGACTTTGCTACTCGTGTGAACTGAACCGAGTGCGTCATTCGTTCTACGTGCCAAACACAAGTTCTGGAGGTATGATGTAGCAGTAATGCGTCAGCACGGCAGGCCGTGTTAAAGTGTGATTTCACTCCACCTGACGAGCTGGATATCTTGTGTGGGAATCAACACCAGAGACGTACACCTGCTGCCATGGGGAGTCACTGAAGAATAAGCTTCATAGACATTCTTTCCTCTTTAAAACAAAGTTCACGACCTCCACATTGTCTCTGCAGAGAGACTACCTCCTTCAGTAACAAGAAATGCATTTTTTATGGTATTGATTTTGCTTGTATCAGATTTACCCCACATGTATAACTGCAAGTGCATCATCATCATCATCATCATCATCATCATCCTGGTTGGTGGCCCTGACAGCTCTTGTTAGCTCGCCTCATGTGTACTGCGTGTAACCCTGCCAACAGTTTCTTGGCCGTGGAGCAGATGAGGGCCGGGGCAGATCCCTCTGCAGCCTGCGAGACGGCCCTTTCCAGAATCAAGAGGCATTACCCCGGGTTCTTTGGAGCCATCATCTGTGCGAACATGACAGGCCATTATGGTGAGTGTCAAGGGTCGCGAGTACTGTCGAGTTACTGCTGAAGGTACCGAGACACACACGCACTCGCATCGAATTCAAACCGTTTACAGGAATCCCTGTAGTAAAAAAGGATTGAAGGTATGAGCGATATTTCAGGTTGCTTTCAAGTGGTCTTTGTTACTTAGTTTCAGTAATAATAATATACAAAGGTTATCCAAACCATTTGAGTAGAACTAGCATCCTTGACAAAGCCTTGGTAGGGTGGTCGGACGTTGTAATGAGCCATTTGACCTGGATTCTAAAGCCGACCTCGACAACGAGCCGGTCGTTTGGCTTTGCTCTCAGGTTTGTGTCGTTAGCTGTTGTATTGGTGATGTACTCCGCAGGTTGCTTTTTAATGTTTTAATTTGACCTGAATGGGATTGAGAGTAAAAGTGTCTTGTTTTTTTCACTCCTAAAAAGGTGCCGCGTGTAACAAAGTGCCCGGCTTCTCCCAGTTTCACTTCATGGTGTCGGACTCGCAGTCCAGCTCTCCTCTTCTACATTCTGTAGACTGCATTTAAAATCTGTATCTGTGTGTGCATCGCTTTCAGGTTCTTAAAAGAATAAACACTCAATACTGTATTTTGACTCGTTTTTAATTAAAAAATATAAATCAATTTAAAAGCATTTTATTTAGTTCTGCTCTTCACATGCCAACACGAATACAGTGGACCATTTTGTAAACAGGCAGTTGGGCATAATCAAAGGGTTTGATGGATATTTAATTCCTAACAGTCGAGTAGAATCCCACTAACGTCCAGGGACCATGGAGACCCCCGGTCCATTCTCTGCCCACTGGAACACGTCACACTGTTTGCCCTTTGGAAAGCTGCAAACGTAGAAGTTCCGCCCGTTGTTGGGTCCCAGTTTCAGAACCGTCCTCATTAAACAGCGTTTCCCGTGGTGACAAAGGGGGAAGTGCACGTCCGCCCACTGTGACAGAGGAAATACGTTTGTACACATTGCCGTCTTTCAGATCTGCGTTTTCCCCAACTACGTAACGCCGCAGAGCGCAGCTGCTCTCCATATTCACCTCGAAGAAGTTGCACTTGGTTTCTCTGGGAAGCGAGCAGGCGTAGAACCGGCGTCCCTTATTGTCCCCGTCCTTGTGTACCGCTCTGAGGACGGCTGGACGGCGATGGGACGCACAGCACGGGGCACTGGAAGAGACGCTGGGGGGCCGGCGGCTGGGAGCTTGTGCTTCGCCCGTGCTGACGGCAGTGAGGGGAAAGTATTGGCGTGAGACAGAGGACGCGTCCCATCGACCCTCATTAGCAGACAAGCCACCTCTCTGCAGCCCTGCGTCACCAATAACGGCTGCTGCGCCTCAATCATTGCACTTTTTATTCACCAAATGTTGCATTACTATTCCACAGTGAGATGCTTTTTTTTATCTCTCATCTCCCTGAGGTTGCAAAAAACTTCTCTTATTATAAACTTATTCATGAAAAGCCAAGCGCGAGATTCACTCACCGTGGTTTGGGGGCTGCGTTTTGAGCATTGTTACCGGAAAAGGGGCTGTGATCAATTCTCATTTTCTTGGATGGGTGACTGTAGGAGGCCAGCGATTCCCCATCGGAGGGCTCGGCACTTTGCCTCTGCCAGCCACCAGAGGCGTAATTGGGGCTCGCTGTCCCCCGGCAGATGCTGTATTTATATAAACCTCGCTCTGCCGCCAAGGAATTCAAATGGCTGCCTGCCGGGGACAGCGGCGAGTTTACAGACTTTGGCTCCTCGCTCAAGTCGGAGAAAACCAGGGTGGAAGTCCCGAACGCAGACCTCCAGTTGACTTTGAGCTCCCCCTGTGGCCTCCTGAAGGCGGTGCAAGGGTGTTTAATCAAATCGGCGGTGAAGGCCGATGCCTCTGGGTAAATGTCATCCTTGTGGACTGCGGAGACGGGGAGAGAGAGAGAAGCACATTTCATGT
Organism: Apeltes quadracus; assembly: GCA_021346845.1. Lineage (NCBI taxonomy): Eukaryota > Metazoa > Chordata > Actinopteri > Perciformes > Gasterosteidae > Apeltes > Apeltes quadracus. Next base: position 1,773,483 of record CM037920.1, read on the forward strand.
TCAGCCGCACATAAAATGCAGGTGGTTGTCGGCTGCGAGTTGTTATCTTGCTATAAAATGTACCATTAAGTGGCAGACTGCCGCGCTGTGTCCTCAGATGTCGTGCTAAAAAGGCACGCGTGCTAAATTGTGTTAAATGATCTCGTGAGGCGATATTTTCAGTAACGGGGAACTACGACGGCCGACATCAGAATCACCATCATCATCATAAAACTGTGGCTCGTCTCCCATGACAACCACCAATGTGCCCTCGGGCAAGGCACTTGACGCCGAGCTGTTTTAGTGAAGTAGTTCAGTGGTCAGTATTTATACATGTTGTGTAACCACAGAAGATCGTTTGAGTCAACTTTCTGGGGAAGAAATGCAAACGATACATAATACCGATGACCAGTTGAATGATGTCACCACGCTGACCAGGTAGAGATGCTATTCGCTAGCTGACGTGTCTGATGCAGTCACACAAAAGCCTACACACGACCCTGTAGCCTGCGATGGGTTTCTGTGCGACATCCATGTCGTTTTTGAGCCTGTCCAAAGTGAACCAACCGCAGGAGTCGAGGCCAAGCTGACCGTACAACAACCTGCCGAGCCTGCAAACCTCTGCACAACACATCCTGCCGCGAGCCAACTTTAGTCATGAGCGATTCTCTTGACAGCTGCACAATCAGCCGCCGTTAAAAAAAAAAAGCGTGATTTAATCAAAAACGTGACAGTATGATCCCCCCCCCCCCCCCCAAAAAAAGTAAATTGTTCAGCTGTGCACCAGAGAGACAGCAGGGAGATTTCTTTCACACGCTGGTAAAGCGGCCCCTGAGACACACACACACACACACACACACACACACACACACACACACACACACACACACACACACACACACACACACACACACACACACACACACACACACACACACACACACACACACACACACACGGCAAACTGCATCGTTCATGGGTCATTCAGCTGAACAGAACAACCACAGCTACGACGGTTTGATTTCTCTAGCTAACAAGCGCTTCTGTCCCCCCCCAGTAAAGCCAGCGAGTGTGCCGACGTGTCACTCACCCTCGGCCCTCGCAGTGAGGCAGGCGTCGCAGGCCGTGGCCGCCGGCTGGTTGATGAGCGTGCAGAGCTGACAGGCCCAGTCCTCCTCCTCGCGCTTCGCCACGCTGTCATTGGTGGGCTCGCTGCAGGCCCAGCTGATCAGGCTGTTCCTGCGCGGCAGCTTGCTGGGTAAGAGAGGCGGCCGTGAGATAACCTGCCCGAGCGGCGTCTTAATGTGGCCAAATGGCGTCGCTGTGCTTTCGCATCGTGAAGACCGGACACGGACGCGCGCACACACACACACACACACACACACTCATTCAAATATATGCTACAAACACTGCTCATAATGTAACTTGAGTGAAGCCAATAGAGGCAAAGAGAAGAGGCAGCTTTAACTTTACAAACATTTCCAGAGGATGGAGATAGGAAAAGGGCTTCACATAATTGCTCCGACATGAAGCTCGACTGTTTGACAAGAAGGCAAATCTCGGCTGCCGACTGTCGGCGAGGAGGGAAGCGGCGGCGGCTTTTGGGAAACTTTCCTCGCAGATTGTTTCATCAGCTGTGTGATGTGATGTAAGGGCTTCAGGCTCCAACCCCTTGCAAAGCTTTGCTCAAACACGGCCCAGGAGGTGTTGAGCCTGTGCCCTGTCTGGCAAACACAGCCATATATGCGCATTAATCCCCCCCCTGCTCTCTCCACACCTCCCACTCCCTGCCAAGCCCATCTGCCTGCAAAGATGGCCCCGCTAAATTTGAGCATAATATCTCACAGGCTTTAGAACATTTTCTTTTTTGGGAGGGAGGGCGGGAGGGAGATACAATCACCCAGATGTATCTAGTTCGCTCTAGCGGAGTAAACCCACCCAAGTTGTTATGGAATTCTCTTTTTGTCTCACTTCCGGTACCGCTCACATCCCTGACGTCAGATACCTCAGAACGTTAGAAGAATGCCGGACACCATCTTTTCAGGCAAAGGGCGACGAAGGCCTCGTACCTGACTTCGACCCCGCTGGGATCGCCCTTCTGACAGCTCCCGCAGAAGTAAGTCATCCTGCCGTTGTCTCCGAGGCGACAGACTGTGATGACGTGGGAGCACTGGCCGCACTGGGGACGCTTGTAGACTTTGTAATGTTTGTGGAGAGGAGAGCCAGATTTGCGACACTGATGAAGATGAAAGAGGCAAAAGGAGAGTGAACAAAAAAAAGATGAGGAAAAAGAGCATTCAGCTTCCCTTAGTGATATATTATGCATGGACAGGAATATTTGTTTCATCCGTTCTCTAGGCACTGGGGCTTTGGCGTTTCCTCTCATCCACTGCGACGCAGGATTGGAAGTTAATCTGCTATTGCAAGTCAGTCCAATCGCATCCGCAGGGAACGCACCCGCAGGGAACCGTGCGACTGCACCGAGCGACCATCTGAAACTCTCTCTGCTACGGACGCAGGGACGTCTAACCTTGTAGAACAGGAGAGTGAAATCCCGCGTCATCTTCACCAAGTGGTGGAGCTGCTCCTCCGTCAGCTGTTCGACCTGAAGGACCACGCAGCGGGGTTAGCGCGGGCAGAGAGAGCACGGCTCGTCATTTCACACACACACACACACACAGTCAGCGAGTCAATAAAACAAGCATTTAAACCAGGGGTCCCCAAACTGTGGCCCCCGGCACACTTTGTGCGGGCCGCGGAGGAGTACCGAATGCGGCCCGCTGTCACACTTCCGCGGACTTTATGCACAATCATATGGACACACACTGAGTATATGCGGAGGCCCGCCGACCGCCAGCCCCCGCTCCACCTCCCCCGGCCCCCGACAGAGGAGGAAATAGGTTTTGTGGCCCTCGCAAGAAAAAGTTTGACTGATTTAAACAGTAAAAACAAACCAGACGTTAGAAATGATGCTGCAGAGAAACATGACACACACAATGTGCTGCTGACTTTCTCTTTCACATGATTTTCAGATCACAAGTAATGAATATTACATCATGTCAACTTTTTTGACAAGCCCATAAGACAAAGAGAAAAAACCTTTAAACATTCCTAAAAATGATGTGAAAAATATCCCCATTTCAAAAGCGGCACAGCAGTTTCCCCCTCGTCATGCAACGCACCGGCCAATCACACGCGAGCTCAAAGGTTGTTATCTACAGCCGTGCTCTTTTGATCCTCCTCCGTCCCTCCCGTACCTTCACGGCCGGGTGGAGGCCCGAGTCGAACAGGGCCTCGTTTTTGATGATGTTGCCGACTCCCGGCATGACGGCCTGGTCGAGGAGAACGTCGCACAGCATCCGGCCGCCGCGGCTCCTCACCGCCGCCACCGAGCGCGAGAAGCTGAACTTGGAGGAGCACACGTCCAGACTCTCCAAGGCCCTCACCCTCTGCTCGCAGCCCTCCGTCGACCTGCGAACACGCGCCGTTATACAACACGGTGAATACAACACGCCGTTATAGAAAACGGTGGCCTGCCGGGCTCCCAAGGTGAAACCACCTTCCGTCTCCTCGATCTGTCCCGGAGACACCGGTGTCCCTGTTACCTTATTTCCACCGTGCTGTCGAAGAAGCACACGGTGTCGTTAGTCAGGTGTATTTGCAGCACCGGTGCGCAGCCGGTCCTCTCCTTCCTCTCAGCGGGGTTTATACGCATCGATCCATTCATCCCGAAATGGACTCTGAAGGATGCGACCGCGAAAGACAAAAGAAGGGAAGAAAAGGCAACTCACTCATGCAGACACAGCGCGTCTCATTTTGTACTGAAGACACAAAGGGAGACAGAAATGACCCTGACAGTATGCGCTGTCAAATTGAGTTTCTGCATTAACTAAAAACGGAAAGAACCTGCTGTGTTGCTGACTTTTCACATCAGGTAACACAAACCGACTGGGTTACAGAATTCGGATTAAACCCCAACTCTATGCTTGTGCTAATCATTCTATCTTTAGTTATAGTACGTATATTTCAGCCGTCTAATAACATATTGCTCATGAAATACTTATAACGATGCTGCAAATACAAATCTTGAGCATGTATGAACTTCTTCTGCCTTTGCCAAATGCAAAAGAAGCCAATCCGATTGTGGTTTGAAAACGGCAGGAAGGCGAAAACTAGTCCTGATCCTCACCACCTTCCACACAGATCCTTTTCTGGCAGACTAACTAGTATACCAGCTGGTTTACGGGATAGTATACTAGAAGAACCTAGTCCGTATACATAGTAGTTTACTAACTAGTATGCTGCGGGATAGTATACTAGAAGAACCTAGTCCGTATACATAGTAGTTTACTAACTAGTATGCTGCGGGATAGTATACTAGAAGAACCTAGTCTGTATACATAGTAGTTTACTAACTAGTATGCTGCGGGATAGTATACTAGAAGAACCTAGTCCGTATACATAGTAGTTTACTAACTAGTATGCTGCGGGATAGTATACTAGAAGAACCTAGTCCGTATACTTAGTAGTTTACTAACTAGTATGCTGCGGGATAGTATACTAGAAGAACCTAGTCCGTATACATAGTAGTTTACTAACTAGTATGCTGCGGGATAGTATACTAGAAGAACCTAGTCCGTATACTTAGTAGTTTACTAACTAGTATGCTGCGGGATAGTATACTAGAAGAACCTAGTCCGTATACATAGTAGTTTACTAACTAGTATGCTGCGGGATAGTATACTAGAAGAACCTAGTCCGTATACTTAGTAGTTTACTAACTAGTATGCTGCGGGATAGTATACTAGAAGAACCTAGTCCGTATACTTAGTAGTTTACTAACTAGTATGCTGCGGGATAGTATACTAGAAGAACCTAGTCCGTATACATAGTAGTTTACTAACTAGTATGCTGCGGGATAGTATACTAGAAGAACCTAGTCCGTATACATAGTAGTTTACTAACTAGTATGCTGCGGGATAGTATACTAGAAGAACCTAGTCCGTATACTTAGTAGTTTACTAACTAGTATGCTGCGGGATAGTATACTAGAAGAACCTAGTCCGTATACTTAGTAGTTTACTAACTAGTATGCTGCGGGATAGTATACTAGAAGAACCTAGTCCGTATACTTAGTAGTTTACTAACTAGTATGCTGCGGGATAGTATACTAGAAGAACCTAGTCCGTATACTAGTTTACTAACTAGTATGCTGCGGGATAGTATACTAGAAGAACCTAGTCCGTATACATAGTAGTTTACTAACTAGTATGCTGCGGGATAGTATACTAGAAGAACCTAGTCCGTATACTAGTTTACTAACTAGTATGCTGCCGTGGGTGTTGGAATGCGCGCCAGGGGGCGTAAAGCCGTTAACGTTACCTCAACGATCTGAGACCGAAGTACATGAAGAGCTCCTTGCCCGCTGTTTCCACTCCGGTGAACGGACACCCAACGAAGCCGTGGAAGGGGTTCCCCGCCGGGTTGTTGCTCTGTGAGGAGACGTAGGGAGGGTGAAGTGTTCATCGGGAGAAGTGGCGCGCGGCCCCGCGGGTCTGCCGGTGTCTTAACGTAACGTTTAACTCACGGTGGATGTGGTCAAACTGCCTCGGCTTTCCTTCCATTTCTGCCCCTTCTGGACTTTAGAGCGGATTTTCTCTCCGTTCAACGTGCAGCCCGGACCTTCAACCATCTTCCAGGTCAGACTCTGGGTCTCATTACGCGATAAAATAAACTGCTCCGAAGCGGTCGGAATATGAAAAATGAAAGTTTGTCTCCACTTCGATTCACCGCCACTATTCAATATCCGCGCATGCGCTGTGCGCATTGTTTCCGGAAGTAACGTTGGGCGTTACGCGCACGTATCCAATGCACGCGGATCATTAACTGTCAATTACCCTCAATATGTATAATACGATCCCAACAACTTTGCGGGTAATGTTACCGGCAGTTAGATTCTCACAGTATGGATACAAATCATCATAATTAAAAATATTGTTAACGACTTTTTACAGCTTGTGTGTACAGATTAGTACAGATTCAAACAGTTGTAAAATGACGTACTTTAGTCTCCACTATACTTTATTTATTTACGGTTATAGTTATCAGGTGCCAAAAATCAAGTCTTGGATCTAAGAGTGGGAGCGATGCGTTGTCTGTCCACTTGAGGCCGCTGGTGTACCATTAATGGTGGCTAATGTGCACGTTAAAAAAATTATTTAACGTTTAGTATATGTGGATAGATCCACAGATATAAAGATAGACAGACAGATAGACATATATATATATATATATATATATATATATATATATATATATATCCTTTACTTCACATTACACGTTGCATTCAAGTTCCTTACACCCCCCCAGGTGGTTGTCAACGGCCAGACGTGAGCCGCTTGGCCCGGTCATACATCCTCCCTTCCCTCCACCAGGGTGTCCCATCTGGCTGAAGAAAAATAACAAGAGGAATTGTAATTTGCATTATTGTCAAAAGAATTTTGGCGTGGATTGCCTGTTTGCAACAACAATTGCAACAACTCGTTTGCTCTGCAGTTTCAGCATCCAACCCTTCTATTTGCCAAAATAAAAATAGGATATATTCCATGTTCTCCAGCCAAGTGTACAGCCGTGCCCTCCTTCAAAAAAGGCCTCAGTCAGCAGTAACGTGTGTTGAAATCGGAAGCCAGCTCTCTTACATTAGCTCCAAGGGAAGTGGCACACTTAATGCTCGGCCACACCCAAGGAATTCTAATTTAAGCCAAATTAGAGCCAAGTTGCAAAAAAAAGAAATGAAAAGGATTGTGCCCCGTTGCAGTCTGGACCTACAGTGTCCCTGGATTAAAGGGAATATATGTCCCTTCATATCTGCAGTGTTTTGTTGCCGCCACAGAATGAGACATGTTGAAGATGAAGGAAAACCACCACGTTGTGCTCTAAGATGAAAATGGTCACAACGGCCTAAAAGATGAGCAACTGCTGCATTAATACATGCAGCATATTCCATGTCCGAGGCAGTCGGGCAGATTCTCCAGTATGTGTGTATGACACGGCTGAGAAATACTAAAGCATGAACAAACGCAATACTTAAATAACTAGAGAAACATTGCGTGCACTACACGTGCAATGATGCACCCCAAAAAAAAGTATCAGCAAATAAGAACAGACTGAGATCAGGTTGCCTGTTATTAGGTTTACCTGCTCGCCCCTAATAAGATATTTTAACACAATTTCCTGGTACCTGTCCGTCTGTTGCACACCCTTCCCTCTCCCATTGCATTGTGGGTTGTGGGTTTCTTTGTGAAGCCTTCAGCTGCCGACACGCCAACCGTCACCAAGAAAACCGCCTGTTCATCGCTGTTTCTCTGTATCTGCTTTGCACCACCACAGGAAAAGGACACACGATGGGCTCTTTTTGCTACGTGAGACTAAACTCAACAACAGGCTCAATGGAGCGAGCAGTTTGTCAGCTAAAATGCAAAAAGTGCAGCTGGACAGGTGCAGTATCCTGCAAACAAGACGATCACCCAGGCGTGGCCGGAAAACTGATGAACACCGGGGGGGATAGGGGGGGAAAGTGTCAAGGTGTGTCGAGATAAATGCACTGTGCTCTCAGGTGTGACACACGGGCGGAAGCAAAAGTGGATCCTCAGAATGTGGGATTAAGAAACTTGTGTGCACAGGTGTGAATGTGACACGTGAAAATGATTCCACACGACCCGTTTAACTTATTTGACCCTTAGCTACGAGTTACCATGTTGATACCTTTTACTCCCAGTGGCGATCGCTTAAAGATGGACTTATCATTACTGTTGACTTGAGCAATCGTTCAACACTCAACGGTATCACTTTACACACTTGGGATTCTTTTGCAAGTTACAAGCCTTTTGTTCAAAGTTAGTATTGAGAGGAAACATTTGCCGTGGACGTACAGAATCTGTTTTGTAAAAAGGCCATAAAATACCGTATGAAACTGCGTGCGAAGCAGAAATGACAGTTGTTTCGTCGGCAGAGGGAAGCTTAACTGCAGATGGAGATGCGTTGCTATGCAACTGGGATTTCAAAAATACTTGCTGCACTGGGGTCACATTTCAACGTCTGTCTCCTCCAGCTTGGCAGGAGCTGATGACTTTTCATAATGCTTTTTTTTTTTAAAGCTTCTCATCTGCAAACCTCTAAATGTGAACATTCTAAGCTGCTGTATAATGTGGTAAGATCATATATTATTCACAAAATGAGAGGGAACTTGTGCATTTTTACTCAGGTTCGACTGAATCATAGTTTACTATTCCAAAGACAAAACGCAGCGGCAACCCACACATTTTAGGTGCAAAAAAACGTTGATCAGTTCAAATAAAGATGCAAATGGGAAAAGTAGAATGTGGTCGATCGAAAAGCAGAAAAGAAATCCAGTAACACCTTCCTGTTTTTAATTTTTGATTGTCCCTGTTACCCGGTTATCCTCACAAATACATTGTTTTCTAAAAGTGCGGCCCCTTTCTTCCATAAACCTCTTCAGCCTTGCTTCTATATTCCCTAATTTAAGGAGGGAATTACGTGCATATCATACACACTATGTTCGATGTGTAGATTTGTATTATTGTTCCATCAGTATTTTCAATGGTCCAGGGATTTTAAATAGCACACATCTGTTAAGGGAAAAAAAATAAACGCACGCGCAGTCCCTTAATGCAACATAAGAAAGTCCCTCTTGTTCGGCCTTCTCAGCAGGAAACACCCTGAAGGGCGATATTTTCAGAGATGTAAATGAGGTCACGTAATTCACGCTACTCAAAAACTTTAAAAAAACAACAACAACATATTAAGTCAGAGCAGCGAGCTGCTCGCCCGGGCTTCCACACCGCTGACCACATCAAACCACATCAAACCACCTCCAACCACCAACCAGCACGCAGCTCACACACGCCAGCGTTCAGGCCTGCTGGGAGACGCAGAGGTCAGCTGGGCGGACGCAGCCTTCTGAAGTCCAGTCACACAGTTTATTGTGATGGCAAGTTCACCCACTGCATCGAAACAACGGCCACACAAATGTTCCCGCAGGCTGTCAATAGGTTAAAAATAAAAGCAAACAAAAAAAGCAGATGTGAGGACACCATGCATCTCTGTCAACAACACGAAACCAGAGACAAGTTGGTGCCTTTGGACACGATGGTGGTGAATTCATCCAGAACAAAATGGCTGCAGGGTAGAGTGACAGCTCACTGTAACAGTGAGATATTTAACCTCTAGGTGGCAGTGTTCCCTTCTCCAATCGTTGATTCTCTCTTCTGGAAATAATAGGAGAAAAACCCCGCTGGTTTCTTCACACCAGGCTCCACCTGTCACTGGGAGAACTGGTGCGACATCAGGCCTCCCTGCGTTGGTTCAAATCCAACGGCGCTGTCAGGTGGAAACGTTAAATGTCAGTTTACATCATCAAGAAACTAATTACCCCCACACAGAGCACAACCGACTGTTCAGCTAAATTAAAAATGGCATATTTAATTACATGGAAATGACGGCACTTGTGTTCATGGACACGAGGCATGTTTGCATCCTTTAATGTCCCAAAATACCCAAATTCACCACAAAGTTATCTGTTAAGTCCCCTTTTAAAGGGAATTCAAGGCTCCTAGTTGTGCAGAATGAGCACATCATCTTACTGCGCGCATTCAACAAGTGGAGTTAGTCCACATATGTATGGAGCATTTCATGTGTTAACACGTGTCTGTGCAGGAGGAGAGTCACCTCTACTGGTCTGATCATGAATAATTAGTGTAAGCAAGTTAGTGAGTTCTTTCATACGATAACATTTATCATTTATTGACCAGTACGTGTTCTGAAGGTCGAGAATGCACTTCAACTAGTCTTAGTTTTGTGTTTTAAAAAAATTTGTCCTATTTTTATTATTTCTTCTTCCCTTTTTTTGTTATATGTGTGCAATAAAATGACTGAATGATCTGATTATCTGCCCTTGATCAATAAAAAACAATAAACCAAACAGAAAAAAAGATGTTCTTTCTCTCGCGAGCAACATTTCTGAATAAGCCTCCCTCTTGAGTCGCCCGCATGCCAAACCTTTTCAGGGATTTTAATACTATCAAGCCACAAATAAAAACACTTAGCGGGGCTCATCAACGGGCTCATGTGATTAAAACCAGTGACATTTTCCCCAGCTAATACACGTGTTACACGTAATACACTCCATTTGTGTGTCCCACGTAGCATCTATTTATAGCACCTTAATGTTACTGAATATGTCTTAATTGCACTGCAACACAGTATCCTTGCAGGCAGTCTAACAGCTATCTTTTGTGCATTTTAGGAAAGACAAACCCTTTTGAACTTAAAATCTGCTTTTAACAGACTCAACTTTCTTGTTTGTGCATTTTTATATTGGTAAATTGACTGTATTTATCAGAATAGAAATATGTTCCTTTGCAGACCTCAACCATGTACAGAAATACGTGAGCAGCAACATAATTGTGTCTTTACCACATGCAGAAACACAGGTTTCATCATTTGGATCAAACACAACTCTTTTGCAGGCTCTGGGGTCAGCGGTTTGGAACAATTTGAAGACGTGAAACTTCCCCCTGGACACCCGACGGAGCCAGTTCTCATGAGAGATACGTGCATTTATGATGCGTTCCCCAGTTGTCGGCGTGCACGGTGCTCCGGACCTAATGGAGTTGGTGGAACCCGCGTTCTCTTTGAAATAGTTCTTTTGAAGCAGACACTACAAAAGGAATGATGCAGCACTTTCTCTCAACTCAAACTCCAGTTCAGGCCTTATGAGCAAGCCGATTGATGATTCATTATTAAAAAAGAAAAGGTACGTGATGGTAGGCACAATTCCTAAGTGCCTTTCACAGAGAAATGTTGTAATTTACTCTGTAGCCGCCAGGCTCACGGTAACGTCAGCCATCAGCCATCATGTGGCTGTGGTCGAAATCCCTACGACTCACCGGCTGCAGACGTCGCACGCCGTGACGTCTTTACGCATCTGTGCGTTGAGCCCAACAATGGCTCCCTGCAGCCTGAGAAACCTGCATGGCTTCATTAATGTAAATGATCCTAAGGCATTTGGAAATATTGTCTTACTCCCGGCCCATGAAGTATTTAACTTGATACTTCTAAAATAGAATGAAATTCACAAACAGCTGTAGGCCACAAAATAACGAGTGAAATATTCATTCCGAGTTGGCGAAAGAAATCCAGCTCTCAAATGATCCGTATTCGTATTTTGAACATTTGAACATAATGTACATACAGAGTAACGTGATTTGCTTGCTTCTGTCGACACCAGTAACCATGATCAATATGTAATACAAGTGTTTCTACCTAAAAAGACGGAACAAGGGGAAAGGCGTTCCAGGGTCAGAGTTTATGATCCCTGAACACGCTCTCCATCACTTCCACTTTAAATGAAGGACGATTCCAGGCCACACTGCAAAAACACAACCAACTCAGCCATGACTCACTCAGTACGACGGGTGCTACCATTTTCTGTGTCCCTGTCTCGCTCACACACACACACATCCACACAACCGTTACTCTGCCCGGCGCGCGCGTTTCCACAGATGATCCTTTGATCCGAGGCCTTGGTTTTTGGGTGTTCTCCGCTGCCTCGAGGTGCGATGGAGCTCTATTATTCACCGAGTGTCACGGGGCCCAGAGGTGGAGGGGAGACGATGGAAAAGAAGACTCATCTTGTGTTATTCTTTGATACACCTCCTCTCACTGGGCTCGGTTTGAATTGGGCTGTTTAAGTGAGCAGCATTGCTTTGGCAGTAACGTCTCTGATCATTGTTTTAGCAATAATAACACACTATCATAAGTCAAAGTGAAACAAAATGTCCTCGGAGTGTTCAACCCGCAGATAATAATCCCTCAACCTCGCCTCAGGGAGCTCGGGCTTTAACTGGTCCGAACTTTACTGCTCTGGTTCAATCTTAGCGGACAGCAAACAGCAGACTGGTACTATTAGATGTGATGGAGGGGCAGATAAAAAGCTAAACGTGTCCCTCAGTAGTTGGTACACACAAAACAAACAGCTCAAAGAGATTCATTCCACTTGCATTCCGAATAAATTGTGGAGATAAATGTGTAGATAAGCAACCGGTTGCTAAAGGTCATTATATTTTTTGGGTGATTCTAGAATTGGTGTTTTTATTTTTAGCGACAAAGATCCCCTTCATGCAACTTAATTGCTACTTTGATGCAACTACTTGACCCGGCTGTTGCCGTTCAGTTTGTGTCTGACTTAAACTAGATCAACTAAATAACAGATACTTGGCATTAAAAGTTAGAGTTTTGAGTGCATGCTACGACCCAGGTGCATCGCAAGGTAATTATTCCCAACAGCCTCCAGTAGTGACGACTCGGGTTAAGAGGGTGAACGAGTCCACAGACAAACAACGTACTCCGTCTCTAACCCTTAACAACATCCAACGGAGACACTTACAGAGTTCATGTTCCAGCGTTACGATTCCTGTTCTCAGTTAAAGAAGGACGAAGGAGAATCAGGGGGAAAAGGAAAAGGATGCTGCGGTTTCCTAATTGGCCACTTGTGGTCGTGTCTCTGTGGAAGCGGCCTTGTGACGGCTCGGTAATGGCTTCTGTAGCGCGCAGGTGATCTCCCAGCGCGGCTCCACGTGCTCACACAGACTTCATCTGGGTCTCTCTCCCACACCCCTTTGCCATGTTGTAACGTAATAATGATATTATTATGTCATTTCTAATGCTTTTCCTTTCCTATATTGTCTTGTTGCTGCATGTGCACGTTTTATTTTGAAAAAACTCCTATCCTTAAGGTTTTTATTTGTCTCCTTAGAACCTCTATAGGTTTAATATATCCCTGTGAGACTGCAAATAGTTATAATAATTCTAATTGCAAGTGGAGAATGTGGAAAAGGAAAGTGTGGATGGAATTCATCTTCTGACCAGACAGGAGATCTTTAACGAGACCTAAAATACCTCGTCGAGGGGATTTTAAATTGGCAGATTTTCCAGGTCTCACCGCTCTCACTCACACAAGAGTAAAAAACACTGTGCTGTGAACCCAATTTGGATGATGATCTCATCGGCTGTTTCACTGTTTCATCTGAGGAAAATATATGATATTAAATACATGGTGAATGTATAAATGTATGCATTTGGCCTCAACCAATCTTCGAAAAGAATTGCATGCATGCAGAACATCTTAAAGGGGAATCGATCCAATGCTGAAACTAGCAACTGAGCAGAAACATGAACCGGTCACATGCATGAGCTCACAACTTACAACAGGTCCGTGTTAACCTGCCGGGGAGGAACCGTTCCTGCGCCGCCACGTCAAACACCAACGTGATACCGATGGACGGAGGAACCCTTCCACCGCCGTATGGGGCGCAGTCCAATTACTGTGAGATGATGGGAGCAGCTGTCTGTGTGTGAATATGGGCGTTGGCTGTTGACCCATCCAGCATCCCTGAGAAGAGGTTGGTTGGATGGCTCAGAGAAACACAGTACTTATACAATAGTACCAGGACAGCTGTGAAACTAAAAGTCTGTAAGAATGCAAAGTGCTTTTGTTTCATTTAACTAACGTCCTGCTCTAGACAATTTACAATTTGCTCTTGAACCTGTAAAACACTGCGCTGCAAGAGCATGACGTAATGGGCCGAAGTGTGCTTCCTCTGTGTGTCTCTTCTTAATTACCGTTCTGAAATTCAGGCTGACACCCTCTAAGTTGTTTGAATTAAACGCCTGGCTTATGTTTGGAAGGCTTGATGAAACCCACCGTGCAGGAAGGTTTAACTCGAGAGACTTTCAGCAGCTGACGGTGTGGTTGCCTGGAAACTGCATATCGAGCTGCACAAATATAAACCCTCTCCTTTAGATTATAGTGTAATATTCCTTTGCTGTGTTCAACCTGACTTGCTTCCATGATTGTCGACTGCAGTCGCAGAATCTCTCATTTGTTTGTATGTTTTCGTAAGTCTGTGAGTGAGAGGAAATCATTTCCTGAGCATTTGAACCGTGGCAGTAAGCCCTCCCGTGTGTGAGGACATTATCCTCCTCTTTCAACCACAGGCCCGGCAGCTGTATTCTGACTCTCATTTCTTTGTTGCCCGAGGTAGATGTTTTTAGTTTTTGATACAGGAACTCTGCTCGTGGAAGGAACTCTCCACTGTGCGGCCAGGATGCCTATTTCCATAGCAACACCATCTCCAATAAAACGGTACCTCTGAATTAGCAACTCACCCCAGACATGAGGTCTTCCAGTCGGGTATACACAGGAATAAATATGCCGATCAGCTGTAATATTGTATCTATATATTTTAGATGCTGTGACCTAAAAGGACACAGAAGACTCGTTGTTTTTTTTACTCACAATTAAGAAAGATTTTGTAATTTCCCTTTCAAACCAGCACAGATGTGGATACAGAGCGGTCAGGGGAGGGGCCGGCAGCACGGAGGAGCTTTTTGTTTTAATATGTCCACTTGGAAAATCCTCAGGGGAAATATCCCGCGTTGTGCTGCTGCAGATGTTTCAGCATGTTTGCATGCTTGGAATTGAGGTTGGGCCCTTTGATCTAAATGAAAACGCGCCGCATGAGGTTTGATGCGCGGGGCGGGTCGAAGCTGCGCTCACGGAGCGAATCGAAAAAGCCTTTCTGGAATTTCCCAGGTTCCCCTGCAGAGTCTACCTTCCGTGATTAGAGAGATGGGAATACCACGGCCCGTCGCCTTGATCCATCTGCCCCCCCCCCCCCCTCCCGGCACAGCTTGCGTTTGGCATCTCCAGTGGAAACACCGTGAGCTGGTGCCAGCGGTGGCAGACCACCAAGGCCTACCGAAATTCCTCCCACAGAGATCCTCTTTAAATGCACTCTGCTCTATCGCCAGGCTCCAGTTTCCCTTTTAAATGCATCGTCGTTGAACGATCAAATGAACAATAAACACGAAAGAGCACATCATGCCGCCAATGAGGCTATAACACAAAAGAGGCAGTGTGAGCACCGCACAATTAAACTGCATTGGTAATATCAAAGCTTTCAACCAAAACGACCAATGTGACCCGCAGGCGCTCGCTCGGATCCATTCAGGAGTCCACTGCACTGTTTCCCAGTACAAAAGAAGAGAAATGGTCTTTGGTATTTTACATTAAATCCCTAAATTGTGTCCATTCATTGGGATGATCACACTCGCTTTCATTAGGTTTTTCCTAGAAAACCATTACCTGCAACAAACTTGTTTTTCCCCAGCAAGTGAAAAAAATGGTTCCATAATCCAATTCTTGGCGCGTCGTGATATCAGAATTGATTTCAACTTTTTTCGCCCTGTTGGAAACCGAAAGCGAGCCCTCCCGAGGAGGATGGCGTTGATTGGCTGTCGGCACCAGGTATCGATTGGTTTGTGTTTTGTCAGTGCTTTTTCATTCTCCTCAGACCTCAAGCTGTAAGTATTTTTTTAAAAATGTATCCAGGAGGTCTCATTACATTGTCACACACGCAGATAAAAGTCCCACATGATGATGGACTCGTATTCAAGCAGTGGAGCATGATGTGGTTTTCAAAAACAGATCTGAAGTCTGTTATTCAAATGTGGTGTCTTTATTCTGTTTCCCCCTTCCTGGGAGTTTGCGGTGTCTGATAGTTGTTCTGCTATCATTTTATGATTATATTACGTGTCAAGTATTTTTCCTTCACCCAGCAGTAATATGCGATGCTGTTTTTAGACATTAGACGCTGCCGTCCAGAACTAACAGTTAATTCCGGATATATTTTCATGAACAAATCATTTGGCAAGAATACACGTTTCCTCGGGGTGAACTTTTCTGCTGTGAATTTAACATTTCAGTTACTGAGGCTGGATTTCGGATCACTTCAAGGCAGACTGTTACGCGAGCAGATGTTGGGCATCCATGAGAAAATAAGTCATAAAGCCTTTTCATCCGTATCCTAAAACGCAATTGTTTAAGTCATTTAGGAAGTATGTGGTTTGGCTGCGGTGAGTTCTCTGCTTTTGTGTGCCTGACTTTTACATTTCAGTCTTACTATAAATTCATTACATTATCTTTGCATCATTATGACACCACAATGCATAGATACAATAGCCTGTGAGCTCCATTTAATGCTAGGAATTGTGAAGGGGAATTAAATAAATGTAAGCAATTTGTTTTTGGAGATAATAAAACTTGCTTCTCCAGGTTTTTTCACATACTTTCTGGAACACTTCTGTAAGATCGTCAACTTAAAAGCAGTCTATAGTAGACTGACCTGCGGACGTGCTGGCTGCAAATAATTCAACGATCTCGAGTTCTTTTGCATGATTTATTGGATACAAAAACGTCATTCATAGATACCGAACATTCCTTCTCCTCGCTGCACAAAGGTAGCAATAAATGGCGCGGTAGCGTGAGTAGCGTAAATACAAGTGGAGCAAAAACAACTTTTGTCCCATTTGAACCCGTTGTATCCATGACTATCCACCGCACACCGTGTGACTTAATCCCCCGTAATTAGCCAAAACACACAAAACGTACAAACTGGAACAAACTATGCCGGACTCCCACAATCATATAGTTTTGATGTGCAAACGTCACTCTGCCAAAACAGCCAACAGTCAAATTCTGTTGGTCTCATCCAGGAGCTTCAGAGCGTGCAGGAGGCTTCTCGCTGCGTGGTACATGCACAGCATCTGATGTTGTTTTCTCATTAGGCACAGATGCATTTAGCTGTGGATCAGGTAACTGAGCTAGGGTCTTGAGTGTCATCATGCCACAGTAATATCCAGCAGAACCATTACGAGAGCTCAGCGGCTTGAGCATGCAGCACCTCATGCATCGTTAAGTGGTGTAAAGACCCCAAACGCCTCTGCAGGTAATTTTTAATTTATCAATTAAAGGGAATGTAAATAATGGTTCCGCGGTTAAAAATAATCACAAACCGAGGCGCTCACTCGCTCGAAGTTGAAAGGAAAGTCAGGAGCTCACAAGCTATTTAAGACACTGCTGGCTAAGCGGCCCGCGAGCCGAGCACCGAGGAGCCAATAAAAACACACTCGTTTAAGCAGCACTCACTTGGCACACTGTAATTTTGGATGAGAACGGCTTCTACGCCCCGTCAACTTCACGTGGTGTCGTGCGCGTTCAAGAATCAGGGTTATATGCAAAGTGAAGTCAGTACTTGTTCTTTGAACAGTCGATTTAAATTACAGAAGGCCAAGGCTCGGTCTAAAGGAGCACAATTAAAAATCGATTCAGCAACTGTCCCTCTGGAACAAAGTAAACACAGACAGTTTCTACAAAAAGATCTTCCCACTTGTTAATTACTTTGACGGAGAAATTCTTTCCTTTTGTAAAAAGTTGCCTTTGTTGGCTACGTATGCATGACTTCTGTCAGGTACAAGGTCCCCCCCCCCCCCCCCCCCGATGCACAAGTCCCATCATGCTACTTTGGCCGAGTAAAGCCAATACCTGAGGGAGTCAAAAGGCTTTGATCACTTCACAGACAAAGAGCGATTGGAACGCTTTAAAAAAAAAAGGAAAAAAACATTCTGTATTTAATAATTCAGTTGCAGCTTTATATGAGAATGTTTGATCTTATCTGTGTTTGACTTCAAAGACATTTTTATTAGGAAAAACGTAGCAGTGGATCGAGGGTAAAAACCGTGCGGCTCACTTAGGTCCAGATAGTCTGAAGGGAAAAGAGAACTGCAGAACCGAGTTCCTACTGCGGGCTGGACTCGTCATTCGTACGTCAAAGGTTTCTCCTTCAACTCTTACTGAAACCCTGACGGCAAATCTCACCGGAGTCATGGATGCAACGTGGAAGATCACCGGCAACAACAGATACCCTCAATTTACCGTAATTATCTACTAGATAATTACCTCAGCTGCAAGTGTGCTGTAGGCCATAACCTGATTATATTTATTCACTTGATGGTGACTTGATCCATTGATGATGGTTACATCACAGCCAGTTGCCAGTATGTTAAATAAGTTCACTTTTTTGACATACGGTTGAGGTTCAACCTGGCGATTAATCATCAGTTAACATCTAAATGACAATGTCAGCATCAAACTGAACCCCTTTAAGAAAGGAAAGGCGAGTTAGCAAATCTGGATGAGTAGTGGAAAAACAAACAGAACACAGAACTATCTCCTGCGGACGAAAAAAACCAACTAAAAGGCTTCATGGGAGGAACAGGAATGTTGAGATTGAGTTAAAATGAGCTCACCCTTCAGACTCCTCACAACCTTCAAAGGACCACGGCCGAAGATACGGACCAAGTTTGTCTCCCCTGACAAGTGCTCAGAGGAACACAGCTGGTGATCAACGACCAGGTTGGACATTTGGGGATGGAAATGCTGCCAGAGAACACGATCTGCATGATCTTTTTCCAGGAAGAGGGTGAGGGAAGCACTAAGCTTGAAAACGAGAGCCAAACACTTGGCCTCCGATGTCAAAGTACACGTTGCTCACTATTATGCGTCAGAAATGTTGCAATGCTCAAACCCTGCTCTTTCTTCCTTAAAAGGAGACTCGTCCGTCTGTGTTTATAGCGCTCGGTGACGGGAGAGTTTATTTTAGCTTCACTCAGGAATTAATTTGAAATACTTGTTCACATTGTTAACAGAAAGAGGAAACACTGAGAGGCTAACCCAGTCAGAGGTCTCCTCTGCTGTGCGTCTCATTAAATCAAACTCGACGGTCAAAGGCTGCCTTTAATTTAGTACAGTATGTACAGTGTGCTCGCCCGATTTAGGACCAACATTTGCTTCTGATTAGTGCAGCGCTGATGCTATCGCCGCTGATGTTTGGGTGTTCACCTCGTACAAGCGTGAGCCGTGTTGTGCTGAGATTCTTTTTTCCAGAAGTTGAATGACTGGAAAGTCCGGAGGAAAGAAGACGCCCCGTGTGATCGGCCGAATGCTGGTTTCCTAAATGAGTAGGACCGGACGGAGCGTAAACTGACCCCCGGGCCTTGTGTTATTCTTTCCTGGTAACCACATCAGTGGCGTGGATCTTTAAGAAGTGGCCGAGTGGCATGAATGGGACATTTAAAGGACTGATGACTGGGACCTCTGTTGTGCCTCACATGTGGTCCGTGACCCTCATTGGAAACAGAAAACAGGACGCGTGAACCATTTGACTCGGCCCGTTTCTGCGTGTGGCTTAAAGAGAGGCAATGGGGCGAGTCCAGGCGTGCAGAAAAGAAAAACACTTCAGCGACGGTCGGAGTCTCTGTTCTCCTCGTCAGTTTGTAAAAGACCAAGTTTATGTCTTTAAATGTCTTTGCAATTAGCAATTTTTTGCATGAAAAATTGCTGCAACGATTGTTTTTTTTATTTCACGATAACTACAGATTAATCAGACTAATCGATTACGTGACTAAGTGATGCTAGCTTATAAAAACCTAAACATGCATGAAGGGTTCTTAAATTAATCTTACGTATTAAACTCGACATCTGACTTATCTGATGCTGCAATTAGAAACAGTTCCTCTTAATTTAACTTTGTGTGTCCTCTTTTTACCCAATTATGTTTATGGCAAACTTCAGGGCGTTTTCTCACTTTCAAGATCTTAGTAGATAACATGGAAGATTAGTTCTTCTAACATTTTTTATGACACTGTGCACAATTTTCTTGACTATGTCCTTTCCCCTCGTAACTGTTTAGATGTCTTAAAATCAAGACGTGGGGGGGATAAATGGGATTCTATAAAAATGTATTCTATTTAATGTTACATGTTTAATGTCATCTGTATCCGGGTCCAGGTGAGTGTCCCATCTCAGTGGCCGATTCCAGAGTGATCAGTGCACAAAACGTCTCTGCAGGCACTCAAAACTCCCAACATTTAACAAAAAGTGTGAAACTATGTTACCCGGACCTTTCTTCATTAGGTTGCTGAATAACAGCACCTGCATTTATCCCAACAAATTCTGCTTGAATGCTCTAGTTTGGAGCTCAAACTTATTTGGTTTCACATTTTTTACATTCCCTGAAATTGTATTTGATACTTTTATTTCCGCCCTTCAGAATGATGAAATATTATCCCGAAGACCAAACAACCAGCAGGCTTTATTCCCTTTGAATTCTTACTCAGAGACGCACAAAGTGTTCCTCCAGGGTTCGCATAGCTCAACAATCAACTGGATGAAACATGTGTCCGTGACCTTCGAGCTCGTTTCCTATTAAAGATGCTTTTCCCTTTGGGCCGACGGCGGGGTCGCTGAGTAACGGCGTCAGCTGGGACGGAGCTTGTCAGAGCTCATCGGTCTCCGTTGCCTCGGCGATGACGCCACAAGTCTGATGAAATCTGCTGTGTTAAGTCATTAAAACGCACACCTGTTGATAGTTACAATGCAGTTCTAGTAGTTTCAATACATACAGCTGTAGTGCTGTACTCTTCTTGTGGTTTCCCAGTTTGTGAAATTGCTGTACACTTTTGTATGCGATTTATTGCAGGATGCTTGGTGTGCTGTGCATTATAGAGCTTTCAGAGTAATCTCTTGGTGTGGTCACAGAGTGGTTAAACGTTAGACGTAATGAGGAGATGAAGGCTGCAATAAGAGACATCTGTCAAAGGGTTCAGCGTACAGTATTTTTAACGTCGAGCTCTCCTTTGCATGGCTGCGTAAATGACTTCCTGACCCATCATTTACTGTACACTCAAGTCAAGCACCATATATTTCCATCAACAGCAGCCGGTTACCCCAAAAGACACCATTGCAGCACCCTATAATTATACAAACATAACATGCACTCGTCAGTTTGGCCTTTCCCTCCATGTACTGGGGACCAATTATGGATGGCGAAGATCGTCATCTGGATGGGACTGTTATATTCTCTGCATCAGTCACAGCACTGTCATAAACAACCTCACGCTGCGATCGATTCACAGGCTGCGTGTCCTAATTCATGGCACGTTGCCAGTCTCTGGAGATGGATGGTTGCCAAGGTGAAGGCTGTGTGAATCTTCCTGCAGCTCCCTCTTGTAGAGACAACAATGTGACTTCTCAAATAGACGCATGACTTTGACCCCGATTGCTGCTTGTGTGAAACCAGAAGCAAATGTTGAACTCTTTGTCATTCATTTTACCTGCAGTACAGTGCTAACATCGTGGAATATTCATAGAAACAATAACTTCCCAGCAGAATTTCTTACGTTCGTCACACTCCCAAATGCTGTGTGCAAATGTTCCTTGAGCAGAATGCTGCGTTTCCTTTAAATAATATATTCTTTCATGTCTGCAGGGAAACTGTGAGCGATTATTTTGTCCAATTATAAAGGAAGTAGATGATAAAAAAAAAAAAACGACTGCAACCTCAACACCTTCCATTGAGGAGGAAATGTCAGGGACGACACTTAGCCCCATGAAGCACTGTGTTGAAAGGGTTTTTATTATTCTCTCAAATGATGTGTACTGGAGTGTGGGAGGCTCCATCTTTCAAGCGAGCTGGATATGCAGAGGAAAGGTCAACTTTGTGATTTATTAGAGGTTAGCCTGCTGATTTTATTTTTTAGCTGGAGCGTTGCGCCTGTTGTTGGGATGAGTCATGAGGAGGCGTAAAGAGACTGTCGGGCTTTGGTCAGAGCGAGTGTCCCTCTCCGGTGACAGTGCAGGATTTGTTACCTTCTTGCCCTTGAGTCTTCAGGCCGCAAGTCACCAAACACTTTCACTTCCTTTTTTTCCTCAGACACAAGATTAATTAAATGGATTTTCTTGTGTTAACTAAAGACGATTAAACGGCACCATAATGTGTCATGTTGCAATTTAATTTAGCTTGACTGGCGGCCGCTTTAATTTCACGGAGACGGAGGCAGCAACCTGAGGGAGGCGGTGGATCGGAGTTGCGCACACGCACTGACACGCACAAGCACACTGTGAGCCGCACAAACTGCCCGCGCTGTGTCACATCTCGTGCCCGAGCAGCGAGGTTTCCTCCGAGAGAAAAAAAAATGCACCGACGGAGGAAGGCGGTCTGGTTGATATTACAAAAACCACACTGGGAACCGGGAGGCGGCAGCATCTGGCGTCGACGCAGACGCCTGCCAGGTCGCACATTAGATCCCAATAATTGGCCGTGACAGCAGCGTGAGACGGACAAATGAGAACCTCCTTCTGCGTGACCCGACGGCCGGTGGGGAGAACGAACAACGCTGGTCAGTGTCCGATAAGGGACCAAATACAGCTATCGGGTCAAACGGCGAAGTGCTGCCTCCTCAGGTTTGTAAGTCGTTGTTTTTAATATAAGGCAGAATTTTGTAAACTGATTCTTTGATGAAAATGGTTACTTTCAATTGCGGAGCTTGTTGTGATAAATAAAGCAGAACGCTCACGTTCGTCTGTGCGACTATCGGCGTACACCTACAACCAATATTACGTTAGCACTGTTAGCTTGTAGCTGCTAGCTAACAGCATCACCATGACGCGTGGCAGCAAATCCCTTAATCAAAGAATATGCTCAGATTCTTTTTTTAATTTACAGCTTTAAATGTACTGTTCTTTGCTTTCCAATGGTGAGGGTTCCTCCTACTTAACTAATAGGATAGTAAAAGCTAAGGCATTGTTTTCCAAATACAACCATCACGTTGCTGTAGTACGCTGGTATATCTTCTCCGCTGAGTTTAAGTACTGTACTCCCAATTAAAAATGGAAGCATTTATTTTTGATGTTCAGTACAATGATACACACAAACAGTTATTGCAAAAGAAGAGATAAATAACGTTGGCATACAAAGAAATGATAAAACATGTAAAATAACTAGGAAAGAAAACTGGAGGCTTATACTACTGTACAGTGACACGTGTAACAAAGAAGAGGATTGGACCGAAGTTTCCCTTTTCAATTAACAAATAAATATTGACTACGAGCCATCTTCAACGCAGCGAGAATCTGAAGAGATTTGAGATATAATGAGTTGTAATGGCCCAAACTGATTGTACATGTGCACCTCTTTATCTTCTCTTGGAGAATCTTTGGTAGAAAAAGCATTACAGTACAGAAGGACAATGCAGATGAAATATTTACACATAACACAATCTCATTAGCGAGACATTTCAGCATTAACTTGGCTGCAGATTCAATCTGTAATGAAGCAAGAGACGAGCAAAGGAAAACTGCTGATGAAAAAGCTCCTTTCTGTGCCTTTCCGTGGTAATATTAGAGGAGAGGAGGGAGTACATCACCTGGAGCCAGCCTTTCCAAGTAAAAAAGTACCCGAACAAATAGGCTCCCATTTCCAGCCCACACTGGCTTAAAGAAGAGACAGAAATACCTTTGTGGAAAGGAAATAGTCTCCGGAGAACATGGGTCATGATCCAGGTCCGCTCCAGTGCATTTTTGTCTTTCCAAAAGGCACTCAGAGTACACAGTTACTGTCCAGAAGATTGATCGGATCCCAGTCTGTTCTGCTTCATCCAATTAGCAAAAGGACAACAGGATAACGGGACTATCGACTTTGCTCCGAAGTGGACGACATACTAGAACGCCGCAACAGCGGCAGACGTTCATTTCTCGCATCCTGTGTGATTCCAGCGGCAGGTCTCGGGCTTGTCCGAGGTCAGTCCGAGTCATCTTTGCACACACAGGCACACTCCTCGTGATGCTCCAAGGGCACGTCAGTCATGGACTTCTGCAAGCTCCTGGCACCACTCCGGTGTTTCAGCAGCAAAACCTGCGAGCGAGAATGAGGCCTTCGTTTAGTATTTTCAGGGTGTTTCCCGAAGGCCCAAAACGACGTGATCGACATGTCGCATAAAAAGGTCTTGGCTTTAATTTCTAATTTACCACATGAAAATAGTAAACCGTTGGACCCGTTGCTGCTGATTTATTTCCTATTTTAAAATAATACATTTGATTAATCCAACATCCATACTGTTACCCCCCACCCCACCATCCCATCGATATTTACCTCATGGTACTTCTTCGTCACCCTGGTGGGAACGCACTGGCAGTCGTAGCAGCGGTGAGAGCAGCAGGCGCAGTTTCCACCGCAGCGCTTCACCAGGAGGCAACTCGGCCAGAAAATGGCATCGGTCCTCTTCAGCTCCTCCCGGAGGGACACGGAGAAGTTACGTGGAGTGCAGCTGTACAGCCGAACTTCCTCCCTCAGTAGGTTGAGATCAGCTCCTCCTTAAAAAGACACAGCCAAGTCACGATCAGGATCAGTTTCTAATGCCGTCTTCTTCAGCTCTCGGATCTTAACTATCAAATTGCTTCCTAAACTTTATGTTGTTGCAGGTTTAAAAAGGAACCTACCTCTCGCTTTCTTGTTAAGGATGAAGGATTTCCCCAGCAAATGCCACGTAGGTTTGTAGAGCTCCTCCATATCCAGCTGCCATCGCTCCGGCTCCAGGTACTTCATGACCTCCTCCACGGTGCCCAGCCCCGCCACAGCCTCGGACATCTCCTCAAGGCCCTGCTGTGATTGGGGGGGAACCGCAGGGACTTTGATTTCTGATACGCTCTGCGGCAAAAAAACAGCAGATGAGAAATGGTTCACTTTCATGTGCTCTTTTGATATGGACCTGCACACTGGGAAGGTCTTCTTGAACTGTGGTTTGGATACGAATTGACCTAAACAGACACCAATTCTGAGAAGCGAACACTCTGCATCCTAAAAGTCAGACAAGTCCCAGATTGTAACAACTGCATTCAACCCGTTGAAGCAAATTTCCATTGATGACACCATTCGTTTTAACGCTCCAAACGCTCAGCGACAGCTGAGGAGATTGACACCTGCTGTATCAGTCCTTCAACGCTACGTTTGTCCAACATGTCAGCTCTCTGGTCCCTCTTATCTTTCGTGACTGGCAGGTAGGAGGCACCATCGTGACACTTACTGAGTAAAAGGAGCCTGTGGCAGATGCGTCTCCAAGCTTCTAGAGAGGCAGACGTGTTTTGAAAGAAGAAAAAAAAAAGATACAGGGATTCTGCAACTTCCATTTGTTGACATAGAGCGGAATTAGGAAGGAATTCAGTCAGAAATGGAGGCTGGAGGAGGGACAAGAGCTTGGCAACAACACCTCAAGGATTTATGATTCGATTCTTATTTACTGTTCATGCTAAAACATGTAACTTAATTCGTGGCAGTGTAAAGCCAAATGGAAAAAAGCTCCATCTCGAGGATTGATCAACCAGTAGAGTCAGCAGACATATCCAAGATTGTTATGTCCTTTGTTAAGGTTCCATTCCATTTCTATCAACTGCAAACCCCTATTTTCCATTCCTAACAATAACAGAACAGATAAAACTCTCTGCGTGACTCATGTACTTTTGTTGTTTAATAATCCTGAAGTCTTATAAAACCGTTGCTTTTGACTAAATCTAAATACCCTTCCAGTCGGTTTGGGGTAGATGCAAAAATAAGATGCCAGTGGTTTGACATGGCTTCACCACAGGCTACAGAAACGGAGCTGTGTTCGTGCCACAGATTAGACCCATTCTAATGACCATGCGCCATATCTTTGGTTCGTCTGGCATCTACTTGGATAAGCAGACGAATGTGAAAGGAATTCTTGTGGAGAAAGGGCCGTACACACCACAGTATACGGTACATCAAACAGGTCCATCTTTCCAGAATGGAGGGAAGCTGTGGTTCTTATTAGTTAAGGCTTGGCGGTGGACTGAAGCCATAAGCAGCTTCGGAATGCCGACGGTGCAACACGGCCCCAATCAGAAAGAGCAGCCATGCAATCCTTCCGAGACACATCGAGATGGTGTAAGTGCAGCTATGAGCAGCAGATGGGAGCTCCTGTTTGAACTTTCACAAGCAAAGTACGCAAATGGACCAGCAGTGTCATTGCGTCATTGAATACTGGAATAAGCCAGTGAATAAATGTAGATCCATACTTTGACATATTCAGACGTGTGATGAATGATTTCAGCGCAACAAGAAAAAACCGAAGGCTCCTGATCAAAAGAGCTGTAGAAGGTTTTTTGTCGTGGGCGGTTTAACCACGAAGGCAGGAAGTAAAACAAGAGGGGAGGACTTTCAAACTAAAAAAATAGGACACACTATGACAAGCAATAGTTTCTTTGATAGCCTTAAAGAAAATAAGCGTCCTGTTGGGTGCAGTTCTTTTTTATTTTTAGGTGTTGAATATTTACGATTTTTCAAGATGATTCTAACTCCATTAAAGCATGCAATGTTCCCCTTATCACACATTCTCGCTCTAACAAACAACCTAGTTTTCAAACTGGTTACTTTGTTCCCGGCTCTGTCTTTCGTTGCGCTGCACAACCACATGCTCCTATTTCTGGTGAGTTAAATGGTGGTTCAGCTAAGTATGTTGAGATGAACCTTCTGAAAATAGCATCGCGGGAGAGCTGTGCAAAACAATATCTCTTCTTTAACGTGCTTCTGCAAACCACTTCCTTGCACGCGAGAGCTCCGAAGAAGCAACAAGGTCTGTCGTGCGTGAAGAGAGTGTTGCTTTCAATCACCAGGCGCCACGCTGCCATCGAGGTCGGTGCAAAAACAGACCTCCCTTTGTCGAGCCGAATGGTAACCTACTGCAAGGCTTCGGACCTTCATTTCATTCCTCATTTCTTGTGTCCTTTCGGCCTTTAGTGTGTGAAACTCTCTTTGTTGTTGAAATAACAAAGATGGAGGAGCAATCTAGAGCAGCGCTGGGGTTTTATTCTGGATAAGGACCCCACAGAGACAATGACACAGGTTTCGTTTGCTCCTTTATCCCCCCCCTCCCCTTCCCACTCCCACACTCAACACCCCTCCCGCTCCCTTCAACAGACTCCTTTCCTCCTATGTTATAACAACCTCTTCGCCCCCGACCCTTTTTTCGCTTTTCCTAAAATCTCTTCCTGCCAATTACAGACCGGGTCTTATTTTTCTTCCATTCCATGGAAGTGGTGGGGAGGAATTATTGCTTGTTTAAATATAAACTAAAGTGCACGAGCTTCCGGAAGCTGCTCGTTGACCACAAGGGAAACAGAGCGCTGCTGTTGAAGCGCGTCGGAGGGACGTTCAAAAGGAAGCCGCTGCTCAGGCCGAAGCTTCCTTTTCCACCACAGGGCTTCCACACCTCCGACGGGAATACGAGGCACAAACCCGGTCTCTCATTCCGTCACATTAGTCTCACCACGAGATTGCATTTAACATTTTTTAAGTTGAGTGATGGGTTTTACTTCCTTACTTTATTTTGTTTTAAGCTAATAGAGGAAAACCACTGTTCCACTTTATCTTCAATAAGGTGTCCAAACGGATTCCGCCTCGCTTAGATCACTGAAGTGTGAATATTAATACGCTTGTCACTCCAGCTAAAACATACACATTTGGACCCTATATATCCTTTGCCTTTCAGACACGCACATAATCTCAATGTCTGCCCTGTTGGGTGATTTTATTTTTCCATCAAACCTTAGTTTTGTTAAGACAATAATTAGATGAAACCAAAATGCACCAAAAAACCAAAAACACAAATACCAGTAAGCGTGAATGGGCCAAAGATGCAACAGCAGCAGATGCAATTACCACATAATTGAAGCATCCAAAAGAAAATACAATAGAACTATAGGGCCTATATTAAAAACTAGACTGTGCCTTCCAGGGATCATTTGGAAAGTAATCCTTTACTTAGGATTAACATGACGTTGCCATGGTTTAATATTGCGCAATAAGAATGAATGCAGAGGTGGCCTCCGGTAAAAGAGGCTACATATTTGGTATTTTGTTATTGCGAGGTCCAGACAATGTAAAATGGCCACTTTCTGAAATAAGCAATAGTGAATGAGCAATCTTTGTTGGGGAATGAACGGACTGCTGTAGGCCGTTGGTGCTGGCGAACGGAGGGCCAGACTAAACCATCTTGTGGGTAAGAGAGAACGTCAGAACGCCTATTTGTCACGCAAAGTTCACTCTCACAACCAATATTGATGTAGTTAATAATATCTCTCGTCAGAGCGGTGTTTTATTGGATTAATCCCGCTCTATTTGATCGGGCAAGGCCGCTGGTTGTGGCTCAAACGCCACAATCTACTGCGTTCGATTGGCTGTCATTTCTATCGTGAATTATCATTACTGGCGATTCATCTGGCTTTCAGTGATTAAGCAATCTGCATTAACTCAACAAAATGGGTCGGCCCTGCCACAGGGAGAATGTAAGATAAGATAAAATAACATAATCATTTCAGTCCTGCAGCAGGATTTACACCATAATCACTTACTTTCTCCCTTAACGTCTCGCTTTTCTTCGATACGCAGCTCGATACTTGTTTGCGGTTTTAAGAGGAAAGAAAGAAAGCTGCACATGATGAAAGAGAGGGAGAGAGAGAGAGAGAGAGAGAGAGAGAGAGAGAGAGAGAGAGAGAAAGAGAGAGAGAAAAGACGAGGCAAAAGACGTTACAGACGGAATACAGAGCGCCGTCCGTGACCTCAGTTCCATATTTGCGCTTGTCAGATCTCCCAGTGCTGCGGGCCATTAGGGATTAATGAGGAGTAGAGCTGTTTACTTAAAGCAAGTGAACAGAACTAAAACATGACAGGTTAAAACACGGCAGTCGCCTCCTTGGTTTATCTCTTGGCCTTTGTCAGCGGGGAGGATTCTGTGTGTGTGGTCTGGAGAAACGGGACGGAAAGAAGAGAGACGGCGAAGGAGAACGAGGAATGGGGAGTGGACGGAGGAGGACAAAGTCTTTTTCATCCACTCGCACACAGAGAACTTACAAATAACCCTTGCGAAGGGCGCGCTGTTCCGTTCCGCTGATTACGTTCAAATTGAAAGGATGCAGCTAGAAGCGCAGTTCTGGGTAACGTAATATGCCTGACCTCTGAATCGCTGCCCACACGTTCAGTTTGTTCAGAGAGAAACAGAATCACACAAACAGAAAGTTGACAGGACGGAAGGAGGAGGATTGTCAGTGAAACATGTAACAAGTACAAAGCTACGGTTTTTGAGGTGTGAAGCTCAAGCTGAGGCGTCTTGCTAAATGAAAACATGGATGTGCGCTCTTCCCCTTTGTAACAGTAGTGGCGTTACGTTAGCCGACCCACGTCGCGTCCTGCAGTAAACAACCGGGCCATTGGGGATGCGTCCCGTCTTCCGGAGGCCAAACAAACTGAAGATTCAATCGGGTTATCGGGCCGACGCCCGACGGAAGTGACGAGGCGTGAAAAGGAGGCGGCTGATAAGAGCGCCTCGGTTTGTCACTCACTTTTAGTTCTCGCAGAATACAAATATTGCTGCGGTCGTTGTATCGAGCGGTTGACTGATCTTCAGCACAGCTTGTGCTACTGAATGAGTTCACAGTTCAAATGTGATCGGCTGTGAATGACTACTGGATTACACATAAAAAGCGAAAGCAGTTTGAAACCTTTCCACACGCCGCACACTTCTATCTCTTAATTCATACTTTCATTTCAGGGGCTTGAACAAATTCCCCCCCCCGAGGGTCAAAGGACCGATTGGAGAACGGGAAGCCACTTATTTTCTCCATCTCAATCTCGAAGAAACGATGACACAGAGACGCCTCATCCTGTCTGGATCCAAAGGGGCAGGTGAACAGGTTTCATGGTTCAAAGTAAGATGGGCAAATAGGACATTTAAAAGAGGAAACAATACCAGCCAGAGAAAATTACACAATTAGAGACATTGAAACCATTTATTTCGCTCTGTTGTGCCTCTAACGTTTTAGAACTATTTCAGGATCCATCAAAAAAAAAATCCCATCTCAACCTTATAGGGAAAATTAAGGGGATTCCTTTTCCTTTAGTCTCTCTCGTTTCAGAGGTTCTGTAACATTTGTGTAAGTGTTTGAGCTGCACATCATAACGCGATACAAACAAAACAAAGCAACGGTTCCAGATGTTCTGAAGTGCTTAAAGAAATGTTTAAAACCTCGTTGGCAGTAAAGCAGAAATGGATCTAGACGCTGTAACGCACACCTCTGTGACTGTTGACGCTGTACGTACCACAGGGAGAACGGAGTAGCGGATGCAGAAGCCCGGCTCGGACGGGAAGTACTCGTCGGAGATGAAGCGGATCCTGATCTGACTGCCTTTAGACGAGTGAGCAGCTGGTGCCGACTGGGAGCCGCACCAGCGACCCAGGACGCTGCCCTCAGCCGGGTCCTCTATCTCCACAAAGTCGTACCTGGTGGAGTGAATGAGACAGAAACGGTCGACTTTAGTCTCTGAGACGTCAGCTGTTACGAGATGCCGATGGATGATTCACGACAGAACTTTGATCCCTCTCACACGGATGTCACTTGGCTTGATTGTATTTGTTTTGCCCGTTGGCCATGTTTGAATGGGAGATTGTTCGTATAAATTAAGCTGCCAGCTGGGGGAATAAAAAGGTTTGACCTCGTTTGGGAAAAAGGTTACAAGCTGGTTACCCAGCTGTTGTTTTTTTATTTAGTGCCTGAACAAACAATAAAAAGCAGAGCGCAGTATCGCCTGTGTATCGAAGGCACATCTCAGGTTAGCAGCTGTTCTGCCACTGAGCTGTTGGGGCTGCTGATGCCACGTTGTTACAGGCGCATCACACCAACGCGACGTGTTGTCAATGAAATATAGTTTTAATCAAACCTCGAGCTCATTGTACGGCCCCGTGTTGCTGGTGGGAGGCCGCAGGCCACTTGGACTCAGTAGTTCATGAATCATCATATTTAACCGATCGCTGGCTGTGCTAGGTTAACTGTGTAACTCGGCCTTGGGTTTCCGTATCATCGATACTTTATTTCACCGACTCCTCGCAGTCTGGGATTAATCACTTTGCCATCTGCGTCACCAGACACGCTGAACTCTCATTTGGCGCTGCCAATTCGCATATTTGGATTCCGAGGACATTGTTTACATTTTGCACAGGCTTGACATATTCAGTGTAAGCTGGTTTCAATAAAACAACATAGAGGGACATGAGCGAGACTAAAAATGGATTTTCTGTGATTTTAAATAAACCGAAGGGAGTCGATAAATATACTGACTGCCCTTAATTTGGAAAGTTCTGCAGAAAGTTTGTCATCTGCACAAACAAACATATTGGTTTGGGTAAAACTGATAAGACTCCTTTTGCAAAACTATTTAGTCATTTTAAATGTAAAAGTCTTACTGCATGAACCTTTAAACATTCATTTATTGCAAAGCAGAGTTTTTTTTGAACGGGGATAAAATAGCTTCAGCTTCTCGTTGGAGGTCAGTGGAGAAAGGAGGCTTCCTCTCTGAAAATCTGTTCTCAGACAGCTCCATAGCTTTGACCGATGGCTCATCAATAATGCAGCGTGCCCTGATCATTACACATCACAGCGTTTTTTCAGATTTACAAACGCAGCGGCACACGCAGCAAAATGAACGAACACCCACGCGGAAAAGGTTTAGAAGAAGAAAAGGCGTCTTATAAATGGCACCTGCACAACACAGGGAAACTATTCACTGCATTTGTCCTTGTACATCATCAACAGATAAAACGTCCATGGCGCAGGATAGACCCACACTTAGTCCTCTCCCTTCAGAGGAGAAACGCCTTTTTGAGAACAGTCCCGTCTGTGAGACCCGTGGAGCACGACTCTGCTGCCATGCCAACCGGCAGCGAGGCCGATCCCTCTGCGACGCCGCCCCTCCTCCGGTGGATTTGGGAAGAATGCTTTTCATCGCGCCACAGACAAACAGAATAGCATCTCGGCTGCGCGGCTCCCCTCTCATCCCGGCGAAGGCTCCCTGAAGCCGAGCGCGTCTTCCTGCCGCTGTTTGTTCCGCCGCCCGCCGTGGAAGTGAGTCACTGGACGGGAGATCACCGGGCCGGTTTTATTTGCGTCACATTGTGCGGTGTGATAGAAGTGTATCAAAGACACTGCCCTCAACACGGGAGTGAAGTTCAAAGGGGGGCATTTTCTGGATACATTTTTAAACACCAGCACGAGAGATAAACTAGATATGAAGAGTTGCCCCGGAGGCTTGTTCGTGTGAGTTTGTGTATCTGGGACAGAAAGAAACAGGGTGAGAGTTAACACACACACACACACCCACACACGCACACGGGGCTGTGTGTGTGTGTGTGTGTGTGTGTGTGTGTGTGTGTGTGTGTGTTGGGATCCGAATCAAAACCTTTCGGGCCTCCCTCAGCCTTGGGAAGGAGTGAAAAAATGTGAAAGTGGGAGCAGCAGACGCGGCATTGACTCCTATGACCCTTGAGGAGGATGCAGTCATTGTCTCTCGCCCCTCTCCCCTCCTCTTCCCTCCCCGAGGACGCTGACTAGCACGGTCTTGTTGGAGCAGGATGACACAAAGGTTGTCGATCCGCACCCTGCCCCACTCTCAAACTTTCAACAGACGCACTATCCTCATTCGTCAACATGCACGGTAGTGGGCGAGGGGCTCAGGTTTTTTTATTTTTTTGGGGGGGGCGGCTACAGGAAGTATGTTGTCAAACAGAGGCATGAATTGAGTGGCGGCGGCTCGGAGCCTTGAACTCATATCCATCTTTAAGACTCTGGAACCAACATCTCAATTAATGACAGTGGACGCAGACCGATTCAAGTGCTCTTTTAATTTCCTGATATGTATGGATCATTTCTGCACGTGCGTGTCATTCACCCTGTCATCCATTAGGGGGCTCTCCAGGAATGAAGGCGAGGTAACCCTCCCCCGGCCACTGAACACAGTTCACTGAGGGTAAATCGATCGTTGAGGCTGTGAATCCCTGTTTGAATTGAGAGGTGAACCCACTAGTTGAAAGCGGGCTCCTCAATAAATCCTTTGTACGCATGTGTGTGTGTGTCTATGGGTTGCAAGTCAGAAGGAGGTAAAAGTATCGACCCAGCGGGTGAAATATGACGGTCTGAACCGTGTCATCGTGAACACGTCCCCGGTTTCCTGAGCTGCTGCAGCAAACCGAAGGCAATTTCCCAAATGGATCCACACTCTGAACCTTTTAATACGATCAACAATGCAGTGATGACGCGCCTGAACCTCGGCCCAACAAGTGAAAACTGTAGTGTGCGAAAGCTGGCCAGTGAGAGGAAACTTTACAGGTAACTGGTGCATTGTAGTCGAATGAGAAATAAGTGATGATAAAAGCAAGTGATGATTTTTTTTGTTTTTTTTAATTGAAATCTGAAAACCATTTAAACTATGCACTGAGCTTTTAGGTGGTTGGGACATTTGCCAAATCAGTGATGATTTGTATCATGTTTCCGTACATAACTAGGTTTAAAGACAGGAACTGAGGAACAAGATGTTAGCCAAAGTCATTTTAGGCAAGTCATGCCACTCGCCGCCATCTTGGCAACGCCTCCGGGCAGCTATTTCGCTCTAACAAGACCAGCCTCCTTTCTCAATCAACGGGCAGAGAGTCAGAACTGCACTTTTCACGGGTCATCGGGACATAAAAACTACATGTATAAAAACAGCAGTAGAATATGATAAAAATCGCTGAAAAAGTTTGATGACTTTGCCCCAAAATAAGGTTTAAAACTTTTTCCCCCACAGGTTACTGTTACTGCGCATGCCGACGATTCACGACACCAACCTTAATTTAGGTCTCTATCCAGAATGCCGGTGTCACGCCATCGTCTCCGCTGACGCAAAACCTCAACTGTGCGCATGCGTCAGTGGAACCAGACGATATGCTTAAATGTTTGCCGGCTTGACTGTTAAAAAGCAGATGATTGGCTTTCTAGCGGGAGGGGCGGGACATGCGCATACAATCGCCATCTTTGCTGTTACGGGTTTATACGGGAGTTGTATTGAGGATTGAGGAAGTGGCATGTCTCCTTATATATAGTCTCTGTGTTAGCATAGCAATAGGGAGACATATTCTTACTTGCAAATGCCATCTTCTGCATCCTCCAGACCAAACCGCTCATCGAAGGTGAGCTGGATCCTCATATTGTTGGTCGCCACCAGTCTCCAGACCGACACAACATTCCTGGGATACGTTAGTGGGAAGCCTGGGCTCTGGACCATTCCCTCTCCGGACACTGTGATGATCTTCTCCTGATGGGAATCTTGCACTCCTAAAACAAAAATCACACAATGTTTTGTTTTTGCATTCACTGCAGTTGTTTCATTATGTTTGTTATGTTTGTCATTTTTTGATTTGTTCAATACACGCGTCAGCAATGTCGAGACACAATGCAATGTGTAACATTGATTCCTAACATTGTTCCTTCGACGTCTCGCCGTCGAAGGAACCTTTGGGAGAGAAAGAGCCAGCTGCTGGAAGTCGGTCAGTTTATTAAATGCATGAGTAAACATTTGCCCAGTAAAACTTATTAGACCAGATTATACAACTTTTGCACTTGATTATTCTTTATTTTTTTCATGAATTTGATTTTAGGTGATTCATTCCCTGAGTTTTTTTTCTTTTTCTCAAAACACATGCAGCTGAAGTGTGTGCCATGTTCGCACCCTGTATAATGTCAGTTTTGCAGTGTTTTGTCATCATTTAAAGTCAGAATCAACTCAACAAGGCAGATGATGGACTTTTGAAATAATGTATTCTTGTATTCAGAATGAGAACAGTGTTAAGTCGCACGCAACATGGCGCCTTGGTCCTTTAAAAAGTGACGCGCTGTCCATATATACGCCTTACCGTAATATCCCGTTAGTGTGTGACATAACATCTAGCTATGCCAATATGTATACGGCATCAGCAAAGTTTCCTTTCAGGGCTTTTGTCTTTGACAGAGAGTCGTCCAACCGCTGAGCTGTCCAGTAAAAAGCCACATTTTATCAGGATGAAGTGTGCACTTACTCTGCTGGCATTCCCTCTCACTCTGTCCGTCACACAGTCTAGATAGATAAAATGACATCGACACTAAACAAAACAATCTCCTCGCATTACAGAAATCCCTCTGATGTTTTCATTTTGTTTTGGTGGTGAGCCAGGTGAGAACAGATTGACAGGCAGTTTGCCAGATGCAAAGAGGAGCGATGCCCGGACATGAGCTCTAAATGAACAGGCTGCCTCCATCAAACTTTTTTGCAAAAATAATCGATGCACTCCTTGAGGGTAGAAAACAGACATTTTATGAAGCACTGGATTATAAAATGTCCTCAAAACAATACTTTGTTCAGCACTAGACACTCTTAACAGGCTTAATAACAAGATGATGATTTTAATCAAATTAATCTACCTAATTTGTTTGCAGAAAGTGCTGAGATAAATGGAAGATTGCTCTTTTAATCTTTGGTACAAATGGAGGCAACACACCAGGTTAGATTGACTCGCAACAGCATAGTTTGACATTTCCATTGATGTGGGTTCCAACATACAAGCTCATCAAGTGAATAACGCAAAATGTGAAAAAGATAAATACATTTAATTGCACAATTACAAAAAAAAGGGTCTCCTCCTTAAGGATTCTCTGTGCATAAGTCATTGGGGGAAATCATGACTGGAATGTCAAAATAAAAACCTGAGGTTGCTATCGCAGAGAGAGGGGGGGCAGAGGAATGTCTGGACATGAAAGAAATAGGTCCTGATAAGAAGGTCTTCCAGAGATCTGCATGGATCAAGTCACGCTTAATCCAAAGAGTCTGCAAATATCCCGCTTAATCCCCAACGCATTCGTCACAAGTAATTGCAGTAGGTGGGGAGGGGGAGGGGTTTGCATTCCTCTCTGGTTCAGGTCTTTGTGCAGGATAATCAAGAATGGACTGTCCATGTGATTCTTCACTGAGGATCTTTTGTTCACTTGCATCAAAGCAGAACCTCCATAAAGAGTCTTTCCTGTCTCTTTTCTTTATCTGTGTCATAAACAACGGTCTTTTCATGCCTCCTATTGACATCCTCCCTCTCCGATTTACCAACCGCGCACTGTAAAATGCAAAGACACCAGTCGGAAAACCCGGGTGTAATTTAGACTTGAATGTGACCTCACATTTTCAGGGGTTAACCAATGTCATCTAATGATCTAGAGCGGCGGTCCCCGAGAGTGAATTACCTCAAACGTGACTTTTCCTTGACCCACTTTTTCCCTCTGTGAGGAAAGTAGAGCTGACTATTAAGGGAGGAAGTGACTCTGAATAAATAGGAGGCGATACAGTGCAGCCTTTGTGCTTTGTTAACACGTTAGTGGGTGAACCGTTCATGCAGTTAAACGTTAACCTTTCCCCTGCCAAAACCACACTGCCGTGCACACATGAGTAGAACCATGTGCACACCTTTAAGTAAGCGCACAAATGATTAATTCTTCTACTACTTGTTATGATGAGAACGACTTTATAGAAGGAACAATTGATTGATACACTTGTTAGTTTACACAGAAGACTTTACATACTGTGCATGAAATAATAAACGAGAACCATTCGTTCTGACTTCCGCTAGGGTGACTAAACTCAGCTGACCCTGCAGGGTAACATCACAATGTCTATCTGCTGCTCATAACACTTGATATGGTAGACATAACCATGCCTTTCTTCAGGAAAACTAAGAACATTTTAGCCAAAGAAAGCAATAAATATCTCGCCCCCCTGTGAATACGAGGTCATAAAAGATGCTTTGAAGGGTGAACAGGTATTATTTACAAATTCAATGAAAACGTGTTAAACTGTCAAATCCAAATTTAATGGATTTTACTGCCTTAAGGGTTGTATTTGCCGGGTAAATCAACAAAATTGTTTTTTGAACATTTTCCCGCACATAAAATAGGTCCAGTTCACCATTGTGTTCTCCCATCAGTCTCGTGCATCAGAGATAAACATCCACGACAGCTATTTCCTGTCTGGTAACGACAGCCCAGCCCCGTGACACCAAACGCACATTGTGTGTTTTCAGGCGTGGGACCTGCTGATCAAACATAACGCGATGCCCTGAGTATCATAGTTGAAGCAAATCTGATCAGGTGATGAAACTGTACTCCGTTCCGTTGTTGCATGCCTTTCAGGCCCGATGCTTCACTCCGCCATCTGCTCCTTATTAAGACGGTGTAGCGGTAATTACAGGTAGACTCCCCACCCTGTTTGGGAGATTTATGGCCTTTGGATTTCCATTCGGACAGGAAACAAAGGGGCCGAAACACGCCATGGGAATCTTTCCAAGCACTAAGAAATAATTTGGCTGCGTGGGACCTTCTGCAGCGGGTTTATCTGCAGGCGCACGCCGCTGTGCGTTGTGCTGATGAGGAAGCAGGTGTGACAGGTTTGACGCCCAAATTCCCTGCAGAGGTTTGAAAAACCGGCACTTGTCTTAATAATCTGTTGATTGTTGAACGCATGCAAGTCTGAGGGAATTAAGTACATTTCCATGCAAAACCCGTCGTTGTGTTTTTTTTCTACAAACGTTTGTCTACATTTTTGTAACGGACCAAGAGTGTGGTAATTTGTCGAGCAAATCAAAGTGATGTTGTATAAAAGTGAATAACTTGATAATAACATAATAAGTCTGAGTTCACTGAGGGGGAGAAGGATGGGTGGTGGATGTGTTAAACCAAAACAGGACTTTCAATGTCGTCTCGTGAAATCAAAATGAATCATGAGGGTGGTTTAACAGAAGTTCCCGTCGTTACTTTACATTCTTTTTTGTAAATTAATGTCTTTATCATATGCTTGCACTGTGTATACAATGTTGTCCCTTTTGAGCATGCATAAAAAGGATTTGCAAGTCACACTGGGAAACCATTTTCTTTTACTGTGAATGAAATAATATGCTAATAATGATAATGCATAGTTTTATTATATAGTTATGGAAAAATATATATTCACAACCTCTACGACTCATTCTAATCAATCACAATTGCTATGTGCTTTTTAATGGCTCAACATGATGGAGAAGGACAGCCGTGGTGATGAGATCCATGACAAGAACATTACATCACTGGGCCTGATGGAGGATAACAGGATGCCAGAAGGCCTACTGGACCTGTGAAGATCCATTTAGACAAACAGTGGCGGCGCCGTTAGTCAGCCTGTTTCCTCCCCTTCTTACAGGATAAACAATGCAAAATTGCTTTAATAACCAGAGTACAGCTCCTTTTCATGCACTTTTTCAACCTCTTACATTTCTAGTCCTGTCATCAACAGGTGGACAAATATGAGCCTTTAAGTGAGGAGGTCAAAGGTGACATGAAATGCAACTAGTCCCAGCGGCGAAAAGACTGAGCCGCGTTTCTTCTGCCGTGTTGTAATGTAATAATGATGAAAAGCCCTCTAGCTTCAGGGAGGCCGGAGTAGTGACCCGGCAGGGGTCAGCGTGTCAATGACCTCGCAGGGAGGCCTCGGCAGGGAAGATCATTTCCAGCAGGGGCGCAGCGCTCACGGGCTGCCTCACCAAACGGGAGTCTCTTTTTAACCACGAGGTCAACCTGGACGTCTGCTGGCACCTGCTGCAGAGGCCGAGCCAAACATCTGCACATGGGATCAGATGGCCTCCCGTGGTGCCATCGCTTTTCCTAACTTCAGCAACTTCAAGCTAAAGAGTTCTGGGTCCTTGGTAAATGTTCCGGGTATTTTAAGGGTTAGGGTCTAAATTAAAAAATGAAATGTCCCCAAAGTGATACAAGTACATATTTGAGTGTGTGTCTGTTGTTTTTTTTTTTTTTGGAAGACTTCGATTGAGGTAAGGATTAACTTTAGGATTGAAACACATCACAGACTCTCTTGTAATAGGTGTGAACGTATTACAAACACAGCAGCAAAACGAAAGCCAACATTGAGTTAAAAACAGCCAGAGTAACATAATGAGCCCTGGAGCCGTGAGGGAGGGGGGGGGGTTAACTCCCCAAACTGCTCAGGAATAATGCAAAGCACAAATGATGATAATATTTGGTTAAGTCACAGCTGCAAATGGAAGTGAGCGCAGAGACGTGTGTGGGCGCATGTGGCGTTGTGTTAAACGCAGACCCACCGCAGACCCACCAACGCCTCAGGCCTCACCGCGGCGAAGGGAGACTCGTCACCACACAACAGCTCGTCCTCATGTTACAGCGCTTTGCCGCCGCACGAATCACTTCCTGGAGCCGCCAATTAGTGCCGACACTTGCGTTTAGCATCAAGAGAAAGGAGGATTGAGTGTCGGCCTTTTCACGAGAGGCGTCTATTTGAGGTGACCCGCTGTCAGGCCCTGGAGACTGAATTCAGACATATTATCGCTACCGATAGGAGAGTGAACCCAGTCGACCTCATCGCCCTTCCTTTATACTAAAATAATGTACCACAAGCAAATGTGGTTTGCGGGAAGATAATTTCCGCTTTTATTAAATATCCCTCAACCGCCTTATTTACAAGAGAGCGTTTTAGCTAGCTATTAAAAACATTTAACTTTTAACAAGGAGCAGGAAAATGAAGTTATTTATAAAGGGAATGGAATGCTAGTTTAGAACCAGGAAAATTAAGTAAAAGAATGTCTGCGAGATGTCTCTCATGAACACTTGAGAGGGGCCCGACTCGAGTTCCCCCCTCTGGCTGGGGACCAAGCGTTGACAGATGAACCACATCTTTTTTTAAAACGTCTCTTCACAGCTGCGGACAGAAGCTCCCGGGCTGCTTTGTAGTCACATCTGTGCGCTGGACAGGATGTTTGGAGAAAATTACAGATTGATCTGCGGCGGGACAGATTGGAGGACGGCTTCGCCGCACCAGATCCAGATGCTGCGCTCGAGTCGGATCAAAGACGTGGCCGAGGGGGTCGGCAGCTGATCGCAGTCTGCTTCGTACCTCCCTGGCTCCGTGAAAGAAACAATCAAATGTGCAATGGACACGGCGAGAGGTCATCGAGGTTTTCAGTTAATGGTTTTCTAAAGTTATCTGCAGCTGCACGTATCTGAGCTGCATCGCAATAAAACCTCGCTCGGGACTTGGACAATGTCCAAACTCGCA
The DNA here is from genome assembly GCA_021346845.1 of Apeltes quadracus. Lineage (NCBI taxonomy): Eukaryota > Metazoa > Chordata > Actinopteri > Perciformes > Gasterosteidae > Apeltes > Apeltes quadracus. Next base: position 1,813,235 of record CM037920.1, read on the forward strand.
CACTGAGTAAATACGGTGGTCCAGCCCTCAATCTTTTTATACAAGATTATAACTCTCTGGAGAACCGTTTAAGCAAGACTCATCAAGGTCTGAGGAGATCTTCAGCTGCAGCTCCCGGATCTCTTTTTGCTGCCACCCCACCAAGCCACTAAAACCCTTTTGTCTAGAGAAGAGTTGCAGTGCAGGACTGAAAGTATATTCAGGATTTGCTGAGCACCACTGGTCTTTTTGTGCCCCATCCCGCCCACGCTCACGCGGACACAAGCCTGCGTCTTCCCGCCGCAGCCGCCATTTCTTGCCCTCTTCAAATGCACTGTCACAGCGGTTGTTGAAAGAGGCGAGGAGTGTGTCTAATTCACTGCCTGGAAAATCTCACGGGACTCCAGCCGACGACCCCCCTGGTCAAAAGCCCCCCCTCCCCCGCTGATGACTCAGTCGCTGCCGGCACCCACCAAGCTCCGCCGCTTCCCGGCGTCACTGCCAAAAAGCAAAAGCATGCCCGACAAACTCCGGGGAACAACGTCCCAGCGTAACGACTCGCCGAAGGCCGGGCTTTGCTAAGCCGCGCAAGTTCCTACCTGGGTCTTCAGAGAGTGACATGAAGGCAATTTGAGGATTAAAAAAAAGGGAAAATTGATGTTTCTAAAGGGAAACCACTGCAGGCGGGGGCAGTGACTGAGCGTCTGCAGCTTAATTCCCATTAAATAGGGGAATGTAATTATTGTATAAATGCTCACTGTGCAGCTGATCCTCTAAGGGCTTCCAAAGGTTTGTCCTACTCAATTAAACACCTGTGGCTGTAATGGAAAAAAAGGCAGGTGATTATGATTTATTCACACTTTGTGGACTCAGAAGTATCTAATCAGTTGGTGTTATTCCAACTCATCAAACCATTACCGTCTCACACACACTAGGAATTTAATCAGGTTCCCTGAACTGCAAGTAGCCCCCGTGTTTCACCTCTGATCCCTTTCACATCGTCCACCATCCCTTTTCATCGTGATCATTATCTGCTGGGGACCGATGTGATGTCATCCAGCTAGGCGGGTCGGTTCGAAGGGATTGTTTTGATGAATGACGAAGCAATGGCGGCACTCAGATCCCAGTCTGCTGCGGTCATTTAAGCCGCTGGCTGTCTCCAAAGAAAAGCCTTTTAATCACCTCTGTCAATTTGCCTGTAGAGATAACCCCGCTGTACAATTCAACGGTTATCCGTAGAGAGACAGAGCGAGCAACTGAACGCCTTGTTTCATCTTCGGAAACAATTAATATTCATGTGGCTGCACTCGAGGAACAATAGTCGTGTAATGACTTCCCGATGAATGGTTACAAAACACATGCCTTTCTGTCCGGGAAGTGGACTAAGCTGTGGCCCGCGGACACCAGTGATTAGCACGGATATGAGCAACAACTGGGTTTGTTTCTGATGAATCCTAAATGGTTTTGTTATAGCCACAGCTGTGAAATAACAGCAAAAGCCCATATTTAGCAACGTACGATTGAATGACGTTTGTCGTGTCAATTATATTCATCATATGGTATCATACTTTGTTTGATTCTCTATGTTTTTACAAAGTAAGACTGCATAGTTGTTCAAGTTAGTTGGTTTCATTATTAGAGACATTCTTCAGTGTCCTCTTTGAAAAGGTGCTGGCAAGTAAATATATATACTGGCAGCAAACATGTCAAGGTTCTTACTGAGAAAAGCATCCGATGGTGCAAACCGCGCCAAAAACAAACCAACTCGGTGACCCTCTCTGCATCCGGGCGGAGGCCTGTCAACAGGTGTGCAGGCCGACAAAGGGTTGCACAAGCTTTGGCCGTCGAGGCCGAACATGAAGGATCGCTTTTGACAAACCGAGCTCTGCCTGACAGATCTTCATGCCAGTGGCATCTCCTTAGTTGGCATGGTTCTAATGCTGCCGTCTGTAAAAGCACAAATTAGAGGCAGCAGAGCAGATGTAAGATACGGAGGGGAAAAGAAAAAAAGAGGTGGGGGACGGGGGGAGTAACTCCGTCTCCCCTAACTGGTTGGTAACACCAGTCGTTCTCTTGTGACAGAGTCTGTCATTCTGCAAGCATTACTCATTCAGAAGGTGTCCGCTCAAGCTGTTATCACACAATCTTTCCTGTGAAAGGGAAAATAGAGTACAAAAGTGTTATGAGATAAGATATGAGAGGAGACAGTGAATGTTTTAAATTCTACCCGGCCACTTTGCAAGGGGCTTTATGTGGGTATTCGTTTGAAGAACGGTGCACATCTCTATTGATTTAATCTGAGCAGATACCGCATGTCACAGCATGTTTACGGTGCACCGGCCAACTGTAAAGCAAGTGGTACTCGGGTGTTTTTCCTTGATTATTATTGTTTTTTTTGGTTTAGGGGGTCTGAACACGGCGCTCGTAACGGTTCGCTGTGTCCACTGATGTGTTACAGCACTGAATGTTTACCGTCCAACCAACCAATGCAGAGCATTCTAAAAACAACTGAGGACTAGAAATAATGACATGCGCATTGCTGGGAATAAAATTAAAACATGTGAATGCTTTTCCTCTCCTAATGCCCAATGAAGTTTGGAGTGGCAACCGGCCCAGTTTATGTCACGCTAATTATCACCAGGAGGAAAACATGGACTTAGTCATTGCAGACCAACAACGCCGTCTTTGACAATTCTCACGACATCTTTTATTTATTTTTTATACGCGTTTGTGGATTTAAAGACACTCTCTTGTTTCTACTCAAGGCTGCAGCTGAAACACTGTTTGGTGTCACCAACAACACCGAATAGACCTTTCTGAACGTGGAAAAGCTCACATGTCAATCACACCGTCCAGCGTGTCCACTGGCACGGCCTGCACGTGCACTTAGCTGGTATCGAGCCATAATTAAGAAAACAAGTTACACCTGTTACGACAAGTCCAATTGATCTGCTACGAGAACAGATGGCCAGACACCTCCAGCATTCAGAGTCCCCGTTTATGAGCAGTGTTTTCCGAACATTACACCGACCTTCCGTCAAGTTACCGCCTGAGCAGTACGTTCTCCACTGAGCCGTGTTGAGGACCAAACAACACGTATCCCATTACGCTCTAAGCTTCCTCAACACCCACGCAACATCTGGACACCGAGCTGTTCCCTCTGTCCATCAAATCACAATCAGACTCCCTTTTAATCCTCAAGCAGGATGCATTTACAAGCATTTAGCATCGAGGGCGACAAACCAGCTACTCGCACACGGCGCAAGGGCTTGGTGAAACAGGGTCACTTCAGTGCTTAAGGGGTCAACTAGATGTCCCAGTAACAGGAGAACCAAATGTGAAAAACATATCTGGGCATCTCCAAATGGAAGAGTGCATTCTTCCAGTAAATCCGTCGGGCCTGCCAAGTTACTTTACATGATGCGTCATACGAGACCGAACAGAGTTACAAAATGCAAATGTTTTAGCGCCTCCACAACTGTATGTTCTCTATTACCCTCCGTATCACCTGGCCTCTTTTTGAGCGAGTGTTATGGTGAAGTTCCAGATCACCAGCGGTGGAAACTATACCAGAATAATGTGTGCAGGACGAAGCCTTTCCCCGGCGGTCTACTCTGTGTTATGGTTACGGGGCTGGCTTGAGTAAGAGGCAATTTCCCTCTTGTTTTATTAAATGGAGCTTGCTGCAGATTCGGGTTGAATGCGCAGAGAGCGACACATAAACATGCACACGCGGTCTGCAAAATCCCTCCAGTCGGTCAAAAGGCGTAATGGCTAACACGCGTTTCCATTCCAATTGCCCTCCCCCCTCGCCTGCGCCCTACGGGGATCCGAGTGTAAGCAGTAAGCATGTGTGGCAGAGCTCATCCAGTCTGCACCGAAAACCTGCTTCTCCTTCGGGAAAAGTGGTACATTCTGAAAATAGTACGTGTGATTGGGTTACCGCCACTGGCACAGTGTCGCATATCACATCCCGCCATGTGCTAGGTGACAAAATCCAGCCAGCTTGGGAAGGAGCAAGGCCGACGATTACTGGGACAGGTGTGCCCCCCCCCCTCAATCACACCACCCCGTAAATGCATTCGATCTGGGGTACTTCACGTCTCCATTTAATAGCTTGTTACTTTTCTCACTCTCCTCCAGTGGCACATAAACACACGCATGCCTTATGAGTAGTTATTATTAGTTTAGCTGTCACATTTATTAAGAAGACCTACAACAAAGCCCCAGTAAATACACATGTTCATTTTTATTGGTTTACTTAACAAAGAGGTTAAGATAATCGGGTAACGGCGCTAATGTGAAAGTCATGCAGTCAAACTGAGTTGAACTTGTTTATTTAGTTTTGGTAATTTAATCGACGGGGATGCGTCGTATTCTCTGAGCTCACGACATGTTTGTTGTCACAAATTCTCCATCTCGTTAGTTCTTTCTGCTGCCCGCCCGCTGTCATTCCAGATCCTGTCACGGACACGAGATCATCTCTCATTCCCCTCACCTGGTCCTCATGGCCCCCTGCAGCCCATCCCTTCATTAGTCCCCCACTGTTTAGGTCACCACACATCTGCCAGATGGTCTCGTGCATTACTGCCAAGTTTACAGCGTTTCTAAATGAGCCCGATATCCCGCTGTTCTCACCTAGCCCGTCTTTGGACCACGAACTCCCTGCCTGCTCCTTTTCAGATTTGCTTGCCAGTCTGATTGCCATCCTGGTTCTGCCACCCGCCCGTTCTCGTCTACGGATTCCCTGCCTGCCCCTCTGGATGTCTTTGGCTGTTGGACTCGTATCCCGATTTTGACCATGACACAAGTAAAGAACTTTGATTGGATTTGTGCTTTGGGTTCTAGTACCTGTAATCATTACATTTGTAGCGTTTCTGTCTAAAACCACATAACTGAACCCTTTCATCGAGTCCCGAGAACATCCCTGTTTCCAGCGTCGTGACAAAGCATCGGCCAACTGATAAAAGAGCCTCTTAGTTAGTTTCTTAAAATGGAAACTGAAGTAAAGTCTGCAGTTGTAAAGCCCCTCGGTAACTGATTAGGATAAATGGGGGCGGGGGGGGGGCTTCAGATTTGTTTTGGCTTGCATTGCATTATCATTTAAGCACTTTATCTCAGCTTAACTGAGCACATTCCAAGGAGCATTAAATGCCCCATAATGCATTATAGGCACACACCCATTAGCTTAATAATGTTGTGAAGCTGCAGTCAAAATGTCCCTTTTATTATTCCCGACTACGCGTGCATATCATATCTGCACTGATGTGTGTGTGCTCTAAACTGTGAGGCTTCTCGAGCATCAGTAACTCCGCTTTGCTGCTTTCTAAAATTAGCATCATTAATGACGGTGCTCGATAACCGTGAAATGTCTCCTCTGCTTCGGCTGAATCCAGCAGCTTGGTTACAGACCCGAGGAGCCCTCTGCAATAACGAGGAGGAAGAGACAAGAGTTTGTTTGTTCCATATTCAAGGGTTTGCATACGAGCACCTCAGAGTTCTGCTATCAAACGACGGCGACACACTGCTGACGAGTTTCTATGGAGTTCTTGGAGAAATGTCGGATGTTTTTACAAAATGAATCTGCAGATTACAGAGAGCAGGAAGTTCAGGTGTTCATGAAATATGTCTGTTGAAGAAATGTTTTTGCACAGGGTGTTTTTCCAAAATAGTTTCAACTTTCATTTTAAAACGACTAGTGCGTTTCATGTTAAACAAAGCTATTACATAAAAATGGGAGCAGGATGGAGCACCTACAGTGGCTAACGTGCTCCGAAAAAGGTGTGTTGTTGCAGCTCATCTATCTCGTATGGAGCTTATCGGGGGCTATAGAGTCTCCTTCCACACTGCTTCATTTACAGTGTTTCTAGCAGTGAGTTCTAAATCAACTTCTGTCACATTCAGGAATTCTTCAGTCAATGTAAAGCGTTACCGAGAAAAGTATTTTTCCATTATAAAAGACACACCTGTGGGATTCTTCGGCACTTGATCTGGGTTCAAGCTCCTTGTCAGTCGGTCGCGAGCTGAAGCCCGGCAACTTGGCGAGGAGAGGCGATACGCGGCGCTTTGAAATACCTCAGTGATGGGAGGTGATGACATCTGCCGAGATATGCAGACGTGCCCTCCAGAGACAATAACCAAGGTCAGCTCATCATCTCAATGCCAAGAGCTTTTAGTTCAGTTAAAAACCCGCCATAAGTCGACCAGTCCCCACTGACGGAGCTGTCAGTTGGCTTCTGTATCATTATTTTTATGGAAATGGGATTTATTTGGAGTAATAGTTCTTCACCCTTAAGTCCTCTTGAGCTGCTGGAAGTCTAGACAGCGGCTGTGAGAGCAGTAAAGCCGAGGAGACGGCCTTAACTCTACGGCAGAGACAGGTATCTGCTCTGACAGGTGAGTGATCGTGACTTTAGGCGGACGTGCTGCACCCATCGTGTTGAGGCTGCACCCGGCAGGCGTTAGCATCGTGGCTATCCGCGCCGCTGCGCTTGGGAGTCTTAGCTTCGCAAACGGCGGCGGTAGGAGGCGTGCACTTGACCCGCGGTGGCTCCCTTTTTCCTTTTTGGCTTTGCTCCCGTGAAGTGTGCTTCACTGTGGTGCCGCTTCGCTCGACGCCAGCTGGTCCGACTGGAGCTGCTTGAAGCATTGCACAGGAACTGCTGATAACATTCACAGAATCCTTCCGCTAGGGAGGCTGAATTGCTTTTTGATTCAGGTCAATTCATTGTGAAGATAAAGGAGAAAAAAAAGAACACCAAAGGAGTGTTATCTGTGTTGCTGGAAAGAGAATGTAGTCAAATCTGTGCAAACCGCCAAAGGTTTCATTCGCTGTGTGTTTCTTATTGGAGGGCCGTTGGCGGCGGCAGGACAATGAGACCACCGCACTGCTGAACTGATACGAGGCCGAGAGAGAGAAAAGGACTCTCAACCACATCAAAGGTTTCCCTCCAGGACGTCATTCATCAAGCCAATGTTTGCTGATCACGAAGCTTTTTTCCTCACCAACTCCCTGATTTGGTTTCACCCGCTGATACAGGTCACTGTGTTGCCTTGCCCAAGGGCACCAAAACGAGCTAATAACCACGTACAAATGAGTAGGATTCTATTTCCTTAAATGGTTCCAGAGGTGGGGACACAGTTTTTGCAGTTTAACCAACATTATTTCAAACCCTTTTTGGTTAAATATTTGTATCAAACAGAATTGATCTATTGTCCAATAATCCAATGTTTGGGAATTATGTGCTACTACAGTACACTTTTAAGGGAGGTTGTGTGTTCTTAAGTTAAATGTTCTTCTTGCATGATGGACAATGTAGACAAGTTGAGCAGTGAGTACTTCTTAAAATCAAGTCTTCTTGTCTCTAATTAAAATAAGAATGGTCCAACTATTTCTCCAAATATCTTGTTCGGATTGAACAAGATAGGAAAAGAAAATGAGATATTAAAATTTCACCCCCAATTCAGAGGGTGGCTAAGTGTCATATCTGTGGGTTGCTAAAAACAAACAAACAATGTAACCGATGGGAAATGAATGAGCATGTAAGTCTGCAGAGGTGGTGGCGTTTAATAACTTCAGACTTTTAAAAAGACAGCCCACTTTTTTACAGCCACTTCAGGTCTACAGTGGACTAATGTCTCATAGGTATATTTTGAGTACCACTTTAAAAGCTGGCCTTGGAAATAGTTCAACATTAACAATGGGTCAAGTGGTTGCTTACAGTGACTCAGTCTCAGGCCCAGTTTCCAATCTGCTCTACTGGATCATTGTGTTGGTTCAACTGCGCTCCCCCAACACGGTCAAAAAATACATTATTGCAGTTTTTTTTTTTTTTTTTACTCCTGCAGACCATCAACGGCCAAAGCATTGACTCAGCAACAACAAAACAAAAAAAAACACCACTAATATTAACTCGAGCACTGACAGACTGAGTGTCTGCTGAGAACATTTCTTCTCCGGTGGAGCCTAAACCTGTGACCTGGCTGACCCGGAGACCCCCCCCCCCCCCGGCCGGCTGCCGGTGCTCTTGCCGCCTGACATGACAAACAGTGGGCAGGCGGTGGCACGCTTTGCTTGCCAAATACAGCACTTCACGTTCAAATAGTGCTGACAGGAAAAACATAAACGCTGTTATCCAGGGTTGCCTCGCTCTCCAGTGAGATGCTGAGGGGAAAAACTCCTCCCGGCAGTAGACACAGACCTGTCTGTGCTCAGCGGTCGGGGGTTTCTGCTGCCGCTATCGTGGAAAAATGAAATCACTGCAGACTTCTTTTTCTTACTTACAGTTAGGACTTTCATGACCTGACCGGCCTGAACTGTTAAAATCCTTTGTTCAAATAAAATAAATCATCGAAACAACCCAGGGAAACCTTTTGTTTTATATATATATATATATATATATATATATATATATATATATATATATATAGACTCCATCTTGCACTAGTGACATAATCGATCGGTATCGTTCTTTGCTTCCCCCCTGAGTAGATTAAACATTTCACCTGTACCTTTTTATCGGACGGTTTTAATTAAGACAAGAATAGTGGCTGCTGCTGCACTGCCAACTACAATGATGAACTGCAGTGTTTATTCATTTATTCAATCAGAGTACAGCCTCTTTTCACTGGAAACACAGGAGACCTCTGACCTGTATTTAAGGCACGCTGCTTTTCTTCCACTGCTTTTAGGAGGCGTATCATAATTTCCAATTAAAAATAACAGGAAATCAGAGCGCCAGCTGGCCGCACTCGTAGCTGCAAGTAGAAGAGGATTGTCTAGTCTGGACAGATTTGGCGACGTTTACATTTTCTTAACATTTTTAATTTTAGGCAACTTAATTGGGTGACTTTATCTTGAGCAGTGGGGAGTTTCCTCAATTTAGAAACATGACAGTCTCTTAGGCAATTTAACTTTTAGCACAATTGTGATATTGCCGTCACAATGTTTTATTCTTTCAACTTTTTTTTAAAGATGGACAACCATGAGCTTCAGCTGACATCTTCAAGGAGACCAAAGTCCAGCGTGTGACTGTTTTTCTAACAGTTACTGACTGTATCCAAAACTGACTTCACTTGCTGAACGCATTACGTGGTTTCTACACAGCGGAGCACGCAGCACCCGACAGAACCCGACAGAACCCGACAGAACCCGACAGAACCTAGCGCTCTGTGATCGGATGCTTCTGCTCTCATCTGCATCTTATTGAAGTTGACTTCTCCTCCTGCAGTTTGTGTGGAGAGTATACAGTATTAAAAGCCAAGTGCTTCAACTGTCAATCAACCCACTTTGTGTTTGTAAAACAAAAATGAACGGGACGTAAATAAAAAAAAATAACAATTAAAATGACACTGTCACTTCATTCAAGGTTTGGCTATTAACAAAGCCTCGTCAGCCATCTATGAACGAACGTGTGATGAAGGCGATGCTTCACATTACACCTGAACGGCCACCCTGGGACTTTTCTTGCAAAGCGCCGACTTTAAACTGTTTATCTGCATCATTATCCGATGAATGCACAACGCACCGATGTGTCCTTTCACCCCTGCGTTCGTGTACACGTGAAAAGGAACTACGCGCGTTCACACTGGGCCCCGTGACCCCCGTGACCCCAGTTCTCCCCCTAATCTCGTAATCTTCGGCAGAACAGCCGCCTCTGTGATCATTGGCAGGTCTAGCGCGTTGCATACCTTCCTCTAGTGGCCCGAGGAGGGGATCATATCTGCAGGTAATCCGCATCCCCCACTAATATTTGCTGCCGGATTTTTCTAATAAGTCCTAGGCAAGTGCGTTTGGGTGGGCCAGTGGGTGGGGGGGGGGGGGGTTGTTGAAAACATGGCCTTCTAGGGGGAAGTAAAGCCAGGCTACATAAATAAGAGAGATTATATAAAGAGGAGCTCCCTTTGATGACCTTACCTGTTTGATTGGGAAGCTGAGATGCACCTTGAGTGTTATATAACTGCCAACAAATCACAGCCTTACAGGCAAAGGCTTTGTGAGCGCTTGAACAGGAACAAAGGTTGTGTCAGTGCAATGAAGCAAGCTTATATACTTATATAGTTAATACGCCCGCAGACAAGGTGCAGCTACGGCTTTGTTGTGATATGCCTGAGTCTACATGCATGGACGGATGAACACCATTCATTGAACTGAGTCTAAAAAATGCTGCTCCATTTAGAAATCATAACTATATCTCCAACAAAATACATTTCTTTGTGAATATGCTTTGACGGATTACTTTTGGGGTGTCATTTTTACCCTATGTTTTCTTCTTAATAACTGTGAGGCCTTTTAGCCGCGTGGCGAACGACGTGTGCGATGCATCGCTATCCATTTATGGAGCTTAACCACAACACACTAAACGTACGTTTCAAGCGGCCTTAGACCTGTTGTCCGAACCATTAATGTGACAGATGGTTGCTTCACGCAGCCCCCGCTGATATCTTACAAAGTAATCAGCGGGGGCTTGAGTACGGCCGGAGAACATAACTCTCTCTGCAGCTACTACTAAACATGCCAGACAGGACTGCCCCCCCCCCACCCCTCTTTAGATCAATATCAAATTGTCTCACATAGCATCAGCAATCAAGCACGCCTTTGACTGAGCGGTGTGAGCGCCCAGTCAAAGGTCACGGGCGGCCTGGCCGGCTTCGCCCTCGGCCAACGTGTGGGCCGCTGTTTTCAAAGACTTCTTTGACAAGTTCAACATCTCTCCAGCCGACACCCCTTCCCCACCCCCCCCCGCCTCCCCCGCTCCCCCGTCCTCCACCTTCGGCCCTCTCCCTCCCCTCGCTCTCCCCCCTCGATGCTGTTTTCCTTTCTCTGCCGTCCTGATTGAACCCGGAGTTCCCGGCGGGAGGCTCTGGTTTCCCAGCCCCTGACTGTTACTGTAGTGAAGTCAGCGCTGCGTGTCCTCACACAGTCCAACCCACCGGCTGTGGAAGGCCGAGTAATGAATGAAGTTTGAGGGGAACGGCATCTGCAGCGTGCAGATGCCTCGCTATGCTTTTAACTGAAACTGGTCCTGTTGTCATGTTGCTGTTTAAATCAATACATCAGTCCATTACAATGATTTCCTGAGCTTTCCTGGTAGTTCTCTACTGCACTAACTCGGGGCAATCATCCTGGACGGCTCACGCTTTGCCTTTGTAGCCGTAGTACCGTACCCAAAAAGGAAGACTACAACCATGGATTGAGCTTTTAAAAAAAAAAAAGTGCACTAGGGAGAGACGCGGATTTGTTAATGATGAAGTAAGACACCATCTAACGAGGTGAGCGTGTTGTGGGTATGAAACAATCAAGACGATTCCATGGAAATGAGAAGCCAGTGGACATGAGGCTTTTTTTCAAGTTGAAAAGGGCCCCACAGCTTCCACCGGTCACACACTTTACAACAACAAAGAACGCAATTGCCAAATTACAAATGATGGCGGAAGGGTATCAGATATCAGAGGTAATTATTCACTTAATACACCTCAACTTCAGTCTTGGTGTTCTTGCATTTGATATTGCAGCTCTGAGCCGCCCTGAGCGACTGCTGCATGAATGGAGCCTTTTTTGGGGATCAGAGAGACGAAAACTTCCCTCGGGGGACCAGGAATTCCAGGGGGTTTCCCCCTTAAACATAAACGGGTACACTTTAAAAGGTAGAAGGTAATCCAGCACTTCCTATGCAGTTTAAAGTGAATGAAACGCTCCCATTCATTGCAGTTTGAACTCGAGCAACATTTAAAAAAATAATGGTTTCAAGCATTTTGTGTGAGAGAGTTCATGTTGTAAATGTTTAAAAAAAGAAGCAATGACAACTCACCGTTTTGCTCTTTTACACTTGGGGGCTGAAACTTGCTGACGTGACTTGATTCGGCTTCCGAGCCATGTTGTTGGAGAAGCGATGCAAGGAGGAATATTAATGGAAGGATCATTTGGATGAGTGGTGGTTGGCGATCACAAAGCGCTGTTTGACAGGATGGTTTGTATCACCACGCACGTGCGTCGTTTACGGGACACCAGTGCTGTTTCGGACACATTTGGAGAGGGTAAAGGCCCGGTAGAATCCACATAATCTTTATCAGTCCTTCTGGGAAAAAAAAAGAAAGTGAAAGTTATATCTCCCTAAATCGAGACAAATCCGCATCCAAAGCTCGCAGATGTCGCCACTTCGTAACGCGCGGTACGCACCTGTTGGTTCTGAGAAAAGTTGGTTACTGAGTTGGACAAAGCGTAGCTCTATCGAATTATAATCCTGGATTTAGCTCGCCATTCGTCCACATGTAGGCATATCATCTACAGCACGAGAGCATTTCTGAAAAGCGCAGATGCATTTTGGCTAAAGCGCGCGTCCGCGGTGCGTTCCTGACTCCGTCTGGATAAATCCGGGTTGATCTTTACGCATTACAGCAAAAAGCTCCAGCAGAGGCGGCGAGAGGGTTCAGCAACCTGATACAGTCTGCACCCAGAAGCCACCCGCAACACCGAGACGGCCTCTGTTGTCCTGCGCGGGTCTTGAGCAATAACTTGGCGGAGATAAAGTGTCGCTGCTCGGCCGGGGTCGGGTATGCGCACACTGCCAACAGTCGGCACAACAGGTGCTGTACATAAAGTGCAACTTCCCACCAGAGGAAACTCCCCGGCGGGTTAACTATTGCGCTGCTGCTGCTGCTGCTGCTGCTGTTGCTGTTGCGTGGTCCAATCGGCTCTTTCACCCACTTCCAGTGACACATTTTCCAATGCAGGTCAGCTGCGCTCGGTCCGTAATGCAAAGTAAATATAAAATATATATATCTTTACAGATTGTTGCCTCTTTACTTCAAAAGTAAGCGAAACACTCAAATACGAGATTGAAGTGGACATTTATGGAGCTTTTATACAAAAAGGTCTAGTATTATGGTTGAAATGCACTTATTGTAAGTCGGATAAAAGTTGGATAAAAGCGTCAGCTGAATGACATGTAATGTAATGTAATGAATCTCAATACAAAATATTATACCATATTAATATATAAGTTAAAAAAATGTCTCATTTGTTACTGTGTTAGTGCTCATGAATATCTATTGATATTGGGCTACATCACTGTTATATATTATACCATGCTCCCTCAAATTGATTACATATACATAGTTAAACAATGATGTGTGCAGTGCAGAACCTCACGAGGAAGTTTATCCTTTCAAAGTAAACTCATCATAAAAAATCTCTCATAAGTAAACTTGTGACGATTGAATAATTGTTTAAAGCCTTGATCTACTTTCCACATGTAGAGTGATGAAAGATAGATGTGTGCCGACCTCAGACGCTTCCACACGCCGCGCTGCTTCAAATGTTTCAGTGGGAGGAAATGTTTAAGAGCTTCCCAATTTGTCATATCAAAGCAGAGACACTGTTTCCTTTCTCCCGGCACACTGGTGTACCTCATCAACAGCGTTTCATGTGGCTCCTCCCGTACTATTGTATGGTGAAATCCCCCCCAGTGCTCGGTGAGTCTGGTGCAGACACAACAATCAAAGGGGAGCTGGACACATATTGAACCCATTGGGCCAGACATATGATGCAATGCTGCAGCAATTCAACACCCCCCCCCCCCCCCTCCCCCCCCACCTCCTCCTCCCAAGTCTCACATAGCTGGGAATCTACCTCAAAGAGAGCTGAAGAGCGGCCATCTGACCAGCATCACGGTTTGAAGGTTCTGTGGTTTTAATCAGTTCATGTCTGGGAAATAAGAAGGCGCTGGGCACGGACACGGACACGGACGTTTCCTACGTGCGTTGCCCCGTGGAAGGGGGGGCACACGGAGGTCTTCTTGTGCCTGCTGCAAGGGCCAAGGCCCTTTGTGTAAAGGAGAGTATCACATTCCAGCCCTGCAGCAGATGTCAGCACTTCACAATGTGGAATCCCTCTCTCTCTCTCTCCCTCTCTCTTTCGCACACTCATAACACACTCATTCACCCCCTGAGGTTTTGTCTGTAAAAGCTGGGTATTTTGTCTCGTTGTCCACGTTTGATTGCTGCTTCCACGGTGGTCTCGGGGAAACGTGGCGGCTTTGATACAAAGAAATATAATAAACAGTGGAAATTAGAAACAAGGCAGTCCTCTATTGGGCCGCGGATAGCACACAGAGACGTGCCAGCCAGGAGGGCTCCGCGTCCAGCCAGCGCACTGGAGATGGAAATGTATACAAAGGGGGGAGTCTCAGTGGTCGGCTCTGGGCTAAATCCCATTAGACTCGCTCGCCGTTTCGGGACGCACAACTGTCAAACAAACAAATGCCCTCTCCCCACTCTGCCCGCGTTACACTGCACGTCTGTCACTTTCTCTGTGAAAGTGAAACACAAGGGACAGGACACGTTGGCCACATCCAGCTCATCTTGAGGTCTTTGAGGGGATCGTTTGACACCTTGTGAAGCGGCAGCGGGAGCTTTTGCTGTGGGGTCCTACGTTGGAAAAGTCAAGGAATATCAGAAATGTCCTAATGAGTTCTTGTTATTGCATCACTGACACAAGGTTGTCCCACTGCGTTCAGCTTACTGCGTCCTCCAGCGTGTGGACATGCTGTTGCATTACAGAAACATTCTATGAATATTAAAGTCTTCTGCTTAAGTGATTGGTAATTGCCCCTGGCTGCACTTGGCTTTGAAACCAGAGCCCCCTGGTGGTGCCCCCTGGAGCCGCAGAAAGTCAGGCAGCTGCCCCTCGAACACCTGTTAAAGTCACTGGGGAAAAAATGTCTCCGGTCTGGACAAGACAGCATTGGATATTACCACTGTGTCATATTAAGTCATATTAATTTTGACACATTTCATTTCAGCAATCAGGTTTTTATAGCAGCAGCGTGTTTTGCTCTGCAGGAAATGTATCCATCCAATACGGCGCCTTTGCTGCGATTTATTTACAGGTAAATATATGAACATTTTTTTAAATCCAAATGACCCAATATGTGCATCATTACCGTGAACGGTGTCACTCATGTGCCTCTTTATCATGTGACCACTGGGTTGTTTAATCAAGCATTGCAGTATATCTTATCTCCCATGAATATGCTTGTGAAAACTAGCTGTCAAATGAATGCGATGGGATGACATATGTTCATTAGAACATTTAATGTCATGAAATAACACCAAGAAATGTTTCAGACAGCCACCTCAAGTTTTCATCAATTCGCTGGGAGATCTTGGAGTTCAGTTTGTCATTGTGTGCCTTATTCAAATCATTCATAAAGTGTTATCTTGTGTTGAAGAGGACTACCCTAAAAGTACCAGTGGCACGGTACAGATTCAATCCAGCATGACAGGGTCAGCGCTGCTGATTAATTACACCGAGACTTGGGTGTTCTTGTCGGATGCATTTATCCTTTACATTTGTTTCACAGCAGAACCTCAACTTCACTTGTTCATCTTGTGACTAAATGAGATAAGAGGAAGTCTGCAGTGTGACAGTTCACGCTGGGAGGGAAACAACACACATGTTGGTATATTTTGGAAAGATAATCTCGCTCCTTGAGGATTCCCCTTCCTCGTAGTCTAAAAATAATAGAGTAGAGAAATGCATATGAGCTGTCGCTGTGTGGTGATAAGTGATCTGAGGTTGAGCATGTAAGCCAAAAACTATTTGCAGATGTCTCATCTGATATTGAATTTACAAAGTATGCACACTGAGTTTGTGCAGTTTGGAAAATATAACCTTTTTTTCTATGTTGCTTCTCAAACTAGCAGAATTTATTTAAAAAAATGAATCACAGCAGAATTCTATAAGCACTAAATTAACAGCAGGCCAGTGGTCTGTGACGGCGTCTAGAATCATCACTCATTTTTTAACAAACTATTCATAATATTAATGAACTAAGCCTGACTATTTCATCAACAACATCTGTTTGCTGTATGACAGGAGTGGAAAGAAAGGCACGAGGTGCTTGCAGAAAAAAAAAATCCTCATCCATAATTCAAAGGATGAATGCGCTGGCACGGAAAATTCGGTTTGTTGTGTAACTCCTCTTGAGGATCAGATCCCATGATCAAAATCTTACCATTCACAAACAAAAGGGATACATCTCCACACACCATTTAGTATCCCGCCCCTCTCCTTCCATTTCCATCTTCATCCCACATGCTTCCCATTAAGGTCTCTTTATCTTCCACATCTCCTTTTCCCTCTTCCCAGCAATCATTGCCTGGTCGCTGATCTGCAGTCATGTCCATGAACCTCCTCTGGGGAAGAACTCGCCCTCCCTCAGCAGCGCGTGTTCGGCACTGTTCAACTGCAGCACATGTGCAACTTTCCCCGTGTTTTTCCCTTTGAATGAGAACGTGACGGCACATAGGACTCCCCCGAGCTACAGCCCTGTGGTGGAAATGCATCCCGCGTGCCAGGTACAACACCACAATAGAATTGCTCAGTCCGGCCCGCCGTATTTCTGGAACGGCGCGTGGCTGTCCATCAGACCCGTGGCTCTGAATATGTATGCAAACACAAAAGGATCCTTGTGCTCCATCGCAAGCGTCTCGATTGTAACAGCGGAACCATGCCCTGTGACACAGACCATTAATCTCTGTGCATATGGGGCTGATTTAATTTGTGTACGCGAACGGAACGCCCCGTCAGGCCAAATTATGGCACGGGGATCAGCGTGGAGAGGCTGCCCAAGTTGTTTGACAGTAAGTGATGAATGTATGAGATGCAGATTGGAAAATTGTGACAGAAAGATGTGCTTTCATTTTCACGGGGGAGAACAAAAGATACGGCTTAATGTTTCGAATCAACTTACAAAATGAATGAAAAATAAAACTGTGAAGAAGTGAGAGTAAATCCAGGCGCATGCTGTTGGTTGTATTAACGTATGCTAAATGTTTGGATGGAATTCTGTTTGTAATTTAAGATTGCAAATTCAATCATCACCGAGACAAACATCTCTATTTGGCGCCATTTTCTGAGGACTCAGATTTCATTGGCCAAGTGTCTTCATTTTTTTACGACGCGTATGGGAATAAAATGTACGGTTCACGATGAGAGATGTGTCGCATAAAAATAGATCTTAAAATACTTTATGAAATCCAAAGACATTAAATCAAGGGTGAAACGATATAGAAAGTGATCATATTTGGGAAGCTTGTAACCGGTTGGCCCTTTGATGTCTCTTATAGGTGTTTCAATGTTGATGATTGTTTTCATTCTGTTACATTGTTATTAATCAAACATCAGCATTCTACAACTTTATTTATTTATCTTGGTTTTTATTTCGTTTAGATTTCACATTCCTGGATTTTCTATATCTCTATTCAAAACGGATAAAATGTAGCATTGTTCTTTATCTGGTGCAAGATGATTATATCCAGTAGATACCTCTATAACATAGGTCAGTCACAATCCTATCTTTACGTGTGGTAAATAGATAGATATATTGACATGTATAAATGTATTGATTCATATCCCTATTAGAAGCGTATTGACAGAGCAGTGCAGGATGAAAAATTTGACCTGAAACCCCTATTTTCTTACTGCTTTAATTGTTATAGGTAATACTCTATATACAAATGTTTATATTTTTTACATTGCAGTGTAAAAACCTTATTTTGAAAACCGGACGTAGTGACGCGTGTATCGTTCAGCTAACTTCACCAAGTCAATCCCCAACATATAAATCTATATAGTATATGTGTTGAAAACGTTTACCACCGGATAAAGAAATATTAAAGAAATATTAGCAACATGCTTTGTTTTTTCTCACGAGAACCGGTTAATTATCTCGTCATCTCGAAAAAAAACGCTTAATTACTCGATATAACGACATAATTTAGTCGAAATCGCGAGGAAACCATATCAACGATATGAAAGTGCGCCTCCTCAGACCACATAAGTCACAGCGCATCTGGGCCTGAGCTTTATTGGGTCATTAATGTGTCGTCAGCCGGTGCTTGATGGCTGGATTCATGTCCATCGGCCGCTTAACCGCGCGGCCATAAATAGCGAGGCGTTTGCATCCATCACGTAAACGAGACCCTTTACCCCCCCCCCCCCCCCTCTCCCTCCCCCGCTGCCGTCACGTCACGTCCAGCGTTTAGCAGCGGCTGTGGATGATGTGGAGAAGGAGAGCTGCTGTCCGTGGTGCTGATGGGGGGAAGAGGGTGGGGGAGAGGGGGGGGGGGGGGGGGGGGGGGGGGGGGTTGACTGATGCTCTCGCGCTCCGTGCAGCCGCTTCTGCGCATGTTTCATGACAGGTAGCACGCAAAAAATGCCTCCATCTTGGGCTTACCCGAGCTGAGGCAAAAAGGGCATAAGCCACACACACACATACACACACACGCGCGCACACACACACACACGCCGATTTCAAAATAACAACAAACCGGGCGCGTCGATAAATACAGACAAATTGGAAATTTGCCGAGATGTAACTTTTCCAACAAATTGATTCCGCGCATTATTCATCGAAGCAGCGCAGCGGAGGATGGGAGAGGAAGACAGCGACCGGTCTGACAGCGGCGGTTTGCACTGAAAGCCTCCCCGGCTGCTTTCCACTTTCCTCGGGAATTGACGGGTGACCGATTGAATCGGTAAGTGGCGGCCTGGATGCGTGTTGACCGACTTTCGTGTTATTTATGTGTGTAACGTGCGCAATGCGATGCGTAAAACATGCCCGCGTAAATATGGCATCTCCTTCTTGTGCAGCTCCCTCGCACCCTCCCCCCTTCGTCCGGCATGGTGGTCGTTGAATCCCTCTGTTCTCCTGCTGCTCCGGCTCTGAGCCCCCCTGCCACTCACTTTTCCGGTGTTTTTGGAGAGAGACAGAGCGACGAGCAGCCACAGGTTGTGTGGGTGCCCCGGAAAGTCCGCGCGTCCACGGGGGCTCTCTTGTTATGCGTTTGCGGTTTTTTTGTTTTGCATTGCACAGGCCTTTCCTAGAACACAGAGCCCAATCAATTTGATCCTATTGTTGAAATAACTGGTGAATCATGTTATTTACACTAAATAACGAAGCTGTATTGTGTTATTGTTGATGTTAGTAGCAGAATCATCCGTTTGGCTCCACATTACCATCTTCTTTCATGACATGATTATGTTATTCTGATGAAATGAACAGCGAGGTGGTGAGGGATTCTGCTGATGGATGAGTCACAGTCAGCCACTTTGTGACAAAGCCCCCCAGTTTAAACATTGGCGTAGTGAATCACAGCAAGGGTCTTGATCCTCTGCGGTGGCACGGTTGACACAGACGGCGTGCCGAGGTCCACTTTTAGACTTGGAGTAATAACACATAAGGCCACAGGATGGACAACACCGAACAAGTCATTCATATTTGGCCTTTTGCATATAGATCATAGATTCCATAGAAACGCCTCTTTGGCTAATCTGCTCACAGACAAATGTGACCTACGACCAAGCATTGGAATGGGACATTGCTTTCTTAATGACCAAGTACAAAGCAAAACAAACAGTGTGCGGTTTGTTCATGCCAGTGGTCGTAAGGAGAACTGTGATAGGAAACATATAAAAAAAGGTTTCTGGGTTGCCAAGTTGAACATTCCTCGGCATATGTGGGTTTCCTCTTCCTTCTCCTCCGCCGTGGGAAAACCCCACAAGCAGCTAAACTATGCACTGTAGGCCAAGCCAGATGTTTGAAACCAAAAGGAGCTGGAGAAGGTGGTCGGGGTGCAGCCGAGGAGCCCAGGTGGCAGTGAGGGAAAGCTCCGTCCAGACAATAAAGCGCTTCAGTTAATACACCGACTGTTGGCTTGTGGTGTCAATGTCCCACACAATGAAACGGCCCACAGTTTTCCTGCACAGGGTGATGAATCACACTGGTGCTACAAGTGATTAATGGGCTCTTATCAAGAAGCACATACGGGCACTGTGCAGAGAAGCGTCCATAGATCCCTGTCTTCTTCTAACAAAGAGATGACAAACACGCCACCATGGTACCTCCTGCCTTTTTGTATTTGTTGTGTTAGAGTGGATAAAAAACCACGGATGTCGTAGATCCAACCAAATGATGTACTTGAAGATTGTGATATACGACAGAAAAAAGGATTCTTCAGCTGCATGAAGATGCAGCTTCACTAATTCAGAGCCGCATCCTCGAGACTGAAGCAAAGGGTATCTCAGGGTCACACCCAACTGGCTGTTATTAGAGTGCATTACTGCAGCTGATTGGATTCATGCTCGATCTTGTATTAATTGATTAAACCCTGTCTGATTGATCGTTAACAATTCAGACGTTTACTGGAATGTGACGAGCATCCTGAGTAAATGGAAATGCATCATGTCAAGAGAGCGAAAGGAAAAGTCCCGGCGCTCAGAAATTAGATTAAAGCCCCGTAAGCCTGTTACTCCCACCGAGGGCAAAGGTTTAGAAGCACGGCCTTATTAAATTGCACGACCTTGCGCCTGAGTCTTTTAAATGTCCTCCACAGGCTCCCGTCACACCAGAATGGTCGCCAAGAAGCTCGCCGTCTTCCTCCTGGTCCTCTCTCTTTGTCTGGAAGGGGGATCTGCCAAAGAGAAAGGAACGAAGAAGGGGAAGAAAAAAGGGAAGCAGGTGTATTGTCCATCGTAAGTATGCGTTGAACAACCCCGTTGGCTGTCGTACTGAACAGTGGAATAAACAACACAACATGGTTTGTGCGGCCGTTGCGGACATACAGCTCTCTTCATTGGCTTAGGGGTGCCGCCACAAACAAACAATGTGACCTTGGTCAGTGAAATTGACGAGGTGCCGTTTGCGGCCGCTCAGCTACGCTGAGAACCGGAGGATCGTCTGTGAATGGAAAAAAGCTTTTACGGTTAGCAACAAGCTGATATGTAGGTTTGATCGTTATACCCCAGACTTAGACCTGTATATTCATAGGACACATATAGCTCAATATATTTAGGAAATGAAGGGTTTCCAAGGATTTTCCTGCTGCTCAACATCCGGTTGCGTTTTTTTGTCCATAAAGTTCCATAAATTCTTGTTGACTTAATGTGGGATTTTGGCCATCTTTTGTCTCTTTTTTAAAATCATAATTGAACAGTGAAACACTAATCATATTCTGCCATTACAATGTCTGTCCAAAAGGACAGAACATTTCTCCATAAACGTCTCTATGCGGGTTGTAAGCATAGCCTCGTTGTTTTCATACACTTTCCAGTCTTTTTCCTCTAGTGCCCGTTTGACCTGATCCCATCAGCCGCTTCACTGCAAACTGAGTAGTATTTGATATCAACCAGGAGCACTGAGCGTCCCAGAAATCAACGGCATTTCGTATTCGCTGACTTGTTTGACTGTTTCAGACCGATAGAAATGGGACATTGTGAGGAACATCCTCAGCCCGACAACAGAACCAACATCGGCATGTCCCAACATGCCTTTTGGACTTTCCAGTGACGCTGTGTTGAGGAGAGCCGCACAAACGGTAACAAGCGGCTCCACAATGAAAAGAGGCCGCTTGGTGCGGTCCCGGTATCGGCGCGCGTAAGCCCAGTGACATATTTTGAGTTTAGTGCCGCGGATGTCTTCGTCGATCAAGGGAACCGCTTGGTTCCAGTTCGGCTGTTGTGCTCGAGGTTGTCAGAGAGGTCTGTTGAAAGAGAGGTAAAGAAAGAGGTTTAGCGGATGGGAATTAAGGGTTTCACTTTGATCAGAGGAACCGCGGAACACACACACACTGCGCGGCATTCCTGCGGAGCACTTTAACTGATCCTCAGCGCGTGATAAGGTTTACATAATGACATGTGAAGTGCTTTGGCAGGAGAATCACTGCTACGCACGAGGAGAGTTTCTTTTTGTGTTTCCCCTCCTGCAGGATCGTGTTCCTCCTCTGTGCCCCTTTAAAGTCCCTTCGGTTTCCATCAGTCGACCTCACCAAGCAAATTATGTCGGGTCGAAGCTGTCCGAAAGAAACCATGTTATGTTGTGGCAGTAATTTACGCATGTTTTTGTTGCTGTGTCACTATAGTTCAACAGGAAACTGACTTTGGTGGAGATATGAGCACTCTTTGCCATCCACATTGATGATTCATTTACTAAATTATTTAAGGTATACAAGGTCACTAGAGCTAGGTTGAGAAAAACATTTGAAATGTGTCTTCACTTCTTTATTTTGCAAATCGCTTTTTCAAGAACAATTTTAATTTTTAAATGTAATTTTGCATCTTTATTAGACTCATGACAGTGTGACAGCAAACGCAACATGTAACCAAAGGTCACGTAGTCACAAACGAATCGTGCCGACTTCTCTGTCAACATTTACTTACTAATCAATCCCATCAACTGGTAGCTCTGTAAGGTTATAGTTTAATCCAAGAATATACAGAGGAGAGTGTGTGTGTGTCTGCATCTGCCATGAATTTGCCCTGCAAATGTAATGGTGGCTGCAGTTCCCTCTCTGTCGTCTTTGTTTGCAGCCAGCTGTCACCGGAGGATCTGGCTCGAGTCCCTGAGAATTCCACCAGTAACATCTTGAACAGGTTACTGATCACCTATGATCCCCGAATCAGGCCCAACTTCAAAGGCAAGTCTCATTTCCCGGTCATCTGTCTCCGTCTATTTTGAAGTTATATTTTAGCTGCAGCGCTGTCATGCTAATTAAAAAAACAAGTATCCTGTAAATATGTAGCTCCGGTTTTCTTCCATGAACACAGACGCGATCTGGATGAATGGCATTTCCTTTCATGCATACGCTGTTCTCGGCTTGGCAGTTCATGGTGTTGTTGATTGAAACATACAGGCTGTTATGGGAAGAGCAAATATGTGAATCAAGGCGTAGTCTCAAATTGAACTCTGTATATTATATTGAGCCACTGTCACCTCAAAGGTCATGCAAGTGCCCATCTTTAAAGTGTTTACAGCGTAGATGTCACATTGCAGCGGCCTCCAGTCCCAAGGGGGCAGCCATGGAAATAATGTGGTGGGTGATCGACTCATGGTATTCTGCAGTCTTTAGGTAGTTTCCATCCAGCAGAGGCAAAGGGATGTTTTATGTGTTGTGAGCAGAATCAGCTCCTTTACTGAACCGCCTGCCTCCGCTGCAGCAGCCAAACATCTGCTCTTGATTTCAAGTCGGGCTGAAAGTTCCCCCTCCATTAACGTCCATGTCACAATCTCCCAAACTGCATCCTGGACTGAGCCTCGTAAATCGCTATTAAAAAAAGAGCTTCTTTTATGGGCCCTGCAGGGAACGTTAAGCTCACAGCAGAAGTGTTGGTGGAATATTTGTTGGTTTGCTTGGTTGCATTGATGCGTGGAAGTTGTGAGCTATACGCCGCTATAAGGGGGCGGGGGGGGGGCAGCATGGATGAGGGGGCTCAGCATAGTGACCCTCAGTAAAAGACACTCTCAATACAAAAAGCTTCTTTTCTCTGCCAATATCCAGGAGTTCCTGTGGAAGACAGAGTGAACATTTTCATCAACAGCTTTGGCTCCATTCAAGAAACCACTATGGTGAGAATTTACGTAAATCCCTCTTCACCCTGACGCTATTCATAATCAATACGTCTGCCGATCGGACGCAGTGGACGGAGGATAAACACAGGTAAGTCCTACGTTGGTTTTCAGAGGGATGCTTGCAGGACGGGAACAGACTATTTAGCGGCATGTCATCATTCCACGCTTCATTTATCTGATGGCTTAATTGCTGATAAAGAAGTGGTTCGAATTCAAGAGAACAGATTAAACCTCAAGGACGGTCCTGCGTGGATTCTTGACTGCCGAGGAAACATTGAAGGGAAGATTCTTGTAGGTTTTTAATGAGCTGGCCTTACTGGCATTTTTTTAATTTAAATTGCTGGGAGGAGCAAATAAACATGAAGCGTTTCTTTCTCAGTAAATATGTTCAATAATGTGAGAAGATAATGGAAATGAATGCACTGTAGTGTGACAGAATCCCCAATTTCGCTTTGTTATATACAACAACAAAATGATATATCGCTTTTTTTAACATGTTGTCTCGTGGTTCGGCAGCTGAGCTACAACATGTCACATTTTCCTCAGAAAGATTTTTTGCAAAACCCGAATAAGTTGTGGAAAACACTGCGATTGTGTCTACACTGGAAAGATAGTGCGAGAATTTCGACCTGTTGCAGATGTACAGTGTCTCAGTGCAAAGCAATGCTCAGTGTTTTCCTACCTCACATCAGGACACTGTGAACAAAAGCCTTGCTCTGAAACTGGAGCTGCATAAACATGTCCTCTGGAGATATCTCTTCTGGCTGCAGATCAGCACTGTGCGTCTCGTTGTTAAATGTTGCAGTGGAGAGTGTCTCCACAGGACCAAGCACCAGCAAAATCCATACAACTCAAAGTATTAAGCACCAGAGTGAGCTAATGGTGAAAAAAGAACAACGAGGTGTGCAAACAAAAAACGGGAAAAGAAATCAGGCAATCGAGAAGAACGATCAGACGGAGAATGAAAGATCAGAAAGGCGGTGACACGAGGGCTTAAGGTGGAAAAGAATAAGCTGTATTAAAGCATGTTGAGCGGAGAGAATAACATGAGGGAAGAAGCAGAATGGAAGGAAAGAGAAGCCGGCTTAAGGATGAAGGTTATATCGAGATGGAACAAACCGTAAGAGCCCGACGGACTCACAGATGGCAAATCTATATTCCCTCTTCCCCCTTCGACGGCAAATGAAAGGACGAAAGGAAAATGACGGTTGGGAAGGTTCAGAATGAATCCGGGAGGAGAAAGAAGAAACAGCTGGTCGCCTCTCCCCCTTCATTTATCACTCTGTGGGGTGTCTGATCTCAGGTGACCCTCTGTCATCCTTCACACCACCTCGTGTCCGCCGTAACTAAACTGTATATTTTACTCATTTGAGATTGAGAGGGGAAATAAACCCTGGGTTTTCCTCACAGTGCAGGCGGCTTGTAAGTGAGCCGCGGGGAAGATGAATCCTCCCGTCTGGTTGTCAGGAAGGCGAAGGTGTGGAAATCGGCTGCATCTCTGTCAGACAGCGAAGAGCCAGCAGGAGCTGTTTGTGCCGTCCAAAGAAACCTTTGACCACTGCTCCTTCCCACCAAAAATGTTTGCTGGCATGGAAATAGACAGCATTGTTAATACATAAACCATCTAAGAACAGAGCTGTTTCATTAAACTTAACCATCTACTGTTTGGACCAACTCGTCCAATTTTTAGTACATTGATTCAAAGGGATGAACTCAAGTTTGACTCCAGTATTCTTCACCAAAGGAGTGAACACACACGGCTGTTTTTTTTTTGTCGGCTTTATTTGACATGCCATCGGCATTAATAGTCCGTCCCAGCAAACTGGTCCCACAGCAGCTTGAGGCATCAAAGCGAGCACAAAAACAAGCGTCCGGCAGCCTCGCTGGGTGAGACTTTCCCACCAACAAAAAAAACAAAAAAAGATCTCACCAATAAGCTCTCTAATGAGGCTGTGCTCCACGTTGCTGTATCGATAACCTTTGACCCCTGCAAGGTGTTTTCCCCTTGTTTCCTCCTTTCCCTTTCCAAGTGGTCTGCTGAGGTTATTCGCCAGATGTGTTTCAAACGTCTGCTTGTCCGCTGTGCAGGATTACAGGGTCAACATCTTCCTGCGGCAGCGGTGGAACGACCCCCGGCTGAAGCTGCCCACGGACTTCAAGTCCGATTCTCTCACCGTCGACCCGAAGATGTTCAAGTGTCTGTGGAAACCCGACCTGTTCTTCGCCAACGAGAAGAGCGCCAACTTCCACGACGTGACGCAGGAGAACATTCTCCTCTTCATTTTCCGCAACGGAGACGTCCTCATCAGTATGAGGTCAGAGTCGTCTGTTCCTGCTCTTACAGAATGTTTGGAACGTTTCAATTGGAAGCATTGTTAAGCTCCTTTCTTTTTTTTTTTACATTGGTACAGGAAGGTGTCACAAACCTTTTAGAGTGTGAGCCGCTAATAATCACTAAATGAATCTGATTGGGAGAATCCGCAGTCGTCTATGAAACACGGTTTCAATGGGAAACCGTGGAAGCGAGCAAACGCCCCGACTCCGGCTCTATCGTGATTATACAATAATTGGTCATTTGTGTTTTCAATGCCCTGCATACCTGCAATGACTTTTGCGTTGCTGTCTGCATGTCAATCGCTCAGGACGACTCGGTTCTCTTATTTTCTGGGATTCTCTACGTTTCCTTTTGCTTCTCTGCGGAGAAACGTTTGGCATTTGGAAAAGATGAGACGCCGTCTAATCGTTCGAGGGGCTCAGTGTGAACTAGTTGCGGCTCGAGCTGCAATCAGCTTTGTTGGAGTTTAGTCAAGATAATCCCTGTGGTTACGCCTGCAGTTTTCAGTGTGACATGTTTTGTTTATTTTAAGGATAAAACCTCAAAATCCTTCAAAGTAACACAGGTGTGCTCTGGCTTGGGGAAAGAGGAGGGTCACAAAAGCGGATCGTGTCGAGCAAAATGGAAAATTGAGTTGTGTCGTGTCCCCGCAGGTTGTCGGTCACCCTTTCCTGCCCTCTGGATCTCACCTTGTTCCCGATGGACACACAGAGGTGCAAGATGCAACTTGAAAGCTGTGAGTCTACAAAACAAGAGTCCCAAACCACACATGTGGTTCGTAAATGGGATTTCAGTCAGTGTTCTTGTTTGTAATTGAGTGACGCAGTACATTTGAGGGATGCATGTGCGTTATTTTGGGCTGAAAGCTTTTCGCTTAGAGTTTAGAAGACAATTTCAGTGGCAACCAGGTGGAATAAATCACCATATTTCAAGGTGGATGTGGAAAATCTCACAGCTAATTGAGCTCGACTCTGGTTATTGCATCGTGTTTACTGAGCAGCAGAGAAATTTAAATATGAATATTGTGTAACCGCTGGTGTGCTTGTGTTTTTGTGCATCCCTCTCATCCAGTTGGCTACACCACAGACGACCTGCAGTTCATGTGGCAAACAGGAGACCCGGTGCAGATGGACGCCATTGCTCTGCCACAGTTTGACATCAGACAGGAAGACATTGATTATGGAAACTGCACCAAGTTCTATTCAGGGACAGGTATCGTCATTGTCCGATTCTCCTCCATGTTTTTAGGAGGAAGCTATAAAAATGCGTATTGATGAGATAATACACATTTATTATTATTATTATCAGTATTGTATCTTGTTTATGATAACAACGTGGGCCAGAAGTTGTGTTAAAGTGTACGGCAAATAGAAATGGGCTGCTAGTAATCATTCTTTTTCCAGAGTCTTTTGAAGCAAACGGGCTTCTGGCATCATGGCCCGTTTTCTTTTCATAGATTTTTTTCTCAGGATTTGAGTTATCTTCTTCTGGTCATTGCACTGAACTACACTGTCGTTGTTTATTGTCGGTTCCTAGTCTAGGCAATCTGCTGAGGGTTACGAGTAATATTCATTAAAGAAAGTTGATTTATTGTCCATTCATTTACAACGGACATTTTTATTTAATTCGCGGATTTAGTTCAATAGTTTTTTTTTAAGGGTTTTAGGGCGACTTTGAAGCTTCCTGCAACAATCTCCCTTCAATAATCAAATTGTGTGTTTTTGTGAGGTAGCTACATTCAACAAAACAAATACATACTGTCCAAAGCATTTGGACTCAAGCGAGCGCAGATCGACGTTTAACGATGAAATGGAAAGTCTCTATCGGCCAAAAGAGCCGCCATGACCTCAGTGCTCTCGCACACTGCTGGCAGTGATTCAGCCTCTTAACCGGTTGCCAGGACAACCTGGCCAGACACAAAGATCACCTCTGTGTTTGACTGGTTCGAGTCGGCTCTGCGACACAGGCGGACCCTTATTAAGGGGCGAAACGCTCAGCCGGAGATCCCGGCGCTAGTTAAATATTACTTCAGCCTATCCACTCTCCCCCGTCCCACCGGACCAACTAACCAGCTTCAAAGAGCCGGAGCACAGCGCTGCCGTCAGAGGCGTGAAGGCTTTCGACGCTCGTTCCACACGATTGAAACCATATTTCAGCAGAGGTTGATCGGTTGGAATTGATCGTTTATGGAAATGTGTGCTGCACTGTTACTGACTGATTACCTAATCAGGAACCAGTAATGTCCACTTACAATAAGAAGTGGTGGAGAACAGAGGTAGTTCTTCTTCATAATGGGCATGTTAGGAATCGGAAGCGACGCTTT
Source organism: Apeltes quadracus (assembly GCA_021346845.1). Lineage (NCBI taxonomy): Eukaryota > Metazoa > Chordata > Actinopteri > Perciformes > Gasterosteidae > Apeltes > Apeltes quadracus. Next base: position 1,841,280 of record CM037920.1, read on the forward strand.
TTTGGGATTGCAGTGTTAAAGAAGTGGGATGTTATGATCTTAAATTCGCCTTTACACCTTTTCATTTTCTGTACTGTGAATGTTGCAGATAAACTGCCAGATCAGATACAGGACTCAACCTGGCTCCGGTCTTTCCTCTAGATGCCTAATCTGGATTTAGAACAATCATTACAATGCCGTTCATCTCTCTGGCTCGCTTTTAATCCAGGGGCAGGAACTTAAACCCAAATAAATCACGGTGGGCCAACATCTTTGAAAGGACAACGATGCACTGATGTTGCGTTCAGGTGGCATTGTTCAAAACCGAAATTACGCACAGCTGAATTGGACAATGTTTTAGATATTGGACATTTCTAACAGGGACAATATCATAAACTTCCTCAAAAGAACCATACAATCCAATGGATTATTTGGATCTGTATCTGCCAGTCTGTTTCACTTTCAAAGCATATTCTTTAGGTTACATTTGTCCGTAATTTCATTCTTCATGCAGGGTACTACACGTGCGTGGAGGTCATCTTCACCCTGAGGCGGCAGGTTGGATTCTACATGATGGGTGTCTACGCCCCCACGCTGCTCATCGTGGTCCTCTCCTGGCTCTCCTTCTGGATCAACCCAGACGCCAGTGCTGCCAGGGTGCCTCTGGGTACGAATATCTGATCAATTCCTCCACCTTCCCCTGACATTTACTATTACACCTGATGTGTAGATATGTCTAGAGCTATTTAGCCAGGGTCCAGTGAATGTTTGGGCATTAGATCCAAAAGAGCGGCGAATGAGGGAGGATGTAAAAAAAAAAGGAGTCCAGTGTGGTTCCACATGTGATGAATCAGAGAGAACCGTGATGGCTTTAGCTGCATTAGTGCGTTTAAGTAGAACAGTTTTTACAGTCTGTAAAAGTTACTCGTTTTTATTAATTTTAAAGAACCTGAGGCTAGTAGGTTTGATTTCCACGTCCGCCATTGATTCCAACGCACACAGTCGCATCGAGTAAGCCTTATGTCTGAGTGATACTATGGTGTGTGATCCCTGTTAAGCAACACGCACACTTGAACAACATTTAATAAACCGTGGCTACTGCCTGAGTTTAAACATCGAGGTTTAGCTGGTTTAGGTTAGGTTAGGTTTAGCTCCTGTGTTTCTGCCACGTGTTAATCAATGCTGGCAACGGGAGTCTATCAGGAGACAGAAAGAAGCCGGGACGCTCAGCTGACCAAAGAGGTGCGTCTGATCCCTATTAACCCCGAGCGATGGAGGGGTGTGTTTCACACAGTCTGGTTAACTTGAAGAAGGCAGGTAAATTATTACACTGTTTGTCTGAGCCCGGAGGGGATGTGAGAATGCTGAGGTACTGCCTGTGCTCAATTACGGTTGTTTTGATTTACACACTGAATAAATCACAGATTAGCCATCTTTTTAGCTCTCTTCTTTTTTACGGTCTCGGTTCTTGGCACAGTCCCAGTTTCACCTGCATGATGGAAAAAAGAAAGCACACACACACACACACACACACACGCACACACACACACACACACACACACACACACACTGTCTTGATGGACCACCATTTAATTTATTTCTGCAGCCCTGAATGTTTCCATTTATAATAAGGCACGTGTTGGAGAATCATTATATTATACCTTACCTACTTAGTCTTCTTTTGAAAGTCCTCCACCTTTCTGTGGCCTAATTGTTTGTTCAAATTAAACCTCGGTATGCTACTTTTTGTTTTATCCTGTAATTAAACTGCACTCTTAATCGTGTGTCTGGTGATATTTTGTTCAACACCAGCGGTTCTTATTTCATGCTGCAAAAACTTTTCAAAACCACTACAACATTTTATTCCAAAAACCTGGGAAGGAAAACGAAAATGTGGAGTGTCTAATAGTGACTCAGAACATTCTAATACATGGCAGGGTTACTTGGAACCCCACAGAATGAAGCTAATATGTAGCTTCCTGCCTACATATTTCAACCTGTGTGCGATGTGTCAGTGTCCCCCATAAACCGGGACACCTGGGTGTGTGCAGGGCTGCATGCATGAGATAATCTATTGCCATCCCACTCCTTTCCTTCATGCTCCCTCCAGTTATTTATCACCATTCTCATCCCATCATCACTCCGACTCCCCCCGGGGTCCCTCTTCTGACTTCTCTCTAAATGGGATCAGTCCAGGTCAGTCAACATTTTGTGTGTGTGTGTGTGTGTGTGTTAGCCTTTATGTTGATGTGTGTGTATCCTGGGTGGAGCGAGGTACTGTTGCAATTAAATGGCGGGGGTTCGCACCGCCGACTCTTTCAAGTTTAATGTTGGGGCTTTGAGGATCACAATAGCGAGGGAGAATCCTGAGCCTGCGGAGCCCTGACGAGTGGCCAAGTGGATGGCAGGAGGCAAAGAGTCAGTTATTATCTCTCAAAAGAATCATCACAGCAAGAGAAATGGCAGTGAAGCCATCTATTGGTGGTTATAATACAATCCTAAAAAAGTGGGTGTAATTATTTCTTTTGTAGCCTGAAAGAGTTGCCAGTGTGCGTCTGAAAGCTCTAACCTGTGATCCCGTCAAAGATAACAAAGTATGAACTACTGCTATTAGTGGGTTTTTGAAGCCACAGAAGAACAAAAGAGGTAAAGGAACAGTTGTGATGTTCACGATCAGAACCCCTGTGTGCATGTCAGTTTATTATTACAGCGTACGCGCACAAGATTCATTGTCAGTATTTCGAGCCACGCAGATTAAACACATCTGTTGTGTTTGTCTCAGCGGTAGGTTGATCAAGCGCTTTTTTTTCAAAACAAACGTTTAGGCGGCTCAAGCAGATCTGTCTCGTGTAAGTGGTGTTTGATTACTGCGATTGTTAAATAGTTCTCATCATGTGATTAATCATAGCCGGGTATAGATCCTCAACACTTTCTCAGCCAAAATGGCATCACAAGTTGACGTCGACGGTGCTTCCGTTCAACTTCCTGATGGGTTGCATTAGAAAAGCTAAGTGGAAAAAAACCCCTCAGTTACGACGTCCTTTACTCTCAAAACTGATCAGCTGTCTCTGCCATTTCCTCCCTTTTCTCACTTCTCTCTCACGACAAGTTTAACCGTCCTCTCTGCTCAGGCATCCTCTCCGTGCTCTCCCTGTCCTCCGAGTGCACCTCCCTGGCTTCGGAGCTGCCCAAAGTGTCCTACGTCAAGGCCATCGACGTCTGGCTCATCGCCTGCCTGCTGTTCGGGTTCGCCTCGCTGGTGGAGTACGCCGTGGTCCAAGTGATGCTCAACAGCCCCAAGCGCATCGAGGCGGAGAAGGCCAAGATAGCGGCCAAGGAGAAGGCTCTGGGAAAGATCCCTGATGCCAAGAACAACACGCTCAACGGGACGGGAGGGACGCCGCTTCATGTCAGCACCTTGCAGGTCAGTGGATCCGGTTGAGTTGCTTTTCAAACTTAGTCCCACCGGAACGTGCACCCCTTCTACTCATCCCGATGAAGTCAGCTAAATCTGTGTGGGTCCTTTGAGGCTAAAAGGGGAAATTTAAATGTTTATGTTTCCTTTCTTCTGCGTTTCCTGTTGGCCTATTGATCCGGAAGGACGACCATGTGATCACAACACATGACCCGCATGGATTCTGACGAGGGACCACTGTTTGCACAGCATGACTGTGTTTATGTGCATGTTGACCATGTGACTTTAAGGCACACACAGCTGGGTAGAGACTCAAGTATGACACTCACATGCACGACAGGCATGCAGCACGTTGAACGGGCTCCTTTGGATTGAAATTAATTTAACTACATTTGTTCGTACCATATTTGGTTTTGAGAGGATTATACTATTCCACTGAGGTCCGATGGGTTTTCTTGTCAAAACCACATCCAAGTAATGAAGCTGTAATGAGCTTAATGACTGCAGTGAGTAAGCATCGGAGTCTGATTAGGCCCTGTTCACCCCGCAGGGGAAGTTGATAAAAGGATTTTTTGGCCGACACGATAATGAAACGATTTCCTTTTGCTCGCAGCTCGCCTGCTGTTTGTCTGCTGTGACAGCACATGGAGGTGTGGGGGACTTATGGGAACCACATTACGCAGCGCAGCATGAGTTGTGTCCGAGCTTCGGTATCAAACAGCTCCTTTATGGGATGTTCAAAGTGTGGTGTGTTTTCAAATGAGTTCAACAGCCCTAAACAGCCTCGTTTAAATGTTTCTGCCAGTTTGGAGGAAACCTGCTGAATGAGTGGATGGGATTTCGGAGACTTTATTCAACTGCGACACTTTTTTTTCTTCGTTTTCGAGGGGTGAGAGAAAGCGGAGCATTCAGCAGTATTTTTCCAACGTATGAGGGATTCAGTTTGCACGTGATGATCTGTGCAGTTTAGTTCCTCAATGGAAGAATATTACAAGAGAGGAAATAAGTGAAATAAGCGTTGACTGGAGGACCTAGCGGACAAATTTAGTAGATGGGAAGTGTATGCTATGTATGTTTTGCACAGCTGGTAGAAGTCTAGCAGAACGATTTTTTTGTTTATAGAGAATGTGCTAAATTTACCAAATCGGCTTCTTTTTGTTTTCAAAACTACAGCCTTACTGCATGAGAAAAATGTGTTTCCCCTTATGAATGTAATTGAGAAGTTTAGTTGTATTGGAACTTTATTTTGTAGGAGAGAGATTTTCTAAGTGAAAGAGACGTTTCACTGCAACGACTGCAATAAAGTTAAGAATCACTGTTTTCAGTCCCTGCATTTCTAAGAATATTGAATCTGCAAAACGCAACAATCTTTGTACAGAGTTACTTTGCTTAGCAGAAAAGCTTAAACGACTATTTGTTCGACTCTGTTTGCCCCTCACACCTCTCTCTGTCCCCCCCAGGTGGCGGAGACCCGCTGCAAGAAGGTGTGCACCTCTAAATCGGACCTCCGGACCAACGACTTCAGCATCGTGGGCTCGCTGCCGCGCGACTTTGAGCTGTCAAACTTTGACTGCTACGGGAAGCCCATCAACGACGCCATTGCTCACGGCAAGTCCAAGGCCAAGCACCACAAGAGGCCCCCTCCCCCGAAACCGGTCATCCCCTCAGCGGCCAAGAGGGTGGACCTGTACGCCCGGGCGCTCTTCCCTTTCTCCTTCCTCTTCTTCAATGTGGTCTATTGGTCCGTGTACCTGTGATTGTTTAGTTGTAAAACCAGTCTCACTTCACCCCCTACGAGTACCTTGTTGATCTGAGTACCTTCGAAAATTCCAAAGTGAATGTGTTTACATGTTAGTGTCCTGGTTTTAGTCTCGTTGTTGATCGTGTTCAGGATATGGCGTTTACGTGGAATATGAAAACCTGGCTATTCATATCCCTGTGCACGTGATCTTCACAGTGTCCAGGTTTTTGATCGTCTGTCTGCAGGTATTTTAACCATCACAGCCTCTGTGTTCTGTAAATAACACTCCCAAACTCGGATATGGTCGAGGTATCCTGTTTTCTATGGGAGCACTGCAGCCGTTGTGTGCAGGCTTCTGAAACTCGGATATGATGTTTACATGTCAAACGGATAACAGGGATAGTCCTAAAACCACATCCTGCCCAGGAGAGTGGAAATACATTTTAATATACCTTAATGACACAACGTATTTGCTTAGATGAAGATAAAACAATGTACTGTTACATTTATATTTACATGAAAATAGAAAAATATCATGATTTGTGTATCAAATAATACTAATACTTAATAACTAAAATACAGCATCTTGAAATCTATAATTTATTGATAATGGTACTTGAAAGGTTAATACAGGATTGCAAGAAGACTTTTGGGGAAGAGCCGATCAGAAGAAGCACAGATCGATAAAAGAGCATTTGTAAAAATTAAATTAATTTCTATTTTCCAAAATTGGATTCTGCCCAGAAGTTTAATCTGTTCCCACATTTATTTAAGCTTTACAGTGCATGTTAAAAAAAAGAAAAGAAATTGCATGCATATGAAGATAACTTCTAAATATCTATATATAAACTATTTATTTAATTTGAATTATTTTTCTGATTTGCTCTTGAGAAGATGATTGGAACATGTGAGAATACTGCGTTCTTGTTCAGATGGTTATGTTACACTGCCACCATTCCACCATTTAATGTCACCCACCCGTAGCGTGTGTAAATGGGTCACTACCAAGCTGTGACCGTGTGTTTGTGAAGTTTACAAGCAAAGAAAAATCAATGACCAAAACACGTTTCCCCATTTGATGTGATTAAAATGAATTATTAAACACTGTGTGCTTTTATTTTGGTGACATTCATCCATCTAACTTTGTTCAACCCCGCATGGATTTATGGCAGAGAAAGATCTGTGTGCATCTCTCGCGTGTTGTGCCGACATGTATCCTTCCCGTCGCACAACAACACAGCTGTTCCTGCACTAAGATGTAAGCCGACCTAATCACGCATCCCCAGCCATCTATTAGTCACGCAAACCTGCCCGGAACGCTGACCCTGGACCATCATTTGTGAGACTTCTCATATGAAATCAGTCTCCAGCTTAATGAAGCAAGATGGATGCTGACCTTATGTCATGGCAACAGGGTCATATTGATTGATAGATTGAAGTGTGTTACAAATTGGACCAGAGCTGTGCATGTAAAACAGGTCCGGTGCTGGATCATTTTTCAAAATTAGAAAACATCTTATTTCTCTCTCTCTCTCTCTCTCTCTCTCTCTCTCTCTCTCTCTCTCTCTCTCTCTCTCTCTCTCTCTCTTTCTCTCTCTCTCTCTCGTCGCCATGGTTACAGGCATGGGAAAGGTTTTACTTTATGTCATTACAACAGATCCTTCCTGAGAAACAGAGTGCGAGTGAGACTGTGACTACGTGCACACTGAAGAGGGAAAAGCCTCTTAAATTCCAGCGACACTGAAAATATTCAGTTCTAGTTAGTTTTGAATAGTTTTATGACTAAATTCAGCTCTCAAAGAATCTGAAATGAGATTCTGCATTGCAGTGCCCTCCAATGGCCAAATCTATATTTGGTAAATGTAATAGACGTGAAATAATAATACATAATAAGCAATGTATTGCCAGGTTATGTGCAGAGTATGATAGAAAAAAGAAGGTGGATGCAATTAGTTCTGACTACCTTTTTAACATCTTGCAATTCTGGCAAACATCTACAATAGTTTTAATGTACTTATCAAGCAAATGACAGATCACCAAAGGTGCAGGAACACTGTTAGGGGTTCTAAGAGTAAACCCTCGACACAAGGACATTAGCTGAACAACACAGGACTCATGACTCATGAATGTGTGTGTGAGTGTGTGTATGTGCACATGCAGCACCCTGCTAGCACAACAGGGCAGTAACCTATGTCACACAGGGGGCTTTCTAATCCAACATGACCTCTCACCAGGCCACCAAGAAAACCACCATGACAGTCAGCCAGTGATTGGTGGAGGAACAGCGGGTGGGGGATGCGGGGGGGAGGAGGAGGGAGGTGTGGGGACCCCAGGGCTTTTCGGAAGCTTGTTTACTGTGAACAAGGCTCTCACACATCACTCGTGTGCTTTTACAACCCTTTTCTATCTCCAAAAATGCACAACTACAGAGTAAACATTGGATTTTTATTCTAAAAGAGGTTGGAATTGATTTTTATGACAGAATATAATTTCCTAGGTTCCAGATTATTTTTATCATATGGAACGTGAGACATAAGAGGCTATTTTCCAAACACCACAGTGCATTTCCAACTCCCTCACAGGCACAGTGACAGTTTGGATAGAGAGCGTGCAGGATGCCATTTGCTGTCAGAGGTCAAGGTAACGAGCCACAACCAGTCTGCAAAACTGCCCTAACTGTGCTACATTACAGTTTGTTCTCCGCAAAGCAGGGAAAAGACGGTGAGAAGTTTGACGGACGGGAACGTTGGAGGAAATCGCTACAATGAGGCACTCTCAAAATTAGACAGTTGTGTCTTCGACTTGATTTGTTCAAACATTCTAAATCTATTTCTTCAATAGATTTAATAAAAGACTAGATGGCAGAAATGAAAAAGACAGTGCATGACGTTTAAATCTATTAGTCTATTAGTTGATGAGCTCACTTCACATTGCACATGTTTGGGAGACCAGTTTCAGCTCAAACCTTAAGGATATGACTTTGATATGAATCATACAAGGCATGAACGCTGAAAGGAAGGTTTAGGAGGTCAAATTACAAGACGATCCCTGCGCAACAACGGTACGTAGCTGATGTAGTCAAAGTGTCCAATCTCAGCATTCTTTGCAACCAATCCCTGCAGATTTAACTCCCCATAGCTGTTCTAATGACAGCCAGTGCTGGTGTAGCAACTTCTCTGTGCCCAAAGGCCCTGCTGTGTATGCACGACACCTCTTTACTCTCAGCCACAGCAGCCGCAACAAATTCCCGATCAATGTACAACATTGAGAATCAGCAAAACCATATGATAATGTAGTGTGATGGTTTGCTTGTTGATTTGCAGTCAAAACTGTATTTACTTCTAGCATCACTAAAAATGACTAAACTGTTTGTTATAATACATAATGTGGAAGTTAATTGCTCCTCTCGTCCAAGCTGTTTAGTAACCTCTGTCCCTAGAATAAATAGTACTATTCTACGTTTCTGAATCCCCCTGGATAGGCTGAATGTTGACTTTTCTCTACCAGAAATATTAGTCATACAATTCAGTTTAGCCTCCTTTCACAGGGTGGAAGTCCAGTTTCCCAGATCCAACAGGCTCCACATCTGTCCGACTTCCTGACAATAGACAAACATCACTTCATATTCTTGATTATTTATGAAGGATAAGCTATTTACTCTCTTGGCCTTTATATTTTCTTGAATGCAAATAGATTAAGTGTTTAACTTATTTTAATGAACACAAATTTGATTACTAAAAAACTGCAAAACAACATCAGTGGGAGGAAAATACTGTAATCATTCACAAATACACATCTGCTTAGTGAAGGTAATGACGGCAAGAGATTCATTAAAATCATTGCACTGCGTTCCCAGAAGGTCACGTGTCAGATCCCCACACTAACTGCCTGCGTCCGTCCATCATAATCAAAGTGCCTCGTCGCACGGCCCTTGAGTGAGACACTAACACGCTGCCCACTGTAAGCCTGTCTAGATAAGAGCAACACCTGAATGGCGGAAATGCAAACGCTTTTTGGGAGGCAGCCGCTGCAGAGGATTGCCGGGACATTGGAGACGGCGGTTAAACAATTGACAAAAGGTCACAGACTCTGTTTGAGCAGCACAAAGCGCTGGATACTCCATGGGGTCCAAATGTGTTCATTAGCGCCAGTCAAAAATCCATCTCACTCTTGAGGTTTATTTGTGTAAATTAACCTTGAATAAACATAAATATTCTCACACAGCTGCGGACTCATTTGAACGCGAGTTACTCTCATTTTATCCCTTAAAACTCATTAGAACGCTGCACAGTGGTGCCGTAGTCAAATTATCTCACAGGCTGCAAAGTCAGTAAATTGCAGAATGTGCTGTAAGATAATCAAATCGTTTATTTTTTAAATCAGTAAGTGCTGAAAATAGTACACAAAGATTGCTATATTTGTTTTGGTTTGGTTCGGATGGCTGCATATTATTATTAGGTTATTTGGGCATTATAATTATGGATTGTTACCTATATGCATCCCAGTCTTGTTCCTAAACTGTTTTCATTTGCAGCAAGTCTTATTATATAGAAAACTCAGTAATATTTACTGAGTTTTCTATATAATAAGACTAAACCTGTTGACAGTTAACATATGTTATCCTCCGATGCTTGTTTTTCTTGAGTTATATTCAAAATAGATGATGACTAAGAAGAGAAGGACCAAAGGTGTGACAAACCCAACATGTCCATTATCGTTCCAAGCCCTACATCTACTCATAAAACACTGTGTTATGTGTGATGTGCTGTCCGTGGTGCTGAACTATATTCCTTCGAACTGCCACCACATTGAGCTCCCATCCCTAATTACTTTACTCCCATACCCATACCCATACCCATAGGAATGCACATCATACAACAAAAGGAAGGAAATGCTATAAAGCAGCTCTCATCCGTTTAACCCTGTTCTAAATGGCAGTTACAACCAGCCAGCAATTAACATTTCATTGAGTTGAAGGCAGATAGTGGAAACAAGCACTAGACCCAAGTTAAAGAGAATATTCACTGCTGGAGGGCATGATTGATGGCCTCCAGCTGATGTGCTCGACAAGTTTTCTCAGTATGAAATGTTATGCCCTAGAGGAGACTTGTTTTTCAAGTGACCGAAAAGATTTTCCCTTCTCAAATAAAATTGTCTATTAAATATGTCTTTTAATGCTTTTCTGACATTTTTCAATGATACAAAACAGTTCTTTGGGTTGCAAATATCTTGAATTCTATGAGAAATGATAAGAGGATAATCAGCACGTTGAATCATGCATATATCTTCAGGGTAACTGGAAATTGTTCTTCTAACTTGGTCATGATCCCTGCAAGAGTGAGCTGGGTTGAATTCAACAAGTTGTGGTGTGTAAAAAAAGAGGGCCAAAAGATGACTTCTACAACTGTAAAACTGCGCATGAAAGCATAAAATGTTTCTCCAGAAATGCAATACTTTGCCGATGATTAGTCATCTTGTTTGTAATGTAATAAGTAAACAGTCGTATTTGAGACTTTTAAAATTATTTTGCATAAAATTGAAGCCCGAATTGACGCTGTAGCATCCTTTAGACACAAGGGCTCTGACACATCTGTAAATGAGGGTGCCAACACACCTGCCGCTGTTATTATTATTATTATTATGAGTCCCTTTACTATTACTGTCATCATAAACCCAAATTACTGACTCTGCTTCATTCCTGAAGTCTCTGCTTTTGCTCCTCACAGGTTTCTCTGGATGGTGTTTGAGCCTGATGGAGGTTTTCCCTGCAGTGGTCCTGCCTTACATCTGCCTTACTACTCCCAATATTTGAATCATTTCTGTCATAGGAATTGAACGCACTGTACGTTTTTAAGTTGATCATTCTGTACACACCTACTCCTCTGCCGTTCTCCCTCACGTTTGGTTGTGTGTTGTTCTTTTTAATTTTAGGGGGAGTTTTTCCTGAGGCTTTCTGCGCGGAGGATTTCCCATGTTGACAGACTGTAAAGATCTATGCAAAATAATATTTCAATTGAATGAACATGTTGGTACCAGAGGAATCTGCCCTTGAGGGATTTTCTACACACTGACTTCCCTTCACACAAATAATCTTAAGAAGAATCATCAAGTAACAATGAGGGAGATGGAGCTGATTTTGGGTGGACAGTATCCAGATTCAAGTAATTCAGAGCTATAGCTTGTTACAGAATCTGAAAGTTTATTACATCATTACATGTCATCTAGCTGAAGCTTTTATCCAAAGTGTCTAACATTGCATTTTTAACCCATGGGTTTTCCATTTTGCCCGGGGAGCAGTTAGGGGTTTGGTGTCTTGCTCAGGGACACTTGGGCATGGGACATTGAGCAGCCAGGGTTCGAACCGAGAAAACTGGGTTACAAATTCACAGAAATGTGAACTAACTTCTCCACGCTGTTTTTTTCTGCGGTTACATTTCCCTGAAAACTTGTATTCTGCTTTTATCTAATAAAATGGTATTTTATATTCGTATTAAGTAATACATTGAAATAAATCAGCAGTCCACTCCTGTCACAAATTGGTCGCCGCTCGGCGCTTTCCGTCTCCGTCCGCCTTCTCATTACCGTTAACCCTTCCTCGTGGGTGTGATGCTGAAAGGATCTCCGGCGCGCCGAGCGGAGACGCGCAGTGTCCCTGCGCGCTCAGAGGAGGCATCAGCTGCCGGCAGGAGGGAGCGGGAGAAGAGACGAGCACATCCACGTTGCAGGCGACCATTCCTTCGGTGGCGTCCAGAAAAACCGCCAAAACGGCGCGTTGCTGCAGATTTTAATTGTTTTCTCCATCGTGTGTGGGATTTAACAGCTGCGGAGACATCGAGGAATATCAAACTCCCCTGGTGGATGTGGACAACTAAACTGTGGACATGGAAGCAATAGTGAATTTATCCGTGTCGGTTCTGCTGGTTTTATGGGGATGCGCGCTGGGAGGCTCGCCCAGTGTTCAAATCGGTACGTATCCATCGGTTCCAACACAACAACTACTTGGACGATTATTTTTTTTGCGTAAAATGCACGTTTTTAATTCCAGGAGAACAATGTGCCTGTGTAGCTCATGTTTGCCTTTGGGTTTCAGGGGGACTCTTCCCAAGGGGCGCGGATCAAGAGTACAGCGCGTTTCGGATAGGGATGGTTCAGTTTGGCACCGCGGATTTCAGATTGACGCCGCATATTGACAATCTGGAAGTGGCGAACAGTTTCGCTGTAACCAACTGCTGTAAGTGACAAAAATACCCCCACCTTCGTTTTAATGCAACACATTGGTCTTAGGAGTGCACGTCATTGGTAAAACTGTAAATGCGCGTGTGTTTGTGCCTTTTGAAGAGATGCGTTTGGAAATCATGTTTGCTGTCGGCAAACAAATGGAGACTTTGAGGTGGGGAGGATGAACGAGCATCATGTGGTTAAGGGAAACTTGGTTTCCACGGTAACAGTCAGTCACATCCATCCCATTTCCATTCCGTTGGATTCAGAGATCAAACTAAGAACTAAGCAGAAAATATCGATCCGACGCTTCATCCTCTGACTGAAGTTTAGTGTGACCAACATCAACCTGTTTGTTGAACAAAATGTCATTTCGATGAGATAGATTGGACTTTTCTTTCTTCCTTATTCTACGAGAAAAAAACAACCGGCAGCAAAATAGATTCAATCTATACCGCCGTATTCAAAGTGTCCTTTTCTTGTTTCTTGAAACAAAAAAGCGAGATGGACAATTCTTGCGTTGTGGGGCGGAATGCCCCCTTTTCTCGGATCGGCGTTCATCCATTGTTGGCTCCAGGAACTCGTACTCAGATGTTCGTTGAGCGACGCTTTAACGGGTTAAATTACCACCAGAAGCATCCGTTGCTCGGGGAAAAGCCGAGGACTTCAGACCAAATCCCACCACTGATTTATCACCGATTTATTGTTGTCCATCAACAGACAGCGCAGACTTTTTACATTTTTATTTAGATCGATTCTCATGCATTACATTAACCTATATGCTGAGTATTTTTCTCAGAAATATCGCAATGTCTTTAATGGGCGCTGCTCATACATTTCATTAGGCGGCTTGCCATGCGACTAACAGTTCCCCCAAACATAAATCACACGCTTGCGATTGGTGCGCATTGGTCCAATCGCTTTCATTAGCACATAAAAGCTTCTTGCTCGGAGAGCCTCGTTGCATCCTGCAGATCACGTGTCACCGACCGCTGTTTAATAAGCGTTGATATGGAAAACGGACATCTTTGCCCAACCTTAGCTATATCAACACACAATTGCATCAGTGTAGATTTACAATGGTTTCACTGATTTGTTCTGATTTAATCGCACGCAGTCAAAAATGCATGCAACCCCCCCAGTGGTTTCCCTCCAAGCCGAGTGTGTGGGTGGTGTTGTGTGAACTCTATTGAACGTCTTTAGCAGACAGTTATGAACAGTTAAGTTCTATCTGTAAACACAGTGGTTTTCCTTAGCCCACTCTTGACTTATGACACACAGGAAGAGAGCTGGCTTCCACATTTCCCCCAACAAGTCGAGTCACGTAGATTCAAAGATTTGCAGAAATCAATCTGAGCTGTAAACACAAATGATGTCCGTTTATTTCTGTTGCCATCTAGAGTATTTAGTGTGCATGCATGCTGGTGTAAGCAGTGTGTCTGACACACATTTAAACTAATTAACCCTACAAACTACTGGGTATAGAACATTAACCAATAAATGATTACTGATGTGGAGCGTCACATCACATACGTATAAGGCTGCAAACAGGCGTAGCGCTTTCTTCTTTCCCTCAACACAACACGCAGTCTGAACGTGTGGTACACGCTATTGGTTTTCCCCAAATCGTGGTTGCATGAACACTGTCCTGCTTCTGTACTCGGCTGCGTAGGTGTGTGTGTGTGTGTGTGTGTGTGTGTGTGTGTTGGGGAGAGGGGGCTGCGGGTTAAGCCGATAGATGGCGGTCTGCCTCCAATCTACTTATATGTGTAAGTACAGTGTATTAACACCACCACTTGATGAGGCTGTACAAAGTGGAGACCAAAGCATCGAACATGGCACCTTTGAATCATAGAAATCTTGGGTTCGTGTAAGCTGGTTGTGCTCCCGGAGGAGCCGCTCCATCCCGTGGCCGTGTACCGGCGCAAGCTTTCATTTCGTATCACACAGAAGCACTTCTGTCTTTAATGAAGAGGGAGACCTGAGGGACGATGTGGCGCTACACCATGTGGGACTGAAGTGGACTACAACAACTGAATCTTAATATGTTGTTCTGATCAAGCTGACTATGCAGCACAACGTTTTAGAAAGGTCTGAGGAGAAAAGGTTGGCAAAGATATTTCCTGAAGTGCGTTTGTGATTTAATGAATCGGAAGCTTAATCATTCCGGAAAGGACAATGGGTCTTGTATTTTGTTATCGGTGATAAAATGTGATATCACATGTGATAAAAGTAAGAGATTATCTAAGATTTCTGTAGCCCACAGACACATTACACTGTGGCTGTACTTCATTAATGCAGTGTGTCAGAGACAGTGGGAGGGAGGATGATACATTCCTCCATCAATAATAGTTCATCTGGACAGGCGTGCATCTGCTGCCAAGGACGGAGGAATCATTGGAACTGGGGGTGAGCATGTACAGTGTGTGATTTTGTGCAGCGGTGTGCTATCCGCCGTGAGTAATCAATTGAACAAAATATTTTTTGCACTTTCTAGAATAGACCGAGTTTGAGACTTCATATGGTTAAATGACTAATGCGTCCTAAAACCATCTAAATAACCCATACATATGATATATGCCGATCTTCTGTGGCCATGTTGCCGTTTGGTGTTTCAAGGTGTAGTTCATAAATTCTTTGCAGGTCAGTTAAATAAGAACAACAACTTGGTTTGCAGGTTATGATTTAGTCAGTGACTCATTTTCCTACGATTAATAAATGCATTCGATACACATCGCTTCTTATAATGAACTCCTAGGTTTTTTTGGTGCACAAACCGTCTGCACCCTGTAGAATAATTGACTGATGGTGACCCCCATTTACCAATGGGGGTCAATGTACTCGTCATGAAGAATCCAATTAGGCCTGGAGGGAAAAATAAGAAAATAAACACTTATTTGTTAGTTAAATCTTGTCCTCACATTAATATGCAACTTCTTTAAATAAATAAAAAAAAGGACATTTAATATAATCAGCGCTCTGTACTCGTACTCTTCGGTTATTATCATCTCTATGGTAGAAGTTACATAAGTACCAAATGACACCTTTTCTGACCAATTTAGTGACCGAGGCTCCGCATTGTCCTAACACACAGGATCATTGGACGGTATTCTAGGTGTAACGGCAAATCAATAAATTACCCACACCGAAATGCACACAACCAATAAACTCTAATTAATGAACGCTTAGCGCTGACCTTTTCCTTTAATGCAGTAAAAGACATTTAACTAACCTCTGTCCACCTGGGTAAGTGCACATCTGTCTCCCTCCCAACACTTCCAAAGCAAACCGCTCTTCTGTGTCGGAGAGCGGCGGCCGGCAATTGAACACTTCAAAGTTCGAGTTTGTCATGGTTGAATCGCGTTCACACACTAATTTCATTCATCTACACGCACATATCATCTCAGGAGCGCATGCATTGAGGAACCCGACCGTGTACGTGCATTGGAGCATTGGTTACAGCCAATTTATTGTTCACACTTAATTAAGTGCATTCTCCTCCATTTTAGAGGAAGCTTTGAAATATTAAACAGGCCCGGGAGCTGGCTGGTCAGAAAATGAGGCCAAAGAACCCTCCGTGGATCTCTGCTTGCCCTGAATACAACCCTCAACCAAGTCCTCGACACTTTGTCCTCATAAAACAAGACGGAGATAGCATCACTTCCAGCGAGGTCCAAAGGCTCCCTGCTGGAAAGCCCCTCGTGTCTCGTAGCCAACGGCTGACTTTGCTTGGTGCCTTAGAGGAATGTGGCTCAACAGCAGCTTTTGCCCAAAGCTTGCTGGGAAACAAACCCATTTTTCACGTCCTCGAGCGACAGGGGCCTGCGCATCGCACACCGACGCCATGTTTTCCTCCTTGAGTCCGTGCGATCTCAAACGAGATCATTGTGAGAGGAATTGTCATCTTAAATGTCATAACTTCTTTTACTGGTTTTTGCAAACAGAAATGAGCAGCAAGTTACTTTTCATCCACTTACCAGTCATAATGAACCACACTGACTAAATCCGAGACACCCGTTGAGTTCATGACGCACAATTTATGAGAAATAGTCACCTAATAGTCTTTCACCACCCGGGGGGAGGGTCACATCATTTAGCTGAGCAAGCATGCAGCAGAGAAATATGACCATACAGTTTCTAGTGCTTGGGTTTCATTAATTAATTCATTCATTCGTTCATATATACTGTAAATACATTCCTCTCCCTAAACCAGCACCATGAGTCTCTGCAACATTACTCGTATTTCTTTGGGTGGTAAAAAGAGATCCAGAGATTGCCTCCTCAGGAAATACATCCCTATCCTAAAAATATTTAACCTGGCTTTATCCTTGGCCCACTATCTCGATGTCCCCTCCCGTATCTTTTGTTTGAAAAAATAAATCAACTTGTTTATTCTCCTGCAGCCTTTTATCCAGCTGGAACAGCTCGTACAGTGACAAGCACCATCTACTCCGCCTGTTTCAGCGTGTGAAGAAAAGAGGTTTCACAGTCGGGCTGTTTACATCATGAGAGCCGGGCACCGAGTCGGGAGAGACAAAGTTCCTCCAATGATTCGAGATCAGTTGGGCTCCCGAACGCATCGCGGACATGATGACGAGCGTCCTCTCACAACTGCAACAAGCAGAGCTACCTATGTACATCTGACTCAGATACGTATTAATGTGAATAAGATATTAACTTTAATTCAACGGTGCTAATTCGCATGCGCAGAAGTGTAGTGTCCTTCCCATTATTGAGGTGATGAGATTTGATCAGGTGACCTTTTCTGCTTTTACTCGCTTCTTATGAACTTATTAAGATTTGAGTGTGTGTGTGTGAGAGAGAGAAATATGGACGTTGGAAATGCTAAATGAAAATTAGACTGAAGGCAAGTGTGATAAGCTGAGGAAGAGGGCTCGATTGGCCTCTAGTGCTCCGTCTCATCGAGCCAAATGAAAACGTAAAGGGGCGAATGTCTTCGGCCGTGTCCTTTAAAAAGGGCAGGTTGACTCAGGATAAAGGTGGTGCAAGGGGCTGAAGGGCAGAACAGTGGAGGGAGGTTACGCTCCAGAAGGTTTCCACGCACTGCATCAGGGGAAGGGAGATCAGCTGTGCCAGGAGAAGGTCCGATTCTGTAGGTTTGATTTAGTTTAGCGATCGTGCTCTGGAAATAAGCTTGATCTATCTGTTGTTTTTGTTTCTTCACTTATTAAGAACTATTGCTAGATACTGCTAGATCTGCTTTTGACTCCTCTTTGCAATCGTGTTACAGTGAAGACAAGGATTTTGTGCTCTTCTAAGAACTGATGGTCTGACTTCTTACACAAAAGGGCTGTCAACATAACTGCGTTAATCCTTGCGATTAATGTGGCAGAGATTGATTCAACAAACGGGGAGACGAAACGGCTGTTAGCTGCAGTCAGTTAAAAGAAAGCAAGACGGTACCTCAAGATGGAGAGAACTTTTTCCATTGGAGGTAAAACAAACAGCAGAGGACTACCACTGTGTCCCTAAAAGACGGTGGTTTGAAGGCATCCTGCTAAACGTGGGGAGATTGTTGGCACTTCAAACACAGCCGTCAAGTGATGGAGCGCTGAGAGCAAAGTGCACGAAGACAAGAGGAAGAGTCTTTGTTCCCCCTCCAAGATGATCAAACAACAGTGTCTAAAATACACTTCAATTCATTAGTCATTAATCACTTGAATTCATTAATCGCGATTAATCACGATTAATGTATTTCAAAATGTGCTAATTTCAACTAATAAGTATCATCAGTTCTAATACATAAGGGATGCAACTATTTGAATTGTCCTCTAAAGTTAAGCTCATTCCGGAATTCTTATATATATATATATATAATATTTTGGTTTTAGGGGCCTAAAGAAGTTCCAAAAGCATCCCATGCTGAAAAATGTGTTGTCACCACAAATTTGTGTGAGTGTGTGTGAGTTGACTCACGGGGATTTTTGTTTTTTGTTTCCAGCCACGTGTCCACCTGTAGGTCCCCTCTCGGGGGAGGGGCTGGCGATAATTTCAGTGGAATGTTCCGTGTGTGTGTGGATTGTAAACAAGACAGTTTTCTCTTTTTTAGGGCAGCTATGCACCAGATGTTACATTGTGTCTTTATGTTGGGGTTCTTTTTATGGTCTAGTTTGATTGTGTGTAGTTTCGGTCCAGAGGGGAGAGGACGGTCTGCGCCTAACTGACAAGATTATTATGAAATCATTTCAGTTTACAAAACGTAATTTAAATTCAAATTGAAGGGTGAGGTTGGAACCAGAAGGGTTTGCCCCCATGGGGTTTGATGTGGAAGTCCTATCTGGCCCAAACATTTGTACATCACACACGCTGAAATAAAACAGTCCTCACAGCTCCCTGTGCCACCTGCTGTGGGGAAACAGCAGGAGAAACACTGAGAACAGAACACCGCTGTCTGAGTCACGTGACATTTTCTGATTACACCATTGTTTTTGGCTGGAGAGAAAATAAAATAATAGCATTACATCCAATCAAATGTATACAGATGGTGACCTTTTATTTTCTCTTTGCTCCGGCTTACAGGCTTTTGAGTAAAAAACCAACTGCCTTTTACCGGTTAAATGAATGATGCCTTTCCAAATGCAGTTTGTGATCCTAGTCAGAAAACACAAGATGGATCATTCTTTGAAGACTGATCAAAGGAAGGTAAATTATAATAATGTCTAAATATCTTTAGCGTTCTGCTTTATGAAAAGATTCACCTCATTAATTAATATATAGTGTTTTTTTTATAGCTGGTTTTATATTCTGATCAATGCTCCAGTCAAAAGTAATTTTTATTAATTTATTCTGAAGATGTAGACAAGGGATCAAGATGTATTATCCAGACTCCATTACAGATACTTTCACTCACTTTCTCATCAACACACCCGCATTAAGCTGCCTAATCGAGGAAAGTAAAGTGTAAGAAAATATGAAATCTCTCAATTTCAACCAAATTACTACCCTAATATAATGTTTTACCTTAATGCATCGCTGCACTGTAAATTATATTTACTTCCACCCATGGAAAAAGATTACCGAGGGAATATTATTATGTCATGGGGCGTTGTTCTATTTCAACAAAGTCTGCTGCTGTACAACAGTGTTATTTGTCTGATTTGTATTAAAATCCGTTACAGTAAGAAAGACATCAAATCCCATGAAAGGTGCCGCTTCCTTTTTAATGCTCGCCTTAAGGTGGAAAAGTGCAGCCTCCGGACGGTCATCCTTTGAAGCCGGGGTGCTAATAAAGGCAACGAAACCATTTCGTAAAAACTGCTGCTGTTTTCATTTTCCATAGTAGAATTTATTTTACAAACAGTAGAATTCGCTCCAGTTCCTTTCGTTTCAAATGAGTCAACTTCTTGACTTTATCAATTTAAACTCAACCAAAAAGGAAGTTTGTTAATGCTGTCGGTGTGCAAGTGTTTTTTTTTTACTTAATTGTGTTAGCCAATAAGTGACTAGCTATGCGAGGCGCTCCGAATAACCACACAGGCTCATCACTGTTTCATGTGTCACACTCAATGTATTCATTTATATAAAGAACTGTACGCTGTATAGTTGTGTGAAGGTCAGACAGACGGAGGAGCTGAGGGCCCGTGGGGGAGGGCACAGGTCAGGGGTCAGAGGGAGGCGGTGATTTCAGTGGTATGACGAGGTGATAATCCCTCCTGTAGGATCAATAAGCCGTGTTGTGCATGTGTTGGATACAACACGGTGCTTCTCTGACATGGCCCTGGTCACTGAAGTTGGAAAAGCTCCTTGACAGTAATTGTGTTGAATATAAACTGCCTTGTCACATCGGCAGAGCCGTTTGGATGATGTTAATCATATTGATTTAATACTCACAGGAGAGAAGTAGTGTATCGTCAGTTATAGAACTAAGCGACGCAGCTACTCGACTTTGCCAATAACTGGCACATGACGTGAGCGGTTCAGGCAGCTGTGAACAAAGTCGCTTCCGACCCCGTCCCTTCAGCTGCTGCTGAGGCATTCTAATGCGCCTAGAACACAACAAAAGGCAGCGATGAAAGGACAATTGGGACACTGGGGAAGCTGTTTGACGATAGCATATCGGGCCTGTAGTCCATGTAAAAACCCGGGTCCTCAATCCGCCGTCTCAGTCAGAAAGCCTCCGGGAAACAGGTCAGCGCACAAAGCCGGAGAGGGAGAAAGCGAGGAGACGGAGAGCAGTGGCAGAGGAGGGGGGGGCAGCCAGGAGTCGATAAGAACTGAGCCTATAATGTTCTTTTTCGGACCAGCTGCTGGAAGAGCTGCTTGAAGGCAGACAAGAACAGCTCGCAGCGCCTCCTCACTGGCCCGGTGACGCCTCCCAGAACCCCCCCGGTCGGCCTCTCAAGAGCGTGACGGAGAGCTGTCAGCCGAGGCGACGGCCTGCAGAGCTCCAAGATAAACATGCTCACCAGACAAAGAGTTTCACACGGACGAGATTCTTTGCGAGCGGAGCTGTGGAGCAGGAATCGTCAGTGGCTGTGAGAAAAACGGCATTTAAATCATCGACGCAGCGTGAATGTTTTCTGCAGGCGGAACACGGCGGAAGTATGTTACCTTGGCAACAGGCTACTCGAGGAATGAAAGCAGATGTTGTTATGGGCTGCAAACAACGCTGCACGGCGTGACGAACGTCCTCGGCTACGGTCCTAAAATAAAAAAATCCGTACACGGTCTTATGTAACCTGATGAAGTCCTCTTAGATTCATCTGAGTGCCGATCATTTAAAACACTAATAAGATATGATTACTAGTTATTCTTGTGTTATGGCCTCAATACAGAAACATCTTTGTTGAAGATCATGTGAGTGGCTTCAGCACAACAAAGACAGGGTGGACTCTGAAAGGCCTTAAAAGTCTTTCTTAAATGCATTATAATGCATGACGAACATAAATGTTTCATTTGAAAGTCTGGCAATCTGTGTGATTACATTTGAAATACTGCTCGTATGCAGAATTTGTTAAAAAAAATGCAATTTCCCAAAATGTTAACATTTTAATTTAAAGGTTTCAATTGCAATAATCCTGGTTTAGCTCGAAATAACGGATATTACGGGAATAACCAATGAGATGACAGCATTTCTCTACCTTTACCGGAGCACTTTTAGTTGCCTAAATCACACCTGAAACATCGGCTGGCAGCCACGTTGGTCATATGGCTCCTTTTGGTGGACTGAAAAACCACCCATACCAATTCTTTTAGGTAGACAAGGTCAGAATGTCGCCCGGCAGCAGCTACACCGGTGACACATCTGCTCATGCTTCTCTGAGACAGAAGCGGCGGCGGCGCTCCAGCTGGTGACAGATCAGTTTTGCATAAACGTCCCGGAGGCCGGAGGCCGTTCCTCCTGGTGAGAACAGGAGCGTCGGAGAGAGCGGGACACCGAACAGTCAGTTACGTTCGCTGTGACCGGACTGCTGATGATCATCGTCGCCACGGTGACCCGGTCTGCGCCAGAGCGATAAACTGATTCATCGTTTCACTGATGCGGCGGGCTTTTGCTGCTCCTCCGTTAAATATCAGATGCCGTCCGACGCTAATTCAATATATGCCCTCTCTGGTCGTTAGAGCTGAATGGAAAAGTACTTGTAAGGCCGGCGATAAAGCGTAATGGCTCCTTCTGTTTAATTCTTTCCCAGTTATTTCTAAAGGAGTTTTTAATTAAAATGTCTAACATGCCATGGTCCGCCATAACGGTGAGATACAAGGTCTAAAGGTTGGAACGATACCAAAAAATTCCAAAATGAATAATGACTTTGAATTCATTTCCGTTTTTGTGTCCGTTTGGGGATCTCGTTTGAGCTGAACTTAAATTAATTTGCAGAAAGAACTAAACATGGTTAAAAATAAAAGTGAACACCTACATGTAGCAGACTTTTTACGCTGATATCATGTGTCAGCTGAATTTGTGTGTTTTAGTTTTAACTAATGATCCGTGAGCGAGATGTAATGTAATGTAAACAGAGGTGGAGTGCTTGTGATGCCTTCGGTGCCACGGCGGTGAAAACGAGGTCAGCTAATTAGTACAGCTAAATATGTCTCACACGGTGCCCCTTCTCCTTTGAAAGTCGCAGCTGGATGAAACGAGGTCATCGGGACCTGTTGGTGACCGCAGAGTGGCGCACGGCAGCAACGGCGTACTTTATACCCACAGCTAACTCTGAAATACTGTGAAGGGTACATGATGTTTTCTGTGGTGGAAGCAGGTCAGGGTCCGTTGGGTAAGGCTGTGAAGGAGTCAAGCTGAAGGGCTTCAAGTTCCATTAATCTAATTGTGAAAGCAGTTTTGATGATAAACAAATCACGTTTGCACATTGATCATTCTCGTCTCGTGTTCCGTACTTTAAAGATCAATTTTAAATCCTAACATAGTTTTGTCATGTTAGATGCCACTGTTGATGAAAATGATATATATCTTTATTACATTGTTCTCATCAAAAATGTATTTCCATGGATTCAGTAAGGAAATAATTGAAGTGGAGAATCTTACTAAATAATTGAGTACCAGACCAAACACATATCAACCAGTGTGTTACTACATGCTCTGTGGTCTCTAACCACTACGTCAGTGGTAATCAGTGAGAACTGCATTTGTTTTTTTTATCATTTCATTGTTTTTAACAGAAATATAGAGGAAAAACTGTCTGTACCACAGCTAAAAGACCCTCAGCAAACATATTACGATTTCTATCAACATTTTGCTCTTGGTGACTAATTAGGATGAACTTATCAACAAGAAAAAAACTACACAAAAACATCCACTTGAACTGTGTCTGGATTTCTGTGGGCAAACCTCCCAGGCTTCATTGATAAGAGGGTGTTACACAGTCCTCTCTGTTTGTGCCACGGCTTTGCTTCCCTAATTAAACATCCCTAAACTCCCCATTGAAGAGGCACACGTAGATACAAAAAAAAAGAAAACCTCCTGCTCCTCAGTCTTTTATTTCCACATTCCAAAGCCGGCGGAATCCTCCCTGAACAGGAGGAATGCGTTTGGCTTCCGGATATGAATTTCCATATTTGGTTCTAAAGTAACATGTTGTCAAACTGTTCGCTCTGGCATAAGCTGCAGCCCAGTCATGGAGGATATCCAGCCTCGCTCTATCAGAGAGCTTTAATCCCGGAGCAAACTCAGCCAGCTCACCAGCGAGAGCGTGCGGGGAGGGAAAGTCTTAGATGGACCACAATGGACGGATGTGACAAGGAGACACAGAGGAAACGCTGCAGCTGTACACGCTTCAGGGATACATTATTTAAATGATAGGATGCCATGATTTTTTTTCAACTGCCGGGCATAAATATCCCATCTTTTGTCACGTCTTGCAACATTAAATAAATCATAGACGTCCGTGAAGGTCTTTTGCCTCTCGGACTGTGGAAGTAATGAAAAGGAGACAATGCTGGAGAATCAAGTGAGAATCTATTATGAAATAGATAGATAGAAACAATCACAAGAAAACGAAAAAGAAGTAATTTTATTTTCAAATATGTCTGAAAATGTAAATAAGGTCTTACGTCGTCATTGGTGGAGGGAAGTATCCAAATGATATACTTGGTGTAAAGCAGCATTATCTACTTTACATAGTAGTGTAATTATGTGGAGTTACATTACAAAAACATGTAGCAAATACTAACACAAAACCTTAATAAAGAGCAGATTTTAGCAACGGTTAATGGATGATACATTAATGTGTAAACATTATTTTACTATTGCACTCGATTTTTTTTTTGTAAGTAACTTATATTGTGCTCAGTGATCTGAAGTAGTGGTCCTAGTAAGTGTAAGAAAACAGAGACGAAAGGCAGACCTGTTATTCCCTCCCTCCCTGACACTCTTTTTATTATTACCTCCGCAGGCAAATGTGTCCTAAAAACTATAACCAAATAAAAAAAAATGTCAGGCTTGTAACCTAAAAACGGAGTGCCGGGTCTTTTTTACCATGTGACCCAACCTCCCCTCTAAGGAACGTTTCATCGCCTGAATCCTGCAGCATGATTTCCAATTAGTTGGCGACAGTTAAACAAACGATGCACGGTGGGTTCTATTAGCTCCCAGCACGTGAATACTGGCAGTTAATATCATCACTTTGGGCCATATGGGACTCAGGGAAGTACAAAGACAGGTTGAATTAGCCTGAATATGTTTCTTTTGAACGATTCGGCTAAGTGACACTCTCCCTGCCTCACACCATGGTGGTGTGTGTGTGTCCTAGAATAAGTAACTAAGGGCTTTGAAACACATGTGGATGTGACAAATAAATATGAATAATGCAAAATACTCACCTGCAAGTTTCCTATAAAACTCTCCGTGGTCCAAATGAGTCTGTCTCGTTCGACAGAACGAGCAAAGAACGAAAACTGCTTGCTGCTTGATTTGTCCTCCGGAGGCACATTTTAATGACCTGGTGTTCATTTGGAGCCAAACTTAATAAACTTTAATAAACTTAATAACTTAATAAAGCTGCTCGGTCTTTAACAGTGCACGAAAAGTGTCTGTAAAGAGTATTCACTGTGTGCTCGAGTGAAACATTAAAGAGAGGAGTCGAATCAACCTAAAGGCAAAAAAGCAAAGCTTCTGTGAGAATTCCCTCCTTCCCGTGTTGCTGAGCACAGCCACCCTCTTTACGGGACCTCATGTTTCCATCCATCAGTGATCGCTGCCGCGGCCGCGGCAGGCAGTGGCAGGAAGGCCTACAGTATTAAAACCAAGCCAGGTGATATTATACATGATATATAGACTGTACTTCGCTTTGTCAGCAAGTCATCCCCCTTTTATTACGGCCAGGAATATGACCCATTAGATTAATTACATCGGAAGACACATATGTACAAGTCAATGAGCCTGATTAACTTACATTTGATCAATTCGCGTTTACAAGCGGCGTTCCCATCTGCTGACCCGGGTAAAATGTTTGATAAACAGCCGGCAATCTCGAGATTACTTAGACCCTCGGTGTCCATGTCGGTCTCCGGTGCCCTTTTCTGGTCTGTGCATAATGGAGCTACTGTACTGTATCTACTCGAGCAAGCGGTTACGAATTATTGAACACAGCAGATTTTTCAAGACGAGGTCCGAATATCGAATAATCTGATGCAGAAGGCCGTGTCATCATAAATGCTGGAAGCACAGCCTAAACGGATCCCAACAGAGGTGTTCAGTCGGCTCTAATGGGCTCTGGAGAAGATGCCTAAAGTACTGAAATCAAACAGAAACAGTAGCATTACAACATATCATGGTACATAAGGATGGATATCCAATATGAAGAATTAATGGGCAGATTTGCTGAATGCTTGAACCACTCAGTATGAAAAAGGGAGAGGGAAGCTCATGAGAGTTTCACGCAGAGACAGGCGTACAGTCGGCCTTCTGCGGTTCGAATTCAAGCGCTCCCCTGGCGAAAGAGAAGCAGCAGCGACTATTAGCAGCTGGGTTCCAAAAAATTTGGATAATAGTCCTGGATGTACACACAGTTGTGAATTATGGCCGAGAGCTTTGAAAGCATCCTCAATAAATGTCTGCAGTTTGTTTGTCCCTAAACAATCCCTTTCCTCTGCTCCAGTCTGTTCACAGTTCTCAAGGGGAGTGTACGCCATTTTCGGATTCTACGACAAGAAGTCCGTGAACACCATCACGTCCTTTTGTGGGACGCTCCACGTCTCCTTCATCACGCCGAGCTTCCCTCTGGACGGGAATCAGCAGTTCATCATCCAGATGAGACCTGACATCAAGGGGCCCCTCCTCAGCCTCATCGAGTACTACAAGTGGGATAAGTTTGCCTACCTGTACGACAGTGACCGAGGTAAGTCGTGCGTAGCGTAGAGATGTTTCTGCCAATATGGATAAAAACCGGATCGTCATTAAGGATTGGCAGCAAAAAAGCGTCTCTCGATGTTGTAGTCGCTCTTTTTTTTCTAACGGGCTCTTCCGATATGGTCCAGTATCTGATAATGCCATCTGCTCCGTGACTCTGATCCGTGGTACGATCCAAACTGTGAGTTTTAAAATACGTTGCACCGCTGTCATGGAATGATACAGCATCATTTCAATATTAACTTCCGACATGGGTTTGCTTACACGACAAAACAACTTGTTACGTAACCAAGAACACATTTCGGTCACATGTTTAGAGAAGTCAATTGTTGCTACCTAAATT
Organism: Apeltes quadracus; assembly: GCA_021346845.1. Classification (NCBI taxonomy): domain Eukaryota; kingdom Metazoa; phylum Chordata; class Actinopteri; order Perciformes; family Gasterosteidae; genus Apeltes; species Apeltes quadracus. The sequence goes on from CM037920.1 coordinate 1,867,801, forward strand.
TAAGAAAACAAAATTTAATTTTTTCATTTAACATGACATCGTCCGTTGCCCTTTGCCTAAATGATGTGATTATGTCTCTTTCAAAAACAGGTTTTTAACAATTTGACCTCCTGAAATCCAAAGATTGTGTTCCCAGTGTTTCATTCAGCACACATACTAGCTATTGGCAAAACACGCTGACCATGAGCAACAGGTAAAGGGCATTTGGGCTTCTGACAAAGAGCTTGTCACATTCAATCAACTAGAACACCTGCTGTGTTTGGGAGCCTGTTTTACGTAACATCAAGAGGAGCCATCTTTGACGTGCAGTAAAGGTGATGTGCCCTGCAGTTACGGACTTCCACAGTCACATGCGATGCGTTTGTGTTGGGTAGTCACCGGCACCGGCGACAGAAAAAAGGTACCTGGCTTCATAGCTAAAACAATGTGTCCATGACAGTGGTAGACAGAGGAGAATGTATATATATATATATTTAACTTTTGAAGCATTATTGATGAAACTTTAAAGATGGCTAACCATAAAATGGCTTAAACTTACGGGAAGTGGAAGTTGAGTACGGTGTAGTGTCAATGACTCCGGACTGTAGGCTGTGACTTATTGAATCACTTAGTCACATGCTGCATCATCATTTAATCCATCCACAGTGTCTCCCGTATGGTGCACCGCTATTGTGAAGCTCTTCTTCCTCTTCTCCCAGAATCCTTTGCTAATCCTCCCAGTTGGCCTTGCCCCGGCTTACAGCAGAACCCCAAAACTGTCCCACTTAAACAAACGATACTTAATCAGCCGTTTTAGATTGTCGTTGTGGTAACTCCTTGGACCTTGGACCCGCTGACTCTAGCGTACCTCCACCGCGCCACTCAAGGGCCCGTTGTGCATATTTCATCGTTGCATTGCTGTCTAATTAGGTCAGCCTGATCCTCTCATTCCCATGGCAACAGCACTGCGGAGAGAGACACAGGAAGAGAGACGGACTGTAAGTGTCTGAGCGAGTCAAAGACGGAGCCGCGGGAGGACGAGCCAGCGGAGTGGCCACTGGTTGTGACAGAGGACGTTTGCACATGGGGACTAACGGCTGAACCGACACTTCCGCTGTCAGCTGTTGTCGGAGATGAAAATGGATGTACAGTATGTGGGCGTATCGGCCCCCTGAGCATCGTGTCTGCGTTGCTTTGGATCCCTGAATGCCTAAATGACCCACTTGATGATGGAGCACTGCTTTTTAGAATAATAGATATTAAACAGAATCAGCAACCCTTAATCAACAACCCTATAATTGTCTTTGATTATGCACATGACCATTTACACCCATTTTCAATGTTTGATTCCCTTAAGTGTTAAGTGACAATCGTTGTCTTTGAGCCATAAGCGTGATCTTTTTCTAGCCTTAAGTGGTTGCCATATCAGACTTTAAACTTGAAGCTTTAATCCTACAGTCTCACTGCAGTTTGTGAGATAATCACAAAGTCCAGACACAAATTATTTGTGTTAATCATCAATATTTTTTTCTTGGGGCAGAATTGTATTACAATTTATTTCAATTTCGCTAATCTTTGGGAAAACAAACCCATCTGAGGCTTAGCAATAATTAAATACATGTAGCTTAAGACATCAAAGCCACTAATACCAGCTGGCTAACTATTGCTAAATCAAATGGTATATTGGCATTAAAGCCATATAAATCAACAGTAATCAAATACTTTTGGGGGGGCTAGTGACAAACCTGTCTGATGCTGTAGTTCCCCCTCAGCTCTACAGCGCTTTCTGAGGAAAGCTAAGCTTTGGTGTGAGTGGTCCTGCTTTAACTGTGGCTACAGCTTTAGTTGACCGTTTTTACCATTTGAAGTATTCTTCCAGAAAGAGATCCGAGCACAGCCTTCAGCGTGGCCCCCAGTTGCAGCCATCGGCTGTGGCTACAAAGGACGTTCACAGCCTTTGAACCAAGTAGAACATTTACTCCCAACAGCTAAAAACACACATTTGCTCCTCACGAGTTTGTAAAAAATAGAGTCAAAAGAGTTAAATTACAAATCAGTGCAAATGCTGATTTGCTCCTGAAGGACGCGTAAACAAGCAGTAGTAGTAGTTCGATAAAATGCCAGATCAACTCAAAAGATGATCATACATCTATGTTATTTATCTATTTGTAGTAAACCAAACCAACTCATTTGGGTATTTTTGAATGAAGCGTCAGAGTTGTCTGTGACAGTGATAAAATGCTATTTACCTATAGGTTCACCTTACTGTGCTTTCTTACTTTAAAAAAATGTTGCCATTGGAGTGTTTTAATTAGTATTTTACAATATTTGGGACTCTTAATCATATCATTATTATTTTTTATCTCAAGTACCATTTGCAGATTTAAGTTTGACAACACAACTGCCACATGTATCCTTCAGTGGTGCTCTGGTTGGTGTTTTGCAGGTGGGGTTGGACTGTTTACCTGTGGAAGGATGTACAACCTGTACCACAAGCTGGAAGCAACGAGATTATAGCTCATATGAAGTCGCTGTTGAACAGCTTTCCTCTATGAATTATTTATCAGCGCTCACTTGCCTCATTTCAATAGTCTCCCATCACATTTTTCATATGATCATAAAGTCATACACATCAACTCATCAGGATGTTTTACGTCACGCCAATGATTATGTCGACGCTCAACCAAATTGCTACGGTGTCACTTGACAAAGTGGTTCATGTATCTGATTTCCACCCTGACCCTAAAAATTCCCATCGGTGTAACTGTGCAACAGTAGTGCACAATGTTGGCGGCCAGCCGAGACACCACATATGTCTCATTCTGAGGGGGAGTCGATAGCAAACCAGTTTAATCCGAGCGGGATATGCTGCATTCAGCAGTCTTTGAACTGCAGAGGAAACCAGCAGAGCCAAGTCCCCGCTTGAGTTCTGTGTTTAGAGGAGCAACAAAAGTGTTTGCTATTCATTATTATATCACATCGTCCATTGAAAAGATGGCCTGATTATATGTAGAATAAACTAATGTGTAGCAGATTGGACAAAGAAATCCCAAACATTTGAATCGTGTAAGCAATGGTCTATTGGCCTGTTGATTATTTTGTAGGTATTACCCGAGTAATAAAGACACCTATGGAATTGTTTTTGGACATTAAACCGATAATAAATCTCACTCTGCTCCAGTCTACTTTTATCTAAAAACCATGAGCATAAATGTTTAACTACTTTGTCACAGATAAACCCCCATGTCAATGGAGAAGTTATCTATAAACTGTTAAAAAAATGTAAGAGCATTTACACATCTGAGAGTATGATAAGGAAAGGATGACCAAACCCTCATATCGGCCCAATGTCAAAAAAAATTATCATACAGAAAATTGTAAATGAATCTTAATTCAAATTATTTCACTTGGTAAGCAATGAGGAAAAAGTTTAATTTAAACACACCATAATGTCCTCAGTGTAATGGCGATGTGTAGTTCATTCAGATAAAACTGCAAGCCTCCATTTTCCTCTACTCCATCACAAATGCACCGCGGCATTGCGTGAAATCGATGCCCGTAGCAAGGAAACGCTCAGCCTTTTTATCAAACCGTTCCTAAACAGCCCTGTGCAGGCCGGGGATCAATATCACAGAGATGTGCTGCTGTGAAACTGAGAGGGCGACACCGACGTATACGTTTAAGTGTCGCGCTCGCCTTTAATAGACTTTGCTTCGGATTGGGGGAAAATGTGCTCCGTGTAATTGAATTGAAAACTCCCGGGTGCTCTTCAATGTATCGTTTTGTTTTATGGCTCTGGAGTGAAAGAGTAAAACAGGCGAGCGCATAAGACGGTAGTGACGGAGGGACCGTTTAATCAGCACTCCTTCACTTCGGCACAGGACACGGGTCAGTCGCCCCGGGCTCAGCCAAGCCATCCAGTCATTTCTAGCGCTGGGAGGCCAGTGAGGGATGATGGAGGGATGGAGAGAGCCTTCCCTTAAGGTCAGGAGAAGGGAGGAGACACGTCACAGGCCATTCTTGACTGGGTTGGAGCTTTAGGCCATTGCATGTAAATCATTTGAAAGCGGCGTTCGCTTGGTTTTCATGGAAATTTATTTCTTCATATTTTTGAAACATATCAAACGTTTGGTATTTATGTGTTCTGGCGTATTGTCGGACCCATTTTCCTCCCACGTGTTTTTCAGGTTCATGCCAGAACACACTCTCTTTACATAAGGCCTTCCGTAATTGAAATAGGCAGGTAGTCAATAGTTTGAAATGAAAGAGAGTTTTCTCATGCTGTTTGAAGCATTTTCACATCCTTTCTTCTTCTGCCGTCAGCGTTTGTGCTCTATTGTCATGACTTTTGTTGATTTTGGCCACTTTTAAAGTGTGTATGTGACTGTGCCCTCACAATAAGACACACAGAAAATGGAATACTAACCACATGCACCCCATTGCGGGGGAGGCTGGTTTCAAGGAAATTGGAAAAAAGACTCATGGCAGGATTTCATTGGCAGGATATCTCCAAAAATCAAAAGTTCTGACTAAACGGACAAATCCGTCTGATCGTATGAATGCTTTGACGCCACTGTGGGTCTCCAGGCCTGACGACGCTGCAGGTAGTTCTGGACATGGCGGCGGAGAGGAAGTGGCAAGTGACGGCGATCAACGTGGGGAACCTGAAGGACGAGAAGAAGGACGAGGCCTACCGCTCTCTGTTCCAAGACTTGGAGACCAAGAAAGAGAGAAGGGTCATTCTGGACTGTGAGCAGGACAAAGTCAAAGACATCATGGAACAGGTAGCACATTTATTATTTGTTCACTCTGTATTTGCAATGAATGAACATGGCATTGGTGTTTTCGGTGTTTTCAGGTCAGTTTGCCAACATTAGCTTCTTAGCAACCAGAAGCTAATGGTCTTGTTCATTTGTTCTTTGCATCTGCTCGTGATCATTAGTTCAAAAACAAGAAAAGACAATTGAAAATATCTCTTTTGTGTCAATAGAATCAACACTGTAAATAACACTGGCAGATTGTCTAAAGTATTATTATTTTATATTGTCCTATAGGAGAAAATGTGTTTTTCAACCAAAATATGTGCATTTGCCCTTAAAAAAACAACAGTGTCACATGGACACAGCAGCCCGGCAGACGTGGAAAGGCACCACAGCAAGTGCACTACTTGTTCATTTAGAATATAACCTAAAGAACAAGCAATTAAAGGCAAAACAGATGCACATAAGCAAGTTATAGTGCATTTACCCACCCGGGAGAAAGGCTCATCGATTAGCATTTAAAGCGTGCCAACGTCTCTTTAACCAAATGCTGAATGAAATCAATGCCCGCTGAGGCGGCGCCTGTTTATCTCGGAAAAACAGAATCCGTTCAGGTGGAAGTTTTTTCGCTTCATGTCAGAGACATTTACGTGGGATTATTATTCAAATCAGCTTTAGGTGTAGCGGCGCTGACAAACGGAGGTGCCAGTCAAGCAGCGGGATTAGTTTCAGGTGTGTCATTTATAAGAGGTACAGAAATACAAAATAGCCGCTATACTTCTGTTATTTCCTCTGTTTCTGCTCCACTGATAAGGAAAGTGGGTTTGCAATTGGATATCTCTGTCTAGCAGTAATCGTAACTGTGAACGCCGCAGTTTTTTTTCCTTCAGTGATAATAGCCACGACTGGCTGGAAGTAATGGTAGATTTGAGTTTGTTACATAAACTGTACGATTGCCTTATCTCTGCTTATCAGTCAATTGAAGAATTGCAAAATATTTCTTAGAAGAAATTCATTCAAAAACATGTATTATATAATCTTGTTCGCCCAAGACTTGTTTCTTTATTGCAGGGGGAGCTTATACTTTCTGTGTCTCATAACCCTACAGGTCATCACAATTGGCAGACATGTTAAAGGCTACCACTACATTATAGCCAATCTGGTAAGTTGACGCACCTACTATATTTGTTTAAGAACTGTGTCATCACGTTGTGTGTTTCTAAAAGAAATAGAGGAATAATATCTGTGTGTCAATTGGATACTTCCAGGGTTTCATTGATGGGGATCTAACCAAAATCCAGTACGGCGGTGCCAATGTGTCGGGCTTTCAGATTGTTGATTTTGATGATCCTTTGGTGTCCAAGTTTGACCAGCGATGGGAGGCCCTGGAAGAGAAGGAGTATCCTGGAGCCGACAGTAAAATAAGAGTGAGTTGCCGAGCTGGGATTGTTGATTGAATATATCTTTGTGATTGCTAGTGGCTCCTCTGCTCTGATGTAATTAAAAGTATGCTGTTTCCTTCAGCATCCCCACTTCACGTCCACACCGCGTGCATTGTTAAACACCTCTCGGAGTGAAGATTATTAGGCACTGTTAATCTTACACACATGCATTTCCCGTGAGCTGAGGGCTGACATGTTTACTAGTTCTAGCATTTCATTTGCATGCAATGTAATTAAAAATCAGGATAGTCCTTTCATAGAACTTATATCCGTGTCTCTCAACTACTCCCGTAAACCTCTCACATCGGAAGATGAGCCAACGGTATTCTCCAGCGGCCAGTCTACAAAATCGTCAAAGTTTAAGATCTGTGTCATGGTTTCAGGTAGTCTGCTGCAAGCAGTCCGAGTCCGGGTTAAAAATCACCCTGACATTTACAACGAAGAACAAGCTAGTGCTGCACATAATACCATAAATAAATCAGGGAACACATAGGACCATCAGATCTGGCCTAGAAAATGTACTCTAATTAGGACAAGATGCTTAAATGCCAAACACAATGCAATTAGAACGTCAGAGGATGATTTACGATGAAGTGGTTCTTGAATCTCATGAAAGAACTTTGATTTCAAGCCTCTTCACTATATCTGAAGCACCCAAACATTGATGCTGCAATGGTTTGACTTGAGGCGCAGACATTCAAAACATTGAAGAACAATATTTAGATCCATGCATGCAGTCGGGAGAAGTCACAAAGTGGTCTGCATTGTCCAATCCCTGCTGTTTGAGACCCGACGGATTTGTTCTTTTTCCCTGGATGGAGTTTGATGGGAAATCTGACCCAAAAAAAAGGCTGTCGATCAGCACCAGTTTCAGATGCTGAGGGACTCTTACCTCTCTGACAACCCAATTCCCCACTTCTTTTCCCATTTGTTGTGCTTCAGTACACATCAGCGTTGACCTACGACGCCGTGCAGGTGATGACGGAGGCCTTCCGCCACCTGCACAAACAGCGCATCGAGTTCACCAGGAGAGCCAACAACGGGGACTGCCTGGCTAACCCCGCGGTGCCGTGGGCTCAGGGAGTAGAGATCGAACGCGCGCTGAAACAGGTGACACACAATGTTTGGTTGGTTTAGCCTTGTTGCCGTGGTAACAGCAGATACCCCTCAGGAAACAAAAACGCCCAGCCGGAGCTACTTACGGCTGAAGCTTTCAGCAGGCTCAGATATGCTGACAGCTCATTGTTTAGCAGAGACTCAGAGGCAGACTGTCCTCTGAGCCATCAATCGACATGGATTCACTCCTGCTGAGAAACGGGGCAGACAACGTGAAGCCCACGCTTTGTGGGAGGGATGGTGGAGGGGGGGGGGTTCTGAAATTGCAAAGGATTCCTGATGAAAAATATCACCAGAATCCTTTTACCTCACGTACCGGTTTTTAAAAATTCACTTCATCTGGAACAGGGGGACACTCAAATAAAAATTGAACCTGAAATATTGAAAATGTTTTATGAAGAGAAAAGGCCTAGGATATTCCACCAAGGAGGTTCAGCAGTGAACCACCTGAACAGCACTGTTTCCTACAACCGGCTATAAATTATATTACAAGGGAAACGCCTAACAGATCTACTTGGTTTGATGACTGAAACATAGAAGGACTAGAAATTGAAACAAACTAAAATGCAACCAAAGAACCAGATAAGGTTTTGTCCTCGTTTAGACTTGTTAAATACAAGTTAGTGGTTCACATCGGTGTGCAGGACACATTTTTTCGATCCTGCAAGGTAATTTAAATTAATTTATGAAACAAACTGACAGGTTGAAAAGAGGCTTTTCATTTTATTTGTATCTCTTCCCCTCCGACTTCCCTGACTTCCCCATATTGACCATGGGTACAATCAATCGCACTCAGAATACGCTTTTTGCTGCCTTGCAGCTGTGCATGAAACACCATTTAAAGCCATTTGGATCGGCATTCACATCAAGTCAGGCATTACAGCAATTTAGCACAGGAGTGTGTGGGAGTCTCATTCAGTTTCCCTTTACAACCAATCCTTTATAACAATTGATGCCTTCTGTTAGCAGTTACATCCCATGTTTTTCACTTTGTATGCTTTTATTCAGGCATTCTGTGCAGTACCTCGAGTCGATGTTAAGCGCTCTCTCATTCTGTTTATTGGGAGGTCTGGCATTTTTTCTTGCTTCAGCCAAATTTTATAGAAGCAGAGAAAAATAAGCACACTCACTTTGGCTCTTGGACAATAGGAAACGTTCAGAGACCACTCCCATGCTTTCGATTTTTCCTTTCGTCAAACTAATTGTTCCGAAAAGAGTAAGGAATGATGAATAATGCGAATCACAAAATGTCTTCATACACGCTCGATGTCTACATGCCGTGTCAGCGAGGCTACGAGGTTTGTGTTGTAAAAGGTTGTGTGTCGTGTCTCTCAGGTTCGTGTGGACGGCCTGACAGGAAACATCCAGTTCGATCAGCACGGCAAGCGAGTCAACTACTCAGTGAACATAATGGAATTAAAGACCAACGGTCCCGTGAAGGTCGGCATCAAGGCTCATCTAATTGAATGAAACAGTTTAGTTTTATATTGTGGAAGGTTTTTAATGTGATCCTCAGATTAAGTACAGCAGCAGTTTTAGAGCAGCAGATTAACTGTACAAATGTTTTAGCGCTTTTCTTGTGGTTCCTCCCAACAGATCGGATACTGGAATGAAGCTGACAAGATGGCTGTCACTAAATCGGACGTCTTCGCAAATGACTCGACGGGAATGGAAAACAAAACAGTTATTGTCACCACCATCTTGGTAAATGCCAGGAAGTCTGAGTATGAGTCAGTGCAAGCGTCTCTAGTTGTCCTCTCAGTGCCTCCTTACAGCTGGAGAAACTGTATTTCGATTTACAAGGAATTTGGTTCTCATAATGACCCAAAACACTTCTTTTTCAATTCAAATCTCTCATGCTTTTTTTTTTGTCTCTGTCCTCCAGGAAGCTCCGTATGTAATGTTAAAAAAGAATGCTGACCTTTACGTGGACAACGAGCGCTACGAGGGTTACTGTGTCGACCTGGCTGCGGAGATAGCGAAGCACTGCGGCTTCAAATATCAACTGAAAATAGTGGGGGATGGAAAATACGGAGCCAGAGATGCAGAGACCAAAATCTGGAATGGAATGGTCGGAGAGCTGGTCTACGGGGTGAGTTGTCGCTATCGAGACGTAACTTGAATCTTAATTAACGCCACTTATTCCTGCTATTTTGCTCCTTTGGTTGGATAGAAGGCGGACATCGCGGTGGCCCCTCTCACCATCACGTTGGTCCGAGAGGAGGTGATTGACTTTTCCAAACCCTTCATGTCCCTGGGAATCTCCATCATGATCAAGAAGCCTCAGAAATCCAAACCGGGGGTCTTCTCTTTCCTCGACCCGCTGGCCTACGAGATCTGGATGTGCATCGTTTTCGCCTACATCGGCGTCAGCGTGGTGCTGTTCCTCGTGAGCCGCTTCAGCCCGTACGAGTGGCACACCGAGGAATACGAGGACGGGCAGATCCAGACCAACGAGTCGACTAACGAGTTCGGCATTTTCAACAGTCTGTGGTTTTCCCTCGGAGCCTTTATGCGTCAAGGCTGCGACATCTCTCCCAGGTAGGTCACCCAGGACTTGAGAGTTCATGCGTTTATAACCTGGGACCTGGAAGTTTCTCAGCAAATGGTCTTATTTTCTGATAAATAGCAGAAATTTGAGCTTGCCTTGATAGACGTTGCATGGCGACACCGAGTCGTTTTGAACATGTTTTACGGTCCAGTTTCTGGCAAATTTCCTCAGGTGCTTTAATGTCGGATAAACTTAAGCGCATGTAGATTTAATACCTTGTGAGAGCAGACACTTGTACGGTTTGAGTCAGGCATTCTACCGAGATGAAAGATGATTCAACGCGTCTTCTCCATCTCACACTGGTGATGTGAGAGGTGTTAGCGTGACTCTAAATCAGGAGACAGTGTCACAAGTTGCTACTGTGGCTATGATTCATTCCTCCGACTGAAGCGAGGCTTTCCTCCTTTGTCTGAGATATTTGTTAAAGCTCGGAGGCATGTTATGAGACCCCGGATAGGACTTTACGTATTATTGCTCTCTGCAGTGGGTGCGTGACCTTCACAAGTCTTTGTCCTGCGGGATGATACCAGCGGTGAATTTAAACACCTTCTCCTGAATCCTTTGTTTGTGCATTCCTCCCAACGAGCAGGCTTTTGAAAAAACACTCACAGAAAAAAACAATCTAACCGCTATGATGAAACTTTTATTGACAAGTCTAACTAATGATGATTTTAAACTAGTGTTGATTTTAAATGTCACAAGATGACATTGGTCATCAATCTACTTGAGTGTTCTATTTGTCATTTCTCACGGACTACAGTTGCAGAACATTTTGGTAATGATTGATGGCAAATAACAGAGAGTGGCAAATAACAGAGAGTGTTAAGTTCTGTTGGACGATAACAAACACAAGTCTTCGTTGGTTTTTCCGATAGATCTCTCTCCGGACGCATCGTTGGTGGCGTATGGTGGTTTTTCACGTTGATCATCATCTCCTCCTACACGGCTAACCTGGCTGCTTTCCTGACCGTCGAGAGGATGGTCTCTCCCATTGAAAGTGCAGAAGATCTGGCCAAACAGACTGAGATAGCCTACGGCACTCTGGACTCTGGGTCTACCAAAGAGTTCTTCAGGGTAAGAAATTCCAGCAGTGTTATCTCAATTGGTACACGGTAGAAACCGCAATCAACGCCAGAGGTGAGACGTTACCACCCGATTGTACTAACAGCTGGTGCTTTCACCCTCTGTCATCTTTTCAGCGCTCAAAAATCGCCCTCTTTGACAAAATGTGGACGTACATGCGCAGTGCGGAACCCTCCGTGTTTGTCAAAACCACAGCCGAGGGCGTCGTGAGGGTGCGCAAGTCCAAGGGGAAGTACGCCTACCTGCTGGAGTCCACGATGAACGAGTACATCGAGCAGAGAAAGCCCTGTGACACCATGAAGGTGGGAGGCAACCTGGACTCCAAAGGCTACGGGATCGCCACGCCGAAAGGATCCTCATTAAGGTGGGTGGAATAGTATAACAATGTGTCCAATGTTGTTATAGTATCCCACCTACCCTGATGTAGCTTTGCTTATTTGTCTCTGGTTTGTATAAGGAGATGAGGTAAAAACCCCTTCCCCTTCAAATTCTTTAAAAAGCCATTGCAATTTATTGTAAGTCGATAAATTGCAAACCAAAATGTTTTTTTTATATATATATAAATATATATATATATACATATATATATTTGAGTAAATGACCAATTCGCTGCAATGATTTTGCGTGTCTTATCCAGGCTGGATTTCAGCTGGTAACGTAAGACTTATTTAAAATAATGACTCATATTGAGACAATTTGGATTCTTGATTTGAAACTTTTCTATTGCTTCACCCTTTTAATCTACATTCAGATTTCTCTCCTATAGTCTTCATGTCGAGTACTGTCCTAGCTTATGTGTTTTTCCATGTTTCTATATGCGTAACATGTTGCCTTGTTGTTTGCCTTTTTTCTCATTAGATTTTTAACTTTTAGATTGTATATTTGTATATTTCTGATAAGATATATTTTAGGACTGTATAGCTAAATGTCGTACTCCTATGTTTTGCTAAACCCTTGCAGTACGCTTGTTTTATTTAATGACTTAATGAATATTTCCTTTGTGGAAAAAATTGGAAATGACCAAAAACATTATACCTCCCGTTAATTGCGGCACTGCTTGGGTTTCAACTTGTATTCATTGTGCATGTTATAATGTTGAACATTGAAACCATCGGGACATGATTAAGATAGCGATAGTTCTTTACCAGGTATGCCCCTCAATTGGATCAGTCATCACTAAAAACTCCCTCAATCCCCAAACATAGTACACTTATGTATATATGTATATATATTCATATTCATTTTCTATTGGGTTAGCTGGGTAAGATTTATTTCCGAAATGTTGCATGTTTCTGACATATTTCCATGAGATCTAACCGTTTTTTCCCCATTACTGCTGTTCTGCTGTCTCTCTTTTAGTGGAGTCACTTGCCAGACACTGTTATATGTATGTTGTGGATGTGAGTACGTTGCTGTAGCCACTAGCACCCCTAGTCTTAGCACTCTGTCCTCACTGTTGTGTCACGGCTAAGCTCTGCCACCTTTGACAAACATTCATGTTGCACTCACATTTGATCCTTCTTACACGAGATGAGCTACTTTGTGACAGACCAAACACCACGAGAGGGGAGGGAGGGGGTTCACAGATATAAATCAATTTGTTTTAATCTCTAAAAAATGAGGGAGTGATAGACACACAATTGATAAGTGGCTCACCCTGTCTTACAAGTATGTTTTATCGTTTCAAGAAATGCGGTTAACCTCGCAGTACTAAAACTGAATGAGCAAGGCCTGTTGGACAAATTGAAAAACAAATGGTGGTACGACAAAGGAGAGTGCGGCAGCGGGGGAGGTGATTCCAAGGTCAGCCCCAGTGAGCAAAGTGATGGGTAACTCAATGCAACTCCCAAAAGTAAGCAGCAAACCAGCACAGGGTCCCAATCCACACTGACAAGCGAGCCAGTCACCTGCTGAATCATGTGCACAACCGGCAAGCATCAGCAGCACCAATCATCGGCGCGCGCGCCGGAGCCGACAATCGGGCTCCCGAAAGAAAGAGAGTGCAGCGCGCGTGAGACGAGTTCAGCACTTTGGCCCGTTCCCGTTGGCTCGCGTGTGGAGATTGCGGTTTCTCTGTTGCCCTTGCTGCTTACTTCCGGCGATACGTTAATGCACATCTGGCTCTGCAAAACTCGCTTTTGCTTAGGCCAAATGGCGCATCAACGTCCATCGCCACCGCAACGGAAAGAAGAGAAAGAAATGTAAGAAAGAGAATCAAGGACAGAAAAAAAGTTGAATCAGTGTAAATGTAATAATAACATAAAATAACATTGACAATGTTATTTATGTTATTTTCCACGTGAAGAACGCCAGTAAACCTTGCGGTATTGAAACTCAGTGAGCAAGGAGTCTTAGACAAGCTGAAAAACAAATGGTGGTACGATAAGGGTGAATGTGGAGCCAAGGACTCTGGAAGTAAGGTTAGTCGCTGCAGGTTCTATGTGATTCAAGCACACTCATAATTATTAGTGGGAATGACCCCCATTTAAAGTAATGACAAATCATTTCAAGCAAATGCACAAAAAAAGCATGAGATGCCTTGGAAAGATGTAATTTACTAATGCCTGCAGACCTACTAATGATTAATACCATTCATATTATTTTATAATGCAGTAATGCATGCAATGTCATTCTTGAAATGTGCACCTCTTTATCAAAATGACCCCGTTAAATCCTCTTTTTCCAGCCCATTACCGCCCCCCCTCCACATCCCCTGTCCCCCGTCCCCTGTCCCCTGTCCCGCCTCCAAATTATCCACGACAAATGGAATAGAAAGTTTTTTTCTTACAAAAAAGCTTTCGCGAGATATTTATGATTTCTTTAAATTCGGACACGGCTACACAAAGGAAACGCTCACAGCGCAGAATACTGAAATCTGACAGTGATTGGCTGATCTCTGGACCATCTATTGAGGGTGTCCAATGGTGTTAAGTGTCCTCTCTGTTGTACTCGTGTCCCCGTCTTCCACTGTGCAGTACTGTGTGTGAGTCTTGTGGTTATTTTTTTGGCGTGGCCTCGTGTTGATCTTTGTGTGTTATTAATGATTCCACAGACAACAACTGCCTTTTGTTCCTCTCCCTTAAACTATTTCCCAAACGATGAGAAATCCACCATTGTTTGGAACTGAAATCAATAGGAAACCGCTCCTTCGCCTACCGTTTTTTTTCCAGTGTTGAGCTTCATGAAATCGACGACATCAATTATTAATGAAACGATCCGTGTAAAAAAAAAACAAAAAAAACAAATGAAGAACTTTGTTCTGAGTGATTCTCTTTCCTCAGTCGGCACTTGTTTCTTTTCCTTGATAATTGATACTCACCTCTGTCCTGTCACTTATATACTTCCAACTTTAATACATGTAACTGTAACTGTGTTGTCTATGGCTGTCCTGTTGTCACACACAGATATATATTGTGCACCACTTTGACAAGGTAGAGCCCTATGTATGCATTTGGCGTCCACCTGAAATGAATACATGGGTGTTTTTAATGGCTAACAAAGGAACTCGCTGTACTGTATGTGTCCCCAAGACCCCAATTGGTTTATCACTAAGCTGTCTTCCTTCTTGTCTTCGTCCATGAGTAAAGGTCTTTGAGCACGTTTGTAACGGCTTAGCCCTTCGTAACGGGCAACCCATGTAAATGGTCCTTGTACAGTACAAATTTCGGACGTAGATCCACGACACATAGACTGTATATGCAGTGCAAACAAACTGCTGCGGGTGCATTTCGTTATGGTTACAGCACTAACCTCACCCACTACACTGCTTCCAATTTACCCAAAATGAAAAAGCACATGTGTGTTGTGTCTTGTTATTTCCTGTGCTTTTTAGATATTATTGGCTGTCGATAAAATCGTCTTTCCGTTATCAAATCTAGTGGTGCATTCTCGTGCATTTTTAGTCTCTCTGTCGTGGTTGTGGCTGTTTTATTCGTGTGCATTTTTAAAAAAAATCTTTCACCGTCTTCGTCCCCGCCGCGCCGCTGACCTCTGTCTCATGTGCGCTCCGCAGGAGAAGACCAGCGCGCTCAGCCTGAGCAACGTGGCTGGCGTCTTCTACATTCTGGTCGGAGGACTCGGCCTGGCCATGCTGGTGGCCTTGATTGAGTTCTGTTACAAGTCCCGAGCCGAGGCGAAACGAATGAAGGTGGCAAAGAATGCACAGAATGTTAACCCAACTTCCTCGCAGAATTCACAGAATTTTGCAACTTATAAGGAAGGTTACAACGTATATGGGATCGAAAGTGTAAAAATTTAGGGGGTAGGGAACGAGGTTTTCATAAATTCCCCCCAAATGCACGCTTTTATGGCTCCATCTGTTCCATCCTTCAGTGTTAGTGAATGAAGAGGTTGGCCAGAGGATCGTATGTACTGGTGATTTATGATTTAATGAGAGAGAAAGAGATACCCCCCCTTTTTAAAGATTAAAACTGTGTTTGTCCGTTTTAAGTTTCCGTGCTATTTGAAAATCATTTTCATGTATGACTGTTGGTGGCCTTGCTTGTTAATACCTCTGTCCTAGTAACACATTTACCACAATAATGCTTGCAATGACCATGCGTAAGCCTTTCACGTGATGCCTTGTGTTACCCATTGAGATCACGTTGAGTTCTCATCTGCATTCTCGTGTTTTGAACATTTTGTAAATCTTTTAAGCTCACAGATGTGGAGATGTTGCTCTAACCTAACATGTTGCCTCCTTGTTTGTGGATACGGTTCTTTTGTGGATGTGGTGACGTGTGTGTGTGTGTGATGTCTGTGTGTCTGCGCGTACACGTGACTGATGTGTGTTTAGATGACCTTTGGGAACGCCATGAGGAACAAAGCAAGACTTTCCGTCACTGGGAGCACTGGGGAGAATGGTCGGGTGACGACTCCAGAGTTTCCTAAAGCGGTCCACGCTGTCCCGTACTCGAGACCTGACATGGGACTGAACGTCAGCCTTACCGATCTGTCCTGATCCACGAGAAACTTCCGAGTGCCTTATAATGGTTTCAATGGAGCTTTTTTTTCTCCTCTTTCTTCTGACCCTTCCGTCCCTCGCTCTCTCCCTTCCTTCCTCCTTCTGTTCTGGCACTTTTTTATTTTTTATGTTTTCTGTCTGGTGAGAAAGGAAAGTTAGGAGACGGAAAGCTTCTTTTTCTCACAGAGACGTCGTTGTTGCCCTCGTCTCTTCTTCTCAGCGTACTAACCTGCTCTTCCTCTCTCCCGGGGTCGGAATTACATCTCGGATTTTTAAAAGGAAGGATCTTTTTTTTTAAACTGATGACACCGCGCTCTGCTATCTTACTGCCTGGACCGGACCGAGACGGAGCAGATGGCTTCTGGGAGTCCGATTTTCAGTCATGTGACCTGTGTGCGTGCGTGTGTGCGTGGAGAACACGGGGTCGTGTGCTTCAGAGGAATATGTCATCAAAAAAAAAAAACACCTTTTCTGTAGCTGCCGCCAGCAAACAGGATCTTCAAGCACACTTGATATCATCTGCATTAAGATGTGAAATTGTCCTTTTTTTCTAAGAAAATCCCCCCAAAAAAAGTTTATTTAAAAAAAAAATATTTTTATGTATTTTCACAAAATAGCTTTTAAATAAACTCGCTTACATTCTGGTTGCATATGAACATCTAAATGTGTGAGTATTAAGACAAAAAAAATACTAAATAGCTTCTAGTTCCATATTTCTAAAGCCAAATACATTGCACATGGGGCTGAGATGTTAAAATCATGTAATTACTTCCTACTCTAAACTCTCCTGTATATTTTATTCTTCAACATTTGGTCTTGATATGGATATTCAGTATGTCACTGCTCGACATCTGGAATCAAACCTACTATGTTTTTCTTGTTGGTGCAGCGGTTTCACTTTATACTTTTGTCTCTTTCTTTGCTTCAAGTGCTTTTGTGTTTTTTCAAACGAGAACCAGGCTTTGTTTTAGTTTGAAGAGGAAATTGACATGTTTACACGCCATGAATGCAACAAAAAAAAAAAAAAGATAAAAAACTGTACGGTCTGGTATTATCTCATGACATCTTGAAGGGAGATCAAAAAGTGGCTTTGACACCCACACGGTTTAAGTGGTGGTTTAAAATGCCAAATAAGTAAGAGTGCCAAATTCTAGTGCCAGTAGACATGAATATAGTCTTAATATAATCAATCACTGTCCTCGCAGTGAATGTAAATGATACATTCTGTAACTTTTGTAACTAGATGTACAGTCGGTGGCAATGGCAGTGCTAAATTGCCTCTTATGCTGTTTTCCCGTCTCCGTGTACTTTGCATCGATCTGACAATGAAGTAGTTGCATGTTGTTGCCGCAAATACTACATGCGTTTATTTCATTACTGCCAAACATGCATTTTCATTTTAATGTTGAAGTTGTGAGGTTAATTGTTTGAAATTGGAAATACAATGTAAGACATATATTCAATATATACATATATACATATATTTTGTATAAAAAGGTTGAATATGAAAAAGTATAGCCCCTTTTCATAATGGCCTCAAAGCTACTCTAATAACGTTAAAACTGAATTTGGTTCGTCATGCAGAAAATACAGGGTTGTTTTTCTTTCAGTGGTTTAATTTTTCATTCTTACTTACAAAACTTCTACAAACAAACACATTTTATGACAAGACACTTTTTATTTTGACATCTTTTCTAAAAACTGACATGTGAAGAGCCCCCCCACCGCATTCCAAGGGAGGCCCAATCCATTATTACTATTATCACGGTTGTGTTTCTAATACAACAATAGAAACATGTGCCGTAGTCGCTTATCAATTTCATCGCATATTCTGGCTTTTCTCACTGACATTTTGTAAATGGAATGTGTGCTAACTTGTTTATTTTTTGGGACTCTTTCTAAATAAAAGTGGCAGATCTCTTGTTATCTCAGTGTGAGTCATTTATTCAGAATTAGCTTATTTCAAGGAAAATTTGTGAACTAAGTGTCCAGCGGAGGATTATTTGCTTAATGTCACTTGGTTTAGTGCATTCAGAACCTCGGTGCAATCACAAATGTGTCTGTTAATCCCGCCGTTAAGACCTCTTCTCTGGATTTTGTGAATATTTATTGTCATTTTAAATCCAGGCATGACTTAAAAGGCGAGTTAAAGCGTCCCAAATGCTGCCTCCACTACTGATGGTCCTAGATGCAAGGCAATCAAGACTAAAAAAGGCAGAATTCACACAGCTAACGGTATATTAACCACACTCACTGTGCAGTTATTCCATTATGGGAACTCAGGACAAAGCAGCCTGGAGAATAAAGGAAAATAAATCTGACGAGGTGCCTTAATTAATCGACCCTCTTTCTGCTGAGTAATCCAAGTCCCACATCTCTATGAATATTGTTCCTCACATGGTATTATGGTCTTTAAGGAACCAGACTTAACCTTTATTAACCTTTCAGCCCAAAATAAGTCCCGCTCCCTCTATGCGGTTCCATTGGGAACAACAGCAGGTACAATTGTTGCTGCCCAGGTCTGGAATGCCTTCTGTGCTGCCATCTCGTCCATCTCACTGCAGTCTGTGTGTGACTGAATCCCTGCCTGCTGTTAGAACTATTCTTTGACTTAGGAAGGCTATCTAATTGTGCAAAAGGACCTGGGTGTCAAAGTATTTAACTATTTAAAGGGGCCTCCATGGCTGGTTTCTCATCTCCTTTGCCTTTGCTAAAGGAAATGAGAATTAATTGCATCACAAACACAGCAAGGCATCATTTGTAATATGTATGTCTATACATTTAGATTACATCTAATAAAAAAAGTATTATTGATGAATTTAAATGAGAAAAGTAGGAAAAGTCAGAATATGAAGTCAGCCAGAGTTAGTGTCCGTAGACAGCTCAGAGGTGTTGAAGAATTAAGCCGTCCTATTGGACGTCTTCTTGGCAGATTCCTTTAAAAGCAGTGCAGCTTTTTGTCGTTCTAGCTTTACTCTGAGTGAACAATGATTCAAAAAGGTTACTGTCCCTCGGCTACTTTGCAAACGGCTTATGAACTTTGTATATGTGCAAGAATAAGTCTTATTATCAGTACCAACTAGTAGTGCAAACTTTATAAATATGTTGGGTATACCTGACTTTTTAAATTCAACTGACCTTTCTTACTTGCTTTTAAAAAAAAATAATTTCAAAACGGAAATCACGTGTTGAAGGTGCATTTCCCATGAGCGATGCTATTATTCCACCAATCAGTCTCTCCACCTTTGTGTAATCATATGTGCTTATGGGCCATTAGTTCGGCCAATCACGGCAGGGAGGGATGGTTAACCACAATGAATCTTTGCCCCATGTGAGCCATCAGCCGGAGATGTATGAGCGGCGCCTCGGCCTCTCCTGCGGTCAGGATCCTCCCCGAGCAGAAGCTAATGATGACAGAAGGTACACAGGGAGTGGCCTGAATATGCCACCTCACGTAGGAGACATCAATAGCACGGCCAGGCCAATGCCTCATCTCCGGGGTCATTAAGAAAGCTCCTACTCGCTGCCATGGCCCTTAATAAATGCTCCCATAGCAACGACGTTGCACATTTAAGATAAAAAAAGACTCCTTGTCATAACCTTTTTGTTTCAGCAAATCAAAAGTGCCATTTTTCTACTTACTTCTAATTTTGAAGATTGATTTGTGAGCCATAGATCTGGTGTCATTTATTTTTATATGGATTAATTTCTCGCGTTTAGCACTCTGCCAGCTAAACCTAATAAAGGGTAAGCCTCATATAAATGTCATCACAATAAAAATGTACGCTGTGTCATTATTGACAGTATATTGACCGAATATCGATGACAGCTAGTTTTCAATTTCAAAACATCTACAATTGAAATGCCAAGGAGAGATGTGACATTTATTGCAGTGGTCCAGGTGTCCCTCAAAGGGGAGGAAAGGCAGAGGACGGGCTGCTTAGAACCCGAGCCGGTGGACCAGGAAGGCTAAATCGGGACCAGCACCATTTACATGACAATGATTCAGAAGGCCACACATGCAAACAAGCAACAGCAACATGCTGGTTACTACAAAGCAAGATTTCAATATGATAGGAAAGCACTAATATCTGTATTGAAGGAGCAAGAAAACCGTATAAACTGTTATTTCTTTATGGTTTATGGTATCTTTATGACACAATTAAATCCACCTCATCACAACTCATATAATGATAGTGAGATGGAATTTCAAAACAATATATACAATTTTAAAAAGAAAGTTGTATCACAAGGTAAGCAATAAAAGCAATTTATATTGCTGACTCAAAATAGAACGAACACTTTTGTCCTTTGGG
The DNA here is from genome assembly GCA_021346845.1 of Apeltes quadracus. Lineage (NCBI taxonomy): Eukaryota > Metazoa > Chordata > Actinopteri > Perciformes > Gasterosteidae > Apeltes > Apeltes quadracus. The sequence goes on from CM037920.1 coordinate 1,888,011, forward strand.
ATCCTCATTCTGCTTTTGGAAAGGCAGTTTGGCACAAAATACAAAACATAAATTCTCTTTGTAGTCTTTCCAGGAACTAAGACGTGGCTACTTATGAGCAGTTTGATGTGGGATCGATGGTTGAAAGAAAATGTTTTATTAAAAGTCACTTTGAAATGATCTGATGAAAGAAACTTTTTCAAATGTATTATTCTTTTGGTGCTTTGAGAACAACAATACAAGTCTGCCAAATAGTATATTTGAAAGCCCCGACGCTGAAAACTAGAAGCGTAGAGATACGGCACTGCAGGTAAGAGGAAGAAGGTGAGCTCTCCTAAAAGCCTTTGAAAATGAAGAAATTACTTGTATATTTCTATTATTCACAGGAAACAATCATTGTGATTGTCTGGGAGCTCGACGAAGACAATGTCCCTGATTAAAATATCATCATAAACAATAAAACTGTGTATGACCAACAGAGATTTTGTGCGAAGCTCCAATGCGGGACGAGGAGACGTTTCCGTCACTCACCTCTCACACAGAACAGAGAAGAGCAACATATTCCCCAAGCAGCCGAGGCGGGTGGGTGGTGTTGTGTGCCGTAAAAAAACAGTTATCCCCTGGCTGGGTTGTCATGGCAACAGCGTTAGCCGGGTTTCTCATGTTGCACTACAAAGCGGGGTGGTTGTGGGAGTTGGGGGGACGGAGGGGGAGGGGGGGGGTCTGCTCCTCCATGCATACCACCATTTAAACTCACCCATGAGGGTAAAACATCTGTAGAGCGGCTCCATAATCGTGTGTGATCCGGGAATGGTGACAATGAGGGGCGAGAGCTTCTCTGTTGGACGAGGTCAAATACATTGCCATGGTTACGGACCTTGGTAAGCTGTTGTTCTGTTGTTTTTCTAACACTTTGAGCACGCCGAAGGTGCGCGCGCGGCTCTGAGGTGGCATTTATTCTGCAAATGTCACAGATGCAACTTAGCAGATGCAGCAGCTGTGCTTAATAGCGGTGACATTCAAAATGAGGCAAACTGAAGATTTGCACTTTGATCACGTTTGTTAAATTTATGAGTTTCCTCTGTGGTGTGACAGGTGGAGTACTAAACATGCTGCAATCAATCAGACGGCTGCATGTGTGTTCAAAGCCAAAACCAAACCAAACTCTCATCAGTTCATTTAGTAACATTTGAATCAGAACCCAAATACAACAGTTAGAAACAAACAAATCTTCAGTCTTCTCTCATAATTAATCGGTGGATAATCTTCCCCTCTCCTCTTTACTGCATTTTTCAAGCTCACTTGCCTGCCATTGCGGGCTGAACAATAAACTAATGGTCCTGTGTCGTATAACATTGGAGGATATACTGTAATGTACAGATATGGTCCATCCTTAGGCACTGCTCTGAGGTCAGTAAGTGGATCATTTCAACAGATTAGAGAATTGTACTGTGTGGACTTGCGGGATGAAGGGTCTCATTCCCACACATTGCCCCCCACTATGGCAGACTGTTGAATAAATCAATACAATATATCCACTTTTTTATTACTATTAAACCATTCAATTTATTTAAATATAATTTCTCCTCTAATCTCAATGTCGATGAATGAAATGAGAGCCAGAAAACTGAGGTGTTAACTTTATTGGAGTTTTACAAAAGGGGCTCATTTGGTTCTCAATGGAAGATTCCACTTTTGGAAAGACGCCATCTGACTCGGAACGTCTCGCTTGCCAATGGAGCTGGCATTGTCACAGACCTCAGGGGAAACGGGCCTGTCGCCTGGGAAGATGGATTCTCCATGTCCACTGTAAACCCCCGAGATTAAATCTTTCATCACACTGGCTCGCCTTGATTTATGTAGCCTATGTAGATTGCATTGCTATCCACATTTTCAGCTATGCATGAGCTGAGGCTGTTGATCGGCAGTGTCTGTGGGGATAACGCCATGGGATTGGTCGAATGTGTATGTATGTGTGTGTGTGTGTGTGTGTCTGCTGTAGTACCCGCGTCTTTGCTAGGACCATTTTGAGTTTTAGACTTTGAGATGGAGGACTTGAAAGCAAAGGTTCTATCAGGTCATTACTCAGAACCTCAAACGGCTGTTGATTAGGTCAAAAGTAAGTCCATATCCTCTTTAGATTTAGATTAAAATAGGGTGATAGGTGCGGTCAACTCCAATACCGCCGCCTGGCGAGTGCCAAGCCGAGCCAACCACCGTTTTTCAGTCCCATGGCATCAAATAGTCTTCCGTCGACCAAAGGGACCCGTTTCTGTCGGATTGAGACACACTGGGCTTTGTTGTAACTCCAACGTAAACCTCAACCCACCATCATCCATGAGGCTGGGTACAAGCATGTCATGGTCCCACAAGTGCTTCTGACATCAGGGCTGTTTTGGCTCGGGAGCCTAGGAGGGTGGAACAGAAGGCCAACACTTGGCGCGGGAAGAATTGACACTGTTTCCCAGGATGGATGACCAGTTTCTGCTCACCAGGATTCCTTTTTCCAATCTCATCAACACCTCTTCAGGAGGAGGCCCATTGACGCTCCTTCAAGGAGATCTAATTCATTCCGGTTAGTATTTTCAGGAGTAACACCTTCATTTGGATTGTCTTTGACAAAAAGGTTTGATGAAATCCGTTTTATAATTCCCACAGGGAATTATGTTTCTCACTTCGGGGTTTCACACGATCAGGGCAACTTAACGGCTCGGCTATTTGAGTCAAAGATTGAAAAGTAAAATGAATGGATAAAAGAGAAGATTTGAAGTTGATGGCCACAAATCCATGATCAGACCTGGTCTACACAGGCCATCACTGAACACAAGGACACAATAAGGAGACAGGACAATCCATTAAAGACTATGGATGGGTTCTCCAAGCCCTTAACATAGAAACAACAGAGAGAGGTTAATGCAGGTGGTACAACCCCCACTCCACAACAACACAGGAAGTGAGCACGTTCTCTGGGGGTTGGTGGAATAAAGCCGTTGCTGCGGGCGTATTGGAACGGGCCTTCCACGTTTTTAGGAACAAGTCATTTCAAGTCACCTGGACGGGGATGCAAAGGCTTCCCCCGTCCTGTCCTATTATCCGGAGCTACACATGCATTTCCTGTCTCCCAAAATGGAATCAAACAGCAAAAGCAGTAACAGCAACGCAATGCGAGGTTTTGTTTTCGGGGGACGGGGGGGTCATCCTTCCAAGGTGGTACATTGTTCCTTTGTTTGTCTCTACATCCTTGTGTTTCTGCTTGCAATGTGTGTGATACCTACCAGCTTTTAAAATGTTTTGGTAACCACCAGCGGTAGTTGAAAGCTGGCACACAAAAGCAAAGTGTGGAAGAGGTGCTGAATACGTTTTTAATGGTTGGTCTGTGATCCTTTTCAGAGCTCTAAGTCTGCCTGTTCCATCCAGATGGGATTTGTTTGTCTATGGTCCAAAAAGTAAACTTCTGTAACAGTAATTGCATTGAAAAACAACCACGTGTGACTGTGCAAGTTGTTGTTCTGGTTTTACTTGTACATGATATATGAGATATAGATGTAGTCTGAGCTAAACATATAAATTATCTATAAATAATCAATTATTAATTAGGTGCTCTTTGTAACTAAAATAAAAGGCATACACTTCTATCTTTGACTGTTTGGCTCTGAGAATTCAGGATATCCACAAAAAAACCTCAATAAACTGATTAAAAGCCGTGTTTATTTTGATAACCAGATTGGAATTCTTATGAACCAGCTGTGAATCCTCTGACGGACATAAAAACACCAAAACATATTCAAGGTAGTCCAGTCGGCAACACAGCACCTCGGTAGATTTCCGTTTACCACTGATGTCCAGCCTATACACTACCCCCTCTAAATGTACACACACACACACACACACACACACACACACACACACACACACAGTTCCCCAGAGGGTGATGGATCTCAGCAGCTACTCCCCTCTGTCAGCCTGTAATAAGGCGCCCCGTGCCTGCAGCCTTCGCCTATTTGGCCCTGTATCTATCAAGGCCATGCCGAGGTGTCAGAACCCATTAACCAGAGGACCGGCTATTAACCGGGGCCACGCCCATCAACGTTATGTTCGCACTCATTGCTCCCAATGAACTTGCAATGGCACACATGCAGCGGATACCAGAGGAACACAAAAAGCGGGGGGGGGGGAGTGAGACAAAAAACATGAACGTGTTGTGCCATGAGAAGAAATGGAAGCCACGGATGCGTCGCAGAGAACGAGGGGCGGCGGGATGTTGTTATGAGACGAGGAAGCAGACGCTTGAACCGAATACCACGACCGCGGGTCTGAGGCGGCCTCCGACTGTGCAGAGCTGCGCTGTGGAGGTGGACAGATTGTGAAGACAGGTGCTCCTCAGCGGTTGTCTCTTTCGATATGGAAGCTCACTCCTCCCCCCTCCTCCCCCCTGCTCCGTCCCTGATCCAGCGTTTGGACACAGACCTCTCCACTTTCTGTCACTTTCTCGCTGTAACCTTTACAGCAAATACAGCATGCAGTGTGTCACATTGAAAAAGAAAGCTAACGGCGACAAGCATTGCTGTCATTTTACCCCATTTTCTAACTGTATTGATGCCGAAAAGGTATTTCCCTTTTTTTAACTTAATGTTAAGGTGTACATTTTCAGGCTTAAAACTGTCCAACAAGAAGCATTCATGTGAGGTCATCCCAGTTTTACAACATTTAATCATCAGTGGTGACCACAAACTGTCCACAACCAACCCATCTTGTTTGCCATAACATCTGGCAGCAAATAGCTCTCTATCTTAATCTTACTGTCTGGATAGTAAAAAAAAACAGCATTGAAATCTAATCATTTCATTTTTGGTGTTATTTTCCTTCCTGCCGTGGATCCATGACATACTTTGCAGTGCCCTCCCATAACGCAGGTGAACGGCCAAATTTATATGACGGCTTTAGGCATCACTTGAGACCCCCTCTAATGTTCAGAATGAGACAAACGACGTGCCCTTCTCACACTTCAGATGAGAACAACTCTGGTGCATAATTTAATCTGTGAAATTGGAAAAACTGTAAAACTTGTTTTTCATTATCGGTGTCATCTAAAGGGATTTGACGAACAGCGTGAGGGAATTTCTCTTATTTGATAGCTTCAAAGTGCAGCTGAGCAGGTGTCAAATTAAGTAAATTAATGATGTTTAAGCTTTAAATGAATTACAAAACAAATATATTATGCTAATTAAATTAACAATTGAATGATGAATAATTATATCTCTGAGATTGATAATCTCTGTCACTAATATCAAAGGAAACATTTTTTTATATTCCAATACGTTATGTGATTGTATTTTGCCAACCAATTAGACAATCTGCACTTCTACTTTTAATTCATCCCCAATCCCCAATCTCCCTGTATTTAATTAAATTAAGCTGAAAGTGATTTATTGTGTTTTTTGCCAGACACTGCCCTGTTTTGTTGAAAATCCAAAATAGAAAGTCCACACAAATGGAGATGATGGGCAGGCATAGGTTATTGGTATTAATATTGTAAAGTCTGTTGCACACTAAAAGTACCCGTTGTAGTTGTGTGTTAATAATTTAGCAAATACATTTTCTACAGAGGTGGAATTTAAACCTAAGTCCCTTGAAAAGTGTCTCAAAAAACTGACTTGATGACTGAAAAATAAAAAAAAACGTTTAGTCCAGCTGATAAAAACATGATACTTAAATAAATTTGATTCTAAATTTGAATGAATTGTCTTAAAGACCCGGCCGGCTTTGGCAGCATCGTTAGCCGTGAGCTTTTGCAAAGACATTTTCTTATTCTTGATCCCTGATTTGCAATAAATGAATCATAAAACTATAAACTAAATCATAAACTAAACTGCTTTTATTTACAGGGTCAGTTTCCAAAATAATACCTCCTTCCAATGTCGCATTGCCTGACTTCTTGCAACGAGCGTGACATCGGAGCACAGTGGTGCACTTAATCTGGCCTCACTCTGAATAAGATTGTCAGCTGGACATCTGTCTTTAAACAGCTGCTCTTAGTGCAATTACTTTCGAACATCAACATATTCCAGTATTTGATGGTAAGCTGGGGTAGTGTAAATACAGGACGCATTAAAGGACACTGCTGAAGTAAGAGGGGGGGAAAGCTTGATAGGAAATAAATCCAGTGTTTCAGTTCTGTCAACATAGAATGTTTTGCGCGTGAGCCGTGTTTGGATACAAGGCGACAAGATTCATGACCAACCGCATGAAGAAGAGCAGCTTAGGAGCATGACGTCAATGTCAGCGAGGAGTAGACGCTCCCCTCAGGGTGAATTTGAATGATTACATTATACATACGAGTGCGTCATGTGACATGACATCCCACAGGGGAACTGCACAACTGTCCTTGATATGAAGGTTCAGGTACTCTGGAAATGTTCCTGCTTGATTTATAATGTGTTTTTCTCATGGTTGTATCTCATCGTAGGCTTCTAGGGACTTCCACTATGACGTTCTCTGCTCTCATTGTGTGTGCACTGTAGTTTGTAGGCTCCTGTATGTGCACATAACATGAATACAAATTACCGTCGGATAATATCAGGGGTAGGAGAGAATATTTAATTACATGCTCAAGTGGCACTTCAATGGTCTCTCTTGTCAATCCATTACATATTTCTTCCTTTCCCTTGGTAAAGTATCAGAGTGTATCCGGCGAACAAAAAACCTCCCGACGACCCTTAACTTGGTCGGAAACGGTGCCTCAAAGCCCCAATCAAACAGAGTCTTACATGAGGCACAAGTCTCGTCTGATGCCAAAAACCGCAACGCACAACCTGAGGAAAGCTCTTTCATTTTAACGAACACAATGAAGCTGCTTTGTGAAGCTCATCGATGATCGATAGAGAAAGAGAGAGAGAGAGTGAAGATGATCTACCTTGACAGGGGCGTGCAGAGACCTTTGAAGGGGCGAGGGCTCAAATTGAAATTGAATTGAAATTGAAAAAAAAAATTCAAGGCCGGACATCGGGCTGACCAGGGGGGGGTTCCAGCAGTCGCAGACGGTATGGTTGCGCGCATAACGAGTGAGTTAGTATTCACGTTGGAACTAGCGGAAGTATTACAAATTTTAAAAGTAAAAAACGGGTCTTGTCAAAAGGGCAATTTGGACATCAAAGGGTCAAAAGGGCAGGTGCTAGAGCCTCTGTACCCCCCCTTCTCTGCACGTGCCTGTACATTGATGCATATGGGCAGTACATCACAGTTGTTCTTTTCTCCCGTACTTTAAATCTGGGATAGAAGAGACAATGTCTCCCTGGAAGATGTCATTAAATTGGATCCATCGCAGACCTCGAGGCCACCAAGATGCTCCCGAGCTGATGTAATTCGCTGTAATCGGCTGTAAGACGTTGGCGCACATGTGCAGCTTTGACCACTTAATGTAAAAGGAGAAAAACACCCATTGCCTCTCTTCATCAATAATGAATGTTCTGATGTATGTGGCATCTAAATGTTACTATTTTTCAAACAAATACAGTGAAATTATTGAACAAATCCGTCCCATAGACTAGAAATTGTTTTAATATCGTCCGACACTCTTTTGTGAGGTGCATCTGTATTCATTTTGGAGGACTCTGTTAACTGAAACTTTGTGTCCTTCACCTCGAGAGTTTCATGCCAGCATCCTGATTCCAGGCTCGCCCCTTTCCCCCTGGATGGACAGAAGTGTGGACATTAAAAAAGCATGAGCAACAAAACACCCACAGGGGCCACAATATGGGACTGACGCACTCTGATTTCCAGTCGGCGGATTAAAAATAAATTGTGTCTAAAATATTCAGGGGGACATTATTAGTGCAGTTTTGCCGTTTCTTGCCTCCATCGAGCAGCTCCACGGTCGAGCTGCTTCCCCCGCCCGGGGTTTTGGATTCATCCAGGAAAAAAAAAAAAAGTATTAGATTGGGAAGCAATGGGAAAATAGGGATAATGGGAGAAAAACAAGAAGAAGAAGGAGGTGTTGAAAGAAGCAGAGAGCAATATGGTAACGTGTGTGTGTGTGTGTGTGTGTGTGTGTGGCTTCCCATCAGCTCTTGGTAAAGGTAGAGATGGTGACATTTGAGATCTTCATGTACAAAGCTGGACAACCAGGACGACAAAGACAAAGTAAGCAGCCCGATGCCTCTGCTCTTTGCAGTCATGGTGCTGTTCGCCCAGATTTGCTTCACAAGCGGAAAGTATGGTTGGACGCTTGCAGCTGCCGTGGATTCCGTTGCCGACTGTGCCGTGCATGTCACGGAGCATAAAGCCGCACTGCTAATTGGACCGGAGCACCCGAGAAGGGGTTTTATCTGTAGCGTGCCGTTGGAATTACGAGCAGCTGCACGTTTGTCTTGGTGACCAATAAAGCCAATAAAGTTAGCTTATTTTAACATTTTAGATGTGTTTGTCTTTTATCACCATTATGTACTAGAACAATAGTCTGTACACCTTTTTTTATGTGACCACGACATTTATGTCAGTTAGGCCCAATCTGCATCCTCGGGAATAACAAAAGCAGCTATGTGACGTTGAACAACATTGGATTTACATCCACTACTTTTAATCGGGCCACTGAATAAACCCTGGGAGGCAAGTTTTTCTCTATACGCCACTGAAAGCGCTTTACATGAAACATCAAAAGACAGAGTGCAAAGGAAACACAACATCCAAGCTTTTCACAAACTGCACAAGATGGATGGAATCTAGAGAAAGAAAATACTAATTGTACTGTAAGTATTGTTAGAATAAGCTTAATTGCAAAGAAAAAGAAACATCCACATGGAGTACACGCACACACACACACACACTAAATGGATGGTAATTATGCTGTAATGGGAATTTTCCATTTAACATTAATGCATTGCTTTAGTGGAGCTGCACACCTGCTCCCTGCAGCAGCAAAGTTGTGTGAGTTCAGGCTTTGTGCGACGGACCCCTTCCGACCATCTCGCCCACTGCCGAGGATCACCATAAATCACTCTCCACCCACTCTCCATCTGCACGCACCACCAGCACCAGCACGATCCCCATTCAGTCACTTACCTGCCCGTCCATGAAGGAGCCGCCTCGGGCTGCATGTGTTTTTGAGTTAAGTGCCGGCGCAGACAGCTCTTTTGTGAAAATAAAAGTGTGCAGTACGTCTCTGTACTTGGTGGACGAGCCACCAGCAGTGGCGCTCGATGCTCTGTGTTATTCTGAAGGTGTGTTCTTGTCTTGCACAGATGCAACATGACAAGGTGACAGCGAGAAGCGCGCGATTCCTTTTGATCAAACAATTACGAGGGAGTACAATTTGTACTTGTCTGTAATCTCTTACCAAACAACGTAATGTTTGTAAGAGCCTAATTAATATACATGAGAAAAGTGGGCAGCGAACACTCAGAAGCTGGAGGGAGGCAATAAGTCGAGTCCAATTACAATCAGAACTGCTGATCTGACAGACGAGCTAGCATGATGCACCTTTGCCTGCTCATCACCTCGCAGCATCGCCGACCCGTCAAACCACCCGTCCACCTCGCTGGTTTCCAGTACTGCACGCGTGCTGCTGTCGTGCTCCTTGGACTGTTGTCGCTGCCTCGTACAGCTACCGTCTAATGAAACAGGACGGCCAAGCAAAGGCATCACTTCGCACATCAGACGTAATCAGGCATGGAAATTGGCCTTGTTTGTCCGCGCAACCTGCAGCCCGACGCTGTGTGCTTATTAATCCCACCACAGCAGCAGTATTTGTCCAGTTCACCATCCTCTGGCTCCATCCAAGCTGGCTTCTTTGCTCAAAGTATAAAGCAAATAAGGGTCTGCGTGTACAAAGTGCTCGTGTGTGCGCATCCGTGTCCATGCGTATGTGCGTTTGCACTAGTGTGTACACGCCATCTGCTCTGGCCGTGCAGATGAGCAGTGGACATTACAAGGTGAGAGACGAGGTCCTGCAGCAGATGTGCCAGGGAAGGGGGTTGACATTGACGGAAATGGGAGCAGAGGTGAGATAGCCAGAGGGGTTTATTTCATCAGCGTTTCACTGAGCTCAAAGTCATCATTTGTATGTAAATAAATATATATATATTTTTTTTGCTCCCAAAATATCTCAACACTTCTGAAATGCTGATTTGAGGCCTCAGGTGGAAACTCTATTCGGAACGACATCAGCACGCAAGAAAATGTACAAGCATGGCCTGCAAGTTTAATGTTACTTATTTCACAAAAGTAAGTAACATTCTAGAATCGGAGAAAAAAGTGGCTTAAAATAAAAACGAGGAAATCGCGGAGAACGCTGCTGGAAATCCTATTTAAAGTACATCACTCTTTTTGTTCAAAAATCCAATATTCAATAGAACTTCTAACTGCAGTTAATGATTTTCCACATGGCATAATGAGGTCAAATCAGGTTCACACGGCACTTTAATGATTCTGAAGTATATATATATATATATATATATATATGTACCTGTGTTCAACAATGTTCCAGAGAGTCCACAAAGAAATGAGCAAAATTCAGTTTTTTAAATACGGGACATTTTTGCAAAAGGCAGAGAAAGATGAACCAATGTGGGAAAAAAAGGAAAAAAATCAAGTTAAATATAGGCGAAATGTCCCAGTTTCTCAGAAATATAGTCAGGCATAAAATTATAAAAGGCGGTTTTGTATTGAACATTCTGCATTTACATCGTTACATAAATACGACGGTTGTTATGGAGACGTAGTGATGAATCACCAGCAGATACGTTTCACTTTTGCTGTCTGAATTGGCTTAGTTAGACCGAGGAGCAGACGCATCCTTCCAGCCAAAACACGACGTAAAGCCGCCACATGTGGTGCAGAGCTGGAATATGAAGCTGGAAGGACAGAATGCATCACACTCTTGCTGCCTCTTGCTTAAGAAAGACTGATTTGACTGACTTGTTTCATGTCTTCACAAGGGAAGCCATAATAATGATTATGTTTGTGAAAAGAAAAAGTATTTACTGCATGTTTTCCCTGAGAGTGATAGCCCCCCTTTGGATTCAATAAATGACTAAGAGGGGTTGCTGCTAGAGAAGAAAACTAAAATCCTTTGAAGTAAAAAGAAAAATAATAATAAATTAATTTTCTCTTACAATTCAAACCAAACGGCGTTTGGAATACTAAGCTGACCTTATGCTTTCATGCACAACCTTTCCATGCTCATCATGTGCTCTTGCATGACTGCGTCTAAAGTACACACAAATACATTTAGTTTCTTCATTCAGGAGCTCAGTCACATGTTTCCCTCATGAATCACTTTAATGTCACTAATATCTCACACCTTCCTCTACATACAACTTCCTGTCCCCTGGCGACCCCCGTCTGTAAATCCTCAGCGTGGAGCCTAATTCCTCCTCAATAGCTGCTGTGTGTTGCGTTCACCTCGGGAGCAGCAGAGGGGATTATGGTTAATGGAGTTGTCCAATACAGAGGCTGAATTAGCCCCAGCTGATCTTGCTGTGTGGCTCCAGCTCACGTTCATTGTGTTCCTGATGGAGGAAGCGATGAATAGGAATTACATTTTCACGAGGGGAGGATTTTCCCAGCCTGTCGCATGAAGGAAAAGGCCCGTTTCATGTGATAAGAAGGACCGTCCAGATTTGTGTTCCTGGACAAAAGGGACGCAACACATGTATGTCCAAATGTGCCTGTGGGTGCAATTTATCTCCACACGAACGGTTCGTACAATATTTAAAGTATCTGAGCAAACAGCGTTTGTGCAGGCTGACAGATCGCTGTTGGCATCGTTTTACTTTGCTCCTGGCGAGAAATCTTAATGGGATAAAACATCTCCTGAGTGAGTGTGTGGGAGGGTGCAACAATTCAGCATCTAGTGGGATGCTGTTGAAGGGGTGTGCATTCCTGTCCTTGGGTAAACAGGGAGTTCAGCAGCCGAGGAATTTTTAAATACAGTACATGTTGAGAATCAAAAAGGGTTTTCTCAGTGCTCACTTAGGGAGTCGCTGTCTGGTCCTGGATGAGGAGTGCGAGGTCAGAGGGCGAAAGCAGAAAGTGGCAACCAGGCAGACACAGATCTGAGAAGGATGAGAGTTAGAGACACACAAATCACCGTTATGTTTACATTAATGTTAGGAGACCACACGTTGGATGTGATTGGATCATGTGTTGGACCTGCTCATCCTCGACGCCAGTTCAGGGCCAATAGAAATCTTTCCATTTATATCTAACAAGAAATATAAAAGCCTTCAATCATGTTTTAAACCGGTCCCCCTTTGGGTATATTGTGATTTTAAAACACACACTTTTCACAGCTTAAGACAATATAAATGGAATATATTTGAGATGAATTAAAAATGTGAATGTCTTATCCCACAGGCTTTTAAAAGGAAAACAAGGTTTTTAAATTGGAAAAACTTGATCTGTGTCTTTTGGGGGTTTTATACGAAAGCTGGAGATTGTAGCTTGCTGTAGGACTGCAACTCTTTGTGTTTTGTTTGTTCCCTGAGTTTTAATTCAATATTTTAATACGTTTTTATTTGTTTCATGAATATAGCGTGGTTTCCTTTGCTGGGACTTCCGATCCCTCCTTTAACCAGGTCTTAAAAAATAAAACCATTATTTGTGTAGTTTCGCTCACATCACTGCAAAAAAACACAATTCCATCAAATGCGTTGTGTAACTGTCCCACTTCCCACGCAGACGCATTGTTCCACACAACAACGCCTCCCTTCCAGCCTGCATGCACACGGCTCTGAACGTGATGGCGGCGGCTTACAGCCGACAGGGCAAGCAGCTAACGGCGCTAACGGCGCTGGCAGAGCTAGCGGTTTTGACCCGGCGTGGGAACCGGGGGTCGGGCTTGGCGGTTCCGTCGTGTGCTGGGGGATTATGTTGTCAGTGGTAATCGCTTCACTGGTGCTGCTTATATTCCCACGATGGATATCGTAAAAACAAATCAGCATTTATTGTCTCTGTTGGATGGAAAAATGGACTATAGCTGCATTAGGAATAGGGCTGCATGGGGAAATAAGTAATGGAAATCACTAACCATAAAAATGGAGACATTACTGAATCACAAAGAGCGTCCGGTCTACACTTTATTTTGAGCGTATTAGAGGGTAGAAGTGTTCTTTTGACATTCTGATCCAGAAATAAAAATGTACAAGCACATTATTGAATTTACAGGCTTGGTTGGTTCTTCGACATGGGAAGGAGATGTTTTATATTTTACCTAGAATACCTGTTTATTTTCATTCTTTTAATCATTGATACACCCCATTAGACCCTGGAGGGAACAGATAAATGGTTCCTGGTCTGGGAGTGGCGGTAGTTCTCATCTGTGTAATAAATTTGTAATCTTGGTAAACGTTTTTCTGTTGGACAAATTAAACTTTTATGAAATCCAAAGCTTTTAAAAAGCACATAATCATGTGGCATCCCACTATCACCCCTCCTCGGGAGTATTGTGCTTTTAAACGTGCCGGAAAATCTATTTCAGTGCACGTTTAGTTCATTTCAGGACGACTGCCAGTAATTACAGTTCCCTCCTAAATCCACAAAATGTGCAATCACTCTTCCAGACATTTTCCTTCGTGCACCCACTGATTTGTCGGCACTTGCACGTGTGAATACATTGTTCCTGTGACCTGTTGATTCAGATCTATCGCTGCGTTCAGCTGGAGGGCGTCTGCTTTTAATTGCAGCCGCGTCCTGTAACCTCCACTCTCCCACGTCTTCTCTTCACATTCTCTGGCTGTGTAAATCTTTTGAAGATTGGACTCCTCCTCCTCCTCCTCCTCCTCCTCCTTCTCCTCCTGCTCTTCATCCCTCTCACGTATGTTCAAGACTGTTTCCTCTGTGAGAGATTGAAGTGCAGCAGCACAACCTGGTGGACTCAAGGTTATCGGTTACGGAGGGAAGAGTAGCTTTTTCCTTTTGCTGATGACTGCCTCACTGTCATTTTGTTTTACATATTTGCCCTCAATTAAATCTGAATCAGAATAGAATCAGAATTGTGCTTTTGCTTTGAGGTTTTCACTTTGTATCTATTCCTCTTCTTCTGCACTGCTCGCCCCGCGATCTCCACCCACCTCCTTATTCCCTCAAACCCCATTGTTTGTCTCTCTTTTTTGTTTCGTTTCATCTCAGACGGCCCGTCTGTCCTCCCGCCTTTGCGCCTCCTCTCCGTCCTCTCTCAGGGTTTTGTGTCAGACCCCTTCACACACATTCTACGTAGGCTTCTTGAGTGGGTGCTATTTAATGCATCAACAGCTGGTGTGTTTCATGCAGCACAAACTGTTCCTCAGCAGAGAGATGACTCATAATATCTGGATCCTTGTTTAACTGATGATGTGATGCAGTAATGGAGCATCGATAACATTGCAGATGGAGGAACAATAAAGCGTGGGATGGTTTCGACGCTTTGGTGTTCATGACGTGAGCATAGGGCGAAATGTTGAACATATGCATGAAAAGCTAATGACACAAGTGCATTTTCATACAAAATACATTAAGCTTTCAACCGCTTTCAACATACTTTCTTACTTATTACATCCAGTGCTCAGGTGTACACAATACTATTTCATCATATCAGATGATGATAATAATTGTTAATAATTATAATTACTCTCAACGGGAGATCACATGGGACACATGTGTACGGGTGTGCCCGGCGCGATGGATGTCCGAAGGTATGCATGTCATGTTTGTTGGGCGGCAGGTGGGAGGGAGCGTCTCATTCTGACTGCTGCATGATGGATGTTCCCCCCAGAAATGCAAGGATGCAGCCCGGCCCTGTGTCAAGTGAGATCCCCAAAGACGGGACATCTATTTCTTCCTCACTGCTGCCTTTCTCCTCTTGCGCTCTTTGTGTCTTACTCTTCTTTGTCTTTTATCTTGATTGTTTCCTTTCTCTGCGTCCTTGCTCTGTTTTTGTATTTCTAGTTCTTGTTTTTCATTGTCAAACCCAAAGGATGATAAACTGAGTGATAATGTCTTTAATAACTTCATTCCATCATTTAAACAGAATTTAGCATATTGACATATTTGGTAAATTTAATATCATTTCAAATGAAGCTGTTTAATGAACTAGACATGGCTACAACTTATTCCCGTTCTTGGCTGGAGTGAGAAGCTAGTCAGCATAGCACAAAGACCGAAATAAAGGAGAAACGGTTTGATTAGCACATCGAAAACTCACTGATTAACACATTAAGTCGTTTGTTACAGGAAATAAATGGACAAAGAAATAGAAAACACGTATTGATTCCTGAGCTTTAGATGTTAAGCGGATGTGAATTCGGACATGGTCAGGCCTTGTAATTTCCGCCTGCTTCCAGCTTTTCATTCTAAGCTAACCGAACAATGGCAATGTTCCAATATTGTACCGAAAATATGAGAAGTGATGTGAGTCTTCTCATGAAAGTTTGAGCAAGAAAGAGAAGAGAAACTATTCCATCTAAGGTATGAAAAGAATAATTACAAGTCATTGTACGTTGCATAATGTGTCCATCCCTGTAGTGACTGTACTGACTATATATATACTGTATATAATTATATACACAGGATCACAATTCTCCTCTTTCTCCCTCTATCCATCTCTGTTAATATTCCCTCCAGTCCCCAGAGGAGGAGCGAGGACTTTGTTCTGTCCAAATGTTATTTCCTCTCATTCATCATCCTGCTTCCCTCAGCGGAGAGGCGGGATGCTGCTGAGAGGGATGCGATGAAAGCGCTTTGACAGACAAGCTAAATTACAGACGCTCCCGGGACCTGTTTCTCTTGGTCTCCAGGCGATCTGTAGTGTCTTAATTACCTTGTTAATGTCTGCCACATGGAATACAGCAGGAACGAAATAAAAGAAAAACTGTAATTGTATGAAATTGTGTCCCGTAATGAAACTCATTTACATGTTTTCAATGCAAGCTTCGAATCGCAATTTTAGTATCTATTCTGGCAGTGTCAGTAATGTTGACACCCCTGCTTCTCTGCTATTGCCTCAAGTGCCCTCGAGGGGCATCTCACACACCACCATCATGGCAGCAGTCCTTTTATAATGATGCTGTGAAAAAATGAATGCGCTAAAATTTAACTGGCAACACTTTTGATGCATTAAAAGCTGCATGCTTTTTCAAAGGGTTTCTAACATTGAGTCATTTAAAAAAGAACGTAGGAAGTAACTGTACTGGCGTCATCCTGTCCTCCACTGTCTGCACAATGACGAAACATCTACATGCTTCTCTGCTGCTTAAAACAGCAAGCGGGTCATTTTGACACATCTCAAACCCAATACCAAGCAATTAGTTCCCCTGAGATCAAAAGTGCCATTCATGGTGTATTTTCAGCATTATCCTGCTGTTCCAGCAACGAGACGTTTATGTCAAGCTGTCTGTGTACAGTGGTGAAAGCGGTCTGCCAACTAGTGTCCTGTCTCATTATCTCACACCTTGAACTCATGCCCCTAAAGAAAAGTACCTCAAACAAAGAGTCTTTATTGTGGGATGGATCCTCGTCAAGTTGAAAAGATGCACAAGGTCTCAAAGGTCCAAAAGGAACAAATCAGAGACGCACACGCTCCAATTGTTGTTAAAAAACCCCACATATTAATAATGCCGTTGCCATAGGAACGCTGGCGCATGACGGTTAATGCTGATATATGAGCATGCTAACATTCACGATGGCTGCTGAGGCTGAGAGCTTAGCCGAGCTGTAGCATCCATTTAATGTTTGGGACGTATCCGTATTTCATTCCAGAGACGTACCTTCACCTCAATTTGATTTGGGTTTGGATGTTTAAGCATTTCTTCCTCCTCTGTACTTGCTACAAGGCCGTGCTACCGACCCGTCAGTCTTCATGTAGGAAGTCCATGGAGGGCTGAAAGTTATTTTGTCTCAGTCGACCTCCGCCCCCAACCGCTTTTCAGAGAAAAGGTCCGAGATGTGAGGCGGAGCGTTGAGCCGTTGACAGTTTGTCACTGTCAGCCGGGCCTCCAGAGCGCTTCGCCCTGTGAGGCGAGAGGGGTTTGACACAAGGAGGTCGAAGTATTTCTAGTTTCTCATCTCCCACAGGAGGAGGCTTCATGTCAGAAGACCTGCGTGAGCACAGGGACAAGAGAGAGAAGACACTCTGAGGCTGTAAATGATGCATTTTGTAGCACACAGTGTCCTTGTTTAGATGTGCGGGGAGAACACAGTGTTTGCTCCCTTACCTCCAGCAATGCTTCAATCATCTGAAGTCATCAGGAGATTTTTGAAGGAAGGCATCCACCCCATATCAAGGTTGGATTTTAATACAGTGAGATACGGTACCCTGATCAACATTTTCTTAGGTGTATTATTCATATATATATATTTTGTTACTGTAGTTTTTAAAGTATTCTTATTTCTTTGCTTATGAGCTTATCGCTTCTCTTGTAAAGTACACGTAACTGTCCCTCTGTTTGATAATTTGACAATGTTTGGAAAGAAAATGATCACGTAAAAAAAGTGATTACCTCATGAGTAACACCTTGCATGTATATTACCTCTTGATATTATTAATATACTTTGGAAGTTTGTCTTCACCTTATTACTATTTCAACCATCTCGTACAGTTTATATTATCAATGGAGCGCAGACATGAATTCACTGGATTCATTTCGAGACCTCCAGGATGCCGATCGCTTTGTGCGTGAGATGTGAGGGGATTTCAGGGCGAGCGTGTGCATGCGGCGTCTTACACGTGACTTCCCACATCCAGCTGGTTGCTATAGAAACGATCCGGCAAGTCCGAGAAACACTCCACTGTAAAGTGATTTGGTGCAAATAGTCGGACGCACATCAACAGTGATTTTAACCGTCTAATGCGTCTTCACTGTCTGCCTCCTTGACACTCTCCTCATTACCATTGTGATAATAGAAGACATGATACTTACATATTATATAAATATGGTCATTGTTCTGTCACACAATGCACAGTGAGCAAAGCTTCAGAAAAGCTTAATTTACCAGAGCTGCCAGACAACTTTATAATAACAAAATCCTGTCACAATTGTTTTTGAGTCCACCGGGTGTGAGGAAGGTTTCCATCGCCTTGGTAACGAAGAATAAGAGTGAAGAGTGGAATGTGTCTAAACTCAACTGCATTCACTAACTGCAAGCTCACCCTTCATTTCTAAAGCTGCTGTCCCCCCCCCCCCCCCCCCCCCCCCCAATGTGCACAGAGTAAAGCCCTCATAGCAACGGCCTGATCTCATGTCTGTGATGCCGTTCTCATCCACACCGTACAATGTGCTTTTGCATTGGCATGCGTGTCAAATACATTTAAATTAATTACAAATGTTTGGAGAGAGCTGATGTAGGTGCACAACCGTTTGTTTTCTGCTCCAATATAAAAGAAAAACAATGAAAAAATGTTAATAACATTGTGTGAGGATATATGTCCATAATACGGACACATATCATTGGAATATTTATATTTATCCTGTGATTTTTGTGTATGAGTAAAATTTCCTTCCAAAAACCAGAAGAGCATGAATCCATAAAAGCTCTTTTTTTGCACATCATGCCACAAGCACGGCAGATATTTTGTTTATATAATAGTACTTACTGTATATTCCAACATAATCCTTTTTCTCATGGTGCTTCTATAGAGTTGCCACTAGAGGGCGGAAGAGTAGTTCTTTTAAAATGACCCGACAGCTCAGAACTCTGCAAACCGTCTCTGCTGCTGAATCAAATTCATCGAATGACATCATGAATTTATAAAAATAAATATACAATACTAATAATAATTGATACTCAAACACATTGAGACAAGTGAATTACTAAACATGACATACACCATTGTTAATCAAAGGCCTGGTTTAATAGGGTAGGTCTCAAGATTATGTTTAATTAAAAACTAGGTAAATTAATTGAACAAATAAACAACTGGATGTGTCAAAACTTTTTTCAATTACACATATAAACAAAGAAAAACTTCAACCTGTACAAGCTAATCAACACCCTTTCAAAATCAGCCTCCTTTCACCTAAAGACGCTGTGGATCAGAGGAGATTTGTAAAAAGGTGTCCATGCATTTATCTCCAGTAGATTCTCTACTGTGACGGTGTGTTTACATGTCAACCAGAGAGCTACAGCTGATGCGGAACGCTGCAGCCCGAAGCCTCACTGAGACCAGGAAAGTTCGAGCTGCCTTGTTGTTGAAACGTGCTGGAAACAAAATTCCTGACCTCAACAAGTTTAACACTTTGTTATCCCTCGTCGCACAATTGGGAGCACATTGATTAGCCAACAGCTACTTGATCCCAGGTCGCAGTAGTGCACTTTGGGACAACTTAAAGTCCGCTGTCAGGGGGCCTGAGAGGCCATAGCAGAATGCACCGTGAGCGTGGGCGACGTAAGGCCAAAATAAACTAATAACCGACATCTGAAGGTATATGTCCAAACATCAACTCAGCAGACGGCCTTTCACACTAGCTTTAAGCCAGCCGCTGTTTGTGAGTCCCCTTTTTTTGTTTTCCATCTGTGATCTCAGTCATTTCCTCGGCGTGCCGGACCAGCCGGAGCCGGGCCCTTCCTGTTTGGATTCCTGCAGGAACGGGCGATATTCAGTTTGGAGTGTTGCCCTCTTTGCCACAGCGGTGACGCATTGTTTCCTCTGCCCTCCTCACAGGGGGATGAAGAAGCGGAAGACTCAAATAGGAAGCCAAACATTGTGGCGGAAAATGTATTCCATCAAATTATCAAAAGAATTCACCGCCTCCGTGAAGCGCATGAGCATTGTTTTCTCTTTAAGACATTCATATTTCCAGCTTGATGATAATTTGTGCATATACACAAGTGTTATTGAAATTTGATTTTATAATAAATGCCACCATTTGTGGCAAAACATTAAAAAAAAATTCTATTCTGTCAATCATTTGGGTCAAAAATGAACAAACAAGATTATTATACTTAGCATTAGCATTACCACTGGAATGAGTACAGTAACCACTTGCATCCACTTTGAGGTCTCAATGTCAGAGAGCCAGAGATGTAATGATGTTTGATTTCTACCAGCATTGATTCATTCCCTCGAAAAGAGCCCGAACTGAGAAATAAAGTGTCAACTCTGTCCTGGTGCTGCGTATCTCCACCACAAACTGTCGTCAGGCATCGCATCGCATCCATCATCCATGTTTGCAGAACCAACACCGTCTGCAAAGTTTGGATTCATGACCTTGAGGGTCCCTCTGGCACGAAGGCCAAAGTGTCCCGGCACTCTTTGCATGCACATAGCAGGACTAGCTTCACTGCTGTAGCTGCTGGCTTAACGCTGGTTTGTGCGAAGATTATTTTGAACAATAAGACAACAGCTGACAGACCACACAGTTCTGCATACACGTTTTGTTTTTTACATTTACAAATACATATCAACTGATTGAAAACTTTTCAGTTTTTCCAGGTTCATGAAAAAATATCCAAACGGATTAAATGTGATTCGGATGTGCAAAACACACAACATGATGCATGCTGTGTTTGCACGAGCAGAGATGTTCTCATTGAGTGGGACGTAGCAGCGAACACAACACATCAGTGTGATGACTAGCAAACATGATTAAACATCTAGATTCCCACCTGCCGTGTGTTATTATACGAGCGGGATGTTCACGGGGACGGAGTCGGCAGGTTGTTGTTGAAAAAGTCAGACGCGTTTATTTCCCCTGCCCGGTGTGGAATATACCGTAAAGGCTTCAGACCTTCCCACAGCTCACGAGAGGCTCAGCCAAGTTCAAAGTGCTGCTGCTGACAGTTTGGAGCTCCGGTGGATGAGTCAGGAATGGAGACGGTGAGGAATGTCAGTCGTCTCTCTCTTTAGGCCGTCCACACCTCCATCCTGTGACTGCACACGCTGAATAAAGGAGTGTACCGTCAGTGTGACATTTACCCCGTAATGGTTTTTTCCCCCTCTTCTTGGTTTGTTGGACAAACTCATTTCCTCTGCAGCGGAACTACACGTGTGTGACTACGACGGTACGTAATTATGTTTCTCTCTTAATCAGGTTACTGGGGAAAAAAAGGAGAAGTCAATGTTCCCGTCATGTGGCACATTGGTCGCGGTCTTGAATCAGTCATCCTGACAGGGTCTCATTCAGAGTCTGCTGCGTGGTTCACATGCCACACCTCTCGCTTCACAAGATCTCTAAATATAGAATCGGCCCCAAACTGTTTGATTGCCTCATACATCTGGTTTGAGCACGTGTTTGAGATGCCAGTCCATGGAGATGCTCTCATCCATTTTCTCATCCAGCTCCTCGGCTTCAGACGACTCAACAGAAGGTTCTTCTCCCGCCATGATCTGTAAAACCCTGAGGAGAGACTACACACCAGCTGGTCTATCATCATCAGACACAGTGCTTCTACCTACTAGCTACCTGTTACAAAAGGTATTTACGCTGAAATGTCCTGCCTGATGAAGTAGGATTTGCAAACACTTTTCCCACCGTTCAGAAACTTCAAAATGCTTCACAATGGATTCAGCCAATGCATTTGCTTGTTCGGGATTAACCGCCATTTGCCCCACTGCCGGCCATTGAGACCTCCAGGAATCGTAAAGATTAAATGCAAGTACAGTTGGCAAATATGGAGGTCGGTGTGCTGGGATGTGATCAAACGGCTCACTGTACGATGGGAAACCGCTCGCTCGCCTTGATCTCGGTCCGTCAGAGTGAAGCCTTGAGCTATTAACCTTCACCTCTTCACATACATCGCATTCCACACAAAGCATAGACTTTCAAGCTGTTTAAAAAAGGAAAATCCTCCGAATGGAATCCGAGTGTGTCAGTTCTCAGGGCGGAATTCATTCTCAACCCGCTGCTTTGATTATATCAGCTTTGAAAGAAGTGTCGCTGCCTCCGGCAACACATGGCGAATCCTTACCTGACAGGAAGCCGTCAGGGCAGTTTACTGTCTTGAAGAGTCAGCTGCATGTGGCGGTAATGCACCAATAAGATGGAGGCCAACCGCCGTAAAACAACAAAAAGAAGGAGAGTCAGCTGTATGGTTTGGAATAAAAGTGAAGCAAACAACCACCTTGAACTGAATTCAAATGATGTCTATGAATAGTTTGTTTTTAAAACCACAAGGACGCAAAAGTGTTGTCTTCCGGTTGTATTGCAGTTTAAAAAAAATAAAGGATCAAACCCCAAGGTGTGAGAATTTTTAAGTCCGGACAGCTGAGTTTAATTCCTTCAAATGTTCTGGAGGGTAAGATTACAAAATTGTGGTGGCCTACCAGGCCTGCAAAAAATGACGCTGGAAGTCGTCTAAAAAGACGTTACTCATTTTGCGCCCTGCTTTCAAACACCATTTTTATTCCATTTGTCCAAGAAGCATGTGGCCATCTAGGGAAAGAAGCGTCAGAGGCAACGCGGCAGGGACTGAAGACTATCGCTCTGCTTCTTGACGGCCTTGCAAGGTGCCTCTGTGGCGTCCCGGCGGTGACCACCCAACTGCTGCGTTGTTGAAACGCTCCCCACAGACTCCTGGTTTACACAGGTGACACATTTCAAAAGGAGGAAATGTGTCTTATTGTTTCCGTGCTGTTAGATGAGCAGGTCGGTCTCTCTCTCTCATATTTGTCAGTTGATAGTTGGCAGCATGTTAGCTTAGCTCAGCGCAGCATGGGGCAAATGCTTAGCTTTTTTGTCATAACAAGATAGTAAAGTAAGACACTAACCCTAACCCTGTTACACTGAAGTTCAGTTTGGGCTTAAGATCACCTGATGCTAATAAAGTGCTTTCTCCGGCTGCAAGAAGAACGGTAAATACTGAAAGAAAAGCACAATTCATAATCGCAGGGTTTGCTTGTTCTTTCATTTTTCGGTGTCAAAGTTCGTTGAAGGTCAGCGGCAGGAGTGACATCATGGTAAAAGAGTCATTTTTCAGCTGAGCTTACAGGAACAAAGAGCTCCTCTGTCTGTGAACCGGCAGCAGCCAGCTGGGAACAGCTGAGAACGGCGGCCCCTAAACTATTCTCATCCACGAGTTAGGCCGTTCCCCAAAGAGCTCAACTTATTCACTCCCTGGGAAACGGGCAAAAGAGATAACATGTCGAACGTAACTTGGAGTCGGAACAGGCCTTGAAGGAAGGAGAAGAAAAGCAGAGACACAAGAATCAAAATGTCAGGCCCGTAGAAAGGAGAACCAATACTAAGCCAGACTGCTGTGCAAGGCCGCCCGCCGTTAAAGGTATTTTAATTTCAATGCCCTTCCCGATGTCACAAGTATTTTCCCTTGATTGAGTGACTTTCGAGTAAATCCTTTTTCTTTTTATTTGAGCCTTTCACCATGGATTTAAAGCATTTGCTTGTTCGGGATTAACTCTCGTTTTTGTGTTTCACCGAAAGGGCCTGAGCGGAGCCCAGCGTCATCGCATGTCGCACTTTAAGTTACTTAAGTCTCCACTGGCTGCTTGACAACTGGTGCTAGAAGAGGAAACGCAACCTCACTGAATGACCCGCAGACAACAAAATAATAAAACTCACAAGTGCAACTTTAGTTGCTCAGCCATCTCGTGGATTTCGGTCCCTGGATTTCTTGGGAATTACATTTTTACTCTGCTCGGATGGACACATCTGGGTTAAAACAACAGCCGAGTGAAGCAAGGACACAAGAAAACAACCCGCAGAGCGGACGCACACACCTTGTCAGTCACTATAAGCCAAACACAGCAATCAACAACTAAAAATGGTTCTCATTTCACTCAAATTGGTAAATTAAAGCTGAAATATTTGACGGATGAAGAAGGTAAAAAAAAAGGGAATAAATACGTGAAAATGAGGGAATAGATTGAGAATGAGAGCACATATCAAACAGAATAAACCCACAAGGCTCATATTAAGGTTCTTAATATTATAAAGTACGGACACACTGCAAAGCAGTTTCCATCACGATGAAAACGTTAAGAAAAATGTATCAAAATGAACACAAGATTAAAAAAGAGATTAATATGGAAAGTCAGTCAATATGCGACCCAGAGCGAGCAGACTGCATCCGTGTTGTGGCGACAAACAGCTTCCTGTCATTCCTGCAGCGCATTCGAGTCATACACCAAGCACGTTGCACTTAATACAAGGCCCAAGGAGAAGGAACGTTACAACTGCAGCGTTACACACTAATGGAAGTGTAATGGAAGAAATGTTTGCCTTGACGGTTTTATATTATGCAGTTATGATAAACCTAATTGAGGCTAATGTGAAAGGATAGTTGGCTAGTCATAGTTCTTCATGAAATCTATAATTATTCAATCATCTTGTTAATTTCTCAAAAATGTATGGATAAAATGACATGGTCCCGTAGATTGAGACCAGTTTGACCTGACCACATTACGTTGGTATGATAGTTGATGTAAAAGAGCTGGCAAATGACATTAGCCGACGAGTTGTTTGTCCTCCAGAGCCACTTGTAAGCTGTAAGGGAATTAAGCTCTGGTGTCCTGGAAAAGGACGAGCAGTCCTCTAGTCTGTCGCATCAATGAGACGGCTTGACTCTTTTCACTCATTCATAGTGATGCTTTTTATCCCATGAGCATCGATGTAGGTGAGGAGGACCTTGGCCCGCCTCTCCACTACATCGATGAGCTTGTCGACGCCCCGCCGGCCGCCTTGGCTCTCCCAGTACGTCTGGTCCAGGAACAGGGACTGGAGGAGCTTCTCCCTCAGCCTCCTGTTCTTCAGCACCAACACCGCCTGCTCCGGGAGTCTGGAGAGACAAGGAGTGAGTCAGGAAGAACCAGAGTAATCAAACTGGAGTTTCAGTTTGAGGCGCACATCCCCGAGGCGGGGAGGCTCTCCGCCGGCAGCAGAAGCAATTCGATGGATTCTGAAAGGGAATATTACGGATAAAAGTGGTGAACAAACAGGCTGAACATGGCGGTTAACTGAAACCACGGAGCAGAGATGGAGAATGTAATTGTTACGTGGAGAACGGAGGACCCAGAAGCAGAGGTGCAGCAATGTCTTTTATTTGTTCAAAAATCGGAACTCAGGAGAGCTGCCGTCGGCAGACGCAGGTCTGGGAAAAAAAACTCAAAGTTAGGATGTCCCTTCGTAGACCGGTGCAGGGGTCCCAGTGGGGAAGGAAACCGATCTCAGTGGTCACCCACGACGGGCTGGTAGGTGGAGGTCCTCAGACAGCAGGAGAACAGGACGGAGGACATCAAGGAGTCTCTAGACAGTTTGGACAGCCCAACAAGGCAGGACAGGGACAGACGTGGAAATCCTGTAGCAGCAACTCAGACAGACAAGGCGAGGGTTCAACGTATGGCAATAATCTGACAGGGAGGTGGTGACAACGGTGACTAGAAATAGTCAAACAAATTAGGCAGTAAGAGGGAACAGGTGAGCGAGGAATCAGTGTAGGCGTTGATTAGAATGGGAAGCAGCTGTGGGTATCGGCTGGGTGTGTGTGTGTGTGTGTATGTGAAAAGAAAACAACGAGACAGAAAAACCCAGATCCTGACAGTAATCACACACCGTCGAAGCTGTGGCGGCTGGCTTAACTCCGAAGACGGCCAGATGCTCTTGAAGTAACTTGAGTGTATTTGCTGTCTAAAATTGTATATCTTTACAATGAGAAACCAGGAGATAGAGGGCGTGGGGACAACCACTTCTGAGGATGTGTGGAGAGGAGCCATGCTTTTTGTTTGGGTTTTCAAGCTGCTCAGAAGTTCCAGTAAACAGTGACTCTGCATGTTGCAGATGCCAGTTTGGAATTTTCCAGGATTGAAATGCTTATTTTTTGATACAACTCAAGGGGATAAAACACTATGAGATAAAAGACCAGGTATAAGGCCCTTCCATAATTATAGTGTTTGCAGAATTGTGTGTGAAAAACCAAGTTCAACCAACCATCAGCTTTAGAAGCTGGACTTTTCAATTGATAAGGAGGAAAAAGTCAAAAAATACATCCAAAGACGTTTGACGTTTGAACCATGACAAACTAAATCTCAGGAAAATGTAATCAATTTCATAGGGTTAGGGATTAGCCTAACCCTATATAGACATATATATGCCAAACGTACTCTTTGATTCCCTCCAGCAGCCTGAAGTCCAGGTTGTCCTCGTTGCGGTCGAAGAACCCCTTGTTGTCGGTGAAGACCAGGAGTCCGGGGTCGTGACCCCTATGGATGATGGTGGTCAGTTGTATGTGGTTTCGGTCCCCGCATTGGGCGTTATGGCCGAGCTGCACGCACACGTCCTCGCGCCTGGGCCTGAATCCGCAGCAGCTCGGATCCAGGCGGTTGTGAATCTGGGAGAGAAGGTTCATGTTTCATCATATCTGCAATTTTCAGACCCATATAGAAGGCTTTTTTTTTCTCCAGCGGGTCTTTGCCTGATCACTATTTAATTGATTAGTTATAAATATCCCTCAGAGTGAGATGACAGCGGCGCTGATTTTTCCTAATCTATTACCCCTTCTTCCTCAATAAGGACTTGGAACCCCACAATCCTGTACGGCCTCAACCCCCCCGGGCCCTCTCTCCACTCAACGCAGAGGAAAAACAAGGACAAGATGTCACTCGCTAGATTTCAAATGGGACTTTAGAAGACAGGATTACGTTCCACTCACTAACTCCGGCTGACGAGCATCGACACGGGCATTAAATACTGGCTTAAAACACCTTCCACCTTTCAATCAAATAAAACTGTAACCCCCCCAAACTCAGTGTCAGTTTTAATAGATACAGTATATGTTTTTTTGTTTAGTAGCAGGTGATTAAGTGAAAAGAAATTCTCCCAAACTAATCATTTCTAAGTTGATATTTTTATTTTGAACAAAATACGTTGCTCATTTTTTTACTTTACTTAAAGATGTCATTGGAATTTTAATGAATTTTGCAAACATCGTTTTTGGCAAGACCGAGGTCTTGTTTCCTGTGTAGAGAACTAATATCCCTCATCAGATTTGGGCTTTGAGGAAATATTTCTCTTGTAAGAATTGTTTAAAATTCATCCCATGATGCAGAAAAAGCAAACAGAGTGAGGCAACTATTAGTATAGTTTGCTGACCTCTTCACGTTAAGACACTTTGTTTCTGTACCGAGTCTCGCTGGCGAAATATTCACTAATTCAATTCCATCTGGAATTTCCTTCTGACGCTTCAAAGAGAACAATTTATTTTGTGAAACTAGTAAAATGTACTGTACTTTATTGTATTCACTAAATAAATTGTTCTGGTGAAAAGCATTTACAAAGCATTTTTGTAATATGATTTTAAAAAAGGGGTACATCTGCACAAAGTTGCTAAAAAACTTTTGTTTGTTTGTTTGTAGATTTCATTGCCGAGGTTTTCTTTTTGAAGCAGCTTCCTTTACCTGCAACAGGAAGTCGAACAGAGCCAATTTGCTCCACTCGAGGTGATGAACTGGGGAGCAGCCGGAGTCCGACTTTGGGCGGATGTTTTTATGCCAGCATCTCTGCTTCAGGGAGCGCTGGTACTCCGCCCACGTTAAGCTCACGGTGGAGCCTTCTGGGAGGAGGGATGCGTCCCACGACCCCACTGGACACGGCTGGCCGTCTGCAGAGGGCGGAAAGAAGAATCATGTGGACAAGTTGCTGAAAGTCTTCAGCCTGTGTGACAATATGAACCTTTTCTTTATCTGGGAAAAGTTTACGGAGCAATTCATGATTGGTTAGTAGATGTTCCTGCATGAAGCTGCTCACAATCTGTAAATTACCTTTAGTAGTCTGGAAAGAGCTGCTGCTGATGAGTTCTCTGATAAATCTATTGACTGTGTTTGAACAACGCAAGCCGAGTGCCATCTTATTCCATAAAATGTCATCAGTTTGAATCTTTAAACTAACTCACATCCTAAAGAAAAGGGTACATTTTAGACGTTTGGGTGGACTGAGGAAATCACTCCAAATCAGACTCAGCTTATCTGAGGCACAGTGCACAATGTATGATTTCCTTGTTTCCTTTGCAGGTTTAAAAACAGACACAGATTTGAGTCAAAGATGGAATAATGTGGAAACAAAAGTGGACCAGGGTTCAAATGAATGTATGAATTAACACCTTCAAATTCTGCCATGGAAAAATGATTGGCCTTGAACATTTCTCACATGTTAGGCTACTTGACAGCCATTCTGCTCCAGCACTGCTGGATCTTCAGGCCCGTTCTCTCTCACCACTAGACTGATATAAAGGATCTTTCTTTTATTTTGCCGCTGGAGTTCAGATCCAAGGGTAACAACACTTCAATACTAGTCTATATTTCAATAGCTTTACCTGCTAAAGGCATTCAAAACGTTAGGAAGTGACATTTATTCTCCTCGTGTGCCTCTTTGATTCAGTCAGCAGATAAGACACTTTGTCGTACCATGAATGAAGTTGAACCGTCTGCTCACGGCTGGCAATGTCCTGTTGAGCCCGAGCACCCTGTCCAGATGGAACGCAAAGACCTGCGTGGTGTCCGAAGGGCTGCTGATGACTCCGCACTGGCCTCCACACACACTCTTCGCCTTTGAAACGCTTCTCCCGCCCTCGAAGACCAGAAGTGACGGAGAGTCTCCGCGAGAAACTTCTTTGACGCGCAAAACTTTGGCATCGGCCAGAAAGCGCATGGCCTCCACGTCCTGCGCGCTGAGCCAGGGCGGTGTCTTCTGGCTGTAGATCCGTATAGAGCTGACGGGAGAGTCCGGCTGTGAGTCCAGAGATGCGCGAATTACATCCCTGGTGTCTCCCCGCGGGTTGTTGGAGGCAAAGCGGCGCTCAATTTGGCCCGCGTCCCTCTCCAAAGGGCCAAGTTTGCTGCGCGTAAAATGAGCAAGAGCTTCATCCTGATTCCTGCTCAGTTTTCTCCTCAGTTTGGGTCTGATTGTACCCCGGATGTGTGCCGGTTTTAAGCGCTTGGTCTTCAGCGTTATGTACACCACGTTGGCGCGTACTGTCGGGGGCGCAAAGCTCGCCCCGATCTTAAAGTCCTCAGAGACTGTAGTGTCCAAATGATACAATCCACGGGTGTGCCGGTACTTCTCTCCCTCCGTCCTTCCGTGCCGGAGCTGCCGCGAGTGTCCGAGGTGTGAAACTACCAAATAAAGCACGCACGCGCTCGCGATGGTCAGAGTCCTGTTGGAAAGGTGAGCGCGTCTCCGGAAGCTACTGCTCAGTCTTACACAAGGGAATAACAGCCAGTGAAAAAGAGACTTCCCCATTAGAAGTTATGTTATTCTCATGGTTGGCCGTCTTTGTTGAGTCCAACGCGAGCCTGGGAGGAGCGCAGCTCCCAGAACTCCTTCTGGATGGGAGGGTTTGTGGCCACTGGCGCATTTAGGGGATGGACACAATAAAGCACCTCCAACTACATGCTGTTCTTATCGATCGGGTGTTGTCTTTTTGCATCAGCCTTACAAACGCAAATAAAGTTATTAAAAACTAGCAAATAAATTTACTACAGACAAATTTTATATAATAGAAATCTTAGCCAAAGCGGAATAGAACAGGGATAATTGTTGCTAATCATGCTGATATTGTGTGAGAGATTTTAAGTGAATGCCATTATTGAGGCGCTAAGAATATTTGGGCGATAACACATGCACGCGCTTTAGGCGACACCTGCTGGTACTTTATTCTAAATGCGTGCAGACTACAGATTAAAACTGAACAGAACACAATGAGACTGCAACTCGTGATGCATTTCCACTGTGACATGAGGCCCACTGTGACTTTTATTTTCTCCCGCTTCCGGTTGGCCTGCTGTCGCCGGTGCAGCCGTCCCGCGTCACCTTGAGTGATTAGATAATGGACAGCACCTGGCCGAGTGTCGCTCCTCCCCGCTGCTGACGACCTGTGCCTCGAGCTGCTGCTTTTAACACTGCGCCGGCTACCTTGTAGAAAACAACATTCATTTTAATATGCATCAAGCAAAATGCACGTCTCTGCTTTTATTACTGATGGTGAGCTGCCGTCGCGCTGACGCCTCTGCTGGTGAAGGTACGGGATCGTTTGTGTGTCAGTGGGAAGCTCCAAAAAACAACAATGCTGGATATTCTTTTTTTTTTATTCCTTAAAATTCTTCCAGGTGTGAAACTGGGTGGAAATGCCACTGCTGGTGGCTTGGAAACATCCGAGTTCAGAATCAACTCCACCAACATGACTAATCTGGGCTACGGAATTGCTGCCAATGTGGTTGCTTCGCTGTTGTACGGAAGCAACTTGGTTCCAATAAAAAGAATCGAGACAGGCGATGGTAATCAAAAAGCCCTTTTCTTCCAATGTATTTATGTGCAGATGTTGACCTTGCGACCTGGTGGCGTTTAATTGGCCTTTTGTGGTAATTTGTGTTCCGTTTCCAGGTATGTTCTTTCAGTGGGTTTCCTGTGCATCGATATGGATCACATCTATGGTCACAGACTTGATACTTCAGTCGCCCAAATTTTACCCCTTTGTGATGGTTGGAGGCGCCATCTGGGCTACAGGTAACGTCTCGTGAAGCAGAATGCCAACCCCAAATAGTTTTGTGCTGTTTTTAACGTAGGTCTGTCTCATTGGAGCAGTTCTCCACGTGTGCGTATGTCTGATGTCAGCCGATGGTCTTCCCACCGGCTTAAAGAGACTTGTACGCTCCATCTGCCGTAAAACTTCTTGATTAAAAATCCATCCTAAACTGATGTGTTTATACCGTTCCCGTGGGATGCCGGGCTTGGAAACAGACTCTCACTTGTCCCACTTTTGTACAACTCTTGCCATTTTATCCGGTGCATACACAGCTGAATCGTGCATGCACATTACAGTTGAATGAAGTCTATCTGAAACCCGCCTTTGCTGCTGATTCTATTGACCTTCTTGTATCTTTTGAGACGTACATGTTAACCTTTTCTCCCATGTCATCGACAGGGAATTTAGCGGCTGTTCCAGTTGTTAAGGCGATTGGCCTCAGTCTTGGGACCGTGATTTGGGGCTCTTCGAGTATGTTGATAGGATGGGCCAGTTCGAGGTGAGTCGGATTTAACCTCCGCTCCTTCCGACGGAATGGAGAATGAGTTTCTCTTCTGGGAATGTTTAAATACAAAGTGGGTAGACAAACTTCAACAAAGGGATTCTGTGATAACTTTTGTATTGATGTTATTTGTCACTAGTTGACAGTAGGACATCCTATTGGGGGGGTGGGCGAGATTTCAGCATCCAAGCAGTGCTCCTTAAATGAGAAACAGGACCCCCTACGATCCTTCGTGCATGCGGATTTCGGCTTTCCTAAATACAAACGTTTTAATTTTGCGGTTAAACTGCATGTATTTATAAAAAGGTAGCGAGACCCTTTGGTCTTCATGTGATGTGATATTTAGAAAATATCAGTAGTCGGTCATACAAGTTGTAAAGAGGTGACTGAGCAGCACGATTTCTCCACAAATTCTGTTCGGATGTAGAACATTTTTACGGTGAAATGTTTTTAACAAACTGCTCGACACTGAAGAGATCTCAAGTCAGGATTATTTTAATTTATCAATATATTCACAAGAAACTGACTGTCTTTCACAGGTTTGGCTGGTTCGGAAGTTCTGACGATGTTGCCAGGCCCATATTGAATTATTGTGGAGCTGGCTTGTGTCTGCTCAGGTAAACTGAGAATTTTCCTTCTTCAAAAAGCGACGGTGTCTCATTTCGAGTCTTATTTTGGGTGACCGATTTGCCCCGTTTGTTCCAGTGGCCTGCTTTTCTTCTTTGTGAAGGCGAACGTGGAGCTGCATCCTAACTCTGAATCGATTCCATTGCTTCTCGACCGAGTAAATACGACTCTTTTGTCATTGCTGACTTCAGTCAAACCAACATGAATTGGCAACTTTCTCCAAAGGCCAATCAATTCCTGCCACTTGTTTTTTCTTTTTCTTTTTTTGTCTGGTGGTGTCATTGCTTTAATGTTTAATGGACAACATCACTTTGTAATTCCTTTCCTGCAGAGATCAAATTCCTGCAGCTATGGTCCAAGTTCCTCAGAATTCTGGATGGACGTCATCGGATCGAGGTCCCGGCGGTTCATGTGAGCTTGACCCATTAAAGTCTGATTTATTGGTCTCGCAAGCTACGAGTACACGCCATAAAAGTTTTTATGAAAAATGGATTAGTCATCAATCCAAATTGGCACAAAAATATGAAGTGATGGCCTAAGGCTTTCATCAGAGGCTTTGGATTGAAATGTAATGCACGCTCAGTTATTAACCATTAAATTGTTTGCTGCACATTTAATACACGCATACTGGAATTGCATGCACATTTTCTAAATGGGTTGGTGAAGGTTTGATGATGGAAGTGCAACCATGCGTCTGGAGCTTCATAATCCGCTGTCGCACAGAGGCTGCCTGCTGGCTGTGATGTCGGGCCTGATGTACGGCTCCTCCTTTGCGCCCATCCTTTACATTAAGAGCCATTCCTCGTGCAGTGACAGCATGTTCCATGGAGCCAGTGACTACGGTATGTTTTAAGGGGTCAATGACTGACCTCCCTTTTTTTAAGGTATTCTAGCTTTAACTGTGACTGTGAGCATTGACGTCTAAACGGCAGTGGGATGAGAGAGATCTATCTCTCTCTCTCTCTCTCTCTCTCCATTGCCGTTTAGAGGTCAATGCAATGCAGGTCAAACAGTTAAAGTTAGAATACCTTTAAAAAAAGGTAACTTGTATATAATCATCCCAAGTAGAGATGAGCACAAAGCTACAAATTCTTATTTCCACTTCACAGACCTCGACTATTTTCATGCACAGTGCTCCGGCATTTTTGTTGCGAGCACGGTGTACTTTGCCATCTATTGTGCTGCCATGAATAACAGGCCCAGGGTCTACTCCCGAGTCATCCTACCAGGTAATGCACCCTTCATCATCGTATTCATCATCCGTGCTACATAAGACTCCTTCAGTTAGGCAACTTTTTAATTAAATGTTTTCCCGTTTCACCCTGAGGGACGTCATTGCATCCTGAGCAACTGTGCTCCACTGAGTCATACGAACAATTAGGATCAATGCAATGTATTTTCTTACACCATGGGGATGGTTGGACCGTGTGTTTACTGTTAGCAAACATGTTGACGCCAGCCCGCAAGCTGGCATGCATTTGGGGAAAATCTACATTTTTTTTATTAGCTTTTTATTGTGCACTACTTGTTTATCTGCTGTGCATTGTACATGGCATTTAAAACAGTCTGTGCTCTACAGGTATATTATCTGGACTGATGTGGGCATTGGCCACATACTGTTGGTTCCTAGCCAGTGACTACCTGAGTGCGGTCATTACCTTTCCTGTTGTCAGAGCAGTAAGTACATCATGCCCTTAAAGCTTAATGAGCTGTGATTTGCCTATACTGCATGTTTGTCACCACTTGGACGGAGCGTTTGAGAAAGTGAACGCTAATGTGTTCGTGTTTGGTAAGACGGCAGCCGATTAACACGAGTGCGAGGCAGCACATCGATGAAAGCTCCTGAAATTTTTAGATGTTGCGAAAGCATCAGTTATACAGTATATACATTTTATTTAATGACTCCAAAGCCTTTTCTCTTGTGACTATCTTCCCGAGGAGTTTCCCATGTCGCCTTCTGCAAAGAAACCATCTAAAGAAGCCTTGATTAAAACGGCCTCCAGATACAAACGATTGGCAATCGGACCAACACCTTTCTCCATTATCTAAAATGTATGGATTAATTTATAGTGTCCAAAGATGATTCATCTTTTCTTGCCACTGGTTTCATTTAAGTAAACTGTCTTCACTTCCACAGTATTTAATTTGTAGTGATTCTTTTATGAGCAATTCATTTTCATTATGCCGACACTCCATAAGCTGACTAATTTCTCCAGCCGAGGTTTGCAGCTGTCCAGCTCGGCTTCTGATGGGCTGCAGGAGGTTGGTGACGCATTAAACCAAACCGACACAATTAAGCTTTCTCGTGCCAAAAAAGTGCCACTCAAGATACCATTTGACGTGCACGTTAGCCAGACTTTGTTTACCAGTTCAACCTGCGAATGCCGTCCTGCATCTCGTGCAATTTTTTTTAAACTGGCCAATTAAATGGATTCCTTTTTTAGAATGCGCTTATGGAAAGTTGCATCTGTCCTTGCCTGTTAAAGCAACACTGATAACTGATTCTTAATTAACAGAATGCACAGTAGCCATTGTGTTCATGCAGATCGACGGCTGGAAGGATATTGAGTTTTCTCCAAAGGGAACTTTCTCTTCCGTACGTTCCGGTCCGTCACTCTGGATACGGGAAGCGTAAAATCTACTTTTGGCTTTTGATAATTGCTCAATTCATCAGCATACAGCAGTTCGATGGAGGCTGGAATAAAAAATGGTTTTAGGCTGTTGGTTTTGTTTGTTCTTGGCAGTCTGCGATTAAAACCTGTTTCAGCTGCCAAACCATGCTGTACTTCCATACCCAATTATTCAACCAATAGTTGGGTGCAACGTGTGTGTGTGTGTGTGTGTGTGTGTGTGCATATCAATACTGAATTTAAAAGCATTGCTTCGTGCTGAAATATTTTTTTTACTGTGTAGGGATACGGTCTGGTTTCAGCTGTGTGGGGAACCATGGTGTTCAAAGAGATTAAGGTAAGTGCCATCTAGTTCGGCTTTGGGGATGTTTAGTAAGGAGGACATGGGCAGCTAAAATGGGGAAACCGTGTTCTTCGACTGAACTAAAGAATAACCCGTAGAAATCAGTACTGAGCTTGTTTTTTTTCCTCTCAGGGAATCGTCAATGGTTTAATCTTCACCTTGGCCTTCTGTGTCGTGCTGGCCGGCTCCCTGCTGACTGTCCTGTCAAAGTTCTAATAAAGCGGAAGACTCGTGAAACCAGCTGGTCCTCGTGGTGTCTGCATCATCCGTGTACACATATTGGCTGAAGATATAATGTCCACCGTTTGGCTGAGTTTTTAAATGCCCCTTTAATGCGACTTCTCAGATCATTCTGCAGTGTTGTCACATGAAAGCAGTGCGCTTGATTGCTTTTAGCTTTCACACATGGGAGAACAAAGGCAGTAGCAGCGCTGAAAATGTTATCCTTTCTGAGTAAATATACCGGACTAATTAAATCCCATCGGAGGTAATAGGCTGTGTTTTTTAATGAGCATGTTATCAATTTAAAGTGGCTACATACTACAGATAAAATGATTAGGAATGATACGTGGCTACTAATCCAACGCAAACTGGATTACGTTGCCCGGGCTGCATGAACACACAGAAGTTAGAATATTCATGAGTTACCGTGCAAACAAAAGCTCCGGCTGCACTGAAGAGAATCATGAAGGGGAAAACGTTCATTCTGAATGTATTACTACGAGGAAAATATGCTCTTATAAAACCATTGGTGTCTTTAAGACATTTGACAGTAATTTGGTTATTATTTGGCCCTTTTTCTTGTTTTTAAATTCAATTTGTAATTGAAGCTCGTGGCTTGAATTGGCTAAAGTGGATTAACATTACAATTTGATGGCAAGTAATGAATCTGCATGTATAGTACAGCTGGTTAATCTGAACTATTTTGTAACGTGAATTATCAGGAAATGCCCTTTTTCTTGACATTTCTTCTTTTGGCATTTACGCTTCAGTAGCCGGGTCACAGCGACGAGAGACGGACATGACTCGCATGCGAGACGGCAGGTTTCCACAAGGTGACGCCTGGCTGGAAGAATCAACTTTTCGATCTGTACCAGCATTGCAGCGTCAAACGTCCACTTTAATGTGTAGGAGCACTTTAACGAGCGGTTACAGATAGAGTTCTAATTCATGGCTCACATCACTCCAACATAGGTGGATGGACGCTGCAGATTCACACGCGTGACATAAATCCACTACGGCGACGAGCAGCAGTGATTCACGAGACACGCAGGCCGCCGCCGATGTCACTCGGAAACTTTATGGTCCTCAATCTCAAACATTTAACTCAACTGCCGAGTGCAACATCGCTCAGCTGCCGCAGACGGCTAGGGGGGATTTTGCTTCATATCTTGCTCATGAATACCTCTGCTGTTTTTTTAGCTTAGAAGTGTTTTACAGGCCATGTTACACTTAGTAAATTAAAATTCGCCTCACGAGGGTCTGCGCTCTTTGTTCTTTTCTAATGTATGTTTTGGACCAAAACACTTGAAGGGCAAAAAACTGAACATCTGCATGTTTTTAACTTTGTGGTCATTGTAATGAGAATCTTTTTCATGTGTCTATCTCTTATTTCAAACTGGGTCTTCATTTCTATGTGTATTTCTTTGTACAGTTACTGACTGTAGGCAACCAGTTACTAGATCCTCAGCGTAGTTAAGCTTTTGCTTCAGGGTTGTGCTCTACAAATGCATTGCCTCTATTAGTGGCCAAAAGAATCTGGCATATCGTAATGCGTCACACAACACTAAAATTCCATTTTGCATTTAACATTTCATGACATCTTGACTCAAACAGGATGTAAAACACCCGTTGCACTGTTGTCTTTCTTTGCAGCACTAGTGTCGAAACCTCCAGTCGGTGGTCTTTAAGTAGCTGTTCTCACATCGCTGGGCGGTTCATGGTCACGCTGTACGTGCAGCCGTTTGAAGATGTCGACACGCAGCGCAGTTTCACTTAAGACGCCACAGCTTCTAATTTAGAACTGCAAACACTGTTGACATTCAACCACACATCGCTGTGTGTAATGCAGTCACGGTCTCCAGAATCTTATTGTAACGGCACGTTTCAGGTCGTGGAAACTGTATTAGGCCTTCATTTTTTACAGCCCTTTTCAGTAAATCACGTACAGTACATTTTACCCAAACAGACGGCACACTTTGTTCTCCTTTATTCATTTCATGGAAGAACAAAGGCTTTCTTTTCAGGTCTCCACATGACTTCAAATTCTTCCTAATTCTTCCTAAATGGGCTCCTGAGGGCATCTCGGTGGAAACGGCCTCCGTCCGCGCATCGTTCCATTAAAACTGTAATGTTATAATTCTCCCCTCATCTCCTGCTCTCTACATTAATAATTCTGGTCCCTGGTTTGCCTCCTGGTGTCAGACAGGAGGTCTTAACAGGGAACGTTTCCCTTCGGGGTAAGATATTATGTGTAAGGCTGGAATTTAAATTTGTGAATCCATGCTGAGTCATATTTGCACGACTAAAGGTGATATCAGTATGTTTTAGTAATTCGAATTAAGTGCAATTTTAGTGATGCTGAAGGTTGCAGGTTTATCAATTCGCTAAGAGCTCCATTTGTGTAAATTGTGCTATTAGATGGTTTTCTTAATAAAATTGAGGACATTAAGTAAATTGGCCACAAATATAAATTCCATCTCCCGTTTCTTCAAATGCACGAGACCACCGAGTCTGTTTAACATACAGAATAGAAACTTGTAAAGAAAAACATACTAACTTTAGTCAATGCTTTGTGATCTATGACGATAACCACTTTTAATGTGTTGAAAAACATATATGCGTTAAAAAAAAAAATTCTGGTCCCGATGGTAGCTTCGTTTCACTGGATTAATATAAACTTTAACCTGTAACTTTTTTGAAATTCTTATTCAACAGAACAGTTTTGCACAGTAGTAGTGTAGTATTGTGCAATTTGAAATGAAAAAAAGGACCAGAGACCACAGCAGCATCATGCAAAAACCTGCCAACTAAAGTGACACACAAACCTAATTTGTGACAGATGTGACAAACCACACTGAACAATTCAAACACTCTACAGGTGATGGAGGACCTTCCTCTGTTGGGCTCCAATGAATGTTCACGATGAAGGTGATTTCACAGTGCTGATGCGTGTTTCCCACGGCTGTGCTAACAGAGAAAATTGCCAAGAGCTGATCCTCTGTACGTTACGCTTCCCTTCCCTCTTTTCCCATCAGTGTCCGAATAACCGGATGACCTTCTCTTGAACTGTGGTGAAGGTACTAGAATTCCAATTGATATAGTTGGGCAGAGGCAGTAAAGAAATGCCAAAATCTCTTTTGGCATTGCAATATTTGTCTCTTGCAGAAGCTGATTTGGACCAACAGGTTTCCGTTTATCTTTGACACTTTATAGGGTACTTTAAGTTACTGGAATTTTCCTCCTATTTATTGTGGTAAAGCTGTGTCCATCTCATAGTATCTGATCTCATGACTCGCCTGAAATAAGACATTCTGTATGAATGTATTTTATACAGTTTAAGGTCACAGTCCCTCTTGCCCTCATCTTAACCCAAAATAAAAACCTTTGCTGAAATGGTTCGTTGGTTGAAGATCGGCTCTTGTCTGCTGCACGATCTTTTCCCCCCCTCACGTCTGTCCCGTGTCGGTGTTGCCGTAGCGTCGGAGTAAGTGCACTTTATTTATTTGACTGGGGAAGATAAAATGCACTTTTGCGTCGCAG
This sequence comes from Apeltes quadracus, assembly GCA_021346845.1. Taxonomy (NCBI): domain Eukaryota; kingdom Metazoa; phylum Chordata; class Actinopteri; order Perciformes; family Gasterosteidae; genus Apeltes; species Apeltes quadracus. The sequence goes on from CM037920.1 coordinate 1,926,289, forward strand.
CTCATCTGGGGACTTTCATGAATGTGGCTATTTTGATTGTGAGTACTGCATTAGCTAAAAATGTGTGTTTTGTGGATCTGTGCTTGCTTGTTGGTGAGAAACTGCACAGCTTTTCCTTGTGCAACAAGCTCCCCACCAACAACCAAACCCATCAGTTGTTTGTAGTCTGATTTAACATTGACGTTCATAGCAGCACTAAACGTATCTTGCTGTGTTTGAATGAGTATTTTCCTCTTCGTAAACCTCTGCGTACTTTGACGGTTGCTGACACGTGTTCCCTAACTCCATCTTATAACCATCAGAACATCGTGACACATGACAGCTGACCGTAAGCTGACCGTTAAATGCTGTTTCCTCTTCAATGTGAGAAGACGCTTTGACATTTTGGACACATCCAATCAAGGTGTGACGATCCATCCTTTTTTTTCCTCTGAGCTCTGAGGTGAAGAATAGACAGCATTCGGCCTGTTGAGCAACAATACAATGTACATATGGAAACATTTATGTCTAATGTGTGCTGTCTGGCTTCCCGTATTCTCCTTCAGCCTTCAGCAGGTGACGATGAATTCGTTCCACTTCCTCCACCGGCTCACGTGCAGCTGTGGACTCCTAAAAAGACTCTGCAGGCTTCCTCAATGTGTTGATGTGCTCATCTTACTATTAAACCGACTGGATGACGGTTAACAATGCTAAAGTTCTCACCGTGACATCATCCCCACTTTTGAACCAACGACTTACCTCGGTCTTCGGGCACCTGTGGCGACTGATTATTTCTCACATTTTGAGTGCTTGAAGAAGATCCTTTACGCCTGTCTGCGGCTAATCACACGCGTGGCTGGAAACCCTCGAAAGGAGGTGCTTTGATTCACGTTGGCGCGAGAACAGATTCAAGCCTCTCTGGACGGTGACTAATCACCGGGCGCAGACGGCCCCTTGAAGGCTCAGAGGAGAAGGGTTTGCATATTCAGTTCCTCGGTGACATCGATAATACAAAAACACGACCGAGGAAGGAGGTAACACGTGATGTAGAAGCTCTTTTGGTGCATTATATTTATAATAGAGTGGCGTGCTGAGGTCATGCCGCCCGGAGTCATCGTCACTTATTCATTAACGCTTCTCCTTCTCCTTCTGATTTTTATCGGTTTTGACAGACGTAAAGTTTAACACAAGTTCAATTCAATTCATTTTATTTTGTATAGCCCAAAATCGCAAATTACAAATTTGCCTCGGAGGGCTTTACAGTCTGTACACATGCAACATCCTCCGTCCCAAGACCCTCACATCGGCACAGGAAAAACTCCCCAAAAAATGAAAAAAACCCTTCCAGGGAAAAAAGGGAAGAAACCTTAGGGAGAACGTCAGAGGAGGGATCCCTCTCCCGGGATGGACAGACTGCAATGGATGTCATGTGTACAGAATGACTCATACAGATGTAGAATACATTCAATTTCTATAACAGAAATTAATCAAAGAATTCCAAGTAGCCGGCCAGATGTATGACAGGACCACTGCATACATATATAGTGTGCACTCCACAAGTGTGATCCTCTCTCACACTTGCGTCCACTGTGTCCTCTCTCACACTAGCGTCCACTGTGTCCTCTCACAGACTAGTGTCCTCTCTCACACTTGCGTCCACTGTGTCCCCTCTCACACTTGCGTCCATTGTGTCCTCTCACACACTAGCGTCCACTGTGTCCTCTCTCGCTCTATCTCCACAGCAAACACTTGTTGTTCATCGTATTATTAAATCAATGGAAATGATATCTTTGATCGTCACTGGAACCATTAAAAATAACCGTCTTTTGATTTTTTTGTACATCACTGATGTGGTTCCTCCTGCTACGTTTCTCATAATAGGAAGAGACTATAAATCAGTGGGCCCATTGAAACACCAATGTTCATGGATGTTATTGACCGAGATGAACATAAAGGACCAAGTACTCGTCAGTGCGATGGTTGAGCTCTGTGCCATTGTGAATTCTGTTAATCTCTCCAGCCACTGACCCAGAGGTTCCTCATTCTATCCCCTCACACAAAAAACCTGCACATGTCCTTGTCCATGTGAGTTGAAGGACGGTCTGACAGAAAGAAATCAATGGTCGAAGGTAGTTGTTGTTGTTCCTAGAATAGATGGACTGGTGAGAACGGAATAATTCCGACGGCCGGGATGTTCTCCGGGCCGATACCTGAAGTGGTCCTGCTTTCCTCCCACAAGGCTCCACTCGCCGGCCCCGGCGGCATTGGGATCAGTAACGGAGCACATTGGTCAGGTGACGCCGCGGCAGTGGCGTTTCACAAAGCCGACGGTCTGCTGAGGCCGCAGATGAAGAAGTCTTTGGGGAGCAGCTCAGTCTCTTGTTTGTTAAGAGCTGTTCTCCTGTGCAGACTCTAATTAGAATGTGCATGGGTTGTTCTGCACACTGTTAGCACAGAGCTGCGAAGTTAAATTGAATCGAGTAAATATTCAGAGCATCTTAGCATACAACATGTGGAGGAATTGGTATTAAATGGTTTGGTGCTCGGATAAATGCAATAAATTACACTAAACTTATTTTAAGCACATGTCCACTTCAGTTAATGCTAATTGCCTTTTATCCACTTAAAGGTTTGTGCTCTTGTTATTATCATCAAGTGCTAATTACACGAACATTTTGACAGTTTCTTTTACCTCGAATGAATTGTACAACGTAGAGATGGAAGTATGAAATGTTCCTGAGCAGTGCAGTTTTCCGTTCACTAAGGGCGACCTCAAGTATCCAATTGGCTGTAAAAAAAAAAATGAAGCATTGTGTCGCAGCATTCATTCATACTGATTTGTGTCTTTCTATTATTCAGATAACGACTTCTCGTTTTTCCTGCTGACCGGTTTAAGAAAATGTTTTCGGTCAAATGTAACTGCAGTCAGCGGGGGGTTCTTTTTGTCAAAGTTTCAGTTTTTTCCACGGACTATAACGTTAGATTAGAGCTTAGTGCAGATGAGATCTTTCCCAGATAGAAGGTCCATTATATTCAGACAACCATAGGTCTTCAGCACATTAAACATTTGCCCCCATTAACTCTGCTGTTCCCTCTATAATAATAAGACATCAGCTGGTCTCATCAGTGGTCGAAAGCTGCTCAATATTCTAATGAGGTAACCAAGACATTTCCTTTCCTGATTCAAGGGGCAAACCTCCCTCTCTTTGCTTGTTTGTTATAGAGGTGATGAAGATCATTGAGAGAGAGAGAAGAGGCTTTTGGAGGCGGTGACAGCAAGCAAACAAGATCAAACAGGTTGTGAAACAGATTTTCACTTAAGGGAATCGCCTCTCTTTATAGAAGTCGGACGTGTTGATACAAGACAAATCCATCTGGAGAAGATAAAACAAAAGAAAAACCCGCCCCAGACTTGCTTAGTTGTAATCGTTTCCATTTGTTTGGAAGGGAATGTACTTTGATGAATAACGTGGGTATTTTAAAAATGCACAATCCCACTCATTCGTGGTGGAAATAGCCTTGTGTTACATAAAGGGAAGACTCTGTCAACACTAGACTGATTGCCTGGTGTCTATAATGATCGCCGGATGATCAGAGCGTGTCCTGATTGAGTTCTTCCGTGGTATAAAGGAAATGATTGAGGAGTTGTCCCTTTGTGAAGCTGGGTAATCAGACTCATTTAAAGGGAACGTCGATGTAAATGTCACAGGCTCATTCTATGCATTCCGTTACTTTACTTTAAAAGATCAATTCGGCAACCAAAGATAGGAATAATAGGAATAAGAAAGGAATAATTCATTGTTGTTTTCAAGGTTGTCATTGATCACGTTGAGGGGGAAGTCCCTATCACAGCTTGCGGTAGAATGGTTAACCCGTTTTACTATAAATTCCCCCCCAAAAAAAGATTAAAAGAGATTTAAAACGTGCTCCCTGTTGGAAGCTTTAACATTAGTCCTTCGCTGAACTGCAGCATGTATTAGTCACAGCCTGTGATGATTTTCTTTTTGCTCAGAAGGTTATCATTGATCAATTCATTAGATGTGACAGCCAGCTGGAACAATGTCGAGGCTCATTGTGCCACTACATTCTGTTCACCAAGGTGTGCATAGGATGTGCATGTTGAGTCCCATCAATTTCAATTGTTTTAACCCATGATGATATTCTGCTGCAGATTAAACCAGACCCATGTGACATCCTACACATGCATAGGATGTAGAGAACCGACCCATTAAAAGCATTGATAACATGAACTGTGTAAAGCTCCTGCCTATGAAAACATAGCGATGTTTACTCACACAACTACACAAGTTTGTGATGACACACACATACACAGCTGCGCACTCGCGCAACACTCACAAAATATGAAATGTCCCCCATTCTGGAATCTACATTGCTGTGATTCTATATGTCTTTGAATTATTGATCACTTTTTCGAATTAAGGAAGCTGTAAAGCGATGTATAATTTATTAGAAGTACTGACAACCGACACTTTTGAAAAACCCTCTCCAACAGTGTGTGTGTGTGTGTGTGTGTGTGTGTGTGTGTGTGTGTGTGTGATTGTGTGTGCACACATACGTACATATATATGTAGTTGCACTGACACACAGTTTGCTTACACACACACACTATATATATATATATATATATATATATATATATATATATATATATATATAAACCATTAGCTTTGGGATGTTTGAGCATTGCACCATAATTTAGTCTGAAGTATTATTTCAACATTTAAATAAATAAAGCCTATTGTTAATAACAGTGAGGTCTTTTAACATATTGTATTTATTTAAATGAAATTTCTTGCCTGTGAACAAAACCCAATCAAACATAATTGGGGTCATATGTTTATAAATAAGGTGTCGTATTGCCACCACTATAGAGACAATCTTCAATATTTAATATAATAAGAATGTGTAGGAATTAGTAAGAATGTGCTTCTTAAGGCTTAAATCAAGGGAAATCAAACTGCCATTAATCTGAAAATGGAAAATAATCACGTATTTTCAAATCTCAGAGAGAGACAGTTACAAGTCACACCCATCTACCAAAAATAACTTTTAAATTCTGGAGCAGAAAATCCTCATAATAAAGATGCAATCCCCTTTTACAAGAACAGAGACCCAAATTGAAGATCTGCATGAAGATGCTTTGGTGGTGTAATTCAATGAGTTGCCAATTAGCCACACGGCTCGACCGTATCGAAAACTCGGATCAATCTGAGGCTTTTCAGTGACAATAAATACATTTCTTTCAGGTTAATTTCAACCGAAAAAAGACTTGGCAATAACAACTGCATATTTCCCTAGAAAAAGATAAAAGATATTTCATGCGGAATATCTGAGTACCCGAAAGGCAACGCATTCAAACGTGTACTGTTATATCATGGTTTGAATGAGAGATGTGGAGGAACTACTCCAACGGAATCGCATCCTTGGCCCCTTTACACGTCAGCGTGTCCTTCGGCACGACACTGGACCCCAGGTAGCTTTTGTCACTGGTGAAGAATGTGTCTCCAGCGGTTGCCTTTGCCACCTTTGAGTGCACTAACGTACTGAGAAATGGTACATTTGCACACACAAGGATCCTAAAGAAAAATACACACTTCTTCTACCATTTGGATTCTTCCCCCGCTGGTGTTTGTGTGATGTTTGGTGCTGGGCAGAACTGGGAAGAAGTTTTTGTAATTATTGTCTTTTGTTAAGATCACCTGTCTGAAAATGATTAGTATAAATGAACCAAAACAGAGTTAGTGGCCCCGGCAGCTTGAAACCGTATCATTCTCAACCCTTCCATTAGTGCGCTAGGTAACCTTTAGGTGTGTCCTCTAAAGCGACAACATCCTCTGGACTTTCTCTTGTGCAAATCATATAGCCTACTAGTATTGTTTTATTCTATTTAGAAATAATATATAATATAATATGAGCGCAAGACCTGCGGGGTTGACGCACCTGAACAGTTCAAAAACAGCATTCACGACGAATCAGCAGAGCAGCATGTCACCGCCCCCCCCCCCCCCCCCCCCCCCCCTCCCCCCCTCACACACACACACTTTCCTCTCGCTCCCACCGCTGCGTGCGCTCGCTGCACCTGTGCTGTCGCCGCTGCTTGCGCGTCACGTCACGCCCGCTGATTCGTTGGACCTTCCTCTCGGTCGGACCGGGCGCAGAAGCCGGTTGAACCCCTGCGAAGTGACCACAGTGTTCTGCGGGTCTCTCCTCCTGCAGCCGCTGCCTCTGACCCGCGCGCGTCCCCCCCCCCCCCCCCCATCAACGGCAAACTTTTGCATTTTTACGCGCGGGTTCCAACATTGTGCACGGGTGGCTGCAGGGACATTACCGCTGCCTGCCCACCAACACCGTGTCGATCTGCATGAGAACTTCGCGAGGGACCATGCACGTGTACGTGGCCGTGGCGCTGGTTTGCGGGGTGTCGGGTGAGTAGCGCAACTTCTCAGGTTGACTCATGTTTAATTAATCCCGGTCATCTGTGCGCAATCTGTGCCGTCGTCAATGGTCGCGCAGATTGTGCAGAACAATTGGTTGAGGAAGAAGCATGCGGGCTGCTTAAAATGAAATCGTAATGAATCTGAATTTAAGTGGAGTAAATGTGGTGTAGAATCCGATCTTGTTGTTTTTATTTGTGTTCTTTGCTGTTGGCCCCTCTCTCTTTTATCTGGTTATTCCCGAGTCGTTCATCCATCACGTTGTTACATGTCATAATGTGAGCTACATCAGTCGGTCCAGTGGTCCTGCTCGCTGCCTTTGTCAAGGACACTTACAGGTCCGTGTGAAGCCCGGACAACCAAAGGTATCTGCACACTCAAGTAGGACTGAGAGCAAACATTTTTCTGGGTCAGAACGCCTCATAAATCATAAACAATCCCATAAATCAATCTTTGACCAGCTGTAACCCATAGCAGGACATCCTATGAAGGAGACGCGGGGTCCCAATTAAGGACATCTCTTCTTCGTTTTTTTATGTGGGAGTGGGGGGGTTGAACGTGAAATGTACTCTAACCTGTTTGACGGTGGACCAGTTTGCCTTCGTGCATTGATGGACTCATGGTACCGTGAGGCTCCGGGGGGGGGGGGGGGGGGGGGGGGTCGAGACAGGAATCCGCTGCATGACGGCTTGCTCTGAATAAATCATGGTGGGCCATCACCTGTGCCCCCCTCTGGGAAAAATGTCCTTCCGACAGCAACAAATTGAGATTCTGCCGTTGACGTTGTGTCAGTCAACAGACGTCATCTTCTGGATCACGACTCACAGCCGGCCTTCCCTGCGGGGCTGTTTGGGCTGTTTTGAACCTGCCACCACTGGGTTCTTCCTTATCGGCTTCTGTTTGTCTGACTTAGTTCATTGAATCTGTAGCAGAGGAGTTATCTCAGAGGCCAGTTGTTTCCCTCCGTTGCGCTCCGTGTAAAGCTCGTGACCAGCAGCTGAGGAATCGTTGTGACCAAGAATCACCAAACCAAATAAAATGACAGTATTGACGGGTGTTAACAGTATGAGAACCACGGCACACAGCCCAGAGACGGAGAACATTCACGGCCATGTTTCAGAGGCTGAGAAAGTTTCCCCTCCGAAACAATGAAGTGTTCTTCCGTCTTCACTTTTAACCTGAAGATGCCAATCACAGGTGTCTCTGTCGGCACCAGTCCTCAGCGTAGACACAGCGTCCACCAGTAAACAGAGCAAACTGCATATTCTTTTGAGTTCATGGCTTTCTTTAAAATGCAAATGTCCTGTCTCAGGTGCACTCGATATGTCCGTCTTGACCTTGCATGCAGTCAGAGGAATATTAGAATTTGAGCCGCGGTGCTGAAAAAGCCTCTTGTCTTTGAGCATGGAGTGGGAGCACTATATCACTATGTATGTATTCAACTTTTATATTCTCTTATCACCAGACGCACCTGCTGTACGTTTTTCATTTAGGATATATTTTCTTCATCATGCTGAGAAGGAAGGTTAAATGCCAACTGCTGCACAGTGATCCAAAATACCTTTTTTCTTTTCCACTGTTTCCAGCTTTTAACCTCCTTTGTCACCCTTAACTAAGGCTGTGCAGTACGGCCACGAGACCTTCAGCCACAGTAATGTCCAAAGGGAAGCCCAAAGCCAGCCAACCGCCTCCCTCATTCCATCCAAAGCATTAAATAGCTTAAAAAAAGGTTTTTTTTTTTCTGAGGCGTTCAGGTTGCAGACCAGCCACACATGTAATGTAATGACTTTGTTTAAGTGAGAGATCCACTGAGGACCTTTGGAATGCACATGACTATCAACTCGACATATCTCACGTTTCGGTTAAGGATTTAGAATATAAACATTTGGATTAGTGTATTTGATGACTAAGAACTTGAGTGGCATTCAACGTGAACAGAAAAGGGAATTAATGTTCCTCTTCCAGTAACCACAATACATTGAGGTCCATTTATTGCTGTGTAGGAAGAAAACACACTTATGTACTAAAAACACAGACAACTCAAGACGCACGTTAACAGATTCCAAAACGTATTTTCTGATTTAATGTGACCCTAAACTAAGGTCGGAGCTATCGGATCCTAGTTTATAGATAGACGGTCTCTTTGGACCCGGCAGGAGGATTTGTCCTCCAAGGAGCTTTTATAGTCATCTTGCAGGACATTAAGAGTTCCATTTAAAGTTATTCTACCAGCAAACTCGTCTGTGACGTATAATTTATTTCCCAGAAAAATAATCCTAATATGTTCCTAGAATAAATTCATGAAATTGGATTAAAAATGTATATTTAATAAAAAATAAGGATGCCTTAAGACCTTTGTAATATTTTGACATCATGAGTCAGTGTTACAGTGTGGATCAAGTTGTAGAGTGGCTCGTTGATAATGAGGTGAATAATACATGATATTCCCGTCTTAATTAGCTGCAGTGTGAGGATGCCTGCTACTACGATAGTGCTTCCTACCACACTCTGAATTGAAAAGCTCCTAGTCTGACTGCTCAGTCCTGGTTCTGATTCTGCCATGGGGGGCGGAGCAGCGAGTTAAAGCCCTGCTCTCTGCCAGAGGGGGAGGGATGCTGCTGCTGCTGCGGCGATGAACCCCCACCCCTGATGGCGGCGGGGGAGCCGGATGTGGGCCGGTTGTTTCCGGACCTCCGCTGTGGTTCGACCTACTTAGTGCGTAATCTGACCAAGTGGCACCGATGCAAAGCGAAATATTACACAAGGTCACCGGTGTTCAATTCAAAAAAAGTTCCTCACAGTAACTTTGATTCATGTCTTTGGAGTGTGTCTGGAGCAAGACCAGCGGCAGAAATGTATACGTATACGTTCTCTCTCTGTTCACAGCACTCAACGTCAGCGAGGACACGGCGGCGTGCCCTCTCGGCTATTTCCCGTGTGGGAACCTGACCATGTGCCTCCCTCAACTCCTGCACTGCAACGGCATCGATGACTGTGGCAATCAAGCAGATGAGGAGAACTGTGGTAATTCAGTGTTTCTCCATTTTTAAGGTTGGGCTGTTTCACGTTAATGCCTACAAGCTGCTTCACTGGCTGTGTGGACCACATTCGGCAAAGAGTAGAGTGACTTTACACCAAAAACAATCCAATTCTAAGCTGGTAAATTACTGAACGTGAAAAGGTGCCATGCAGAACGATCATTAACCTATTATGAAATATGGAAATATCTAAAGTAACACGTGAAAACACAAAAAAAGTACAAATATGGTAGGTTAAAATATGTTTAAAACAAGGTAAAAATATGTTATTGTCGTGGAATAAACAAAAATTATTAGGTCGAAAAATGTTTTGAGTCTTTAAACAAATGGAGAAATGTTGAATAGAGCCCAAAAAGGTTCAGAGGAAAAATGTGAAATGTCTTTAAACATTGTGAAAAATCGAGTTGAAATTTTAGGTCGAAAAATGTTGACCTAATAAACCCGTAAAACCGGCGATGGTGGCTGTTTTTTTAAGTAAAAGCGCAGAGATAAATGAGCCCCTCTGAATGTGGATTAATGATGGAGGGATGACATCGAGCACAATGTCGGGTCGGATGAATGCCGGGATTTCGGTGCTGTCGGAAACGCGTCTCATTTATAATAGTTGTGTTATTGTATCATAACGTGTGTATGATCATATCATTAGCACATTATAATGAACGAATTCCTCTGACTCTCATCCATTCGCCGCGCTTAACAGCCACCCTGCAGGCAGGCGTGTGATCCAGAGCTGGTGCTTCATGCAGTCTCTTCAACGCTGAAAGCCTTTAATTAACTTCCTTAGAAAGAGAAGGAAGCATGTGCATTGCTAGCTGACAACGCGCTACACGTTCATGAGACAAGTGGTCACGCAGTCCTTTAATCATCCGTGATTCCGAGATCCGTGAAATCTGCCTCCTCCAACACACCTCATTTACATATTGCTGCGGAGAAGAAACTCTTTGTTTGGACAAAATATTGTTGATAACACTATTAACATGGTTGGGACTTTTTAGGCTGAAGCTTCAGAAGAAAAAGCTGAGAAAGGAGGAAAAAAAACACACCCGATGGTTCAAACGCTCGCATTGATTTGTAATCCATTCTTATTTTGGTCGATGTGCTCTTATTAATCAATGTTTAAGTCTACGCTCTTATCTTCTCTTCAGTTATGTAAGCTTTGGCTTTCCCTATTCCAAGATCCACACCCACGCGCGCACGTGCAATAAACTTCTTTACCTACGTACCCGTACGTAAGGAGGTTTCATGCAGCTGCTTCTACTTTTTTTTCATTTTATCACCGTCGGACAATTGCAATGTGTGTGCAATGTATGATTCAACTAAGGTACCGTAAATTCCGGATCACAAGCCTGCTACTTTTTTTTCCTGCGGCTTATACCACGTTGCGGCTAATCTATCATTTTTTTACGGGCTGATGCTCGAGAGAGAGACAGTGCGTCGAGGAAGACATCCGATCACATTCCAACACTCGTCATGGAAAATACACGCAGAAATGTACATGATTTAAGTTACGGGCGACCAACGTGGCTGTCGGAGAAGGAAACAGAGCGGCTGCACTGTAAACTTGGCATTAATGAGTCAACGGTGAGATGTTGGAGACGGCAATGTGAAGAACTTACTCGATGTAAAAAGATGACAAAGGCTTTTATAGAAAATAAAAGCAGATGGCCTGACCCTGAAAATGTTGCAGAGCTGACTGAACAAAACAATCCAAAGCAATCACCAATCACTAAAAAGAAGATCTTAGAGGTGGACCATCGTGGAGATTTATCAAAAGGACACCTGCGTGTATGTACACATTTGTACACATTTATTTCTTCTTTCTAAAGTTGAATTTATTCAGCGTGTATAACAACATTAGTATTAATTGGGAGCGTTGACAATTAATAAATAAAACTACTGCTCCTGGCGTGATATTGAATGACGCACTTTGCCTCCCTCATTTGTCTCAAAGCCTCACTTATTTTTCACCTAAATAAAAACAGGTCAAGTTGCAGACCAGACCAGACCAACATGCCTAACGGAAGTTTGGCATGTTTGCATAGCATGCCAGACTTAAACTGTGTCTGTCTACAGTTTAGTACAGCTTCATCAGCCAGAAGGTTGACAGAAGATTCCTGCAGTAAGGATGCAGAGAACTGATGAACTGTGTGAAATAAAGACCAAAGAAAACAACAGAATATCGTCTACTTAACTGACATGGAAAACCGTACCTATAATCTGGGTCAAATCTAAATTGCTTTTGATTAAATAACTCATCTCATGGATTGCAGCTAGTTTAAGCGCATTAGTAACGTCTGCTTTTACACTCCTGCTGTATTTGCATGTGTCTGGCTGGCAGGCCTCCGACTGATGAACAACTGATGCTACAGTCAGGTGACCTGTAGTTTGTGCAGATACACGTGACAGATTTGACATAAAACTGCAAAGAACAAATTGCAATAGTGTATTTCTCTGTTGGTTGAAGCACCATGAACCGATTGGCACTGTTTATTTTAGGAGATTCAAAATCTCCGTGAGAGAATAAAGGAAGCAGATTTTTATCACGAGAACCTATTCCTGGCTTTTCCTTTAAAGACTTCCGGGGCTTAAAGGGACTCTAGAACTCACTAAACATCGCAGCACATTGAATCAGATTGGAGAGGTTGCGAAGCGCGTCTGTGTGTTAGCTTTATTTGCCTGCTGGTTGCTTTCCATCCTGCCATTGTTTGGTTTCGCACCTGTTGTGCTCCTCAGCTGTCTCCTATTATCTCGTCAGACCTTCCAGTACTCACACCCCTTGTTGTTCACCACCCATTTGGCCTGTTTGTCTCAGTTCTTTGGAAAACAATGGTTGCATCACAGTTCTTTTTTTGCACTTGCAGCCTGCTTCTCTGTGTGTCTGTATTATTAAGCACTTTGGGTTTGTTTGTATTCCGTCATTCTTCTGTGACTCAAAGCTCTCTTTTTCTTTTGCCCTTCGCTTGATTGTCGTGGGATCTTTACAATGGAGCCGTTTGTCTGATCATCGGAGTGTGTGTGAGGTAATGTGTGTCTCTGAGTGTCTGCACCTTGATCCGAGGGAGGCTGATAATGTCCTCGCTTTGATGAAAAGTATAAAAGACCACGGACAAAGTTTCACAGAAGTAGATCATAGGGGAAAGTTGCCAATGGTTATATATATTCCGAGGGATCACTAATTGGATTACGACTGGAAAAGTCTCATTCAAGAGACGTTTGTACTCTAAGTGCAAGGCGACGGTTGCTAAAAATAACAAAGAACTGCTTTGCTCATAAAGGAAGATCTCCAGGACACAAAACATACTTAAAAAACAGCAGGTGTGTATATTTGGTGTTTTGTGTAAAAAAAAAAACAAGCCGATAAAAGATATGATTCTATACCTGCAGAATGTCTAGAACATTATTCCTGAATGTGAATGTGTGCAAGCTTCCACTAACCACAATCCATGTCCACCTCCTGCTCATTTAGAGCAGCCCGAGGCGTTTACACTGGAACCCCTGACGACCTGCTCATTAGTGCAAACGGCTGTACGTGTTCCTATAGACTCCGAGAGTCTTATCTTCTTCGACCACCTCCTCTCGCTGTCCACGAGTTCAGTCCCTTTTGGATTCCTGCATCATAATCTTGGTGAACAACCGTGTCCACCACAGCTGGTGTTCTCCGGAGGAACGTGGAGGAGAGCGGCTGTCTTGAGTCCTCAGAGAGCACATTACTGGTGAACAGCTCCTCGCTCAAAGTCACTGATGGTACGAGTGTGTTTTCCTCTGAGGATGCTTGTTGGGAAAGGTGGAGAGAGGTGAAGGTGTGTAGCGTGCTGCTGCCAGGGAGTAAACAAATCATCAGGTGTGTTGTATTCAGAGAGGATGTCATAATTTATAAGCTGCTCAGTCAGTGTGACGCTCACATCAGAGTGCCGCCATGAACATCAGAGCGGAGATTTGCTTCTCTGATATTTAGATGCGGAATAAATGGTTTGTTTGAATCTTTTTTTTTTATATTTTCAACAAAAAATGGTGTGCTGTGGTGAGATCATACTCATGCTAGAAATGTACACTGTTCTGGTTTTGTTGCCTTTCTTAACTCCATCTCCACAGACCAAGAGAAAGAGATGGTTCATCCATTCTGTGCTCTACAATGTCATCAGTGCTTTAGGTAGCAGATTTATCTACAGGAAGCTTTATGTAATGTAGATCACAGCGATGTATACTGGCTTGTGTCATGGCTTTCCCCAAATAGCATCCTGAGCCTGTTGATCCGGAACAGTAGCGACTTTCCGTTCCACGCTGTTTTGTGTAATAATATCAGATCAAGCATCACAGGCGTTGAAAGAAGAGGTCGCCAGAATACAAATACGTGTCCTAAATCCCCTGACTAACCTGCTCCGAGGCTTAGCCTATATGTCAGGCCGCTAAATAAGTGCGATCGTGTGACTGGGTCACAAAATGTGAACTTTTAGCATTTCTAGGCGTCCCAGAAGCTCGTCCGACTCCCACAAGCAAGGTTCTTTCCTCTATGTAATTTCACTGCTGCAGACAATTACCGTAGCAGACTGCCAAAATAAGCTGTCCTTCTCTTTCCAATAAACTGAAGCAAGTGGCACAAACTGTCTGAGCACCGTGGCAAACGTCTCCAGGAAATCCTTCAGAAAAAAATCATACCCTCTATGAACAACGTTCTTTTTATATCCACTTATTTTCTCAGGTGCTTTTTTCCAGAATACTATAGCAGCCATCCTTTGGTTACAACTACTACAACTGCCACTATTTCACAATTACCCTTCAGTGTGAACTTGCTGAAATAACGAAAATACTTTTACCTTATTATTGATAAATGCGTCTGGTGCTTTTTGGGAAATATTGTTATATGATTAATTGCAGCTTTGTTTGTCCTCTTTATAATGAAATATCTCATTCTACAAGAAATATCGCACACGCCGCAAACCCAAATAATGAAAACATTGTAAATAACCATTTAGGACCTTGCTTGAAAAAGTTATTATGTTTTTAGAAAGCATGAATTAATCACTCAACCGCCGGCAAACGCTGACTGACAGCCGCTTGCGTTTAGATTTATAGTTTTTGTTTCGTTATAACCAATGTCTGAAACTTTTGGAAAAAAACATTGTGTTCACCTTTTTTTTTTACTAAACAACACCGTTTCGGAGCCATATGTTTGACTATATTTAAAACAGCCCCCAATCTCCGTTCTGTCGGAGAGTTGAAAGAGCGTTTCAACACCGTGTCAACGGCGGCTGTTTGTCAGAGTTTGCAGGACATCAAAGCCGGAAGCTTCCGTCGTCTGAAAGATGAAATGCTGCTTTTTTACTCAGGGAGTCGCTGAGCGCAGAGCAGAGTGAGGAGGACCAAACCGGTCTGCTGTCTCCCGCGATGCCGCTGACAGGGAACCATGTCAGGAAAAACAAGGAAATGTTGTTTCATATTACTGAGAACTATTCGGAAATGAGAATCTTTGCGTTTTCATTACTTTAGAGTCGGCCGCCATCTTTCTACGGTAGCCCTGAACGGACAAACCAAAGATCGGCTCCCGATCGGCCCACTCGTGTCCTCGCATCGGTGGCTATAGTTCTCCTTCGCGCTTGTCACGCGGGGGAAGGTCTCTGCTTTGATGGAGTTTTATCTCCCCTTCGTTGTCACGGCACAAAGGCCGACATGATATTGTAATCAAATCCACTGTTGCTTCGTTAATTCTATATTCATTAATTCTTGATTCTATTGTTATTGAAGTACTGAATGAATGTATTCCAAAATGAGTCAGTCTCTAATGGAACACAGTGTGAAGGCAACGTTTCGTCTGCCTTCACATGGGAACAAGCACGAGTTTTGATTTTCACACTTTGTCTTGTACTTCTCCAAACAAATCCTGTGCAGCACAAAATTGAGCATTTTGCGTCATATCAACTGTGGAAACACGACCCAGGAATGGATCAATTCAGGAACATTTCCGGATTAGTCTTTATGTGTGAAAAGGGATTAGGTGCAAAACCTGCTCTCTTTGAGTCAATCTTTGCAAACACCCGCTGTGCATTTGTTCCGAGCTCAACCTAAACGCCGGTGGGTTCGGCTGGCTGGTGTGACTCTGGTCTTCACAGGTTAATCATCTTAGAGAAGATCAGATTTGTTGACGAATGAGGAAAGACGTAGAGTCAAGTTTCTCATTTCAAGCCTTTTGTGGTGTGGCGATTATTTATAAATTAACATCAAAGACTTAAGGTGGTTAACGGGTTTTCTAAGAATTGATTCATTCAACCATTTCAGCCCCCTCTGTACTTTTAGCTACTTGCAGTGCATTAAAAAAAGGCTTTCAGCTGCAGCAGGTGTAAAGAATAGAACATAGCAATGACGAAGTCAATTCTCTTCAAGCGGGAGATTGGGAGTGGTCACTCTGGGCCGAGGTGTCAGCTTCCAAAAGCAGAACTCCTTCCTGGACCCAAGATCGGCAAGATCACTCGATGCATCCTGTGTAGTAGCTGCCGACTAGCTAGTTCTATACCACTCAAGTAGAGCTTGAAGTAGAGTACGCGGGGCTCCCTCTAGTGGTACGCCAAAGAATCGCTGAAAAAAATCTTTTTTTTTTATTTTCTGAGGTGGTTCTCAGATGGTTCTAAGGTTTTCTGTTTGTCTTTTGATCGCTTATTTCGTGCAAGTGTCCCGGCCTGCAGAGGAGCGCGTAGCCGCCCTCCACCTCCGGTGAAGTCGTCGACAGATGGTGGAAAGGTTCTGGCTTGTTATCAGACAGACGGCCTCTCTGTGCGTCTGCAGACGCGTCTCACATGGATCTCTTTGAGTTTGACCTCAGATGCATCACGTTGTTCTCCTCCTCCGCCTCCAATTTGAATCACTTGGGCTGCATCCGCGTCTTATGTTTTAGGTTTCGTTGAGAATCAGTCTACTGAACTTGTGTCTGTCATCACAGTGGGTTAATCACAATGCATTTTGAAGACACAGTCGAAAGCGACCGTGAAATTCTGAATGTCCCTTTCAGGGTTAATCAGAACATGGAATGACATTGATGGTTTCCTGCCCATCTAATTGCACTGTGGATGGAAAATAATGCAAACTAAATATGCTGTGCCGTGTCAGTGACTAATTGCAGAAAGATTGATTTCCTCTGTGTGGTGTCTCAAGCTTGCATGGCTTTTCATAAATGTCGATTAACTTGAGACCGGTTTCTTGAGAACAGTTTTGAAGATTAATATATGGAGTCTAAAAGCAACCGTGCCCCCACAAAAAATGTCAAACTTTCTGCATATTCTGTCTTTAGCTTTTTCTGAAGCAATTGATGTCGTCCCTCCGACATTGACTCTTCAATCGTAGCTTACGACCGCATTGAAGCACAGCGGGTTTTGCAAACTTTCTGTACTCCATATTTTCAGCCTTTCAAACACTACAAACACAGAAGCAAAGTGTATTGAGTGGATGCAAATTGCCTGCTCTAAAGTAACCTACAATCAGCATCGTCATCATTTGTGGGTGTCTGCTCCCTACGACAGGACGAATGCATTAAAACTCGAGTAGCACATAATTGCCTAAATACACACCAAACACGCAGTTTCTTGGCTTCACATGTATTTTTAATACATACAATTAAAACACACCATTTAGTTATTTTGACGGAGCAAACAAGGTTACAATAAGTCTGTTGAGTCCAATGAATTGTCGGATAATTTCTCCGTTGTGCCTTTCCCACTTTGCTTGTGGACCGTTCCTTCCCTGTCAGCTGTCTCAGCGCTGGTGGGAAAACATACGTGACTGTTTGATACCCTTGGCTTATTTTCCAGTGGGTTAGGGTGTGAAACAAAGTCCTGTAAACTTGGATGATAAGCTTTGCATTGTATGTATGTTCCATGTGAGCCTTTCCTGGACCGACTGGATGCGTCTGGTATCGTCTTCTATCTTAATTGTGAGCATTGCTTCGTGTCCCAGGAGCGCATCGCGCTGAGGAAGTAATACGGCCATCACATGGGAGCTTTAACGGCTCAACGAGATGAAGTCCAGGCTTACGCCGCATCCATGTGTGAACAACAACCCGCCGGGGATTAAATGCAACCCCTCCGGCAATATCTTGTCTGATTTAGTACTTGGAAATACAACAGAATCCTCATGGACACTGAATTATCATAACCCTGTCAGTAACGGAACATTTGATAACATCACTCTTGGATCTGAAGTCAGTTAAAGGCTGTGGAAGTATTGTGAGTAATTATATTATATATATTTATATATAGTATTTATTCCAATTGCCAGTTGTGAATACATTGAACTAATGTTGTCTAAAGACAACTGCACTTAGAACAAACCTAATCGCTTCCTATGTTTGTTTATCAACAACGAACGTATTTCCTTTTTCATACGTTCATACTGGAGCTATTTGTGTCTCCTGTGAGACCCGTTTGATCTGTATACTCAACACTGGCTGCCTTTGTGTCGGTGCTGCTTTGTATTGCATCAGTTTTTTAGGACAAAATAACAAACGTCATCAAAATGACCTTTGGATGCGGCTTCTTGTGAAGCGGAGGGATCCGTTCATTATAACAATTCCCATCACAACTTTCCCTGAGGAAACTTTGGAGTCAATATGCAGAGATAAATGGAGAGTTATCAAATGAATGCCAACACCAATCACTGTGAAAGTCAATGCTAAGCCCACAGAACAATTATCACATGATCAACCCAGAACTCGTATTTAAAGGGCGCTGTGCTTCAAAGACATCATCAAGAGTCCAATTAGCCAAGATGGCATTATTAAATCCTGCACGGGAAGATGGAAGGCTGGACGACGGGGTCATCTTCGCGATCACGTCCTCTGAATTCCTCTGAGGCCTCTGCTTTAAGAATGGAATAAGCAGCAGAACGCACACAGGGACCAACCAACCGTCTGTATAACGTTTGGACCTATGGCTCCTATGTTACAATTAGGTTTCTGCATTTTTTTACTTTAACTATCGTTTATTTCGGCGGATGAGAGTTTTCATGAATTCATAAATAAGCCTTGTGGGATTTGCGTCGACACTGCAGTGAATCTGTCACTGACCTCCGGTCTATTTTTAATGTTCTGCTGCTCCTAATTATACAATACTAGTATTGAAAGTAGGTCATTTGAACGAATGTCATTCAAAAAAGCTTTGTTGCTAATAGGTAATGCTCAACATGTGCCACCAAACATGAGGTGTGCGTCCCGAGGATCAAACAAACACACTATAAATCACACACAGTGCTGACCTACTTTGCTGAGCAGAATGGAAGAATAAGAATAGCTACGTATCTACCTTAAGGCCAGCAAAGCACGGCAACTCCATTCAGGTCTTTAGATTCATCCTCCTGACTTAACCTTTCGTACACACAATGCACTGCATCTGTAAGATGAAGATGAATGGTCATAGCTGATAGTCATCTTACTAGTGTACCATTGTCCGTTTAAAATTGGAAAGTTTTGGATACTTTGCTTTGTGACCAAAGACTTTCGACATCACTTCACTTTGATGTAAAACAAGGTCTGTCCATTCCACTTCAGGCGCCGTTGTTTTAGTGATGCCACGTGGAATAGTGGCTTCCGGAATTGGGAAGTTAAACATTAACTTCACAGAAGGCATTGCACACAGTTGTTGTAAAAAGTGACAGACGTACAGTATCTAATAGTTTCAACATAAAAAGAGAGAAGCCCGGCTCCTCTCACAATATTTGAGGAAATAAATGGCTAAATAATAGAAATCACTTTGAGTTGATAATATTATGCATAACTTGGAACGTTCAGGTCATTTTGTTCCCATTCTTAAGATCTGACATCTACTGCATATCGCCATTACTGTTATTGCCTATCTGACAGGGCTATTAGAGGGGGCGCGGGGGAATTATACCCCAGGAAATATCAGTTGAACAACCTTTAGACAGCGGTTTATGGCCCGCCCATCAGTTTCTGGCATTTAAACAAAATCAGCCAAAGGTTTTATTAACAAAGGAACCAAATACCAAATACCAAAAAAAAAACGTTTGTCCTCCACAACTGCTTCCATTGCAGTGGCTTTGGCCTCTGGAACATTGGGGGATTGTGAGGTAAACTCTTTGATGGACAGCAATGGTTTCCACAACATACATAGCTATCGCTGTACAGGCCATCATTGTGCCTCCAATCATCTGGAAGCAACAGAACATTAACGCCGCCCTCGGGCCGCTGTAGGCGAGGCGAAGGTCTGAACTTATGAACTACCTCAAGTTATATTTGACTAAACATGGTTGGTCTTTAAAGGAGGAACGCCGGGTTGTAATCGCTGCCTTTGTCCTGTCTTCGTTTCCAGGAGATAACAACGGGTGGCCCCATCTTTTCGACAAGTATTTTGGAATGCCCAGCTCCAACGCGGGGACCAAGTCCAACGTCTGCTGTAAGTACTGGTATTCTCTCTACGATATTTATGGATGAATAAACCGAAAATCATTTTAGCGCTCATTGCTTCGGCAGCGATGTCAATGTCCTTGATGGTCTCATTTCTTTTTGTTGCCCTGGACGCTGTTTTATAGGTTTGTTTCCTTTTCAAAGGAACCCGGCTTTTACCAGGCTGCTGAGAGCGGCCGCACAACGGCACCGTGGTTAACGGTGAAAGATGATGTCATTATCGCTCTGTCCAATTGGTTTCCTTTGTGGGGATGTGATGGGTGCCGCTCCAGGGTGAAGTGGGGTCATTCCCTCATTGTAGAGCTTCAGATAAAAAGTATACGTAAATAAACCCAACGACATTTATTAATGCTACCGATAAACTGAAATTGTCCTTAAAATAGTTACAAATATTTAGTTTCATCCTACAAGTTAATTGACTCTTTACTTAAGGTCAATCAAGGATTTGACTTTCTGAATGGCTGGTTAATGTTGATTGGATTTGTTCTGCAGCTCCCTCATTGTTGATTCATCTCTGTGTGGAAGGAATCTTTTCAGCTGTGTTTTTTAATGGAGTGCAAATTGGGTTTACTTCAGAGTAGGCTTAGCCGGAGCAAAGAGTTTGCAATGTTGTGTTTTATTCAACCAATGTCCATCCGTCAAAATGTACGTGAACCTTTCCGCTTGTGCGGACCCGCTCAGGTTATGCAGATCTTATTATATTTATTTTTCTGGTAACTTGAGGTTCACTTGCAGCTGAGACATAAATGGTCTCAAATGTCTCATAATTTCTGCAAATGAGAAGGGCCTTGAGTATCAAAGGAAACACAATCAAACTTGATGATTTGCGTTCATGGCATTTGGTGATGGCTGATTAAATAATTGGCATCTCCTCCTTGTCGTCGCATCTTGCATATCCATACTGAAAGATATTGAAAGCTGTCTTAAATTAAGAATATTCAACATGCAACATTGAGAAACCCAGTGGTTTCTTCCTTTTTTCTTCTCTAAGTCACCCTTTGGCAACTTTTATTTTCCTCTCCCGGCAGGGCGAGGTTGGCAGCGAGTCTCGACTCCTTGGCAGCATGTGGCCAACTGGCTGACTGATGTGTCCTCTGATGTCTTATATCCCCCCTCCCCTCCCCGTTCCCCCATTTCTCCAGTGCTGGGTGTGATTCCGGAGCTGTGCCAGTGCAGAGACCTGGAGCTGGACTGTGACGGCACTCACCTCCTGGACATCCCGGCGGTGGCGATGAACGTTACCATGATGTGAGTCCCCTCTGTATTCCTCCTTGTGTTGTCTTTCTGCTCAATCCGTCCCGGGTAAGCTCCCCCACCCCTGCTCGGTCGTTGGCACAGAATCCTTTGCTTTATTTGGGCTGCAAACTGTTTTGCACACTTGTCCCTTTGGAGCCGCGCTGCCAAAGTGTCCCGCAGCGTGTTTCTCTGTGTTTAGAGTTTAGAGCGCAGCTGACCAAAGTGACGCACGTTGGTCGCGTCCACGTGTTGTTTTAGAACAAAGGTTCAGGCTCCCCTCAGCGGCTGCTAATCCGTGTGTTCATGTGATTCCAAAGCAACAGCCCGTCCCTCGTCCAAACAGACGTGTCCACACCACTGCACCGTTCTGGTTTCCGGTTGCCGTGACATTTTTCCGGGATGGATGAATGCTGACAATGTTGCCAAGTGCTGTTGAAATTCATTTTTTTGTTTAGTTATGTTCCCAGACAGTTGAATACCTGCAGCAACACTTTGGCCTTCAGGCCCAGTTTGTTCTCCGAGGTATTCAGGTTTTAGTTTTATGCAAATTAGTTATTTTTAATCAGGAACTTTGGATCTGTTGGCTTTCGTTTGTTTGACTCATTGACTGGGAAATATCTTCATGGTATTTGTCCAAAAACGAGCTGATCCTCTGACGGCGGTCTTCATTCAGGATTCATTTGTTGCTTATTTTCTGGTGAAAAAATTGCAGTAAACGTCTTGTTTTTTAATACATATTTCTAAGCCTATTAAGGAAAAGCTTAAAATCCTCACATCTAAAAAAAAAATAACAGCTCTGGCACAGCAGGTGAGCGTGGAAAGAAATGCTTGAGTGTAACCAAAGGTCATGAAGAACCAGGTGGTTTAATCGCAACACCAGCGAGGACACCAAACGCAGCCACAGGCTCTGGATGTAAAAGCACCTCCAGGGTGAAGGACTTTAAAAAGGCCTCTGTCTGTTTTTGTTTGTTTCCGAGCCCTCCCATGGGAACTTTCAGTAACGCCACAGAAATGCACCACAGTCGTCCGTCAAGAAATACAACGTGAGAGAAACGCTGAGGAGATGTTCACCGTAAGACGATCTTAAACTGTCCTCTTCCAAGTGTTTCAAGAGTTGAGCCCTCAATCAACCTTTAATCCGTTAAAAGCTTCCTGATTAACAGATAAACCGACTGGTCACTTTAAGATGATCAAATGGATTAAGAACATCTAGAGGCCATATTTATAAACTTTGTGAAGAGTCACTCTGGGTAATTCAGTTATTTGTTATTCCTCTGCTGTGTTGTTTCTAAATGTAAGAATATATTTGAAATTGTGAGATGATTTATATTTTTATTTTATTCAAAGGGGGTATTTTTACCTACGGAGACATATTATGCTCACTTTCAGGTTCATTCTTCTATTTTTGGTTCTGCTAGAAAATGTTTACATGCTTTAATGTAAAAACAAATGTAAACTTAGTAAATTAGAATAACGTTGACAAGCCGCCTTTGTGTCTTTTTGAAGCTATTAAAGAAGAGATATTCTTTTATAGTGGATTGTGATCCAACACTTTAATCATCCAAACACAGGAATGGGGCTGATCCGCTGTTCACCTGGTTTAAACCTCGAGCCTGTTTCTGCCCTTCAGGTCACTGCAAAGGAACCGTCTTCAGGAACTGAAAGCAAACACATTCTCCAAGTACCAGAGCCTACAAAAACTGTGAGTGTACGGATTGCATATATATGAGATATATACGCTGCGTGTGAATACGTAGTATGTGCTTACATAATGAACATGACTCATTAGCATGCACAGGGGCCCACCGCATTCATTCACCACAGCAGAATGCCTTCTTCACGAGAACGAGGAGGCGGGATGATGGCCGACCTTTTGAGTGACAGCAAACAAGTTCCACAACTTCAAAGCGTATGAAGTCAGTAACGCCGGTGGGAGCCGTGACCAAAGGGATCGCCTTCTCCCTCCTCCTCCTCCTCCTCCTCTTCCTCCCCACTTGTTTATTGCCGACTCGCCCGGGTTTATCGACTGCACACAGTGGTGCTCGCTGTGGCCGCAGGACCATAAACCCCCGCCGGGAAGCATCGGCGCCCCCCCCCCCCCCCTGACTGTCGGCATTCAGTCAATGCTCTGGATATTTATTGAAATATGCAACCATGCAAATACACAAATAGCACGTGGGAGGGAAGCGCCAGGTGTGAGCCATGAGCAAGTTGTCCAATATCCGGTACAATTTCATCCCTCCATTAGGATGATCTCTTTGTGTTAAATACATGTCTCACTCAAAATGCCCATGACTGAGCTTTGTATGTGTGTTCAATGGCTATTTAATGTCATTCATTTGGAATTCAGATGACTCACGAGCTGCTTTTTGTTGATACAGATATCTTCAGTACAACAGAATTCGAGATGTGAGTCCCGAGGCATTCCGAGGGCTGTTTAACCTGACGAGACTGTAAGTGCGTTATTTTGTCACGTAGTGATATTATATGGTACTGTACGCCTTTTGTCAACATGTCGCCACGCCAAACCGACTCCATATTTTCCCACCTTGTATGTATGTGTTGATTCTCCGGCCTGTGTGTTTATTTCGGGGAGAACAGTCCTTGCTGCTGGTTCGATCCTCCTGGACGGGTTTTGTCGTTGAAGAGGTCGGATCGCAATGCACCAATATTTCTTTACAGCCCCCCGACCTCAACGTCTTACCAGTGAGCGCAGCGTGACAGCAGGTCATCCTTTGATTTCTTTCTGCTCGGATATTCGGTTTGAGACAAGTTGTGAAACCGCCTCCGTTATCCCCCATGGCTCCCCTCCCCCCCTCCCATCTCCCGCCCTCCCGTCTTTGGCCCAGTTGTCTGAGGCCGACCGGGGGAGATGCAGATTTTGCAAATCCGTCCGACCTGGTTGTGTTGTGAGATAAGGAGGCTCTTCGTCAGAGATATTGGGTGGTAGTGCAGGAAGCACTCAGCTAGTGCAGGTTCTGTCTGGTGCTTTGACCGTGGAAGGTTAGTTTAGGGGGTCTGCAGTCGTCTTCACCATGACATGAATGAATACTGTGAGAAGATTCCGACAAGAGGAACACACCCATGTTCTACCTAAATACTCTCAACTGCAAGAGGAGGAAACCCACCTTGTTTTATGTATATAAAAGATCAAGATTTGGATTGATTATGGCTTTGAGTATTTCATTTATTTCATCCGTGTTGTGATGTACTAGGAATGCTTTGCCTGTGGTTATCTCACTGCAGCCTGGTCTTTTGTGTCTTCTGTTTTGTAGATTATTGCTCCTGTTTGTTTTCGGGACATCCTATGTCACATCAGGCGCCTCTATTTAATTCTATCCACATACGGTACATGTAGGTTCCACAGCGACTGGCCTGATGTTTTCTCATGAGTTTCATGTGTCTATGGATAGTATGTCCTTTTCTTAATATATCGCGTTTTGTGTGGTTCCTCAGTATTATCATGTGACTAGAAAGTATGTTTAGAGATGGCGTATCTGTGTGCAGAAGAGCATTAGCTTGAAATGTTGCGTGTAGAAAAATGCATAACGCACAACAACGCAGACCCTCTTGATTCACGTATATTTCAGGAAACAATAAGTACGAACTATAGAATGTAATTACGATACTTTAAAGTGTCTTTATGGGACTTGTGTAATAAAATCTAAATGGTTATCCAACATGATAAGCAAACCAAACTGGTCTCTCTTCTCTTAGCTATCTGAGCTTCAACAAGATAACGGTGCTCATGCCGGGGGTGTTCCAGGACCTGCACAAACTGGAGTGGCTGTATGTTGATTTTTCACCAAAAGATGCAATAGGATATTTTATTCTCTGTCAATATTAATTTGACAAATACAAAAGTAAAACTTAACCTGATGTGTATGATGTCTTAATAACCTTTTATGCGTTGTAGGATCCTGGAAAATAACAATATCCATAAAATATCCTCCTTGACGTTCTCCGGACTGGACTCCCTGGTCTTACTGTGAGTTTCTCTGGGACACTGTTGTGCTTCCGCGTGATGCCTTTTCTGGAGGTGCGCTGCACATTGTCACACTGCCTCCCGCTGATTGACAGGGTCATGATGAACAACTCTCTAGCGGAGCTGGATGACATCTGTCGGGAAATGCCGATATTGAACTGGCTGTGAGTAGGATGCCGAGATGTTTAAAAGCTGACATGTCATTGGGACTCCATGTGTGCGCATACTTCCTGTCTTGTGTGTGCATTTTATAACATGATCTTTCAGGGATTTGGAGGGGAATCTAATTGAAACCATCGGCAATGTCTCATTCTGCTCCTGCAGTATGCTGACGGTTCTGTGAGTTTGCATAACTGAATCCATTCTTTGACCAAATTCCTCAAAATGTGCTGAGCATATAAATGGAACCAATGCTTGCTGGTGAGTATGTATTTGATGGTATTTTATTCATTGCTCTTCTTCAGGGTCTTACAGCAAAACAGGATCAGCCATATACACGAGCAGGCTTTTTCTATCCTACAGAAGCTCGGAGAATTGTAAGTTCATTTTGCTTTCATCGCACAGAGAAATATCACTAATATCAAGATTATGCCAAAAAGGCGCTGACGTGGTGCAATTTGAATGTGAGTCATGGTGAAGATATGTGTCAGGAGAGTAAGTGCAGTGTGGAGGGAAATGTTTGGAGGCCGCTGGAGTGACCTGATTTAAACTTTATTTCCAACCCATAGTCTATGTTTGGAAAGTGAGCTTGAGATGCAGTAACTTACCGGCTAATAACACACATTTCCCCCTGAAAAGTTTTCTTAAAATGCACGGGTTAAATGTGTTTTTGTCCAACCGACGCCAGACGATGAGCTCTGCCCATTGTCGAGTTTAGAGTTGATCATCTCCTCCATTAACTGGTTTGTTACATTTGTGGAATTTCTCATTACATCGCAACAAAATGAATAATGCAAATGCTCGACAGTATTTTCTTCTCCTTTAAAAAAAAAAACAACTACACCAACATGTAACCAGCTGCAGAATATAGAGAAGTTATAGAGCAGCATTCATTTAGTGCGAGGCGGCCGTTTCCAGTGTTCCCTGTCGTTACACGGGTCGGTGTTACGCACATCGTACTCGATACCGGTGCAAGATCATATTATCAAAATAATACCTGCAAGTAGAAGTAGCTTTTGAGTCTGCGTCTCAGCCCTCCAATGATGGAGTGGAGATGGCACGAACATAAGTTATTCATCAAGGTCCTCTAAGATGATGACAAATACAGACACACAATAGTTGCACATCAGGGCTTCTCCGCGGGGAGCTCACTGACTCTCAGGCGAACTACTGCGACTAAGGCAAAACATTACGTAAGGCTTCCCAACTGCTGGATTCTTTTATAAGATCGGTGGACATCTGTCAGAAACACAGCAATCAGTATCTGTTTTTTTGTTTTTGTGGAACCCTTACAGGGATCTGTCCAGCAACAGACTGGTGGCTATCCCTCCCAATCTCTTTGTCTTACTGGGGGATTTGCTCCAACTGTGAGTAATGTTTACGCTGAGCATGAATGTATACGAGCGTTGCTGTTCGATCAATAGTTAGCACAGATTGTCCCTTGGTGCCATCAGGGAATTCAGCCGCCGTGTGTTCCTGAGCAGAAGGATCTTGTGTTTGCATTGGCCGTGACGTAAGGTGTCGTAAAGGCAGTGAACATTAACAGCATGACTCTTGTTAATAATATAATAAGGCACGCTGTAGTTTTCTGTGAATATCTCGTTCTTCCGTGGGCGTTCTAAACTCAATGCAGGAATGGCGGACTCCGCCGCTGCTTATAACAAGATAACCAGTTCTATTTAGAGATGTATCTGTATATAATGTGGGAATCTCTACATTCTGGAAGGTGAATAATAAGAGGTCACATACTTCACGATATGCATGGGCGTGGAAAATGTTGACATGCAGAAATTGTGAATAAGACGTGTCATTTACATACATGTTATCTAATTGAGGGTTTCTTGTCTTTAGAAATATATCATACAACCCTATCGTGGAGCTCCAAGTGGACCACTTTGACAAGTTGCATAAGCTTAAGTCACTGTAAGTATATGCTGTCACACGCGGGATGACTCCTACGGCTAATTTAAAGCTAGGCCTTTGTAGCCTTGAGCGAGGCAGGGAAGGCGCCTGACATCGCTTGATGAATGCACGTGCTTAGGGCCTGTTTGTGCGAGTGTGTGTATAATGTATGTCAGCTCTGTGTGTATAACGTCTTCAGTGAAGTACGTGCATTCTCAAACAAACTAATGGTAATTATTCCTTCAACCCTGGCCCGTTTGTTTTTCGTGGTCACACCATTGGCTGAATGATGGCTCTTGGTTGGTGTTTGGATACATGCGCTCTTTCTTATTGTGACAAAAGCATCACAATCCTCATTATCAGTTGAAAAAAAATGTATCCCCTACGTTACGAGACGCGTGTTTTTTAAGGCTCAAATGTTCAACGTATCTTTGTTTGTGTTCCCGTTTAATCAATATGGCTTTCTGCTTTACATTCCAAAGGAGCATAGAAGGGATTGAAATTGGAAACATACAGCGGAGGATGTTTGAACCCCTCCAATACTTGACTCATATGTAAGTATGCCTTTGTCGTGCTCTATGTTTGTGCTGTTAATCCTCGTCTTTTGGTCCCGGTGACTGGGGGACTTTCACATGTATTTCCAGTGTTGAGTACAGAGCGAGGCTTATTGAGACTCTTCTGTGGGATGATTGAGTCAAGTTTAGTGTAATCTGTCTTCTCTCAGGGTAAAGCAGCCCTGGAAAAAATTACCCAAAAAGGCTCTTTATTCTGGTGAATTACATTCAAGTTCCAGAAAATCTGTTTTGCGCTAGCATTATTTGAATGTTTTTTTTTTTTGCATAGACTAAAATCACAATTGACAAATTGGCTCCAGGGAGCTTTACAATGCGTAGAAATGTGACATCCTCTGTCGCAAGGAAGAAAAAAAGTGAGAAATCTTGGTTGTGGGAGGGTGGGGGGATTAAGAGAGGGTCCCTCGCAGGATCAACAGACGTGCAATAGGTGTCAGAGGGGGAGATTAAGAGAGGAAGAGAATGGGTGTTGTGCATAGAATGAACCGGTTCAGATGCGATCAATGGAAACCTGCGAGGAGAGAAAGCACAAATACTGTAGGGAAGAAGCAGTGATGCTTTTCACACAGATGAGAGGTTGTTCAGATACAATCAGGCATGTATCCGAGGTATTTCACCTCAACGCGGAGGCCGTCCGCCCGGTCATGCATATGATTTGCTTTTGTCTCTGAAATGGAGTTATTGGAAAATATTTTGTGCTGCTCTCGCCAAAAACAAATATATATTCATATTTTCCAAAGGCAGTATTCTCTTACAGAAACAGCTTTTCTGATAAACTGCGGGTAATCCACCGATGAGGTTGGGACCGGGTGTTGTAGGTTTTTACATTTGCTAAAACAAGGCCCTGGGGATGGCAACGTCAATCAGTTCTCGTCAAAAGCTCAAGAGATATTTCAGTCTGGGCTTTACAATCTGTCATTACCCCCAGATGGTAAAACCTGCTGACCTCGGTGATCCCGGTTTTTTTCTTTCTGCGATGGCCGCGGTAACCTGCAGTTTATCATTAGCGTGTTAACATCTTGAAATGTCGTGAGCACCATGGATGGGATGGAAGCCACCGGCACCGACATCTCAAAGAAATGGCCGTATAGAAGTCTTAAAAGAAAAGCAAAAAAAAGCAATTTCAATCCAAATAAGCTTTTGGATTGAGTACTCGCCTCAAGCCCCGAGCTATTCAGAGATTGATTAAGAATCCAATCCTCACTCAAAAGCCTCCAAACCTTTCACTTTTGTTTTCTGTTGCTGTTTTTTATCGGTCTAAACTTACTAAACAGTGTAAATAGAGTGCTCACAGCACACCCGGCTCTATGAACACAAAACCTTAAACTTGTAGGTACTTCGTACTAATTACTCTTTGCTTAACGCCTTTTTTTCCCAGCTACTTTAAGAAATTCCAGTACTGCGGCTACGCTCCTCACGTGCGCAGCTGCAAACCCAACACGGACGGCATCTCGTCCTTCGAAGACCTGCTGGCCAACATCGTGCTGAGGGTCTTCGTGTGGGTGGTCTCCGCCACCACCTGCTTCGGCAACGTCTTCGTCATCTGCATGCGCTCGTACATCCGCTCGGAGAACAAGCTCCACGCCATGTGCATCATCTCCCTCTGCTGTAAGTCGCGGCGCCTGTCAACAGAGGGGAAATCGTTTTATCCGCCGGTTATCTCACGGCCACTGCTCTGCGTCGCTGACGCTGATAACGGCATCCCAGCCCCCCCCACTCCTTCCTCCCGGGAGCCGTGAGGCTGGCTCGCTTTCAAAATGCCCCCAATCTTGGATCTTGCACCTTAATAGACTGCAGTTGCTCACGTGAAAATCACGTAATGCATTTTCCTTCATGTTGTGGCCTGTGTGCTCCTGATTTACATACAGAATAGCTCCCATAGTGTTATTATAAGTCACAGGAGCAAATTGAATTCACAATTTGAGTATGCTGTTGAAGAGAATTTAAAGCGGCGGTATATGAAGTCGCCGAATGGATCAAAACAGGCCTAAAAACCAGCTGGTGTGCATTGACAGAATGCAACGGTTATCAGTCCCAAGAGGGAACTTCTGTCCACTGCAGCCGCAACTGAACAGAGAGAGAAAGCATAGAGGCACAAAATATATCATAATTAAGTGTCCTGACAACAAACATGTGGACTTATCCCGTTCAAAACAATTGAGATTAAAGAACCACAAATATGCAGAGCACTTTTTCTTCGTTACAGCCGATATCAGCTCTGCTTCCTGCTAAATCCGTTCTGACAGCAAACAGAGCAGGGCAGTTTCTGTTTGTTATCTTACTTCGGGACTCAATGTTCCTAAAACAACAACCTTTATAAATTGCATTATGGAACTATGTGGATCGTTTTCCACGCTGCTCTAATTTCTGGTGGCAGAGATCCAGACCAAAGCTAAGCAGAAGGTAATCAACACAAAATAATTTTTCTTTAAACAACAAAGGATTATGTGTCTGAATGTAGCTTTGATCTAGTTATAAAACGAATGGAATAAGTGGAGTCTGCGAAGAAAGAAGCCGTAAACAAAAAAGTTTTGGTTGAGAGCACAGAAGAGTCATTTCACACAGTAATCAGTTCTCATTATTCTCTGACTCTTTGTCCACCCTTCTGGGTTAGCTGTCTGAAAACCGATAATGTTGTGCCCAGTTAAGGGATTTTTCATATGAGAGTCTACTTAATGGATATGTCATAGACATGTGATTAAATATCAATTCCGGCTCCACAGCGAGAAAAAACATCAAATGATGAAAGCATTACAGCGCTTGGAGTGTTTTATCGATATGCAATATTTCCATATCAAAGGGACATTTATCAGAAGGTATTGGGTCATGGATTTACCATTTGAATTATTAGAAGTAAAGTTAGATCGGAGTAGAAGAAAACCACATGGTATTCGGATTTATGGCTGTGAAGATTTAATGCATGAAAGCAGAAATATGCATATCCATTTGATGTACTAGATGCAGCGTACTAAGCGTTCTATATACTCTATTCCTTGATACCATGTAATTACACATATATGATTACATATATAAGTTACTTGTATGGTCATACATTATATTTATTCAAATCATCATTTGGGGTAAAGGTCATTAATTTCCTAGGCTGAATCTTATCCTAAATGTTGGAATAATGGTCATATCTATTCATTTCGTCATTTGAGATTTGTTTGAGATTGGTCCAAATACGGTTGTCTTTTCCTCATTGCGACATATCTTTCGGAGCAAAATATTCACACAACAATGTTCCAATGAAGATATTTGTGTGTGACGGTGCATTTCCAATCTCTCCATCATTTATACATCTGACCTAGAGGGTATGTTCTACACATGAAAGGCCTTCTAGACTTAATGCATGAGTTTCTCTGTTCTTGACAACAAAGCATGATGCTCTCTGCACACTTTGCTGCCTCCTTCCTGCATTGATCACAACGTGTGAAGGGGTGGCTTCAAGTGGGCCTTGAGTGGTGTGTCCTATATATACAGGGTGCGATTTGACAAAAAAGCAGAAGGGGGGATGTTTTTTTTTTTAATTCATAGACAAGAACATGTGACTTTTAGCATAACTAGGGAGAAGAAGGCAAAGGGTAGACAGGCTCTTTTTCGGGTCCGTGGATTAGTCCCTATCACAACATGGCAAAACTTTGAATGTTAATTTAGTTATTGTTGTTTAGTTGTTATTATTGGGTCCTGTAAAGTAAGATGATATGCTCAGTGCCGGCGCTCCGCACACGCACATCACGCAGTGCACCAAAAAATCTGAGACGTGGAAAATCATCACAGTAGGCTACTAGTATAGATAACAAATAAAATATGTCTAAAGCATGTTAATATGCAAAACAAATACAAAAGTAATAGGCCATCACTCACAGTAATGCAGCTCCGCGCTGCTCTTATTATTAAAGAGCTGGTTCCTATTCTCTGCTACGAACCCCTCCCCTCAGTGCAATTAAAGTTTCCCCCGATGGGATCCAAAGTCCAACTGGCTTGGTGCTCACTTTTACGCGCACGGACGGTTTGGCTACGAGGGAAACCCATCCGCGTCATGAGCACACGCGCACCCCTGCGAAGTTCCCGCACTAAAATGTTACAATGTGTTTGTGTTCGATGACGCCCAGAAATATGCGCTGTCTGCCAGAAAGTTGCTGGACAGCTACTCTGATGTATCGACACTGAAGATCGTTAGATTTCAAGAGTTTAAGTAGGCTAGCAGTTAAGTTGCATTCATCGCTATCAAGGGGGGGAAATCCTTGTCCCCCCCGGAGATAAAACATAATTTAGCAGAGGGGGGATAGGAAAACCAGAGGGGGGGAAATCCCCCAATAACGGCTGTCCTTCTTTGTAGGCGCAGACGGACTGATGGGTATCTACCTCTTTATGATCGGCGCGTACGATCTGAAGTTCCGCGGCGAGTACAACCGGCACGCTCAGGCCTGGATGGACAGCAGTGAGTGTCAGGTCATCGGCTCCTTGGCCATGCTGTCCACCGAGGTGTCCGTCCTTCTCCTCACATACCTCACTCTGGAGAAGTACATCTGCATTGTCTACCCTTTCCGGTACTTGACGCCTGGATGGAGACGAACTGTCACCATCCTTTTGGGGATATGGCTGTTCGGCTTCGTCATTGCCATACTTCCCCTGGCCTGCAAGGGGCTTTTTCGTAACTTCTACGGGACCAATGGAGTTTGCTTCCCGCTGCACTCGGAGCAGCCCGAGACGCTCTGGGCTCATGTTTATTCCATCGTCATTTTCCTGGGTGGGCATTTGACCCTTTTTCTTGTTGTGAGTTTACTGGAATGTTTTTTGATGTATTCACGCGCTCTCTATATCTAACCGTAAAAGCACGCCATTGGCTATGCGGTTATTGTTTTATATGCTGTGTATGCTGTGCCCAGAAGCTAACCTTGCATCTGTCTGCAGGTCTGAACTTGGTGGCATTCCTCATCATCGTCTTATCCTATGCGAGCATGTTCTACAACATCCAGAGAACGGGGACTCAGGCCACTAAATACAGCAACCACATCAAGAAAGAGGTGACCATCGCCAAAAGGTTCTTCTCAATCGTCATCACCGACTCCCTTTGCTGGATCCCCATTTTCATCCTCAAGATCCTGTCACTGCTGCAGGTGGAAATTCCCGGTACGACTATTTCATCAAAGGAATGCCGATTCTAGGTTTAGAGCATCAAATGCAACCCATCGGTTGGCTCACAATGCGGCTCTGAGAAATTTGAATTGAGAAAAATTGTTGGTGACATTGTTCTCTCTCGGGCTGCAGGTTTATGGTTTTAAAAGGCCAATGTGTTCTGTTTAAGCCGATATTGTTACTGTTGCCATGTTGGTTAAACTCGGACAGGGAGCTGTGGGGGTGGGAGGGGGGGTTGAACACGGACCCTTCGATGGAGATGGAACCCGCGTTCGCTGCTTGATTGCGTTCTAGCTGTCACGAAGCGTCCTTCCACAATTCGTCAGGCCGCCGGAAGAAAACAAGCCAGAAAAAGCCTCGATTAGCGACTACCGGTGGTTCATTCAACACGGATAAGAGACCCCAGACATTGCTGCGTGCGCGAGAGAGATAGAGCGAGACCTGCAGCCTCGTAACTAATTGACGGAAATCATTTTCTAAACGCTGCTGGAGCTCCCGTGAAGAGGGCTGGTGTCCTACTTAGGAATTCTGTCTCTATTTTGTCATATATTTAGATATAGCCTTTGCATCCACCAGGATCTTATTCGACATTTTTTGAAAATTCATTCATTGTTCTCAACTAAAAGTTAATATTTTGACATTTTAAAGCAAACGTCCAAGCTTGAAGGAAGGATTTCTGGAGTATGCCTTAGAAATGTTGCCTTTTCTGTATGTTATGCAATTTCCTAGCAGTCAGGGACTTCTCCACCTTTTGTTATTGTTGGTTCACTTCTGATTGTAAAAGAAAATGGGGCCGCCTTCCCAAATAATTGAGAAAAAAAAGTAACATGGCAAAGAAAGGAGAAGAAAAGTAAACTGTATTTGCTATAAATGTGTCTGCTCTTATGACCAAAATTACCAACAGACACATTGAAACCCTAAAAACAGAACCAAGGTTACTTCCTGAATCTCTTTTTAATTCCCCAAACTAAAGGTTTTCCATTTTTTGTATACAATTTCTCTAGGCTAGTGGTGTACGACATGTTCCACATCATCTTTCCCATTTCGTCATAACATAATAAAAATATATATAAAATAATGTAATTATATACTTTTCTCTGACAAATAATTGTCCTTCTATTATGATCTTCAAAATCATCAGATGTTCTGGTGAAATGAGTTTGTCAGGTAGCAGGATGTGACCCCTAGGTGGTGCTCTGACACGCACCAATAACTGGTCTAGCGGGTATTCCCACTAAGTTTTCCAAGTGTTTTTAAAGGACATTAAAGGGCATTTATTGCTTTATGAAGGGCATTCATTTACAACCGTAATGCTGCTTACACTATACCCAAATGGCCCGTTAGTGTGCGCAATCCATTATTGACACAAACTGCTGAGTTGAGGCTTCCTAATAACGAGAATCGTATGTATTATTTAAACGGGTTTATTTTGTTTTCCACCAACACGAGCCTCACGTCTTCCCCTCTGCTTCTTTTCTTTCTCTGCAGGCACAATCAGCTCGTGGGTGGTCATATTTATCCTGCCCATCAACAGCGCGCTTAACCCCATCCTCTACACTCTGACCACGCGGCCGTTCAAAGAGACCATTCTGCAGGTGTGGGCTAATTACAGGCAGAAGAGGCCTCTGCTCGGCGGCCACGCGGCGCACCACCCGTCGCTCACATGGCAGGAGATGTGGCCCCTCCAGGAGAGCAGCCTCGGCCTGGCCAAGCTGGGCCCCGTGGAAAACGCCACCGACGACGTGACCACACGCGCACAGCAGCAGCCACAGAAGCCGCCTGCAGTGCAGTGACTGAAACTCAGAAAAGCACACACAAACAAATTGAATTCGGTGATACAAATGAACTGTGCTTCGAGATAATTCATCCCAGAAAGAAGCAGCACTTGAGTTGTGGCCAGTGTTTAAAAACATCATTAGTGTTCATTAGAAATCCCGCTGTGTGCACGTCTCGCCAAAGCAGCGGCCAAAACGGCAGCGGATGAAGTCGTCGCAGGAATCCCTAATGCGGCACTACAAGCTCTTGTTTCAATGAGGACTTCGTGTCGGCCTCCAAAAGGTCTCCATCAGCACAAAGCGGGAGCGTTGCCCCACTTATGCTTCAGCGCTCGGTTGAATTTCTCCCACAGGGGTATTTTATTTTTTATTAAAGCGGAGTTCAACTCCCGTTAACCATTTGAAAGGACCTCTGTGTTGAGACATAATGGTGAGTGTTGAAGCACATCATTAACTCTTGAAACAGTGGTTTAACCCCAACAGTTATCTTGACGCATTGCAAAACGTCACAGCAACGAGCAGAGTATTTGCAGCTCCTTATACATGTTCATGATACGTCTAAAAAGCATTAAATTAAAAAGGACCACCACTGGCATTGCCTTGTGAAACTTTGCAGCACGTTTATTGTAGTTCCTAAAGTCTTTTAAGCTCGGGGGTCTTCAAAGAAAAGTGTGTGCCGAGCAATAATGTGCAGCCAAAACGATTCAAAGCGTCAGAGTTGAAGAAAAGAAATAACGGACAAAGATGACTGTGATGTTTCTTTTTTTTTGTACTATCAGTCCCCGGGAGGTTTTACTCAAGAATTTTCATTTCAAAAGTGCTTTGGCATTTGCAGCGTACATTTCATGCTGATTGCTTAATCTCATATTGATCCCAATTCATGCAACCGACTCGCCGCAATGAATATTTTTACATTCGGTCCAAGCCCTTAAAGCTTGAGCATTTATCCAGTCTACGTTTGGTCTTCAGTGTTTTTTCTGTGCTGCTTCTTCCACAACAAATGTTTGATGGAAATATTGAATGTAGTAATGCATGAGATGTGAACAAAGAATGCTCTTAATTGATGCAGAATAAAAAATCCCAGCTGGTCTGGGACTCAAACAACCACTACACATTTTTATAATGATCTCTACAGTGAAGATATTTGTACTGTGATCTTAAACTGCACACATGCTTTGTTCAACGAACTACTGATTCCTGTGGAAATGTGTATTTTTCAGTCATTGTTACTGTATGAATGATAAGGGAAATGTGTTTGCCACTTTTTACATCACATGACATCCTCACACATGCAGGAAAGGAAGCCAGCTGTTTCTCTGTAGGTAACATCTGCAGGCTCCTTTTACATATTGATGGGGAAATATGTTTTAAACATTTTATCCATTGAATTGTTGTCTTGTCATTATTTACAATGGGGTTTTTTGTATTTGCAAAATAAACATATTTATGCCTCTCATCTGCTTGCTAAATGTATTCAGTCTTATATTTGTATTCCTGGACATTTGGACCATGTTTGTGTCTCATTTGTTTCTTCGATATTTAACAATTGTTTACAATCATGGTAAAAAAAAAAGTATTCAGTATTCATTTCATTCATTAAAAGGAGTGATCCCTCGCTGTGAAGATGCTGCATCATTAAAAACAATCAAGAAAGTTAAACCCAGAGTTGATCTTTTGCAGAAGAAAGTGAAAACTGTAATTTATTATTTTGATACAACAAAATATATTTCGTAGAAGCAACAGTAATGTTCTCAACATCAAATAACGAATCTAAAGTGATTAATATCTTACCGGAGACAATTAAAGTATGCAAGTTTATAGAAGATAGAGAATTTAATATTGTATTCTGTTTAGGCCAATAAATCCCCCTAAATATTACACACTGTTCCTTTAAGGCAGTGGTCTCCAAACTAAGGCCCGTGGGCCGGATACGGCCCCCTGACCAATACCAGAGATGCATTGTTAGGGTTAGGTTAGGTAAGAGAATAATTGATTCAGAATGCAGTGTGTTTAATTCAATGCAAATAAAAAAAAGGCTGTTTCTCTGATGGCACCCATCAGAGAAGGGAAAGGTTGTGTGACCCTCACAAGAAGAGAACATCACATCAACAATCTAACTGCACTGGAGCCCATAAAACAACCCGTATAAGCCTATAATAGCGTACGGTCTGCACAGCGGCCACTGATCATGACAGTGACCGAGAAGAGCTTTGATAAAACATTCAGTGCCTCGGTACCCTGACGGGTCCGAGAACGAGAAGCCGAGCACACGGGGATCTGCCAGAAGTGGAAGAGAAGAGACGGGCCCTTAGGTCATCAAGGGCCTTGTTATTATTCTGGGAAACGTACGGCGCGCAAGACGACTTGAAGAAGAGTTCAAATTTATTGCAAAAATAAGTCTGAAAGTCTCTAAAAAGATAACCGTACTTCCCACTTGATTTATTTCCAAACGTAGTTATTAATGTTAACTCTTTCACTGCAGCTCGAGTCCTCACAAAGAAAGTGGGTCACGTCGCTCCATTTTTGAGGTCTTTACACTGGCTTCCTGTCCAACAAAGGATTGACTTTAAAATTCTGCTGTTGGTTTAAAAGGCCCAGAAAGGTTTAGGGCCAAAACACACCAACCTGCTGCTCCCTTACGAACACCCCCGACCTCTCAGCTCGTCTGGGACGGGTCCCCTCTCTGTTCCCAGAGTCAGAACCACTCGGAGAACCAGCGTTCCTCCACACATCTGGAACGTCTTGTTTATTGTTTTAATGTTGGATTTTAATGTTTCATGCAATGCTCCCATGTTCTGATGGTTTTACTGGTTTTGTGTGAGGCACTCTAAATTGCTTTGTTGTTGAAATGTTCTATACAAATAAATCAGCCGGGTCTTGCCGCGCCTACCCAACCCTGATAAGGGGAACCGAGGTAACCTTTGTAACCATGATAGAATCTGGCCAAGGAGGAACGTGAATCACCGGCAGTGAAACAGAAAAAAAGGTTTGTAGAACACCCAAACCTTTCTGATTGGTCAGCTCGCTGTTATGGGATAGAGGGCGAGCTTTCATTTTATGGAATAAGGGGAGAAAAGTAGTTTGAGCAGCATTTAAAGGGCATACAATTACACACCCAGAGCCGGACTGAGGCATAAGCGAACTAAGCGGCTGCATAGGGCCCTCTGGCCACCAGGGGGCCCCAAGCAGCCAGCGAGCCGCGAGCCGGCCCAAGCTGCCGGCGAGCTGCCGGCGAACCGCGAGCCACAAGCCGGGGGAACCAGGCGGCTCACGTGCATGAATTGACAAGTGTGAACGATAGCTCAGATATAAGGTGTCTGCTTAGGGAGCCAGCAATCTGGGTTTGACTCCTGCCTGGGACCATACTTCTCTTTTCACTTTTTGACCACGTTTCTGGCTGACCGCTGCACCCCCGACATGCAAGGGGAGGCTAAGGCCCGTTCAATGCTGAAAGCAGCCCTAGTTTTGTATTATAATCTCACTGTATTCGTTTATAATTTTCGCTATAACATTATTGCGTGACATTTGTGCCAATAATCTTCTAGCACAGGTGACTTTGCGTGGTGGGAGGAGGGGCCCCCAAATCCAATTCTGCTTAGGGCCCCCAAGAGGCTCGGGCCGGCACTGTACACACCTCTAGAATCAAGCTGTGCCAATAATCACACCTTGCAGTGGACGCAATGAAAATGATCAATTTTCCTCTAAAACCGCCGAGTGGGGCACATTAATGTTAACAAGTGCTGCGATGCAGTTTTTATTGACTGGCTGACTGCTGTAATTTTTAGCAGTCGTCGATCAATATTTTAAAGGGGGGGCGATGGGGTTTGCACCGCATATTTAACCGGGAGTCTTAAAACGAGGGGATACACATTGTGTATATGACTTATGCTCTCCTGTAAATGTCCTTCCTGGTGAATTTGGTAAAATGTCTATTGTCCTAAAAGGTTTGCAAAATAATTTCTTTAAATTTATTTGGTAGTTTGGTCCGAAAATTTAGTGAACTACAGAAAACTATGACATTCAGTTATTTTCATCTTTTATTATTTCAAAGCACGGAGTAATCCAACGTATGGTGTAGACCCCGACATGTAGTATCTGAAACCTGTGTGAAACATCAAACATTTTCATATTTTATATAATAATAATATGCAACTTTTTCCAGGGATGTTCTGTTTGCTCAAAATTTGTATGAGAAGCAAAGAAAAACAAAAATACATATTTATACGAGAAAATAACTAATAAATAACTAAAAATAAATAATTGAGCGAGAAAGAAATCTTTTTAGAGACAACTAGTTGGGACTTAAATTGGATAGCTGTATCTCGACCAGTGAGATTTAATAAAAACGCTTCAATGATTACAACAGCAAAATTAATGTTAATTATTCTAAAACACTGCATTAGCAGTTTTAACACAAACAAAGGCCAAATTATTGGGAGGATTAATTGTGGAGCTCTCACAATACTCACGGTGTAGAGTGAAGGTGCATGTTTTGTCTGCATTGAGTTTTCCTGCGGTCTCTGTAGCCAAAGGAGCCAGAGATGTGGAGAAAGGGAAAGCAAAATGCAGAGTCAAAAAGGGTCAAACACACTTAGATGTGCATGAAATTGACTAACACTTGTTACAAACTTTCAAAAACTCTCTGCTTGTGCAGTTTCAGTTCTCTTCAAATAAGATGGGAAAGTCGCCTCAGCCAAGGAGAGAGCCTTCAGTGGTGGGTGTCTTCTTTATTTACCAATCTCAGAGAAACAGGTTGCTCTGTGACTTGCTTTCAACAACCTGCAACAGGACTCGGCAGTACACTGGAGACGGACTTTATCGCAAAGCTTCTCATGTTGGAGAAGAATTCTGTTATCGGGCCCAAAATAAGCAACATTCCTGTGTACGCAGATTTGATTACAAAGCAATGTGCAACTGCAGGGTTTTGTGTTTGAGATCATGTCTAATAAGATAACTCCATTGAGAAGGACTTGCTAGTGGAAAGCAGAAATTCAGCCAGTAAATCACAACGTGGAATAAACAGATCAGGGACGATAAACAAAGGTATGTCGAATTTTTTATAAAATATTATAGCCATTATAGTATCAGCAGATAATTTTTCATATTTAAATCAATTACATGTTTTTCCATATTTGCTTTTCTTGTGGATATCGATATGGATAAGGAGAAATTAGGCTTGATCAATAATTATAAATAATTAATCAAAACTTTCCATTTTGGATAATAAAGTTCTGGTGTTTAGAGTGACTTACACTTATCTCTATTATTCCAAGTATTTATTTTGTCAGCTGATATTATATGCTTTGAAAACCAACACACTTAAAAACCCACACACATTCAACCTCCTTTTTTGACCTTTTTAAAATACATCTGTAGCTCTACAGCCTTGACCCTGACTTCTGGGAGAAATTGAGAGACACATAGGTTATATTTAAAACATGAATATCCAGTCTCAAAGTATACATATTTTCTGTTGCATTAGCATAGACTCGCACTGCACGACCACTCCGGCAATAGACAGCCTGCGAGACGATGCTAGATCTCTACACGTTTCCAGGCCGGATGTACATTGAGCCCATCGCACTGTGTTGGTTTAGAGATCTACGCCTGCGCAGTTGCCGGTGCGCGCAGCGCCGCAGCCTATGACGCTCCCGAGGCTCCGCGTTATGAGACGTGTTTTGCAAGGTACCGCGGTTCAACGTTTTGCTTTTTTTCTCCGGCGTTACACAAGCTGTCCCCGAGCAGTGACACGGGGACACAAAGACTTAACTCGCACGGCCGCAGTCTAGTGATTCCACGCCAGCTGACACAGAATGTTTCCAGCGAGCAGATACTCAAGTAAAGGTGCGTGAGGTAGTGGCTAACTTAGCTAGCAATTTGCTAACTTTTATAACATCGCTAACGAGAGTGTTTTCGTCTCAACATGTTTTACCTTCTTGTACAACTAAGGAGTTCTACTGTTACCAGCGTTATCTTTAGCAAAACAGTACAGCATGACTTATATGTTAGCATCAAGCTCAAATGTAGGTTAAAGTTCAACCAATAAATAGGTGACTTAAGCAACGTCCTTGCCCTTGGTTTACATTTCAGACGTTATGGGAAATATACTTGTGTCGTTACGGTGTAATTGAAGTAAAAGTTGAGTAAGTGTTTTTTTTTTTTCACACGGATATTTATTCGCAGTCTTTCACTTTGGATGTAAGTTAGCTCAGCTGTGGTGCTAGCTAGCATGATGCTACCTCTGCAACTTATTCTGACAGCTGCCTGGCATGGTCACTACATCACCTTTCCCTGACAGCGTGTTATTGTGTTTGAGCTATAATGAGCAATCCATGGTCGACTAAGCATCAGGCAAACACTTTCAATGCTTGTGCTTGTTTGCCATTATTTCCAAGTATGTCATTTGTGTTTTGTCACATATTAGATCCGACTAAATTAAACCAGTGATGATGGTATCTAAATGGCATTGACAGGCAATCGTTTCTCTCCCGTGCAGCCCACAGGTGTATCAGGGCATTGCAGACGGTGCAGGTAGACCATGTTGCCCCTCAGCTGTACACAACACTAAACAGAAGGACGTGCTCCTCAGTGTCAACACCCCGCATCACAACACACTACACCGTCCGTTCTCGGGATAAAGATCCAAGATGGGAAGGTAAGACGCTGCACTGGTTTGTCCACAATAGGTACCCTTTGACGCTTTTGAGAGGGCTGATCTTTGTGTTGCTTGGTCGGCATGGTCATGTCATCAGCATCACAGTCTATCAATGACCTTCTCATGCACAGTGGTCTATTTGTCAGTAGTCTTATCCTGGTTTAGTGCATGTGTGGGATACGGTATTTACACAGAATAATGGTAGACATGCTTGACAAATTGGAGAATTCACTAAATAAGCCCTCCATTACACTTCCTGTTGTATTTTGAATCGCAGCTGACAGTATTTTGTCTCGTGTCCAGAGAAAGTCGGCATGGATGCACAGTGACATGGAGATTTGAGTGATACGGTTAAATACAAGTTTAACACTGTAAAAAAAATCTTTGAATAAAACAAAAAGAGAGTTATCTGTACTTGCACAAACTTTTTCAATACTTTGAGTGGCACAACTGCAAACGGAACCAAGTAATTCCTGCCTGTTCTGGTGCAGCAAACATGGCTGCAGTTATACTTTTTTGATGTTACAATCTGAATCAGAATCAGAATCTTTCCTTCCTCATTATGTCCTTCCTCTGGTCCTTTCCCAGGGGTCGAAATGGAGAGGTTTGCCGACGAGGCGGATGTGGTGATAGTAGGCGGGGGCCCCGCGGGTCTTTCAGCAGCCATTCGTCTGAAGCAGCTCGCCAATGAACACGAGAAGGAGCTGCGAGTGTGCCTTGTGGAGAAGGCCTCTCAGATTGGCGCACACACGCTGTCGGGAGCCTGCCTGGAGCCCAGTGCCCTTAGCGAACTCATTCCCGATTGGAAGGAACGAGGGGTGAGCGTCTCACTCTATATTTCTTTGTGAGTTTCGTGTAAAGATGAGTATCTACAATGATGGCCTTAGATTATTCATCTATATGTATATGTTTTATTATTATTCACAAAATCTCAAATAAACACCTTGTGTTCTCACCTCAGGCCCCTTTGACCACACCAGTGACCGAAGACATTTTCAGCATTTTAACGGAGAAGCACCGAATCCCTGTTCCCATTTTGCCAGGTAAAAGTCTATTTAAATCAAAAGAACGGGGCAATGCTCTCTCTGCACGTCAGACTGTTGTTCCGACGAAGGCAACAATGCGTGAACGGGTTCTGCCCTGCAGAGAGGGCGTGTTGTTGATACAAGGGACCGGAAAGACTTTTGTAAATATCACTGTTATCTACCAGGCTCCAAACAGGTGAGAGAGCAGAAGATTGGGGGAAAAAAAGAAGCTGCTGCATTTCAGTGAGAGAGAAGGGGTGTTGCTTGGACGTTGTTTGTGTTGAGCGAGCAGACAGATTTTAAAACGGGAGAACGATGCAAGATTCTTCAAAATGAAAAAAATATGAAATAATCGTGTCTTCACAAAAAGGAGGATAACCTACTATTTGGTAGCGTCTTTGGTTTGTGCGCTTGTGCTTATGTTTTTTTCTTGGTCTCTGCAGGCCTGCCTATGGTAAACCATGGCAACTACATTGTGAGGCTGGGGAACTTTGTGCGCTGGCTGGGGGAGCAGGCCGAGGAGCTGGGAGTGGAGCTGTACCCCGGATACGCTGCAGCCGAGGTGGGAACTCCCTCAACCTTTTTCATGTGATTGTTTTTTCTATTTATTTCTCCAGTTTTCGTATCTTTAAATTGACTAGTTGGGTGGGTTGACGGCTTAAAAAAAATGAAATGAATAAATAAAAACCCCAAACATTGCTGAGGTAATTAAATAGTTTTATGACTGTTGTTTTTACCATTTGGCCTCATTCATATTCATGAGATGGGAGACGAATACCTGGGGGTAAAGTGTCCGAGGCTGCTTTATAGCCCCATTATATCAGTAGTGTTGAGTGAGAGACACAATAAATACTTAATTTTTAACATTTTATTGGCGGTTCAACTTTGTCAGTTAAGTTAGAAATATCCGAAACATAACGCAATTGTAGCATGTAGTTAAAAGTTTTTCATTCCCCTCCAGTAACAACAATCAGAACCCACCTTGTATAGGCAAGCTCCACCCTCTGATCCTCAGAGCATTTTCCTTTTTTAATTCAAACTTATGAGTACAGCTTCAAGGCGTAACCGTTTTCCTGTATTGCGTTTCTGAAGGTTTTGTTTCACGAGGACGGAAGCGTAAAAGGAATTGCCACCAACGATGTCGGCATCGCCAAAGACGGCTCCCCGAAGGTATCGTGCAACAACAAGATGAATTCATAACATGGCTTTAGTTTGTTTGTTTGAATGAGAATGACACAAACGGCCATCATCATTAGGAAAAATTGTTGGTGTAATTATTTAACAATATAGTGTAGTATACAGTGTA
The DNA here is from genome assembly GCA_021346845.1 of Apeltes quadracus. Lineage (NCBI taxonomy): Eukaryota > Metazoa > Chordata > Actinopteri > Perciformes > Gasterosteidae > Apeltes > Apeltes quadracus. The sequence goes on from CM037920.1 coordinate 1,969,923, forward strand.
TGTATAGTATATATGGGCAATATTTTTCTCGTTAGTCCTCATGCTTATCTTTTGAACATCATTTCAGAGGGTAGGATTTAATTATTCCGTTATTATTTACCCATTCTATCTGCTGCTGCTGTAATAGTGGTCATTTTTCCTACTCTCAATACATTCATCTTTCTGTCATGTGCTTTGAGCGTATTGTAAATCTATTGGGTTGTGTATTCTCTACACGTACCCTCTGTTGCCCTTCTGGCCATACTGGGAGAGGAATTCCTCCTATGCCTCCCTCCTGAGGTGTCGTACAGATTGTAAATACCCCTGAGGCTAATTTGTGATTTTGGGCTATACATATTAATTAATTGAATGCATAATTGAGTTTCTATCTGATTGCACCAAATGTTGTTTTCCTCTAAGTAATTGACTGTCATGTTACCCGCCTAACTAATACTATTTCCCTCCCTCTCTTGCACCAGGATGTCTTTGAAAGAGGGATGGAGCTCCATGCTAAAGTCACCTTGTTTGGAGAGGGCTGTCATGGCCACTTGGCCAAGCAGCTTTACAAGCAATTCAACCTGCGGGAGAACTGCGACCCCCAAACGTACGCCATTGGCCTCAAGGAGGTAAACAACCATCGCCTGTTTTACAGCATCAGTTGGAAAGCGAACAGATTCCATTTTTTTTTTTTTTTTTTTTTTATTCAGGTGTGGACGATTGATGAGAAGAAGTGGAGGCCGGGCAGGGCGGAGCATTCTGTGGGCTGGCCTCTGAACCGGCACACCTACGGAGGATCCTTCCTCTATCACCTGAATGAGGGAGAGCCGCTGGTGGCCTTGGGCTTCGTGGTGAGCGGCTCAACATGAATTCTGTTAACGATGCAACCAGAGAAAACAACTCGTTGTCATGCAGATTGAGCTCCCAAATAAATATTCATTACGTTGGAAGTCTGCGCGGTGCAGAGGATGAATAAATGTGACTCAATATTTCACTATGACAAAGTGTCAAATATATTCCAGGTTATGTCAGTGTGTGTACATTTATTAAAGAAAAGGTTATGTTAACACCCCTTAAATGCCATTTAAGTGCCATTAAAGTGCCATTAAAGTGCCTAAATGCCATTTAAAACATGGCATTTAGATGTGGACAAACATAAAAAGTCATCTCATTTATGTGAATTCAAACACTCCGCTGTCAGTGACTACAGCTTCATATTCATTTCTTTGCACACACGCACTGGTCGCTCCCTGTTTTCTCAGAGAGTCTCTTGATCTGTCGTACTGGTTTTGCTCAAAGACCTTTGTACTGGTATATGTTTTAGTATGCTGACTCGTCTGCCAGTTGCTTCCTTTAAGTGGAGATCCAACATGTTTTATTCAAGACCAATGCGGGTTCTTGGTAGTCGAGGAGACAAGTCACTTATATTTGGAATAATTTGCATCAAAAAGAATACATTTTACAGAATTCCGCCAGGAGAAGGCCGTACCCTTCTCCCGATGTCAGCTGATCTGCGTTGCCTTACGCAGTTTGAGTTTGTTTCTAGATCAATGGCTCAAATGCAACACAGAACTGTAGGACGCACCCAAACACCCCCTATCTCTTTGTTAAACTCGTTTCCTAGGAATGACTTTGATTAAACCGGCACTGCTCTTCCCGCTGCAGGTGGGTCTGGACTACAGCAACCCTTACCTGAGCCCCTTCAGGGAGTTCCAGCGCTGGAAGCATCATCCCTTCGTGGCGGCCACGCTGGAGGGAGGCACCAGGATCGCATACGGAGCGCGGGCGCTGAACGAGGGAGGATTCCAGGTAGATTAGATTACAGTCATGAATACATCACAAAAAATGATTTGCCATGAATCGGCAACCAATGAATATGGCTGCTAGTTAAACTGGTTTCACTTACTAAAAAATGGATTAGGGAAAGTCCAGTGAACTATGGATACACTGATGCCATATTGGCTCTCACATTACACAGTGAGCTGAATGCAGCAAAGTAAAACAAATAAATGTGCCCCCCTCCTCTTCCTCGGCAGTCCATCCCTAAACTGACGTTCCCCGGAGGGCTGCTGATAGGCTGCAGCCCCGGTTTCATGAACGTCCCAAAGATCAAAGGCACCCACACCGCCATGAAGAGCGGCATGTTGGCCGCGGAGGCCATTTTCCCCAAGATCACAGCCGAGGGCCTGGATTCAGAGACGACAGGTAGAGAATTAAACCAGCGGTCCGTTCAGGGGCACCGGGCGCTGCTCGTGTTTGTGTTTCACTCCACAAGCTCCCATTGGGGTCACAGTTATTAAAGGCTGCTTCAACCTTGGACAAAATCATACCGGGGGTGTGGGGGGGGTTGATATTAGCTCTGAAGTCACAGAAGGGGAACTCTGTGATAAGGCATTGAATGTCAGGCAGCAACATTTGTCAGACTTGAAGGTCAGTTCACTTTTTAATTTGAGGTTTCTAAGGAGCCTGCGAAAACGTTACGATACGTGGCGATGTCGAAGATGCCAAAGTGATAAATGGCCCATTTCTGTAGCACTAAGGTGACTTATTCACTTCTTCATTTTTTTATGAAGGCTTTATTTCATTTATTCAATTCTCTGTAGCACAAAGCTGAAACTGACTCTTAATGTACAAATTGTGGGTGTTTTTTTGTGCCGATCGGAAACTTTTTTGAGGTGGATGTAATTTAATGCTTCTTTAAAATGTGGCAATTTACCAGAAACTGTGCCATGGTAGATAACAAAAGTCTGCTTGCCCGGGAAATGTTTTTATAGAGAATATTTCTGCCAATGGAAAATGATAATATAGTCCACCCTTCATAATTTTTCAATGCTTTCAGCTTTAAACGTGCAGAAAAGTAAACGTGATAACGGCACAGCCGAAATGAAATTACCATCCTTCTATTTATTTAAATTTTGCAAATCTCCGAGGCCTCCATGCACCCGAGTACGCTGACATGTTGAAGAATTCGTGGGTGTGGAAAGAGCTCCGTGCAGTAAGGAACATCCGGCCGTCCTTCCACAACTTCTTTGGCCTGTACGGCGGCATGGCCTACACGGGCGTCTTCTACTGGATCTTCAGAGGGAAAGAGCCGTGGACACTCAGACACTGTGGTGAGCACCATTGTTACCATTGTTACCATTTTACGGCTTCAATTAACTCCAGCAATTATCATTTAGCTGATCAGTAGGAACGAAGCTTCGCCGAGGAGGTTGTTGAACGCGAGCAGCGACAAGCTAACGTTGTGTTGTTGACCTGCAAGACCAAACTCGATTGTAGTTTAAAAAATATGTGTACACACACACACACACACACACACATGGACAAAAATGTGGAAAAGGGCCACAATGGTCACTGAAATTCCTTGAAACTGACAAATTGTAATAATGAATAAAGATTTAGAAATGAAATGAATGAAAGAAATGAAAAATGGCCTGGACAAAAAGGATGGAACCCCTAGAAACGTTTGAGAATACTTGTCAGACCGAGGGGTGTCCTCTAATGACTGAAGAGAGGGACTGTAGCCTACCTGCCGGCACGACAAGAGGGAAAGCTTCTGGGAGAAAGTTCCTTTGGACAGATGAGACGTATTACGGGTACCATGAGACCTATGAGTTACGGGTACCATTCAGTTCCGTTTTCAGGTCAGTTTCATGTTATTTCAGTGACCATTGTGGATTATTTCTTTCTAACAGAAGACTACCAACCATTTTTGTGTGTGCGTACGTGTGTGTGTTGAGACCTTGTTCTCCTCACCTGCAGCTTCACTAAATGAATCTCTTACGTTTCTGCTCCCCCATGTGTTCGGCGTCAGAAGTGCACCGTTATCTTCACTCAGTTTTAGATAAGGATAAATCACACAGGAAACTACATTATAGCTCAAACACATTGAGATCGACGACGACGGGACGTGGGAGGAAGAATCTTTTGGCTACATTGACTGAAACGTTTAATATAATCTGCTAAAAATTTCAAGTTTTTTTTAAGATACTAAAATAGTTATAGTCTCCTTTCAAATAAAATGACCAGACTTCACGTAAACTTAAGACGTAACAGGATGAGCCGGTGAACCTGCTAAATGATAATGTGTTACGAGAAAGTTAGGTTTAATTTTCTTCAATAAAAGCCAACAACCTGATTCTTCTTCAGTGGGCGACCTGTGCTGGTTGCATAAAGAACATTTTGTGTACAGTGTTCTTTTTCAGCGCAGTTCACGGATGAGGTTGCGTTATCTCAGCAGGGAAAGTGAACGTTTCGTAACCGACTGCTCCGTCTGTGTCAGGCCTTGATGCCAACCAGCTGAAACCGGCTAAAGAGTGCACGCCCATCGATTACCCGAAGGCCGACGGCAAGCTGAGCTTTGACCTGCTGTCCTCCGTGGCCCTGAGCGGCACCAACCACGAGGGAGACCAGCCCCCCCACCTGACCCTGAAGGACGACAGCGTGCCCGTCGGTAGGAACCTTGCCATCTACGGCGGACCGGAGCAGCACTTCTGCCCCGCAGGTAACTGCTGTGCTTCCCACGCAGAGATGACTTCAAACATCCACAAACGTTACAGACGAGAATGCCTTCCATCGCATGCTCATGCAAACATTTTGGCACAAGTCCCTAATCTTCTATAGGATAAAGGTCCTTTCAGATCTCCATAAGTAATATACCTCGCTGTTAAGCGTGCGTTTTCCGATTCGATTTATTTGTCTATTAAACCAAATGCTCACTATCCAGTCTTCACGCAGCTTATTACAACACTAATTAGGTACCCGATGAATTCCTAAAGAATGTTGTGTTACTTTGACAGCGAGCGTCTCATAACTCCCTCAAACATCTTCTGGACTCGTCAAACCTTGCGGTCTGAAATTGATCAGATGGTTGTCTTGGGTAGATTTGGAAACGATAAACAAAGAAATGCCCTTAGGTCACCAACAACAGGGTCAACGCTTCGATTTAAAAAAAAGACAAACACAATCGGTTGTTTCAGAAACTAACTTGGTTTAGTCTTAAGGACTGTCCTCCTTGTTTACATTTAAGTTCTCCAGGTGAAGACAAAATGTCATTTTAGCAGCTGTCATGGTTACTACTCGCGCTAGCTCAGAATCTGTATATGTTCCGTTGGTCATCCTTTTTATAGCAATACCCCCCCCCCCCCATCTCTCCCCCCTGGTTTTTCTCCCAGGTGTGTACGAGTATGTTCCCCTGGAAACCGGAGATGGGATGAGACTGCAGATAAACGCTCAGAACTGTGTCCACTGTAAGACCTGCGACATCAAGGACCCGAGCCAGAACATCAACTGGGTGGTGCCCGAAGGCGGAGGCGGGCCGGCCTATAATGGAATGTGAACATGTTTTATTTTTTAGTTCTTTTCAAACAAAGTTAATGTGCATTCAAAGTTGCCTGAGTATGGAACAAAAAATGGTTTTAGAAACTGGTGTGTTTTAGCATTGTTCAATTGATACAGTGAAATGAAACTAGCTTAACACAGGACCATATATACCTAAAGCGGTTATTGAATCACTGCTGTAAAATCCACACTATGGTAATTAAAGATGAAATGGCTCTTTATTTGCACTTGATCATCTGCAATAGTTAATATATTTCCTTCAACAGGTTTTTTTGTGAAAGAACACATCGAGAACATTTCATCTAAAGTATTGTAAATAGAATCATTGGATACCATTAACATCTCAGTAATGAATAAAGAACTCATGAAGTTTAGCCTTTGTTTTATTGACTTCTGTAACAAAATAAAAGTAGACATGTTGCTGAGGGTATCAAATGAAAACAGACACAGCTTTGCTCAACTACTTGAGAGGCTCGGTGACGCGCGGTGGAGTCAGCCATGCATCACACTAACGCTCAGCGTTTTCATTACAGTGGAGACGCTTGTTACAATAAGACAGGTCAAAGCTTACAACAGTTATTCCCTTAACACAACAAACTGTGGAAAACATGAAACCGCCGATCATGTCGCCCCGTTGTCAGGGAGCAGCTTCCCACGCAGAGATGACTTCAAACATCCACAAACGTTACAGACGAGAATGCCTTCCATCGCATGCTCATGCAAACATTTTGGCATAGATCTTCTTCTCTTTCTCCTTCTCTTCCTGAATCTTAAGCTGAACCCTCTTCAGCTCGTTGCTGATAGCTGTTCAAAGAAAGGAAACACCCACTTAAGCATAAGATATCGCAGTGCAGAGGAGAGCCCCAGATGTACAGCACTATATAATACAAATGTGAGGAGGGATCAGCAAATCATTACATCACAAGTTCTGGCTTTAAGACGGATACAGTTACTGAATTAGGGTTGGTTCCATCAAGTGTGCCCCACCGCTGTAGAGCGGCTGACTTCAGAATGGACTTAATGCAGTTTAACCATTCATCAGTTTGCATCCTGAGAAGTCTAATCAAGACGATTACTTTGTTAGCATGCTGCTTATAAAGAACCAGACGACTCATTTCCCCCAATAAAGTTCAATTAGGCACAACAGGACGTCTCCTGCTGTCGTGGATTTTTTCTTTCTCCCCCTTAATGAGCATGCATGTGAATTTGGATGTGATGTTAAATGGAAGGGAAAGGAGAGCGTATCTGCAGTATTCTTGATAACGAAGGCCGGACAAAGACAATATGATCGCATAGTCTCCCACCTTTGTCTTCTGGAGCTATTCCCTGAGCTTTCTTCAGATCAACCTGAAAGGTGCACAGAAGCATTCGGTGAGTCAAGCGGAGCTCAGGCTGCTCCAAATGCCAAACATCTCGAAGGTTAAAGGTTACGCGTCTGGACATAAATACGTTGCTTTTAAATGTAAAGACAGCAGTGCTTGTGTGGATGCTACCATGGCTTTGCCGTTTTCCTTCAAGCCCTGCCAGGCCTGGGACCTCCGGAAAAGGGCCTTTGTGTTGTCCGGGTTCAGCTCTAGAGCCTGTAACCACGACAGAAACACACATCAGACGTTGTTCCAGGGGCGGGCGATTTTTAAGCAATCCTTGCATTCAACGTTTATTCAGAATTGATTTAAGTTTACTTGCACAGAAATCCTACTTGATAACAATAGTACCTCATTGCAGCTGTCCACAGCGTCCTGCCACAGCTGCAGCTTCAGGTTGCATGCAGCTGTGTTGAGGAAGCAGCTGAGGGCCGTGGGCACCAGCTTCTGCTGCGCCGCCTCCTCCAGCAGGTCTCCACTCACCTCCAGGTACCTGCACAGGTAAACCAAAGCGGAAACATGGCTCACCGTTGGTGACAGACTAGCAGCAGTTTGACGCCTTGCTTCTTAAATTCTCATTTGTAAAACATGCAGACGCACAAACCTGAGGGCTTTGCTATATTTGCTGACTGCAGCTTTCCATTCTTGGCCCTTAAACAGATTGTTTCCAATATTCTTCACATCCTCTGCGACGGCCAGAACTTTGTCAACCTGAAAGCAACGAGCCAAGTAACAGCATCAGACACAAAGCGTTCAGTCAGATTATCCAAAGCCCTTTATGTCAAAGTCAATCATCCCTCATGCCTCCCTATGTCTCCAGAGTTTGCCACGTGCAACGTGCAAGTCCTGCATCCCTATGACCATCTTCTCATTTTCCAAAAAGCCAGAGGTATTTTAAATGAGCCTGCAGAGCTGCCTGATGCTATCCGCTTAAGTTCCTTCAAGTTCAAAGAGCTCGCTGATACTTGCATCTTTTAAGTCGACGTCAGAGTCCTCGGGGAAGTCTGGGTGGATGTCTCCTGTTCCGTCGTTCGGCCCATAACCCCAGCTGTCTTCCTCGGTGTAGACCCCACAGTCCGCTATGACGCAGGGCTGCAAACAGTAGACATTGGGAGATATTTAGACTGAATTAACGATCATACGGATACAGCTACGCTGAGTGTCATCGATCAAAAATGGTTATTTTACTTCTAGGTGTAACTTCTTCAGAATTGAGGCCAGTTTTAAAAAGGCGAAAATAACGATTAGCCATTTGTTTCTGTTCTAAATATTAGGGTCTTTCAGGTTTTTAATACTACAGAAGAAGAAATAAATTAAAACAAGACAACATCTGGTTTCGCGTCTTATTTACTGAAACACATTTACCTTTAAGGGCGCGTCCTCATTGGTTTCAAGGGACTCCAGCATTTTAATGACTCCAATCCCGTTCAGCACTTGTCCAAAGACCACATGCTTGCCATCCAGGTGTGGAGTGGGCACGGTAGTGATGAAGAACTGCGAGCCGTTGGTGTCCGGCCCAGCGTTGGCCATGCTCAGCAGACCCGTTTTGTCGTGCTGCACAAAGAAGGAAATTAGTTAACACTACGCGGCACTGCTGACACACAGAGACAGGAAACAAATTGGGATGTTTGATAATGTCTCTGTTACTCAGAAGCAAGAGTTTCAATTGACATTGACAATTGTTGTCAATGTCAATTGTCTTCTTAAAGAACGCCCTGGTCTCCTTAAAATAGCGACAGTAATAGAGAAACCTGGCAGTAGTTTAGACCTTTGTGTTGGACCAATGTATCTGGGAGTCTACCTTGTAGTGGAAGTTTTCATCCGCAAACTTCTCCCCATAGATGCTCTCCCCCCCGGTGCCATTGTGGTTGGAGAAGTCCCCTCCTTGGATCATAAACTTCTTGATGACTGACCAAAAACAAAAAAAGTGCAGACGAATTATATTACAGATAAAACCAGACTGAATCTTACTAATTCAAAAAGCCTGTTAAATGTTTGTTAGTTACTACAGATTGTATATACTATCCTGTCTAATGCACTTATTGTAAGTTGCTTTGGATAAAAACATTAGCTAAATTACATTTAATGTAATGTAATTAATGATTCAAACTACTACTACTTAGTATATATTTTAATACTATATTCTGCACACACATAGGTTATTTCAGTCATTTCTAGGTTACATTTCAGTCATTTCTTTCACACTCGGCCTCTATAAAATCTGGCCAGTTGTGCAATTTGAAATGTTGTGGATTTTGGTGAATTAACACTTAAAGAGATGTTTTCTTAAAAGAGATCAGCAGGAAAGTAACCGGTGCTTCTCACTGGATGCCAGTGGTCTACAAATCCATGCGTTTGTACCAAAACCTCCAGTGGCCCCTTCAAAGTAAAACATCATTTACTTCTGTGGAACGGGCATCCTTTGAAGTGCAGAGGCTTCCCGGTGGATTTGCCGATGCCTTTCTCTCCGGTGCACAGCGCCCGGAAGTTTTCAGCAGTCTTGGGGGTGATATCAGCGAACAGCTCCAGAACTATCCGGCCGGCTGTGAACGGAGGAAGGAGGAAAAAAAAAAAGTCAGGAAACAAGTGACAGGTTGATGACGACAACACAAAACAAATCCTTGTGCTGGTAAACGTACTAGAACAAAGACTGCGGGGGGGTTAAGTAGCCTTATATTTAAGCCTCGTCAGCCACATCAGTGTGTTGTTTGCACATTACGAGGAAATTCTTTAATAAGCCACTTGAACTAATGCTAAGCTTCCACCGAAAGCTACAAAAAAGTCACTAAAAACAGCCACACGTGGTTAAACGCAATTTCAACGCGCTCTTGGCGAACGCAATGGGACGTTAACGCTAACGTTAGCTCATATCCGACATCAGCGAGCTCCGCACACCGATAACGGGCTGGCTTCGTTTTCTCCGGTGTAACGTTAACTCCTGCGGCAGCCGCGAGCGCTGATTAATCCCTTTGCACAAGTCACCATTACGAGTCAGGATTGTGCTAAGCTAAAAAGGGGCTAGCGTCAACGGTCCAACTGGCCCGTAAGAAACCGACATTAAAATAGAAATGCGCTGACCTTTCTCTCCATCAATGTCTACGTCGAAGAAGACGCGAGGGTTTGCGGGGTTTGAAGGCTTTTCGGTCGGTACTGTGTGAGACATTGTAAGCACAGGGCGATTTTAGACACTTGTTTCGGCTAACCTAGCTAATCCTGGCCGGTGTAACGTTACTACTGGGGCAGGTTGAACTAAGAGTGGATCACTTCCTGTGAAACACTTTCAAAATAAAACCTCCTTTGGTTGAGAATGCGTTTCGGTGTTAAAACAAAACGGTGTAGATGACTATATGTCATTTTTTTGTGGAGCTCGGAAACCCAGAAAAATGAGAAGAAACAAATACATAAATGTACTCGAAATGTCGCGTGTACAGTTAATGCGTAATATGTCGTGCGATTGAGCTTTTCCACAAAGCTTCCGGTTATGCTTAATTAAAAGATAAAAATGTTGTGCCAAAGGGTATGAAAGTCACCGTTTGCACAATGAGTGTACATCCGGGTGGAGGTGACATGGTTCTCTAAAGTTATTCTAAAGATGTCTCTCTATAGATCTGAGTGGTGGTATAACAGAAAAGCAGTTTAGAACATTAATATTGCTAAAAATTGACTTTCGTCCTTAAGACACTCGCTTCTAAAATGTGGTCTTTTCTACTTTTACATTCGGAACAATTACCTCTTCCTCATAGCTCGATTAAAAGAGGAGAAAAATAGCTCTTAGGTACGTTGCTTTGTTTTTGGGTGGCTAGATCAGCGGCAAAAACTGATTTAACCATCGTGAACTAAATGCAACCTGTATGGACACCGCTGTTGGTTTATGATGTTCTTTTCTCAATGTTCGATCCACAATGTTCTCTCTTGACAACATTGTATTACAGCATCCCCTCAGGCGGGTGTCAGATTGAGACCGGCCTCATCATAGCGAGGGGATGGCCAGCAAATTGCGGTTGACCTCCAGAAATGGATGTCTGTGTGGCCCTTTACAGGGAAATATTGTGGTATCACAAGAGTTTTTACAGTTATCTGGACTGGACATGAGGCTTATGTGGTGGCTTCAGCTGCAGGGACGGATCACCAAGCGCTTCTCAAGCAGGAATTAAAAGTATATCAGTGACGCTGTGAGTGGGGAGTGTGACCTCTGACACACAATACCACATTGGTTATCGCTGCTATTTCTGGAGAGAATCTTCAGTTTTACGGGTCAGTCGTATCTGATATGTTACATTGGTTTTCAGCAGACGGTGAAAACTTTGACAAAGAAACAATTCAACTCAGTTTACGTTTTCAGACTTGGTCATTTGTGTAAAAAAAAGTATATTTTTAAGCAATCCTCACATTTTTGACATTTTTAGAAGGTGTGAATATCTGTGAAGATCTCATTAGCAGACGGGTCATTTCTCCGCCTGTGGGAGGCAGAAAGCCATCTGCTGCGTCAGCTCTGTTTGTGTGGAACTTTGCGTTGACTCGCAGTGAGTCATCCATCGTGTTTTTTCTGGGAGGAAACCAAAGAGGCGGTGAGATGAATGAATGAGGCCAGATTCGTATGACATCAATTAGCCCCATGTGTACCCACAGGGTGTGTTATCTTCCCTTTGTTTACTGTTCTCTCAGATATTAAATATTCACCTTTCAACGTGGCATTTACTTACTTTAATGTCTTTCATATCCAAAGGGTTACAATAGCACTTTACGAACCAATTGAAACACTTTAGCTCCCGGTAATGCTCAAGGCAGGTGCTATTATTTAAAACAATTCTAAAGGTCCCATATAATTAGTTGTTGTGATCAAAATATTGTACAACTACACAAGTTTTACAAATACTTATACTTATACATATACAAGATGATAACTACATTTTTTCTTCCCTTGTCCAGTTTTTTCTGATTATCTTTCTCAAAGGCTCGTTTTTGTATCTCTGTCTGGTCATTGTTGTTCTGGCAGTGGTTGGAGTGCTAACATTGGTGACGTACGCCGGCTCTGCTGCAGGGGCTCTGTTTACCAATGATCCATCCTAATGAGCCTCCTCTCCCTCCTACCTGGCCGTTCCCCCTGATAAGATCATTTTCAAACAAGCCGGAGTCACATGTGCTGCTGTAATGCATGGGCTTCCTTTTGCATAGAAGAGGTGAGTAGCTGTGCATGTTGCATTTCAACGAGTTGCTTTCGGCGTGTGCATATCATGGGGAACGTCATCAAATTTCCATTAAAAATAGATTTGCTTTCTGTCTTCTTGCTTTGCTTTGTCTTCTTCCCGATTTGTCTGAGGATCCGTGAATTATGATCTGATTTGTTTCTCCCAAATGTCCCATCTTGATGCTCCCAAAACAGTCCAGAGAACACATGCAGGAATCTGCATGTGTTCTCTGTCCTCACTCATTTATTCAGGTTTTTCTGGTTGCTTTTCCTGCTTGCTCACCACTAGTGGGGCGACCGTTGTCAGGGTTACCATGAGGAGAGTAGATATAGTAACAGGGTTTATTCTTTGTAGGATAAAGAGATTCAACTCCTCTCATTGACTTTATAGTAAGACTCCAAAAATTCTGTGTAATGAAGATTTAGGTAAGTAAGTAGAATATAAATGTATGTAGATGTAAGAGTATTAAAGAATAATGTTAATAAGGTAGAAGATGAAGTGTTTGGAGTTATAATTTTGGTCAGTATTAATGTCTCTGGTGTGTCTCTCTCATTTGTCCACCGCGGGTCGAGGCGGTGTGTGTACCTACATTAAGGGAAGCGCTGCATTATGGATGGGGAAGCAGAAAAGCACCAATGCAGTCGCTCAACGTCGTGCCACCTGAGCCGATCCCGCTCATCCATCTGACACACAAACACACACATTGGATGACTTTCAGGACCCAGCGTGTCCGACGTGAGGGTCACAGACGCCCTCTCACTGGTCGCCCTGGAACCGTTGAGTCACTCTGTCCTCCAACGCTGTCCGCACCTCAGTCCTCTGTCAGAAAAAGGCCTTTTCTTTTATTCAGACGACATGTTACATTATCAGAACTCTCGTTGTTCTGAGGAGAAAAGGGTCAAAAGTTCACCTTTCTGCTATGAAGGTGTGGAATGTTTCTGCTCTACAGATTATTATCATTACTTATGATGTCGCGACACTGATTATACCACAAAAATAACACTGATTAAAAAAGCTTCTATCTTAGAGTATTATATCAATAAATCCGATGCAGATTTGACAATTTGTTGACTGAATAATTATCCTTGTGCGTTCTCATTTGCATTGGACGCACTCGCTGCATTTAAGCTGTACCTTGATTTGCATGTTGCTGAGCAGCGCCCCGCTGTTCAACAGCTGGCTGTACTGCCACCCCCAGCCCACCTCCCCCACGCGGCTGTGCCGGGGCGCAGGAGGAGGGGCGTGTGGTGCAGCCTGGCACAGGTAGCTGAGGTCACCTGTGGCCTCGGGTGATGAGGCGCCCACGCCGATGGACCGAGGGAAATAGTTGGACCTCGGCCTGTAGTCTCCGATTCCACCCGGGCCTTTTGGGAATTAGAGGAAATGTGAGAAAAGAAGGTAAGCAGAGGTCCAAATCGACCCGAGACATAGGTGGAGAGAGAGAGAGATGGTGTTAAAAAGACATACAATTGGACAATTGGTAAAGGAAAGATTCAACAAACATTTTCACAAGTTGTATGAACTCTTACAGTATTAGTACACTTCCACTTGCCCTGCTGTATAAAACAAACATCATTTACAATTACAGAGGCTCCCACAGGCACACACAGTATGTCAATGCCACGGCTTTAGTGCCACCGTGTGTCCAATTACAGTTATATTTGGACCATAATAATAATAATACTATGACTTCACATGAAAGTTGTACCTGGGTCATAATAGCGTCCATATTCTAGAAATAACTAACTTCCTAGAATTGCACAACAGAGGCTCTGAGTGCTTCTCCTACCTGTGAAAAGCATGCGTTGTCCAATGTGTGGTCCTGCAGCTGCTTCACTGCTACGCTCCATCTCTTCCCCCAATGTCTTAGTTTTGTTATTTGCGGGTTGGGTGCACCTACTGTACATGATGAGGCCCCCTTGGGTGATAACTTGAGCCCAGCGGTCTGCTCTGTCCATGGGGTCATGGCCGGTTGTCAGGCAACCACTGGTTGTCATGGCGTCAGCGGTGGTGTCCTAGTTACATTCTGAAAGGCTCTATTGAAGCACTACCAGTACAAGTTACTTTATTAAAGATATTATTAATGGTAAGAGATTCATATAAGGGAATACATATGAAAATAATAATGTAATATGAAATATATCCTCGTATTTATTATCAGTAGTTGCATTGTTGTTGTCATTATCTTTATAATGATCATATTTTTGTATCTTTATTTTTATTTTTTACATTGCAGATCAAGATATCAAGAACCACCTGGAATTATGTGAAGAGGGGAACATAAAATCTAACACAGATCAGACAGCATTGCTCTCCTTCTTGGGTAAATAGAATCCTGGGGCGGTCCTCTCGAGAGACGGCTTCCTCTGCCATTATAAGCCTTTATAGTTTCTGCCCCGAAGAGACAATCAAAACGCTTGACATTTTCCAGATTGTCTGACCTTCGTGTGCCAAATAATGATGATGGAATGTTGTCTCTCTTTACGCAGGTGGGAGTTTCTTGTCACAATACGGATCCCTACAACAATTGAATAGGGTTTAATATATGCATTACTATCATCAGATCTAATTATAGTTTATTTTATGTTACGTTTAAACACTTGTGTGATCAAGATTAGTGTTGCCTAAAATGACTGAATCGAGTGGCTGCATGAAGAAATAGTTTTCGAGAAATGGGCATGGGGAACTGTAGCTATTGAAAAAGAAGATTTTCTCGTGGATTCATTGTTGAGTTCTTATATGTTCTATGTTCATTTCGTGTTATCCTAGTACATTATGTTTACGGTTAACACCTACTGTACATGACTGTACATAGTTCATCTTAATGTGCATTACCTCATCAGGTCGCTAGATGGTCGCAAAGCATCATTATTTAATATTGTCCTTCCCTTCGCGTTCACACTTTTTTCTTTTCTTCTGGAAAATGGACTCGCCCATGGGCCACCCCACGTGACTAAATCTCCATCAAGTCAAACACAGATAACCGCAGTTGTCAAGGAAATAGTATGGATGTCTTTTCAAAATAAGATAGAAACATTATAATACTAACCACGCACACTGTAAGCAACAAATAAGAAATAGGAATAAACATAAACATATATATATATATTGTTTTGTTACATCGTTGTGTTTGGGAGTGCAGTCCGTTGCTCGTAATGTAGTCTTACTGTAGAATTGACATTTGCGTGTAGTCACGTGCCTATGTTTGCATATTTGCAAGTTTATTGATACGAAGCTGGGGAAGTACAATGTTTTTTGGGTGTGGGGGTCCAACCAAAGACCCCGCCCTCCCGTTTTCTTCCTCACCCCCCTGTAACAACACTGTGGAAGCCCAGGGGTTTTATTTTGAAAGCTTCTCAAGGAAGTGTAACCTTTAACTAGGGCCGACTTTACGTTGCCGTGTCAGTCACCATGGTGTCGTACAACAGAGCGCAGCGGCGGCGGACCGAGACCCACTTTTCGACCCATTAAAAATGTTGATGTAATGCCTTCTCCCGGTGAGTGGATTCGGCTCTGCCTCTAACGATGGACGCCAGGCTCCGGTTGACGGGATAACTGTTCGCCGACTTTTTTTTCTTATTTTTTCTCCTCGCTGGATCCTGCATGCAATTTATTTTCTCGTTCGCTCGCAGAAGGCTGAAGACACAAGGAATGGCAGTGAACGGCGTCGGCTTCCATAAAGGGACCCTTCTTTTTGTTTTACATTGAGAAAATAACTCCGGACAAGAGACTCCGCGCCACGCTTCTTTCTTCTTTTTTTGGGAGGGGGCGGGGGGGTTAAAGTTTTCTTCTCTGTGGGACCGCTGTCGGCGGCCGGTTTCATCTCCGGCGACAGAACCGCAGACGCCCCGGGGAGACCGCTCGGCCGTCTGGCTCCGGTCGTGGCCTGGCTGCGGGCACTCCCAGCTTATCCGCTAGCTTCGGGCCACAGCGGGGCGGCGGCGACTCTTCTTTTGTTCGGATATTTAACAACACTTCTTTAGGACCGGGGACTCGATACCCTCTGCGGACGGCGGCTTCCCAAAACAATGGCGTCCTACGTGGACAACAGCTTTCGGCAGGCTGTGATGATGAATCCGGCAGAAAGGACGCAACAGGTCAGTCGAACGGAACGTTATTTGTTTTACTCTAGCAAAGGAATCCGCGCATCGGCCCGCGCATCCCGCCTGGATTCGGCTCGTGCACTTGCTACGTTAACACACAATGTTGCAACGTAAGTCCATGGCTGCAACAAAGTAGCGGAGTGTTTGCAGCGCGTCGGTGTGCAACTGTCGCCACTTGTTCCCGTGGCAGTAGCCCCGGCTACAGCCCGCTAAGCCCCCCTATCAGCAGGGGAGATCAGGGCTACTTAACATTACAGGAGCCAGGAGTTGGGTCCGGAATGACACCGGGGCCGCAGGTTGCGTGCGGCCAGCTTCCACCCGCGGGAGACTCGGGCGACTTTTTTGCGGCGGACTCAGATTTTAACATTTTACAAAAATAACATGCGAATGGTGGAAAATGTGCGTGCACGTCACAGGCGCAGTCTCTTGCTAATCCCCAACTAGCCAATAGCTTACATTAGCTTAGCAACAACCCCCCCCCCCCCCCCCCCCTTGTTTAGTTGTGTGGTGGGACCCAGTGGTGCTCCAGTCGTAGTAGTGTTTATACCACCTCTGTGCCGTCTGATCCGTACAAGTCCTCTGGGATGTTTTATGAACATGCAAATCACGTGGGATGTGGTTATTATGTGAGCGCACACGCACGCAAGTGTGCAGATTTGAGCAGATAAACGCTGTAAATCCTGGTTTGCCTGCACGGATGGCGTCTTGTTTCCTACGGACACACACGGCTTCCACTGCAAATGGATGCAACTTCTGCTTCAGCCAAAATGATCTCTGCACACGAGGAACAATCAATAGGCCGCCACCACCACAGCCACCACAGGCTGTGGGCTGCACGGTTCCATCTGACACCAGCAGCCTGCCTCCATGGCAGGCGGGTTGGTGTGAGTGGCAGATGCCCTTATGGTTATGGAAACAAAGGGGAGGATCATTCGGTTTGTCGAGTAGAAGGAGCCTGTATTGGGGCTGAAGCTAACCAAAGAAAATAAAGGGAGAAACAATATTATTATTCTGAACCCATAGTGAGATCTTCTCTTGTGCAAAGTTGTCATATTTGCTTTTTGGAATGGCTTAAAAAAAACAATTCCCTGTTTTTAAATTTTCTGTCATCATCCACTTTTTTTCTTTTTCTTTTCAGCCTCTGTGGTTTAGTTTTTCCTTTTGTTTCCCCGTAAGTGGTGAATGTGTTCCTTTTAATAGATATCTGGAAATAGCTTTTTATTGTTCCTATTTATTGACGTGTCATTTAAAGCTGGTCGCTCTGTTCTTCTAAAGTAGCTGAGAGATTTAACATCAATGTGGTGTCACATCGACGCCTCATCGCCGTTTGTGACGAGAATATGCCAAGGCTAATTACTTGGAATGTGTGAGTTGGAACATGCACTGCGTAACGGGCACACATGCTTTGCCAAGATATGTGTGATTCAGTAAAAAAAAAAAAAAAAAAAGCCTGAATATCTGCGGTCCTTCACACTCTGGCAGGAATCCCTGCTGTGTCAATATGCAAACATTTCACCCAGGAAGTCTTTTATTCACGGTTTGATCATTGACTAAACAACTATGCTTAAGCGATTTTAGTCTGGATGAAAAAGTGTGGCGTCCTAACAGGATTTGCAGGTCTTGTCGCTGTGCTGAGAGAAGTCCACTCTCTTCATCTCAGACGCGATGATCACGCAGCTGTTCTGACGTTAATCTTCCCGGTGTTGTGAGGCTCTGGAGCTGTACCTTCCCCCGAGGCCTCTGTGGCAGACGTAGTTTTAACCTGATGGTGTTGGCGGGGCCTCTCTGTCAGGATTAGAGGGAGAAGAGAGGGATCCGTCTCCATCGATCCAGACCCCCCTCCCTCCCCCGCCCCCATCCCCCACCCGGGTGCCAGGGGAAATAACGGACCACTAGACAAGCGAGCGTCCATACTATTTTTCACATATGAATTAATTTATGCCTTGATTACAATTATATAACTATTAAGCCGAACATTCTTCTATTATTAAAGGGACATTTTATAGCTTCAAAAAAGTGCAAGCCATCTGAATCGTGCTGTACGGATGATGGATATTATCTGCTTTTTCTTTCATCTTAAAAGAGCTTCCCCTCCCTTTAGGGGTGTCTTTTTCATCTCTGCAGAGAGGAGTGAAGAAGACCAAACCAGGACAAGCACATGATCAGATTCGACAGCGAGGTCCATATTTAGGCGCTGGCGTGTTTTCAAGGGTGCTAAGCTTAATATCACGTTGATCAAAGATACAACGGTGGACTTTTCAGGACACCACGGACACGAGCGTGGTTGATGGGCAGCTGCTTGCTATTTTCCCCCACTTGGAGCGCGAATGCCTGCTCCTTATCAAAAGCAAAGCACAATCGGCGTGTGTTTTTACAGGTCACTGTGAGGGGTTTTAGAGGGTTTTTTTTTTTCTTCAGTGGTCCAAACTGTTACCACGAACCACGAGGGCGTTGAATTGAGCCGCGCTCACGAGAGCTGCGTCTTTCAATGCGGCATTCATTTTATTTCTCTCGCCATTCAACTGTTGGTCACGAAGGACCTGAGATTCTGAAACCCGAGACTGCCCCACCTCATCAGGGAGGAAACCCAGTGAGTTGTGAACCGCCTGTCGGCGGCGCACAGGCACTTCTGCACTGTGCTTTTGTTTAGCCAGGTGGCAGAGCTGAAGGCCACAGAAGAACTGCCGCGGTGACCCTGCTTCTCATTCACATGGCTGCAGGGTTAAAGCCGCCCACTTTGCATGGTTTCCACATCTCCTGCGCCGGCAGCTTGTACTCGGGGGGGAAACGACACGGAAAACAAAAGCATTTGGGCGACCTGCAAAACAAATTCAAACCGTTTCCGCCACGGGCCAGTTTTTACTTAGACTGTGTTTCATGGATTGATAAGATGGCAAATACTCAAAGTACAACACAGCCTCTCCAAATGCAATGCGTGCAATGCCAGATGTGGAGAGGAAGTAGTTGTCACAAGTTGTAAAATGACAGATGAGCACAAAGACTCCTGAGCATCCTGTACCTTTTTATTTATTTCCTTCACGAGAAGCAGGAAGAAGGAAAAGATCTGGATGTTTTTTGAAGAACAGAACGCCTTTCTGCCACAGAGCTGTTAGTATTTTTCGATCCTGGGTTGTTTCGCAGCTGCCCTCCTATTTCCGTCAAGGCGTCGGAGGCGAGTGTGTATTTTAAAACCACTTCAAGTGTGCTGGCACGAGAATTAGGACCGATTCCTTAAATATGTTTGTCTGGATTTAGTGTTGTTTCCTGCTGCTTTCCCTCTGCAGCGTTGTCCCTGTAGAAGTAAAGTGATGTCACATGTTATTCCCGTGTTGAGAGTGGAGGCCGCTGTGGACACACAAACACACCGCGGTAACCGTGACTTCGTCCTCCCAGTCTAAATACAGGGAAGCATCCGAGGAAGAAAATAAACACATTTTAGAAGAAAAAAAATGCGACACCCACACGGAAGAGCAGCACTGCTTCTGATTGGTTTATATTTAAAAAGTGGTCTTAACTCCACTGTCGGATATTGTGACGGTAAAAGCAAAGCAACGGATGCTGGAACGTGGACTTGAAAGCATTGGATTGTCCGCGTTGCGGCTGTACGGGGAGCAGCTGATGAACAGGTGGCGTTAAATCATGCGGCTCTTTGCTGCCCCTGGTTCCTCTGCGCCGTGCTGGACTTTGCACGGCTCGTACCGAGGTGGAACACAAGCCGGGAAACCTTGGCATTCCAGAAGGTGTGAGATAGAAGTAAGCCGAAACACACAAAGTGGCTTTCAAGTGTTGAAGCTTGATTTTTCAACACGAGTGGAGCACAGAACTAAGCCGAACCTCTCGGGATTGGGCGGAAGTTTGTGTAACCAGCAGATACAAGAGTAAAAAATGCAATTACTTCTCCTCTGTAATTGTTATTAAACCTCCTACTATTCGAGATGAAGTCTGAGCTCATTTTTCAGCAGTGATGTAGGAGGAAGCTTCCTCGGCTGGCGCTTGTTAAGAAACCGTTTTTTGTCTGATAGTCACCGTACATTTGCAGCCACTGAATCTTGCATCTTTCTGAATGAGGTCAGAGGCCTGTGTCGGTTCCTTGTGTTCACATTCCTTTTTATTTTTCAACGCAAAGGAAAAACGACTCCCGAATTCAAGGCTCCAGAAATTCCATGGGCAGAAAGCGGACGACCTCCTGCTACCGAGCGACCGCGGCCTTTACATAACTCGTGGAGCTGGGAGAATGAGCGGTTCGTGGCGTTCAGTATTTACATGACGGCTATAGAATTACTACTCGCTGTGGCTGTCGTTAAGAGCCTCATTCCTGCGTGACATGTTGGAAATTCCTGCTTTGAGGAAAAAGTGAAGAGCAGTTTTCTCATTCTTACATTTTTTTTTTTTTTTTTTAATCTTGCGGTTGTAATGCAAACAACCACGAGTGTTGTTCAGAGCTTGACTGCTAGAAATACCGACCCAATAATAATAATAATAATATATAATCAGTTGTCAATTAACAACCAGACTCCTTCTTGAGTGAATTTGCCGCGCTGCGTGGCACCGCGGGCTCATCTAGGTTTTAATCCTCCCCTCTCCGTGAACTGCTCAGACATGAAGTGGATCAGATGGCGAGCTGATTAATTTGTGTGATTGGAGTTCTCTAAATCCCAGCATACCGGCCGCCCGTGCAGCTAATGCTTGTTTACGCCGTTCGTGACCGCAGTACTTAGAGACGCACGGATCCCGGGCTCCAAAGCAGTTGCAGTTGCATTTGCACGTAATCCTTAATTCATACGAGGGTTCAATGCAGGAAAACCAGCCACGGGCGACTGGAGCGGCTCGCTCACCTGCTTAGATGAACTTAAGTTAAAGCTTTCAAATATTCATCAGCGAGCTAGAAAGCAATCTCAGGTCCTCCAGTCCTTTTTTTAGGATATTGATACATTGTGATACACCTATTATACATTTGGTAGGTGCCACACTTGCAGCCACTCTAATGGCAGTCATCACTAATCCCCCCCCACCCCCTCCAGCAGTCATTGTGTTGCTGTTTGCAAAGGAAGTCCAGTGTCCACAAACGCGCACTGCGGGGTACAAGAGAAGTGCCAGTGTGTCCTGACAGCAGATCAGGAGAGTGTGGTTTTTAAGACCTCTTTGACCCCGACGGCCGTTCATGCGCTGTTCAGTGACACCTTTTCTGGATGCGCCATTGAGCCTAAATGCGGCCCGTCATGCCTCATGCAGACTGCAGTTTGTTAACAGCTCTGGTGGTGGTGGTGCTGGTGGTGATGGAGCTGCTTGTGATTACTCGCCTCGTGAGCTGAAAGTGGTGATTCCTTATACCGCCTGCGTGAGCACAAACGGCGCGCTCTGCTAATGGATGCAGTTGTCAAAAAGGGGGGAAAAAACTGCTGCAGCGACAGTCCTTGAGTTCTGACAGTAGGAACCGGTCTAAAACAAGGAGGGTGGGGGGAGGAAAAAAGCCCCACGCAACATTGTTTTCTTTTGTTTCCAGGCCAGTGGTTAGGAATGCGGTTGTTCCGCTCCCTGCGAGCTGCGGAGCAGATTGGTGGACATTGTCGGTCTAGTTGGAACCTTATCTTTTTAATTGCCCCCACCCCCCCTCTGAGGGTTTGTCCAACCTGCGGCCGGTCACGTTTCAGGCCCCGTCCCTCTGTGGGCCATCGGGGAAAATGTTCATTACCGGAGGCCTCAGCGTAATCGGATTCTCATGCGAGTGTTTGACAGTTTCCCCCCCCCCTGCTTCTGTTGGGGAACAAGTGGGTAATTACCACGATCACCGATACTTCTGATTACCGGCCAGAGGTTGTGCTCAGAGTGGCCATATTGTTTCTTCCTTCTTTTTAAAGGCTCATTCTTACCGTTTCACATTTTATTCTTGTGTCACCCTGGCGACATTACTGTAAGCTCCTCCTGCACCAACCGAGCAATAATCCTTTGCAAAATGCCATCCGGCGTTACTTATCAAACGCCATCAGTTCACCGGCGCCTCAGACCTCGACCGTGCTAAGTGGCACTTGCCTCGGCTGACCTCAAAGAGCCGCCCGCTGCCAGTTGTTTTCCCATATGGCCGCACTCAAACCCTTCAAGCGGAGGGTCGCTCCCCCCCGCCCCCTGTCATTGATGAGCGTTGCCGTTATTAGTATGCCGGTGTCCTTATGGCTCATGCAGCCTTGGCGGAGGGAATCGCAAATATCCCAAATAGGCGCACGCGATGCCACACCGAGGGGCCGATTTGAATAGCGTGGTTATCTGTTATTCAGGAAAAACCACCCGGATCCTCTCGACTGTACATCGAAGCACAATGGGGCGAAAAAAATCAATCCCAGTAACAAAGGAGCCTCGTCAGTCGGAATGCCAGAATCCTGATGGTCCTGCAGGTTTATTTACCGCGAAGCATCGGCCCACACGAGTGCTTTTTCACACCGCGTGTGTCGTTGACGCGATCCGGTGACCGGAGCGAGCGGCTGTGCTGCGCCGATGATTTCCTCCCGATTTTAGTCAGACGTTTGCTGCTTGTGTGTGAAGTGAGGAGTCGGGATGATGGAGAACGACGGCAAAGAGTTTTCTCCCACTCAAAAACCAAAGTCCTTCGGTGTGGCTCGAGCAACCGGGTAAACTAGTCCAAAGCAAACTTCATTATAAAGCGTTTCACAGGTAAGGGGTCTGAATTGGCTATGTGGGAAGTGTTTCTTTAATTGCAACTTGATCAAAAGGTTTTCTTGTTCTTGGTCTGCATTTGTTTTTGCCGGGTCAATCATTGGTGGAATATCCCCAGCGAGGTTGACAGCATTGGCAAATATAAAAGATCCTTGAAACTGTTGAACTCGGTCACATGAGGTGTGCGCGTGACGGCCTTCTCCTGTGATGCTTTTGTTGTGCGTTTCACCTGTGTAGGCCTGGCTGCCTGCGGCCGTTATTACTGCGCCGACACGAAGCCTCTGTTTGACTTAGAATTGGAGGGAAAGATGCAGGCCGCTCATGCGTGCTTCCCTATCGGCTCGGCTGCTTTGAAGCGAGTGTGCTGTGGACCCGACACAATGCCGCCCTGATAGACACCTTTTGCCTGTCAAAAACGCACCCATGACCTCTTTTTTAAATGTATTTATTTATTTTTTCTGGAGCAGCATATGGAAAAAGCTTTAAAATTACAAGAGGAACAAACATATTTTGAACAGTGAGAATATTCCCAGAATCATTCCATGCGTTAGATAGTTTTTAGGTTGCCTACCATCGTATTTTTTATTGGGCAAGAAATATACATGTTACCTGCAGAGGAGTTTATTTGTTACAAAGTACGCATTTCTAAGGAAATGAACCACATGCAGAATATAAAGACTTAAGTTAACAATAAATGGCTGCATAATAAAAGACAATAAATCTAACATTTAAATAGCGCAAGATTGGAAAATAAAAGTGAAATGAGACGACCTGTGAAAGGCCTCCAGTCAGATAACCGGCAAGCTTAAGTAGTGACGAGGAAAAGGCAAACCCTAAAAGACCACAATGGTTCGCCGTGCTTCTTTTGTAAAACATCCTCAGGATGCTGGAATCCCCGTCCGTCTCGAGCGGAGGCCTATTTTAGTCTGCGTGAAGTGCAAAGCCTTGGGTGGGATCATAAGGCAGCGTCGTAAACAGGAAACCTGCATTCAGGACGAGGCGAGCCGCGCTCACCCACGGGGCACGGAGATCCGACTCGGGGAGGCGGGGGGGTGAATGGTCAGCAGCGCCTCTCTCGGGTCCTGCGGGGCCTTGCGGAGAGCAATGCCTCGAATTCCTTTCACCGGGGGACAACAATGGACGGCTGGAAATGGCTTTTGGAGGTGTTATCCAATACTTTCTCGCTACCTCCCTTTTTGTAGCCGCCATGACCCGAGCTGCCCCCCCCCCCCCACCCCCCCCCGCATCGTCTGTGCACATTAACCAGAGTGGCTTTTGCCACTGTCCTTGTCCCCTCTCGGGATGGAAGGTCTGCGGCGTGACAATCGCAGCCTTTCGGAGATAAAAAGGTGAGGAGTCGCACCCAACACAGGCAGGCGCTAGACCCCTCCCCCACCCCCCTCCATTGTGATGCCTAGAGCATGAAAGAGCACGGATGACAGTGTCGTCCAGGTGCCAACAAAAGGCGGCGCCGCTGCCTCGCTGGCGGGGAACACGCTGTTCCCGTAAGGCCCTGCAGACCTTTCAGAGGGACTCGACACACGAGGCCTCTGCGCTGCCAAGGCTGCTTTTAAAACAAAATGTTCTACTAATGCAGGAATTTTAGTGAGTCAAATTCACACACGATTTCATGTGGTGACTGGTCTGATTTTGAGCTACCATTTTGTTAAATCTTTTTGAAAAATGTTTCCCTTGTCGAAGATCAGTCCGCAAAATATTGTCCAACATGAAATCGGTCCGTGAGGCAAAAAAAGTGGAATGACCTTGTTTTTTGGTACAAAAACAAGAATATACCTGGAGTTGTTCACTAAATAAAACGGATGAAAATGCCCTTATTGTAAGTGGCTTTGGATAAATGACGTGTAATGTAATAATGGTTCGGGGGCCTCGAGGCCCTGCGCGGGAGGCTGCACGTCCTCGTATTGAGAAGAGCTTCTTCGGTTGTTCCCTAGCAACCAGCAACCGGCGCAGCAGTTGTAATGCTGGAATGACTTCATGCAGAAGGCCACAAGAGAAAGCCGCACATATTTGCAAGGTTATTGAATTCCAAAAATATTTCGACAAGCTCTCAACGTTGAGGAAAGGAGTCGATTCGGACCATGCGGAGTATTGAACCCGAGCAGCGTCTGGAACCGCGTTTTTCTCTGTGGGGGATTTTACCTTCCTCCTGCCTATGGCTTCTATTTGAGTCGAGGTATAATTGGACAGAAGAAAGGGGGAAGCGGGAGACATCCACTTTCCCCGGGAGACCTAAAGCACGTCCCCGTTTGAGCCCCCCCCCCCCCCCCCCACCCTCTGCTCCTTGTTTTCCGCTTTTGAGCTCCCATGAATTGATCTTTGCATGACGTTGCGTAACTTTTGTGATGATTGCGCTGCGTCTCTTTGAGGCCTTTTTGTTTGAGCCAGACGGAGAGGCTTTCATTTGGCCGGACGGTTGGCTTTGTTCCCAGGTTCCATGACAGAGCTGAGAGGTGTCTTTGTGTCCAGCATTGGTCCACAGTCCCCCGTTAATCCACATTGATCCAATGTTTACCATTTACATTCAGCCAAAGTGAGTGGGGCCGATGATCGGATCATTAGGCTTCATAGAAGCAAAATATAGTTTTTATTGCCTTTTCGTGAGAAAATTATACTACAATGTATTGAAAAGGTAGAGCAGCAAAATCCAGTATTTGAAATGTTTGGCATTTTGCTTGAATTAAATTAATTTATAATTCAGATGATTTGAGTTGTTTCACTGTCTCCATACCACAGGAAAGCACAAATACTTTTACAACGTGTGTGTGTGTGTGTGTGTGTGTGTGTGTGTGTGTGTGTGTGTGTGTGTGTGTGTGTGTGTGTGTGTGTGTGTGTGTGTGTGTGTGTGTGTGTGTGTGTGTGTGTGTGTGTGTGTGTGTGGAGTACAGTGCCTGACTAAATGGGGCTTGCCACAGTGCAACTCCGATCTTGGTGGGAAAACTGAGATTTGGGGTCTGAATATCGGACCATGCAGAAGGCCGAGCGTCGGCTGGATGCGGGTTTGTCCGAGCTGCTGCTCCCCCAGGCTCCTTCTCATCATCACGAACAATTTACGCCACATCTTTAATGTAGCCGTGTGACGCTTTGATGTGTGGTTAGCGCCGTGGTATTATGGGATGTGACCGGGTCGGCAAACATCATTTGGCGCTAATTAAATCGCCGCGAGATCCTGTGTCAGTGTGGCTTGACTAATGCTAAGAGGATATTATTAAAATGGCACCAGATGGTGGCAGGAAAGTTCTTGCTTACTTTTAGTGCAGCGTTGCGTCCACATGCCGCCGCTTCTGAATGTTTAATCAAGGCTCAAAGCAAGAAATGACCCCTCCTCACCTTGGACAGTTCATTGACATTGAGTGACTACGAGCTCCTCCCTCCCTCTGCTCATGAATGATTCCCTGCGACATTCAACTGGTGATTCCAGTATGTGCTTATCTTTTGTGTAAATGGAGAGGCCTTTCCGTGTTTTCTACACCTGACCTGTCATCAAAGGTATGTGTGTGTGTGTTGTGTTTGCTGTGCGTGTGTGTCGCATGAGGGTGTGGCGGGAGGAGCGTGAGTCTCCCCATACTGCCTCACCTGAGAGGGCTGCACGCCGCCTTCCAGTGGTGACGTTCATTCTGAGATGCTGCAATGATACTCAAGCTGCCTCTTTATGTAACGTGTGTTGGGCTGAAGACGCACACACACACACACGCACGCACGCACACACACACATGCACGCTGTGTTAGCCGACTGCAGCGATCAAAGCAGATGGGTGGGGGAGGGTCAGCTGACCCTTAACATTTTGTTTTACTGCAGAGACAAAGATGCCACCTTTCTTTGAACCCCCCCTCCCCCCCTCATCACCCCCACACCTGAATGACTGTCTGCTGCTTTTTGTGCATTCCAGCATGCATCTCATCTGCGTGCCCCAAGAGGCCCGGCTGCATTTGAGTTTTTTTTTCTTTTTCTATTCTGGCAGGCGGCTCAAGTAGGTGCTGCTAAGCTCATTCACATGCGCGCCTCCCCCCCCCCCCCCCCCCCCCCCCCCCCCCCCCCCCCCCCCGTCCTTCCCTCTCCTCTCCCCGCCTCCGGCCCCTTTCCCAGACCGGCAGCCTCCTGAACCGCGGTGGGAAATATACAGCGAGTCGTTCTGGCTGCTCCCGAGGCCACTTCAGCCGCCGGGCGTCATTCAGCGGTTTAATCCCGTCTCGCTGGTGGAGGGGCGAAAGTGGAAGATGGAGGAGTCCGTGTTCTTCTCCAACACTCCTGGACAGGTGGCGGTGGAAGTGCGATTGTTTGCGCGGCCCTCAATTCGGCAGAAGGGGGCGGGGCACACGCTCCACTGGCTTAACCCGAGGGCCTCAGCGTTAGCTCCACTGCTAATTAGCTCTGCAGGTTATTCCCAGCTTCTATCAGGAGGCTCACGGCCGCAGTGACAAACGTGACAAACACGTCTTCCTCAGTCTTCATCATATGAAAACACAACTTTGTGATATAACTGGTTTGAATGAGGAAGAACATTACGTATAATTTGATGATTTGTTCAAGGAATGGATGTGTTGCTTTTAGAAAATGGGCGGGGCTAAGCCTTCGGCCAACGATGCGTGCCGCATCTACCCGGGGTCGTCACTCAGGCCGCCGGCGTTGGCCAGGCGGGCTCAGGTAGCGGCGCGGTGGCGTTGGGCGGGCTCAGGTAGCGGCGCGGTGACTATGGGCGCGCTCAGGTAACGGCGCGCCGGTGTTGGGCACCGCGTGACCTCGTTGTAGCCCACAAAGCCTCCACCTGCTCTCACAGACGGGCTAATGGATAAAAATACCCGGCAGATCCCACACTCTCTGTCAATAGGGATTCAAGGACAGCCGCTGGCCACCCTGTTAACGCGGGGAATGGACCAACAAAGGCAAAGGAATGCACACACACACACTTATGAACACAAACAGACATGCACACAGTGGCCCCCAGTGGAACATCATACCTCTGGTGAATGGGGATGAATGTCGTGCACATTTGGCATAAACTGCCGTCGCTGCTGTTTTGTGTGTGTGTGTGTGTGTGTGTGTGTGTGTGTGTGTGTCTTCCACCAGTCCCACATGGCACACGGATACAGACGCGCTGCGTCGTTTGTGCTGAGCAGACGATATAATCCAATATATTGCCATTAGCAGATATTGCAGCGTAGACAACACAACCTTTTCCGACCTTCAGCAGTCTGACTCCCGGTGGGTCGCTTACCTCGTTACGCGGCTCCGCGCCGCTGACCTTCGTGTAGCTCCGCCCCCCCCCCACCTCGTCGCTCACTCAACATTTACTCAGGCCGGTGATGCGGCCAGATGCTCTTTGTCAGACACAGAGACGACAACGAGGCAGGCATTTCATTTATGCAAAGCCGCATTAAAGTCCAGCGTTGAGGTTGAGGAAGAAAGAAAGGAAGGATTGTGTTGACTTTTTAATTTTATTTTATGGAAATGACGAGGCCTCAGAGGCTGTGTGCTTTGATGTACTGTCATGTAAATTAAGGATGGAACTGGCAATTATATTCCTTTTTTAGTTTCATCTTTTGACACATGACACGTCAGACAATGGTGAACCCACAATCTTCTGCCCCCCGAGGTGACTTCAGATGTCTTCTTTCCTCCAGAATAAGACCTCTTAATGTAAATGAGTCCCTCTGCATGAAAAACGCCAGTAATGAGAGAGTATGGGCAGTTCTGCTTAGAAACAAACTTATATAATCAACCTATAAAAATGATTTTGTCCACTAACCAATAATTGGCAAACTATTTTGCCTGTATGGTAGAAACTTGCATAAATTAGGAGGGGTTTATATTTAAGTTGTTACGCTTTAAATGGATTTTAACTGTCGAGTTGTTTCAGCTTTTTTGTCCAATGTGAATGTGTCCTGAAGGTTGTGAGGATCGCTTTGTTTTCAATCCACAAAGGAATCAGGAGATCATTAGATGATGAAACTCCGTTGCCGCCCCAGTGTATTTGACGATGGCTGGTGTCCCGGCGGGGGGGGGGGCTAGTAGTTGACCCACACTTTTATTGCACCGTGCAGAGGTTTGCGAGCAGCAGGGGGGCTGCAGGGACGGCAGAGGTGGCGTCTTCGCTCTGTGTGTGTGTGTCACTATCTAGCCAGTGTCATCGGAGGGAATGCAAGCCTCACCCCGGCCCGACACACAAGACGGCCCCCGCGCTGTCACGGTAACCGGATCCAGGAAGGCCGACGCATCGCTGAGCGAGGGGGTTTGGCGGCGGAGAAAAGGCAACCCTTTTTGAAAAGGTCTGAACTTCCAAAAGGAATGTTCCGGATCACAGCCCGGCGCCGAGCTAATGAACGCCCGAGGTTTGCGTTTAGTTTAAAAGAAGGAAAGTGTCAGTTTGCTTTAAAAACTACACGTAAATCTTATACGTAATTTTTTTTTATTGGATGTCTTATTCGTAGTTATGTCACCATAATGAGCTTTTCCTCATTGTTCCATTCAAACCTTGAGTGGCCACAGTGAAGTTCGCAGGGTGACGGTGCGGAGTGCAAAGCCCCCCCCCCTCTCCCACCTCTCCCCTCGCAGTGACAAGTGAGCAATTGTTAGAAAACTAGGTCGCTCGCTCCCAACTTGGGTGAGAGGGGGGGATTAATTTGCCTTTCCCAGCTATTCTTGGGGGTGCGGCGGCGCTGTAACGTGCAGTCTGACCGCCGCATGTTTAATGGATACCGATACCTGATGCGGTCATTTGAGCCGGTATCAGGTGCTTGTGGATCGCCAAACATCGATCAATGGCAAATCCCAAACCAAGGGAATGGTTTGGGATTTGATGAGTTGTGGGACATTTGGTCCACCAGGTCACGTGACGTGATTTGGCAGCTCGAGGCGTTCAAGTTGCTCGATCTGGCGTCCGTGTCGGGTGTCGGCCTCTCCGACCCGATGGCGCTCGGCTCCTCTGTCGTCTGTCACCGTGACGCAGGTTGAAAGCGCCCCCGCTGATCCCTCGGCCCGGTCAGGAGGTAACAGACCTGTAATCACCGGAGGGAAGGATGTTCTCGGCCCGCCGGATAAGCGGCCGTTGATTTCCTCCGGCTTTAAGAGGTCCATACACTTAATCGCTCATTCCTGTGATTGTGTGGAAACAAAACCCCATGATGCATCACTCCGCTGACACACGGCAACACATTTAACTGCTCAATGAAAGGCTCATGCTACCATTTATGGAATATTCCAAGGAGACCCACAAATGGGTCGAAATATTGGTGTCTGGTCATCAATATTCTTCGGTCATTAACCCACCGACCCTCAGTGTTGCATTGTGTCTGAGCGGTGTGCACGCCGCCTCTTTGTTTATCCACAGTGGGTGATGGATGCACGCCGAGGTCGGCTATCTGCTCTCATCCAGGGTGAAGTGGGAATGAAAGGGGGAAGCAAACAGACACTGGTGGAGAGGGAGGGGAAGAGAGGGAGGGGAGAGAAGGAAAGCAGCTTCTGAAGGGTGACCCGAGGGAGGGGAGAGAGAGAGGGGGAGAAGGAAAGCAGCTTCTGAAGGGTGACCCGAGATGATACACGAGTTGATACACGTTAAAAGCCCATTCGTCTATCTTCAACTTCTCTTTTCACTATTGATGATACAAGTTTCATAGACAAACCCATCGAGGAATTAATAGGGTATCTTAATATTTGTTTTCTGAAGCCTTGCCTTTTTTAAAGATGGATAAGAAATACATAGCATCATAGTGAAGTATATAGCCATTGCTGAAAGTGGGCAGACCTGCAGCCCTATTTATACCAACGGCCAGCTCAGCATCCCTGGTAGCTCGCACGCTTTGACATTTTAAACTCATCACGCAGCTATGCTAGGTATGTTACCACGCGGAACCCCCTCCGCCTCGACGTGTCAGTCGACCCGAAGACGGGGAAAAAACCCATCACAACTTCCGTAAACCTCCCTCAGGGCGAGTGTATCTACCGCGTCGACGTCATGACGCTGGCATGCGGGGAACGTCATCGGGAGTTTTTCTTTTTTTTTACCACCTGTGTTTCTGGAAGGATAGCGTTGGTTCAGATAAGGAAGGAGGCGGCTGACCTCCCCCCTCCCTTCAGGTGTTGGTGGTGGTGGTGTTGTTGTTGAGAATGGACATGCTCCTTCTTTATTCAGCACACAACGAGCAGACTTCAGGCTGAGTGCAGCTTCATCAGCGTGTCCTACTTCAGGTTCTGGTCCTGATTCTGCGCCGGGACGCTGACGGTTCTGCTGTTGAGGATGAAAGTGAAGATCAAACACCCTCTGCTTTTGATTTCCCAGAGACAAAAGCCTCACATTATCAGCTGTGAGAAGGTTTTTCAGCTTTGGTTTGTTTGAAATAAACAAATGAATTGCTTTGGGGGGGGAACCAGAGAAACCTCTGATATGTGCTGTATAACCGTCTCGTCTCCTTTTGTGGTTATTGTGTTTTGCGCCGCCAGAGAGGAAAAGGGAAATGCAGCGGAAAAAAAGATGGGCTCCTTTGCATTCTTTCCATACAGTCAATGTGAAATATTTGAGACTGAAGCCATAATTGATGGTTCTGCATAGTTCTTTCTGTAAGGCTGCGTTTGAGCGGCGCTGTGTTATTCACTGTGAGGGGGAATACTGCCCCCCAGTGGTGACCTTGTGCCTGGGTTTTTCATACCATGTGTCCTCTCCACCCATCTAGAGAGATCACTTTTTTATGGATATATGTGGCCATTTGATTGCTGTTTCCTTCTCAGGGAAACTGCACGTTTTTCAATAAAGGAAAATGTTATTCAATGAATACTATGACAAAAGAAAAAGTTTGGTGTGATAAATGCATAGAGAAAACTGAATGAATCAATAGCAGGGCATTCCTTTTAATTTTGATTGGAGCAATAATGAATAATTAATTATTGTAGCTCGACGCCAAATTGTCCTCTTTTTATTTCTTCGGCTAATTGCTTGTTGTCCAATAGTCACATCGCCTGAGCTCAATAGGGCCGAGGCTGCGATTCCTCAGCCTGCCAGCAGGTGGCAGTGTGTGCCTGAGCATCGCCTACGCCGGACAGGCGCTCCTGTGCCGCTTGTCTCATTTGTTTAGGGGGGATACGTCGCATTGTGACAACCCTTATTTTGGGTGTGTTCCTGGTGGGTGTAGCACCCGTTTGCTTCTTGGCTGTTTATTTTATGTGCAGCGTTTGACATTCTAATAAACAGATTTTTGGTAAAATGCTACACTATCATTGCATATAACATCAGATCTTTGTTTTTAGTTTGCTGTTTTAAAAAAAAAGGCCAGTTTACTCAAATCAAAAAATAGTATATTTACCTGCTATTTATCATTTTTATTTGTTACTTTTGTCATTAAGGGCCGTTGATGTCGACCTTCTCTCAAATATAATGGGATCGTTACACAAAATAATCAGTTGCACCTTGAAACCGTTTTCTCCTCTATAGTTGGAGCCTTTTAAACCCACCTAAGCTTCTTACATCAGTGTGAGTCCTCCTCTAGTGACTGACGCCCGACCTGCACAGCACACACAAAGTGTCATTCAGCTCCTGCTGCAACATTTCTTACACTTTCTCCACTAACGTATCAAGGTGGCCCTTCTGCGGGACCTCATGTGTGCGTCTGCGGTGACCTCAACGCCGTCTCTGTTGTCCCTCCGCTCCACCATCTCTCCCCCCCTCACACACACACACAGAGAGCCAGTGGGTACCAGCAGACAGTGGAGGAGCTGTAATGGCTGCCAGCTCAGAAAGAGCCGCGTTGTTTCACCTCTGACTGGGATTTAGAGTCGCTCACTGGGTCGCTTGATGGGAGGAATTGAATGGGCAGCTTGTAGCTCAGCAGTGTAGTTGCTTCTATTTGTTACGTTATTTAGTGCTTCATGTCTTTCTGACCCGACGCCCGTGTGTATCGGAGGGGTTTTCTCTGCTGTACAGAATGAATAATCCCCGTCTGTCTCTAACCCCACTTGTCCTTTTGTCCCTCAGGACCTGGAGATTGTCTACTCGTACCTCCACGGCATGGAGGCCTTGTCCAACCTGCGAGAGCACCAGCTGAGGTGAGTGGCTGCGCCGGCTCCTCGGGTCACATGATCGGGAGCTCCCTGTTCCTGTCACATGAGTTTCAAAATGCACATTTTAAACACTGAGACCGAAGTCTCATTTGTCAGAAGTGGAAAAATGAACGCCTGGCCGTTGGTGGCGAGGCCCCATCTGGTTTTATAATCCAGCAGGCTGGCATTACTCTATTCTATGAAAAAAAGAAAAAAAAAGTAATCTGATGCTAAAAAAGGCACATGTATGTAGACATGTATGTCTGAAATCCACCCATAACTATGTCTGCAGCGTGTAGAAGTATGTTTCCCTCATTGGCATAAAGGTATTTAAAGCTTGAATGATTCTTTTGTACCATTGGGGATTGTCACTTTTTAGGTTAACTAATTGATGAGATGTATTGTTTGTTGTGGGTGGAGGGTCATCAACATGATTTCAGAGTGGAAGTTCAGGCTCATTTATCACAGCATCGCGGTCACAAGTGTATGTGGGGCCTTTTTCTCACTTCCTCTTTTGGAATGGAGAAGAAATTAAGAGTCTTTAGTTTCGGTCAAAACAAAACGTTTTCTAAAATGAAATCAATGATTCGTTTTTACGTTCATTTAAAGTTAATTTCCATTTCTCGACTACCGACTAGAATTGACAACAACAAAAACAGAAGCTGAATTGTATTGAAGCTCTCTGACGGGCAAACGCTGCAGGGCACCGGTCTGTTCCCAGCATGCCTTGTGTGCATACATGTGGACAATGTGGCGGTGCACGACGCAAACTGGAACATTCCGCTGTGTGTGACCCCACCCCTTCCCCCCGGCGCTGTGTGGACCCTGAGGAATGTCCCTGTGGTCCCTCCCAGTGAGGTCCTCCACCTCCGACCAACTTTCATTTTCCCATCCTTAGAGAAGCCCATTCCCAGCGCTCCCACTAACCACGGGATTATGGTACAGACCTTCTCTTTACTCCACCTTTCATCTGGGAGGAGCGTCTCGTTTTCCCTGCGTGGCTTTTTTTTAACAGCAACTTGTTTTTTTGAGCCGGAATTGGGTGTTTTTTTCTTCTTTTTTTCTGCCGATGTGCAGTGGCTGCAGAACAATTCACCCCCCCAAGCTATTTTTTGAATCCCTTTGTGTTTTGATCAGCGTGTTCTCACTTCGGCTGCCTGTCTGTAAAGTTGAGGCGCAGCCGTCTTTGGGGGCCTTTTTGAAAAGCCGGATTGCGGATGACTTTCTTTTTTGTTGGGTTGGTTGTGTGTCTCAGTTTTAACAAGGTGAACATAATTCCCCCCCCAAAAAAACCCCATCAGGATTAAATCGTGTGTGACCACTGATATGACGTTGATATTATTATGTTACGTCCTTGCTGATTAGCACTTTTAAACCACATGTTACTAATGAGGGCAGAGCACGAAGGGCCTTATTATACTGCACGATACGTATAAGCTCAGCTGACCTGCATAAATAACACTGCGGCAATAAGAGTCTTATGACTGTTTCCTGTTGTTCATGAACTAAACTAAAATCCCCTAAATAAAACTGTCTCTTAGCCGTCAACAACAATAAAATGAATTCCACACAAAGATGGTTAAATGTTTGGCAATAATGCCACAACGAGACAAAACCACACACTCGGCTGAAATCTGAAATTGGCGCAACATGGCAACACGGTCTACGCACAATCATGTGAAATGTGCTATATGAATAAACTTCACTTGACTTGTTAATGTGAACGTGTGTCATCCACCCACTATGAGGCCTCCAGTTATAAATAAGACTCTCCCATTGGGCGTTGATCAGAATCCCCTGTTCACTGCCTGTCACTCACGTTGGCCAAAAGGCCTTCTGGGAAATGTAGGAAATCCCCATTTGTATGTGAAGCCACGTACTTATCAGAACAACATCTGGATCTGGTCGAGGTTTCCTGTTTTGCTGACTAACAAAGTTTGTTTCCTCCTATTGTTTTCTGATGCTGCCCCCGCCCCTTCCTCTCTCCTCTTGCAGGATAATGTGCGAGACTGTTCGTTACGAGAGACACGAGGCCAACGAAGTGCTCTACTAGTAAGTACCTCCATGTGCTGTGTGGTGAATGGCTAATCATGTTTATTTGGTCAAACGCTTCAAATAGATGTCAAATCCAATGGATAAACGGGTCGGTGGTCCCACGTAACCTCCGACGGCACCGCTGCAGGACAAGGCCCACTCAGTGAGGCCATTTGTAACCAGTGAAGACTTCCCTTCACTCCCAGCTAGTCGCCTAATGTGATTCCCAAAGCTGTATTGGCATTTTCCCGACGGCATCCCAGTGTGTTCAGCCCCCCGTTTTCAAAGGCTGCAATGACTGCAGCTGGCCGAGGGCACGCCAGAGTTTGCCTTCTGTCGCATGTCACCGGCTCCCCGAACTCCCGCGGTGAGAATGAACGGCGTTAATTAACTGTTATCGGCCTCTCGAGGGCCGACGGAGGGCGCAGTGTCCCTTTTCTGCCTCCTGATGGGGGGCGGGCGGGGAGTGGGTGGGTATGTTGGGGGGTGATCGGGTCGAGTCAACACTTCATCAGAAGCCCGTCGGCGGTGTGGAAGCTGATTAAACGATAGGAATGCAGATTAGACAGTGGTCCCATAATAGACTCCAGTTTCTGCAAGATTCCCTCAGGTCCACACACACACACACACACACACACACACACACACACACACACACACACACAATGTCTTTGCATTTTGAGTGGTATCTATAACAAAGAGCGTTCTTGGATGCTAGATTTCCTCTCAGAAACGTCAATATGCAAACGGTAGCACTAATTGGAAGGTGGTGGGTGTGAGACGTTGACGATGCAACATTGATTTGATTCGTTAATTCGTTGAGTGTGTTGATTAAACCGGAGTCTCTGCTGACAGAGACAACCACTGTCTGCAGGTGGAACATAACTTCACCAGGCCTGCGTTTATAATTAGGGCTGCGTTTGAATCAAAATGTGTCCGGATGTACTTTTATATCCCGAGAAGATCCCATTTATAACCGACTTGAGAATGATGGAACACCATCCCTGTCTGTTGCAAATCGTATTGCAAAGGCCGTTAATCTGAATAATCGTAATGAAAATCTTTTAACTTCTATGTGCATCTTGTATAAAAGGAAAATCGTATATTAGGACAAATTACTTTTCTCGGTTTACCTCCAGGCAAAAGCATGAACACACCAGGTTATTGTCACTCCGGTTGATTTTAATACAAGCGTCTCCCTGATGACGGTTAAACAGCAGCGGATGAGATGGACTCTTCTACTTTGCGAGATCTTTTGTGGAGAAACGAGCTTCAAACGGCGTGTCTTGCAGTATTGCCGGGTTTGAGTGGAATACCCTGTCCGGCCTCAACGAAGAAATCCACAGCAGCGCATGTTGATTGGTTGGTTTTATAGTCATGATGACGGGAACCAACCCGCCGGTAGTGGAACAGTCGAGTCCGTCCGTCAGTGGTGATGCGCTTTTTAATCTATATGGCTACACAGCGGCGGTTCAATACAGGGAGGGGGGCGGGGGCGGGGCGGCGTCCCGTCATATGAAGCCTGGCTAGTTGACCAATCGCTAAAATCACTTCATGGGAGATTTTTTGGGGAATATATCTTTTCCATATGTGAAACAAGCTCAAATGATCCCCTCCCTCATCTGTTTTTTTTAATTTATTTTTTTTAGCTTTAGTTACAACTGTTGTCGCGTGACATAAATTGGAGCAAAACGTCTCGTTTGGCAGCAGTTTCTCTTCTGGATGTTGCTCATTTTGAGTTTGAGACGACGGCAAGCAGAAGAACATTTTGAACTAAATCCTGGCTGCGTACAGGTTTTCTTTTTTCTCTCTTTCCATGATGTTGGAGAAGCAGCACTCTGCTTCCCACGAAAGGCCGAGCTAATGGGCCGCACTTTCTCTCTGACTCCCCCGACAGTCGGGCCGTCCTGGAGCAATGATCGGAGGATAAGTGTAATGGTTATAAACATAGTCATTTTCTCTCCCTGCGGCCCTAGATTGCTAGAGTGCGAACAAGTACAAACACGCGCACACGCACACAGTGTCGATGCCTCGCGGAAACATCACATCCAGAGATTATAGAGCCAAAGCCCTCCTGAGATGAAGGCCGACCCGGCACATCCGACACGAGCTGCTGAAGAGCGTTGGTGCCGTCTGGGCTGCTTTTAACCTCATCCATGTCTGCGCTGACCTTTGACCCTCACTAATCTGTGTGGTTAGATGTGCAAAGTGATGGCGTTTTGCTATTTCTGGTGGAAGCGGCTTGTTAGAATTTTTTATACTTTGATATAACCAGGTATTGGCAGTTTATTCAGTGGTTGTTCGAGAAAGAAGTTAATGTTAATTGAATGAATTGTTAGTGGAATTTCAAGTCAGTTTTTGGTTTTGTTATAAACTTAAAGTTGTGAACATGGCAATCTTCCCTCAAGTCTGCTCATATTTCATCCTGTAAACATCTGGTGTTGTGAGTCCAAACACTGTGAACACCTGAGCATGAATGTCAATTGGGTGCAAATCATCAACAGAAGTAAAAGTCTGATTCTCTCAATTGAACAATTTATTTCTGGCAGAAAAATGTGACATCATTCATTCTTGAATAAATTAAAATTAAATAAATTCCCGGGGAGGGTTTGTGGATCATTTTTACCGTTTGACTCGCTTCCAGTATTCGTGACCCAGTTCAGTTGAGTTGTCGTGGCGCATAACAGTCTTCACAACATCTCCTTCTTCTTCTTCAGCATCGTATCTCCTCCTCCTCCTCCTCGTTCCTGTGAGGTGCTCCCCTCGCATCTGCGTGCCGGCAATTAATAATTGAGCATCTCATTGGTGTCATCTCGGGTACGCGGCGGGGAACCATGAAAGGCTGGAGAGGGTCCGGGGAGGGTGGGGGAGGGGGGGGGGTTTGCCAGTGGAGGATGTTGCACTGTGTCAGTAGGCTGTGCTCTCTGCAGCCTCATTAGTTCTGCAAGAAAAGTGTAGAGAGGAGGATGGAGACTTTGTTCTCCGTCATTAGGGTGTGAATATGTAGGTCCTCCGTGGGTGTTTAGTGCCCCCATACGCTCACTGCTCATCGATTCCGCCAGTCGCTCAAGCTGCTGCCTTATTAACCCACAAATACCTGAACGAACC
The DNA here is from genome assembly GCA_021346845.1 of Apeltes quadracus. NCBI lineage: Eukaryota > Metazoa > Chordata > Actinopteri > Perciformes > Gasterosteidae > Apeltes > Apeltes quadracus. The sequence goes on from CM037920.1 coordinate 2,007,751, forward strand.
ACATGCAGAATTCATATTCCAAAGCGAAGTGCTAACGTCGGTGTACGTAGCACTTTGCATCCCCGGCCTCTTTGATAATCCTGCACGCATAAGACCCTGTAACTCGGCCTTGTGAGATTATCGCTTTGCACTCGCGAGATAAAGTGCATAGAAAAAATGAAAATAAGAAGTTCCTCCTTTTAAGAATCCCCAGCATGCTTCATTAATATTGACTCTGCATTTCATTTCTCAGTTAATTTAGTAAGTTGTTTATTCTACGGCAAACGACCCTCAGTGGGATCTCTTGGTGTTTCTTAATAAGGCCTTTGGTTGAACACTAATGCTGCATAATGCCTTGCAAAAGAGTCTGATTTACATAAATTGCGATGTGTGTGTGTGTTGTTGAACCTGACCGATGCGTCATCCAGAGGTCAGTCTGGGTTCACTTTGTCTGCCATTCCCAATCTCCTCGACTGTGGGAGGACTGTGAGGCGTGATGATGCCTCAGTTCATTCATAGTTCTCTCTAATGTTTCCGTTTTAACTTCATCCTTTTTTCCCCTTCTTTTTTTGAAGCATTGATCTGACCTGACACGGTGAATGAGGCTTGCATTGCATTGCTGTTAAATCACAGCAGCATTGCCTCACATAATGGCAAGCGTATCTGCGTTGAAGCCCGACTTGGTTATCTTAAGATACTTGCAAGAGTATGATGTGAGAAAAAAAATGATCTAATGAAAAACCCAGCAAGATGTTGCCAACTCTTTATCCAAAGAAAGTAGCTGGCAGCACAAGCTTTTGTTGCTGAATCTGCCACAGGCCTTAAATTCACTATTCCTTATGTCCTTATGCCTTGTCCCCATTGGTCACTTGTACTCAACGTGTGTCTTCTTTCCGTCCTTCAGCCCTGACGACATCGGGAGCTGCTGGTACATCCTGTTGTCCGGCTCCGTCTTCATCAAGGAGTCCATGTTCCTGCCCCGAAGCAGGTAGGAGCCCCGTTTTGAAGGGTCGAAGGGTCGACGTCGACGGCTTCTGCCCTTTGAAGACCACTTAGGACGGTCACATCGGTAGATAAAGAGGCTGTTTTAATTTAGATTATCTCAAGCAAGTCTGTGTCCACTCTGTGGAGCAAGTCTGTGTCCAATCAACTTGCTCTTATCAAGGAGAGTAAATACAGAGGTCTTCTTTTACCCAAATCGTTGTTTGCGTAGCTACGGTTACAAAGGACACCCAGCTGGCGTCCTTCTTAGTTTAAATTGGATAATTGCCTTTCTTGTATATTAAACTAAAAGTGGCTGCTGCTGCGAGCTTACTTTTTTTTCCCCAAAAAGTTTTAATTTGTATATAAATTCCATGAGCAAAATACTGATGACTTTACAGCTCAGTGTGAGGACGCATATTTGTTCACCTGTATTCAAAGAAAAGCCTGATGCACCAGAGCTTCCCGTACATGCAAACATTAATGCATGCATGCATACATGCACACACACACACACATTGTTTCTTTCTGCGACCTGCTATGCTCATTCCTTGACTCTAATGAGCAGACTTCTACATGTGAAATTAAAAAAAATCTTCACTACTCTTTTTCTCTGATTAAAACAATGCAGCTTTACTCGCTGGAACACAAAACGTAAACAAAGAAATGTAAATAAGATCTTAAAAAATTGCCCAATTGATAAACTTCCAGTTAGTAAAATAACAAAAACACTCAACTTTCTTTATTCCACGGAACATTAAAATGTACACATTTGACATCATGACACTTTTTTATAACAGTTGACTTGTGACCTTCAAAATAAAGCTCTCTGCTACATAAAGAGGACTTTACCTGAATTGTAAATACTATAGTCAGGATTACTTTGCTTATAGCACACTACAAAGTAGTTACACCTGGATTCAGCCACAAGAGAAGCCGCTGTACGATGCATACGACGGATGCGACTGTATGAATGTTGTGATCCAATGTCTTTGTGCGAGACAAAATCTACTAAAAGGGTAGAATAAGGAACCAGCGTGTTACCCGGGACTGAGCAGTTATTCTGTCGGCCTCATTGAACAGAATAGATTGTGGATAAAGATGCTGTGAATTCGATTCCAGCCCTTCTTTTTCCTCATCAGGTTGGTTGTTCCAAGAAACAAATATTGTCTTCTTTGAAGAGTGGTAGGACATTCTGTCTGATATGAAATTAAATGCACGGACGTGAGATTCTTCCTCCTCCTCCTCCTCCTCCCAGCAGTGATCGCCACCTCCCTGAAGCCAAAATCCTCCATTTCACAAGTGGTTGTGTTGCATGAAGCGGCTCTGTGGGGGCTCTGACAATGATCTCTTCATCCATTCGGGTTGCGTAACGCACACCTACGGCCGGGGCCACTCGGCGCCCTCGGGGCTGGCTCCGGTCATTCCCCGGATCCAGGGGAACGTGGGAGGCATTGAAATCGGAAATGTGCCAAAACACCGCTCCCCTCTCTGATAAAACCTTTTTTTGTTTTCTCTTGCCAAGGTGAAAGTGTGTGTGTGTGTGTGTGTGTGTGTGTGTGTGTGTGTTGTGTGTGTGTGTGTGTGTGTGTGTGTGTGTGTGTGTGTGTGTGTGTGTGTGTGTGTGTGTCACAGGAGGCTTTGTAGGTATTGGCCGGTCAAATTTAGTGTTTGTGTTTACCGATGCTGCAGGAGATGGCGCTGTGCACGTGGGTCTTGGTTCTCTCACCTGCTGCGCCGAAGCCAACGCGTGATGTGCAGTCCACTTTAATCACCACGTTCAGTTCTCTAGAGAACCGACAACCTCTATTGATCGTCCTCCCTCAGAAGCAAAGGAGGAACTGACTGAGAGCTCTCTGGGCCCCCCGGAGCCAACGCTTGGGGGGCAAAATCCTGCCGGTGTGAGCCGAAGGAGTCCAGCGGGACGTCATGAAGCTTTTAGATACCAGGGGGAATTGGGTTTCAGACGGACCGGGCCCAGAGTGGGCTCCTCGAATCTCCTCTGGCAGCAAGGTGGAGAACCCGATACGCTTCCACCGCTCACTAACCGGTGTGGCCCCCCCTCACCTTCATGACCCTTGGGATTACATTTCAAAATCTATCGTGCGAGCGAGGAGGATTGTTTTCCTCTTTTTGTGGAGAAAAGTGTCGATAAATCTTTGTCAGGTTGCTGTCAGCAGTGACTCACATGAGCACCGGTGTCTCGGCAACGAGGCTGACCGACAGAACTACAGGGCCGAGTGCACGTGGATGGTTTTGACAAAAGATCATGAGCGACTTGAACTATTCAGCTTTTCATTCTAAGGTCACTCAACATTTTAAATGAAAAGCCCTGCGATTGCATTGTGGGAAATGTAGGGTTCATCCTGTCGTCTCTTGCTGCTCTCTAAAGACCAACTTGGGACATGAAGTTCAATCAGCAGCTGTTGGTTAAATACTGACAACAGTTGCTATTTTTCTTATTTATTTTTTTACCAGTAAAGCAGTTTAAAGCGTAATCCTTTTATCCGCAACGCTGCCTACTCATTAAACCTTGAGCTGTGTTGTTCTCTTTTACATTCATACTAAGAACAAAATAAGCACGAAATCTGTGGCGAGGGGCGGGGGGGGGACGGGGACTAAATGTCCTGAAAAATGTGATGTCTTTAGAGGGTTAGGCTGGCTGGGCTTGTTTTTTATTGTGGCTGATTTGAGTCACGTGTATAAAAAAAAAAAAAAAACAGCTCCTATGATGTTAACTTTAGAAGAGAAGAGACTAAATAAAGCTCGTGGAGCATTTGGCTGCCCGCCTGGGAGAATGCCGTTTAATATGAGTTTAAGTATCAATTATGGAATCATTATTTCAAAGAAAGCCCAGCTGACTCAAAAGTTCTATTCTACAAAAAACATGATGGAAGTGCTGCATGGGTAACGTTAACGAAAGGGGAGAACAGCAGCTGTCCATTCTGACTCAACAAGCCCTCTGTCACACACACACACACACACACTGTCCTCTCACTCACTTGTCTCTGTGGCAGGAAGTGAGTCGTACGCTGGAATGCTGGCTGTAGTAGAGAGGGAGAGAGATAGAGAGGAGGAGAGAAAGGGGGCAGAGCCGTTGGTTAGAGGCTGAGCCACACACATACACACACATACATACACACGCGCACACTTTGAGAGCCACACACTCCAATCCTCAGACGGCAGCACTGTGGTGAGCGCCGGACGAAATGCAGTCACACCGGAGTCTCTGGGCTTGAAAGGTGCTCGCCGGACGGACTGTGGACTAACAGGAGGGTACGGGGGGGGAGTGGGGGAGAGGGGGAGAGGGGGAGAGGGGGGTGGCCGGGTCCTCTCGTCTGAGCCGTTGGCAGCTGCGACCACCCCGGAGCGCCTGGCGGAGTTTGGGGGGTGAGTGTGTAGACTACAGCAGAGCTCGACTCCTGCTCTGGCCAGAAACTCAATGTTGTGTTTCGGGGTTTGTGATTGTCAGAATGGGACCGGTGTCCGAGGAAGAAGAGGGGGGGGAGGAAGGGGGCAGAGGGGGGGGGGGGGGATCGCAGTAGAACACTGAGTCTAGAATGTGAATCACGGCTCTGATGTTATTTTGGATCTGTCAGTGCGCAGCAGTGTGTCCTGCCAGTTAAAATAAAAATAGGTGTGTGTGCTCTTTGGGGTCGGTGGTCAGCGGGGCGGGGGGGGGGGTTACACAAGACTTTGAACTTTGAATGCAAAGCAATGATGGAGCTCCTGTTTGGGGGGGAAAGAGTGTTGTTGGAATGGTTCCATAGATGCAGTGATATCTGACTGTGACGTCTCCCTCAGAAACTCCTCAGTGCCCTTTTCCTTTTTACGACGGGTTTTATTTTATTTTGGGAAGAGCTAAAAGTCACGTTCCAGTCGCACATTCTCAACATCAGCGTCTATTTCAGAAGTGGGTGGGTGGGGGGGGCAGGCAATCTGTAACTCCCAGGAATCCTGTGTATGTTTGGGAGGTCAGAGGTGGTTGGACGGACTGCTGGAGCTCTGAGGGCCAACAGTCACCCCCCCCCCCCCACCCCCCTCCAGAAAATCTTGCATAACCAGTTTGATCTCTGTGGCTCGAAAAAAACTTGGCTGTGCTCCCTCATTATTTACTCCGTTAATTAACCGATTAACAGGGTGAGGAGCCCCCCCCCCTCCCCCGCCCCCTCCTCCACCCGTCTCCTCAGGGTCAGTCAGGCGGCGCGTGGAGCAACATTCTGGACGGAGGCACGGGCGTGTTGTGGACGGGAACGTCAGGCCGCCCGGGGAGGGGAGGTTTCGGTCAGTCGGTCGGTCAGTCAGGGAGTGAAAGCGTCAGGGTTTCATTTGAAAATGACTAAGTGGAAAACCATTCAATCTAGATCTTAACTTGCGTACTTGTAAACCTTGAGCAACAGGCTCTGTATGACGTGAGGCGTCCATGTTAGTGTGGATTTGCAATTTGTCATCTGGCACATTTCTTATCTGGCTGCTTGTGTGCCAGCACACGCTGTGGTTCCCAGGAAAGCAGAGCACAAGCCTTACTTCACCTGAATTCCTCAGCGCTGCGTTAATAATAATGGCCGATGGGTCGTGCTCAGCAGTGGAGCCAGCAAGAATGAGAATGATCGCAGTGTGAAGAGCTGATGCCCAAGAATCGCGTGTTTGTGCTGGACGCATCGCATCTGTTGCCTAACGTACACTCTTCTTTGTGTTTTAATATTCGCTGGAGGCTTCAATCCTCCAAACGGGAGACGTTTGTGTTTTGAAACGGCCTCCCACCCGCACAATCCACTTCCATAATCCCGGCTCTAAGTCTCCCGGTGCTGGTGCCGTTTGCCCTGCAGCAAAATGGAGGCTTGGATTACTAACGTCAGGAATTGCAGCAACATGATTGAGCATGTCGCTCGTTTGGCAGCATTCGGTGGCCCCGGCGTGTTGGGTGATGCGTAATGGCAGGATTCACTGCTCGGCACCTGAGGAGGAGGAGGGAGAGGGGGGGGAGGGGGCTCAGCGGGATCAGAGCCGGGACCGACTCCCAGCGTCTTTGAAAGCAGATCAAAAGCATTTGACGAACTCTAGTTCAAGAGGCGTGAAAGTAAGAAACGAATGAGTCGCGTAGAATTGCAGAAAACAGGCTGGCAAAGGAGGGGGGAAAAAAATCACTTAACATAATAAGACTCCACAAAAGTCATTATTTGCTCTTTGGCAAATGTCAGGTAGAGTAAGCATCTCCCCCGCTGTTATTTCCCGGGCTGACGGAGGCGTCCTCTCCACGTGTAGCCACACGCCCCTGGCCTCAAAGCATCCGGGCGGCGCCGGTGAGACTGATGGAAGCTGGACCTGCTCACTTCACCGGGGAGAACTCCACATGAGATGAGAACTGTGAGTGCAGCAGAACGTTCGCAGCCGGCTGTCCTCCTTTGGTCCCTGGAGTTTATTGCTCGGTGGACCCAGCAGACGTGGGTCACGTTCTGATTCCACAGATGTTGGAAATAAACAAACAAGGACGTCCTTGTGTCTCTGCTGCGGGACAAAGGCGCCGTTCTTCCCCCAAAACCCAAGAGGCGGATCTCCTCACGCTCCAAGTTTCCTCGGCCTGTCGGCCTTTTTTTTTTAATATATATATATATATACATTTCGCCGCCGCATTAGATGAGAGGGACACTGTACAAACTGTGACGTCGTGAAAGTGGACTTTTCCGGAGGCGGGTGTTTCCCCTCGGGTGGGAGGGATCCCATTCAATGCCGCTCTGTTCAATATTTTATTCCTAATTCCCACACGGCGTATTTAAAATATCGGGCGCAGACGACTTGCCAATGAGCCTGAGGGGAAAAAAACGCCTTTCACAGCCCGAACGTGGAAGCCTGATGAACCGCTGCCGTCTTCTCGTATCATTAATTGGTTTTCTCTCTTTTTCTGTCTAGTTTTGGGAAGCGATCAGCGGGCAGCCTGCGGCGTGGATGCGAGTGCATCGTCCTGGAACCATCAGAGATGATTGTGGTGAGTCTCATTTTCCTTATTCTTAAATGTGCATTTCAGTAGCCTGTAACTCAAATCCAAACCGCTGTTTTGTTGCGCTTCCAGTACTTTTCTACCCCAAAAAACGACGTAACAGGTCTGTTTCTCTGGTTTAAGTGTAATCCAGCAGTGCTTGGCGTCGTGCTTCAGTCTCCTCTGATGTTGGCATCGTGGAGTGATGGATTTAGAGATTTTAGACACCAAACCTTCTTAGAGCAGCGTGGCACGCAGCCGGTCCGGTGACGTTTTACAGTGAAGCGCCGTTGGTTCTTATTGTCTTTAATGCACAATTCCGGCATGTGTGGAGAAGCTCGGATCCACGAAGGGGAGTGGGGGGGGCTGACGCAGTTTTACGGTAAATCAATCATGTTGGCTCGAAAAACAAACAACAACAAATCATTCCCGACTCCATCATCTGTCCACCACGAGCCCTGCGAGGATTCTTTGCTCATACGTTTTGCACTCGAGGATGCTGGAGACCAAACACCGGCACGTATCCAGATGAGTGTACGTTTCCTATCGCCATAACCTCCAATGGATTCATATTCAACCAGGAAGCCGGAGGAGAAACGGGGTCCTTATTTTGTTGACGTTGAGTGGACGTAGCACGCACGTTGTCCGCTGCTAAAATGTTACTGTTCGATTTTTTTGGGGGGTTTCTAGGCCACGTTTTCCACAGCACATTATATGATGCAATTACCTTTTCTCTGTGTGTGTGTGTGTGTGTGTGTGTGTGTGTGTGTGTGTGGAGGGGGGGGCTTCTGTTAACGGATCCTGGATAAACAGCCCTTGCCCCCCCCTCCGCCCGGTAATAACACCTTCTGCTCCGCTCGCTGCTGACACTTTTTTGCCTTAACCATTTTGCTGTAACCGGTGCCAACCCGCCCTGCAATTACCATGGAGGTATTTGTGCTGCTGGAATATAGATGCATATGGATGCCCCCCCACGCCCCCCAATCCCCCGCCTCCCCCCCCCAAACACAGATACACACGGTAACCATCATGTGTCAGTTCTTGCATTCACCCACACAAATGTGTGCGCGCGTTGCTCGTTGATTTGCAACCAGACGCACAATCACACTCCACACGCCTCGGTCGCGAGCGGCTCCCCTGCCGTTGTCATGGCAGCAGCCACAAGAGAGATTTCAGTGGTGTGATCCCAGAGGCTGAGCGCCGTAACGACGCGAAACAGCAGTGAAAGTGCCGAGTGAGCGCGAGGAATGTGTCCAAAGAAGAACGAGGGGGAAGAGAGGGAAAGAAACTTCAAAAATGTCCTTCCAGCCGCTCTGGAGTGGGACGCAGGACGTCGCCGAGGCGTCATGTTCCATTTTCCACTTGGAAAGGATTCTTTGTCTTCCAGTTTCATCGGCTGCATCTAAAATGCATTGTTATTGTGTTTGATACGTTTTGCGGACACTTTTACTCCGTCAGGCTCCAGCTCCGTTCATCGTCCACAGTCTGTGTCTCTTTTACGCTGTGAGCTCTCTTTGACGTAGGTGTGCAGCCCACACACACACACACACACACACACACACAGTTCTATTTATACGCTATGAGAGGGGCGGGAGGCAGCGAGGCGGTGGAGGAGGAACCGGAGATGGAGCACAGCAGGGTGGGGTTCTTTCGGGGGTGTGCTTTGGGCTGTGAATGGAAGATGAAGACAGTGACCCCCCCTCACCCCTCTTGTCTCTCCCCCTACCGTCTCCAGGTGGACTATATGGACGAAAATGAGGAGTACTTCCAGCGACAAGCGTCGCACCGACAGTCCCGCCGGCGCTTCCGCAAGATCAACCAGAAAGGGGAGCGGCAGACCATCATCGACACGGTGGACCCCTACCCCACCGCCAAGCCGCCCATAGACCGCGGGTACCACACGGTGAGTATCCCCCCCGTGCGTGTGTGTGTGTGTGTGTGTGTGTGTGTGTGTGTGTGTGTGTGTGTGTGTGTGTGTGTGTGTGTGCGCTACGTGTTGCTCTGGATTCTCTTGAGCTCTCTGGGTAGTGTTTAACTGTTTTGAACAGCTGTACACACTTTGTGTAGTGTGTGTGTGTGTGTGTGCGCGCGCAGTTTGTTGAGCATCCTTTATGGCGTGGTGTGTCTGCTACTCACACGTGCGTGTGTGTTTGCATCGATGCATTTCTCACATTCAAGGTTCGGGTCGTCGTACATTTTCTTTGGATTCACAGAAATACGTTGTTGATCACCTGACCAAAGGGCGAAGAAAGTTGTTTCGTTTAAAGTTGTTGTCTCAACGTGGCAACTTGCACGCAACAAAGGCACAAAGACGAATGTAAGTGCAGCGCTTTGCTTCCTCTGAACCATGTGAGAAACCCCTGTGATTACTATGAAGTGTGATTTAATGATTATTACAGAGAGGAATCTCCATTCCTCGCTCTGTATGGATCTCATGAACTTACTTTCATGACTCTTGCAGCTGTTCTATTCCTACAAACCCTCCTTTGCATAGTCAGCAGCCGGGTTGTTTCTCTGTTTTCACTGGTAACATGTCGGCATGGAGGAGGTGGAGGCTGCAGCCGTCGGCAAACTATATTTTCCGGAGGAGAGTTTGGAGGAAAACAAAAGCAGAAGTGCGCCTTGGGGCTGTGACAGTGCAAAGCGTCGTCCAATCAGAGAGCGGCGTGGATAAATGTTACTTTAAACCATGTAGAGGGTTCGCACCGCGTTCTCTTCCTTCTGTGCTCCCTTTCCCTGGGAAGAGGAAGCCAAGCATGTTCACACTAATGATGCAAATACCCAGCATGCCGTTCTTGCACACAGCGTTTCCTGTTCTGCTCAATTTCACTACATTCCTTTCATTCCCGGCATTCCCACGGGGGTTCTGTCAGTGCACCCGGCTCCTCCTGTAACACTGAAACAATCGAGCTTAAAAAAGGGAAAATGCGGCAAGCGTCATCTTCTCCCTCCCTTCCTCTCTCCCTCCCTCCCTCCAGCCCCACCCTGCTTTTCTAGATTTATACTCGCTGGGTCTTTTTTCTTTCAAAAGACCGCACTGAACTTTCACATGGCCCGACGTTTCCCGTCGCAGGCTCAACTCGGTGCTGCAGCGGGGAGGGATGGAGCGGGTGCCATGGCAACCAGCGGTCCCAAATGGGCTCTGGCCGAGTGCACTTAGAAGTACAGTAGGGAAGGGAGCGAAGTTAGCGCGGGAGTGCAGTGCGCCGCCGCTGACGGAGGGGTGGAGGCGAGCAGAGCGACAGAGGCGCCGGATCCGACGTAGCAAGCTAATCTCCAGCATTTAGGATGCCAGGCGGCGCTCCGGCTTTCCTCCCGCCCGCCTGCCCGAGGCGTGTTTAGGAGGTAAGAAATGCACCGAGGAGAAGCAAGGTTTTATTCAGCTTAGTCACCCCTGGGAAGGCGAATGTGATGATGCGAGGCAGGAAAACGTCAGAGGAGCCACCGAGCTGCAGCTCTCAAAGCACATGTGAGAAATACTGAAGACAAGACTGTTTTCATTCAGCGAATTGATTTAAGAGATGATTCCTTTCACTGGTGATCATACTGTTTGAAGCTTGTTATGTTTCCTCCGAGAGGAAGTGGTTTGGATTTCTACTCCATATTTGATTGTTAGCTGTGTGGTAGCTGACGATGTTGGAGTGTTGTGTTCAGGTAGCATTTATAAAGTTCCTTAACACCAGGGAAACAACGTTTACTTTAATGAATGAATTTACGTCACTATTTTCATTTATTGCTTGACTTAGATGTGACGTGCCGGCCTCCATCTTCTTCAAACGTAAAGCGAGTCTCTGCCTAAAGCGCAATATTTGTACGAATAACTGGTTTCATTATGATCGGCTTCATAATTTCTATCTATTATAAGCGTGGAATAGTATTTTTTTCGTTTCCTTAGCTGGTGAAGTTCACAATCTGAGTCTAGTCTTGATCTTTATAGAACTTTCCATCCTATGCTTCACAAGCCATCAAGGTGACGGAAGTCAACCAGCATGAAGGAGGCCAAATGAAGTGCTTTTTGAATTCTTTTTGGCCGAATGCACAGAAGCTTTTCTTGTAGCGGTGATGTGGAACGATGCGACGTCTGAGCTGAATCCGTGATGTGTTTTTGTTTTTACTCCGTCCAGTCTATCGTTCGGGAATTGATTTCAGGCCGAGCAGACGTCAATAAGCGCAGCACCCAACATGTGTGCCCCTCAGTAACCCCCCCTCCATCCCCTGTTCTGTGCCCTCTCTGGTGTTTCAGCTTCAGGTCGGCAAAAGTCCTCTCTCACCTCCTAAACATTGAAACCTTTGGATTTAAAGTATGATGCAAGACGCCACTCTTTGATATTGTTTTTCCTCCTCTTGTCTCCGATATTCCAGAGTCCAGATTTAACTGAAGCTCGCATCCAAAACGCCCGCAAACCTAAATTAGTGTTTTGTTTTCACTGGGCATCTAAAAGAAAAGGCTCATTTTGGATCTGGATTCTGGCTGCGTGCAACAGTACGTCTCTGTTTCTGCGGACGTGTGCCGGATGAGAGAGGACAGTGTTTATGATTCAACCCGTCTCCTGTGCGCTCGCAGCGGGGCCTTAACACTTGGGTGCCTTCTTCAGAATGCTTGCCCGCTACGTCCAGCATCACTCTTTCTCTCTCTCGCTCCCTTCCGCACACACACACACACACACACACACTCGGGTTTACTCCCTTATCTCTCACTCAGTCAGGCCCTTAATATCTTTGTGCTGTCACTCGGTTGAAGGTGATGATGTGGCCCCATGTTGAGTGCTAAAGTCTTTATTTCATCAACCAGAATATGATGATAATTTCCAATATCTCCTTCTTCCGTTCTGTCCTCCATTTCTCCTCTCGTCTCTGTCCTCCTGCTCCGTGCCCACGAGGAAATATTCCTCCTGCGCGTTGACTCAAAGGAGCCAAACGGCTGTCCCGTAGTTATGCGAGCAGCAGGAGTCGGCCAATCAATACTCCTTTTACTCTTTTCCTCCGCCCTGTAGTCAGAAGGTCACATGTTTAATCCCCGCAGCAGCCCAAGCGTCCGTCAGCGACCGCTCGCTCTGCTGGAGAGTCCTTGACACTGACATTGCTCTCTCATCTTCTGACTCCTCTTTAATAGAAGTGAGTTGTTCCACATGAGGAGGAGTATTTGTGTCTGTAAGCGTTTCGATGTGGGAAGTGAAACTGCCGCATCTGAGTTAATATGTAATGTTAATATAATGAAATAAAGGGTGGTTTTGTTCTTTTTAACTTATCCGTTATTGGGGCTGATGCATTTGTTGATTCTCGGATGACGGGCTCATTCCTCTCTGTGGTCCGTTCAATGCTGAGGCTCCAGCCAGCAGCTCGTCGGTTTGGTTTAACCTAAAATATTAAACGGTAGAAAGTAGCCGGCCTTGTTGAGTCCAAAGGCCACAGACCCTCCCAGCGCCTATCGAGCTCACTGATTAACAGTTTCCTTCTGGATCGAGTGTACAAACGCTTCTTTTCATTTGTTTTTTTTACGGCCGTAAAGTTTAATGTGTCGAGCTCCTCTTCTGTCTGCAAGCAATCACAGGCGTGTATTTCCCAAGGCGGTACACTAATGACGTGGTGATTGTAATGCGAAAGCTCATCCTGCCACCTGCTATTGCGTAAGTGAAGCTGCGTTTCATACGATTGTTTTTGTGTAGAAACCTTTTGTAGCTATTCCTGCTAGCGGACGGCGCCTTTTCAGTTTCAACGTTGATTCACAAATGCTTTTAGTCGTTTTTAAAAACCCTTCCACATCCATCCTCTTTATACTAGTCAGTCCCATTGTCCATTTAGAGGTCAAACATGTCCTGCAGTGGTAATGAGGAGGTTCTGGTGTTTAAAGCGATCTGTTCTGTAATCTGCAGGCGTGTGTGTGTGTGTGTGTGTGTGTGTGTGTGTGTGTGTGTGTGTGTGTGTGTGTGTGTGTGTCTAAATAATAATGCACACGGCTGCGTGTTTCCTACCTGTCCTTGGCATTTAGAGTCCCAGAACAATGAAAATGTTTAACGGGTTTGAAGTGATTCATTTTTTTTATTTTTTTCTTATCGGGCACGAAGGGCGTTTTAAGTTATCACACCTTTTCTCTCAGTGTGGTGCAAACGCTGCATTTTTTTACGCGACGCTGCAGCTTTCACCTTCTTGTTCTCACAAGTGGCATGTTTGATAACTTTCATCTCCTCTGCTTCTTTCCATGGCTTCCTCCCTTAACCTGCCTCCCAGGGATGCAATAAACCTCAGGTACCGTAACGTTTGGCAATGTTCTATATATAGATGTGTATGTGTTGTGTGTGTGCGCGTGTGTGTCCTAGCTGTCTGTCTTTGTGGTACTGCTCGTGGTTTTATCTGTTTCTTGTCATTGTATCCCGACCGTAGCTGCCGGTAGAAAAAAAAAAAAGCAATTGAATCTCCACAGCAGCGCGTTGCCTTCTCCTTCCACACACGCACACGATGTTTTTGATCTGGAGAATAAAAATGCTCGGCCCGAGAATGGACCTCATCACGTCGCCGGCGACGACAGGGAAACGATAAACATCTCTGGTACAGCTTATGGGCCTGTAAACGGAGATAATGGGCAACAATTAAGCTGCTTGAGGGGCATCGTTTTCCCTGCTGATGTGCTTGATGATGGCATTCACTGTCCCATTAACCCCCCCCCCCCCCCCTCCCTCCCTCTGCTGTTGGTTCTTGCCTCGACGTGGAGAGGATCTACTGATGATCTACTGATGGGGGACTTTAAAACGTTTTGATCATGATGGCATCATGAAGTTTAAAGGGGAACCTGCCGGTTCTGCCGGCCAGCAGGTTTTGATTTAATCGGAGTGAAGAGGGCGGGAAGCAGGAGGTTGCAAAGATCGGAGATCAAGGTGTCCGGCAGTTCAGACCTGCTGAGAAGTGGCGTTGGCAGAGGGACCAAACCTGCCCCTTTGAAGCAGAAGCATCCGTCCTATTTGTGGCCTCGGTGGGAAGACATCGTGGGGAAAGAAGAAACGCTTCGTTGTAAACGTCCGCATAGCTTTATTGCCTCGTTCTGTGAGGTTTTTTTCAGGGCTGCAGCTTTTATATTTTTTATTCAGTAATCTGTCAGAATCGCCGAAGAATACTTAGTCTGGATCATAATCATCTCAGCTGATGATTTTTTTGTTTTCACTGAAATGGAATTTTGAAGAAAAGACTAAAGCTACAAATCAAGTGCTGGAAATACCTCATTTTCTGTCTTTCCGCAAATTGAAAACGAATTGTTTAAGCCCCTGATTGGCCCTTAAATTGGACGCGGTGGTCAAACACGGCTAGTGTGTAACGGATGAAAAACGGGGGTCGTAGTTCCATTCTTTTTCCCATAATAATGAATATAATGGTTGTTGTCGTGCGTCTTTCTTTGTTGAACTGAGCGTCTCGTTTCCAACGCGGACACCAAAGGCTGGATCCCTTTATAGTTATTAATAACCAAACATGCAACCTTGACAGAAATAGAACAGGTATTTCTGGTGGTGTCCGTACTTGATAAGAGCACAGCTGAAGTTGCGCCTCGTGAAATGAAGAGAAACGAGCCGCTGATGGAGAACACGCTGGCTGACATTTGGTTTGCTTTTCACGTCACTTTTGACATTCAAAAATACCTTCTTTTTTTTTTTAAATGTGAGTTATTTTCAAAAGGCTTGACAGGTGACATTTAGGTCCGCGGCAATGAGCCTGCGTGGCGACGATAACCGACTGCTCTTTATTGTTTGTCATGTAAATATGATGAGAATCTCTTCAGCAGGGCTGCAGGTTTAACAGACAATTCAGCTGCACATCTGCATTTCTATCGAGGGTTTAAATCTTTTATATGTGCGACATGTTTTCATGCGTTCATTCATGGGAGATCGCGTCATTCTCCGGTGCTCTGTGTTGAGCGCGAACGGTTGTTGAGGTGCAAATATTCCTCTTTGTGAGAAGCATGCTGATGCTAACGTTTAGCTTGGGTTTCTTTCGGATAAGGAAAGAAAAGCCAGATTTGTCTCCTTCACTGCACAGTTAAACACTTCAAGTTAATTACCTTCCCCAGTGAGTCAATAACCTCCACCGGAAACCTCTAGTTTCTCATCAACTTCTCCCTCGCTCGTCAGCCATCTTAGTTTGCCACTTATTTTTTTTTTCTCCATTTGCAGCTTTTCTCTGTGATTGATGCACTTTGCAGCGGCCCGACAGATGTTTCGCTCCTGTGAAGCTGCACGTGTAATCTTTTAAACGCGCCTGGCTGTTTTTTTTTTTTTCTTTACACTGTCAAATTATTTTCCGAGCGACTTGATAGATGAAAAAATCCCTCGGGCTAAAATCACAGCGTCTTTATTAGATCGTCTCTCTCGTTCTAACAATGCTATTTAGGGCCGTCGCGATGGCAGCGACTTGAAGGATTAATGCACTCAGAAGCTCTGCCTTTCCCCCACTGTTGGTTTACACATCCAGTCAATAAGACACGGATTAATGAATCACCGTGTGTGGAGTTTGATCCTAATAATAGCCAAAGTGTGTCTATAAGTCATGTGTACAATGCAGGGCCGGGCGGCGAGATGGGATTTGGTGTTCCTGTTTTGAAAGATGACCCGCTGTTCCTAAATGCTTTTATGCGTAATGTTTTTTTCTGGCTTGATGTCCTGCTGTTGCTCCTGCGCGCGGCAGAATAGTCAGTGCCACAAAGAAATAAACTGGTGTTTTGTTACCGTAGTTTATCGTTTCTTTGAATTTTGCCGGCTGTAGAAAAAAAAAGAAATGCCAAATCCAAAGTTCAATTTCACAATCGATTGTGCAACTGGGCAATTAGAAAATTCACTTGGTTGCGTTAATGTTTTGGTGAAAGAGAAATGAAATCTGAAGCATTTTCTGCCGGCACATAATTCACCTCGCCTCTAGTGGGGATGGGAGGACATTGAGGGGACACTGATGGGACACTGAACCCTGGACGTGCGGTCCAGATGTGGCCACGTTTGTTGGATCATTTCTTTTTCCATGCTTTATGGCTGTTTTCATCTCATCTTGCTTTGCTGGTTGAACATGAGCAGATTCTTCACAGTGGAGCTTCAAACATTGATTTATTAACGTTAATAGTAAAGAGTAGAATTGGGAAAGTAAGGGAGGCACATGACTGATTTGGCCATGTGTGATGTTTTTTAACACGCATGGAACACTTGCCTGCGCGTGTGTGTGTGTCACATGATTCTGTCATGCAGCAGTGTAATGAGCTTTTTATGGCTCTAATGCTACGCATCAGCCAGCAAAACACCATCACATGGCCGCCCTCATAAATGCATTGAACAGCAGCAGCCGGGTTCACAGACTGTTTACAAACGGCAGATGAGGCCCCGCCCACCTCCTTCCACCTCATGCGCTTGGCAAACACTGGCATTGAGCACGAGTGCGTTAATGTCTTTCTCAAGTGTTTTTCACATCACTGTCACGATGCGCTTTAGATCGATGCTCTCCCGCCTCCCTTTTGCATTTGGCCTGCGATTAGCGGGAAGAAAAAAAAAGGAAGATTCATTAGCTTGTTTGTTCCTAGAACGCTTTAAAATGAGGGGGGGGGTTGGGCAGGAAGGTCTGATATTCCCCAGACACGACCCCGTTGCCGCGGTGATGTAATGATGCTCCTCTCCCCCCTCTGGTGATTGTTGCCGATGTTAATGACCGGGCTGGTCCGAGCCAAGCACCTGAGCTCCTTTTTTGTTTTGTTTTTCTGTGATGCATTACATCATGGCTTGGGGGAGGAGAGGTGATGTCATACCGGTTCTTCAGCTCCCCCCACTCCCCCCTCCCCTTCGCCGCTACTCTGGCTGGAGCGGCTCCAAAACCAGCAAGCCGTACGCTGCCTACTTGGCTTTGTCTGTCCTGTAACCAAAGGCAAATACTTCTAATAAAATATTTTTCTTGTTATTGGATTAGCTCATTTTTGGGGTTATTTGTGGGAGTTAAATTTTTCTTTTACACAATTGTAACCAGATTTCTCTGATTCAGCATAGTTGTTGTATATGATTTGATATTTTGTTAATCAGTAGCTTTTGTATAATCTGTAAATGGTAAAAGAAGTGAGCTTCAGACAATTATATACTATTAAATGATTTAACGTGTTCTGACTTTTCCTTTACAAACACAAAAATAACAGTGAAATGAGAGTGACAGAGCAGGACATGATCCACACTCCTGACATTTGAACATTGTGGATGGAAAAATAGCTTAAACTGCATGATGACTTCTCGCTGTGATGTGTAAATGATCGCATCTCTGGTTGGTTCTATCAAGTCCTTTGTGAACTGCTTTAATTTGTCTTTTTTTTGCCGTGTGGATATGAACCGCGGAACCTCTTGTTTTGATTGCCTTGGTTGGCCTTTAAACCCCCCCCATACTCCCCCCATCCCCACCCATTGTTCCCCAGGACGTCCTTTAGTCGTTCAAAGTGCTGTCCTCATATCTCAGTCTGTCAGGGGACTTTCATATATGGGACCGGCTACGGATCCAATATCCAGGGTCTCTGGAGGCGTGGACAGACCACCCGAGAACGAACACACACACACACACACAGACTTCCTCCCTTCACAAAGCAGCAATGTGTGTTTGTGTGTTGTTTGTTTGTGACGCTGCTGCTCATTGTACTACGGCTGAGTGAAGGTGAAGTGGAAGTCTATTGCCACTTCTGCTGTCTCTTCCCCTTTTAACCCCCCGCCCCCACACACACACACCCTCCCTCCTCCATTTCGCCTTGTGTCGCTGCTGCCGTCGCCACAGCAACTGAAGGCCCCAGAGGGGTGTGCGTGGCGGAGGGGGTGCGCTCACCCAGTTGCCATGGCTATGCACGTTGAGTGACAGTGACATCACTGCTTGCAGCCTCATGTGGTCCCTTTTTTTTAAACCTATTTTTTAAGCTCTTTCACTCCTTTTCCCCAAAGGAAAACATTTGGCCCTTCTTCCTGTCCGTCTGCCTCCTTTACTCACTCTCTCAAGAGGAAGTGAGGCTGCCTCCGTTCCTGTCTCCCCCGCCCAGGAAATGGCTCTCCTTCACTGCGTTACCATGCCAACCGGCTCTTGTGCCGAAGCGAGCGTGATAATGGCATTACGAGCACCGTGCTCCCTCCCATCGCCTCCACCTTTTTTTTTCTCTTCTTTCTGAATGTTTTCTTCCTCCCACCTCTCGTCTGCACGTCGGCTCGCTCATCCGACCGACGATGTGCTCTTTTGTGTCACATCGCCTCACCGCCACACTTTCATAAATCCGTCCCTCTAGCTGGGGGGGGGGGGGGGGGGTGTTGTGAGCCCCCCACAGGGGCACAGCCATGGCTGCTTTTACACCACCACTGTCTGGCAGGGAGGAGGTGCATACACCCCCTTCCGCCCCCTTCAGCACCGCTACCCCTCCCCTCCTCCACCCGTGACACACATACGCACGTTCCAAACAAACCGCTGGCTTTAACGTACAGTAGCTCGGCGGAGGCTGCAGGCGTCTGTCTTCCAACGACGTAATGGCGCATAGAGGCGTTTGGGTACGCGCGTCACTGTGTGTGTAGCTCTTACTTTCGGGAGAGAGAGAGGGAGAGAGAGAGGGAGAGAGATAGAGAGGCGGGGGGGAACCAACGTGAAAGTGTTGTCAGCCATTTTTCTCATCCTTTTGGTGTTTTTGTTCCCGTTTTCCGCTTCATAATCGGCGCGCCGCTGGTCTGCGACTGGAGATGTGATTGTCGGAGAGAGAGGGAGAGAGGGGAAGGAAAGAAGTTCGCTCGTCTCCGCGTGGATACAAGGATATTTGCCCCCTCTCCCCCCTTCTCCTGTGGTTTTAAGATATTTCCGTGGCAGGCAGCGGGAGGGGGGGCGCTGGAATAAACGCAGAAGCTGCTGTTGGACTGAGACTAATTGGGCCGAAAGGCAGCGATACTCCCCAAAGCGCCGAGCCGCCGCCTCCTTCCAGAGAGCCGGTTGCAGCCGAGGGTCGGGTCGTGGAGGGAGGGAGGGGGGCAGGCAGGCAGGCAGGCAGGCGGCCAGCGCCGTGGCGTTGAGCACCTCCGGGATGTTAGATTCCACCCCGGTGAACATTAATTCATTATGAAACCATTGGCAGCGTCAGACAGCAATGGAGTGCCCAACCCGCCGGAGAGAAGCCCGGTGAGTAGCCGATCGACGTGCAGCGTCTCTTTCTCTCTTTCCTCCCCCCCTGTCTGCGTCCCTCATTTACGACCCGCGACGTATGATCACCCCCCCGGCGGCATGATGACTGGCCGTCGTACTTCCATCGACGAGGGGAGTGAGCGTTGTGTGTCGAGCCTCCGGTGCGTGTCGAACGGAGCGGCCGCCATGTGCTTGCTGTCACTCAACGCGCGCGCGCGCAGGCTCACGCGCCCTGAATCCTGAGCACCGCGTTGATCCCGCAGGTCGGGATTCTTCCCGCAGAGCGAATCGGTTGGAGAGCATTTCTTGCGAAGGGAAAACGAATATAGCTTCCGGCTCACTTATTGGAATCGAAATGCACGTTGCGGGCGACTCGTTGACGCCCGTGCAGATGCAATGGGTTTAAGGGCGCGCGCACGTGTTTGTCTCCTCGTTATCGCTTAGGACGCACGCAGATGACGCTATTTGATTGTAGGTCCGTGAGATTAACAACCAATCATACGTGATGCTAAAAAAACCCCCCGTTTAAATCCAAAGTGATGGAATGAATGCATTTGATTTTTTTGGGGTGTGTTTTCGTGTCGCCTCCCCAGCTGAAGCTCTAGCCTGACCCCCCCGGGGGGATCGGGCTCTGCAGCTGGTGGCGCTGTCCGTGGTGCTGGAGGCCTGAACTGATCTGCACTTGAACAGTAAACGGATTGATCGTCTGTCAGCGTGGCAGTCATCACTCACACACAGACACACACAGAGGCAGGCCTTTAAATCTCTCTGATGGACGGTTTCTGGGTCACGCGGGGAAGGGGGGCAAAATCATATTAATATTCCTATAATGGTCATGGCGGTGTCGTTGGTGATATCTCATGCTAGCTCCTCATAGTTGTGCAGCGCTTCGGCCTCCTAATACTACAAGAAAGCTCCCTGATGCTTTTATAAAACATCATTGTGTAAAATACGTTGAATTGAAGCCAAAATCTAGTGTTTATGTGCCATATGTTTAGCCAAAGGCAACTCTCCTCAACTGTACGTTTGCTTTGATATTAGCATTTTATGTTAAGGCCATAATAAGCCGTAGTCTTTCAAATGTGCTGTGCAATTTCAGTAATCTCTACATTAAAATAACACTTTCAACATTGATTCGACTGGCTTTCCTGAATCAATGTTTATTGTAGTTATTTTTTAGATATACGGCAAGTTCTGTCAAATAGCACTTGTTGGCAGGATTGAATATAATTTCTACTGCCAAAACATAATTAAGTACAACATATACACACCAAATTTATTTAAAAAAAAGTAAAGAAACGGGAGTGTAACTTTGGCCTGTTTTATCATGTTACATTGTTACATTTGCTACATAATCTGTCAGGAAGAAAAGGAGTAAACAGCATGTTTTTTTTTCATTCTTTTTGAACATCTCTTGGTCTTTGACATTGTCAACTCTTTATCTCCTTCTCCTGCCTCTTCATTACAATGGTATTTTCTTATGCTCTTTACATATGAATGGAGGCTAGTGTAAATATTCCTTCAGCCTGAATGAATATTTACACTAGTCCTGCTGGAAACTCAGCAGGACTAAAGTCAATAATAGGCACCTGATCTTATTACAGTAATGACATCACCGTTGGAGGTCCATGGCCATTGGCTGCCACTATCTGTGTAATTCCCCGTGAGCTTCTCTTTCCTAATAGAGATCTGTGATTTCCTCTTGTAAAGCAGCATTTTATCTTTACTGCAAGAAGACCGATGCAGACTCCGTCGTGGTACAATTCATCTAGATTGATCACGTTTTTATGGACGTGCATGGCTTCATGTTTTGGTGATTACTTGACCATGAAGGCTGTCTCCTTATCTTTAAACAGTGCATTGAAGAAATGCCTACGTGCTAAAGACTCATAAGGGCCCATAAGATTTTATCAGCTTCTCTTGAGTGTGCCACTAAAATGTGTGTTTATTTATTCCATTGACATTTTGTCCCTCGTAATCCCGATAACGTTTGTAATAACCCGCGTTAATATGAAAACCGTCTAAACAAAAAAGCTTTGTGGTGATTTGTTGCATCTACCAACATTATTTCAGCAGGAGGAGACTTTTTTTTCATACAATAGTATGGTAATGATTGCATGCAATGGCATTATAGCGGGCTGGATTGTGTGTCGTTTGAACGATGCCTTGTGTGGTGCTGTGACTCGGGAGGGGAAAGCCCAGAGAGCATATCGGGCCCATTTAATCGGACGCCCCTCCGAAAGTTTTTTTTAATCTCTTGATCCGCGAGGTTGAGGAAAGCGAGAAGCTGCCACGTGGTCAGGAGAATCTCTGGCACGCGCATGCTGTCTTTTGGCCCTCAAAAGTAAGTTCAGGCCACACGAGAGGTGTTGGGAGGAGCACTGCTTCAGGCTCTTTGTAGCTGGTTGACATCAGAAAGAAAAATCATGTTGCGTTCACTCCATAATTTAAAACCTATTAAACCAACAACTTACACCACTTAATGCAGGGTTGTTTTTATGGAAATACTCCACACCTGCTGTAGTAGCACAGATTCACCCCCCCCTCCCCCCCGCACACGGAGGCGCTAAAGAGATTGCGAGCCGGCCAGCGCTCCCACCCAATCTAGGTCAATAGGTCTACAGTGCGCAATTTAAGCGGCGCCACATCTGCTCCCATGTAGGCCGGGCAGAGTGTCGTGGCTCGAGCACCAGAGCGAGGCTTAATCCTCCTGTGACAGCCGACCGTACGTACCCTCTGCTTCACTTCATCCGGCTCCGAAGAGAGCGCTGCATTCAGCGCGAAGGAGTGCAGCGAGGCGGCTTCAAGGTAGGACAATAATTAGGACTCGATGCTTTCGGGTTGATGGTGTGAGCGGATCAAGAATAGATTCTGAACGCGTCTCTATGAATCGATCGGGGTCGGCGGCCGCCGTTCGTCGTGCCACTAATTGGAGGGGAAGCCTAACGAGCACGCGTGTCAGTGTCGCTGCGCTGGCATCCATCTTTTCTCTCGTATGCTATAGGGGCGGAGAGGTCAGCGGACCACATGCCGACGGACCGAATGGCCGACAGACAGATGGCCTAAATGAGCGGAGAGAAAGGATTAAGTGTGTGTTATCCGCTGCCTTTATCCCGCTGGCCTGCCTTCCCTTTATCTCTCCCTCTTTCCTGCTTGTAGTTTATGTGGGTTTGTTGGGGGTTGGGGCCAGCGGGTTTGGAGGGGGGGGGGGGGGGGTGTAACTGGTTTTGGAAACCAGTGGGTTTAATATTGATGGAAACCACTCCAGTGGCTGGTTGCAGGGCCATATTGATAAACTGCACATGACTGGTCCTTTACTCTTAATAATGAGACTATTGAATTAACAACACTCTGCAGTTCCATTCATTGAATGTGCAACAATAATAAAATCTTAATAATTTAGGAATTTAAATTGACATTAAGCATTTTCTCTGATTCTCACTGGACAATTATTTTGTCTACAGTGGTTCTTTTTTTTTTTTTTTGTCCAATGATCCTCTAAGCCCAAACACTCTTGCCACAGCTGTCAGGTAATAGATATAAACGGTCCTGGCTGAAGCTCCAAAATAACTCCACCGCTGGGGTTTTGAATTTTCATCAGAGTTATATTCTGCTCCATAATCTGTTTATCTCCCGAAAAAAGTCATCAGCAGGAAATGTGATGAGGCTTCACCCCTGCAGCTACAAACAGACAAAGGGATTGGTGGAGCTGCACAATAAGGCCCAGCCAGTCATCATAATCATAACGTGGAAGTCAGCTGGAGGCGCTGAGAGTGAAGTCGACCAGACGAGGGCAAAGGGAAATATTAGCCTGGGGGGGGTTGTGACGGACTCGGGCCTCCGGTCGACCACTTTGGGTTAGTGCAGCCAGCCAGATAATTAAACGCGATGGCAATCTCTGACAGAGTGTAGTCGAATCACTCCTCAGTGCCACAGGAGCGCCGTCTGCCTGAGCGAGACGCTGCCTGAGCGAGACGCTGCCTGATCAATTCAGTGCCACAACGCCATCTCCAAGCTCCCCCATGTCTAATGCCTCCAAGAGCAGGTGCTGAATATTTAGAATTCCTTTGGTCAAAACTACAGTATTCCGCTGTAATAATTGTGCCTGCAAAACATTAATTTTTCCAAAAACAATCCCGGGCAGTTTGTTTTCAGGCATACGACACCCACGCTTGTTCCTTAGAGACCATTTTCCCTTTGGCACAACACAGAAGAATAGCTGGAAGCCCGACGGAGCAGCACAGTGTGTCCATTGTCACACCCACACACAGGGTCTACCAGAGAAAATCACCGTCTGGCCTCTTTGAAAGTTTTTAGCTTCGAGAAGAAAACTTGAAAAAATAGATCCCAAATCTTGTTTCCTATCAACTTCTGAAATTATGCATGATACAGGATGTAAATACTGTTAAGCTCTCGCTGTGTAGATGTTTAGATGGGCTTCTAATGTCACGTGATGAATGAAGCAACCTAGTTTTTATCTGACCATATTTACATTTTGGGTGTAAAAATGTAATATTGATGATCTGCCGCAGCCGTAAGGGGAGTTTAAAGCGGCTCTCATCAGCTTCCCGGTTGAGGATCGGATATATGTTGGTAAATAAAACATTTGGCCATAAAATATTTAGTTCTATCGGCTGTATGAACCAGCTCATGCAATTTGGTTAAACTTATGTTTAACCACGGTTTTCTTTTGAATACTTTTTTAATATACTTTGCACATTTAGAATAACATCTAATTTGACAGTTCTGATCAAATGTAAAGTAATATACTTACTGATTGTAAATAAACATAAAGGTAATATGTACTTTAAACATAGGCTCATAATGTCGAGTTAAATAATTGTCTGTTTGTCTATAAAACCTTTTTTAATCGTCCAATTCCCCAAAATGTTGAATTTACAATAATAGTAAAGCGAGACAGTGTTATTTGTAAAAAATATTTAAGAAGCTGCTGCCGTCACTCGAGTTGTTTCAGCGAGTCTCCACGACAGTCTTAATCCTCCGGGCCCGAGCGCGCCATCGGGGCGTTCCTCATCTACCCTACATTCTGGGGTCGCCTCCGTGGAGAAGATGGTTGGCTCATTTACGATACGGTTAAATACGGCGCGCCACTCGGTTACTTACACATTATGAATTACTACGTACGTGATGGTGTTCATTTATGTAAACTGACACATCGATGGAACAAGGAGACTACATTGTGGGTTAAACTGCTTCTATGGAGTGGGATGATTTAATTAACATCTCGTCTTCTCTTTGCTTTGATAATAAGTTAAAGCTCTTGCAGTGGGACTAATTAACGTTTTTTGTCCCCTTAGCGTTGTGGAATTAAGACAATGATAATCCCCGTTGCATTCATGAAGAATACTTTCTCATTAGAATCGGAGGAGCAATCGCGCACAAACTTTTCCTGCCGCAGCTCGTGTTCATTGCGGCCAAACGACTCGTGCAAATCGCAAACACGCATTCGGAAAGTAAGGCAGTCACATCCGAGTGAAGAAGTCTCTCCGCTACCTCTTCAATCCAGCCGAAGGAGGCGAGCCGCTTGGCCGCCAGCCAGCATGAGTGTTGGCGTGAGTGTCCAGTGGGGGGGGTGATACTGACCATCTGTGTGTATGTTGTGTGTGTGTGTGTGTGTGTGTGTACGTGCAGCTCCCCGCGGACTTCAGCAGACTTCACCTGGCCGACGGCTTGCACCCACAGGGGACCCACGTCTCCTCCAGCCACTCAGGATGTAGTATCACCAGCGACTCTGGAAGCAGCAGCCTGTCAGACATTTATCAGGTAAGGCGCGGGACCCCCAGGTTAACCCCCCCACCCCCCCCTCCCGGGTTGGACTCCCCGTGTAGTGCAGTAGGTGTGGTAGCTGGTGGTCCGGCTCACGTCGTTGGGTGGTGTGAGATTACGTCCAGTGGCTCGGTTCCACTCTCATTTCTGCGCAGTGAATGTAGCTCGGCTCGTTTAAGCCGAGATCACAACTTCTTGTTTTTAAGCTTTGAATCTAATTGGGGATTAAAACCACGTTAACTTTATAACTGGTACGCTTCACAGGTGGCTGCTGCTGTTGCGGTCAATTCCCTTGTTAACATTAAGCTAAGCTAACTAGCTGCTGGATGTGGCTTTATATTTATTTTCTAATGACATTGTTTGATAATGGGATTTTGGATGGTTTGCCATTTACGTTAAACCTATTTTATAGCAACGTTTCTGCGAACTGCGACGCCGCTCCTATTAGCGTGGCGAAATGACAAATGTTCCTGCGGGACCTTCGGGCTCCTCTCACTAAGCAGCACGCGGACGTTTGGGAGTGAATGCAGACGCTTTGCAGACGAAGCGGCAGTGAGACGCTAATAGGACACAGTCCCTGCTCAGTGGGAGACGGGCAGGCTGGGGAGGGGGGAGGGGGGAATGAGAGCAGGTGGGCCGGCCTGCATCCTGACTGCAGCTCGGCCTCCCGTCACCTCAAAGCACAAGTACAGAACTCCCAGGGAGCTGTGACGCCCGAGGAGGACCATGAGCGGCTCCGTGTGTGTGTGTGTGTGTGTGTGTGTGTGTGTGTGTGTCTCTCTCTCTCTCTCTCGGGTGTTTTATATACATGTTCAGTTTTACTGGAATGTAAGGTATTTAAGCGATTTTAACCTCCAACCAGCAGTAAATAAAACAAAATGCAGCTCAAAAAGAACACTCAAACACACAGGGAATGTCGTGACTGTGGAGGGACCCTGCGAACTAATCCTCTTAACACACACTGCCCACCCCATTGGCTCCCGTCCGGTCACCTGCTGTCTGCCTATTTGTGTGTCTGTAAGTGCGCGTGTGACTGTGTTGAGGGGACGTCAGTCACAAGCAATTTGTGTTCCTTGGACCTCTTCTTGACTCATTGGATCATATTGTTTGAAGGCAGATTTGTAATTGTGTGTCAGTCCTGTGTGTGTGTGTGTGTGTCTGTTTGGACGTTCTGTGATCGTGCTCTTGCTGCCATCTGCTAGCTCTCTCTCTTCTTCTTCGGGTGTTCGATTTCTTCTTGGCTGGAACTTAACATCTTTGAATCTTCCTGTAGCAACAGCTGTTTGGTATCTAAGCACTATGTATGCACACACATACACACACACACACACACACACACACACACACACACGGGATCAGACTGCTCTGCTCGGCACGCCGTTGGTGATTTACTTGTACTTGTGTTGCTTCCGTCTCGGCTTTTGGACCATTAGTTCACAAATGTGCTGTTGGGTTTTGGACGATGAAACTGAAGAAGCAATTCAAAGATTTCAGTTCTGGTCAATTCAACCAGGAGAAAGCTAATAATCAAAATAAATGTATTTCTACTTTCCCCTAAATGCCTGAACGCCTTTGGGATGGGATTAGCTCAAATAAAAAGCAAGAAGAAAGAAAAGATATTGTAACGTCATTTAGCAGAAATGACCTTTAGATCACTGTCCATGTAAAATGAAAATCTAAAATTCTTAAAGACGACGTTCACTATTAAAAGTAAACATGCTTCCCACACTTGTGTTACCTTGTTGGCTCGCGTTGCTCCCTGCAGGTCTCACAACGTTAGAGTCCATGTTTTTCCGAGCAGAAAGGGGCCCAGATTGCAGCCTTGATGAGTTCGACTTCCACATCACTCTCACGTCACCGGCAACGCCGTCTTGTGCCTGAATAAATCATGAAATTGGTCCGTCGGTAGAACTTTTGAAAGCATTGATCCAAGAATAGCCCCAATGAAATATTAACAGCACCTGACTTGTGATGCTTACTGCACATTAACGGACGTTTGGTGCACATAAACAAAGACACGCAGCCGACTGCCTCTCGGATCGGAACGGAGTCTCTCCGTGTGAAACGGAATCGAGTGGTTGTAGTAACGCGGTTCTTCTCACTAGCAGCTTTTTACTGCATCAACTCGTGCTATTGATTCGTAATTAATAATAAACTGCCCCTTGCTCAATCCGTGACGGCCGCACTCGTAGAACCAGAGCCGCGACCCCGCCCACAAGGGCGTGTCCGCCACTCAGACACCGGCATGAATCATTGATGAGCCTCTTTGCACATGGCGTTTGAGAGGGGTGGAATGACACAGGGTTTCTGTGGGAGACCTGAGCTGTGAAGCTTCGGAGCAGGCTGACATTCTGGGAGGTGAAGATGCGTCTGGCTGTGGGGCTCTGTGGGCCGTTTGCCAAGGCAACGTTTTCTTCTCGTTCCGTTAAGAAGTTGCGGGCCGGCCGCCACATTGAGGTAAGAAGTTTTTTTGTTTTGTTTCTGGAGTCCCTTTTCTCACCACGGCGCTGTGGTCGTATCCGTGCGACGGCTTCACGCTGTGTGAGCGCGAACCAGGCGATGTGGCCCTTCGTGCCGTTTCTAGGGATGTGCAGTAAAACTCTAGCTAGCGGCGCTCCTCCACAAGCCATTTGCCGTTTCTGTCTCTCCTCGTCTCGCTTCATTTACCACGCACTCATTTCATCTCGTGCTTTCAAAGAACAGGATCTGGCTTCCAGGCAGGCGCTGCAGTTTGCTGAGAGGGAAGTTGGGAGTTAATTAGCGTGTTACTGTGCACAGCAGAGGGTTTGGTCTTCAGTGTTGTTGACGCCTGTCTTACTCCTGCGATGCTGAATACTTCTGATCCGTTTCATTAAATGGGTCAAATCTTCACAGAGGCTCCTTTTTCTATTTTGCTTTTGGTTGAATATGTGTCGCAGCCGCTGTTTGCAGCGGTGCGTCTGTGTGCGTGTGCGTCCTGATTATGCTGATTCTTCAGCCCGGCAGCTGCTGTCATTTTAACCCTTTTTACCCCCCACCTTGTTGAGCTCTGTGACCGACTCCTCTTTCCGTCTGTCGTCCGCTCGTAGGCCACAGAAAACGAACCGGGCGACATGGACCTGAGCGGCTTGCCGGAGACCGCCGTGGACTCCGAGGAGGACGACGACGAGGAGGACATCGAGCGAGCGTCCGACCCCCTCATGAGCCGGGACATCGTGCGCGACTGCCTGGAGAAGGACCCCATGGACCGAACCGACGATGACATAGGTGAGCCCCCGGGACGAGTTGGGACAAACGGAGCCGGTTTCTCCGTAGATTATATTCTTTTGCCGAGCAGTGTTAAAAAATACCCAGCCTGAGAGTTTGGAGGAGGGTTTGTTTCTCAAAGAAATGCTTGAAGAGCACAAGCGTTGTTCCCGGTTGGGCTGGTATTCCTTGTCCCACAACCCCCCCCACGCCCCCCCCCCCCGCCTTTTCTCCTTTGTAGAGTCGATCACAATGAATCCACTTTCTTCTGATAACTAGTTTCTGCTTTTTACAATGTCGAGTAATTCCCCATCGGGCGTTCAGTGTCGTATCCCTTCAACGATAACTTCAGCGATGTGCTGGATGTAGAGGGGGAATGCAAACTACCCCCCCCCCCCCCCTCGCCCCCCACACGCGGGAGACCCCTCCCTTTGCCAGCAGGCTTTTCTAGGTCACTCCCGCACACCCTCCCGCCTCACCTCTCCCAGCGCATTAAAGTTTCAGAGCTTCCGCAGCTTCACACGCAGCGCTGTTGCTGTGCCAAGCACAGGTCAGCCAGAGCGGCAGACTGATGGGGGGGGGTGGGGGCTGCTACTGGTTGGTAGAAGGCTGCGGCAGAATGTGTTGCGTATATATGTAAAGTATTTGCAGCCAATATTAAAGCCATTCGGCCAAATAACTCCTTCCAGAAAATGTTCTTGGCTTATCGATACAAAAAATGGCTGTTTGACCGATTCTGTCTCAAGATCTCTGGATTATTGGATGATTCAATAACTGTTTCATTGTCAGTCAGCAGAAACATCAGACGAATGGGATGTTATCTTCTCTTGGTTGTGATGGTTTCTGTAGTGATTTGGACATTTGTTTCTGATTCGTTAGAAGTAAGCAGTTTCTCCGTGAACCGACCCTGTAAACTCAAACTCCCTCAGAGGTCATCCAGTGAAGCGTCAGCAGTTATTTTTGCCTCGCCTGGAAGGTTTTATACCGACGGAATGGACATTAGGCTCTGTGTTATCCGGATAATGATTCCTTTTCTGTGTGTTGACGCTCGAGCCTCCGGGGCGACGCCGGCGTGCCGCGAGCGCTGCGCGTCCTCCTTCGCCCTTCGCTCTTTTTTTTTTTTTTTTTATATCCCCCTCTCAACCTCCTCCCCCGTCTCTCCCACAGAGCAATTACTGGAGTTCATGCATCAACTGCCAGCGTTTGCTAACATGACCATGTCAGTGAGGAGGGAACTCTGTGCCGTCATGGTTTTCGCGGTGGTCGAACGCGCCGGCACCATCGTTCTCAACGACGGAGAGGAGGTGCGTGTTAGTGCACGTTCATGCACATTTATGCACATTCATGCACACACACCAGCCCTGTCTGCAGAACTGACCTCGCCTGTGTCTCGGGGAACTGAACCATCGTCTCAGCCGCTCACACAGACGACTCTTTCCTCCATGTAAGGTTTTTTTTTCTGCTCTATTAAATCTGAATGGCGGGAACCTGAATCTGAGCTCCCTCGGGCAGCGGAGAAGGCATCGCTTATTCTCTCGCCGTCTCCGGCTTCACTGAAGACAATGTCTTTTTGCAAAAAATGTTTAATTGTTTCACCACATGACACGAGAAGTCGAGGTTCGATGTTGTCGAGGCCACATTGTGGCTGTTTGGGTAAAATATGTGAATCTCTGCTTTTTAGAATTCTTGATTCTTCAAAGCCACCCTTATTTATTTTCACTGAATTTCTCAATAGCTTGATTTTTTTTTTTTTTTTTTTTTTTTTTTAACCAAGCATGTATTACTTGCTTGTTTTCTGGTTTTATTTTGTTTTGCAGCCTTATATTCTCATGAGGAAAAAGAGAACCCATCTGTCCCCTTGAAGATTGGTTCTTTTTGATGTATAACTTTGACTCATTAAGGGACATCAGCTGTTGGGAATATTGAGACTTAAATCTAATTTTAAAAACTGTTATCGTGTCCAGCTGGACTCGTGGTCGGTGATCCTCAACGGTTCGGTGGAGGTGACGTACCCCGAGGGCCGGACGGAGATCCTGTGCATGGGGAACAGCTTTGGCGTGTCACCAACCATGGAGAAGGAATACATGAAGGGCGTGATGAAGACGAAGGTGGACGACTGCCAGGTGGGCTCTTGTGGTAGTGTCATGGTCTCGGGGCTAGCGGGTCCATTTCATCTGCATCTCGGTGTAAAAAGCAAAAACACAAAGCTTCATTTTCTATCCTATTAATGAGCTCCATGCAGACAGTAAGTTACAGGAGGCTTTGTGAAATTAAACGGCCTTTTCCAAAGAGAATAGTAGAGAGCAACATTGCATTTATTGCATCATGTGTTTAATGGGAATAAATAACTGAATGCTCTTTCGTCCTCATGAGCGGAGTGTTGTTCTTAATGAGTAAAATCTGTTTTCATGCAAGATGTGAGAACTGTAGTTTAGTGGCTATTTTTTTGAGGTTTTTGTTTATCTGATTTTGAAGTTTTTTTTTTTTCTTCTTTTTTTAAACTACGTGTATCTAATCGGCCTGTAACTCTTGCTTCATCTGGTGTCGTCCAGTTTGTGTGCATAGCCCAGCAGGACTACTGCTGCATCCTCAACCAGGTGGAAAAGAACATGCAGAAGGTGGAGGAGGAGGGCGAGATTGTCATGGTGAAGGAGCACCGTGAGCTCGACCGCACCGGCACCCGCAAAGGACACATCGTCATCAAGGTGACGAGTCCGTCCGCGTTTTGCTTCAGATTCAAGGGCTCCGAAAAGAGACTGCGCTCCAAACGAGAGTAACGCCGCGACGTTCGATCGTTTTAGGGCACATCGGAGCGTCTCACCATGCACCTGGTGGAGGAGCACTCGGTGGTGGACCCCACCTACATCGAGGACTTCCTGTTGACCTACAGGACGTTCCTCTCCAGCCCCATGGTCGTGGGCAAGAAGCTCCTGGAGTGGTTCCACGACCCCAGTCTCAGGGACAAGGTGTGACTCAAACACACACACACACACACACACACACTCACACCGGCCACAGTGAACCGTGTGCTGACCCCTGCTGATCATGTGATTGCTCCAGGTTACACGGGTAGTCTTGCTGTGGGTAAACAATCACTTCAACGACTTTGAGGGCAACTCCGCCATGACTCACTTTCTGGAAGAGTTTGAAAACAATCTGGAAAAAGAAGTAAGTCCGTGATTCATTTGTTTAATGTATTCAAATGGCTCCAAATGCAGGCAACTCGTTTCACTTCCCTCACGTCCGCGTCGTATGTTTTTGTCCCTCCCCCCTAGAAAATGTGCGGGCACCTCCGACTGTTAAACATAGCGTGCGCTGCCAAAGCCAAGCCACGGCAGGTGACGCTGACCAAGCCGTCCAGGGACTCGCCGCTGGCCTTCAGCCTCCTCGGGGGGCAGGAGAAAGGCTTCCGCATCTTCCTCGATGCCGTGGAGCCCGGGAGCAAGGCAGCAGAGGTCGGCCTTAAGCGCGGGGATCAGGTGAGTCGGACGGCGCGTGTTGTCACGGCTGCGCCTTCTCCGTGCAGCAGGAAACTGTGGAGTCGTCTGCACTTATAAGCGGTCACTTCTTGTTGTAACTAGCTGTAACGTTTTTGGAAAGCTTAATATTAAACTTGCTGGTAGCTACGCCCCCTCCCCCACCTTCCTCTCTCCCCCCCCTACCTTCCTCCCTCTCTCCCCCCGCTTTAGCTTTCTCCCCGCGACTTGACTTCTCACCCGTTTTGACACTCCTCCTCCCGGTTTAAAGCAAAGTCCCTTAATCCCTGAAGCCATCTTGAGAGTGTCAGGATGCCAGTTAAGCCGACTCGACTCCAAACATCCCCGGCAGCAGTTTCCCCCCCGAGAAGGAAGCGGAGAAGCTGGCGTCATCGGAAGCATCCACTCCCTCAAACCTCATCGCACTTATTTTTTATCTGCTTCCTCCAGGACCGGCGTTCAGTCGGGACGTTTCGTTTGGAAGCGTTTGTCCTCTGGCCTTTGGAGATGAACCTTGAGTATTAAACTCACAGCTCAACGGCTCAGTAATCTCTGCTGAGTTTAAGAGAGACATTTGGGCTTCCCACCAAGCAGACGACCACTAAGGCGACTTCCTCTTCCACTAAAGAGGAAGGTCGCTCGGGCAGATTTCGTTAACATGCAAAACATCCTGCTCGGACACAGAGGTCCAGCTGTTGAGACTATTCGGATGTGACACGGACCACGTTGGTGCCGAAGCCGTGTGCCAGATGTTGCACCTCTGTTCAACAGATACAATCTGTCGTGCAGAGATCATCAACTGTTACTTTTAAATCAGATCCAATATGGCCGAAGTTCTGTATAATGGAATATTTGATCGAAATGCACCTGACGCATTTGTTCTGTTTTTTTTACGCAGATTCTGGAGGTCAATGGGCAGAACTTTGAGAATGTCCAGCTTATCAAAGCCAATGAGATTCTGAAGAACAACACCCACTTGTCCATAACTGTGAAAACGAACCTTTTAGGTAACGTTTCATTATGTTTACGAGATGACCCATTTCCATTAAACCAGTCAAAGCCCGACTCGATAGACGAGTGATATTCCCACTTTCCAAACGCTCCTCTCCTCCACTCCCGGTGTCCAGTGTTTAAAGAGCTGCTAACCAGGCCGGAGCAGGACCACGACGCGGACGGCGAGGAGGAACATGACCGGAAGAACGGTGCTCCTCACCTCCCAAAGATCGGAGACATCAAGAAGGCCAGCCGCTACTCCATCCCCGACCTGGCGGTGGACGTGGAGCAGGTGATGGGCCTGGAGAAGACCAGCAAGAAAGCCAAGAGCAACTCGGTGGGAGGACGCAACAAGCTGAAGAAGATCTTCGACAAGACGCTCACCAGCATCCTGCCGCCCAAACCATACAAGTAATAACACCCCTGTCCCGTTGGTCAACCAAATAACGGCACCTCATTGGCTGAAATGTGCTTGTCTTGTTGGCATTTTTAATCGCCCTCAAGAGGTAAATGCTGGAAATGTCTAATTTGAGCCCTGTTATGTTTTATGGTGGCAGCAAACTCAGTGAAAGGGTTCAGCTGTCAGAATACTCTGCCCAAACAAACATCGCCGCCTGCCTTTGGTCGACGAAACTGCTGTCTCACCCCCTCCTACGCGCTCCCTCTTGTTTCCATAGCGACGTTTGCGTGGGCCAATCGCAGGACGACAGCATCGTGGGGATGAAGCAGTCCAAACAGATCGCGCCGGCGCTGCCCGTCAGCGGGAACCTGTCGTCGTCCAACCCGGACCTCCTGCAGTCTCACCACCGCATCCTGGACTTCAACAACCAGCCGGGTGTGTGCTTTGTTCCTTCCTTTCCATTCCCTTTATTAGGGATGTGATTGAAACTGTTAATTCATGTTGGCCCCTGAAATAAAGTCTTAAATCATATTGCATGTTCCACCAGGTATGTTTTTGGTCTACGAGGTCAAACGTGAACTTGATTGAGACGTCGTTTGATGTCTCGGTTATTAATGCGTAATTGCCAGTTTTAGGGGAAAGAATTAAACGCCACATCCCATCGATCGACCATTCTGTAAATCCTTTGCTGTAAAGATGTCATGCTCACAGGCTACAGATCAATAGTACACACATAAATGTTAAAGGGGGGGGCTACTTCAACAGTAGGACTCATGGAATTATCGAAATTTCTCCATTAACTTCCCGTCCCCACTTGTGGTTTGTGTTCCTCCAGTGGCCGTCGTACCCAGTGAGTATCTTCTAGTTGGTGTCATCCTGCTTCTCACGTCGTGTCTGTGTCAATGTGTCCGACTCTCGGGCATCAATCAGCTGCTGTACTTTCCTCACATTAAGTTAAGCTAACAGCATTTCTCTGACTGAGGCACATGCGTATCGTTTTAGTTTTTTTGAATGGAGGGGGATTTAATTGGTGCTGGTCTGTTTCTGATCAAACTCATGAATGGAGGAAAATTAACTCTGAGGGCGACGACAGGAACACTGCTTTGGTGATGATTCTTTATGTATCTTGGGAAACAATGGGCAAAAAAAAAAGATCTACAAGAACGAATGCTCACTCTGTGTTCTGCTCGTCCCCAGATATGTCGGATCAGGTGTTGCGAGTCTTCAAGGCGGACCAACAGTCCCGGTACATCATGATCGGGAGGGACACGACGGCGAAGGAGGTGGTGGCTCAGGCCATCAGGGAGTTTGCCCTGACCGCGGCGCCGGAGGCTTATTCTCTGTGTGAGGTCTCCGTCACGCCGGAGGGCGTCATCAAGCAGAGGCGGTTACCGGACCAGCTGTCCAAACTAGCCGACAGGATTCAACTCAGCGGAAGGTAGTTTCGCCGTAAATGGATTTTGCAACATAATTGTGCTGCCAATTTTGCCAGGACTGTTGTCTATTACAATAAAGGGCAAGTAAAAATACATTTCAGCTCAGATTTACTGTTTCTTTGAATTCGCCAAGTGATCTTAATTGTCAATTTAGCCTATACAGAGAGTCACACTTACACTGAGGTGAAATTGGCACTACTAAAAAAACGACTACTATTTAAGTAATGGCGCAAGAGAAGGCAAGTAAAAGGCAGTTTCATCGACGCAAAACCAACCCCACGTTCTCCCACTTCCTGCAGATACTACTTGAAGAGCAACATGGAGACGGAGACGCTGTGTTCCGACGACGACGCTCAGGACCTCCTGCGCGAGGGCCAGATCTCCTTGCTGCAGCTCAGCACGGTGGAGGTCGCCACGCAGCTCTCCATGCGCGCCTTTGAGCTCTTCTGCGCCATCGAGCCCACCGAGTACATCGACGACCTGTTCAAGCACCGCTCCAAGGCCGGCTCGGCCAGCCTCAAGCGCTTCGAGGAGGCCATCAACGACGAGACCTTCTGGGTGGCCACGGAGGTGACGCGGGAGCCCAACCAGATCAAACGCATGAAGACCGTCAAGCACTTCATCAAGATCGCCCTGCACTGCCGCGAGTGCAAGAACTTCAACTCCATGTTCGCCATCATCAGGTGAGGGGAAATGGCCACATGGGGAAGCACGCTGTGGGACAGCTTTCCCCACAGGGTCACGTCTCACACGTGTCCTCCTTCTCCTAGCGGTCTGAATCTGGCTCCAGTCTCCAGGCTGAGGGGAACATGGGAGAAGCTACCCAGCAAGTACGAGAAGCTGTTTGGGGACCTGCAGGACCTCTTTGACCCTTCCAGGAATATGGCCAAGTACAGGAACGTGCTCAACAATCAGAACCTCCAGCCGCCGATCATCCCCCTGTTCCCTGTCATCAAGAAGGACCTCACCTTCCTCCACGAAGGTACACCGTGATCGAGAAACTAACATGGTCCCATTGTGCACAAGTTTGATTATAAAATGTCCCACTTCACATGAGTTACAATTTACATTGTTGTCATATTTCCCCATTTTAGGTTGATGTAGATCATTATTTACTCAGTTTGACCACTTCTGTACTTACTGCAAATCTTCCCTGGTTTCCTGGAAAGTGACGCAATCATTGCTGATGTTTATATGGTGTAACAAACATGAATGTGTGTGACGTGAAATGAGATGTTCCCTTTGCTTCTTCCCTCATTTCTCAGGCAACGACTCCAAAGTGGACGGCTTGGTGAACTTCGAGAAGCTGAGGATGATTGCCAAAGAAATCCGCCACGTTGGGCGCATGGCCTCCGTCAACATGGACCCGGCCCTCATGTTCCGGACCCGGTAAGGCGCCTCACGAAAGGTCGATGGAACGGTTCGGTTCGCGTAGATCCACGCGTCTCTTTCGAGCAGCTGTTCCCTCTGGCAGGCGTTTCCCTCGCACACATTGTTGGCTTAAGATGTGCACAATTGCTCCTGTGAAAGTGTGTCTTTGTCCAATGATGTCACTTCCTAGTGGTGTTACCGTTTGAGTTCCTCTCTGACTTTCACGTGGGTGAAATTTGCTTCTCTTTTGGTGATCTTGGTGGTCTTTCCTGTCCTAAGCTTTGTCTCTTTCTCCCTCTACTCATCCCCCCCTTCGCCCTTCCGTGCTTCTCTATTCATGGCGCCCACCCTCTAGGAAGAAGAAATGGAGAAGTTTAGGGTAAGTTCGGTGACCCGACGACCTTTGGCCCTGCCTGCAATATGGCCCTTTTTTTTCAGCCAACTTGCGTGCTTTTTTTTTTTTCCTTCTTCTGAAACCTGTTTGAGTTGAGTCGTTCCACTAACCCCGTCTGACCCTAACCCCCCCAGGGCTTCCAATGGAATAAAGGTCACTTATGCTAACGTGGTCACACGGGACTATTTCACATGCTCAACAATAAATATATTTAGATGCTATCGCTGTTGCATTACAGCTTGATTTAGTAAATGTGACCTTTTTGACATGTTCTTCCTCACAATATGCATGCAGACTTTTTTCATATTAAAGATTCTAGATGTTTTTCTTCCTCATTGTTTACATTCTTGTGGTCAAATAGCAGATGGGATTTTGACTAAAACATGAACTGGGTCATTTAAGGGGGAACTTCTCTGGTTGTGAGAAATTCTCAATCTCATAATTACGACTGTGGCGTGTTGTAATTATGAGAAAGCCGTCTTGCAATTACAAGGTCCTTTTCTGGTAATTATGAGATGTTAATCACAGGAATATGCGGTGCTGCGTTATAATTACAACACAAACGTAATGCTTGATTTATATTTTTTCTTTGATGGGAATGACTATCCACAGACACGAGACGCTGTACATTCCACATTTTCAACCATCCCCACCAGAAAAACCTTTTAGGGCACCACTGGCATCCACGGAATGTCCGTGATTAAAAGCAGGCATTCCTTCTCACTGACGAGCTTTTACTACCATTACTACTACGAGCTCTGACTCAAGCCACAGAAATGTAAACTACTGCCCTGCTACGCCGTTAGAACTCCCCCCTTTTCTACTCGCCTGTTTGACTACAGCCACCATCCATCACCGCACCCCCCCCCCCCCCCCCCCCTTCCCCCTCCCGCTATGTCTGGAATGTTCTGGAGTTGAAAGCTGCTCTCTGCATGTCCGAGTTGAAACGCCGGGCTCCCGTAGTTTTACTCTTGTACTTTGCACAACAAAGGCTCGCGTTGATGGCTTCTTTCTCTGCTCTTTCTGTGTGTCTGTTTGTGCCCGCCCGTCTGCGTGTCCGTCCCTCCGCCCCCCGTCTCTCTGCGCGACCAGGTCCCTCAGCCAGGGCAGCGCTAACACGGCGGTGCTGGACGTCACGCAGACGGGCGGGCACAAGAAGAGGGTGCGACGCAGCTCCTTCCTGAACGCCAAAAAGCTTTACGAGGACGCGCAGATGGCCAGGAAGGTCAAACAGTACCTGTCCCACTTGAGCCTGGAGTCCAACGAGGAGAGCCTGCAGACGCTCTCGATGCAGTGTGAACCCTCCATCAGCACATGTGAGTCGGGGACGCGGGGCGGCGCGCTTTGGGCCTAGTTAAAGAACTCTTCGTATTTCCCCTGAGAACACCGTATGTGTTCCACGGGATTCACAGGAGTAACGAGACACCTCAAGAGTCTCTTTCAAAGACATGCGTCGACCAAAATCCACAATCTCTCGTTATCTCTCCCGAACCAAGTGCCCAAGAATGCCGGAGGGAAACGTCCGGACACTTCCCCCGTGGTGTCCAGAGCGGCCACCCAGCAGAGGGGCCAGCTGGCCAAAGGAAACCAGGCCCTCCAGGTCCCGGCCGTGGCCCTTTACCCATCCCGAAAGAAAGTGCCGGTCAAGGATCTGCCACCTTTTGGTAAGATCGAGAGAATGCAATGAAGACATTTTATTCAACTGTTTTTTTCCATGTGCCACCATTAGGCTGTTTGCTCACACAGCCTGATACGTGTGGACCTGCTTCTCTATGACAGTGCTGCCACCTACAGGCTGTCTGACAACAAAGCCTTTTTTTCTTCTTTTTTTTTAAACTCCAGACAATGCTGTCTTGTACCGTGGAAGTGTTCTCCATGCTAATTCTGCTCATCTTCTTGTAAATGTCCACAGGCACCAGCTCCCCTCATTCTCTGAAGAAGATCCTGTCTCTGTCGGAGGAGGGGAACGAAAGGCACCGCAGGCAGCCGGAGGACACAGTGTCCAACGCCTCCTCCCAGCTCTCCTCCCCTCCCACCTCCCCACAGAGCTCGCCCAAGAAGGGTAAGCCCATAATCATCCCTCCCTCACGCGACATCGCCGAGCTCCTTCCTTCTGTCACAGTGCGACACTAATGCCACCTGGTGGCGTCCATCATGCATTGCGGTTGTGTTTTGTATTTGCACTTTATTGTGGTGTTTATAGATGTTCATTGTAGAATTATGTTGCTGGATCCAATGGGTTAATCAGTCAGTGGTTACATTTACACCGCTCTTCTCCTGGCTGTTCACCTTACAGAAAAACTGCATGTTAAACACAGCATGGTGACGTACAACTATCGTATTAAAATGCAAAGTACAATGAACGCAAAAGCTAAAAATAATATACATGACTCATAATTACAATTCATATTTTTAACATTTCAATTGGATCCGAAAAGGTCATTATTGGTTATTTATGTTAATACGACAAAGCAAACCACCTTTTAAATTGGGCAATGCACTCCTCCCTGAAGTAACCTGAAGACTCAGATGAGATGTGAACTAACGAGTTAATCTGATGTGTGGAGCTTCACGTTGGACCCAGTCGTCATACAGGGCGCCGTGTTAGGATCTCTCATGCTTCTCTTCCTTCAAGCTGAGCTTCCTGTTTGCAAAGTGAAGTGACGGCGTCGGTAGTTGAACCTTCCCACGTCTCCCCCTGCAGGTTACAACAGGATGGGAGACGCCTACTCGGACTCCGGTCACAGCGAGATCTCCTCCCGCTCCAGCCTCGTCAGCAACTCCTCCTTCGACATGGCCCAGGACGAGAGGAGGCTGCGTCACTCCGGGGGAGGCGGGGAATCGCACATCGGGGGTCAGCGGCTGGAGCGACGAGCCGCTACCGACCCCGACCAGTACAGCCTCGGGTAGGGAGCGCAGCCCTTTGGTCTGGAGTGACGCTCCGTTGGAACTCTTGAGTAACTCCTGACTGTCCCACCGTAGGTCGTATTCGTCCATGCAGGACTGCCGGGGCATTTACGTCGGCTGCCCCACGGTGCTCTCCTCCCCCAGCTCGGAGGAGCTGACTCAGGATCAGGGCGACCGCGTTTCCCTCGACGCCGCCGACAGCGGCCGCGGCTCCTGGACCTCCTGCTCCTCCGGTTCCCACGACAACATCCAGACAATGCAGCAGGGGCGCAGCTGGGAGACCCTGGCTTTCGGCGGAGGCGGCGGCGGCGTGGGGGGGCTCCCGCCCGGCGGACAGGAGGCCCTGCTGGGGGGACACGCGGCACTGTGGGCGGCCCAGGCCAGGGGGAGCTGGGCGTCGGCCAGCTCGTCCTCGTCCTCAGCGGCGTACTGGGGGGAGGACTCGGAGGGAGACACCGGCACCATCAAGAGGAGGGGAGGGAAGGACGTCAACGCCGACCCGGAGACCAGTAGCATCACCTCCACCGGGTCGGAGGAGGCCAAGCAGCTGGGCCGCCCCTCGCCGTCGCCCATCACCACCGGGGGAAAAGGCGTCCTCTGTGAGTGCCTGCACCTCACAGCGCGGGTTGATGTGATGGAGTTTATGTAGTTATGGTCGTCAAGGTGGAAAGAAAAGAAAAACGTTAAAAACGTTAAACTGAAATCGTGTCCTTAAAACTCATTGTGACCTCACTTTGAGTCAGTGGGCTTCACAGTTGTTTAAAATTAGTGACAAATGGTCTGATTTGGGGAAGGAAACAAATTGTTGACCAATTGCTGTCATTATTTATACTGTGAATTCCTCTGCAATCACCAGAACAAAAAATAACACAATCTCGTTTTATTTTTTAAGCATCGTGACAGTTCATTTCTTTTGTTTCCCTTCAGCGCGGAAAGAGAGCCGGTATCGTGATCCCCCCCCGACGCCCCCCGGCTACACCGCCCTGACCATCTCAGACCTCGCCGAAGGGCAACACCCGGCCCCGTCCGTCCCGGTGAGCGCGCCCGCCCACACGGGCCGCCGCCCTCCAGACTACAGCACGGCCCTGCAGCGTTCGCGCATGGTCACCCAGTCGCCCGACTCCCAGCGGGGGGCCAAGCAGCGGGCGGGCGGCCTCCACCGCACGCGCTCACCGGCCGAGGAGCAAGAGGCCGAGGAGGAAGTGGAGGGTGAGTCCTTGTCTTCAAAACTAATCGCTCTGAGGAAGCCAAAGCCAGTGGCACGGCGCACACCCGAGACCCCCACACCATGAGGGTGTGTGCGTGTACGGGGGTCAACAGGCAGGTAAACAGTCATTTATCAGGTCGAGCCCCACCCACCTCCCCCCCCCCCTTCACTCCAACCTCAACCTGCATGTGAAACGGAGCACACACTTTGGACTGATCATTGGCCGATCCTTCCATCGTCCCGCCCACAGGTCCCTCTTCAAATTCCAATTCAAGGTTCCCAACGACGAAGCCAAACGATCTGGGGATGGTTCATTTGGAGCGGGACCCTCACCTTTAACCTTTAACCCTCAATTATGTCATCGTGCATGAGTCATACTGGGGTCGGACCACCAATTCTCCCCCCCCCCGCTCCCCCCCCCACCCCATCCTGCTGCGTCTCACACACTGTGCCTGAGCGCATGCGCCTGCATTCTCCTGCACCAGCACGCACCCGACTCGCCTGCAGATGCATCCTGGGTGTTTCAGATTATGTCGCGTCTGAATTTAGAAATGATGTTAATAGTACATTTGTAAACACTACTGTAAATGTGGCAATGTGGTTGTTCATTGGTAGATGTTAGAGAGTAAAATAACTCGTAGCTAGTACAATTTTGGAAGCATTTAAAGGAATAAAATGAGCACAAAACTGGACCCTGACACTTAAAGTTAGCTTGATGTTTCTTCCATTAAAAACCTTAACGTCCACTGGGACGCTCCGTTTCGATGCACGTTTATTTAGAACTAAAAGTAAATAAAACTTGTATTGCTGACCGGTTCAAATTGCTTCTATATGTTGAAATGATTCTATATGTTTTTGTTGAGATGAGAACACGAGTCTCTGACTCACTAAACAATGAATGCGTTTTACGGTTTTTGTACGTCCACCTTCAATGGAAGCTCTCCCTGTCTTGTCTTTCCACAGAGGACGAACAGGTGTCGGCAGTCTGAGGGACGACGTTGGACGTCCTCTTGCCTCGTCCTTCTTGGTCTTGGGGTGTGCAGGGTTAAAGATACTGACCAATGGACTCATCATCAGTTACGTACGTGCCTGCCTCCTCCACTCGGCTCTCCCTCAGCCCCCCCTCCCCCTCCCCCTGCCTTAAAGCATCATTTGGGGTTGACGGACCCTGCATGCAAAAAAATACTGTGAAGAAGAGACGGAGAGGAGGTCAAAGACTACAAAAAAAAATGCCGGCACTTTGGGGAATAAAGACTAGAGAAACGGAACTGGTGCCGTGGGGGTCGACACACACACACACACACACACACACACACACACACGTTTCAGTCGGAGACGGGACGGCCCCCACCCACTGTCCTCAAAACCCCAAACCCACCACAGCATCAGGCGTGTTGAGCTCCATCTGCATTTTCTCATTTTCTACTTTCTGGAAAAAAAGGAAGAAGAAATCAAAGCAGGTCGTTTGGAGACAGGCAGAAGAAACATTCGACATTTTCAACCAGATTTAATTTCTTTTCTTTTTTTCTTTGGTGTTATTTCCTCCGACTGATTTCACTCGGTGGGCCGAAAGAGAGGAACCAAGTCGGCCGTTTCTCCGCCTGGAAGGAAACGACCCGTCTGTCGAGTGTTTGGAACCGTACATCCAGTATTATCTCATGTCCCACATACACATACACACACACACAATTCATTTCTGAAAAATAGCACTTTCAGCACAATGCTAGACGTTAGCAGACATTTGGACCCCCGAGTGTGAGTGAACCACGTCGCCATGGATACGTCCATGATTCTTTCATTCTGTTGCTTGCTGTTACATCGGGAGAATAATCTTTTGTTACTTGCCCGTCGCCGATATCGAAAAGCACAGAGGTGATTGGCCACCTGCTGAATCGGAAGTAACCACGGTAACTGAAGCCAAGCTGTGGCTGATGTCCGGGGGGGGGGGGGTCCGCTGAGCGAGCCCCCCGATGAGTTGCCTCGCCCAGTTTTGTTTTGTGGTGAAGGATCACGGGCAAACGGCTGGCGACCTGTAAATTGAGAGCGCGCCTCTTAACCGTCTACCTTTTTTTTTTTACGAGTGATCTTGTACAGTCTCATAACACGCGCGTTTCCCCTTCGAGATAAAACCATCCGCAAATTCATTTTCTTTTTGTAATCTGAATGTCCAAAGCGCCTTACGAAGCCGCGACCGCGCGTACATTTCTTTGCATGGTTGTTCATCACGAATCACCTTTTGTTTCAAGAGATCGAGTCTTGAATCTAGCAAACGTGGAGTGAAATGCCTTATTCAAGACCCTCCCCCCCTCCCCCCCCCCCCCCCTCTCCCAAGACGCTTAAGACTCAGTAGGAGGTGAAGAAGAGATTTTTTCTTCTCGTTGCCGTGGATACCCCCTCCCCCCACTCAATCGACTGTTTGCATCCTCCGAATCCCGTCTGTTACAGACATCAGCATCAACTGTATCTCGCCATCAAACGAAGACTGATGATTTATATGTATTTTTATTTTCTTTTTTTTGACTCCGGTGGGGAAGTTTTTTTGCCAATCAGAACGATCAGAAATCCGGTTGTGAAAACGAACGTTTGGTTCTGTTTGGTCACGCGGATCACATTGATCTGTCCTGGAAGCTACAGACTGAGAAAGAGGACAACGTGGTCTGTGACTCGACGCCTGATGAATCCCTGGGTTTCTTTTTGTAATGGCTGCGGATAGATTGTTGATAATTTGTTTGTAACACAGTGGTGCATCATTCAACTCTGAAGATAGTGAACATGTTAGCGGGCCGAGTCCTATTTGGAAAAACAAAAAGTTGCACAAAAATGTACAAGCGTAAAGATAAGTGTGGTAGGTAGAACTGCTACCCGTCGATGTGTGATGTCAGTGAGAAATGTACATTTAGCTGGTGATGACTTTCTTTTCTTCATTCTTTCTTTTACTGCTTTGA
This sequence comes from Apeltes quadracus, assembly GCA_021346845.1. Taxonomy (NCBI): domain Eukaryota; kingdom Metazoa; phylum Chordata; class Actinopteri; order Perciformes; family Gasterosteidae; genus Apeltes; species Apeltes quadracus. The sequence continues at coordinate 2,050,964 of CM037920.1, forward strand.
CCTGTATGTCTTTTAAAAAGACAATTGGTGGAGTACGTATCGGTTGTTTTTGTATTTTTAATACAATAATTGTAAATATTGGTTATATTTTTGTTCAAATGTACTATGTTTATGCCTCAACAGCCAGTTTGTATGAAGCTGGGAATCAATAAATACTGCATAAAGAATCAATACATAGGTTTAAATGCACTTATTCCTTTCTTCTGCATTTTGATGTCTTTCTTTTCCAATTAGTTTTTTCCTCCTTCAGAAGAGTTTTCCCCCCGATACCGTCTAGTGTTTGCACAAGTCATGGAAGCAATTTGAAAGGTGTAACTCATACTTTTCTATCTGACCAGTGTGTCAGAATTAATAAAAAAGAGATTAAAGTCTCTCCTGGCTTTTATTTACTGGTTTTGTATTGTCTTGTACTAGTTTCAAAGTTCTAGAACAAGTCTCAACCCATTTGTTTTCTGATTTGTGGTTTGATTTAATATTATTCAATTTATCCAACCTCACCTGTAAGGAAAATGACTACCTCTATTGTCATTGGTGTTTGGCGGATACAAGCTGTTGATATTTTTCATGGAAACATTTCATTTGATGCTTATTTTTTTGTTTTTACTGTAATGGCTAAGATTGACCTGTATTTTAAATGACTTTAGAGCAAGATTGATATACCATGAATAAAACATAATGCCGAAAAATGTTTATTTATACCATCGGATAAGAAAAAAATATTTTGTGGCAACAAAATAAGGCAAGTTGATTTAAAAAAAACAAGAAAAAAAAACGGTTAATAAGTTTGATAAAAAATATATTGTACTTTTAAAATGTGAGAGCGCTGTTTGACTCCGTTTGATCACTGCAAAGACTGACTTCTCGGGTTTGTTGGTCTGTTGGTGCTCTTCCCGTATACTGAAATACTCATTTTTCATAAACTCATTGTGAAGGCCTCTCCCTCTAAAACCCCACCACCTTATCCAAAATGTACATTTCTTCATTCATTATGCCTAACATATTTGCTCGTTCAGCTAAAGATAACCAAACTGCCGTTTACCAGAGCATTTGATTTGCTCCATTAGTTTGTGAAGCTTTAAAGAGGAAGAACCTTTGCAGCGCTTGCAGACAAAAAGCTCCCATTCATTTGTCACATTGTGGAATGTTTGATCTCTTAAATAAGGAGACGACAAACTGGTCTCACTTTAAAAGTAAGCGTTTTGTTCATATTTTCCTACATCTGCCAACTGCCGTTTTTCTGCATTTGTGCATTCATACATTCACTGGATTTCTCATTCGTAAGGTGTCAACACTGCAACAAAAACCAAACTGCTTAAAAGATTTGTTTTCCTTTTAAATCTCCCCTCAAAACAATTGCGTTCATCGATGATAAAGCATCTGCACAATAAAAAAATACATTTAAAAATCCAATATCTCCCTGCAGTCGCCTGCATTGGAAAGATAACTGACGCGGCCTGGACGTGCAACAGGAACAAGATAAATTAGAGAGGAGACACCGCTGTAATCCGGGTCCAGCCCTCGGCTCTGTCACTGCGCTGTGCCCAAAGAGCCACCAGGGGGCGCCCTTCACTGCGGAATGCCGCCAGATGGAGCCGTCCGCTCCTTCCCCGGGCAATGGTTCTTATCGAGGGGCAGCAGGCAGCCAATGGCCCTCTGTAGATAGCGGGCTGGTTTGGGGGGGGGGGGGCCCTGGGTCACATTTAGGGGCCGTCTGGAGTCCTTTCATGCTAAATCGGATGAAGGCAGAAGCACTAGAGCTGAGGGGAGCTCTGGCCTGTGTGCGGACTCGGTGCGCTGCACAGGCCACACGTCGGAGGCAAAGGATGGAGGAAAGATGGATGGGTCCAGGTGCTGTAAAATCCAGTGGCAGTTTGGGTAAAAGAGCAGTTCACAGCAGCATTTTGTCGTTCTGATTATGACACATGTTCCACATTCCCCACGGTTCATTAGGCAATTTGTGCTGTTTTATTACCAAGCACTCCTGTAGAGCCTGATGTTCTATTTACTGCAGGTTCCTACCTGGGATTCTTGCATGTTATGATTCTCTCAGCTATGTTGTATTGGCTCTAAAATAGAAAGTGTTTTTATCTTTGAACTATGTCTGCTCTCAGTATGAGGTTAAACACATGAAACACATTTTCCACAATTGGCTAAAGCGCTTTTCTTTCATTCATCACAGATTCTGTCCTCTTTAGCTTTTATAACGACAACCCCACCGTCCAATAACACGTCTCCAGAAAGCATTTAGCAGTGTAAAAAAACATCTACTTTGAGTTACAACAGTACTTTTGAATATCATGTTGCACTCACAACAAGAAAGTATACTACAAAGCACCAATAGGACTTATATATACATTATATATATGTATATATGCGTTACTTGTGGAAGAGGAGGGTTTTTTCTTCAGCTTCCCTCGACTCGATGAGCAGATAGTGAGGGTCCGCCTGTGACAGAGCACCTGCACATGTGCAGAGACAAGAGCAGGGCGCCTCCCTATAAACAGGCAGCAAAGCTAATCCCCCGCAGGACTCCGTCTGCAACGTCCCGTCTCTCTGGAGGTGTTGAACAGTTGCACATCCGTCAGCAGAGGCCGTCCCACTGCTCCCAGTGTGTCTCACAGCTCTGCACTGGTGCCATGAATACATTCATTGTGCACACAGAAGAGCTCTCACAGCGGTAACACATCTGCTCTGCGAGTTTCTATGGAGAACAATCCGGGGTTGTCGAGTGGTGTATGTTCTGCATACAAGAAGTGCTAGCTTAGGTTAGCATGAAGAAATGGTTAAACTATTTCTACGATTGAGCCAGGCTAACACTTGACTGACACGGAAAAGAAAGATCATAATATAATGATAATGATAATATTGAACATGTATATATTTTTGAGGGCTGTCAAAATTAACGTGGTCATCCAAAGTGGCCTGGATTAATGCGATCAAATATTGAATTGCAAAATGTACGATTCATTTATTTAATCTATTTTTTAATTATTGAACATTTCTTCTAAACGTGTAAGCAGTGATGAGATGTTCAATGTATCTGCACAGTCACTGAAACTCAAAGACAAAAACTTTACATTCAGTCCGAAAATCAAATCCTTCAAACGTACGTTAATTTTCATTTAAAATGTGTAGGAAGCGTGTAACTCATTCCCTGTGTTCTGCCCCCTTTCGTCCACCCTGAAGGATCTTATTTGAGCGCTATTCAAGCTGTAAATACAGCTGAGCTTTTTAGAATCCAAATGTTATTTTAAGGGAACAAGCAGCCGTGGATTCACTTACATGCTGACTTCCAATGAGCTCGTTAGCATGCAGCGGGACGAGGCTGGCGCTCCCTTTTCAATGACCCGCAGTGGCTGAGTGTGTTAGCTTGTGATTTAAAGGTCTCAACCTACCGAGCGGCGTAATTTAAAAATGCAGAGCATGGTTTCATGAGTTGTATGAAAGAGTATGCCATGGTTCAATCCTTCACTACCTTAGCATTGCTTAAAATACAAAAATGTCATTTGTTGGAAATGTCAAAAGTAAAAACAGTTACTGTCATAATATCAGATTTCTCAACCGCTGTCATTAAAGTCACCATTAATCTACTTAAGGATATGTGACCGCAATGTAAGCAAGGATGTTAAATGTTTTAATAACGCTGCTAAACCATAGGAATCACATTAGCCTCGCAGAGCCCTGGACAGCTTGACTGATTTAATGATATAGTACTGCTAAATCACAAATCAATAATGACAAAGCAGCTGTACTTAAAGAGGTACACAGATAATGGTCCAACTGGGACATGTGAGCAGTCAATAAAAGATGGTTGCCGATATTTGCCTTGTCACAACACAAATGGGGGATTATAACGTTGCTTGAAACGTTGTTCAATGGAAACAAAAAGCTGCTTAATCTTGTTATATTCCATTACACCTTCCAGAAATTGGCTGGTAGAATTAAGAATGGCTCTCCCACCTTTTCCAGTGTGTTACATTCCTGGTTGGCATTTATTTTTTAAATCTTTTTAACTGTACCGTGATCAGCGCCGAACTCGACACCGAATCCCCAGATGCAGATTTAAAAACCAAAACATCAGAGCCAAAGTCCCCCAATCGGTCACTGAGCCTGATTGGTGGCAGACACAGCGAGTGAAATCCAGTGTTTCTGCTCCAGGCTGAGATTGTAAATGACGCCAGAGCTGCCATTCACCCACCGCCCCCCTTTGAACCGCTAATTGGCTGTTTGGTCAATTATTAAATGACGTGCGGTTGCTGTCATATTACTTAACAGCGGTTTTTGTTCAGTGCTTCATGGCAAAGGGTCGCAAACATACAATCAAGAAAAAAGCCAAACACAGAATAGATGAAGATGACGGTCCAGATGCACAGTTATGTCGGATTCACCGGGAGCTCGGATCTAAAGTGCACACAGCTCAGGACGCACAAAAGGAAAAGCCACAAGTCCGAACATCAGAGGGCTCTTTCATGTCGCTCGGTGCTTGGAAGAACATGGAGAGATATTACTGAGGCCTGGGCCGTCACTGCTTCTTAATACCAGCAGCGGCGTTAATGTGAGGCTCTTTCATGAAAACACAAAGCTCCGTGGACACACAAAAACGTTTCAGCCGGGATTAACTACAGGCTTAATAAACGAGCGGTCCTTGAGGTAGGAAGGAGCGGGCTGGGGACAAATGGATGGATCAGCTAATGACTCAGATTATGAATTGCCTCGCAAACAAAATAATGAGTCTGATGACCGACTTTTATGGACGACCCCACACGATTCTTTGGTGGGGCGGTTGTAATTACCCGTTGCACTGTTACGCATAAGTCTCTATGCCACGAACATCTTTGGGTCAAATCCAGGTCGAGCCTTCCATCCTTTGTGGCTCATTTAGTCTGCCGTGTCATTTAAAAAGGCTTTGCATAATCAATATGCAACAAGGTAATCAAGCAAGAGTGATGTGGAGTTCATACTGCCTCCAAACCACTTTCTCATTATGGACCAATTTTGTTCTTTGTACGGATGGTCAATGATTCATCATCAACAGCGAGCAACTCTCAATTAGTTACACTCATAAAAGTCACACGATGCACATCAAGTAATAAGAACGTGTCGGCACACTGCATCGGTCAGAGCGGCTGCAGCTGGTGTGTTATAGAGCAGCACTGGATATCTTACCCTGTCCCCTGTCGCTGTTGCTGTTTAGACACATTTCCCCTTTCATTGGACGTCTGGAAGGATGAAGCCCCGCTCAACGTCTCTTTGCACAACGTGACTGGCATCCTCCCGTCCTCTGCTCGCAGAAGGCCCTTTGTGAGTCGTGTGCTTGGGAGGCAGGCAGGCAGGATAAACAAACTGGTGTAAAAAAAAAAAAGCTGTGGACAGCCTGGAGGCAGCAGCAGAGGGGGAGGCTGAGGACTCGCGTGAACTCCATCCTGAGGCAGCATCTCGCACCCCCCTCTGTGGTGGGCCCGAGAGCTGAGGACCATCTCCGGCCTCTGCTTCCGCGTGGCGAGGAGCAGCGCTGGCTGCTGCAACGGCACGAGGAGCTGTATCTAAATGAAACAATTATGGAAATATGCTAATTTCTTTTCTTGCAGAGATTAGAGTGAGAGTGAATATTAAGCTACAGGCGGCTGGTTAGTCTGCACACAGGGGGAAACCGAATGCTGGTATTAAAACAGGCCCAGCAGCACCTACAGTCCAATCAACAACATGCTAACATGCCGTAAGTTGGTTTACGGGATGCTCGATGTGAGATGCTCCTGTTTTCAGTTTGTTTTCTGGCTGATGTTTGCTCGCTGTAATGAAACCATTTGTTTTCAGTTGAGCTTTTTTTTTTGTTGTGTCAATATATTGGCGTCTTCCAGCCGTTCGCTTCTGTTTGGATGCTGCTGCTTCCGCTATTTGTGCTATTTGCGTTGATATTAATTAGGAATTTGCCTACTTGGTCGTGGCTAAGCTCCGTGATGGTTTTTTGGCAGGTGCCTTATGATGCTCTCATGCAGTTTGTTTACATGGTTGGAATTAATAGGGTACTTCAGTTTGATTAACTTAACATATTTTCTAGGACATTACCATTGTTTTGAGGAATTTCTTGCAAGCTTGAGGCTTGTATTGTTTATTGGCTTTTAGGATGCAAACATGACTATTATCTAGCACACAGCATATTCATACATATTTAGTCATATTTGCTTCCTGGAAATCCGTGTCACATATTGAATAGGTGTTCATGTTCAGCTCTTATAAGCGTGACAGGAAACTCAGCGTTGCATCACTACTTTCATTATTACATCTGAAATACGGAGCTGCTGCAGCCATCTGCTTATCATGGGAAATCAAGTGGTGAATGTTTTAATAATGTAGTTACTAGCTGCTGCATCTTAACCTAGATTATGTACCTTGAATAAGTACAGTAGTGGCTTCCTCATAATAGAAGTCATTAGGTTTTACATTTAATATGATTTAAGGGGACCATCTGCATCCATAGCTTCTTATTCCAGGCCAAGCAACTGGATGGTGTTATTAAACTATTGATTTCAACCGTCTAAATCAGCGTTTTGTATAAACACATTTGTTTCTTCATTCGTCTTGCTTCAGTTTGTATTCCAGTTTGTGCCCCTCTGTATTCCTGGTGCACTGTTTGAAGTAACCTGACCTGCAGTCAATAATACACATAATCTAATCTGCACATTAGCTAAATGGCTGCATGATAGCTGAGGAGAATAAAACAGCTATCTTTATTTTTCATTTGTTTTGCTATTGTATGTGTAATAATCCATAATTCAGTAGCTTCAATGCTTCTTTAGCATGTTGGCGAGTCAGTTCCATGTGAATCTTCCCGCCCTTGTTAGTAGTCCGTGTAAGATACTACTTTACGTGATACTTTTTTGCGCGCTTCATTGGACAAGGAGGAATCTTAACGCTTGAACAGACCATTAAAATCCGTTTTTGACAGATTTGGTCTGTGAGCAGTGCAGCCAGCGCAGCGCATACACCCGCAGCAGCGTAGCGAGTCCTCGAATGCAACGTGTAATAGTCCAGCAGAGCCAGAACGAGGCCGCGGCGGCGTGTCCAGAGTGAAAGCAGGTGGCTTTCGTGTCCCAACGAGCCTTCGACTCATGCCTCTCTAGTGGCTCCTTCCTGTGGCTGTCATGTGACCTCTCATACAGCAGGGGGAGGTGGAAGGCTGATGACGGGCACCCAGGCCACATCCCATCGCATCCTCCCCACCCCCCTCCCTCCTGCCCCTTCCCCCCCAGCCTTGTGAAGAAGAGCCAATCAGCTCCCTGACATTAGTATTCCTGCATCCTGCCTCGTGTTACTTTCACCAGCTGCCCACCAAATATCTGTGTTGACGCGTGCGTTTTAAATGTCCACTCGAGTTATCCTGATCCATTTGCATCTAGAAGGCCCCCTTTCACGCAACGTTAAGAAAAAGTGAGATAATTTTTGCAGCACGATCATGAGAATTAGTTATGTCAGATTCTCTGACGTGAGGTCGTGAGATGCTGAAGAGGAGTTTACCTTGTCCTGTGATCATACCTCCCCACATCATTACATTAAGTAGAAGGGCAGGAAATGAGGAAGGAAGAGCCGAGGAAAGCCATTTATACTCTATGCCCCTAAGGTGCAATTAACTAGATATACCATTACTGTTTCCATTTATCTTAGGCCCAAGGTTCCACTGCGTCCGAACAATTGATCAGAACTGCTTTGTCACTCAAATCTGTCAAATTAATTAGGCGGCAGCAGCCGGACGAGTCTGCGGGATGTGAAGCGGGGAGGGGTTATTGCTTCTCTTTTTAGAGCCCCCCCCCATGGAACCATTCAGGCTTGCGAGGTTGTGCTGCGATCAGAAACAGCGACGGGTGAAAGTCCAGTGGCTGCGTTTCTGCACTCTTCCATCCAAGCCCTCTCAAAATGAGACAAAAACGCTTAACATTTGGATGTTAGGATGGCATTATGTTAGTAATGCGGCAAACACCCTGCAGGTCTGAGCAAAATGAGGAAAACGTGATTACACATGAATGCGACTGTTTACGGTTTTCACTACTATCCATATTAACACAAGACACAGTCTGTAATTACACAAAATAACACACAACGATTGGGTAACCCGCGGACAAACTATTCTAATGCTAATTGTACTGCAACATGAAACATATTTTACAAGGTTGTGTTTCATTTTGTATGTTAAGACACAAAATCATCCTGGCTGCACATTATTACCATGTTGCCCTTCCTAATGTCCTGGGCGAGTTGAGGCGGAAGTGTGCAGCAGAAGATTTCTCCCTCAGCTGCAAAAAAACCAAACAACCACTCCCTGATGTCTCTGCTTTGAATTGTCTTTAAATTTAGCTTTACACAATTTATCATGCGATCTGATGATTATAAAATTGCTTCATCCATTTCTCATTAAAATGACCCCAAAAGAAGTAAAAAAAAAGTAATGACACTGAAAAGGCAAATGTTTGCCAGAAAAATGACTCGAATCATCGGTTGTCAAAAATAAAAAATCAATAAAAAGTGTCTTATATTGGCAGCATAGTGTTTTTTCAGTGGGGTGGTGGAGTCTGGTGGCTTTTATCCTCTTTGATGGATTGGAATCTAATTTTTAATCAAATTGATTAGAGATTAGTGATTAACTGTACATTCATCTGCATGTAAAGCAAATGTGTAGCTCTCACATGAGAAAAGAACGTATCAAATCCAGAAGAAATGGCTGGATTATGAACTGATGACTTAAGAGACATTTGGCATCAGTTGGTTTCTGCCACTCAAGGTCAGTTTGACAAACTAAACGGTGGAATGTCTTTTTTTCTATGGAAGAGGGAGCATTTGGTTTCAAGGCTCAGCATGGTATTTAACGTGGGCCCCTGATCAGAGTCTAAATTACTAGTACGACCGTCTGCCGCTTCTCTCACCCCGCCTCAACGGCACTAAAAAGAGATGCAACACATCCTAATGGGGCTCTAAAATGTAAAAAAAAAAGGCTCCATTTGAAAGCGGAACACCTGCTGCATTCACAGGGGGTTCGAAGATTATGTCTTCCGAGGCCTGTTATTATTCAGTGGCATAATTATTGTTTCGGGTTCTGGTGTTCTGACCTTTTTCAATTCAGCACTGTTTGATTCATGAAGTCCGCTGAGCTTCGTGCTAACTCTCATGAGACTACGTGCTGAGCAATCACCGTGAGTCCGGAGGGCAGCTCCTCGCAGCCGCTGTGAAAAACTCATTCAATTTCAAAAGTGGCCAATGTGCAAGCTTGCCAAACCACTTTTGTCGGGAGAAACTTGGACCGGTCAAAGGCCTTTGTATTACAATTGAATAATACCCGCAAACCCTGAAGCGGCAACCTTTCATTAGGAGGTGAACTAGAACGGGATGTTGCTTTTTTCTTAAGTTGCTGTGGCCAAAGTGTCCCGCAGACACAGAGGAACAGTATCCGTCATTTGGAGTTGTGCTTCTGGCCATCTGATTGATGTAAGAAGGATGTAAGGTCATTGAGCAAAACAGAAACAGGGGTCCTTCGCTGTGTCCAGCAGTCCGATCAACTATTAACTTCCAACAGTATCCTTCAGATTTGAACATGGTTTAAAATGAGGGACCCGATGAATGTCACACGTATTTTCAGACAGCTGTGTTCACAAGAAGGTCATGGTTATCAGATCTGCATATATACATGTAAATATACATGTGAAATGTAAAAACATGCTATGAAGTGATGTATTTGCATACATCCTCTGTTTTTCAAATGTCTTGATATTGATTCATGAAAACCTTAAATTCTCGTTCGTAGATCATGATACACAATTTCAGTCCATGTTTTCATAACACCTCCGCAGCCTTATCTGAACCAATTTCTAAAAGCCACTCACGACTCATTCAGCTGCTAACGGCCCGTAACTGGATAGACTTTATGCTCATTACTGTCGTGTGAAGAAATAAAGTGCGGCCAGCATCTGCTAAGCGTAATTTGTCACAGTGCTTGAAAAAGGGTCATTTCAGGGCGTCCGTGGTAGTAGAAGGGCTTGTGCTTCCTGTTTGTTTAGTAGCTCACTAACACACTCCAAATATGATTCACTGCCTTTCCCGGCATGCTTGTGATTACGGCATCGCCCCACTGAGCCCAACGGAGGAGAAAACATAATGGAAAGGCTCACCTGAGGGTGCAGGCATGCAGGGAAACGGCACGTGTGCTCTTTGCTGCTGCTGTCAGCTCGGACCGTTACGAGGGAACCGAGTGTGGAGAAGAGATCATTAGTTCTTGTTCATTATTTTCTTTGCCATTACCTCAGTCTGCCCCCCCCCCCCTCCATCATCTAAACGCTGCATGAATGCAGAGGAGACATGTCGATGGGAATCATCTTTTGCTACGCTATCATGCCGTGTGTATACTTATTAGTCATGTGACTGTATGTGGCATTGCAGTCCGGAGCTGTTGGAGCCGAGAAAGTGAAAAAACAGTAAGTTCATCTAAGATTTATTAGCATTCCTGTTAATCTAAAGCCAATGTAACAGATTAGGACCCCTTCTCTAGTAACAACTAACTTCCTTTGGTTATTTCATGCCTCAACAAATGTTATCTATTGTTGAGAAAACAAGCAGATGGGAATACCATTTATAATACTCGTTGAACTTTATTATCCTACAACTTCTGAAGAAATGTAACTCAAGAGCAGCAGGGGATCTTAAAACAACTCTGAATGCACAAGCACAACAGAGTACTCAGACTGCAGAGATCAAGAGTGAGCCTGGAGTGTTATAATCTGAAAAGAATATCAGACGTTCCGTTCGACCCGTCAGCCAAAGGGCTTAAAGTCACGAGTAAAAATAAGTGTTTGAGAAGTGCTTAATCTGGACCTTGAGTCTGAAATAAAGATTGATTGACTGTTTGTTGCTTTACAGCGACGTCCCCTCTAGAGCACAGTCATTGTTATCCGCTCACCTTATTGATTCCGACGCAGTTGATCCCAGCAATTCAAAAAGCATCTGCGTAACAACACAACAGAGAGAGCCACAGGAGGCCGCGCTGTGTCTCTTTGAGCGACATTTATGGGTATCAGTTGTCGATTTTTTGGTATTCTAAGCTGTTGATGTATCAAAAATAATGATGGGAACTGAAATGTGGAATCCAATAGTTGTTGGTCTGAAGAGGCTGCTAAATGAGCGGTGAGATCAACAATTCATTTTGTGTTCCATAAAATGAATTGTTCTTGGAATTACAGTTGAACAGACGTATTCATTTTTTAATGTGCTTTTGTTAGTGTATTCTATTCAATTCTAATTTTAAAGGAACACTGAGTGCGCTATCATGTGATCAACTGTTTGAATCAAGTTATTCTGCTATGGAGGAATTTCAGCATTGAGAAAGTGTCCCACATGTAGTCTGGGAATGCGTTTACAGTGGCCCTTCACTCATTGTGAAGCAACCCTTCATCTCTCCAGTGAGCTTTCGTTCTGAAAAACGCAGAATGGGCCAGAAAGTGAACACCTGGGGAAGTGAGAAGCATTGGTATTGGTTAGAAACCCAATTCTAGTACGCTACAATAACGGGGGGATATGTAACATTTCAGCAATACAATCTTACCAAAGCAGCACCTTAAGGTAAGATTAACCCACAAGCCATTGCAGCTGGAGCGCCACTACAAACGTTTGTCAATTGTTAAATTACGGTAACGTTTACAGCACATTTAGACTTTTTTTAAAAACATTTTTTGACCTAATTTTTTTCAACTAAATATATCTGGACCCTTTTTTCCCTTTAAAAAACATTTTTTTACATAACATTTTTTAAATTTTCCACATTTATTTTGACATATCTGACATAGTATTTCTTTTATTCCTTTAACCGTACATATATTTATTTTCTTTTTAAAACATTTTTTTAGAGTTACACACTTTTGAAATTTGATATAAGTAGTGGTCACAGAAATCCAGTATATATGTATTTTTGGCCATGCTAATCCATTTATTCACAAGATTACATTCTTACAAGAAGAAACTTACTTGCAAGTGGACTTTTTGCTCATGTGGTCTTAATGTGGGCATCTGTCATAAACCATTTCTAATGAGCACCGTAACATGAATCACTTCCAACATAAAAAGACAAAACAGGCATTGCTTCCCACATGTAAAATGGCCGCCCACAGCTTGGGGATTTGTTTTGTGAAGTGGCGAGCGGGGGTCCACGCGACGAGGAGTCTGGGTAATTAGCCACTGGGGCAGCAGCTGAAAGTAACTGCCGTCTGTTGCGTGCTGATAACATTGACGTGTCCTCCTCTCGCACCAAATTCTGCTGCCTGCCAGACAATGGGAGGACAGCTGAGGGGAACAGAAACTCCCTGGAATGAAAGAATGGAGCAGACGACAGTGATGGATGAAGGGAGGGGCTGACCTTCGTTGTGACCTTTGATAATCGATGAGTGGCACCGATGAAGGTTCAAACCAGGTTGAACACGTTCAAACACGTGACAGACACAGTTTGAAGAGGACCGATAGAAGGGGGGCTTGTTTTTCTATTTTCTCTTCTCCATCTTCATGATTGAGACATTTTGAGTGTCTCGGTCGTGCACCTTGCACTTATTGTGTTGTTTGATAAATGGAATATGACGTAAAACTGTGGGATGTAAAATGAAGTGTCATATGCAAATTGGGTGGGAAATGTGACAGTCATATTGTCTGTGTGGGCACGAAGTGTAAATACTCAACAGAGCTTTGCATTATCACACTGTGAACCTCGGTGCGCTAAACCCCGACCCCGCAGACTCCCTCCATCCCTCTGGCTCTGACATCAACGCAGGACATCAACCTCAACATAGCTGAGCTCCCGTACGTACTGGTGCTGGAAACCGAAGGAGAGGGGAGGTTTCTCAGGTTGAGAATTACCCGGCTGGAGTGTGTGAACATCTACTCGTGAGGACCTCCGGCTGTGCGCCGCTGTGTCGGAGCCTCCCCCCGAGGATCCCAAGGGTCATTGAGTCCCCCATCCTGTCGCGATGGAGGGCGACTGCCCCGGGTAAACGGGAAAATAAAAGACGGATGCAACTCATCTATCTATGCCTGCTTCCACGTGTACCAATATAAATGTCACCTTAAGGGAATACACGGCTCTACTGTTATTTAATGGTTTCCATTTAGCTTATAGGTCTCATATTTCTTGGACTGTATCACACAATTAAAGCAAAGACAGTTGTAAAAGAGACTGAAAGGGACTTTTTATTTGGGGAAGCCAATGAAGATGCAAACACGTCTCTGTACGAGTCTGCAGAAACTACAAACTGCTTATCTTTTTATTTCCCAGCAACCTCTTAATCTGCCCTCCAAAGTTTTCTACTGTCATCTGCGCTTGTGTATCCACAACTTTGATCAGATAGGTGAGGTTCTGTTTCGCGCAGCAGTCACGTGTTGAGTAATAAGGTGGAAATGAGATGCACTTCCAAACTGCTTTGGAGGATGCCTTCGAGGAAGGTCTTCCCATCACGCTGCCGCCGGCCGCCGCCCGAAGCTGCATCCAAAACACGACCTGCAGACGCAGCTCTCATCGGCGTAACGAGCTATGATGCTACGTGGTTCAGAGTAATGAGGGCCGAAAAACCAGCCCGGCTTCGGTCACTTGTTTCTGCATTCAGCTTGTGCTTTGTTGCTTTTTTTGGTTCTGCCGGCTTTCAGAGATGTGATTGGAGATGAAGGACTAGGATCTATCGACCTCACCCTGTCGACAGCCTGCTGTTTTAAACTGTGAAACGAGAGGCTGAACAAACTCGTGCTTACGTTTATTGTACGAACCCGGTCAGTTAAATTGACTGATATTGTGAATTCTAGCGGAGCGGACAGGCAAGCAGATACGCTAACCTGTTGGCCGAGCGCGCTGACGGGGCAGCTGGGAGGTTTTGGGATGGGGAGAGTTCTGACCGGAGCGAGGCGGCATGGGAAGCCAGCTGTTGTTGACCACCTGCCACGTTCCACAAAGGACTCAAAGACCACAATGCACTGTGCCCTGACAAGTGTAAGTTAATGACCCAATTACCCCTCATTTGTGGATGCACTCACTCGATCTCTACCGATGAATATGAAATGGTAGAGTGGGGTGTTTATTTACTGCAGCTTTGGAAATAAGGGAGACCACCAAATAAGTACTTAATAATAATACATACTTTTTTATGACAGAGAATTTGGAACATATGCATTAACCACAAAAAAACATAATCTTTCAGGCTTTCCTCCGCAGCAGATTCCAACCCGTCTCAGAAGACATCTCTGCGTGGGTGGCCAGGACGAAGACATCGATGCAGCAGTTAAACCCATGGAGCCACCACCTGGTCCTCACATCTCCATCTACCAAACCCCGAGCTTACTGAGATGAACTCAGAACCCTCCTTTCAATTCCCCTCCTCCAGGTGACGCGTTTGCATTCAGCACTTGTTTTTATTGTGCAGGTGTGTTTTTCTCCCACTGTTCCAATCTCCAGATATGGAAAGAGGTCAGGCTCATCCGGCGATCTATTCTATAAGGTACAAAGAGAGCTTGAAAAAGTTGGACGATAGGAAAAAAAATACTATTTTTCAGTACAAGCTAAGACCTTTTCGTGCCCTGAGGGCAGAACCCATTTGCATGCCTCATACAGCGAGATGTGTTTACATACGGGGAAGTCAGGCGAAAGGAAAATGATTTGCATACAATTGATTTAAAATCCAGTTTCCCATTATTTTGTATTCTCAATTCTTTCTTGGTCTTAAAAAAAAGTAGATCCTCAATGTCTCAAGTCAAATGCATGAATCTACTAAAAAGAATGTTGATACTTGAATTAAAGTAGAAATATTAATTTAAAAAAAATGCAACCATCTATTTTGTAATCATTTGAAACATTGCCATAATTTGTCAACGCGGTGGTCAGAATAGCAGGTGCACTTTATTTTTTAACTTTTTTAAACTAAGCCATAGCCTTAGATTACTAACCCCGTGGGATTATATTTGATTTGATTCCTCTTGCACTGTGTTGTCTTGTTGTCCATTGTCGAACTGTCTGTTACTGTCTATATTATGGTAATAAATGTTTCCTGATTCCTGAAGCTTTGATAAGCAAATCAATACACAATTGGATCACTTATTAAATCAGTATCATTTAAATCACTAATTCATGTGGTTCATACAAATCAGGATTTTTCGGGAGTGTTTCGTCTGTTTTGCTTTACTACCCAGCACCATGGCAACCCCCCTGTGCATAATGCAGCCTCATTAGGACATTATTTATTTATTTACCTGCATTCATTTTGTCTTTCTGCCGCAGTGAGGATTTACTCTTGAATCTGCCACTGAGTGCAGCTGAATGTGTCCCACAATTTGGGTTTTAATATGCTGGCAACAGCAAGACTCATCAATATAGCTGCAAGGTCAGCTGTTAACCCCATTGATTTATAACCTGATTATCATAATTAATAATAGCAATAAAAGCAACACAACATGGAAATTCTAAATTTAAATGAAATGGCTACAGAACAGTAAAGATTATTTAAATGTAATATGTGTTTAGAAGGCCTAATCTCAGAAGCTAAATTGGCAACTGGCAATTTATTTAAACATTTATTTATTTGAATAATTTTGCACTGCGAAGCATTTTTGATGGACATTGCTGCTGAAGTTTATTTTAAATCTATTCCCGATGCAGTTGCTACTCTTGTTTGATTCATAAAACTATGGTGCACAGCCGGTGGACGTCTTAAAGCATCTACGAGTGTAGCTTATTTAGCGGCACCAAGGACATAAGATTAATAAAAGAGTTGTAGAAGCGGTCAGTAAAGTCAACAGGCATTATTCAAGGTGTCACTTAGCAACAGAGACGTAAATAATACTCATTATAAACGTAAATAATACTCATTATAAACAGAACATTTTATTAATCTCGTGATTCATAATCGGTAATGTTTCCTCCTGATGCTCTCAAACGTAAAACACACCTGGCTTTACTGAGGTGACGTTTAGATAGTTAGTGGATCGGCTTCAACACTCCGGCCCCTAATTGACGGGGACAATGTGGGGACAAAGTATTGGATAATGCATACATTTAAAGCCTATTCCTTCTCCTTTCTAGTAATGATGTAAGATATTGACACAGCGGCTCCGCCCTTGTTTTCTCACTAAAATGAACTAAAGCTCAAGTGATCCTTTTAAAACACCATGTGTTACTCATGACGAGTGTGTCTCCACTTCATTGAATCAAAGCCCCCCGGTCTCATTAAAAGCAACGTGTGATTCATCACACACGCCATTTGTAGCTTAAACCCTTTGCTTTGGACGCGTTTGTAGTTTTGTTCTAAATCAATGAGAAACAAACAGTAGACTGGAGAAAGAAAGTCAAGAGAACAAAGATCAGCAGATGTTGTTGGTCAGAATTAGTTCCTAAAGCTCCATTTGCTGTTTTTCTGTAATCCTTAAGAACGTACTCTTTTAAAGTAATAGTTTCCTTTGAGCTGTGTTGGAAAGGTCTCAGCCTAAATGCTATCAGCCTTTTGGCTGTTTCACCACAGAATCCCCCAAAATGTTTTTTTCATCTTTTTTCTTTTAGATATCAAATGTTATGATCTCAATCACTTAACCATTAGAAACATAAATCGATGTCAATGGTTTAGTTGGGATAGAAGCAGGCTTGATGCTTCATGCAGAACCAGTCAAACGGTTGGACACGTTTTCTCATTCAATTCAATGAGCGAGTCCAAACTGTTGACTATCACTTTAAGTCAACCTACTTTCACCTTCAGTCTGATTTTTATTATATGGGTTTGTGTCGCCAACAATCATTTTTCTACGAAGCCGAACCTGATTGCTTTGGAACAAGCGACTCAAAATGAAATCGTCATGAACGCCAGTGCGGGTGTGGCTTAAGTGGGGCGCCAGTAGCACAGGAGATGGGTAAAGTGCATATGGGGTGTCCTTCCACCAGAATATTGTTGTGTACTCTACAGCGACTGAGGCGCCAGGCACTAAAGTCCTACCCGCTCTGTGTTGACATTCTCAAGAAAACAACAGATATTGAGATTTTATGAATTCCAGATGCTGCCAGCTGCCCCAGCAATCCTCTCAAGTAATTAGATTCTGGACCTGCTGCCCCGCGGTCCACACGGCCACGGGCTAGACGGCGTGTGGGAAAAGTGTGTACGTGTGCGAGAGGGATTGCCATCAAAAAGAGAGCACGGCTGCAGTTGTGCAGATTTGACGCTGTCGCCTCTGGTCAGCGGAAGCTGTAACTCATTTCAGTGTCTCGCCGAAGCAATCATTGCAATCATTGGACTTTCCAAGGCTCCTGGGGACCCACTTTACATGGACCTAATCCTCCCAGGACATCCGTCCTTCGTCCAAAGAGGTGCACGCACAAATGAGACGATTTGGTTTCCTTCTTTAAACTCTGTGTTTATATGTGGTGCTTGTGATTCCTGTTTGCACGTAATCCTCTGATGTATTCCTTGTCGCGCTGCTGTTTAGTAGCAGACCCATCTAGTCTCACCCATTCACCTGATACTATTACATGCGCACGCAACCAATACTCCAAGGATCTCCGACTTACAAGGGGATGCTGTTCATCATCACTCTATTGCTACACTAGCAGATTGTTTTTCTCTTACATTTGTGCTGCTATAATGACGCTATGGCTCAACAGATGTCTTTGCTGGGCGATTGGGTTCTTGCTGCATTACGTGAGAGCCAAAGGAAATAATGGCATTGTGAGAGGCCTGTTCTGTTTATTGTTGCTGCAGGTCTCTGGTCCGTGTGTCGAAATGTCCACATATACCGCAGTGCATCCGAGCGGACACGCTATCAGGTCTGCATACGTCAGGAGTGAAGTTAGAGTGGCGTGTGCATCAATTTCCATCCACAGCCAGTGCTTATGAATATTTGTGGCACGCTGTTGCATGTTGATGTCTGATTGCCCTCTGGAGTTTTTCTGACTTTTTATTCGGGGGCTGATGCATTCAAGCATGTTGCGCTTATAGAGATAGGGTCTCTGTTTTGCATCAGGTTCAATTTTCCGACCTGTGTGTGTGGCGTCACCATCTGGGTGACTTCACTGAACCTCAAAGCGTTGAACTCACAAAACAATATTCTTTATTTTATTGATCATTTTAATGCTTTGAAGAGGCTGCGGTCAATCTTTTAAAGGTTAAAATCTGTGAATATATATATATATATATTCTAAATGGTGCAGTATTACGTTGCTTCTACCCTCTGGTTGCAAATCATCGCCCTAAATGATGGATCTGTGGAATTTACATCCATATCCATAACATTCCCCCCCCCTCTTCCTCCCATTTATATAAGTAATTATCTTTCAAAAAGCAGCATTCGTCAACTCCCACCACAAAAAAATATGGAATCAAATTTAAACTGACTTCAATAATTAAGTGAAACTTTTTTTTTATTTTTATTTATTACAAAGGTGTCCGGGTGAGATTTATGGTCCCAATTGCTTGTTTGGAAGTTTGACAAATGACACCCGCTGAGTAAGTGTGAACCTACCTCAGATATGCACGATGCATGTCTGTGTTCGTTGCATCGATCCCCATTAATCCACTGAGCACAGACCCGTCTCTGCGCTCCTCCGGCTCACTGATGTGATCTGAAACAAGACGTGCCAAACTGATGCAAAGCTCTCAGGGGCAGAGTACTATTGTCCTTATGAGCGATGAAAGAATTTGCCATAGTATGCAGAGCTTCACTTGTGATACTAGCTCATTTCAACTCGTACCAATGCCAGTATCCGATAACTAAGAAAAAAGGATGTGATTTTAACAAAAGAAAATGTTACAAATTTCAGCAATAGACAGGTTAATCCCACAAGCTTCTTTTTTACTATATCAAACAAGTGATGTTTGACATATTAAGTGATGGATAGACATGCGGCTGATCAATCATGAACATCCATTGGCTAAAAAAGGCATCTTCTGGCCAGTCAGGTTGTCTTCTTATGAATGATTGATCAAGTGTGGCGTAGCCCTGAGAAGTTTATGCTCTTTGCAATCGCTGACAAGGACGTCAAAGGATTAAACGTTGGGCAAGCGGCGCGTCAAGATCAACTCATCGCATGCATGTCTGACTCTATTGATTTGGCCCTGTGGCCAGTTGGATCAAATTCCTTAAAGACAAGTGTCAAGGAAACAAGCTTCACTCACCGCCCAACAAGTGATGGGAATGTCAAGTCATTTTCACGGACAGAATCATGATCTCTACGCTGTTAAAAACGGAGGCTGCATCAGATTTTGCTCTTGAGGTACAAGTAGCCCATCACTTTGCTTTAGGGGGGGATTTAAATGTACACGGAAGTCTGAGAATTTGCAGCATCATCTCTCTGCACTCGTGTGAATGTCGTGCTACTCTGCAGCGAGTCCTGGCTGCTTCTGTCTGGCTTTGCAAGCAAAGGCTGAATTAATGCGTAATTCTCTGACATTAGCTATTTGTAAATAAATTAGTCATGGGTAACTTGCTGGTAGCAATTTGAATAAGGGTCATAAATCAACACTGAATAAACTGGTAGCAGAAGTAGAAATGCGAGAAAAAAAATACCATCAAATCAAGTACTACAATAAGCAATTAAGTAAAGGGGAAGGCATAATTGCACTCTGGCCAAATGGAGTTGTCAATAAAGTAAAATCCCTCCATTACTCCAACTCCCAACATGAGAAATGTGATTAAATTGTTTATCAGGAAAGATAAACCAGATAACTTGAGTTGATCTTTGAATGCAAATTCACAGAAGAAATCCAGATGTGAGCCGATGCTCATCAGCTGGACCGCAGCGCCGGTAAGAGCCGTATTAGCAAAAACAGCACACGTTGTTTCGCTCCTTTGAGCAAATAAACACAATATTGGAGCTGTAGAGTTTGTTGAAAATCTATTGTGCCGAGTTATTTGTTTGCGCAGGTTGTCATTGTGTTGTCAAGATTTACCCTGTAATAAGCCACATGAGACTAAACAGCTTTAAAGCGTCTATTATTTGTGGTTGGGGCTGAATAAACCCATTATTGTTCAGCATTTAATTGGTTTCTCCACCTTTTTTTTGCTTCCTCACAGTTTAGACCAGAGGCTGCAAACACTCAACCAGCAGTTCTTCAAATCTAAGACTGCAGCCAATTAACTACAGTGTTGACTTTTAGTTGGCAGGTGGATTATAATGACTGATGTGCCAGTTAAAAGTGGAATTTTGCTTTTTGTGTTTAATTTGACTGTTATCGTCCAGTGATTGGAGTTTCAACAGACATTCTTGCTTCCAGAAGAGCTCTTGGCACTTCCAATTATTCCCATGAAAACCAACATTTTAGCTTTAATCGAATTGCAATTCACTGTCAAATCTACTTTTCTTTTTTTCAAGCATGTGGTTCCTCTCAGAACTCATTTCCATGAAAAAAGACACAACTGTCTGTATCTATAAAGAGGATGAAAGAAGATTAAACAAGATAAGAGAAGCTAAACAAAGCATTTCCACCATAACGTGCGTTAAATGTGAAGAGAGTACTAAAGAGATTACTGGCCGTTGTATCTGCAATGCTAACGTGTTCATTTCCAATGGTTTTATTAATGGTCTTTTAGTTGGACTTCTAATTGACTGAGAATACATAATTGACTTTTTCAATGATGTACGAAATGTGCTTTCCCTATTTTGATTAATGAGAGAGTAAAATAGAGGAATAACATTTAAACCTATAGCAGTATAGGAGGTTAGCATTAGCATCTCGTTAAAAACCCTTTTGACATTCTGCTTTGCAGGAGCAGAGTATTCAGAGGTCACGAAATGGATAAGACTCCATGTGAAGTCTAAAGCCAGACTCCTGCACCCGTAGTGTTCCAACGGAGTCTGTGCTTGATGAGACGTTCACAGGGCGGCCGCAGTTATTTTGGGTAGCGTGGTCTGGATGAGCCGCTTTCTATAAGGAGCTATTGGATGATGTTCTATTGGTAAAAGCAGTGCAAGATGTTTGTCTAATGAGTATATGTTTTTAAGATCATTTTTTAGTTAAAATGCAATTCTTATTGCTGTGTTTTCAGAGGAGGGGGTGAGAGCGCTTTAAGACCTCATGGCGGAGGACCTAATCCTTTCTAGTCAACACACGCATGTCTGCGCATTGACTTCCAATAATGAAGATAGTAAAAACTGACTAGAGATCGAGCGTCCCCCCCCCCACACTCAGACGCCGGTGTTCCTCTCAGTTGGTGCCAAAGCTGCGGTGCACAGGTGGCACAGCACCTGTCAAAGGCGCCGTCGGCCAGGTTCAACCGTAGGACTTTTGACAGGGGTCCAAGGAGCTTGACGTAAATTTAACTTGGTGGTTGTGTGCATGTGTGTGTGTGTGTGTGTGTGTGTGTAGCGTAGCAGCTGTCTGGTTCAGCTTGCTTGTGTGTTGACTAGAGATGATGTCCCAGATACCAAATGATTCATTCTGTATGAATACAGTATAATTGGCACACTTCTAGTCTCAAAAGCAGTGCGAGCACCAGTCCAAAATGTCCCCTGTACTGGTCCATTGCGAGGTGATCAGACTAGAAGTGAGGTCGAGTTAAATGATTCATTCTAAATATTTGTTTGTTATTGGTACACATGTATATGTACATTCTTTCTCGGCAGTACCTCTATTCCTTTATTTAAAGCTTAGATTAATAATACTAAGCTAAGCTCAACTTTCTCCGACATTTAAACAACATATTAAATTAGAAATGCAATTTAAAGTTTAGCTGTAGAACACACAGTGCTATTTCATTTCATTGCACCTCCATGTCTGTGAGTAGATAAGCGCCCACTAATTGGCTGTTTCTGCTCACCCGAATAAATGCCACAGATCAGCAGCCACTGCTGGCTCCACTGAAAATAATGAGCTAATAAAGATAAGGATCATGGGAAGATTGCAGATTGGGGACCACTCATACTCCCTGTTACCGTAGAGGCCCGTTATTGCCTCTATTGTGAAGTAATTACCGACAGGCAGTTCTTTCCATGCGAGCCGTCTTTAAATGAGGACTATGGACACATTTATGCCAGGCGCGAATGACCTCGCCTCTGAGGACCTGGAGTTCCTTTTATTCTCCTGACTCTCAGGGTGCCTTCCTGATTTAGAAAATAGTAAAGAAAAGTTTGTCAAAAGTGTCGTATCAAAGTCAAACACCACCTTTGACCTTTTGGCAGCTGGAAGAACAAAACTAAATTTGCTTCTGTCGGGATCTTCTTGTGTTTAAGAGGAACTTTATTGCAGGGAAAATATCCATCAAATGTTGTGCGATCTCGAAAATGAAAACCACAAGAGCATAGATTACATAAAGAGAAAAAACAAACCCAGACACACACCCTCGCTGAGAAATTGAAGATGGTGTCATTGGGCCTCTGGGTCCGTCCCCAGTCAAGAGGAGACATTCTGGTCAAACGTTCGCAGTCCGCTCGTTAATACTTTTTCATTTATAAAAGTAAACTATGTGATTAGCTCACTTGATTTAACACTTTTGTTCACATAAAGGAATTCATTCAAATTAGTCAAATTACGGGCTCCAGGAGGTCATTTCTGATTCATCACTAATGAAAATAGCTGCAGTTGTAATTCCTCTCAGCGTCTCTGAGAGGAAATCAAAGCATTGTTCCTGTTGTTACTTTAAGTGTATTGTTGTACCATTGCCCATGGTTTTGAGTTCCTGCCACATCTTTTGTTGATAACCGTCTTTATCGTTGATTTAGAAGCTTAATATGGAGCCTCGAGCTCTGAGAAGACAAACGTCGAGCGGCCTTCAACCAAACCAGAACACATCAAGCTGCATTATCACCTGCTGTTAAACACTCAATAACATTTGAACACGTGCTGACATTTTCTACATTTTTAAATTGGCTTATTTGCAAGGTTTCTTTACCAAATTGGGCCATTAGTTTTATTTCAGTGTGCCTCAGTTTTGCTTTCGAAAAAGCCACATATTTATATATTTGTGACATAATATACTGTATATTACTTGAAAGTAAAAAAAATGCACTTATTTGTCTCATATATAATGGACTATTTTATTAAAAAAGTCACCATTTATATCGTGGGATTATTAACTTAATACCGTCGCATCAGACCAAAAAATGCAAATTCTGCGATAAAGTTCATTATTAGATGTAGCCAAGTAAAATTCGGTACACTGTGAAGCCACAGGAGGGCGCTGTACTGGAGACGACCAGAGAGAGTACCTGTAAGCAGGAAGTGAAGTCCGTTTTTTTGCACGTGATGATCCTGGGGAGCGGTTGATGTCTGCTGTTCTTTTAACACTGCCCTATGTTCCACGGGTAGTCGAGAATAAAGAGCCATAAATATAGTGTGGTGTCGTGTTGTCGTGTGGATTTAATTACACCCGCCTACATAGACATTAAAAACAAAAACAAAAAAAACAATAGAGTATATTCAGTGTACAGTTTCAGACGAGGATCGGTAGAAAGTCGTACATATTTTAGAAGCTAAACCCAGCAAATTAAAAATTAAAAAATGAATAATTCATCATCAAAATGGTTGCTTAGCAACTTTTTTCAGTTGATAACTGAAGTAGGTTGTCATCTAAACTATCTAGGAATCCATAGAGTGGTTGAAGAAATATTGGACGGCTTCTATCCAACAACCTGCTTGTGTACTAAAAACGATTCTATTCTCTGCAAAACACCCTCACACATAATAGGCTCTGATCTCCAAGGAGGGTCCCTAATCCACCGAGAATTAGTTTGCTCGATGCATTCTGTAAACCACGTAATCCCCTTTCACACACACCTGCTCCGTTTGAAAGGTTCGGAGGCCTAGCAGGAGGAAGAGAGCCGAGCCGGCGTTTTCGACGCAAGATCTTCTTCAGAGCGATCTTTAAATCTCTGTGCAGAAATAAAGTGTGTGCGCAGTCACTTGATAAGGTCTTATACTGTCTGTCCACTGCGGTGGACCGGCGTAGTCGGCTCATTAAACAGTTGAATTTATCGGGGAAATTGGAAATCTTTCGGCCACTGCAAACTGTTAAAAAAGTACAGCTTCTCGCTCTGCAAAGACTCAAAACATCATTAAGAGCCAAAGCCACAATGTGTCTTCTGTAGCAGTTTTGTCCTTTTATAGCGTGCCTTGTACTTTTTCTAACTTCTTACATTTCAGAGAGCAGATGGGTTACATCCAAGGATTGGGTTGCTGTTCCTTCTCATTCCCTTTTTTTAGCACTCTGGTCGTTTTCCACATTGAGGTAATTACCATCCAGCACTCTCCTGTAGCTCTGGCTGTAAAATTCAATAAGGAACCAAGCAAGATTTAACTCCCAAACTCCCATATGTTGAAGCAGTAAAGCCCTGTGCATTGATTTAACGCTAGCATCCTCCTTCTCTTTTGGCTGTGTAGAATCTGCTCCTATCTGTGATTCCAGATGGGATCGGAAATAGATGGGCTTTGTTTCCAGGGGCGACTGCGGAGAAATCTAAAGTGTACAGAGCACCTTATAGAATCTATTTCTGCAAACGGACACTAAGCAAATTATTCAACACTGAGATGATCGTACCCGTTAATGTGAGCTCTCCTCAGTTGTTTTTAAAGTTACCGAATATTGGGCACAAGTTGCCAACAGCAACATGAAGCCAATTTAAAGACTTCCAGGGTGCCTGCGAGGCCGAAGCGGGTTCTGTTTCCCCCTTCACACCATGTTTTGTAGCATGGATTAAAATGTCCTCTCCGTCGCTCTCCTGTCTGCATGCGCCCCGGACACAAAAGGCAATGAAACACATGAGAAGGCCTCTAGGAGGTCTTCTATTGATCAGTGGTAACTGCTTCCATCAGCTTAACACGGTGGGCCGCGGGTGACATGACAAACCAGTGGGAAGAGAGCGGATAGTCTCCTCAAAAACTAACGAGTGCACGGCGAGCCGTCACAACCTTAAACTAAAGCAGGCTCAAAAGACCTGCGTGAGCTTCAGATGTTGGTTATTATAAAACACAATTAAACTCAGGATTTCTTCCCAAGAGTTTTTGTGGCCTCAAAACCTTTGTTTAATTTCATTTCAGCGGTGATTTATTCCCTTTTTTTAATTATAATTTTTGCCCATTTGCAGACGATCCGCCGTTTGTCCCTCCTTACAGTGGAAACATGTAAGACATTGGTGCCTCATGTTTATACCTCCGAGCCAACAAACAAATATTTGTTCCTTCAAAATACACAGTAAGTTTCTCATCTCAGCCGATCATCGTTTCTTTGTTGTTTCTTAGTTTTTTTGTACTCAAAATAAGCACATGGGATCAGACTGAAGAGCTGTACATCTAAACTGTAATAACGTTAAGCACCGTAATTATAACCCTCTAAAGCACTGACTCCTGCTTTGAACCGTGTTCCACTCAAACATTCACTTGACCCAGTAGAGATTTCTGTCAGACATTAACAGCTCTACCGAGCGCAACGCAATCACTGTAACTGAGTCATTTTTCCAGGGCGCACAGCAGGACGTCAGACACCAGGACCACTCGAGCCGAACCACACGGTGAGTTTGGATGCAGCATTCAGCCGCGACTCAACCACTGTCTCTCCTTTCAAGATCACATCCGTTTGTCAAGGATGCAAGGAGGAAAAACACAGTCACGAACCCGGGCTGGCGGAAAAACCTCCATTACTTTAAAGAATCTTTTGAAAGAATGTCAGATGATGCAACCGAGGACCAAGGCAGCGACGGCTTCTCTTTGATCTTGAATTAGCAGAGCGGATCTGGGCATCGCTGTGAATCCTGATTCCGACCTATCTACAAGCTCCCTGCGATGTAGACGTCAACGGATGAAAACTCATTCATTGTTTTCTAACGAGTAGACAACAGCTCAACAATGGTTTCGCTGGCATTAGTGTTAAACCAGCTGTACAGCCACGTGGAAAATGTCAGACGGAGCAAATGAAATGAACACTTTCCATCCGTTGAGTACGTTTGAGTCTTCTTAATGAGAAGTCCCTGAACTCCTCTGCACATACGTGGTGAAATGCATGTGGCGCCTCTGCTAATAGCTGTCAAAATATGTGCCCTGGTGCGTAAAATGTGCAAAATGGTAGACAGAATTAATTTACATTTTCATCCCAGCTGGAGATTAAAATCAAAGCAACTTCCTATCGACAACAGTCATTTTAAATTCTTTTTTTTTTAAATTGAGGATTGATTTGTTTGCTTACATCACAAGCTAAAGGTGTGTTGATTGGATAGCCTGGAAATACCAGCAAGATTGAAAGTGAAAACTTCCCAAAGCTGCACTTTAATCAATTATTAAAAGGGTAACAAGTTGGATTCTGTTTAATGCACCTCAGCAGCAGGAACGAGGGCCGATAAGGGCTGCTGATCAATCGCATCGACCCAAAAGTTACTTCGCTGGTTGTTGACATTTTAAACTTCATTTTCTGAATAATTTAAATGATTATTTTCTTCACCACATTTTCCAAAAGGGGCTTGAAGATGGACCAACAGGGGAACAATAATAATTTGAACAAAACGAATTAGACTTCACTGGTCTTAAAACTCTCAGATTATCTGTGTGTATTTTAGCAAAGACGGTGAGGTTTTGGGAAGCGGCTCCTTCTGCACTACAATGCTTCATTTGTGCAGATTTAGGTTCGATATCTGGTTCAAAGCAACCGACTGAAAGTTTTTAACAGTATCCGGTAGAGTTTGGGCTGAATAGATAAATCTTGGCCGGCGGTTTTATTAGGTAATGTTGGATTAAAGAAGGATGTTTTGGGGTTGTGATGTCACGTGCTGTTAAATGGACTTAATGCACGGTCACCGTATTCAGGGTAGGACACAAGGACAGCAGTCTGATTAACATGGTCCCAACATGGAAATCACTCAATAAATGATACAAACACATACATGGAGAATCATCATAAAAGGGCTTCTGGGGCTCAATCCTTTGATAGATTTGATAATAATGGTTCATTTTATTTCACAGCTCCGGTTGCTTTGCCCTCACCAGAGTTCGACCATCAGCTTTCACACCTGCTTCACAGACTTAGAGAGACCTGCAAGCCAACATCAAGGCTAAGGAATAACCCCAGAGCAGAACACATGAAAGCCTCTCGAAAATGATTTTCCGGAAAACATCTTTGTGTTTTATTGAGGCCAAAGCCCAGATAGCCCCTCTCAGTCCGCATGACCACACAGGTAGACTGGAGCCAAGGAGGCTTTCCTACACTGATAAATAATCCCGGCTGTGACGGGTCACGTTCACCTTGTCAAGACTCCCTTGAAGAGCTTTCAAACTGTGTGTGTTCTTGAGTTTAGAGTAATCACATCCATCTCACATCTTAACGTGTCATGGTGCATTATAGGAACCTATGTTGCTCTCCACGTGCATAATTGCTTTATCAAGGGCCACTGCGAGGGTGAAGGAAAAACATTTGTGACGTCCGTTGAATGCGTAAGCAAGCGTGCATTGTCTCGCTGGCCGGCGCTGTTCCTTTCATTTTCAAGCCCTCAGTAAGCTTCACGAAAATGGAGCTACTCTATTTTCCGGACCATAAGTCACAGTTTTATACAGACGTATACTCTGGAGCGATTTATGTGTGAAATTATGAACACATTATTACACCATTTCACATGTTATTTTCACACTAGACCACAAGAGGGCGCTCTAGGCCTGTGTTGAACGTTGCAGCCCGTGGGAAGATGGCGGCGCGCTCCTGCAGGAGGTGGTTGTTGCGAGATTGTCTTTTGTCCATGTTGAGCCACCGTAGTTCGGGTATTCTAGCCATAGATGCTAACTGTTGGAGTCTAACGCATAGCTTACGGTACTCCAAGCTGTTCAACAAATAAAACCCTCTTTAATGTGGATCACGACTCGCGTCCTGCCTCATATCATGACGGTGGTGAAACCAAAACCTGCAGACTTCTCGGATTTATCGCCAGACGTCATATCGACATTCGTAGGACACATGCGGCCAAAAAACGGTACTTAATAACTCTGTTCTCCGCCGGCGCGTGTCTCATTCTCAAAAAATGCGACTTGTACTCCAGTGCGACTTATATATATATATATCTTTTCCTTCTTTATTACGCATTTTATGGCTGGTGCGACTTATAGTTCGGAAAATACGGTCGATATCAGTCAGCGAGCTGCTGAACATTCATGTGGATATTAAATAAACATTCCGCTTTTTGAGACGTGTATTCCATCATGTTGTAAATATGAAAAACAAATATTCAGATATTACTTCATTTTGTAACCTACGTGCATCGTATATGCTGGCGGCGTGGAAGAGCCCTCAGCGGTCCGCGCTGTGCCGTCACTTCGCACACACACTGCGCTGTGGTTTCAGATTCAAGCTGAATCCTGCGTGTGTTTCCCCCTCGTCCCTCCGAATTAGCCGACGTGCTTTCGCAGGTAATTGTCGGTTCAGCGGGACGTTGCCCTCGAAAGGTTGAAGATCTCGTGAAAAATCTGGAAGCAGCGGCGCCAGGAACGAGATATTAGTCCCCCGCCAGCCGCAACAGGGTACAAACGGGCCTCATCAGAATCGAAGTCTCCCTCAGAGATGAACATTTCCTTGGGTAAATTTGACACTCTGGGAGATCTGCTAATGATCTCCAGCTCCGACCTTATTGTGTCCGTTAGATTAATGTCTCGCTCGAGGAGGGGAGTGAAACCTCATATCTGTCGTGGCGAGTCAACAAATAAAGTGCATTTCTGCCCTCTCCTCAAGGCCAGGTTATTGGTACCGCTCCTGGAAATCGGCATTCAAACAGGAAGAAGAAATATATTCTTTGGAGCGACTGAATAAGCCCGGTCGGGGATCCTGCAGTCGGAATATTTATTAGCGTGCCCCGTGTTTGCAGATTACAGCGAGAATGCAAATTGTGAACACTGTGCCGAAGGGCGTTAGATAAGATTCCTTGGGCGGGGAGCAGTGTAGATATGAAGTTAATGGAGCATGGAGAAGAGGAAGGAGCGGGACGTTATTTTGCCTTTTTTAATGTCTTAAAAAACAACGGATTGCCTCTTTTTTTTTTTTGCAATTGAATGCGGTGCTTAAACAAAGCGGAAGGCGATGGCAGCAGTTTTTCACCTGACCGGTGGAAACTTTGTGACACTGTTTTACTCTCACAGGGAAAAACTACGGTAACTGAGTCCATGTAAAAGGCAGTGGAAGATGAAGCCTCCGTAGAGTCTTTGGTTCATCGGCTCTCCTCCGTGGCGTTCGGTTCATGAATCAGTAATATGATATAATATGATATGATGTGATGTAGTATCGGGCTGGACAAAGAGGTAAAAGGAATTTTACGTTATTAACGAACAGGGCTAAAGCGAGTAATTAACAGAAAAACAATATCGCACCTTTTTAAATAACTGGAATTTATATATATATATATATATATATATATATAAATTCCAGTTACGGTATATATTAAATTCCTCTGACAGATGGAGGTATCTGAGAGATTGTAACTTCCCTTCCGTCCTCATGAGATTCCGTGGATGAAGTTATGCGAGAGATTGAAAGATGAAGAGAAATGCTGTAAAGCAATATACGGTCGATTGATTGATTTTATTGATTGATGACGTTTGGATTTTGCGGTGCTTTTCATTAAATGTTAATTAGCTGAAACACATCTGTTCCAGAGCTTCACAGGAAACAACATTTTAACAAAAGTTGATTGATTGAAAACGCAGCTGTGCATTTGGGCGACGACGTTTCTTCCGCTCGTGTTCAGTTCTTGCGTATTTCTTATGAGCTGAATAAATTGGGCTTCCGTTCAAATGACAGTCATCAACTGTGAGCTGACACAACTCTGCACATCTTACAGGTGTTTGATTCAACATTTACTCCTTTAAGAAGGTGTCACAATGATGTTGTGCTCTTCTGCAGTAGCGGCGCAGCTTAATCGACGGGATGTCAGCTGACAAACACAGGTGGCGGGTGTGCTGCCATGGAGGGAGTAAAGATGGATTTCAGAGGTAATTAGAGATGACATTCTCCTATGACTGCAGTCGGCATCAAAGACCTTCTCACCAAAGGAAGCTCCTGGTTTCCTGGGAAAAGGTTAGGAGAGACCCCTGAAGACTGCAGGCTGCGGCTCCCATTTTCCATCTTCTTTAGTGAAGCAGACGCCTGACAACCTGCTGACGATGCGCAGTATCGCGCATCAGCTGTCACCGAAGGGAACGTGAAAGTGTGTGATTGACAGAAGCGTGGACGGCGAGAAGGTTGTAGAAGAATGAAGAGAAAAATGTGAAAGTATTAAATGGCTGGGATTTAAGTTTTCTTTACATAATTATTTCCTAAAAAGTACATTTATTGCATATTAAAACACAGACAAAAGGTACAGTACAACCCTCCGGCAGAGAGGTAAAGAGCATCCACGGTGATGATCAAATCCTGTGTTGTAAGTTATGAAAGTGCCATGAACGTGCATCGTCCTTCTGGCCACAAGCTGGAGAACAAGGATTAAGATCCAACGATGATGAAATGTTACAGCGCAAACGCCGCAGCTGGTTACAATGTCAATGTGATCGATCACCTGCTCGTTGTTGCACAATTAAGAAGATGGAAATATCATTGAATGTCAGGGGGGGCGGGGGGGGGGTGTTAAAAACTGCCAGTGGATGTGGAGTACAGAGTGGAACGTGAGGATTAACTATCATGCCAACAACATCTACACATTCTATACGTTTAAATCCTTTTTTTAAATTTTGGTTATCCTCGCATCACACACACACACACACACACACACACACACACACACACACACACACACACACACACACACACACACACACACACACACACACACACACACACACACACACGGAGGGAATGTAAAAAAAAAATGAAGCCCCATAGAAAGATTAGCAAGGCTTTCCCAATTATCTTCTCCTTTTCCACAGAACCATATCAAAGGAGTTGTGCTCACTGGGGAGAAAAAGGCGAGGAAATGTGTTTAAATGTCTCGTCCATATTAATAACAGATAAGACGCGGCTGTGGAAGGATGATGCCCTGAAGAATGAGCAGGGCAGGAGGAAGTTTTCTGCTCAACCTGCACGTAATATTACAGACAACAACAAATAGAAAAACTATACCCAGGGTAAGTAAATACTTCCTTGCCTGCCTTGGTATCTTTTACCTTGGTAAATTTTACCTAAATTCTACGTACTTGAAGTCCACGTCAGAAGTGTGTATACAAAACCAACCATTGAAACACCAATGAACGGCCTGAATGCGTCTGCCAGGTGTTTCACATCCACTGTCTGTGTGTGTGTGTGTGCGTGTGTGTGTGTGTGTGTGTGTGTGTGTGCGTGTGAGAGCGATTAAGCCAGAGTGCGTCATCCATCGTGCGCATGCAGGTGAAGACGAGGAGAGCATGATCAATTTTTACTTTGGAGAACAATCAAACCCGTCCTCCTCGTCCCTTTTACTCGTGTTAACTGAAACAAAGCTTGTTTAAGTTGGGGAATTGGCCTCCAAATAGTGCACGCTATTGCCTTCCAATTTCACTGAGCGCATTATTAAAAAGGTTAGTTTAGGAGAATACGCGAGCATTCATAACATTGTGTGTGCCATCTACACTTGGTTTCCCCCATAATCTTATTTTAACGATATTTCCAATGCAAATCGTTAAATAATGAAATTAGTGTATTGTGTGCCAGTAAATGATTAATGCCTCTGAACAATACAAATCTTGGAACAACCGCTTCAGAATTACACGCTCCATTAAGACATTAAAAAAAGAAATAGGTACACTACTCGGTGTATCCGAGTATTCCCCGAGCAGCTCTGCAGATATCCACCGCGGTTGCTGATGTGATGGTATTAGGTGGCCTCTGCACCCCCCCCTCCCCTCCTCCCAATTAAATGATACCAAAGCAATAAACACATTCAGTTCCCACAGTTCTTTCTATCAATTCTCTCAAATTATTCCATTTGTTCATCTTTGCTCTCCGATGACAAAATGCGACCTCGTTTCAGGAGTCGTCCCGTCTCCTGTTCCATCATGGATTTCTTTCTGGTTCTGTGAGACGCGCAGAGCATCGTTGAAATAAATTGTGCCGTGATGTTTTTCTCTGGTGGCTTGCTGATCATATTGAGGGCATTATTTCATGCACAAAGCTGCCACACAAACCTCCCAGTAACAGACCGTAAAAAAACGCCCGTGTGCCACTCGGGACCCTTAAAGGCAGCTTTTTATTTTGGTCGCGGTTTCGGTCGTCCATTTTTGTTTTCTTTTATTACCTGCGTGTTGCGTCTGAACACAGTCCAGGTGGCATGTTGAGACGACGCATGTTTTCTGGAAAATAAAAGTATCTGTCTGGATTTAGTTGGCTGATATCTTTTTTTTAATAAAATACAAAGGTTCTATGCAACACACTGAATTCTAACAACCTTGTTTACAAAATATGGAAAGAAGACTTTGTTAAGGTCTTGGCCTGACATTCTCCATTTGAATCAACATGTTGTACCAGGACGCAAAAGTAAATAGAACTGAACTCATCCTTAATGTCAGGGGCTTCGATTAATCCTGCGGACCATCTGTTTGTCAGCGCGACGCACCTCAACGCTGCCTCTGAATACAGTCTTCCTGCATCACGCGCCAAGAGAGGAACGAAGAATCATTGTAATCTCCCTGCCTGTGAGAGAATCCTGTACTTTAGATAGTGGCAATTACAAAGTCGCAGAGCCTGTCGGAACAGATGGCGGCTGCTTTCTGAAATGATTCACCAGCCGGGAAGATAACTTCACCCATTGCTCAGAACGCCGCGCACACTGAGGTCAGACTCTCCAAAAGGTTAAGATTAAGTTTTGCGATAGAAGAGACGCTGCAGTAACAGATGTTTATTAGAAACAAAGCATTTCATCCTGCCGCAGGCATGGGGGGATTGGCTGTTGTCTGGTAACCATGACGCCCACTCCACAAATACAACGGGTTTAAAACTCCTCTTCTACCTGCTCCTCTGAGGGAGAAGGAACAATCTTTCCCATTTCAGCTGAATTGTAGTCATTTGACTTCTGTCTGTACTTAAGGCTTGTATTGATGATTTATCTTTTCCTATTCTAGTTTAGGAATAAATACTTTTGATTTCTCACAAGGGCTCGACCCACTAATGTCCACCGCAGGCACGATCCGAGCTCATTGTCCCTCCGGCTTACGACATCATCGGTGTGGTTTCCATTCATCCGATAAAACCTGGAGATCAATTCTCCCATCCTTGAATTTAGGTTTTTTTTTTACTTTTTTTTACCCTCTTGGCCTTTTCAGCAGGGTTAGTGACCGTCAGCATTACACCGAATCGCACTCTCAACTCGTCCAGATGCAAACATCTGCTCAGGGAGGAGAATCCTACGCCGCCACGTTGCGTCGTCGGACTAATTGGATTTCCAAGTGCCGTCTCGCACATTACCAAACCTTTGTGTGTTTTGCGTAGACGGCGATATCGTTGCAGTGGGAAGGGCCGTGAAATGTGCCGTTATCTGCAGACACTTCAATCAGTCCAGCGGTAATGAAGTCGCTGCTGGTCGAGTCGTTTATTGATGGCTTTCTCGCCATGCTAATGGTGTTCGTGCCTCATTAAGCCACACAGCGTGGGCAGATAGTCTGCGTTTGGGGTTACCTGTGCTGGTTGCACTGTGGCTTCAGGTAATGATTTGCCTTTGCGGCCCCGTAGATGTAACACATCAGCTTCTGTTAAACATGCCTGTGGAGCTCATCAATTCTACAATATTTTGTTGGTATTTCACCCGCATGTCAACAATATGCTACCAAAAAATGTGCCAGTCCATTTTAGCGTTGTGTCGTTATCTCCGTGAGAGCTTTGATCTCTTAGTATTACTAAGCCTCACAGTTATTTTCTTCATCTAAGTAGTGAGTGAGGAGTGCTGGACGGTAAATCATGCAGCATCTCTGCAGAGGCCGTTACCTCTGATGGCTGCCGTGATGGATGACGGCGTTGCTGCAGGTTGATGAGGTCAGAGGAAGAGCGTGAAATAACACTCACGGTCCACACAGGGAACAAGTTGTGTTAAAGCTCTAACAATGTGTTTCTGGCTGCATCTCTGTGCAGTTGTGGTCGCCATACACACTAATAACCACAAACACGGTCCACTATCTGCAGAGGGAGGGTGGGTGGGGGGGGGGAGGGGGTCGGCAAGCTGGCATGAGCTAAAGGTTACTGTCGCTGGAAAAACAAACTGCTGCTCCGACTTCTTGGTTTTTTTAGTGTGTACATACTCGCTAGCCAAATGAATCTAATGCTTTAAAAAGCACGAGCCCCCGTGTGCAGGCGTCTGCATTTAGTCTAAAATATTACACGGCTCGTTTAGTGGCTTTGGAGATCTTCAGTTTTACGGCCGTTCAAATGGCCTCTAAATCTCAGCGTCGCCTCGGCCTTCCCCACAGCCGTGTTTGTTAATGTTGTTCTCAATTTTTTATCGCCACTTCTGGTGTTTTCCCCAGATCAGAAATAACGATTTAATCTCAAAATAAATCCCCCACATTTCAAGTTCTTTCACCGAAAATGTTCCGTTGTGTGCGTTTACATGCGGCCCACGTGGCGCAGAGTCTCACCCGAGCATCAGCGCGCCGTCGCATGAGGATGTGAACGAAGCCTTAGTGATCAATGTTTTAATATGAGCTGCATTTTAGTAGATGTAGTTATACTTTATAGGGAATTGGTAAATGCATTTTACCGAAACAGAACATAACAGATTATCAATGAAGTTAATAACTTGTTGAATAAATGTTTTATTTATTTGGACTGTGTCCAGTGTCCAGTCCAGTAAGGAGATTGTGTCTGAAATTTGCTTGTCACAATAAGCAAATCTTAGCTCTCACTTCAGTTTTATTTTCAATTATTATTGTCTTGTACAGTAAACAATGGCTTGATTGGTTGAAAAATGAGATACCCCCCCCCCTCACCCCCAAAACGTATTCATATTTTAAGAGTACACCAAACACCAGCTCACACCACGATGAGAATAATTTAGATAAACTCAACAACTCTTCCTAACGTGGTTGACTTTGCTCTGTGAGCACTGTTTTCCCGAGACAACATGATTGATGTCGACGTCGGGATTAAAACCGCCTCCTACAAAGTACATAACTTGACTTTCTGGCTGGACTCAGAGACACCGCCAAGCAAAAAGAAAGCATCGGCCAAAACAATCGACCGTGGAAGTACGCCAGAGAGTTCAGACACTGTGGCCGAGACTTTACGAGCCTGTTTGACACATTTATTGCTTTGCTTTGATTTAATTCTTATGTGGTCACAGAGATGGTCAGATTGTGCATCACCGCCGCATTGAAGTCTTATAGACCTGCAGAAGAATCCAAAGGCAAATAGCTCAGCCTCTTCATTAACGCGCACAGTGGTTTTAATATTTAGATTTCACAAAGGCCGGTTGTTGATACTATTTAATGACTTGCTTAGTGACATTGTGACAGACACGTGCGGTATTATGTTAAGCTTCTGGGATACTTAATCAGAGTGAGGTTACTTTCAAACAGCTTGAATCCTCATTAGACCTCAGCTGGGGAGTGGTCGATACCCAGCGTGCTTTGAGCATGCAGATCGTTTCTAACGGAACAAATAGCTCTCAGAGAACGAGTCCATCCGCGGATGGATTAAACCCGGGACTTTGTAACTACAGCACAGTATCTTCAAACCTCAAGGGCACCTCGTCTCTACTCCATCAAAGTCATCAAACTGTGACAGACATTTCCCCTCGAGAATATATATATATGTTTTTTTTTTTTTGTTAGTTGTCCTTGGACTTCACTTTGTCATCTTAGTTTCTGCTGCATCTCCTCCTGCTTTCCAAGTCGCCTCAGTGCTCCCGGGCTCGAGTATCCCTCCCCCCCCCCCCCCCCCGTCCTCTGAAGCTCAGTCGAGGAGGGCTACACTAACACTGGCAGGATTAAGGGTTTTATTACTGTGTGGCTCAACCGATAGAGCACCGCCCTCACGCCGCCAAGGTTAGGGGGCCGCTGCTGTTGTGTGACAGCCAATCAAAATCACGATCCGGCCAAGATGCTGTCCAGGCAAAAAAACACTTGTTTTCCAAAACCAATGTGATGCAGGCAGGCACCGGTCGCACACGGCTGCCGGGTTGCTGCGGAAACATATTTGTGCGCAGTGGACTCAAGTGAAATTGCGAAATGCGATGAAGTGTGTTGTGTGTTTGTACCTGAGGAGCGTTAATGACCTGAACAGAAGGGAATGGAAAGCAAGGCAATCTTTCCATTAGTTCTTTTTTTAAAAGGTTTTTTATTACCAATTTCCATGGGGCAGTTACTGTTACAAAAGAAAGATAAAATTAAAGAAAAATAGATGAAAAACCAACACACATCACTTGGCTTAGGGGGTAACGCAGCAGATATATAAGTTAAAAAGTTAAACAGTCTTTGCCATTAGTAATTAGAAAATATTTGGAAAACCTTGAAACAAACTAGTTAAACTTTCCAACATGTTCTGCATTTCATAAATAATTTAAACAATAACACATTTATATAGCACCTTTTAAAAAAAAACAGCCCGCCCGCCAACCGCTGTTTATTGTCCCCACCTGCTGTTAGATCAGATTTACGCCCACGTGCCCTACTCAAACAATTATTTTATTATCAAATTAAAGTAAACGCCATAGCTCTAATTACACCACAATGAACAACAATACAACACATAAAAGGGAAAATTAAATAATGGCCTCTATGTTGAATCTCTGTCCGTCTCTGGCTCCCTTTCTTCTCTCAGGAAAGCTATTGATTAATTACTTGATTTTCAGCGCTTTGATGTTTCTGCACACCGCTGTGTCCTGTGCCTTGGCCGCCCCCCCCCCCCCCCCCCCCCCCACTGAGACGTCCTCATCCGCTTCACCATGTTGTGAGATTATCTTCCAGCAGGCTGCACTTTTCCTCCCATCATGCGGACACAAATAATGTTTTCCATTACAGTAATTGTATCAGCATCAGTTAAGGCGTCATTTGAATATCAGATACAAAGGGAATAATATTAGAATAAAATTAGAACCAATAACATTCTGACGAACCTCCGCATATACTCGCGCGCATACTGTCCGCAAGCAGTGCTCGTCCGCGGGCCGTTTATTAATTTTTTTTTAACTCATGTCGTAGGCTACGGGCCGGTTAGGAATGTGGTCGGGGACCGCTGGTTTGGTCACTAAGCATTTCTTTGGTTGACTACAGCCCTAATTTCGAGCCCCGGCAATCCTTTATAAAACATCTTTATAATTGTTGAGCTTCAGGATCAGATTTACTGTGTTCACGATTTGGGAATCTTGGTTTTAATAATGCCGTTGTGAGCAGCAGCTGTTTTATGTCTAGATTTTTCTCATTTAACAAAAGAGCATCTCAGGAGACGCCACGCCCCGCTGCATCGCCGATGACACGCTGAAGATTCTCCCACCGCCAAAAGGTCTCCCTGAGGCGAAACAGCAGCAGCTGTTCCTCAAATCTTCTGTTCATTACTGGAGATGTTGAATGAAAAACACATTCTTTTTTTGATTTTGATCTTACCTGATTTACCGGTCGTTTCTCAACCCATCCTGAGAGTCGAGCCGGTTGCCTCAGGAGACCCGTGTGTCGCCGGTGCAGGAGGAGCCGTTCGACGTGTCACTCGTTCGTCTAAGCGGTACGAACAGCTCCCTCCTTCTACTCCACTGCTGGAGTTATTTATACCGCTGTGTTGTTGTCGCGCGTCACTTTCCCCCACGTAATGGGCGAAGTGGAGAGGGAATAATGTTGGGTTTTTAGAACATCATAAAGACAAATCTGATGTGGATTTGACCTTTCAACCCCGGCCCCTCGAGGCGGCAAGCGATGCAAAGCAGAACGCTGGAGCGAGGCAGTCGGAGCCGGGTGCCGCCGCAGTTTATAAGCAGGCGAGTTTAGACTCAGATTGGGTGTCAGGGGGGATAAAACTCTCAGTTTGTTCCATTAGTCCTGTCCCCTGGCAAAGCCCATTCCTTCTGGGAAGTAGCCTGTCGATAACGCGGCATCAAACCCGCAGAGCAGGATGGAATCCATTTAACCAGCGTTTTGGTTCCGACGTTTTTCAGCCGCCATCTGGAAAATGTCACGGTAACCTTATCACGAAAGTGGGAAAGAAGAAGTGTGTAGGGAATAATGTGACGTGTGAGTTCATATATGGTCCAATTAAGCTGTTTCCATTTTGCCGAGTTGACGCAAACCAACTGTGTTAATGCAGTCAACGGGCATTTGTACAGTTTTAACGCTTCCTTTGCCTGGTCACTGTTTGGAGGAAAAATACACTTATGATGGTTACTAATGATGATGGGTTGTGGTAGTAATTACTTGCCGTAGAAGTAACATTTGAAGTAACATTTGTGAAATGAGTGGTACTGGCTTTAGTAATAGCAGGTATAATTGCAATTTTATTATTTTAAAGTATGGAAGTTTGAAGACAACTTTAAATTTGCTTGTCAAGATGTAATTGGACTTGATAGATATCTGTATTAGCGCAGCAGCAGTTGGATCTGTATTAGATCCAACAGCATTGGATCTCTTTACTTACTATTTAACAACACCCCCGAGCTGTTACATTGTTGGACGATAAAGTACAGCCTCTCGTACCTTATTGCTTAGTTAAAACACATCCTCCTGGTTGTTCTCTACGAGCGGATTTCAGTAACAGTAGCAGCACTTTTGTGCGCCCTAAAGCAATGTCCCGACTGGTGGTCGGTGAAAATCCAAAGCTTTTTGACAGTCATACATTTCTAAAGGGGTAGTACGATATATGTTCTGTTGACTTCCCTCAACCAGCAGCTCTTGAAGACAGCACCCCCTTTATTTTATTAAGTGAGTCCTCCTTTCAGCAACTGAAGCATGCCAGGGTGCAGCAGACAAGCAATTAGTCCACAAAGGCCAGACAATTACCGAGGCTGCAGCCCCACTACAAAGAGACCGGGGCAGAAATCCTTAAGGGCGCAGTGTGCATCCTGTTTGCACGTCTCTGTTTGTTGGCAGTTTGTTGTTTTGTCTGCAGCTGGTGCAGAGAAGCAGCTGGAATGTGTCAGTCTAAGTCTCCTCTGAGCCTCGGGCAAGAAAAAGCTTCTGAATTTTCCTGGAAACACAAAGGGAAAGACCTGTCTGTAGTTTTTGGGGGAGGTATAGCTCCTCTGTGCCTGAGCCACATCTGACCTCTAATCTCAATAGACATTTACTGAATAAGCAAACTCAACCTCACATTCAACAGTGACATTCCAACGGTACGATGCAAATGAATGAAATGATGGCGACGAGCTTTCGTAAAGATGACACAATGGGCTGTGTTATGACTAAAAGGTCAACATGCTAACATGCCCCCACCTAGCAGAGTGTACTGAAGAAAAGGATTATGCAGCAAGGCAAACAAACCAAATAATACTAATAATTGTGGCATCTCCGTGGAAACAGAGCACTGTGTTGTGGGAACTCGTGATAACCGTGAGAGCTGTCAATGACGCTGTGCTCAGCGGCTTGCCGATTGCATGATTGCGCTGTTGGTGATGGCAGAAAAACACAATCATTGGATCAAATTACAATGATTTGTAAAAACTGCAAAACCTGATACATACGCAAGTATGTGAGGTGAATTATGTGGCATATATATGGCAACAGGCCAACTGTAGAGCCCAATACTCAAACACCTGAACACCTGAACACCTCCCTGGGTCGATAACCCTCCCATCCGATACCTTTGTTCCTGTAGAATTCCATCAAACACAACGAGATGTGCGAGAATGTTACGACACGTATTGTATTGAGTGCAGGTGCCTCGTTTAGACTCTTATTATTCTTTACTATTATTCTTGACTCTTAGTATTATTTGTTTGTTTTTAATGATAATTAGTTAAAAATGGATGAACCATGTTTTTGTCATGTAGTGATTTCTGGTGCGTTGAGGTAACACTTTCATAATTCAAACAGGAAAGAAGCATTTCAATGACGGGGTGGAAGTAATGCAGTGCTGGAATCTTACAAAGAAATATCCAGCATAAGAAAACAATCTGTGGTCTCGCCCTATATGAAGGAAATTTCGTTACTTGCCAATTTGAACACATTGAGATGTCAAAAGGGAATGTGTGTTTTTTCTCCTGCTCTGCTAGAGAGCTCACAGCGGGGGGGCAGAACAGCGTGAGCTTCTGTCTATTCAAACGAACCCTCTCCAGCAGCACACCATGCTGCTTTATTCACCAAAGGTTTCGGGTATCGGAGAATTAGGCCGTTTTTTCATCGACGCACCACAGTAGATCCCACAGACATGAAACTTAACAGTCATCTTTTTCATTAAAAATATCACTTACAAAATGGCATCCCCCTGCTGCTAGTTTACAATGTGCTAAAGCTAGCTCCACAGGTCAACACACACCAACCTGTCCGTATCACCCTGCCTGGAACCGGTTGATGCTCCCGGTCGATTGTTCTCAAAAGAAAGATAAAAACATTTTAATTGTAATATTCTCCTAATTTTAAAACATAAAGGTGTCCATTCATTCCATATTTCCAGTTGAGCTTTACTTTAGAACACCATCCACGCAGTGTAATCAGCTAATTGAAACCAGTTTCCCCTCCTTATTCTGTTCTCCCCCAACCACTCGATAATCACAGTGCAGCAGGCACCATGTGAAGTAGGACCATCCCAGACGGAGAGTGTTCAGCTCGATGCGTTGTACAAGAAATTACCACAATTTATCCAACTCCCGGAGGGCGGATAAGTCACCAGGAAACAAAGCCACTGTAGAATAGAAACCCCCATCCATCACTCAGGGAGACTTGATGTTGAAAGTCAGGCGGTCCGTTGCTTCGACCTCGGCGTGTAACTGATTCATCTTAAGAGGCCCCGTGCTGATCACGTAAGCCGTCTGTTCCGGCTTTGGAACATTTCCATCAAAGTGCTCTTCTGAGATCACCGAGGTGCAAAGTTACAGCCGCGGTTACCTGAGTGTCTTCAGGTTTGCGACGAGGTGTCCAGCCGGGACGCGAACTAATACCCAGCCGCGATTGTTCTCGCGGCCTCTCAGGCCCTCGGTCGATGATGCGCCGCCTTTCAAACACAGATGATCCCCGTGTGCCACTGATCATCTGCAGCATTTCCATCCGACTCAAAGTGGCTTCGAGGGGCAGAGCGAACAAAGAACAACTGAAAATGAGCTTCCTTTCATCGGGAATAAATGATCTATCCCTGCCTAAACAGGTGGTGATGGCTGTGATTTGTTAAGGCTTTTAAAGCCAGCGAAAATCTTTTTTTTCTCCCAGGCTTAACATCTTTGTCCATTACCCCGATGCTGCCATTCCATTCGACTGCCCCCCCCCCCCCCCCCACCCCACCCCCCCCCCTCCCGCCGTACAAAAAATTGAGCAGAAAGGGAGCAACTTCTTCCTCTGACTCGCTGCGGCTAAAACGAATTGTCTTACATCTGAACATGGTGTTCTGCTCCACTGGATTTGTCTGCCAGCTCCCTTTTGTCGACAGCCCGACAGAAACAAGAGAGAGAGAGAGAGAGAGAGAGAGAGAGAGAGAGAGAGAGAGAGAAGTATGGAAGAGGAGCCCGGGAAAGATTAGCTCTGCCACATGCTCCGCCGGCCGCAGAGAAGAGACGAAGGGAAGAGCCGGAGGTTGCAGGGCGGCACGATCACGACGCCTCCGCTGCCTTCCCCTCCTCTTTCCTCGCTGGTCCCCTTCAGGGCGGAAGGGAAAGTCGACTTACTGAGCTGGCTTTCCAGGTCCTCAGGCTCCCCCCCTGGGGAAAGCAGCTAAATGAGCGAGATCCGTAAAAGAACCCCATTTGCTGAGGAGAACCAAGACCGAGGGAACACTGAGGCAACCTGTCTTCTGCTAAGAGGACGTGTTACACTTGTGGAGCGGTGGTTTTGTTTCATAAATGAAGTCCTGATTAACACAGTGTCAGGCTTTCGCCAAAGCCGCCTGTCGTTTATTCAGCTCCCCGTGAATGTACGTTTAGCTGAGACCCGTACCATCAACAAGGCATTGTGGGAAATGGTAAAGACAGGCCGCATTGATGATTCATTTGCACTTTAGCAAAATACTACCGACCTTTAGTAGAAAACAAATGGATGCACAAGAAATGACAGAAAACATTAGTTATTTAAAAAAAACACCTGGCAGCATGAACAGCATGAATCACCATCAGACCAGTTGAAATGTGTTTTTTTTTGCTGTTCTGTGGGCCGCTACTAACACGCAGCAGTTAATGTATGACCAGCTTGGATGTCAGGCACAGTAATTAAAGCGGAGAAGAAGAGGGGGCAGCAGAAACGGGACAATGAGAGAAAGGAGGATAGGAGGAAATGTTGGCTGTCTGCCGCGTTATTGTAACGCTGCCAAATCCCCTCCTGGAGCCCAGACACAAACTGTGGGAGCTTCTGGGATGCAGAGATTCATCTCGACAGGCCGGGCGACACCTGGAGGGATGATGAAGAGGCAGGTTATCGTTTTCATCTGGACGTTATGTTCCACGAGCGATGCACTTTGCGCACACGCGTGAATTAAAATGATCCGTCAGAGAAACTGCAGTGGAACCGTCGGCGCCTCGGTGGGATCGTCCATCGACGTTTCCTCACGACTGCTCTATCCACGTTGACGAAACCTGCAAGAAAAGCTTAAACTGACGGGGCTTGTTTTCTTTTACCCAAAAGTATGCACTATGTTACTTTTCTTTTAACCAAGGCTCTTGGATGAATCAGTCACAGAACAAAGAAGCGGAAGAGCTCTCTAACCAGATTCTTACTTTTGCCTCGTATCCTTTTCTGATGAAAAAAATGTTTCTAATTAACTGCAGTGTTTTCTTTCTTTTCTTCTGAGCCGTAGTTGTATAAATCAGCACATAAAATGTAATACAAAAGCATTATACATTATTATAACATTACTAAACACCAACGGGGACTATTTGTCGGCCATTCATTTCAGTTTTGATACTTTAACCACAGATTTCAGGATAATCTTCTCATACACTGTGGTATTAGTGCCTCAAGCACCACAGGGGCAATTTCATGTTTCATTAAAATGCTAGACTTTGTGACTATGATCCAAATAATTCATGTAATTAATATCCCACTCTGCAAGAGACATAATTACATTCCCCAACCCTTTTAAAGGAGCCTCCTCGTCTCTGTTTCTCTGTAATAAAACTTTACTGGCCCATATATATGTATACAAACGAATGTATCATTAACACATTCTGTGACAATTTATATTTACAAAGGACAGTGATGGTTGTCAAATATCACAGTATCATTACACATCAGACAAATTAATGTTTTAATTGAATATGCCTGCAGAATGGAGAGACCCGGTGGAGGTTTATCAGTCTCCTCCACTTTGTGCAACGAGGTTCGCATTTCACATTGAAAGGTTGAAAAGTAGAAGTGCAGCCATCAGGTTCACTGTCTGCAGCTTCCATCTGTCAGACAAAGACAATCAGGTAACCTGCATGCACCACAACTCTAAACACACTCACCGTCCATCACACAGAAGAGACAATCATTGGCTGAAGATACAGTAGGAAGCTACTGGAACTCCAAAGAGAGCAGGAAGTATCTGAAGGAAGGAAGCAAAGCTCACTTTGTGTCTTTTTTATGATGAGTAATGCGCTTTAAAGGGAGCTGAACTTATC
The DNA here is from genome assembly GCA_021346845.1 of Apeltes quadracus. Lineage (NCBI taxonomy): Eukaryota > Metazoa > Chordata > Actinopteri > Perciformes > Gasterosteidae > Apeltes > Apeltes quadracus. Next base: position 2,094,573 of record CM037920.1, read on the forward strand.
ATAGCTTGATGATACAACAAAGATGGCGCCAATCCCCACCAGAGTCAGTTCAATCAACCAGTCCTGCTTGTTGCTGGATTCCCACTAATTTGACTGAACGCATCCTGGAAATTGTGTACATTTTGATACAGCTTGTTTTTGTTTGCCTCGCACATCCATTAGCTGAATACTTTGGGGGCCACTTTGCTCAAAGTGGCTTTAAGTTATACTAAAAGAGAGTAGCTATCAGTCAGGAAAAGCTTTGGCTTAAAACTGCAATATCCTTTTTTTTTATCACATTGACTTTAACGAGAGAAAAGAGGTTGTGCCGTCCCTGGAAATTCAAGCAGCATGACACAAAAAATCAATCAATTTTCAGCACTTATGTATCAATAAAAAAACAGGGGGAAATTGTAATGAGAACTTGTTTCCAAGCTTAAACTCTCATTTATTCAACAAAGATGCTGCTCCGTGTTCTAAGTGTCTGCTCTCAGAAGTAAATGTATATAAACATTTAGATCTTGAAAGCAGAGACCACATTCACGACAGCATCTGATGGACTAGCCAATTACGTTTAATGATGCGACCTCTCTGCATCAACGCACTCGGTTCCCCGCCGGCGTGTCAACAAGCGTTTTCTGCAGATCAAGACGCCGAGTTGTTTTTCAGCGCACAGAACGTCATGGATGAAGCACATCCACCGAGAACCAGCTGAGGCGATTCATCGGTGAGGCCCAAAAAGCCTGTGAGGGGGAAAACAATCTGCTCTATGGTCGACTTGTGGTAAACTGGTTTAGGTGGCTAGCCAGCTGTGTTTCAGCTTAGTTTCCACCAACCCTGGGTTTATGGTACTATGAAAGTAGTTCGGCTTCAATCGGTATTCGTTGCCATGGTAACTTACGCTGCACGGCTAACCTGCTTCGGGGGAGGTTATGTTCTGGTTACGAGCCCTCAGTCAGAGGTTTGACCAATCAGCGGTGAGCAAAGAAACATATAGGTGACGTCATTAATTCCTAGCTTCTGTTCTCTGTTGCGATCATTGCGGCTTCACCTTTTCTTCCAAATCCTGTGGACATCTCAGCGCAAATTGTTATAAGAGCACTTCGTAGAGTTTTTAGGGACAAAATCCCCTTGACTTTCCTGATATTTACTTGCATGAAAGATGCAGATATTCCGCAGAAGGAATCACTTATCTTTAAGTTAACAAATGTGACTCGTTGAAGCCGCACTTACTGTACCGCAAATGGTTTGAATTATATTTTTATATATATTTTTTTAACTTACGCATTAACAGCTGTCAGCAATGTTCCTCTAATATTGTTCTCTTGCTTTGGCAGCAGAGACGGTGTTACTGCGTGCTCGAAAAACATTTTTACATTCTTCATATTTCTGAAGAATAATTTCTTGCTCCACCGCGGAAAAATATATTTCTCTCTCTCTCTCTCTCTCTCTCTCTCTCTCTCTCTCTCTCTCTCTCTCTCTCTCTCTCTCCATATGGAACGTGATTGGTTGTTCGGTGCCAACGTCACTCTTTTATGTGCACGCGCGCGCGGAGTAATCAGAGTTGAAGGATCAAAGCCTGGGTCGGTTGATGAGCGGCGTCATGGTACCAATAAAGCCTGATTGCTTCGGTTTGGTTTTGTCGATTCTGAACCAATTCTGGAACCCTGAGTTTGTTGAACCAGCTTCATGGTACCGTCCCCTGGTCTGTGTGGTTGACATTTAAATCTTGTTTAGTAGCATACATTATTATCAAGCTTCCAAACATCACTAATTGATATGTATTTCCTTCTGTTACAACGCAAAACGCAAAAATAATGCATTTGTTTTATCAATATTTTAAGGAACCCAACAACTTTACTCTTTTTTTCATTGCAGTTTTTTTCCGTGGAAATCAGCTTCCAGTTTGTGTCTGGAGGAAAAAAACGTTTCAGTAATGGTGCAACTCCGCCTCTTAAAACGCCCCCCTTTCAATCTTCTTTGTTGCACATAAAATACAGCATGCATGAATGTGTAATTACGTGGTCTATTTATGGTCTCATTTTGGAGATTTTTTACAGTTTCAAGAGCAGCCAGCATGACTTTCCTGTTAAAGGAGGCAAAGTCCATTGATGTACCATTACATTCATCCTGGCAGCTGTGGCAGGGACTCATTTCCATCTTTTTCCATCTCAGTGATGGAAAGCACCAGCTATTACCTCCAGAAGCTTGGCGATCGAGAACACTGAGTGAGTGAAAGCAGTGAAAGCTTGTTATATTCACAAAAAGGATGATTTTGATTAAAACGATTCAACCAAGTCTCCATATTTGCTTTTGTTTTTCTGTCCTTTCCACCAAATCGGTTTGGTGTTAGTCTGAGTTGGTGCAGTTTTCTCTCTTTTATCCGCAGTCAGATCCAGTTGCTCTAATGCTGGCTGACACGATCCGGTGCTGCACTCAGACATGAGAGAGTTAAAGGAAGAAAATGGATTTCACGCCCGAGCTGTCAAGTAAATTGAAGATTATAATTTACATAACTCCGCTTTAATTCATAAATTTCGAATTCAATTAATGTATTGTTCAGTAAATGTAATATTCTCCCTAACTTATTAATATGCCTTCAACTGTTCCTGTGAGGCTGTCCAATGTGAAGCTATGGTGATATATGCGTAATTACCCATCCACCTTTGTTCCTTGAGCGTGTCTCAAAAGCAGCGAGCGGCCGCGGGCCGTCGGATCGTGAGTGTCTGCAGCCCCTCAGACACTCATTTGGTATCTTTTAATCGTGCATATTCTCCTTTTCCTTCTTCCTCTCATTGCCACTTCGTAGTAGCCAATCTCACATGTGAAGAGGTACTGTGTGAAGCAGAGGTTTTAATGTCCCACAGAGTAAAAGATTCACTTCTCTCTTTTCGCTTTAGGCGAGGAGAAGGAAAAGGCAAGGAAGCTGCGATGAAGGTTCTTTGTAAGTGAGGACGAGCACTAAGGGAATGAATCCTTTAGACTTTCGCTATTGTTTATCTCTCCAAAAGATGGGTGTAAGAGCCCACAAAACAGATCTGAAAGAACGAGCCACGACCATCCTGTTTCATGGTCTCTCTATGACAAAACAATGTTTTTACTGTGCAATGGATGAGCAATTAGGCATTTTTCTCGGCAGCTCAGCGTGTGACTGCACGGCTGGCACGTCCTACACAACAAAAAGACGATTCCAAAAATGTGTTTCTGTTGGTAAAAATAATGTAGTTTCCTCCAAAGTCTTGTATGTAGTCTGAAAAATCAAACCCCTGCAAGAAAATCCTATTCAATTGTTCAGTCCAAACATATTTAGCAAAAAAATACAAATATATCCCTATAAACTACAATAAGTGATAGTTATAATGTTGCTAACTCGTTGTTTAAACATTTCGTAGCGTTTGTCCAACCGGAACAAGGCGTGATTGGTTGCTTTAAATCGTAATGTGTCCTAGCAAACTCCAACAAAAACAATAGAGCACAATGTTAAAGAATCCTATAAACACGTTTTATTTAGTACAACTTAAGCTGCTATCATGCTTAAGTTGGAATAACTTTAACCAATCCTGGATGCTGATAGTTTGCAGCTTTATCCGGCTTTTTATTGGATATGAGGAAGTTTATATTCCAGCATATCGAGACAATGTGTTATTTAATGAGATATTCTGTTACGGATGGGTCATTCTTTGTCAATCGTGAAGATACAAATAAGTACAGGCCTGGCAAGGAAACTGGTTTATGACAGAACGAAATAACAGCGCGGTCCTACTTTTTTAAACTAGATCCCACAAACACTGCGATGGATGAATGGAACAGGACGCACGCAGCCTCAGCCTGAGACACGGATCGTAATTCTAACGTACGCGTCACTCTTTCAAATTTCAGCCGGTGATGTTTCAACAGCCGCTGTTTTTCAACTACCTCATCAAGTTAAGGCCAAATTAGTCTGCTGGCTGTGAGGACATTTAGCTCACTTGACTGCCTCTGCTTTTGTCTACTTCAGTCAGCAATCAAGGAGCCATTGTTTTAACTGCCATGTGTGATGTGCATGAACAAAGAGCTTGCTATGAGCACCACCCAGAGAACGGAGCAGGCGACGTAGTTGCGGTGACCTCAACCAATTGTAATTTTTTTCAACGTGCTTCAAAAAGCAGCAGTTCATAACATTATTCTGCAAAAAAAAAAGCCATCAAATGTGGTGTGCAATTACTTTTCCTTCATCTCGTGATGTGCTGCTTTATTAATCCATAGGTTAATCCCCAAAAAAAGAATCTCGCCGTGCTTGTCTGTTCTGTGCGAGTAGATTTTCCGTAACACAGTGAATAAAAGTGACTGAGGAAATGGAGAGAGCCGTCATGAGAAACTCACGCCTCAGTACACTGAGAACGAATTGGCAAAGTCCTGCTTTACATTCAAGGCTGAGTGGGGCCTTTTCTACCAAAGGCCACACTCATGTTAGTTCAATCAAGTGAACAAGTCTAGATAAACGCAAAAAAAAGAGAGAAAAGGGAACATATTTTCCCTTCTTGCTTCCAGCAGATGTGCAGCACCTCTGGCATCAGTTTGGTCGGTCTCCTCAGCTCCTTTCTGGAGACGTCTCACCCCGCTGAGATGGTCTAAAAGACACTCTCTGCAAGATCTTGTATGAATGTTTCTAGGTGAAGACATTTCCATACCTTATACTTTTTGTTAAATGTTTTGTATTTCACAGCAAACCCATATACGGGGCATTATTGTTTTCTAGGAATGATTAAATCGCCCTTTTTAGAGCTCGAGTTAAAAACACCAATAACAATATAATCCCGCCCTTAACCTCTTTCACACCTCAACGGTTTAAATTGGAATGGAAATGCCACCCACAGTGATAGACAGTGGATTGCAGCTCTGGTTGTTGAGATTTTCTTCCCATTTATGACTCTGTGAAAAGAAGCTTTTGGATTTTTTGGGGAAAAGGAGATCTCTGTGCGAAAGCATTCAGATTTGGGTTTAAGGAGGAAAGTTGGCCCCAATCCAGTCAGTCACATTTTCTAGAGTTTGATGAAGCAGTAATGGAGACTAGTGATGGACGGACACAGAGGTGCACACTCTCACACACAGACGCATTAAACAAAGCTCTAGCAGCAGCGCATTCAACAATGACTTCTTCCATTCACTCACTCACACTCACTAACTAATGATTCCTGAGGCTGTCGGTTGGGATAGAAGCTGGTTTCTTCCAGTTTCACATGGACGCCTGTACGCGAGCTGCCGTCCCTTTTTAAATGAGATCCTCCCTCTGCCTTCACGACGCTCGCTCTCCTTCCTCTCGTCCTCATCGCCCAGTCTTCAGATTAATTATCCTCATCACCTTCTCAGCCCAAGAGTCTGAGCCGAATCATCAGCCACCTCCAGGGTCTGGATTCAACGAGGGAGGGATGGGGGGTAATTTACTGCTGCTCAGGGCAGCAGGTGGTCACAAATCTCCTTTTGCTGTCAAAGCGCTGGAGACTTCCTGTGAAAATGTTATTATCACATATCATCTATTGGAACAAGAAACGGTTGCCACTTCATTTATGGGTCTCTCCCGATTGAACTAAACAGTAGCCACATTTCATCGGCAGTCTTATCAATAGATGCTCAATAATATCTCAATATGCGTCACACAAGCCATATTAGTAACAACTTCAGAAGACCAGATGCAATGTAGAAAAAAAATATACAAGACTTCAAAAAGTAGACAACTACTTTCTAGGAAAAATTAATTCCAGTCACACAAATAAATATGATTGTTTGGTCCTTTTATTTATTATAAGTTTCATGTTTCTGGTTTCCCTGGGTAACTTCACTTCCTGCCTTGGCCTGTCTCCCCTTGTGATTGTCTGAGTGATTTCACCTGTTTCCAATCACCTGCACCTCCCTTGTGTATTTAAGTCCTGTCAATCTGTCGTCCAGCGTCGCGTCATTGTCTAACGTCTGTGGTAGTTGGCCCCAGGCCCCGGGCCCCAGGCCCCAGGCCCCGGGCCCCAGGCCCCGGGCCCCAGGCCCTCCTGTGAGTTTTTGTTCTTTTGGAAATCCTGTGTTTGTCTTTTTGGATATTAAAATCCCTTTTTTGTTGGCAAGTCTGTGCTTGTGTCTCGGTCCTTCCGGTCCGTACCTCCACCCTGTAGACCGATCTTGACATATGAAGTCAATAAATACAAACGACACAGCAAAAGACACATAGCAACCTGACATATTATTGTTTCAAAGAATACATTCATTTAAATAGGTTTCATGAGATTAAACTACTTGTTCAAACACACGTCTCCGTAGTACGACTTTGCTGTGGTTAAAACTCACACGTATCACGGCACACTTGCTGTTTTGGCTCCGCTGCCTCAAATAATTGCTCGCGTGCATCAAGTTGTGTTGTCTGCTTGTAGCGATACGATTGGGACACAACGCTGCAGCGTGAGCTACTGCGTCTGCAGCGAGGCGGCTGTCATGACGCAAACCCAATGGTGTGTTAATATTGAAGGTTGAATATTGTGCAACCAACCTTTTTTGTTGGAAATGATACCCAGGGCTGAACCTTTAAGAGAGTTGTTACTCGTTTCAGGAAGGAGGGGAGCTTGGAATATGAGTTGAATTTGAACTGATCTCATTAATCCGCTGCTCTGCCCAACAGTGACCAATTAAGGCTTCTAGTACTCTCAGAGTTGTATTTCTCCCGAGGGAGCACATGTGGAGGGGAAAGAAATGTTTGTCGTGCAGGATTTGCTTTTCTTGTTTGAAGTGTCAAACTGTGCAATGTAGACTTTGGCTTGCTTTTGCTCTCTCTCTCTCTCTCTCTCTCTCTCTCATTATCTCTGCAAATGGGCGCTCTGTAAAATAATTAAATGCTTCTCTGCAGCGGAACAAGCCAAACCGAGCAACAAGTCTCGGTTGTTCCCCGTGCACGAGTCCGACCAGGAAGTGATTCAGAAGCAACGAAGAGAACAGCTCAATACAGGGCCGGCCCAAGGCATAAGCGAACTAAGCGGCTGCTTGGGGCCAACACGAGTCCTGTTTTCTAGTGAACTACTTCCCGCGATAACCGCCCCAGCTTCACATTTCCATAACGATCAAGGTCAAAGTAATAAAATATGAAACATGCAACGTACACACAGATAATGGCAACCCATCACAGTAAATTCAGACAGCACAGCATGGGAAGTGTAAGATGGATGATCCTCTGCAAGCAAGCGTGTCGCCACGTCGAGCAGAGACGTGGCGTAGCTCGCTGTCGGATTTACTCCCTGTGCCTTAAAGCTGCGCGGTTTGATTAGCATTTCACATTCCTTTAAAAAGAACTTAGGGGGAGATTACACGGGTGAAGTTGGAAAGTAAGACAGGTGGCCGCGTTGACACACGGGAGAGCTGCGATGGCTTCATCCGAATGTTGAAGTAGCAGTACACCAAACACAGAGAGACGTACCTGTGTTCATGATCCCGGTACCCAGACTCCTGCTGGTCTGACTTATGACCACAACAGAATGTGTACAGACACAAAACAAAAAATGTGGGCTGCTCTAATCACCATAATTTGTTATTTAAATCAAAACTGGCAACGCACCTCGTCACGTGCGAGAAAGGAAATTCACCGCGTTTCCCTCACCTGGCTAAAAAAGGAATAATCGCATTTGCTTCGATGGTCCCGTGATTCAAACGTCTCCACTTACCTTGTAACATTTCTCAACATACAAGGTGAGTTTTTATACAACAAAAAACACACTTATGTAGTTCTCAGATATCTCCAAATGAATTGAAACCATGAAAAGCCTGTGCGCCTGTGATACCGCATACAGGCCCGCCGCCAGACACACAAACAAACACACCCATTGTCATTACCTGAAATGCGGCCTTTTTTGCATTGATCTACATGTTCACACCTTTAACCACCGGCTAAGACGGTTGCAGGCGGCCCTGAAGGAGTTAGCAGTGATAAACGGTGAACGTCTGAGGGGCACGTCTGCGTTTAATGTATTTATATATTCCTGAGAAAAGCTCTGAGATCCCGGGCGAGCGCAGACAGGCTGTGGAGAGGAGCACTCTTTGGCTCTATATTATTTTTGGAAATAGCTGCTTGCTCCGTTGCATTCGTATTGCCTCCAACTCACCTGAGAACGAAAAAAAAAGCCTTCTCCTGGAGGGGATAGCTGTATCTACATGTGTTTTTTCCCTGTCGTCAAAGCAAAAACAAGCATTCTATAAAGTAGCCTTACTCCCTCTCCTGGGGGACGAGCTGTTGCATCTAGGGGAGGGGGGAGGGAAGGGGGAAGACAGAGCATTACAGCCGTGTTTCAGCATCAAACATCAGTCAGAGATTTGACAGCTTTGTGGCTGAAAATGAAAGCAAATCAATCCCACTCGGTTCCTCTACGTTTCGTTCATTGTGTTGCAGCTTTGTTCCCACAGTGTGAAACAGTGCCAACGTTCCCCTGAGCAGAGTAGAAGAACTGTGTCGTGTCATGAAGACGAGTGTGTCACTGCACGGAAGCAAAACTCTTGACGAGGTTAGAGATGTGTCAACTATTCTCTACATGTTGTTTCTCACGCAAATATTTAAAATTTGTTTTCCTTTAGAAAAGTAAATCTGCAGGGTTCATCATGCCACTGTTAACGACCTGCTGGACGAACTGTTGTTTAACTGTAAATTGACTTTAATTTAGAATGCGAATGCATACTTTTAACTATATTCAAATGTATTCCTTTCAAAGGTAATTGCCTTTTGTTATCCGGTACAATGTATATGTATATAAATGTATATAATATACATTTATAATATATTAAAATATATTTTGTTGCAAATGTTTGCTCTATTACTGTTTTTTTCATCTTCAGGTTGGAAAAAGCTTTATTCTGCACAAAGTTGAATCGCAGTTGTGGATTGGCTGAATGTTAGGCTAAAAGTACCTTTACCTAAGTAAGTATGAGCCCCAAAACATATTAAAGTACATTTTTAGGGAAGCACATCACAATCAATACCACAATATTTTATATATTAAATACATTTTTTGTTTAAAAATCTTGCTCAAGTTGTCAGATAAATGTGGAATGAAAGATGCAACATTTCCCTTTGATATGCAGGAGTGCAAGTTTGAAGGAGGACAAATTTGAAATACTCAAGTAAAGTCAAAACTTCTCAAAAAGGTGCACTCGAGCGGAGTACTGCAGCAAATGTACGTAGATATCTTCCCCAGCTGGCTGCAGCGGATTATATGATGCCTGAAAGAGGGATCAGAGGGACTGAGTGATGATTTAAGAGGCCGAGTGTCACCGGGACGGCAGCAGTGTTTCAGCAAAATGTCCTCAAGTGATGGACAAAGTTATTCGAATTCCTCAAGCAAGTGACATGCATTGCAGTGTGTGCGTCTGTGTGTGTGTGTGTGTGTGTGTGTGTGTGTGTGTGTGTCTGTCTCAAACCACCAAGATGGATTTTGTCTAAACGTCTGTGACAAACGGCAGAGCACGCGGCTGCAGGCTGATTCCCTGAAGGCCGACTGAGGCGAGTCGTGTGAACGCGCTGCGTGACACCACATCACGGGGATTAGAGACCAGACATCTTCTTAGATGTAGGATACTGTAACATGTCACCAGTGTCTTTGTGGCACTTCGTTAAAAGAAAAGTCATTTTCCGAACGTGCCAGATGGATGGAGAGTGACCAGCGCAGTGAAGCAGCGATCAGAAACGTGAACACCAAAGTCGCAGCGCAGAACAAATCCTCAGTTCTTCTGTCGCTGTTGCACGGATACAACAAAGTGAGGAAATGTACATTGTTTTCATCAGGACATCTCTGAAAGATGTTCCATCTGCTTCCTCGTTTCTGGACTGATTTCCTTCCTGCCCAGATTGAGAAGTTGTTTTAAAGCGCCTTGTTAGAGCATCCCGACTCTTCTTTTTGAGATGCAACATTACTTTTGGGGACTTCTGGGGATGACTTTCCCCTGATAAAATCTTTCAAATTAAAGTATATTTTAAAACAGCGTTGCTGAGTTACCTTCCATTCTTTTTTTTTCTTTTCTGCTGAAAATGCATGATAACAAGACCTCGTTTAAGATGTTGAGAATCAGACACACAGAAAGTTTTCAAACCAAGTTCACAACAAAATGAGGACTCATACATAAACTGTAATAGAGCCGTCTCAATGTTCCTATTTCAACTGTCAGCCACGGCCTCGTGATTAAAAATGCGGTTAATTAACATTCCCTGTATCAGTTAATTAATGTGTGGTTAATTAAACGCAAATGGAAAGAACACAGTGAAGTCATGACTTCATGATTTCACCTCACAAAGTGATTCAAGTTGTACAAACAGCTGAAAATAAAATTTGTAATATTGTTCATACGACATATATTTTAAGATAAATATTGTGTTATTGCAAATTAAGGTGGGATTGGTAATTTTGTCAGATGTTCAATTCACTGCATTAACCAAAACAATGTGATTCTTGTCTGGTTACCAAGGAAATGTTTTTTAACAGATTGCAGAAATGATTTGTTCTTCAAACCGCACATTAACCATTACGTTTTACTATTCAGCTCTAAACTGTAGTTATATTAGATTAGAATGTGTACAAATTATTGAATGCATTCAAACAGCATTATTCAATGTATTTGCATTTCCATAAATTGTTGCAATGACTCCAACAACATGCTCATATAATATTAAATTCTTGTTGTTGTTCTATCGCCCTTTAGTGTACAATTTGTACTGCAAAACTAAATTATTTAAACACATATCTCTCTCTATATATACATAAAACCACAGGCCTTCTCCTCCCACTGACCGCTAGCTGTTAGCTGGTTAGCGGGACGGCCGTTAATGATTTGGTTTGATATGTGTGGGTGGACCTTGATATAAGCCTTGGGCTGGATATCCGGAGATTATATCCAGAGAAGTTGACCCTTGACCTCAGGAGGTTCAGCCATCATCAGACTGATGACTTTAGTTCATCTTTTCTTACTAAAACATGTTGATGCGTTGACAGGGGCTTTTCATACAACATCATTATGTTTGTCAAATAAAATGAATCTGATGAGTAGCACATGAGCATCGATAATCCTCCATGGCTGAATAAACAAGAGTTACACTTTCCCAGAAATTATATCATCGAACAAATCGCCTAAAAGCATCCAAACAAACTGAATGTTTGCTATGTACAAAGAGCAAAACATAAATCAAGCTTGTTTCCCACCAACATCCCAGCTGGATATCACTCCCACTGTACCCAGAAGTCTGCTGTGTCGGAATAAATATCCACATTTCAGTCATTATACTACAAATGCATTTTGAATATGCATAACCATAAGGATACAAACCCAGAAGAACAAGAAAGAGCATCTTCATCAGATAAGCCGATTTACAACATGCTATAGATAAATGGCATTAAAAGTGCATGTAAAGTGATACAATATGTGATGTGTTTTTTACTACAATTGGTGTTTTGTATTTGACTGATTAATTAATCAACTGCAAAACCACATGATCAATTAACTCAAACAGAAACATCTGCAATCCTGGAACCCTACGAAGACATTTAGGGTCAACACCAAGCCTCCTAATAGGTTAGATTTACCAGGGCCTTGCATAAATATGTGTAAAAAGTACCTCAATAATGCCTTGCATTTCTATTAATAGACAAAGGTGACTTTTAAAAAGTTCATCAGTTTAAAACCCCAAGATATGACTGCGCCTACTTCTTACATACGGCCTATTTGTTGTTAAGGGAAACCAAAATTGAGAGAGAGGGGAGAGAGGACCAGATACAAAATGACAGTGGGAGGTTTTCATTTTTATGCGCATACCAACAAATCCCCCCCACCCCCCACCAAATAACACACCTGGGAAACGGCCCGAATCTCTTAACGCCTCCACAAAATAAAGTTGCCTTGGATTTGATTTAACTTCCTGCTTCGGGGAAAAGCAAACAGTGCGAGTTAAAACTCATCTCACGAGCCTCACGTTGAATAAAAACCCTCAATGGCGCCCGACCTGTGAGTTTAACCGGTAAACTTTTTCCAGCTTACCTTGCCCTCCGGGCTCGGCGCCATGGAGCTCGACGCCGTGGAGCCCGACGCCATGGAGCCCGACGCCGTGGAGCCCGACGCCGTGGAGCGCTGAACAGCAAAAGGACGGAGGAGGTGATGAGAGGAGGAGGTTCCTCCTGTCATCTGCGATCCATCAGGGCGGGATCAGCCAGCTGCGTCCGGATGACCGAATTCTGCCTGTGTCCCCCCGACCCTGCCGAGAGCCCACATGCCTCCGTTGGCCTCGGTGTCATGACAACCAGCTCAGCATAACTAAAGGACAACTAACAGGAACAAGGTGTCTGCTGTCAAGTCCTGAGGTCCACATACTGAGCTGCTGTCATCTATTTATTAAAGGTCAAAAATGATCCCATGATTATGAAGCATCTCCAGTCAACATTACCCACGGGCTTCAAATGGGAAAGATTTGCTAAATGACCTTTGAAAAGTGATGTTATTTGCTCAGGCACTCTGTGACGGACTGCTAAATACGGACTTAATGAGTTAAAACAAATACGGAAGTGCCGCAAACCTAATTTAGCATTATTAACAGCCAGAAGGAGGCAAAACTTTCTATCGTAAAATTAAGTGGGCTTGTATTGTCTATGAAAAAAAAAATAATACAGCAAGATGTACATTCAGTAAATAGTGTTCCTATTTAAAGTAAAATAGACAGTAAAACAAGGCCTTTAGGGCGGGGCTACCTTGTGATTGACAGGTCGCTCCCGCAGCGGCATCCTGTTTCGTTCTTCATCTTCAAACACAATGTGTTTTCAGTCAGAGAATGTTCAAAGTAACATTTGGGATCCAACCAGATGATTAACACATCTGGACTAGTCAGTCCATCTTGTAAAGGATATTTTTTTCAATTTGAAAAAAGAACTGAAGTTGTTTTGTTGCTCCAATACTTTAATAATAGTGTCTGGACTGAAATGTGTAACAAACATTGATTGGGTTATCTTGAAACTTTGTGCTGCCATTGTCGGTACTCAGAGGATGACTCACAGGGATCACGAGGATCCTCCAATCTTTTCTTTAGTGCCGACAGAATGTTTGTGGGTGTGGGAGACTGTGGGTGAATGGGGTTTAGACGGTTGGTGGTTTGATCCCAGGCTGACCTGCATGTCGATTGTCTTGTCCTTCGGCAAGACACTTAACCCAACGTTGGTGGCTCCTGTAGCTGCGACTCCAGTGTGTGAGTGTTGGTTACTGATGGGCAGGTGCCACTGTGTGTGTGGTAGCTCCTGTCATCAAAAGCACTATACAAGTGCAGTTTATTTAACTTATCATGTGAAATAGTTACTTTAGATCCAGGCACTCACGGTTTGCAGATGGTACTGACATTCCTACATGGCACCCCTTGTCCAGCAGGTCCAGATTAATAGTACAATTTGTCCAATACTTTGCTTCGTGATTTTCTAAATGGCAAATTACAAGATTCACAAGAATAATGATCGTGTACCACGTTGGGTTGTAATGGATATTTCTCCACTTTTTTCTGACATCTTATTCATTAAAAAGATTCCCCTGTTTAGGTGAGGAAAATTTAGACTGCCTTTAATTCAACCAAAGTGCATGATTCTTTCTATAATTAAACCCTTTCATATTTTCACGACAAGTCCATTTTGCTGTTGCAGAAGGCCTTTGTCCCTGAGAGTAAGACAATTTTTCCACCTGCTTCCATCTGCAGCCGCTCAGACTGTATAACTGATGATTCCGGGGCGATAGAGATAGAGAGAGAGAGAGAGAGGAGAAGCGTGACGAGAGGCCCTACATCTGGCACAAGGTGCCCCAACGAGTCATCAGGTGCATCGGCAGAGCGGTCGGACAGACTTGATTAAGGAGCCAGCGCCGTGGTGGTTATTATCCCCTCATGGGTGGAGTAATACAGAGTATTCCCCCGATGGAGGAAAGCGCGTGCTGGGGTGGGGTCCGATCGCCCTCCCATGAGACCCGGAGAAGATGAAGGACCGACGATAGATAATTAAGGAACTGCTGGGACCTCTTTTCTATCCACGCGGCTGTTTTATTAAAGGAGGTTCTGTAGGGGAGAATATTAAAATAAAGCAGCAGCCTGTGTGACTTGGAGATGGATATAAATTGGAAGCGGTGGAGTGAGGAATTCACCGGGGAGCGTTTATTAGGCGGAGATCACTGGGCTGTAAACATTTGCACCATCATCAGCCTTCATATACAGTATGAAGCTTTCATGTCCATATCATCTGCATACATTTATACTTTTTTTAATAACTAATAATAATTGGTGTAATATGACTTTTATTTCTACCTCTCGTATAGTATGGCCTTACTGTTTTTTGACTATCCTAACCTGCACTATGTACGGATACCTGCAGCATCATTTTTTTTTACATGCTATTCTATGCTTTTTCATTTTATTTTTTCCACATATTAACTCACTTTCTTTTCAATTCCTTTTTTGACTTTTTAAATATTGTGCTTTCATTGTAATCTTCCTTACTTTTATTTGCATAATTCATATTAAATAATAGGGGTGTAACGATTCAGCTGTTACATTGATGTATCGATTTATATTCCTCCGATCCAACTACATTGATCTGTGCTCGGCGAGTTGGCTATATGGACGACATATATCAATCAAACATTGTTTTAAAATCTAATAAATCGATTCTATCGATACTAGGAAATAACCCATTGGATTTAAGCACGTCAGACTTTTTTCTTAGCACTTTTAATGATAAAGGCTGTCGCGGACTGAGCCGTGACGCGCTCACGCAGTTCATGCAGGTCCCGCCGTCCTGAGCCCCGATTCAACTTCCGGGTTTCACGGCAAATCCGAGGGAATGTTCCACAAGGGTTGAAATAGAGCGGTGGTTTTTCAGGGGTTGGTAGAGGGGAAACCATTATTGCAGGGGTGTTTTTTGTGTATATCACTAATACGGGTTTTTTTCTGCTACACTGCTACAGCAGTGTTTGCACTTTATTCAAATAAAATGTGAATGCATTGGCCATTCATTGTTGTTTACTTGTTTATTTATATTCATAATTAATTGATACCTGATTCCATTACAAGAAACAACAGGAATCTAGGAAATTTATTTCAGTCACACTGGTTGAATTTTTGGCTAAAAAGTTACTGAATTGATTTCAAGTCATTGAATCGTTTCGGATCGTATCGTTCTAAATGAACCAATATTGTCCTTGAATCGTATCGACAACCACGAATCGTGATCGAATCGAATCGTTTTTAAAAACGAATTGTTACACCCCTATTAAATAAAGATGTATTTTATTTTTCACATGTGGAATCGTGTTCATCTGGTTACTTCGGAAACTCCTTCAAAGAAAAGTGTTTTTCAACATATTTGACCAAACCTTCCAAGTTATTTCATCCCATAATGCTCTGCTCTCTTGAGATTGCAAACATGTTTTCTTTTTCTTCGTAGACCTTGAAGTCTTTGTTTGCTCCTCGCTTCTCTATGAGAAAAATATATCCAATGGGAAACCAGAGTTCTGACCTTGTTCATGTAGCTTCTATTGTCGCATCATAATTGATGGCTGCTGTAACTTCTGAAGGAAACACGTATGAACACCATTTATCCGGCCAAAATAAAGACTTGTTTCAACTAGGAAATAAACAATTTTAAACTTGTTTTTCTTAGTCTAGTTTTTATTGTTGGGTAAAATGACAAGCATGTTTTCTCTATATAAATAACAATCACATGAAGGAACATACAAGACATAAAAGCATTGATCACAATGTGCTCGGGGTACAAGGTGCTGATAGTGACAGTTGTGTGTTTTGTTTAAATATCTTAAAAAGGAGTGTGTTGATTATGAACTGGACCTGCGTGGATCTGCACACTAAATGGGAAACTAACTGGATTCACAATCAGCCACTTTGTAAAGAACATAGAGAGAAAAGGTCAGAGGTCATAATCATTGGTATATATGGATGTCAAGGTCGGCGAAAAAGTGTGACCGGATAGAGAAAAAAAGAACAAGTAAAAAGATTAACAAAACACAAGTAAGATTTAAGAGGAAAGACAGAATTACTTGTATAATCTGTACACGTTAAAAGTCCTAACTAAGTTTTGCGATTGCCCATGGTGGTTTACAGAGTGCTAGTGGGGAAATGCATAGAAACGGATCATCTACTTGTCTCCTTCAGAAAGAGGCGTTTGCCATTCTCAACAGTGTGCCACATACAAACATCCGTTTAAAACGAGCAGGCGATGCATGTTATGTTGTTATGAACTGCATGTTATATAGTTCACTCTATCGCACTGTAAGATGCTTTCCATATCTTTCTTTTGGTCAAGAGATATTAAAGTCATCATTTTCTTCAAACGCAAGTGCTCTACTGACTCGCTGCTAAGGAACGTTTTGAAATAAGTCAAATCGGTACAACTCATCTAACATTGCCACTGAATTCTTCTGCTTTGGACTGAAAAGGAGAAAAAAATATATAGATGTAATTCAAAAGTGTGCAAAACTTGTCGCGATCTTGGACCAGAGATTACTGAGCGTAATGAAGCTCTCAGGCTCCACTCCAAACAGGATTGGTTCACAGCGAGGGATTCTTTTAATTAGACTTAGTCGGGCCGTTGTTGGACGGACAGATAGACGGCCGCGGTGGATTATGGGAGGAACCGCACTCACCACAAATAGAGAGGGTCAAGGTAGGAGGGTTGGTCTGCAGTCACGCTGGGAATAATTATGCTAATTCTTCTGATGGAGGGGAATTTTCCGTGAAGGCACAGGAAAACGTTTGGGATGATAGAATTCAATTTCAAGAGTTAATCTGGAAATATGCAGTGTATATATTTATTAATATATACTTTTTTTTTTTTGCCAAATCACAGATTATCTACAGCATTCTCACAGACGGATTACAACCAATAGTGAATAATTATGCACACGTCCACAGATTAGTACCAGTGTTTCTGAAATCGATTACCAACGAGCAACGCCGTGTCGATGCAAACATCAGACACCCAGTGGCAAAGAAAAAGGTTCAGACTTCATAATTCAGGTTCAGACATATAATATCAACCAATTACTCCCTCAATTGTATTTTTTGGATCACAGCCCCTCATCTGATGGATTCACTAATGGTCAATTTAGTTCAGAAATCTGTGGCGTTCACTGTCATGTTCCCACAAAACTAAAAAAAAACAGAATTTGGCGCAGCAGAACCGTCGGAGGAAAAAAAGAAAGCTCACAGGGTCTCGCTGTCGCCACCTAAGACTCCCCGACCCAAACCACCACGTTGCCCTTGACGACGTCGGTGATCTCACAGTTGAGCTTGTTGAGCCGTCCGTCCAGGATGAAGAGGGACTCTCTGGACGGGGTCATGAGGTACTGCCCGAACAGGCCGCTGCCCGCCATGGGCCTGTTCCTGCTGCTCCACGGCCACTCGGACCACTTGGTGGCCTCTTTCAAGCTCTTGATCATCTTCACTTTGCCGGTGCGCAGCTCCACGAACAGAGCGTCCGTTTGACGGCCGGAGCTGCCGAACACGTTGTACTGGTGGACCTCCGTGAAGGAGCGCTGGAAAGCCAGGTCGGACAGGTGGAGGTTGGTGTGGATGTCGAAGGGCTCCCGGATCTCCCCCCGCTCGGAAATCCCCTGGATCCTCATCAGGCCGTTGCCGTCGTCAACGGAGACCAGGTAGCGGCCGTCCGGGGAGACGTACGGCGTGCCGGTGACGTCGCGGTTCTGGCCGATCACGCTGTCCGTCACGCCGTCCACGACGAGCTGCGGCCGCGTGGCGCCGGTGGAGTCGGGCCTGCAGTCGACAAAGTAGTAGCCGCCCAGGTGAGTGTAGGTCACGGACTTGGGGATGCAGTCGTACTCCCGTAGGCTGATGTTTTTCACGTAGGACGTGGTCTCCAGGTCGATCTTGTGGAGGACAGGCTCATTTCGGTGAAGGATGAGGCCGAACCTGCAGAAACAAAAACAGTGAAACGCTTTAACCAACGGCCCATTTGCAGTCGTGTCAGCGACAAAGCGGCTGGATGGATTGACGTGAAATGTTGAGCAGACGTTCATTTATCTCAGAAAAGGAAGGAATTGTTTTGTTTTTGTTGTTTTAGGATTGTTCCCCTCTCTGGGACGGACTGACGGATACTCTCGAATAGACGTCGCATCTCAGATGATGCATCTTTTGGTCATTCCCGTTTCATGTTCTTGATGAAATGTCTGAATGGAATTGTAACACATCCAGCACCATCTTTGTTTTCCAGTTCTAACTCCTCATGTTAAAACTGACCACATAGCAGAACCACCTCCCTCCCTTCGGCCCAGGACGTAATTGGTTCAGTGCTTCTGGTATGGAAGACAATGTTAAACATTACATTACTAAGAACCACTCAACCATTTTATTTTTAATTATTTAAACGGTCAATTTTACAAATGTTGTGCAAATTAATGTTAAAAGGTAATTTAACCAAGCTGTGTTTTTTAACATGAATTTTTCATTACTTGTGAATGAGCCAGTAAAAGTGTGGTAATCGTTTTTTTTCAAAGATTTTTGATTCTGTAGCAGCGAGCGTTAATATCCGAAAGTAAAGCAGCGCACTCCATATATCAACTTGAAATACTAAATGGAATTTAATCTTTAGTGGGATATTATAGTGGTTGGAGTGGAATACTTATCAAAGAAATGTTCAAGAGAAAAAAAAGGTGATGAATGCTGAGCGATTCATTTTTACCACTTAAACAGTTGCATCCCTGCCTCGTCTCCCTTTTGCCCCAATATTAGATTTAGAAATGGATCACTGAAAATACCATTCGTCATAAAAACCTATGTATGTTAATGGGACATTACATTTTAACAGTTCAGGTGGAATTTGCAAGGAGGTTTTAACATTCAGTGTGACCATTACGTTTTGGTCGAGCAGAAAGATGGGAAGAAATACGTTGTTTCATAATGAAACATGTTCATTAGATGAACCACATCCAGACGCAAATATATTTATTTCTGTATAATATATTCATTTATTATTTTAAATCCTGAAACTTCACTGGGCCGAGAGGGAGTGAAATTATGATTATGAACGATTGTCATTAATGGATTTATGGATTCATGGATTTGCCTGGAAAATTAAATTAGTAATTACCTCAAGGAAAGTAATTCCATGAATTGGTTTCGGAAAAACTGTCTTAGACACTGTCTTAATTAAGTTATTCATTACTATATAATTGAACTATCTATCTATCTATATAATTTAACTTTCTATCCATCAACTATATCATTTAACTATCTATTTTTCTATATAATTTAACTATTGGATGTTTGACTGTCGAGTCTTGACTTTAATTTCAAATCAACGTAATAAGACTTCAGGAACATCTACATGTGACAATACAAAGAAAGCTCTCTGACAGTAATCCTACTACGACCCAGCTTTAAAAAAAATAAAACCAGACAAAGTACATGTACAATTCAGATTAAACATCCACGGATTATTAAATACCAAAGTAACCGTTTTCTTGTTTTCCATGATTGTGTGTTCAATCAATGGTTAGTTGCCGGAGGTTCAAGGTCATCGGTGGATTTTAAAGGTTATTATATTGAGAACATTTTGTTTTATTCAACTGAATTCCAAAAAAACATGAATGATGAATGAATAACCCAACAATGTTTGCCCTCGCTGTGATGTTATTGGCAGAGACAGATCAATGCATTAAAGATTCTCCCTGTTCCTGGATTAAACCACTTCACATTTCATCCTCTCGTCTTCGTATCAATATTTGCAGTTTACAGTTAAAGCGCCGTAGGGTCAACATTTGTGAACGGGGAAGAGAACCACAAGATATCCACCACGCAGCGTTTCTTATTCAGTCGAAACCCCTGAATCAACATCTGGATCGGCGCCGTGAGCTCGCCGCAGGGTGCCTGCACCCGGGCGAAGGAGGAGCACGTTTTCTTTTTGCTGACTCGCACAGGCTCCTGACTGCACGCCAATGCTTTTAATGAATGACAGACCCCAGAAGTTCCTGCTCGCCGCTGTGCGAACCTCCTCATCTCATTAAACACCCCCCAGCAGCTGCTCACGTTGCTCAATCGACTGATCAACGCTGCGCTGCAGCCAACGGGCGAAGGCTTGTCTGCATACAAGATCAATTCCTAAATAAACGCGAGCCACGAGGCAGCAGTGCATCCGTCCTTTCCTGCAAACAGCAACTATCGTGCACATATGGAGCTTTAGCTCTTACTTCAACACGTTACTGATGCTAATGGCTATACAGTACACTGTTAGTGTTAATTATCGCATCTGGATTCAGGGGGGCGGGACATAAATGTGATGCGCGCTCATTCACCACCACTGTAACCTTCCTTTCAGTCTGCCAATCCACATTTTGTTATGACGACATCTAAATCTAAGTACAATTACGTGTATCATTGAGGATGAAGATTACCGCTTGATGATTGTAGCTTAAATTACTTGAAAGATTTGGTACAATAAGCTGTTATTATTGGCAGAACGAATGGAACAAACACATTAAAGCCACACACACACACACACACACACACACACACACTTTTCTTTCTCCGTCCAAGTTGAGACCGAGTGCGACGCCACAGCAGCACGTCGGCCTTGTTGGTGACCGAGGGAGGAGGTGTGGCGCTAACTGTCTCCCTTCGGACACAATCCTAAATGCAGATCACTAATTTCACCTCGAAAATCAAATGAACCGAAATGAATTAGCAGTCGTTGAATAGATGACTTAAATGATTACTGGTGTTTGAGAAGAACCGGCCTCTTTGAACTTTGAATTAAAGCTCCAAAGATCTACACATGAAAGATGTCCAGAAGCTCCTCGCGGTGTGCGTCGATTAAAAGAAGGACGGCACTCAAACCTGCACGGCATTGATGGAAAGTTGCGTTAATAGAATCTGTAGTCTGGATTCCCTTTGTCGGCAGACGATCAAACCGATGACCTCATCTACCCGCAACAGTTCAATTCTACATTTAAGGTTATTGAGTGCCGCTCTGCAGTTTCACAGAGAAGAGAGTCTCTTATGAATGTGTTAATAATTATATATCGATATTGTCAACTTTTAACATGAGATTTTTCCAGCCTCACCGAGCAGGTACGTTTTGATGCTGCTGTGTTTATTTGGGGGAATAGTTTATTCCTTCCTCCGGAATTAGGTTTTTATTCAAGAACATGAGTTGATTTGAAGGCTCGGCTATAAAAGGTTCATTGCACAGCTGATGTGGATTATTTTCTGCAGGTGTTCAGGTGTTCTCCTCTGCAGCACCGACGACCAGAAGCCTCCATAATCACCTCATCTCACTCGCACACAAGCTCTCTGGCTTTCCCTCAAAATGGCCATTCCAAGTCATTACTGCTGTCTTGGGCCGGGGGAGAAAAAGTGAATGAAATGCCACTCGGGTGAATACAATTTGCAAATCAATCTCCATTAGGAGCGCTCCTGGATCACATTGGACGCACCTGATGTGGTTGATGATGAGGCCGGAGGCGGGGATGAAGAAGTCGTCCACCCTGTCGAAGCGTCTGCCGATGGGCTGCGTGTGAACGGTGTGGTGGGAGACGCGACCGCTGGCCTGATTGATCACCTGGTGAACACCAACGGAGGAGGAGTCGGGGGAGGGGGGGGGGTCAAAGGTGAGCTCGGTTGCGGCCGGCTTCCCGTTGTTTGAGTCTCAACTCTTTTGTAACTGTTCTACTTTTCGTGTAAATGAATCGTTCTATCCCATAAAAAACAGTGAAATTAAGTGAATTAGTCGGTTACTATTATAACTATTATTATCGTTGCTTTGAGACATTCGCCTTCGCAGAGTACACAAAGCCGATTGCCACAGACCGAACCCTTTTTGTCGGCATTATAATTTCGTTGCAGTCGATAATGACCAGGATACTCAAGTGAAGCCACTCAACGCTCAAGCTGAATCAAGACGGCTCTCAGAGGACGCAAAAGCTACTCTTATAATAAATTACCATTTCATTACAATAAGTCTATTTGTAGCACGATCTTCATGTCAGCGTCATGGTGACATACAGTGTTTCTATTAACAGTAATATGGTAATATGGATCTGAAGTTAACCAGAAACACTCCTCGTCTTGTTATATCAGGAGAAAATCCATTCCCACATCGCACATTCCGTCAGTAGAAATATTTAACAAATCATTAAAGTATTTCAGATCAAACTTGTGCTTTCTCTTAACTCTCTTTACACATGAAACTTTATTCCACCTTTTGGTGAAAACCCGCTGACAAAAAAGTAAAGTTTCCCACATACTTTTAGACTTTTTTGTGAAATTGAAACAATAAGCATTCAAATTCTTGAGTTCACATGTTGCCGGTGTCCAAACACGTACACACTTTACTTTAAGGAAGGATTAATTACCCCTCATCAAGCGACACGAACCAATCAGCCGCTGGACATCCCAGAGAGGATGCAGTGATTAATGCTGCAGTTATGTCAGATTGGGAAAAAAGGGAACAGCAGGACATTTCATTAAGTGAAATGTCCTGCTGTTCCCTGCTGTCTTTCACAGATGGTGATGATGAAGTTGTTTAGATTTATTTGGAATCGTCACGAATCCTCAAACATATAGAGCTACCAACGCCTTGCTGGACTCACCTGCAGCGTCGGCAGGTTCTTCTCCACGTCTCCCCAGCTAAGGAGCCACACCTGGTCGTGCGATTTGTCGTAGTGGAGCTTCACGGGATACGGGTCGGTGCTGACGGTCTGGAAAGAGGGCAAAGGGGAGCCTTTAAAGACAGCAGGGCCACAGAATAGCAATTCAAGGCAATTGAGACTTTGAAGAGATCCTTGTTTGATGCGCGGCGGTTCTGCTTTTAATGCATCAGGGGTTGACAGGAGCAAGTCTTCTTTTAACAAGGCCGGTGGAGGCGGCCTTTTTAAGTGCACGCATTTTTTTTTTTTTTTGCCGTTGAGCTGCATTTTAGATCAAGTGGTGACAGACACAATTGCTTTACTGCGCTGAAGTAATTGCTTTCAGTCTTTATCCGTTTCCATGACGCGCCGCGGCAGCATTCCAAGTCAGAACAATAGGTGAGTCACATGCGACAGCAGACGGCTGCTGGCGCATTATATCCACCTGAGTGCGGATGGACGGCCGGCTGAAAGGGAACAGGGGAGAAGAAGGCACGCAGCTTTTCCATGCAGCCGTAAGAGTGTTGTTTACCGTGGCAAGGTATATAATGTATTGTCAAGAGAGCCAGAGATGGGTTATTGCACATAAACAGGGAATTATCCTTTGAGTCCCAACTTCATCTCCGAGCATGTGGCCACGGGAGAAAACAGGTGTTTGCGTTGTTCCTTTTCCTCTCGAGTAACAACTCCTTTCAGGCTGAGGAAGATTATCAAGAATCCTATCATCCCAACATGTTCCGGTAACTCGTACGCCGACAGAGGATCGGTCCAAGGCGAAGCGCAGAAAACGCCGCTGCTCCTTCAAACATTTATACGTGTGCACTTTGCAACGAAAGCGGTTAGGAAGTACAGAGCACCAGCTGTTCATTAAACATTAAAAACGTCTTCACCGGGCACTTTCAAAATGCAACTCTCTTCGTGCTGAATGTTGTTGGGCTGGAATCGTGCAGCTTCCTGAACCCGGCTTTTGGGAAAAACAAAATTCCCTCCGGAAAAACAAACGAAGGTGCAACCGCTGATTTGTTTGGGGAATTGTGTCTTTAATCCATCAGGGAGGAAACGCGCGGTTGCCATGTTACAGCATCCACGGAGGGGGGTTGCCAGGTTACAGTCTCCGTGAAGAGGCGGGTCTCGCGGCTGCTCGGGACCCGATGTGGCAGTTAAGAGCGGGTCCTGACCGTAGCAGCAGGTAGGAGACAGTTCAGGTCAGAGGTCAGCAGATGAACCAAAGGTGGGGGAAATGATTCTAAAGCTGTAAGAGCAACATTTCAGTTGTTGGCTGAGAAGGCAGAAAGTGTTAAAGTTAATATTAGAAAGCTACGGCTGCAACTTGAGGCTGAGATGAGGAGCCGCGGATATAAAAAATTTAGTGTAGCTGACGCGTTGGAATAACACATATGCTCCCTGTGACACCCTCTGTGTCGCAAGCTACATGATCCAAACACCCGAGGTCCTCCTTTGGAAGCAGCAGGATAAAAGCCCAGGATGTTTAATATGAAGAAGCTGACCATATCATTTGCCGTTAATGATAAAAAGTAAAACTGTTTTTATTTTGTGATGTTTTACTGCGTTACAAATGGCTTGAAATGTCATTTTTCTATGCAAAGTACAGTACATTTACAAATAAGTAATCGTGTCTAAGCGAGTATGTGCACCAGGTCTTAGAACAGAGAGGCAGCGCTTTGTGATGGCTAATTATGAGTTTGAACAACATTGTTAGATATATTAGCGGTGAGTATCTGAATGAACTGTTCAGCTAGAAACAGCCGTTTTAATTTACAGCCCTTTGTAAACAAACAGTTCTAACAAATTGCCCATCCTGTCACACATGTCCGGCATTCGACCCCCTGATGAACGGATGAAGGTCACCAGGGACGACATCGCCACAGCAACCTCTCCCGTGCATCGCTCTCCTGATAAATAATTACTGGAGCAGAATATTAGAAGTGCTTGCATATCTGATGCGCAAGCTGTTCTCAAAAAGGAAAAACATTCCCCGCGCACTTTGGTTGAAGGTTGGAGGACGACTTAGAGCGCTGGTAAGGATTTAGTTCCTCTACGCAGGAAGATGTATTGTATCAAACCATTAAACAAGGGACAGATCGAGGACAAAAATGTTCTTTTAAGAAAAAAATGATTTTAAGAACACTGATTGTAAGCATTTTGGAACAAAGAACAGCAAACGCATTGTTGGTTTGAAAAAAGTATCCTTCAAACTACCTGCACAGCCTTCTGAGACTGGATGTCAACTATGAGCACGCGATCCAATGTCGGCTGCGTCACATAAATGAACTTGTCCTTGACGTTGACCGCCGACGACCACACGCACCTCTGGACCTCTTCTCCTGGGGAGGTGGGGCACACCTCCTCCTGCGAGGAAACAGAAGCACACACACATTAAACCACAATTACCTTTTGTCTACTCGGACGGAGGCGATAAGGAGCCGCTGGTCCGAGAGGAGGAACGGAGGGATGAGCTTCATGCAGGGTCGCGGGCGGAATGGTCACACAACGACGTCTGTGACGTGGCGCTGCCCAGCGTAGCGCCATCTGCCAGTGCTTTTATCCTCCGCCCTCGGTGAACAAATTGCCGGAGTCAGTGAACTCTGGGTGACCCCTGCAGTGCCACACTGCGGCCCCTGTGCCTCCCGGCTGACAACGTCTTACTTATCTCACCCCTAAGAGGTGAGAAATGAAACATGTGATGCGCCGCTGAGGGTGGGAAGGCAGGCGGCTGTTCTCCTCACTGTGCGTGTGTGGGGTTTTTTTTTCCGCTCTTTTTACAAGAAGCTCATTGGTCAGTTTCTTAATTATTTGCACCAACAATTTTTTACATGCAGACAACACAGCGATTGTCCTACAAGCGGAAGGTTGAACATTTCGAAACAATGATGAACTTTTGTGTCGGTTTTAAAAACAAATGTTGAAAAGCACATTGAGTTGATTTCTGGTGGCGGGATCATGACTGAAAGGACCCTGCCAGGTGTTTTCTGGGCAATGACCTTAATAAAAACGACCATGTGCAAGTGGAAGCCATAGAAATCACAGACACATTGATAGAGTTTAGGGGAAACGCCAAGTGGACAAAGCTCATTTCAAAAGGGAATCTGGCTTTAGTTAAACGGCAAAAGAAAGCCTCGTTACGCTGGGACAATACTATGTTTAGATTAATGCAACCACCAAATCCTTCCCATTGTGAAAGAACCATTTAACAACACAAGAGGACTCGACACGATGGTTTGGCTGGGAGGAAAACGAGGATGCTGCGTCTCGGCTTCTTCCAGGCCTGCAGATGGAAGAGGGACAAAGACGCTTCCAGGACCAAGTTCAGCACAACGTGTATCACTGCGCATCACAGTGAAACACTCTACACGGTCGGAGAAATTACCACCACGGAATCAATCAACGCAGCTCGGCGACGGGGGAAAACCCAAGATCCGAGGCTGTGAAGCACCCCCCTCCCCCACCTCCTGACAGCACCGGTACCGGCATGGCGCGGCCCGTGCTGATGGATACATACAAACACACCCCTCGCTGATTGCTGCTCATTCATGGACCCATGGGGGGTTCGAGATGTGAAACTGTTGCAGAGCTAACAAGTTTCTGTCGGCGGAACGGTTTGAAGGCTTCGGCGATAAACGGGGTTTCCGCATGGGCGTGGGAGGGAGAGGGGGGGGCGCATGCATAGAGTCCTCCGGGAGGTGAAAGCTTCAGTCTGAAAGCTGTCGGTAACCACTTTAGAGATGTGCTCATCAGCAGTTCTAGAATAACAGCGGAAGCATGAAATATGAAGCGGGTCTCTCGTAACAATGTGACCTCTGAAGATCAGCATCCAATCCTCAATCAGGCCTGCATTTAATGAAGAATATATACAATGAATCTTATAAGACTGTTCTTTATTCTACATATTTTTCAAGTGACGGTCGGAGGCCGCGTCCTCTAAACTGGCGGGTTCTCGAGCACGACACCGAACATCAGTTAAACCCCGATGAAAACTATCGGCTGCTGGTGATGGATTTCGGTGCTTCTAGCAGGTCAGGCAACAGGACGCTTGCCAAGGCCGGCGAATGACGAATCACACGAGTCCCACATTATCCCAGTTTGCCTTTCCAAAAAAATAAACACACAGCAGTTTACTGACACCGGTTCACTGAAGGAAAAGTACCTCGTAAATGTTTGGTTTATTATTGCTTCTTGGTGGAGTTTTTGATTGATGCACGCTCCCGTTTCCACTTCTTCTTTATTACATTGTCTGCTTCTTTTAAAAGGCTTACTAATGTAATAAGAGATTTTAAAGCGAGAATTCCACTCAAGTCCTTGACAGGAATAAATCTTTACGGTTATCTGGACTAATACAGGAGAGAAAGATGTGCCTGTTTGCACACAGATTATCAGGTGCGAAGGAAAGTCTTAAGGAATCATTCTAGTTGTTCCGGGAAGTAAAATAAATGTGCAGATCGGCTAACGTCCCTCTTCTGAGTCTGAACTCGGATGAACTGCGTGGTTCAGTTCGGCGAGGAATGAATCACATGAAAGTGAGATGGCGTCATTTTTTTTCTCCTCTTAAAATAATTGCATCACTTGCTCACCTGCAGAGCCAGCAGCTTCTCACTGGGCTTAATGTGTCTCTGTATCTCACATGCCACCGGCTGAATGACTTTAATACCGTCCTCATAGAATACATAGAACATGTTGCCAATGCCCAGACCTGGAAAGGAAGCACAGAAAGCCCTGTTAGCACCAAGTGCACAGATAGAATGGATCCGGAGACTGCACAGGGCAAACGGAAATCGGCCCACAACATTGTTATCTCCTTTTAATGCATCAAATCATTTAATCCCTCTCATCACAGTTCAGTAACCCCATTACAACAAAATTCAATTAACTCAGTTTAATCAACACTACAGTGAATCAGAAGCAGTCCAGACGTACCTTCTTCTCGCCACAAAATGTTTGCCACTGTGAGGGAGAAAAAGAGGAAGAAGTGCTGTTGCAAAATCAATGCGAGAATCAATGTGGTGGCTTTGTGAGCACTAACACCCAAAACACTAACTCCCGTCGAGGCAGAGACCAAAGCAGGCCGCATGAAAGTTTTATAGAAGCTGTGTCTCTGACACTGCTTCCACAAACAATCGATAGAGCCCTCTGCAAGGAAATAATGTGATACCAACCACTGGAAAATGGAGTACTGCAAAACACTTCATGATTTTCTTTTTTTGGATGCTGCATTCTGAGTATGTGTATATAGTTAAACGATAGTAATAAAACCTGCAACATCAGACTGGTGCTTATGGGTAGGCAGGTTTTGAGCTCAGATGATCAAAATATGTCATTAGGGAGGATTAATGAGCACCTTCTTCAGTGGTTTTGGCTCTCGTAACAGATCATTTCTCATTAAAATCACATAGAGGTGATGTGTAATGTCAAATAAAGGCCAACTAACGCACTAAGTGCTTTAATGGCCGGCCTGAAACGCAGACCAGCTGGTGGCTTCCAAAGCAGCCGACAGAAAAGTGCAATTACTTCAAATGACGTGACTAAAGAGTGACGTGGTAAGGAGAACATTTAGAGCTGTTATGAAGTTATTTTCCATGGAAACACTGCTGCTCAATCAGTCTTAGCAGCATTTCCCTCACACAACAGGCTTCTTAACTGTGACCTTCTCTCTCATTGTTCATCTGCTTCCTCCCCGTCTCCCACTTTCAGGCATTTGCAGCCGACAAACCAATCTGCAGCCCAATTCACATCCGATTCTAATCTCACCTCTATTCCCGCAGCCTCTTGCTCGGCTGGACAGAGGCCTGCAGAGACAAAGGCAACTAGACTCTGTGTCGTTAGTCAGCCTTAATCTCCCCAAAAAGTGCTTGGTCAAGGCTTTCACGTGCATACCTGCATGCCTTTTCAGCTCATTCAGAAGTTGCACAAAGAGGACCGGCTGGGCCAAAATACAACGCAAAAAACAATACATTTGAGATGTGGCCAAAAAAAGACGAAAAAAGGGTGCAAATGGAAAAGAGGAGTTTGAGATGAGATCTCGCGGGCCTCAGACTTTCCTACAGAGTATTGATGCCATTCATCACTGAGGCCGAGAGGCTGCGGCTGCTCGGCGCGTGGAAGAGGCCCATACATCAACTTCGTCATCCATACACCAAAACAAGCTCGCTGCCACTGCAGGCAGGGAGTTCACTCTTTCTGGCCGTAATAACTGTGTTTCCACACGCAGGGAGGGGGAAGAGACGCCACCGTCACCGTGCTCACCAGCTGGCCCCCCCGGTCCAGCAAGGCGGCGGGAATTCAATTTGTTTGTTTGTTTACGAGAGCTGTGCAAAGAGCCTGTGGCGCTCGCCACAGTAGCAGAGCAGTAGACGGCGGATGCATAATATAAGTGGGGTAATTGGGTTAGAGTAGTAAAAAAAAAACGCAACCCGGGCCTCCGGTGTGAAGGGTTTCGATGGAGATTATCGCCGTCTCAGAAACTTTGACTGCAGCGCGTTAAATGCCGCTTTCATTTGGATTCAAGAAACACACAAAATGCATCGCGGGTTATTCCAGGACTGCGAGAGCCGCAGGCGGCCTGAATGAGCGAGCCACTCAAAGCGGAAGGAGGATATTTTGCAGACATCCTTTCAGGGTGCTCAGCGGGTGAGCACGCCGCGTAGCCATTACCATAGCTCTGCCAGAAAGGCTTTCGGATGCCGCTGCCAACACTCACTTACAGGGCACCCAGGATTAAGAAGCATCAGGGCCCCTCGGTCTGTGAACCGAGGGATCAGCAGGAATGTGTCTGTATCCATGACGTCTCTAATGTCCGAATTTTTTCCTTTTTCTGTTCCCGTTTCTAAACTGAAATGTGCTCTTTTTTGGGCTTCATATGAAGTGCAGTTTACGAAGGTTTTAAAGAATAAAGGTGGCTATCCAGCAAACAATGCCTCAATTCAGACCTTCCCCGCGCTGTCTGTGGCCCTACTGAAGGCTTACATCTTTAAAACACTCAAACCAAGTGCATCGGCGTAAGAGAGGAAAGAAGTTTACAGATAAGGATAAGGAGGATAATTCACTCCTTTGAACTTAGTGAGCTTCAACTATAATTATTTCGCACAAAATATCACTTCAGCTTTTGCTGGTGTATTCACTCCACAGTCCTCCGAAGGTCCCTTCTAGTCCATCCGTGTCCTTTGTAGATAATACGAAACATCGTATCTCCTAAGAAAATAACAGGGTAGAAAAGGTAACATCCAGTGTCAATGATTCAGCGCCATGAGACATTTTGGAAGCTTTCTTTTCCTCAATTTTAAAGCACTTTAAAGCAAGTTTCAGGGCAGATAGAAGGTCATGCAATTGCAATTCTCAGACGTTCTCTTAGATTAGAGTTCTCTTTTGTGATTTTCAAAAAGAAAAGAAAAGATGATTTTACACTTCAGGAGACGTATCAAAGTGTCATTTTAAACTATTTCCTATTTGATCCAAAAGTGTTTTTTAAAGCTTTTATATTTTTTTATTGCTTTTAGCTTCTTCACGCTGCATATATTTGATGCGCCACGAAGAATGAGGTCTACCTTCAACAGCAAGTAGAACACTCCAGTAGATCCAGGAAGCTTTAAGCCTTTAAGCAACAAGCTGCTGTTGGGTTTGTG
Source organism: Apeltes quadracus (assembly GCA_021346845.1). Lineage (NCBI taxonomy): Eukaryota > Metazoa > Chordata > Actinopteri > Perciformes > Gasterosteidae > Apeltes > Apeltes quadracus. The sequence goes on from CM037920.1 coordinate 2,124,845, forward strand.
TTATTGTGTCTGTTCTTTGCGTTTGGTATGAATTCATTGTTTCGAAAGTCAATTATTACTAACATTACATCGGCCTCCTACAGAACGAATCGTCAGTAATATTCACAAACTGTCATCTTCCTTTGGCGAGGCCCCGAGCGTGAAAGCCGGCAGACGGGCAGAAGGCTGCTGACACTACGGATGGCGTCACTGTCTGGGTAGATCTCCTGACAGCGCGTCCGACTGCGTGATGGGGAGGGACCCCGCTGATGGAGACATGGACGCCGTTTCGGCACCAGCTAAACCTCTCTGTCGGGGGGAGGGGGGGGGCGCAGACGGCGCGGCGGAGCTTTGCGGAATCAAACGGCTTTGTGCAGACTCTGGCGTGGAGCTGCGAGAACCGCAGAGGCCCGAGAGATTCCAGGGCTTTTGTTTCCAAACCAATCACTTCGCTGGCAGGATTTCTCCGATTAGATCTGCCAATCTGCCTGAATTCAAACGGCGCCGGTTGTGGAAGACTGTAGAGATTGAGGAGCACTGTGTGGAATTCATCATTTGAGAGTGGGCGCTTTAAAAGATGCGGTGATGCTAATATGTGTGAATTAGGTTTCATGTAAAAGGTTTTATTATAGAAGAGAGAATGATGAAACAGTCCCAAAATGCACAAATTAGACAGAACAAAATGAAAAGGTTCGGTCAGAAGCTCCTCGGGGCCTTTCAGCCCACTGGAGTCGCTGAAACGTTCCTTTTCCCACCGAGCTTCGATAAAGGTCACATGTTCCTTATGGGCGTCTGCAGCGAGTCGTGAAAGCAGAGGGAGTAAAGCGAGGAGTTTCGAGTGGGACATGAGTCGGTGCTCAAGTGATGCTCATGAACTAATAGGTGCACCGTGTGTATCAAACAGGCTGTGATGTCCGTGGATTTACCTGCATGTCAGTTTTAACCTCCATTGAAAGAGAGTAAAAATGAGGTCAACCAGGATACATAGCTTTGCCTTTCATGTGCCGGTCTCTTGTGGTGAACTTCCTTTACAAAGTTATACAGAATAACGTGGCAGGATTTGATAATTAATGAACAAGATTGGCAAACTGCAAACTGAATCTCATTAATTACAGCGCAAACAATGTACTGGCGCTTCTGCCATGTTGTGTCGTCTACGCCAATTATTTTCTTAATGGGATCCAATCAAGAATGGGACGGCCACACAGTGAAACCTCAATGTTTGGGAACAACTGCTCAGTACATTGCCTGAGAGGTTCGGGGGAAGTAATTTACTCCCCCCGAACCTCTACAGTCAGCCTTCTGCTCACTAAAGCAGCACGAGGAATACTTCTAAAATAATTATTCAGCACAGAAAGCCACTCCAGCTTTTGCCAGTAAACGCACCACTCTTTACCCTGAGGGCCCCTTAAGTGCAGCGCAGCGTGCAGAGACGGAAGCAACGCGCGCTGGTCCTGCAGCCGCGCGTCCTCTGACGCCGCGGAGATAATTGGCGCGAAGTCGAGTGCAGATATTGGTGGTGGTTTTAGCGACAGACAGACAGCCAGAGACGGTGGCGCTCTTCCTGCTGGTGACGGAGACTCCTTTAAAAAAAAAAAAGCTCTCGAGTGGTGACTCACATGCAGGGCCGGCCCGAGCCATAAGCGAACTAAGCGGCTGCTTGGGGCCCCAAGCAGCCGCTTAGTTCGCTTATGCTGCAAACAGCCCTAGTTTTGTATTATAACCTCACTGTGTTCGTTTATAATTTTTGCTATAACAGTATAGCGTGATATTTATGCCAATTATCTTCTAGCACAGGTGACTGTGTGTGGTAGGAGGGGGGCCCCCAAATAAAATTCTGCTTAGGGCCCCCAAGAGGCTCGGGCCGGCACTGCTCGCATGCTTTGGTTTTCCCAAACAGCGCAGTGTGAGAGGAAAAAAAAAAAAAACAATTCGCCAGAGAGAAGATTTTGACCTTCATGTTCCTCGCAGGAGAATGACTGAAAGAGATCGTTTTTTTTCGGATCGAGTTTTTCAGTTCATCTGCTGCTTAATACCTTTTTTCAGCCCTTTGACGACGTGCTTAGTTAGTTACCCGGCGGCGTCTCTCATTCAGGGGCCCAAACGAGAGGCCACCGGGCGGCTCATGAGATCATTACTTTCCACAAAGTCATACTTGGAACACATTTCCAAGTATAATGGCAGCGTGTCGCGGCAATCCGCATCTGTTTCATACCAGTGGTGTTAGATTCAGGGCAGTCCGGCACCACAACGTGCCCGGCCACCGGCATGTCGACGTCCGTGGGATCGGAGAACGGCGTTAAAGATCACTGTCACCCGTTTAAAAGGCAATTAAAGTAAGTGTAGTGGAGACGCGACACTTACAGCAAAGCTTAGAGAACCAGAAGGCTCAACAAACATACCGCAATACAATGTGTTCATAATCATCTTGACAGATGTGCGTTTTGTCCTGCAGGGTGATTATTACCCCACTAACGGCTCGTTGTCTTTGTTTGTGAGTGCGAGACGAGGTTGATGGTGTTTTAGTTTTTTCCAGGAGGCTCCCGGCTTCCTTTCCTTTACCGGAGAGTCACAGCACGCTGTCCCCTGTCAGAGCGCCGAAGAGCCAAATCAACCCTCCTTCTCCTCCTCCTCCTGCGCCCGTTCTTAAGGTCATGTGACCTCGACAAAGAGCAGCGCACGCGACAAAGAAATGTTGGTCCTGTATTCCATTATTCAGATCTAAGCGGTGAAATTCTACTTTTTTTTTACAATTATTTGTATTATTTATGGGGCTGAATTAAGCATTGTAAATGTTTATTATTCTCTTAATATTTTTAAATAGTGTATTTTTCAACTAGGTGTAATGAATTAGCATTCACTATAACAATTTTTTTTAATTATTTGTGGAAAGAACACTAGGTTATTAGGTTCAAAGAGCGTTGCAGAAATGACTTTACTTCTTGCAAGTTCTATCCAATAATATGAAGCTAATTTAGCTTAATCATCTCCAAATCATTGAGCAACATGCCTGTACTGTGTAATATTTAGTAACATGAGCACTGCAGTTATTAATAGATGCCCTTAATCAGGGCATCTTGACAAGCTGGAGATTTGAAGAGCTACCTGAGAATAAGACACATTTGTAATCAGTTTACCAATTACTTGAGTTGATGCTACACAAATACCCAAAATAACCTCATCATAAGTGTCTAAGAGCTACTAAGAGCTGGATAAGTGTGCGTGTTTTATTTGTTATATTTGTTGTAGACGTTAATCATATGAGATTAAAAATGACATTTTGAGACTGTGTTTCATATTTATTTCATATTCTGCAGCGCAGGGGAAGCGGATGGGGGCTGCCGGCGCTGTCAGCCTCAGCTCCAGGGAATATGCAAAGTTGCCTTCCATTTGGTCACTGACAGCACGTGGGGAAACTACAGCGGGATACCTATGCCAGACTGCGACAATGCAGTAAAAGTAAATCGACCATCGCCTTGACGTAAACAACCTTCTCCCGGCACCATTTCGGCCCGGGGGTTAAGCATCAGAAGGTTCAGAGCACGCGGCTGACACCTGACCGCTGGCGGCGCCGTCCCCCTGATGCACGATGCAGCGGGCGGAGGAAGACATCTGGCCGTCGCTGAGGAAGGTGAGGGCCGGTGTGAACCGACTGCAAGGTGAGTAAGTGAGCCTATTGGGCTCCTTAATTACCCAAAGGAAAGAACGTCACGCCAACAACAGGTCTTCAACCCCCGAAGACAGATTCTGACATTTCAGAGAAGGTCAACGTTAATCACCGCGTGTGAGACTCTATTCATGTGGAGGGGGGGGGGGGGGATACAACGAGAGATTGTTTGTGGCAAAAAAAAAGGCCTCCAAATGAAGTAAGAAGGTTACTCGTGTCACAATCCAGATGTTACACGGCAACCTACTGACAATGCCAAATACCACTTTAATCAATTAAGACCATTTACGTGACAGAAATCCCCGATGGGGAGGGACGGAGACGACGTAAGTGTCGAGCAATCAGTCCTTCTGCTGGTTCGCATCAACCAGCAGCAGACCCTGCTTGTTTTTGAGCGCTAATTCCAGAAGGCTGCTGCCAATGATTCTTTTCGTTATCCGTCAATAGGCATTCATGGCAAGCACTGTAGTAAAATGTTCCAAGAACAATTGAAAATGGCAATGTCAAAGTGAAAATGGCAGCGGCATTATTTCCATTGCAGAGGCTCCATCTCAGCATCTTAGGGAATATTTAGGAGCTGACATGATGAATTATGAAGAGCGGCTCCATTATCCCATGAAAAATACATGCCGTTGCCATGACTTGTACATACAGGTTTTGCGGGCGGAGTCCTCAACGAACAGCGAAGAGATGTCCTCGTCCACGCCGGCATCGTTTTTGGCGATGCAGGTGTAGGCGCCAGTGTCTTCAAAGTGCACGTTACTGATGTGCACCTCGCTTCCATTAGCTTCGAGGAGCGATGGAGAGAGAACAGACAAAGATGAAAGGAGACTTTGGATGCGCCCATTACTCTGTGACACAACGGCTCTCTCTCACATGTCGGGGAAGAAGGTGAGCAGGTTATTTTAGGGGGGACTAAAAAAGGGAGGAGTTCAAAGTAAGAATGTGGCACGTGGAAACATACTATCGACATTATGAATCTCCTGATCATCTCATTTTTACTCAAATATTTGAATTCAATATGGACAATAACCAATGGCATTTAACTGGAAGGATCCCCAACCAATCAGCAATAACTCTATAACAATGTGAGTTAACATGAAAACAGAAATAAACAAAGTACTTAATATGTTGTTTTCCTTGATATAAATTGCTATTTAAATCATCTCACAAATATGAAGCTAGCTTCAGATAGATATCTACAGCCATGTCACAGTACACCATGCGTTTCATTCACCAGTAGGAACAAATAATCTGCAGGAAGCTGCAGTGGGAATAAAAAGTGGGAAGGACACCTTGCAGGGTGAGCTGCTTGGACAGCTTGGTCGCGATGTCCATGCCGTTCTTCAGCCAGGCCAGCCGGGGGTCCGGGACGCCCTCGGCGTGGCAGCGCAGGCTGGCCGTGACCCCGGGCTCCCTGGCTTGGCTCTCCGGGTAAACTCGGATGATGGGAGGAACTGGAACACAGAGGACAAAAGAGCAGGAGGGGGGAGGGGGGGGGCAACGTGAGGTGAATAAATGCAGAGCGACCCGCAGTGCTGTTTCCTTAAGAGCCACTGGAGGGGCGAGGCGAGCTTATTGAGCATTGCTGAGAGCCTTTAGGTGAGGTTACCGCGCTGCAGGAGGCCAAAACCAATCAGACAGATAAACAAGGCAGAGAACCTCCACCCGGATCTCATCGATTTTGCTTGGTAGCCATTGCTTTTCGTGTTAGCTTTCGTCAAGAGGAAATGACAGCACGGATGCAGAGAAAACCGAACGCGTGGAATGAAGAAAAGTCACAAACTGGATGTTGCTGGCTACTAAAAACTCCTCCAAAAGCTGACTGGACGAAAAGACAAGCAAACAAACTATCCTGCATGCTGTATTTCCAAGAGCCATAAATCAACATCAATCAATAAAGCACACAAATACATTAACAATAGGAATTTACACAGTGGCTGAGATTATGCCAAAAAAATGTCCTTCACTCGGTGGCTAAATGTTTAGTCTGGAGCCACAAAAGATGGAAAATCTGAAAAGTGATAATCCTTTAGAGAAAGTCGCCTCCTCTCAGTCGCATAACAACAATGATGAAACCTTTTCAAATAAAACGACCTGGTCACTCTCTGCCGCCGCCTGTCGCATAGGAGAGGACCGCCTGTCGTGCAAACCCCTGGTTGTCTCCTCTCTGTTCGTCCTCCTTCCTGAAACAGACTTCAGAGACGGAGGCTGCAGGCTTTGGCAGACGCAGAAGAGGCAGACGCGCCGCGGAGGAGCATTTCCTTTCCTTAGTCAGCCAGGTGAGCGGCGGCCATCTGGTAGCCACGCCCCCCCGCGGCGCCTCCCTGCCTGCACGCTGTGCAGAGCGGAGGGAGGAGGAGGGGGGGGGGGTCGCAGTCACCGTTACTGTGACGGGCCCTCAGCGGTAACACGGTTGACTGGATGGAGCCCACGGAGACAATTATTTTGTACCATCTTTTGAGTGGAGATTATTACTCACACTTAATATCCTCGCACAAAGGTGCTCTATCGTGTGTGTGTGTGTGGAGCTCCAGATCTGCTTTCATTACCCTTCTTTTTTATCCCTTACGTGTCGTGTCTTCCCTGTGAATCAGCTTGTGGCTCCGCGGGCGGTGGAATCGCTTCGTGTATGAGGACAGCGTGAAAGTAAAGCTGCATCAGTCTTCACCTGGATGCTCACATTATATAGAGACGCAGTCGGAGAAGGTGTATTCTTTAAAAGCCTGGTGTAAGTTATGTGATTTGATTTTGCATTCATTCAATCATGTTGCATGCTAATTCAGACCAGGTTGTTGGAAAATGATAGATGGTGGGAGTGTGAAAGTGAAACAAAAATAAAAGATTTGCACTGTAAAATTAAATTGAAATTTGCTGAAAAAAATGATTTGCATTATTTTTCAAGAAGAACTGCCATACCAAGCTACAAGATATGCTGCTCTCCTTTTTACTAAATGCCAGTTAGATTGATGCTTTGGGGATTTAAATTGGTCTTAAAATGGAGACTTAATAATGGGAAATGTCTTGAAAAAGAAATGCCATAACTTGAATTGTTTTTATCTTCTTCCTCAGCGAAATTCAGCACGCGGCAAAAAAAGCAAACGGAGTGAGATGTCACTAAGAACAGCAGTAACTTACACTAATGCAATCAGTGTGGCTGAATAAACAGGTCCCACTACACTCCATGTCTACTCAACTCCCAAAATGGGATCGTTACAAGGGAACTGGATTCTGTACTTATTGTGAAGGTCGGTCAACACTTCCCTTTTCCCAGGCTGAAGTTGGAACAAGTAAATTATGCTCAGCGTCCAATGAATTGGATTAATCGTAGTTTTTGTTTCTGTGTGTGTGTGTGTGTGTGTGTGCGTGTGTGTGTGTGTGTGTGTGTGTGTGTGTGGTGACGGCGGTTGGGGGCAGATTTCGGGGTTGTACAGTCGTACAGCGCGAGGACAGATCGACCCGGCTTCCTTCAGCACCTCATTATTAAAGCCTCTGAGGAAATCTTACAAATGTCCTATTAATTGGCTGATGGAATTAAAGCAAAACAGATCCGGAGGACTTTTAGTTCAAGAGAAAACCCTGCTGCTCCCTGAGAGAAAAAAAAGGAAATGCATTTAAATAAAAGCAGGACCATCTTACATTTGAGAACTCGACACAGAGTTCGACGTAGAAATGATCTAAATGTATTTCAACCAAGGTCTTTGACGGCTTAATAAACCGATCCTACCATAATCATACATGGTTCTGTATTTTTCTCACCAGAAGAATCGATCTAGAAACAGAGGAGACAGAGACGAGATTGTATCATCAGGATGGCCCGATAGGGTGAATAGAAATATCTTCTGATGCCATTGAGACTGATAGAAAATAGATGGCACGGCATCGAGCTCACATCTCATCTCACACGCCTCTTTGAGTAAATTGCTCGTGAGCTTTGAGAAGATGGAACTGGCCGGTATTTGGTGCTGAAGATCTGCACTCCGAGCTGGAGTCAGAGAGGTGGCGGTAGAAGAGTAGGCGCAGCGCGTGGAGGGGCGGTAATTACGGAGTGTGTGAGAGTGCGGCTGTAATCAGCGCCGTGAATTGCTACGCAGAGGTTGGGCCGAGAGAGGCAGAGCAGAAGTTTCAGCCGAGTCCTTTTGAAGCATTTTCGTGGACATATACTTAACCAAACATCTGTGATGGGAGGGACACTTGAATAACCCGCTATCAGCCAACACTGCATCGGACAAGCACTCGCTTGGTTAGAGGAACAATTCATCAATCAGAGCTAAACTAAGCTAAACATGTGTACAAGCGGACTCAATATGTCTGGATTGTTGTGCTGCCGCTTTCCTGTCAACTTGCAATGACTTTGTGAGGATGAACACGTCGCCTGCCCTCAATCAGCGTGATCAGCGGACCAAGGGAACTGTAAATCATCAAACCTTTTGCTTAATGAAAGTAACCTTGACCCGGGTGGGATGTTGTTCCTGAAAGGCTTTAAAACGTATTGAGTGAAAGGGGTGGTCTTTTGAATCAGGTTAGGAAAGATTAACTTTTTTGTTGCGTGAGCGCACCGAAAGTCCTTCGGTTGGAGAACATCACTTCGGTGGATTCGTGTTATCTCCACTAAGTGCTTCACGTCCTCCCACGATGAGTCACTTCATTCTATAGGCCGAAGATTTAAAAAAAGGGGTTGCGTTCGCATCGCATTAGCTTCTCAGACTCCTCTGCTCGCCAGATCCACCTACTTTACCCATCTCTGCTTTGAAAATGTATCTGGCCTGTGCCAATTACTTGAGAGGTGGGGGGGGCGGGGGCTGACCATGGAGCTCTATAAACGTGACTCCTCAGTTGAAGGCCCATTATGTAAGGAAAACCATGTGCTAATGAATCCCCTCTGTGACTGAATATGGGAGAGAAAGAAGAAATTCCTTTCGTCGTTCATTAACGCTACGGAAGTTTCAACAAACCAAAAGAGCTAAAAGTGGTCGATTGTAAATGTTTAAATTTCCCCTTGAGGAAGAAAATTAGGGAATGGCAATGAGCCATCTGGAAAGAGGGAAGAAACATCGCAGGGAGCAACTGAAGAGAGATCCCGCCTTACTGGAATACTGTATGCATTAAATGATGAAATGAAAGAAAGAGTTTCAAAAAGCTTTAGTATTCCGCTTGAAGACCTACATGAATATTCTTCCTTTCTCAGAATAAATCTACATCTTCCAGCAGGTGCCTAACAGCCTTATAACCACAGAGAACCATGAAGCACTACTTTTCCCTCTTAGTGGGACCAGGGTGTTCTCTGCCTTTGGAAACATACATTGCTCACACACTCCAGCAGTGTGCAGGTGTAAAGTCCCTGCGTCCAAATCACAATGTCCAGGACAGGAAGAGAGCGCGTCGGTCAGTGGGACAAAACTCGATGCCGGCTGAGACAAGTTGCATTCTAAAGTGTTTCTGAGTGGAACGCGACACAGCGGGGCAGCAAGCGCCGGAGTAATAAAGCCGGTCCTCAATCAATCAGCAAGAAGAGGACGGGGTGGGGTCACCACGGCGGGTGGAGCACGTCGCTGTCGCGGTGTTTGGGAGGTTTCCGACTCTTTGATCGAGGCCCACACGCGGCTGCCTGCAGACCTGGCAGGTCCTAATGACCGTTGGGTTGTGAGAAGTGAAATAACACATTCTCTGCATCACATGTACACAAAAACTCACCACGACGTGCTGTACGCACACACACACACACGCGCGCGCGCGCACGCACACGTCATGACAAGCGTGCTCACACCATGACGAAAGCTGCCTCTCGCAGGGTGTGATTACTGTCCCACCCGAGCGTCACGCCTCACAGAGACATGCGGCAACAATCCAAGGGGTTTCATCCACAACCTGAAATTCGACACATTGCATCAAGTAGCCGACGGAAGTTATATTCTCTGTGAAAAAAAGACATGGGACAAAAATGCCACTATGTTTGCTTCATGTAGACAGTGCAGAGGATGTTTGCATCATGTAGGCCGTGCAGAGGATGTTTGCATCATGTAGGCCGTGCAGAGGACGTCTGCTTCAGGCTGCACTTGTTTACTTCTATTTCTTTTAAACATTTTATTTGATCCGTCACCCACTATAAGGATTCTACATAATACAAATGAAGCTAATGCAGCGTGATCGATTGGGAACGTGACTCTTAAAAGACTAATTAGCAATAAATGAAATATTTATGAGATATTTATCATTTCTTAGGGAGTCGTCGTATGTATACATACATGTATGTTTTTTTTGTTTCCCAAGACGCCGCCAGCTTCGAGTGTCTCATAACAGCTCGATAACCGTGGAAACGATCATGGTCATTGGTCCTCCGCTGGGAGATCCACTGTCTCCATTTTCTGCCTCTTCCCAGTGGCGATATGACATCACAGGTCAGCACACTGCATCCGTCCACATACAGCTAGCTTTGCAGGCTTACATGCTGGCCCTTCTCACATTACTTCCCAGCAAGGCCTCCTGGGTAAAGGCTCGGCCGCTAGCAGCATTGGGTCTTAATGTTAAATCCAGCAACATGACAGCCATGGGTGACGGAGGCTACCTTTGGAACGATGTGTGCAGCTTCCAAGGGTGGATGTTGTATTTGACGATTCAACCAAGACGAGTCATTAATTTACTCCCCAAAAAAACAATTTGTTGTTTGCTAAAGTGTCCAGGAGAGTGGCCATAGTCTGCAGCCGAACCACAAATTAAACGCAACTTTATTGATTCCTGTGTGTTCACGGAATTCAAGCGAGGTCACGGCAACAAAGACGGGGCCATATGGAACAAACAAAGAAGAGCGCAGACGCGGCATATCGCATATGGTGACTAATCATGAGCTAAGAGATAAAAGTGCACAGCGCAGAAAGCCTTCCAGTGTCTTCATCATCGAGACACACGGTCCAATCGCAAAGGGCCTGTGTGCCGTTCACGAGGGGCATCGTGATGACTCAGTGTGTGTGTGTGTGTGTGTGTGTAATAGAGCTGTCAGGGAACTCTTAATCTGAATCAAATCAAATGTTGGATCTCGTTCTTCTCATGTGGCCTCACAGTGATGGACAGCTGTCCGAATCCACTTTCCATGGATGACTCGTTCAGCTGTTTCTTAATTGACTTTCTTTTAAAATTGTCAGTAGTCACGTCGGCGTGATAAGCTGGTCCTCAGAGACGTCCCCCAGCCTATGAAATCAAAATGTACAGTCTGCAGTAAAAAAGGTCATCTGGAAGTTTAATGACTGAGGTCACAGGTCCCTTGAGATTTGCCCTGTTTCTATAAACACAATAGTTGTGCATAATATAATGTGTTACAATAAGACCTGTGGATTATTCCAATTAACTTTCAGGCAAGCCTTTGTAAGAATGATAATGAACTGTCTGTCAAATGTAATGAAGACGGGGAGCTCTCGACAGAACGTGGTTTATTAACATTCAACTCATTAGGACCCCAAAACAGGCTCATTCCCACTAACTCTTTTTCCCTCTGCTTTACGTGCAGGTTCCCCATGATCTCTAATTAATCAGCAGCACGCATGGAGATAGCACTGACTGTCCTTCGTAACACGTCACACGAGCCTGCTGCAGCGCGGGTTTTCCAACTCATAGTGTATTCAGAGAAAAATGATATCCCAGAGAGGCAAATTCTGTTAGGCTTAAAGATATCTGTCAACGAAAAAGACCAGCTTCAACAAATCCCTTCAACCGAGCACAAGATACAATGATTCCACCAAACTTATTTGCCAGCTCAAGATTTTGGATCAAGCTCAAGAAAACTCAATAAATCGTGCAACACTACTCCCCATCTGCAAGCTGCAGTATTCATATAGTGGCTGATGGTCCGTAGGGAAATATCAGCAATGCTCCTCCTCCACAGAAGAACTGCTCTGCGTTTTGTTTGGTCGACAGCAGCTGGCAGTCCGGCTGTTACACCGAAAGGACGTGAGACACGTGTCGCTGAATCAGATAAGGCAGAAACTATAGCAGGGAAGCTAATAGCTACTCGCTAACAACACGTGCTGTGCAGCGGGCCTTCTCAGCGTCCGGCCAATCAAACGCCGACGTCGCTGATTCGCGCGCGAGTGACAGAAAAGCCTCTTACCGTTCACCTGAAGCACGTGGGTCTGAAAAAGTTTCTCGTATCCGTCGGCGTGACAGGTGTAGTTGCCCATGTGGGTGGTGGTCACCTTGGTGATGTAGAGCGAGCCGTCATCCCCAAAGTCCTACCAGCAAGAGGACGGAGAGGAAAACAATCGTCATGAATCACAGAGGGAACTGGCGGCCTCTTTGCAAGCTGGAAATGAACGGTTTCAATATAAATGCAAAAAGCCCTGCAGTGTGCCGATGACAAGATGAACATGTTTCATATCAACAGGCCATGGGAACGTTTGCACTCGTTCAAAAAGACACATTGTGGAGCAACGCGTATCAATCAAACGGAGTCAAAAGTTGAAGCCATTTGGTGCCACAGAAAACAAATGAGGAGAAAGTCACAGTTTCCTGGTAAGTGTCATTTTTTCAATCAGGCCGAGGCGATCTCATGAAAAAAATGACAGAGGCAATAATTGATTAGCATATAAATGGCACAGCGTTAGCTGGTCCCAAAACAAAAACACGGAAATGTTGTGCCGCACACATGCAGTCAATCAAAATGAATTCCAAAATGTCCTTTTGCACAAATGGGACGACATGCATGTCCCACAAATACACAAAACGTGTTGCACATCAGTTGCGTGTGTGAACTAATGAAGAGGCAACTAAAACATGAATTATTCACACTGCGGAGTGATCATTAACCCTTGTGCCTGACTTTGAAAAAGTAGTATTGGAAGAAGTATTATTGTTCTTCACTTTTTTTTCAACCCATGTTGATGATTTTTATTTTTTACAAAAAGAAAACACCACAATATATCAGTATGCATCAATGTATATATTTATACATATATCAGATTAAATACTGTAAAGCAGTGACATATAAAAAAAAACATCCGACAAAATGCTCCTTTTTTAAATACAACTCACCTGTTTAATTGAACAGAGCTTAAAGATATGCATAATAGAGCAAGCTAGTGATTCACATTTTCTTTTTCTCTTATAATTATATATCATTTTTCAATGATTAGCAATGACATTGGTTTCGCTCGCTTTCATAAGAGAATGTGAAGCAATGTCTCTACATTGAAAGCCAGATATGATTGAATGTGTAATTGATGCAATTAAGCGCAAAAAATGTGGTTTGACTGTTCTGATGAGGCATTTTTCAGCTATAAATTATGGCTTTTTTACAAGAGCTGAGGTTGAACCTCCTTTTACAGCTTTGTTCACATACTGACACTGATTATGACATAGCAAATTATCAAAGATTATAAAAGATATAAAAAGCCCCAAAATGTCCCCTAGAGAGGCACAAGGATTAAGCAGGCAAATACAAAGAAAATGGTGCTGGACAAGAAAAGAGAGAATTAGTTATTTAGGTGCAGCACAGATAGAAACCCCCAGAGCTAATGAGCCCAGAGACGCTTCGCCGGTGTGATGAATCCGTTTGGCGAGCAGTAAACATGTACCACAGTTTAAAATCACAAGCAGCAACACGCCCTCCTGGCAAAGGAAAAGCATCAGGGGGAGTTTGGGGATTATATGTAGAGCGTTATTGCGGTAATAAAGTGAATAAACTGGGTTTTGCTTGATTTCACACAAAAAAGTACATTTTTCCCACTGTAACCTTAATCACGAGCGTGAGATTAAGGGCTATTTGTTTACTTACATGCAGCTTTGGAGAAGTGTTTTAGAAGGACCGTAGACTAAAGCGGCTGGCTTTGTAACCTGAATCAATATGTAATTTAGAAAGATAAGCCTACTGTGCAGAATAAGGTATCATTATTCATCATCCCTCCTCCTAGTTTTATAAAGTACATTAGATTGTTGCCTGAATTGTTCATGGAGATACATGTCACTGATTAAAAAACACAAATGTAGGTTTGAAGAGAAATATAATCCTCAGAGTACATAACCTAAAACAAGTGACTATAAGCCATAATGGAAGGTGTTCCCCTCATTCCTATGCACAGCGACTTTTAAGAAATGAGTGTTCTTCAGCTCCCGCTGACCCGATGAAGGCCAAGTGCTGAAACGTGTCGCCGGCATGCATTAAAAAAACATGCAGGTATCTTTGAGCGGTGTGAACTTTGCTCTTAAAGTGTATGTGCGTGTCCCTGCATGGTCCCCGTGACCCTAGTCCCAACGCGGCACTCATTTCCTGGAAACACTGAGGCCTAATTAACGAGTTCAGAACAAGAAAGGTGCATTTTTCTAACCGAACAGCTTTTACCATTTTGATCACACCTCCGCCAGCTGTTTACATCTCGGCACTTAGCTGCTGCTGACAGGCGAAGGTGTCGGCCGCGGTGTGTTTGCAGGCGCGCCGTGCGTTTGGCAGTCCGATCCAAATCCGCAAGGCCGGTAAGGCCCCCCCGCCCCTCCCCTCCTATCACCCTACCGGCCGAGGAGGGGGGCGGGGGGGGGGGGGGGGGGGAGCATATTGTGTCATCCTTCTTAAATGAAAAATGAATGGGGCTAGAAATGAAACGCAGAGGAGCGGAACGAGCCTGTCGACGAGATTCCGCCACCTCATCTCGCCTCGGCTACCAGCGGCCCTCTGCAGACGGGGGGGGGGGCAACGTTCCGCCGCACGGAGGGGATTTACAAATAGGTCGTGGCCCCTCAAGAAACTCTTAATTAATAAAGCTGTCGGAGCCGCGTCGTCCTTTGGAGAGGACGATGAAGAGCAAACGCCCACCAGTGACGAGGCGTCCACCAACCGGCCCTCGGGGAACAAACGCCGAGGTGTGAGAGTGAGACTAATGTTCTTACCAAGATGGAGGTGAACGTTTGGACGTTGGATTATTTAAGCACAAAGATGGTTTGAGCTGCGTGTGCCAGCCCTTTGGCGTTTGAAGGCGAACATTTCAGCCGCCACACCCGATAAATGATGGAGTTGAACGCGATCCTATTTTTTGGTGCTCGCAGCGGTGAGGAAGCAACTTTTAAAAGATTCAGCAGCGTTTGTTTTATGAGTAACAGAGATTCCTGTTACTCCGGGCGCATCATCACAGCCGTCACTGTCACCGGCACCAAGGAAACCTCCCACGGAACCTGTTGCCGGTGTTTTCTTACTGCTAATGAGGACAGTTTCTGGGAAGAGGCGGTGAATTCATATATTTCTTCGATGCTGTGAGCATCACAAAGAAACTCTGTTTACATAAAACACTTTTGCTCGGCGACGTGTTCTTTTGTTACCATCACCAAAGACGCTATTTGTTTTTTCCCAGCTGTTTGGGAACATATTTAGGGTTTTTAGATAAATTTGCGCTCATTTGATGTGTTTAATCTTAAAGGAATGAAATAGCTGGAGACCAGAGCCGCAGACCAGCTGGGGACGTTAAGTCAGGGACGGATGGAGAAACAAGTAGTTGCAGCTTTGATTTATTCAATATGTAGATTTTATCAGATTATTGGTTTGGGATGAAATTCATGCAGCAGCTGGAAAAGAAAAAAATTATTGAATGCATATTTCTGAAAACAGCACCATGCATCTGCTGTCAGCGCCTCAGTAGCTTTGTGGCCTTCTTGAATGTAAACCAAACAAAAGAGTGAAGCAATGTTGAACTGTCGACAAAAAAAGAAGACCGCCTACCTGAGAAGGGATCTGTTGGGGAGTAAAGCAGAGGTTACATTAAATGACAGCGTAGTTAATACATGTTTCACAGCACTGCCGATTCGCATCGTAAGAGTTAACAGCAGGATCATTTAGAAACAATACAGATGAGTTCATGAGTCCTTCAGACGATCCTACGACAGAAAAACCCTTCTGGACATATATTATAACATGTGACGTTGTTGTACCCAACTGAAAAAGGCACCACAGCATTATGGGAGAAAAAAACACAAGGGCAATGTATTCTTACAACGGTATGTGTATTCGTTACTGCAAAGGAGTTAGTAGGATGTAATCCTGCAAAAAAGACTTTCAAAGACTTGTTCTTCCAAACTAGTTTGACCATCCGCAAGCATAAAGTCACACACACACACACACACACACACAAACACACACACAAACACACGCACACAAACACACACACACACACACTAGGTCTTTGGCTCGGCCACTCAGGGAGGAAATACTGACAGCCTTTATGATGATGCAATAGCCATCAACTGTCAACAGTAAGCTGCTTTGTCAAAAGTTAGAGAAGCTCTATTGAACTTTGGGACACAAGCGGGAATAATTCACTCAGCCGACGAGATTCTTCAAATAACCAAATTCTGCACCGGGAAAGCCTCCGGGATTAAACCCCACAAACTGCATGTGTACTCAGAGGAATGCGACTAATTGAGGCTGGCAGTCGATGCTTACAAATATTAACAGCCCACAATTATGCAGGAGCCGTCTACGAGGCAGTTTAGAATTAGTCCGTGGAGAGCAGGTGCCGACCAAATCCGTTCTCCTGTCTGGAAGGGCCAACGATGATTGACGGGTCGTCTGAGTGGTGGATCAGGCCGCTGATGGTGTGCTCGGTTGTGCGTTTGTGGGTCTGCGCTGTTTTTCTGATGAGCCACAGAAGTGATTCACACGTTGGTGGAGTTCAATGTCGGGGAGGAAAGCTGTGCGCTCGCAGATGATGTTGTCAACTCGGGGTCAAAGCACAGCGAGCGCTCGCAGTCTGAAAAGACGGGGTAGTCCCTTTGTGAAGCTGAACGGGTACCGACCTGACAGGCTGCATGCGCCATAGTGACAGAGGGGATGTAAAGATCCTCAGAGCACCAAAGTGCTTCTGGTTAATTGTTACTTTGGTGGACTGAAATCAATGGTCTCCAGGACAAAAGGCCCAGCATGTGCTCGATTCTTTAGAAAAGAAATGAAGCCTCTCGAAAATCACGGTTAAAAAAAAAAGGTAATTTTAGATTTATATTAATGTTTTACACTTTTCAAAATGTCATGTTTCATTTTACCTCTCTACTTGTCCATGCTTTCATTATTCCGGCTATTGACAAACTATAATATATGCTATACAAAGCTTTTTTTGAATGAATAAACTAGACAGCGTTTGGCGGCCACAGCTTACATACATGAGCTGACATTTAAATTGAAAATACACCTTTGCGAGATCGGATGTGCGTGTGAATTGCAGATAAAGTGTTAAACACTGAACTCTGCGATGTGTCTGCAGGCAAAACCAGCAGATGAGACAGAAGCCCAAATGAATCTGCAAAAAAAAAGGAAATCAATAGTTCTTGCTTAAAAAAAACAAAACAGAAAAAAGTCAATTTTAAGACAAATTAAAGACGACTTATTTCGACCTCGCACCTTTTTTCCCATTATAAATCCTGCAAAAGATATTCAGGAACATCTCCGGGAAATAATCTGCCCTGACATTTCCTCCTGTTTGTCACGCCCCGACCTCGCATTCATCTTTTCTGGCCATGAATTGCTTAAAAAGCAGTTTTGATATATTAAACAAAATTACATTAAAGGGCAAATGGAGGTAGAGCGTCCCCACAACGCTAGTTTAGAGCCATTTGCTGGTGCCGAGGGATGACTGGCAACAGCTGGCCTCCTCTCACTCATTTTAAAGGGTCATCAACATTTAATGACGCATTAGCGGCTTCGCTGGGTCTCCCCTCATCCGCTGCAACGCTGTGGACTTAATTATGCACCGCGGAATGTAACCGCGGTCGGGCCCCCGACACACGGGGAGCGAAGGGCTGAGAGATCTGGTCCCTCGCACCACACGAGTACTGCTGCTCCCCGAAGTGACACAGGGGGCGGCTTTCACCGGGTTTTAAAAGTAGGTGCTTCCCCCTTTGGTTTCCCCCCTTCAACCCCCCCACTTCTTTGTCTGAAATCCCGTTCCGACAACACAGACAGCATGAGCACAAACTGTCAAGCTGGATTACTGTCAGACACGCATATACAAAGCCAGCGCCAACAGGCAAAGGAAAGGTGCTAACGAGCCACTGCCAAAAAATATGGAGGAACTGAAATATTGTGAGAAAGAAATATGGGATTAAATGATCTCAAATGTGCTGCTCATTCACCCGTCTACCTTTCTTCTTCTATGTACCTCTACCTGTCACACTCATGAACCCCCTTTATCCGTCCACAAAGCACGAGATCAGAAGGCGCTCTCACGTTGATGTCCTCCAGGTTCAACGAGTTCAGATATTGACGGTTCCTCTTCCACAGCACGGGAGGCCGCCGCTCCCCCGCGATGGCACACGTCAGCACGGCGCTCTGGCCGACGGTTACCGTGGTGACGCTCACTTTCTGGTCATCCGGGAGAGTGAGCAGGTACACATCTGTTGACGAGAGGCAAAATAAATGACACGGATATTACACAAATGCTCCTCGAGGCGCGGTGTTGAAGATACGGTCGGAATCTTAATGGGAACATTGAAAGACATCATCAACGGGATGTGAAGAGGTTACCGTGGTGACGTTAGCTCATAGACGGCACATTGAATGGACCCTGCAAAAAAATATTGCCCCCTATTTTTTGGAGCATGTTGCACCTTTGAGAATAATAAATGATGCTGCTGTACAAAAAAAGCCAACAATTCCAAAACTTTTAGTTTCCATAAGTTATATTGAATAAAGGAAAAAAGACTGTGCCTGTGCTTTATCCCCTAACTTATTGTAAGCGTATAATTCAGTGGAATGAGCCCACTGAGATGATTCTCTCTTTTGTCTTAATGAAGCCTGAAAACGAGTGTCTCAATTGGCTGCTGTTGTGCTCCTGGAGGCGGATGTTTTTTCTGTTGAAAACGCACTAAGGCAGCACAGGTTTTGCAATTTGCCTAAAAATTGGAAGTTTAAATGCTGTGTTAATACTTTGCATAATGTATGTACTGATCCCGTGATGGAATTCCTACTTTTTCTATTTGTATATCCTGGACCAGATGCGCTGAAACCTTTCCTGAAGCACCCTGCTATGTAACTACATATGCTACTTCTCTGCACTGTGGTAAAAGCCCAGGAATGCATCCTCGCTGACGGATGATGACGTATCATGGAGAAAAGCGAAAAAAAGAGGCTTTGTAGGAGGAGCTTTGATAAAATTAAGAATTCCTGCAAGGTAAAAGGTGCTGAAACATGTTTCTGGTACGGTTGAGATGTGGCTGCGGGATCAGCGGTTAACTGTTGCTCATAACCGACATTAATTGCTGCCAATCAGAGGAGCCAGGGTGGGTTGGTGAGAGGTCAGTCAAAGCCTTTTGTGTGTCCACGAGTGCTGATTAGACGTTGCGCGCTGGTCCGTTCCGCGGTGCCGTTGCGTAACGCCGCCTGTGAGAGAATTCGTTTTAATCTTCCTCGCGGGGTAATGAGCAACAGAGCAAAAGAAAACAGAGACTCAATTTGTTCTGCTCCTAAGGGCGTGAAATACAAAACCTAATGAAAGAGCAGGTCCAGCAGACAGCGCCCAGAGAAACAGGATGAGAGCACCTTCAATTACGGCGCGGCCCCGGTGGCCCCGTGCGAGCGCCCCCCCCCCCGAACGCTTCTTTAACCTTCTCGCTCATTTGCGGCGCTCCGTGCGCTCGCTGCGTCTTTGAACTGCGTGCTCGGCCAGCCGGTTAGATCCCGGCCAATCAGCCCGGAGTCACGACGACACCGACCTCTTTTCTGTGGGAAAAATCCAAGTTAAGACTTTTAATCTTTCATTTGGGCCGATGAGACCCTGCTTAAGCTCGGCCAGATCTCCGCCCGGATTTCATCAAAGTTAGAGGATTAATAAAAGCCATTTATTCTCAGAGGAGTGAGACTGATTAGATTGTTAATGGTGAGTTCATCTTTGTTGTCATTTTGGAGGCTACAGTTTATTGTGGAAAGAAAATAACGATCTGTGTGATATGATTAAGTAACGCACAAATAATGAATACTTTCCAACTGTTCATTTTCGAATAATAGATTACTCTAATCCGTGAAACGTGTTCTTCCTGCAGGTATTCTCACAAGTTTTGGTTTCAGTAGAAAAATCTCTTTTACGTGTTATTGTGCACACCGAGAAAGCCAAATAACAGAAACAGCTTTGCAAAAACAATACAAAACCTGCTTTTGCTTAATTTTCCTCTCGGCTTTGGCAGCAAAACTAGCCCACACTGTAATTTAGTTCAATCCAACAGTCCCAAATGTTTAAAGCAATACCCGAGTGCCAGAGATGACAAAAAGGTAGAGCTACGTGAAGTCAGTGTGTGTTGCTGTGCTGTTGCATCAGACTGCATCATATATTACAGATGTTCTCGTTGCGCCGCTCGCTGCCATCTTGCAAAAACCGAGTAGTCGTGACTGATAGGTCTGAAGCGGCACCACGCCTGACGTTGCAAGATTGTTTTTAGGTCTTATATTTAGTTCTTAAAAGTAGCAGTTTAGACGTCACTTTGATTTATCTAAGAAAGGTTCAAATGGAACGTGAAAAGAAAGATAATCGACTACATAAAGCGACTGAAACGTTTCCCCCGTGGACGTCGTAATGTGACAGCGATCATTTTCTCGTTAAAAAGCTGTTTGTCAGTAATAAAGCCGTGACAACAGCAGTCAGCAAGAAGAATGGCCAGCCAATATAGACAGAGAAATTAGACGACTGGAAGGAAATGAAAAAATGACAAGGAACTATGCTCCAATTGAGGATTGAAATATGTGTTAATAATGATGTTGAAAAGGAAACTTTAACCTTAAACTGATAAACTTATTTTAGAAACTATTTGGATGACCTCCATGTACATTGATGGTTCCAAACCTTAATTGTACACAGACAAAGCCAAGATGAACTCACATAGTATAAAAACAATTAAACCCATCTGGCCTATTGGTGCTAGTTTTTTTTAATAATAACTCGGTCAGAGGCCTTAGTCCATTCTTGAATATTCTAACTACTACTTTCTGCTTTTACTGCTCATGTGACTGTCGTTGCTGTAAGAAAACGCCGTAAGAATAGCTAATTACGCTATTAAAATGCCAAGAAACAGAAATCCAACACCGCAAGCAAAAAAAACCTACAAAATGCTTAAATAAGTGAATAAAATGACAGCAGAGAACGTTAATTCCACTCTAATGTGGAAAGTAAAGTATTAAGAAAAATTGATCAAAATGGACCATCAACCCTACAGGCAGACCATAAACTATACAGCAGACCATCAACCCTACAGGCAGACCATCAACCCTACAGGCAGACCATCAACCCTACAGTCAGACCATCAACCCTACAGTCAGACCATAAACTATACAGCAGACCATCAACCCTACAGTCAGACCATCAGCCCTACAGCCAGACCATCAACTATACAGCAGCCCATCAGCCCTACAGTCAGACCATCAACCCTACAGTCAGACCGTCAACTATACAGCAGACCATCAACCCTACAGTCAGACCATCAACCCTACAGCCAGACCATCAACCCTACAGTCAGACCATCAACCCTACAGTCAGACCATCAACTATACAGCAGCCCATCAGCCCTACAGCCAGACCATCAACCCTACAGTCAGACCATCAACTATACAGCAGACCATCAACCCTACAGTCAGACCATCAACCCTACAGTCAGACCATCAACTATACAGCAGCCCATCAGCCCTACAGCCAGACCATCAACTATACAGCAGCCCATCAGCCCTACAGTCAGACCATCAACCCTACAGTCAGACCATCAAGCATACAGGCAGACCATCAACTCTACAGCAGCCCATCAACCCTACAGTCAGACCATCAACCCTACAGGCAGACCATCAACTCTACAGCAGCCCTTCAACCCCTTTTCAGCCATTTAGCGATAAGAAGATGGTGGGCAGATACGCTGACAGAAATCACCCGTCAATGATACCCCCCCCCCCCCCCTCCCCCTCCCCAAACCGTTCAATTACAGCCCCCTTGTATACAAATGCTTGTGGTATATCCCGCCAGCGGAAAACTGGATTTGGTGCTGATCCCCAGGGAGAAATGTGTGAAGCTCCAGGGAGGATTTGAAGAAGAAAGTGGGCAGACAGAAGGCCGGGCAGACTCCATCACAGAGTTTGCTGGTGGATGGAGGAAGGAGGGGAGCGAGGGAAGAAGGAAGCAAAGGGCTAGAATCCAACCTGGATGAGAAGCGACGGTTCCGGGCTGTTGGAGCCGTCTCAAACACTTTGAGTTCTGTAAGATTTATCAGAGGAGGGAGTGGCCTTGGCT
The DNA here is from genome assembly GCA_021346845.1 of Apeltes quadracus. NCBI lineage: Eukaryota > Metazoa > Chordata > Actinopteri > Perciformes > Gasterosteidae > Apeltes > Apeltes quadracus. The sequence continues at coordinate 2,146,712 of CM037920.1, forward strand.
CCGTTTTCTTTTTGTCTGATTCGAGGCCTGGGGGATTCAGCCCCCAGAGAAGGATCAACCTTCACAGTCCAACCTGTAATTACTGATTAACGACGAGAGTGCTGGCGTTTGATTCTCTCTGCTCTGCTGGCAGAATGGGGTGGCGGTCAGTGCCGCGGCCGGAGGTAAATCACCTATTACACTGGATGCAACAGGCTTGTCAGGGAAAAAAGCCCAGGCCTGCAGGTTGCTGGAAGAGGCCCGGGGGGGAGGGGAGGAGGGAGGAGCAGAGGGGGAAGCGAGCAGAGGGGGAAGCGGGAGGGAGGGGGGCTGCAAACCCCCCGCGTTCCATCCTCCAGCACACTCCCTCTCAACCTTGTTCTATACACAGAAAGTATGTATGTGCAAGGCTAGAAGGTTGGTTCCCTCGATTGTTTTGAGTTTGACAGTTTGAAGCGGAGATTAAAGTATTTACCATGACAATGTTTGTTAAATTGGGAAAAGAAAAAGTAAAAAAAAAAAAAAAAAAACGGATCTAGACTTGTGACTCTGATCTCGCATGGTTGATTTGTGCAACTCCCAGAACAGAAGAAGAATGGAGTGTTTGTTTTGGAAGAGGAAGAGGAGGGACTCGGTGGACTTAAATGTTGACAGAAAAAATACAGTTTGAACGTTGAAAAAAACAAACTCCCCATTTGTCAAACCAAGAAATACTTATTTCTGCGTTTAATGTCGAATTGCTTCCACTTGTCGCAGTACTGAACAAACTGCATCCCTGCAGTGCCACAAGGCAACAACAGCAACAAAAATCAGGTGAACTTTAGCCCCCGAGGTAACGCCTTCGCACCAGAGCGAAAAACTGAACCCAACTGAAATCATTACGTTCCAATTCCAGTTGGCATTCGATTTGTCTGTGTTTTTACAGCAAAAATTGTTTTTTCTGTGAGCTGCCCTTTTTAAGCCATTCACGCTCTTTCATCTAAACAATCCTTTTCTTGTAGATTATGTGTTTTATTGCACATTGAGAAAGACGGACAGGAACATTTGGAACTTCGGAGGAACAAACCTTTATAGTCATATCGCTCACGTCGATGTGTGGAAAAAGCTTGAGTTTATGTCGAAGAACTCTGTTAAGTCATTTGAGGGAGAAACTACCTTTGATTGAGTGGAAAGCCACAGTGAAGACTCATTTCCGTATCTACTGGCATGGTTCAGTTTTTGCAGTATTATTGTAATTTCAGGCAGAGGTCGAGGGGATAATTATAACCCTGCTCCTCTCTCCTCCCACTAAAATGAATCCCATCAAGATGGCTGTTAAACATTTACAAATGGCCTTAGTGAGTGCTTTACCTCTGCATGATCAGCCTCAAGTCTGTTTCCAAAGCAGCTGTTGGTGGAGATCCTGAGGGACGACCAGCATTAGTATGCAACCGTGCCTGTGAGGAGCTGTAATAGGATTAATTTGATCACGTCTACCTTATGGAAAGCAACTAATGAAAAATATCTTCATCCTACAACAATAAGTAAATAATATAGCACTTAAACTTTCGCATAAAAGTGGCTGTGATTGAATTGTTCATTCAGATCTCTCACACATACGGCTCAGCGTCCGTAAACTACATCAAGTTTTTACTTTTTTTTCTCCGAAGGAATTTAATGTTGAGTGACACTTCTTTTGCCGTTTCCGAGCAACATCAAACCCCTGTTTGCGTGTTTGTTGGCAGTATACACAGCTTATGCATCAATTAACCTGAGTCGTTACAGTGAAGATCGCTTCCATCCTCCTTTCTGTGCATTCTACTTATTCTTACGTCAGCACCACAGCACACTCAGATATCTGCGTGGCTCCATTGGTGGATGCCAAGATGGCAGGAGATGTTAAACATTGAGAAAAGAGGAGAAGCTCAGCCTTCTGTTTACACTGAATCTTTAACAATCCCGACAGCCAGCAAAGCTAATTGAGTGTCTCCTAGTCTCCCAGTCGGGAGGCTTAGTAAAAATCGGACTTGTCTACTGAAGCGTTCACTCATCGGATCCTCGCAGAGCTGCTCAATGTCCTGAGAACAAGCTGCTCTGTCGGTGCCGGTCAAACAGTCTTTAATTGTAACATCTGGAATTCCTTGAACAACTGGAATCGCCGCCTGTCATAATCACGCCTGAACGCCTCCGCCCGCCCGTCAAGATGCGGCTCACGTATTGGTCGGTAATGTCGTCACTTCATCCTTTTATTTTACAATAGCTTATGAACGTTTGTTAATAAATTCTTGTGTCATCACAAAAGCTTCTCGTTTGTAATAAATGTGGCAAAGAGGCATGAAAGTAAACTTCATGAGACGTTAACATGCACCTTCACTCTGTGTCTCCACAGGAATCTATTAAGTTGAAGGGAACATTATGAGGGGTTTAAATCCATAGGGGCTGAACCAAAAGGAATGATGACCAACATTATGGTCCCTCGTAAAACCACAAATATTTATACTATGCTCAGAAATGTTAAAAAGCTGCTGTGGTGAAAAGCACTTTATTTAGATTTATTCTTCCGTCATAACCACTTTTAGTTTGAGCAGTTAGTTCATTTATTGTGTCCATCTTTCAGATGCAGAATTGAAACTGCTGTGGCCACGTCTTAGAAGAATTTCGAGCACATCCCTTTAAATAAAGATGAGGAGTTTTCCTTTCCGTACAATGGCTTTTAAACATTAACACTTCTTGTTACGTATGAATTTACAAACCGGAATTCAGTTTGATGAAACAGTCCTGGTGTAATTTATTTTCATTGAGCATCAGATGTTAGAATCCATCATTTTAACCGCTGTTTTCTTGTGTTAACCAGGCCGAGTAAACAAATAAGACGCTGCTCAACTCGTATCTTAAACAACAGCGGTGGCATAATTTGTTCCTGAATGGCTCTGCATGCGTTATGCGAAAAAAGTATAGTTGTGACAAACACACAATCGCTTCACAAGAATAATCCTCCCTCCAGAATTGTTGAGAAAATTGTACCCTGTCCTCCAGTTGAGGATCACAAACTTTAAAAAAAGCAATCCCACCTCTTTAAAATCTCTCTAATACATTCCGGAGATAGGAAAGACACTATCCTGGAAATAAACCATGAATTATAGAACCAATTTAACACCACTTCTTTTTCGCCTGTGAATGGACGCTCAGCGGGGGTTTAGACAAGTAAAAGCTGAGTATCCATTAATTGTGTCGAGTTTCCCTCAGTGGGAAGAGCCTTGCAGGCTGTGTGTGTGTGTGGACGTCTAATTAAAAGCTTCACAGATGTCGGGCGCATAAATCAACTCATTTTCCAACTTTGCGAACTTTGTGTAAGTATAGGGATTACGCCTCGTGTTAAAGCAAAAGACAATGAGCAGAATAGAATTGAAAAGTGCAGAAGAGTGTAGAGAAAATGTAACCCATTGAGGCGCATCGGGGGGGCAGCGGGGTAGCGCAGAGCATTGGAACTATTTCAAATAAACATTTTAAATAAACAACAAAAGCGTGTTTATTGGATTAAATCCAAATAATTAAGAGTAAAAATAGACAAATGGACACGAAGGACGATAGCGGATCAAGACGTACGGGGGACATATTCTGGCTCCTTCAACGTCAGCACATCGACATTATGGATCACTGGTTCAGTCCGTCCCACAGTAACCTACCGAGCGCTCCCAGGCGCCTCCGCTCAGCGGAAATCATAGAGCCGTGTCTCCGGGCTGCGTGCTCTGCAAAGAGCTGTCATGGTTCAGATCAATATCAGAGCATCCCGAAACACAACAAGAAAGGGTGACGCATGTCCCACCGTGCAGCACAAATAGCATCGGCACTCTCGCTTGATAGGACAGTGGAGGTCGTTACCGTGAGCCGCCGCGCACTGAATAGATAAACTGTATGTATTTGACAGACGAGCTGGAATGAGTCATGAAAGTGTGCTCGGTGCTGGACGAATGTGAATGGAGCTCCTCAGCGGGGTGAGGCCTTTACAAGCAGTGTGTCGAGAGGCATTCAGGAGGTGTATCCAAACGAGCAACATTTCATCTGTCCAACGCACAATGGCAGCCAACTTCAAAGGGCTTTAATAAACGGAGCAGGATGCCCGAACGAAGGTAACCTCTGGGCGATCTACCTCTTACAGTGTCTCGGTGTGGTAAATGAAATAACATGTACTTAATGGAGTCCTAAAGGTTCCTCTTCTACTGCTTCTGGTGAAAAGCAAGTTTATTTTCAGTGATCACAAACGTCGATTATCATTTCTTGACAGAGGTCACGGCTTCATAATCATTTCTCTTTTTTTTGCGCACTATAGACCTTTGCTACATTTCTGATCCTAAAAGTATAAACCAAGATCCCTTTCTTCCAAGGTTTCACACTTAAAAAATGAAAATCTGATAATACATTTGTGTAGAAATGGTTGGATGGAATAAAGGAAAGCGTCTGCTGAAAATGGTTTTGGAGCGTTACAAACAGAAGTGAGAGAGAAAGACACTGAACTTTAGATCACGCTGCTGTTTGCAACTGTTTCAGGTATTAAAAAACAAACCTTTGTTTAATTGAGTTGTTTGCTCGGTGCCCCAGTGCACCGCAGGTTTCCTCCTACACTTTGTGTGTACAATGCCCCGACGTATCGTGACACTCTTCCACCGAAGGCTAATGACGTTTTTTTATGATAGATGGCATTTTATCAGTTTACCCATGATGCACTAAGCCATCATTCACGGAATTATTCAAGGACGACAAGGGGCCAAGTATCAGTAGCGTGGCGCACGTCATTCATATCTGTGACATCATCTAATTAAAAGACATCACTTCTGCCAGACAGTTGCCTCACTGCTGGCTGAAGCAAATTGATTCCCCCCCGCCCCCTTTCTGGTCTATGCAAAGGAGGAATGAATAATGCATGGGCATTAAAGAGTTATCTTCGGTCCCGACAAACATCGTTGACACACGTTGGATGTTCCACAAAGGTGTGCAAACGGTCCTTATTAGACGAGCGTTCAGACAGGTGCCGCTTCTGCATCATTGCAGTTTGCTTCGCCGTAATCAACCGCTTTACTCCAGGAAGTCCCTCGGATTACGGCGGCGCTCCAGGTATTTGCAGCAGTTTTTTTTTTTTTTTTTCACAACCCACAGATTGTGCTGGAAAGGAAGTAAACAAATGGCTTTGCATTGGCTTTGTGTCCACGTTGCTGTGCTGCGCTGCTGGTCTCCCGGCTCAGCCTGCGTTAACGACTCAAGTCCTCGTCCACCACGCACAGAAAAAAACAACGACCTGCATCGTGGTTTTTATAGCTGCGTGACCGAGGACTGCAATGAAATAGACTGCGAAAGCATTAGGTTCCATTATTAAAAACACCAATCAGGGTTTTCTTCCCGAATTGTGGGTACCAGGGGAGGATGCGGAACGCCACACTGCGATGTGGAGACGAGCTTACACCGCTTATTGTCGAGCATCTCCATTTCTCAACCAGACACTGAACCCTGTTTGAGTCCCCCGTTGGATTGTTTGAGTCACACCGAGTTGTTGACAAAGACAGTTCATTACTGCTTGACGGGATCCTCTGCCTTATAAATAATACTGAAACTCATTTAATATCCTGTTTCCTTATGTGGAGTTGGGCTGAAAGCATGCAAGGAAGTAATTGGGAACTAAGGGAACTTAACTACAAGGAAATGCAGCTCTCGCAGATCGGCCGGGGTTACATTGTTTTCAGGATTTGCCTGGAGGGGTTTCGCTCCCACACATTCGCGCGTGATGTGAAGAAAAGATGATCCACTCCCCCCCGTATCTTTGTCTGCTCAAAGAAATCCTTCAAATACAAACGACTGATGAGGTGGCGCTTGATTACAAATTGTCGCCCACCGCTAAAGGTGGGGAGCCAGATGTCAGAATGTATTCTGTCAGAGGAGGTCGAGTCGACTGAAGGTGTCAGGCGGAGGAGAAAAGGAGGCAGCGAAAGGAGGGAACTGGTCCACACGCTTTGGAGTTACTCAGACACAGAACCTGGGATATTAGAATGCGGAGTTCAGTCCTGCATTAGTCATGATCTGCTTCCTTTGGCACCGACTCCGTGTTTAACGCCTCTATCCATCCCCAAGAGGGACGAGCAACAAGACCCACAGAACAGCCGCCAACGATCTGGAGTTCAAAGGAAATAATCCGCCCGAGTTATTAAAAACTATGTAATTAACACTGTTTCAATCTTTGAAGAGTGTAACTTTTTTAATAAACCACCTAAACCCAAGGAAAGAAAAGCATTGTTTTTTTTTAAGATCAAAACTGAAGTAAACTTCTGTTTCGGGAAAAAATAGGGGGTGAATTCAAGGTTTCAAACATCCACAGGTGGAATTGATTTCTGTGATTTGCAGAATTTCAGCTCTGCCACATGTTATTCCCGTGATTTGTCAGCGACGGCGTCCAGGCTTCTCAGACTTTAGTTCATCGAACCGTCAAAACTTCGGACTCACCCAAGGCTGTGTAAAACTCGTCCTTCGTCAGGTGCTCGTCGTCATCGACGTCGTTGTACTTCAGCAGGTCAAACAGGGTGCACTCGGAGACGTCCTTGGACAGACCTTCTTGCTTGATGACCTTCAACGAGATTGCATTAAAGTTTGGTTAAAAAAGGACAGTGCTCGGGGTGTGATTGGAAAATACGCCATTGTTGCCGGGATTATTTGACGCTTTTGCCACTAAAATGATGTAACGATGAGTGAAAGGGTTCGCCGACAGGAAGTAGCGCAGCACGATGCGTTGCGTCATGGAACCTGTAGATTGAATTAGGCTTCTGTGGCGGCTTGTGTGAAAAGGTGTTGCGTTGTAAAGTCAAAACACACAAGTTTGGCTTCAATCCATATGACCCACACAAAGGGAGGTGACTATGAAGCAAATAAAGTGGATTTAAATGAAGATATTCAAGGCGGGTTATTTTTTCTTGACTAGATCATAAAATATCAGACATTCAAATTGAATTTGGTGACCTTAATAGAGGCTCTGAATGTAGAAAGTCACTGACATTCTTCTTGGCTCTATTAAATATCTAAACACGGGTCCAAAGAACAGCACAAGTGAATGCAGACATGCTTTCAGTATTTATTATGAATGCTCTGCGTAAAGCAGTTTCCAGTGTAATAAAAAGATAATGATAACAATATAGATTGAGCATTTTATTACTTTCCCTATTCTACACAATTACTGTATTGTCTCTGTAGACTAATTCAACCGTAGGAATACAATAGTTGCAATACACACTTACATGCTCTGCCGAAATCTTTGCTTATGTCCTCGGCTATAAATCAACATTACGAGTCCAATCTGAACCGTGACGAGTGTCAGAGATGATGAAGCACACACAGCATCAGCTGACAGGTGTTGTGTAGCCAAACTGAAGTCTTGTCACAACAGAAGGTTAAAAAAGGTCTCCAACGATGCAGATTTTATCATCAGCCTGCTAAAGTGCGGCCGCACACACACACACACACACACACACACACACACCTCCTTCTTCGCGGCCGCGCAGGGAAACATCCATCATAGAGGATCAGCTGTCAAACCAGCGATCACAGAGGACGGCTTCACACACGAAGCCTCGTGCATGGGGACTCGCCCCAAAATGAAGGAGCGTACCGGTGGTGCTGCGTCCTTAAGAAGTAACTGTGGAGTTCATGATAAGGCGCTTTCCCTCCTTCCGTCTTATTCTGTATCTTCTGTACTCGATTGTGACTGAAAAATCAAACCAGAGGGAAACTGATCCGGTATTAACCTCAAAATGCTATGAAATGGTTTTGAAAGTTAAAAACCCGCTCGCCTCTCTGGTCCTTTCCTGCTTTTATTGACTAACATAGTTGACTTTGATTTGTAAGCGGCGTTTTAGCCGCTTGATTTTTGGCTTCAACGCTTCAAGCCGACGGCGCTTTCTCCGCTTAGTCAACATCAACCTCTCACAGCATCCACTACTATCACAGTTTAGACTCATTCCGGTAAGGGCAGAACATCTCCGTATAAAACCACGTGAAGCTAATCGGGCTCTGACACCGACGCTCTGAGGATTCATGAACAAAGTTTGAAGGTTACGTTTGTGTCCTCTTTGGGAAACTTCTCTTTTAATTTAGATGCAGAAGAATTGGAATACGGAATAAAACATGAATCTGCTTAAATCCTACGCTTCGGTGGGAGGATGAGGAAGTATTAATTATACTCATTCCGGTCTAGACGAGGATCTGATTTGCCCCAGTCTCATTCTCAAAGTGTGAGCATGGGTAAAAACATGGGTATCTTCTCATACCTCTTTTTTCTAATAAAAGGTCACATTTCCAGCATTGATCATGTGGTCAAATTATAGGTATGGACAAAGCCAAAGAAAACAGAACTGTTTTTTTTCGCCATTTCGAAAGGGCCTCCAAGACAAACAGAGGAGGAACAATTGCTCCTGGGGCAAGTAAGCTAGGGAGAGGGATTGCTATCCTCAAATAGACTGCAATTATAAAGGCCGCCTCGGGGCAGGCGGGCGGCGGAGGAGGGGGGTTGCTGCTCTCAGCGGCTGATAAAGGTGTGATCGACTCCTCTTGAAGGTTTGCCCACTCGTTTTGTTCGTTGTCATTTACATAAACCTTTTGCATTCTTTAACATTCACCGCTTGTCAGGTCCGAGCCGCTGAGGTTAATGGCACGCAGATGGGCTCCACAATGGAATCAAAGAGAATCTCAATCTTAACACGTAATTGTTCGTGATATTTAAAACTCAAATTCCTTAAAGAGAAAAGAAAAAGGAAAGCGTATCCCCTCAAGCTATTAATTACTTCAAAATTACATTATGTGAGAACATTTAATATAAAAGCTCATTAAAGACTAAATCCATAATTACATGCAGGCGCCCATATGTTGAACCCACAACGGCTTGTTTATTAAGCGATTCATCAGATTGATGAAGCAATTTCATTGTGATTGTTTATCACGCAAGAACTTAATATGCACCAATGTTGATGTGAGGTCAAAGTAGCTCAACAGTTTCCAAATGTTTTCAGCCAAAAGGTGTGTTTAAATAAAAAGGGTGAATACAACTTCATCAAAGAAAATCTACCTTTTAAAAGCCAATAAAAATGATTTATGCAAAAAAAAAACAATTTGAATTTAGTTGCCAGAGCTTATCCTTGCACGAGGAACAAAAAGGAGCTTTTTTATCTGGATGTGAAGAATTACTGACACGCTGGTGTCATTCAAACAGAGAGGCGGAGTGGTACAACGTTACTTCACTAAGAGGTTTGTAAAATTATGGTGTGGTTTCAAATAGCTTTAAAGGGAATAATAAAATAACAACAATATTATTTCATAAAACACAGCACAACATGACTAGTTGACTGCGCACTTCCATCCCTAAATATTGATGCCTCTCATGCCGGAACAGAGCGCAGAGTAAATGTAAAAACATGTTAATTGTTAATTATGTGAACAAAAAGTGTGAAGCGTGAATGTGAACCGTTATTTTGAGGCTCTGAAGTCAAAACACCAGAAACGTATTTAAATGAATCCAATGAGACACAAACCCCCCCCCCCGTTGGGCGGAGGGCCGCTGGCAAAGAACACCAAGGTGACCCCGGTGCAGATGGGATATCCTGCTGGATCAGCAGGAAACTGACCTGAGAGCAGCAACTGGTTTCATGTTTCTGAAAACCAGGTTGCTTACCCTTCCATTTATTTAACTCATGTCTGTCCTCGGGTACTGTGAGACATCTGTCACGGTTTGGGTCCATGTCCTGTTTTATTATGTAATGTCATTCCTGCCTTGTCCTGTCTTCCCCTGTGATTGTCAGTGATGGTTTCCACCTGTGTCCAATCACCTGCACCTCCTGTGTGGATTTAAGCCACGTCAGTCTCCTGACCCTGTAGGTGTGTTTGCCTCCTGCCTCTGCCTACACACCCGATCCTGACGACATCATTTGTTATGCACATAATAGCTCCCATTTTTACACCCGCGCCTCCGGGGGGCGCCGGTCAAAGGCCGCAGTCTCCCCCGAGCACGAGGCCCCTTTGAACCGCCTTGCTGTTTAAAGGTTTTACCTGCAGCCACCTGCCGGTGCAGCGAGCGGAGGGAAGGGTAGGCGGAGTAAAACTGACAACGACTTGTATCAAAGAGATTAAAGCACCACGTTTCAAACACCTGAGCGCACAGTGAACCGTGTCCACATTTACCATGCTGATATTATCCATCATCCATCATTATTCTGCTACTACTATTGGTGTTATTTCATGGATCAACTATGTTGTAATTCTATTACATTCAGTAGGTTTCATCTTTTTTTTCTGGCAAACTGTACAACAAAATTGTGATCAGTTATATTGAGCTACACAAAGCGATTGAATTGACTTGTAGCCTGTAAATAAAACCACTTGAAGGGCGGCATGGAATGTCTGCATCAGCACCCGTACCTGTGAGAGCTCGCTGGCATCTATTTGACCGTTGCCATCTGCATCAAAGCGTCTGAACATCACGTCCACCAGTTGCTTCCTGGCAGCCATGTTGTCCTTGTGGGCCCCGTGGTACTTGGACCCCATGTATCGCTTGTCGTGCAAATCCAAAATCTTGGTTTTCAGCCGCCGGTAGTCACTCAGTCTGCAGTTGTCGTCTGGGGAGGAAAGATAAAAGGGAGAGGCAGAATATTTACAGTAGACTGACAGGATATTTGTTTTTGTCGTTGGCTTGGATTGCTAAAATCATTTCAATTTTAACGGGTCGTTTACAAGCAGCTATTAAAGAGCCTAAATGACTCCCTGCGGCTGGAAAAAGCTTGATTAAAAGCATTGAACTTGTGAAATGTCAGCCAATTAGTACCTGTGAAAACAACAATTTGCATGAGTTTATTGAACAATGAGCGGTGTTCAGATCGGAGCATGTCTGTGATTCTTGTGAATCACAATAACAAACTTTGAGGATTTTTTTTGTTATTTTTTTTCACGGAACAAGCCGTGTCAGTCGTGCAGAAATCCCACCGCCTCGAAACGACGGAGCAGCAGCCGAAAAACACTGGAGGCTTGAGCTATAACCCTGACAGCTCCAGAAAACACGACGGCGATGTATTTACAATCCACCATCAAAGGAGTCGACTACATGAAAGCTTCTGTGGAGTCGAGGCAAAGTAATGACTACAACTACGGGCTGACAGACGTCACATGGACTTCTCATTGTTAGATCTGGCAGTGTTGGGTAACGGTTACATTACAGGATGCCGAGCAACCAGCCAGGTGGCGCTGTTCAAACGGATGGGGAATTAATAGCTGGCTGCATGACGTCGCCCGAGGAGGACTTGATGGTGCTGGCCGAAGAGCCGGTGACCGGTTAACACAAACGTGGTTAGCGGGTGCGTCGGGTCTCCCTTCTCTCTCTCATTTCCTCCCGGCATTCCTTCGGCGAAACAACTTCAGGGAGCATTTCAACGAGAGGGCAGAAGATGCTGGGAGGAGGTCTCCAAGCGCAAAATCAACAAGCTTCCTCTGAGGCTCTCGAGCCAATTTCATCTCAACGCTGCGCGACCTGGTGAAGTACTAACATGTCAAATCTCTGGCTGGCATTGAAAGATTCAGTTTTGTGAGTGAAATAGTGTGAGTTTCTACTTCTGTAGCTGGAGGATTTGGGGATATTTTTCCTCTAGTAAAGTGGAAGTATTGATGCAAATTAAGAAGCTCACTAAATCATTATAATCAAATGGACGGTTATGTGTTTTGTTAACAGAAACCACATTTTTATACATGGGTGAATAATAAAAGATCCATCAATGTTTCCTTTATTCACCAAGGTTGCACTGTAACAAGCGCAGTTGTCGTCAATCAAGTCATTTTTAATGTCTACAATGTGGACGCTCTCTCTCACCCTCTGTGTGTGTGTGTGTGTGTGTGTGTGTGTGTGTAAAGGAAACTGCATCCGCTCAGGCAGCGCCTCGGCGCACGTCGGGGGACCGGATCGGGTTTTGACAAGCGTCAGCGCCGCAGAAGCTGCCTTGGTCACAAATGGCAGAATGAATAAAAGATAAATGGCTGCTGGCGTAACCAGGGGACACGAAGGTCAGCGGCGTCAAAGGAGCGTGCAACTGCGCACACACACACACACGACACACACACACAGAGAAGTCTACATAAGCACATTTACAGCTTTCCATGCACATGTTCTCATGGTCTCCCCATTCCAAAGCACCTAAAGTGTACACGTCTACAAAGGCAAGAGTCAGCATTAATTACATAATGGCCACAATAATCTCTCTCAAATGAGCAACATACCTATCAAAACACAACCTCAAGAACCACGGCTCGACAGGTTGGCTTCATTCAATCACGGACAGCCACACAAATTTTAAACTCAAAACACATTCAGTCTTTTTGAAAAACGACAAAATAGGAACAAATGCATCTTCTGAAATATTCCCACACATAGTAAGGACAGCGCGGCCCTTTTAGGAATCACCCCAATACGAGCTGAATAAACACCCTCAAAGGAGAGCGAGGTAACCGTGTTACCGTAACACTTCTTTATTCCGCTGCTTCGGTCAACATCACTCAGGAACGAAGCGCACAACATCTTACAGGATCAAAAGGTCCGGAGGCCGTGGAAACCTTTTTTAATCCACTCGCAGCAGTTGATCTACTCAATGTTTCACCATCGCTCTCACTGTACTCTGAAATAGTATTGTTTCATCGTGGCTGTTAATCTGACAACACTCCCTTTAGTCAGAATGGAGTGGGATTTAACGCCAGGTGGCATTATTCTTTCAACAGCGTTTGGTAATAGCACACCAAGGACACGAGAGTGGTCGTTTGGCTTCAGCTGCTCGATGACCTTGCCCGTGACAAACGCCCTTGGTCACATGGGCCCCGTATGGGGCAGGCGACTGGCCAAGTTCCACCGAGCTCAGCCATTTCCTCTCATTAATTGCCTTGAACTGTTCTCATAATGTGGAGGTCAAGTCCCCTCCTGGATGGAAATACAAGTCCGAGTGAGGGGAGTCACTCGCAGTGCATCCAATGAGGGAAAATCATTTATTTTAATAAAACAGAGCAACTTAGTAGAAGCAGGCTGCTCTCATGAGTAGAGATGGGTTGTTCAATTGCAAAGCTGAATTTGCCATTTGAATCTACATTTGATTAAATTGTGTGAAATCCGGCTTAGTACAGTAAGGGTGTCGCAACATCTCCAGGCGTCAAAGTGTCTCCACCTTTAGTTTTATCGTTGACAACTTTACTATTTCTCGAAGCGTTGTTCAAATGGGACGGACGTTTTGTCTCCAAGTCCTTTAAGGCATCGCTGAATTATCGTGTACATGATAATGTTGCATGGATTGGCCTGTTTTTTTGTTGTAAAGAATGATGCATTCTTGGTAAAATAGAAAAAGATGTGAATAAAGCTTTCTTACATTTTTGTTATACAAGTCGGCGAGGTGCTTGCCTAAGACCACTGATATAGAGTGAAAACCGAGGCAGCACTAAAACCCTTTGGCTAAAAGCTTGAAATTTGATTTGTCCATCTGTGTGGTATTTTTATACTAGGGATAATAGGAGGGGTGCAAACAGGTGGTCCGTTAATTGAAATAACAAAGTGAAAAGACCTTCTGGTTTATGGTAGAAATATGGAGCCACAGGCTTTCTACGTGGGCACGTTGCTTCGGCAATTCACTGTATGAAAGAAAATATTCAATTCAGATACCCTTTTAACTTTCTTGCAAATAACAAGCTTCACATTTCACTTGCTTTAAGTGCATTAATGCTAATAAACTAAATGGAGAGTTCTTTATGGACAGCTGTCGATGTGCATCTGTCTTTACATGGCCAGTGTGCACAAGGTGTCGGATTCAAATGAAATTGTTTGAAAAAAAAACATTTTGTGAATGAATGTTGTAGATGTGAGAAAAAAAATTGGTTGACAGAAACTCTAACCTTAATCTTCACAATTGTCGCTCATCGCGCTCTAAATAGCAAAAAGCATTCACCTTTAGCTGATTGAATCCCTGCAACCATTAGAGAAAGGGCCAGAACAGAGAATATAAAAACTGTAGCATCCAGGGTCCATTTGAAGAGGGCAGAGATCCAAGACCTTTTAATAATTATTACGGCAGGAAGAAGCCATTGACGTAGAGATTATAGACGGGCCTGCAGCGCCGGGAGTGAGGAGGGGTTGAAAAGCCACAGATAAAACAAGGCAAACCTCATCCATCGTGTGCATCGTCCATTGAGGCCGGACACGTGGGTGAGCCCTCTTCCGCCTGCCCCTTTAAAAGCCCCACTGCTTATTCATATAAGGAAAAGCTGGCTCAGTGGAATGACCCGGACTCCACTCTGTCGAAACTGTCCCACTGAGCCCCACTGAGCACCTCAACCAGTCCAGAGCTGACTGAAGGTGTCACTGCGGCGACACCTGACCGAATCTGGAATGGACATCGTTCCTTGACATTTAGACATTTAAAAAATGAACCTCGGGCGGAAAAAAAAAAGAACCTCGGGTGGAGATAACTGACTTCTGGTATTAGTCCAAACTTCAGAGGAAGAGCTGTGCGTCGGAGTTAAACGTATTAAACATGATGAGCGTTAAGGAAGCTGGAGATGCACTGGGTTGTCATGGAGATGCAGTTTTCTTTTATGTATGTGTGCTTATACAGTGTGTTGTAGCTGGCCTTGCATGTACTGTAAAGGGGCAAACCAAATCAGCTAATCAGATTTGTCACTTAAGATAATTTACATGTATTAAAGTGAAACAGCATTTAAAGAGTGGCTAAAAATGTCAACTCTCATCAAACAGAAACATTAGCAACAGGTGTCCTCTCATTCCCGGATTATTCATTAAACCATTTTTCTAGTTTTCTTTAGTAGCTTTGCTTGGTGCAGGTATTTGGTAACGGCTCAGGACAGATTCCCGCCTTCGTTCAGTCTCTGTCGCTAACGTTTCCTCCTGATGTAGATGTAATTCTCATCCTGCTGGGAGGCCGCGGCTGCTCCTCATGTCTTCATCTTTGATGTATCACCCTGCCTCCCATCTCACCTTGGAGGGGGATCATTATCATCCAGGAGCCTTTCCTCCAACCGCCTCTCACCCGTCCAATTTACCCTCCCGCCCTCGTCTTCATCTCTGAGCTCTGACACGAGTCTCCAGAGGTGTTTTGGAGACTCAAAGTCTCCCTCTAAAAGAAGTTCAGCCCCCAAGTCCTTCTGCTACAAAACACTACAGCACCCTCAAACTGGACCAGTTCCACTTCGGTGGGCTCAACTTCTAGCCGTGTCGGATACTATCCCTCGTTAATGTGATGTGATCTAATGGATCATGTCCCTTTTTTAATGAAATTAAAAGCAAAATAATTCAAATTCACACCAAACAGCATGCTGGGGAAACATTCTAAAAGCCCTTCATAGAGATCCTGCAATACAATAAAGAGGTGCGATATATGGTGAAACCGGTTGGCACCGGCCGGGACTTCTAGACGGAGGTATTCTTAAATCTGATCCCAGTGGAGCTGATTACATGGAGCTTACTGCTTCCATGGCAGGTCTTGTTGGTTGTGAGGGAGGACAGTGACCCGGGGGATGAACACACCGGGGTGGTGATGTCCAATCGACACGCTGCTGCAGGTCTGAACCTGGGCTGCAGCAGCGCGACTGGGACATATTGTTTTTGAGACACACATGGTTGGAAACACCCTACGGATGCAGACATATATGAGGCGTATGTTGATTAAAAGATTTGACGCGTTAGGACCTCAGCGGGAAAAAGAAAGGTAAATGAAAAGAGTGACATCGCAAATCTAATAGCTCTTCCTCCTAACGAAAGAAACAAAAAAGTGATAGTCCAGGTTTACGTTACGTACAACGGCGTCAGTGAATGTCAACTGCTGGCAAGGGACTCACATTTGAAGATTTGGTACCTTTTTCATATTTCGAAAATTTGGCAAAGATCCTCCCAAAAGGGGATTATTTACTTGTGGTTGTACTTCATATCATAGTAAATTAAATGACAAAATCTGTAAATCTGTAAAAATTTCTCAGAAAAAAAAACCCTGCAGCGAACTCTACCATGTGATTGAAGGGACGATGTGTCCCACCCAGAGAGTCTAACACTTGTATTGGTTACTAATTGGTAATACTAACCTGCTGCTGTACTAGCTAGCTTTACTTGGACCGAAATTAATTGATGGGCTGAGAAATGTTTGCACAGTAAACAGTCAGCCAACTGACACAACAACTGACCAATGACACAACTGACTAAAATCCTAGTCCTAATCCTAAATAGTGGCTACAGGCACAACGCCACGTCCACTTTCGCTTTAGCAAGCAGATTTTTAAACTGACATTTTTTCATCACAATCCTTCGTCAGCTTTGGGTTAAAGGACTCGTTTAGCCGCCATTTGGCCTTTTGAGTACCTGCAGCATTCCTGTAGGTCTGCAGCCGGGGCATATGGCGTCCTCTACCGCCTTTACCCATCGGGTCACAGAGGCTTCCGCTTCACAAACAACACTGTTCTCTCACAACATTCATCTGCCGCTATTTCAGCACCGCAACGCACACATATCAATTTGTTTTAGTCAGAACTTTCATCAATCTTGATTTATTTGTCGAAGTGCGTTTTGATCCCCTTGAAGATCAGCAGGGGGGAGTAAACAAGTCCATGTCAGCTGGTTTGTAAAGCAGTCCTTCAGGGTCCAGGACATTTTTCTTGCCGATGGCTTTGTCAGGAATTGGAATGCTTTTTTTTCGGGTGTATGGCGTAATCTGCCATATTGGCAACCAGCTCAGTCACTTCAGCTGTTGAAAGACTCACATTTAAAGTGAAAGAAGCAATCAGAGGAAAAAGTCCCTCAGCGTTAAAGCAAAGAGGAGGCTTTGTGTGCATTGCACTGTGTGCACTGCACATTTACCTAGAGCCAATTTTCCAATCCGGAGGGACTCAGGAAGGCTAAAAGATTTCAAACATCAGAGGAATTGTAGAATTTTGATCAATAACATATTCTGTTGAACTGTGTTAGCCTTTTACTGCTTTATCAGTTTTACGGTCATATCAGGTTTTCAATGAATACTGCATAGTTGTAGAAAAAATAAAACACAACATGACAACTTATTTTGTCATCTTACTTTGGGGGATTTTTGAAAGAAACAACTGGCTTCAAACAAATCCACAGGACTCGAATTCAGCTGCCAGTTAACGTTTGTCACCAGCAGGCCAACGTAACAGTCCTGGAAGGGCAGAAAGCACAGACCTGCACTGCTGGACACAAACAAAGCGCAGGTGGGAGAAAGGGGACTTTTATGTGTTTAAGAGCTTCACTTTTCTTTGTGTCGCCCACGAAACAACGTGGGCGACACAAAGAAAGACATGTGATTTCTGAGTTGTTGTTCCGACTTGAAGAATGTCGGAACAAGGACGAACCTTCGAGCTGATGTTGCAGAGAATGTCTTTGTAAGCTCAGAAGATGAGTTTTTTTATTATATTATGCTGCTCATTGTTAAGAGGAGACTTCTCTCCTCAGGCCAATTAAAAAAATGACCTTCAATTTACATTACAGAGACATTTTTTCTCTCAATTTTGCCCTTTTCTTCCTTAATAAGAGAGCCATTGCTCACTGTCCAGCAAACTAAAAATCACATTTGGGTCCATCGCTGGGTGAGATGGGTTGTGCTATACATAGAATGAAGTCAACACTTTGATATTAGAAAACGCCCACAGCGCTGCAACCCAGTCAACCCTCCTTCAACGCACTCTCGTCTCTCGTCTTACTCACTCAAAACACACGGCTTTAAGCAATTTGGCAGCTAGTGTTCACATTTATTTCAGCGAATTGTTCAAAGGATCCAGGATGGAGAAGGTGGAAGCAAAAGAGGAAGGAAGAAGGCTGAGAGGAATGAAATGAACACTTTTCACAGGAAAGGGGGAATGCAGCTATATTTGTTTAAGCTCAAAAGGAGAATTTAGCAGGCCTCCTTACAAAACAATGGTGTAAACCAAAATGTTTTTTTTGGGTAAATCAACACGTTTTAAGGGTTTTTATTGATGGGTTACAAAGATTTAGAGGACAGAACAAATTGTGGCCTAAAAACATTCTAAATAATTAGAAAACAAAGAGAGCTGGAGATGTCAGAACCTATTTCAAGGTCCTCCATTAAAGTATTCAACCCCCAACTGCTGGAGAGAAAGTGGTGGAAGAATTGTCCCTTTGTTAATGTTCAAATATTTACCTGAGTACCTGACTGAGCTCTGCATCTTTCGACTTTTTTCAGTTCAATCCTTTTTTTATCTATGGTTGTAATTACTCTCATCTTTTTCACGAAGGCATCTTGTGAACATCAACACAATGATTGTGCAGTTTCAAACACCTAACCCGCACAACGGGGAGTCGGGGGGGGGGGGGGGGGGGATCAAAGATGTTCAATTGGCTAATTTGTCACATGATTGTTCGGGATGTGTGGCCCGGTCCTCTGCACACGCCTCCGAGATGGAATAATTGGTAATCTAAAGCACATAATGAACATGAGTAGAGGATGCTTTGAAGCCGAGCAGCAGCTATTGATAAACTCATCGATCAAAGACACCACTTCCTCCTCTAGAAGTGTGCAAACCTTTCAGCGGTTTTGGAGTTTTCTGCGTCAAGTCAACAAAAAATTGCACTAGAAAGGACTAATTAGTTTTGACTTCTGCAAGTGAAACGTGCCGTAAAGAAAAATAAAAGATATATTCAGTTCTCTTCACATATTTACTTCAAACGTGTCTTTCATGTTCATGTTTTAGTATCAAAGCTGAGCTTGTCGTCTTTCGAATCAATGCAGCACAACGTTGTTATGTCATATTTTCGTGTGGCAACGGGTCTCGTTGTTTTTTCATTTTCACCCGATTGATTGCTGCTAATTCAGTCAGTTAGTCCGAGAAAACAAACATTTTTATTGTCTATTGTCAATATCTTTCCAATATCCCTGTACGTGTTTATTTAACAGTTCTACCTGACACGGATATCCCTCTTTAGCTTGGACCCCTTTCGGACTCTTGAGTTGTATATTTCTAAAGCTTGTGTGGTTTTGTTTGGTGCTCAATGCTTCTAAATGGTGGTAATGGATAATAGATTAGATTGTCTTTTGTTAATTAAGTTTATCCTGTATGTTCGGGAAGAGAAGGTGGTTTTCTTTTACTCAATTATTTCCGAGACCTTGTAATGAAGACCTCTAAACTCAATTTAATTCAACTTAATTAACTTTGTATAACACCAAATGACAAATTAGCCTCAGAGGGTTTTACTATCTTTAATGTAACTTCCTCTTCAAATCAGGACTGAAAGGAGACAAACTTCTGCTATCTCACAGACAAAAAAGCAAGCCACAATCATCTTTTTTTTTTGTACAGTGCAAAAGCAGCTGGTGCTAATTGTTTTCATAAATAGGGTAAACCAGGCCTCAGGTGCATTGACTGTGTACTACTGAGGAAGCGTCAAAACAACACTCAATCCACTGAATGAATTCAATGCGTTTTTACGAGCACCCCTGAAGGGTTCCTCCTTTGATAAGAATAAACACTGTGTCACAAATACATATGTATTTATTGAAAGATGCAGAGAGATGCATTAGTCCCCAGCCCATGGAGCCCCAACTCATATGTTAGGAATCAATGAGTAAAATAAAAAGCACTACTTTTCATATTCTGTAAGCAAACATACTCAACGTAAATCTCTCACTGCTTTGGTCGAGCTGTGTGTTAATGTGTCAATGTTGTCTTTATACCAGCAATTTATGGAGGAGTCATCACCGTGTCATCGAATGAACACTGCTATAAATTTTCTCCGTCTGCAACTGGAAATTGAACACAACGGAATGAAAACAAAAGACGAAGAAAAGATGCATTTAACCGAGATTGGAATAGAATCCCATCAGAGGAACCTCTGACATCACTAATGCCCTGCGTGCTGTATTTCTCTTCAACGCCGTGCAGTAACACCTCACTGCTGACCTTTTTAAACACGATACAATAAAAACTGAGAAACAAATGTTCCGAATCGGAAATAGTAAAAAATATTGTCGCGTTGTCGCTGATAACCGAGCCAGATGTTTGAGTCAGGCTTCGATATCCAGTTTGATTACCGGTGCGTCTCTAGCTAATGTTTAATGTTGCCTTTAAAAAAAGCAAGGAGGAGGAAGGAGAAGAAAGGTGTCACGTAGAAACAAAGAACGCAGGCCAGGCTAGAAACAAGGTAAACGTGAGAGAGACGTTGAGTGGCTTCGCTCGAGGAAACGACGAGGCAGCAGATTTTGGAACGGGAACAGGTGTGGGGTTTTGATTCGCCGTGACATAACGTTTCACCCTCATCATATTTCCCATTTCTCCTCCTAATCCAATCTGTGTTATTGGTCAATCACTTTCCTTCCCCAGCGCATCCTTTCAGGCGCTTGTAACAGAAGAGCGATTCCTGCGAGCTGCGACAAAAAGAGTGATGAGACCATTGTGCTCTGAAATTTCCCTGACCACATCAGTTATTAACAAATTGGCCTGTGCCTTTCCCTACAGCTGTGTCACACGTCTGCACCGGGTTTCTACTTCATCTGTCTCCATCCGGCTGTAATAAGGGAGGCCAGTGGTGCCGTGAATTCAGCGATATGTGTCATGAAGGGAAAGGTGAAAAAAAGAAAATCAATAGGGTAAAGGGAACCAACTTTAGCTCCATTGTAATGTCACAGCGCTGATTATGAAAGGAGGTGTTCTTTTAATCAGAGTTTTCAAGTGACAATGTGAAACATTGACCTGTCCTTCAGAAAGAGACATGTGATTGCAAAGTGAGCCACTTCTTCCAGGTATGGTTGAGGGACGGACCTTGCCTTGCTTTTGTCTATTCTCTGTCTCATGTTAATGAGTGTAGTGTCGATGTAAAAGCCTGTGTGGTAATTGGAAAAAGGACTGTACTTGTTTATCGCTTTTCCAATCCTCCGACCCTTCGAAGCACATCAACACCACATCTCATCACTCACCCATTCACACACACACACACACACACACACACTGAGGACAGAAGCTACCACTCACGGAGTCACCCTGGTTTTGCATTTGGATGCCAGTGAGTTTAAGACAAATTGCAGCCACAATTTAGGGAAATAATGCTACAGTAACATTACATAAAACAACAGCGACTCAAGAAACAATGAATCTTTGAAAATATAAATAACAATTTCTTCAGCAATGATCCAAAATTGGTACTGCTCAAACTTTAAAGACTGACACATCGACTTTCACGGAACCAAACACTCACATACATGTGTCAACATATATCTCCCATTAAGACCCCAACGCAACACAAACACCGCCTCTCGTAGGTGAAAAAAAAATAAATTAAAAGCCCTGAAAGTCTGGATAATACTCAATCTCTAATGTCAATCTCTATTATTTCACAGCCTCTGTGGTGGCCGTGTGTGCATGGAGGTGTGTTTGTGTTTGTGTGTGTGTGTGTGTGGGGGGGCCTGTGTGTATGTGGCTCTGATCCTGCATCAACTGATCTGATACCCAGCAGATGAGCACATGATCTGGGTACATTGAACTGGAACATTAATCTGCTCTAAACGTTCACCATTTAGCCAGTCGCCAAAGCCCCGGGACTGTATTTCCTCCACTGGTAATAACGTGTAAAATACTTTGAAGTTAATCTCCAAGACGTGTTTTGCGTTGGTCTCTGAAGGAAAATCGATGGGAATCTCATTCTGGAGCAAATCAACAAAGCGGATCCCGACGATCAAGGACAGGGACTTCGGAGGCGCCCCAGATCCCGCCTGTGCCAGCGGTTTGGGCGCCCTTGCAGACTTAATGATCCAACAGGTTTGGATTTTAATGGGGAGCTTGTTCTCCGGCGCCGGTGTCGATGACAACGCCAGGTCTCGCAGAGAGGTCACCGGAGAGTAATTAAAAAGACAGCAAGAGCGCACAGGAGGTTCAGAAAGTCCTCTTGTGTACACCAGCTGATCTCACTCTAGGGGGGGGGGGGGTGCAGGGACGCATCGCTAATGCGCAGGGTCTCTGGAGGCCGGATGCGGTGATGCGGTGGCGCAGCGTGTTTTTCTAGGCGGAGCCCAGGGGAGTCGCCCACAAAGAGTTTGCTCCGCCGAGTTGCCAGGGAGGCAGCCAACGACAAAAGCACTGAACTTCAAAAAGCTCTGCTTTTATAGGCACAGCCTGGATGTTGTCATATGTACGATATAACCGCGTTGCACTGTGGCTACGTAACAACAGTACAGGAACAATAAACGCTTAGAAGTTGTTTAACTTTTTTGTCAAAACCCAAAATGTTATCCAAGCAAATGCACTAGAGTTCAATTAAAGTAGACTGGATGAAAATGACATCCTGGCACTGACTCTGACAGGGGGGAACGTGAGGGACGAGCCTCCAGCGATGTCAAACACCTTCTGATTTTTCCTTCTCAGTGATTAAAGGAAAAAAAACTGAACTAAGTAGTTTCTCTGCCTCAAATCTCACCGTCTCTCCCTTGATCTGCATCAAATTTGACATGTTACACTCCAAATTGCCATCACTTTGTGAAGTTGCACAACTTTTTTTTCATAAACGGAAGCATAAATAGTCTACAGAGGAGAAGTATTTGATCCCCAAACAAAACGTTGCTCATTACTTGGTGGAGAAACACAAAGGTCATATTGTCGAGTTGATGATCTGATGAAGAGCTTGATTTTCATCATCACCTCCTCCGAGGCTTCTCGGAATCGTGCAGGTGTTCCATTTTGTGTTACCAATGTTTTTCTTGGTGACTATGGTCCCAACTGTCTTGGCATCATTAACAAGTTCCTCCCGTGTAGCTCTCGGCTGACGCCTCACCTTTCTCACGATCAATCACACCCCACAGGGCGAAATCAATGCTTGTGCAGGTCTACAATCCTGGTCCTCTGCCTTCCTTAAAGCGAGAGGACTAATCTACGCTTTATGGGAGCCTTGATGCTTGGCTCAGGGATCAAATAATTATTTTCCTCAATGAAACGCAAATTAATGTATTACTTTAATATGATATATTTTGATTTGATTTAAATAATTCTTTCTGCAATTTCCTTGTCATAGTTCACTGTTTATGTAAATTATAGACGGTTCATTTCTTTGTCAGTGAAAACTTAAAAAAGTGTCTGAATATGGCAATGCAGATTTATCCATACAAATTAGAGCTAAAACAACAGCTAATTCAATGATAATAACAACGAAAGATACAAAGCTGTAGTGTGATCGGGGGAGACGACGCCGGTCAAAGAAGCTGGGACTCTCGGAGGAGCTGCTAGCGTGCAGGTAGGATTGCTATGACACTACAGGAAGCCGAGCTTTTGCAGTAGCATTGTAGTTATGAAAGTTAAAGAGCTATTCAAAGTTCCCGGTTATTAGTCATCAATCACATTTTGACAGTACTTGAAAACTCCATTCCAACCCATTGATGATTAAAACCATTACTGTGATTAAAAAGATGTATAATTTATTACGTCAGGTGTGTTGAGTTCAACACTACATCCTGTCAAAAGGAAGAATGCTTAAGTTACATATTCTACATTTTATCACTTTAGCAGTTTAATTCACTATCTCTGCATGACTGGTGACTGTGAGTATGCGTGTCTTTCTCTTGAGAGACGTCTTATTTTGAAATTGTTACCAAATCAAATTTCTATGCAGCTACTTAAGGTGTGCAGGTCGTTTTACGTCATACAGGCGTCATCCAACACCGTCTGCTCATCTCAATACTGAATCCCATTCCATCTAAAACCTCCGGCCGTGCTCCCCAACACCGTGAAGCAATATTAAAGTAAATGATTCAGTGGCACGACACAGTAAGTAGTAAATAAAAAAATTGTGAAACCCCGGCACGGAAGATTTATTTGGAGCCAAATGTCTGAAGGTTTTCTAAATGTATGATCTTCCAGGTAATTGGATGTGCTGAAAGCACTGAAAGCACTTGCTTTATGTGCCGCAACCTTAGCAGCCCTGATTGTCTCCGCTCTTGGCAATTGCAGAGATTGCTCGCCTTCGTGCACACATTTCCCTCCGTAGATTGGACAGGCTTTTGTGCACCGGTTAATTTTCAATCAGATCCCATCCCGGTTAAGATGCCTTGCAGTGCGAGAGGGGTAAATGGTGGGTCACATGCTCTCCCCCAGTGCTAATGAGAAACTTCAGTCCACGCGTGGCTGTCATTGTTATCCTGCCTTCCTAAGGTTTGGCTGACAAAGCCTGTCCGTTTCCAACATGCAGCCATCCAGCTGGTACCGGAGCCAGCAATGGTTCGGCTTCTTCGCAGAGGGATGTCAATGTATGAAAGCAATCATTTCTGCCGGTTCCGGGTTTGCGCTGCCCGGGGGAACTAATTGTCTGTCGATCACAATCATTTAAAGCGGGATCTTTTCAGAGCTCATGTGCTATTCCGGACTTGTGTGATATTTGGTCTCATTGAGACATTTCAACGTAGGAGATAATGGTGCAACTTCACAGCGTCTCTTAAAGAATGAACTAATAGCGCTTTGAAATGAGAACGTCCTGCAGCCCTATTTCCACTTTCATTTGCTGTGAAAGCAGCTGATAAATGATGGAAATACATCCCCTGTTTTATTAGCATCCAACAGCAAGGGAAGTATTACTGGAACCAGCATATCTTCCGTTTGCCATTGACAGTTTATTGCACCGTGTACCAAAGTTAACAGCCTACGGTTAAAGATTACAACCAGTTTAATATACTGAACAAGGGCAGACTGTATGCGGCTCTAATGAGAAGCTTTCTGTGCCGTAAATTTAGCCAATCAACAACTGGGGGATGGATTTATTTAAGGTTTTTGCACCTGTTTTTAGGTGTAAACATGATGCGCGCCACACCAAATGAAACTCACGTGAGGTATTTACTTATTACTTTCTCCTCACTGCATATTCAATTAAGGAAGGAAAGTTTGGTGGGAAGAATATGCAATTCTCAAATGAGGTGTGAAGATTTCCAAGACGGGATTTAAAAGTGCTACAGGAAGGTTGTAATATTGGATGCATGTTCATATATATCTATAAAACCTGGTTCCTTGAAACAGAAATACAGCAATGACACGCTCTCACATTCAAATACTAAAATACACAAAAAACATTGTATGACCAAACTTATCGGTCCCATCTTCTCTGGACCGTTTCATCTCACTCTGCCTCCCCTCCTTCAGCCGAGTGGTTTGACTGTAATCATCATCGACCCTTGACCGCTGGCACGACCTTCTGCCAAGATTCATTGAAACCTGTTAAGGAAATGTCCTTCCACCATCGTGATAATAACTGATATTGAACTGAGGGATGTTCCGCTGTGTGCTGTGATAACGACAAAGCATCTGAAGAGACACATTTGACATCAAGGGCAGATTCCATTCCACACACCAATTACCCCTGAATCATAATCGCAACCCGTGAATCACTATCACATCTGCATTCCGTTTGTTAGCTCCATCCCGGTTACTCAATGACCTATTTACCCGGATTTCCACGGTTCCTTTTGTTCCTCCTTGAAACAAAAGGCTAATCCCCTGAGGCTGCTTAATACTCAGGCAAGCCCCCTGTTTTCCTGTGTGAGGATTTAAAACGGCAAACAACGTTTGCTTAATTTTCCGATTAGATTTATTTTTATATTTAAAAGCGTGGAGAAGAAAACAATGCCTTTGGCAGAGATTACCAATGGTGCCCTGTGTCCTCTCTCCGGCACTCTCATCCAATGAGAAATTGATTTTATATCCGTCACCGTGAAAAGAAAGAAGGTCTGGGCCGAGCGAGAGGGCCTATGAGATGACGTGAAAAAAAAAAGAGCTTCCTCCGGCTGCTGTTGATCTGATATTGATCGGTTGACATCGGTCAAATATTCCACTCTGCATGTGGATAGATGCTGATTGGTCGATGGAGCTGTAAGGGAGGAGGAGTCCGACAGGGCGCATGAAAGAGTCTGATCACCACTGACACCATGGCTAACATCAGCCTTTTTCTGTGATCGGGATGAAACCGATGCTTTTGACTGTTTGCAGTGGCTTACCCACGGCTGTTTCGCCTCAAGCCGCTCTAGCGCACGCCACGACCGCGGCGCCGCTCTTTCAAGACGATTTCAATGGGTTTGGCACATATTTACCTTCCCCGCCGGGGGCTTTTAAACTAAGATACCACACCACTGAACTGAACATTTCAGCAGTGGCAGATTGCAGAGTGAAAACCGCTCTGAGGACGACCACGAGGAGGTTCCATCAGCAGCGCGATACGAAGCCAAAGTGGTTCCCAGTCTGGTTAAAAAGTTGCGTTTCAAACCTGTCGAACCAGTGCGGATACCGAATATTATGAATGTGCCGTCTGAGAGTAGTTTGCAACAATCCCTGTTCTTGCTTTGGAAGAAGGGAGAGTGGCTCTGTATCCAGAGACTAAAAATAATTGGTGTGTTTATGCCGGCGATGGTGGGGAGCAGTCAACCTTCTCTGGGGAAATATGAACGCTGCCACAACCACCTGCTCCCTCCTGCAAACAGAGCTTTTTGAGCTTCCCTTTGTGGTTCCACATTGAGTCTTCTGATCGTCATACCGTGTATTGACAATATGCAACGTGATACATCGCTTTATATATAATTGATGGGTTCAACAATGTCATTTGTGCTAATTAATTGTGTGTAAAATGTTAGCGTACGACATTACGTGCTCTTGTGTTTTTTGATGGAGTGTTTATGTCATAAAGTATCTGCAGTAATAGATGCATCTACAGAGAACATTAGAGATAACAACACAATTTAGATAATGAGTTTGTCTCCCACCTGGGAATTCAAAGTCATTTTTTTATCTTTTAAAAACATGCTAGGCAGAATCCCATCTTACTAAAAACATTGTGACACCGCTGGTAGGATGTCGAAACATTAACGGTGGTTAAATGATAATTATCTGATTAGCGAAGGAAGATGTGATGGACAATTCCTTCACTGCTCGTGGTAACTTCCTGGAGTCTCAGCTGGTCTACAGGCAACTGCCCAAATTAGCAGCTTTAAAAATACTAAGAGTTTTTGAATCTTCAGACTTAGCCAAGCTAGCTGTTTCCAGTCTTTTCTGCTAAGCTGAGACGACGTCTTCCCCAAAGTGGCAATTTCTTCCTTTGGATCCCCCAATACATTCCACCCAACTAAATTCAACAAATACTGCTCACTTAGTTTAGATCTAGGGTAATAACTTTAAGTCTAAAGGCCAAAATGGATGCTTGCACTATCTTAGCAGCCAAGTAGCTGGAAATTAGAAGGGCTCTCCCTAATGATGGCTGGTTAACTGCCAAAGAGGCTGATGGAATCAACCGGCTCAGCAGCCAACATTTGGCTGAAGGTAATTTCCCAGAATGCCCGTGGCTCACAGGTGTTTCAGTTATTCCGCTTCGTCCAAGTTGAAGAAAATTAATTTCCCTTTAGGTCAGGCATAACCTAGATTCAGACCTGGGTCACAGGATGGGTTGTGCGTGAGACTGGTACTGCTCAGGGATATGCATTTGTGTTCCGTGCAGACTACCTGAGGTAAAACTTTACATACAGAATGCTGCGTAGTTCATTTTCCTTCATTGCAACAAAACAAACCACCATCAAATATATACATTTCTCAGCCAACAAACAAAATTGTGCGGAAACCAGCTTCAAACATGTATAATGTCTATCTAAAGCGGGCGTATCAAATGTTGGGTGACTGTCACAGCAGCAGGTCCGAGGGCCGAGGGGAAGCTGACACGCATCGCAAAGGGGCCCGGTGGTTGGACATAGAACAGCTTCCGCTGGGCCACACGTAGCACCAGAGAAAGGTCACGTGAGCTCTTACCTTTATAGAAGCACTCCTCGCTGTGCATGATGGTAATCTTCTGCCCTCTGAGACAGGAGGCCCGGTGGAGCTCGCAGTGGTTCTGGTACAGCTTCCCGTCTGAACCGCACACGGGTTTGTAGTGCGGCTTGCAGTAATCCAAGCACCTACACTCCCCTTGGCCGGTCTCGTGGTCGGCCACACAGTGACGCCCCAGGCCGCAGTACTTGTGTTCACATGGGCTCGGGTGGCCATTGTGTCCCATAAAACCTGCGGGGAAAAAAAACACAAAGACATTTGAAAATGAATAATCACGAGCTGTGATCGAATGAGACCGGATGAGATCATATAAGGCAGACAATGTGAACTGGGAAAGCACATGAAGAATGAAGATAAACTATTATCTCAGAAAACGCACCTGTGGCCAAAGGGAGAGCCAGTTTGAACCCATTTTCGGGGCAAGACAGAATGCTACGTGAGGGAGAACTGGTTTGAACTGGCTTTCAAGGACAAGAGAGGTTATAAAAAAGAGCAGAGTCAGACAGCAGACGGACAGCTTGCGAAGCGTGTTTCAGGTCTCCAGGTATACCTGCGGAGGATTGCTCATGTAGCACTTTATCTCTTCTAAATAAAATGTTAACTTTTTTAACTTTAATTGAGTGCCATATTGGATTCTTCTCATCAACCAACTCGGGGGGATAGGAAATCCCAACAGTAGCTAACGGAGGGAAAAAATGGTATCGGAACAGCTCTAATTTAAACTTAATTTTTTTGTCTTTTGCCACAAATACCTCAGCTGGATTGTGGGTCAGATTCAAACTCTGCTGCAGAAAGAACTCAGCCTGCACAGTTCCCCCACCCTCTATGTTTTATGCATGTTTTGACATCCGCACCGTAATGCAGTGCCACACAACAGCTGGGGGGTGAGGCCTCTGTGTGTGTGTGTGTGTGTGTGTGTGTGTGTGTGTGTGTGTGTGTCTGTCAATGCATACAGGTATTCATCGGGCTATCACATAGAGCAGTGGTTCATAATCCTTTGGTGGGCAGATGAAACTCTAAGGGAAATCTTCAGCGAAATGAATAGCAAAGGAAAAGGAAACATCGGGAAAGCGCCGCTGAGACGGGACGGGAAGAAAGAAGGATTTCTCTCCATGGGCTTAGTGAGGCGGCAGGAAGGAACAAAGAGCACCAGACCTAAACATTGCAGCTTGTGTGTTTTTCCAGCTGCAGTTATTTGAAGAAATATAACATGATAAAAAATTCATTAAAAAACAGTAAATAGTGCAGAATCGTGAGCATGACTTCATTTTCAAAACTTTTTATGAAAACATTCGATATTGTATAATAAAAGTATTTTCTTTGAGGACATGACTGTGAGGTGGTTGGACGTTTCAACCTGTATGAACACCAATGCGTTTGGACAAGCCACAGATCAGTCTGTGCAGCAACCCATGAACTACATCCAATTATTGGCTTTCTAACAGCAGCCTGCTCACTCTTAGATTGCCCTTTACAAAACTCCTTAAGGGACGGTGGACGGGTACGATGAGCAGAAGAAGAAGTAAAACCCAACAAACCTCAGAACGATTGACTCTCAAAGCTGCACCGTCGTTAATAAAAGTTAATAAAAACATCTCAGCTTTTGTTTTTCTCTAAACATGACAAGCGGACCAAGTTGAGAGCCACAATGGAAGCTGACATGTCTGAGGCACTCATCCCCCGGAAGAAGAATCAGTGAACTTAAGCACATACAGACCTACAGCACGATGCTCTTCCCTCCCATCGCACACACTGTCTCACTGACCCATAATATTAACTAGAGTGGTGCTTCACTCCATCAATTACAATCCACGATGCGGTTGGCTTTGAGCAGAACGACCAGCTATATCAACCTACACGGAATGCGTGTTTAACACTGTATCAGACGAGTGGCGTCGTTCTCAGCCCAGATGCGTCAAACCTTGGGAAATGTCAGTGTTCATGAAAACCCGACAGGAAACGACAGGTTTTATTTGGTAAAAGTTTATGCAATCGCAAGAGGTCTGTGATATTAGTTCATGTTAAATCGTAAAATGTCCCTTTTGATTTAACTGGGTTGCGTAGTCGAGCTTCAGCCGCTGTGCGATGTGTTTAACACACTACGTGTTGCGGCCCACTTCGCATCCCCACCGACATCTCCCACACAGCGTCCTGCATCATCATTGAGCCGTCACAGAGGGTTTAAGCGAGATACGAGTGCGCACACTGTGACCTGATTGGAGCCAGTCAATTTGCTAGTTTATTAAATCCCCGCGGTGGCCTGGCATAATGATTATTCGGTGAATTTGTGTCGCACAGTCGGGCATCCTGTGCCGCCAGAAGGGTCAACGAAGGGCGCAGCCGTTTGTTATCAGCGCGCACGTCCAGGCCTCCTCGTCATCAGCTGACGACAGACACAAATGAGGACGTGTGCACGCGCTGCCGTTCTTTTATTGATGACCTATTACTTTTTCAGAGCACGGCAGAAACACAAGATGCTCAGCGGTGAGCGACAACCCAAAGGTTGTTATGAGGATGTTAAGCCGTAACTGTGTGCACATGTGAACGCCGATTAGGAGGGGTGGATTACTCTGCTGCTGCTTTGCTTACTTTAGTACAAGACACAGGACCCAAACCCTGTCAAATATCATATAGTATCTGCTATAGTACAATAGCGTACAGTATGTGAGATATGATGGGGGATGTGGTGGCTGGGTGTCCTTCTGCTGCTCACAACAGGGACGGTCATTTTCAACTAGTAATAAATTATAAACTGTTGGTGAAGTTTAATTGACTTTTCACCCAGACTGCAGCTCATCCAAGAAATAAGACAAGATTAAAGTCAGAAGCTACAGCGTCCCGGTTTCACAACTGGGACATTTCTCCCAAAGTGCTGTAAACTTTCAAATGAGGGATTTGAAATAAAAATATTTAAAGTTTTTTTTTTTTTTATTTGTGAATTCGAGGGGATAATAATGATCATGATATTTATTTAAATTAATGTTACTTATTGTTACAACTGCATTGTTACCGTTAACATTTCCAATGTTTTAAAGACAAACTCAACGTAAGTCAAGTCAGACAGTGTTTTGACACAACACATGAGACCTCATTAATTGGTTACTATTATATTCCTGCTACTATTCTAAAAAGATGAGCAACAATCTTTCGAACAGCAAATCCCCTGTTGAACATAAAGCAACTATATAATGGCGATGAATGATCAAACGTGTCTGTTGATTTGTTATTCTCATACTTGGAGGACGGCATTAAATGCAAAAGAAATGGTCTAATTAAAAACAATGCAGCCAGAAAATGAGTCCCTTCGGAGTAAAATGCCGACCTTTAGTGAGAGCAGGAAGGCAGCACCAGGTGTGTCTCCAGTACGTAATCTGAAGGGCATCAACCGTAGCATCCCTAATGAGATGAACGCTCTCCAAAAGGGTCACAGAAGTATTTGGACAGGTTCGATATAATCACCTTTTATGCACACGGATGAATTCTTAAATGTGTTTAGTGACTGATCTACAGATGACTCGCTTCTCAAATATATATTTAGTGGACTGTACTTGACTGTAAAACGCCTTTCCTTGTCTTTCCGGTTACCATGCGAGGTGCCACCTGCCCACGACTGACATTCATACAGCATCCGCACCGCTAAGGGAGCAATTTGGGGGTTAAGTGTCTTGCCCGAGGACGCGTCGACATGGGCTGGTGGAGCCGGGGATCAGAAAACCTGCCGATCCTCTGATTGAAGGATGACCCGGCCGGCTCTTCCACCGAGCCACAGTCATGGACTTTTCTTATTTTTTTTTTATCGAGAAGCTGCTGTTTCATGTCCCACTGCCAAATTGGTCGAGTCAATCTCGATGGAGGTCTGCGCCCGGGCAGAATCCGATTGTCAGGGCAGATTGTTTAAAGCGTCGCCATCACAGCAAAAGACAAAAAGTGGAAGCTGGCCTCTGACATTCTGACATTCTGACGCTGCATCCAAATGTCCAACACCACTTAAAACAAAAAATATCCATACCGAAGGTCAGTAGCAGGAACGCACGGAAAATTTCAGCCTACACATCCTAAGAAGCAGCGGACCGTTATTTGCTGCCTTTAAGTTTCTGGGCAGAATTTTAGGGTTCAGTGTGTCCATTACGGACGTTTCAACATGCAAACAGTAAGGAGGCGGGGCAACTGAGGACCAGCCGCCTCCCCCTTTAGCAATGCCCCAATGTCTCTCTTTCAACAAGCTACTCCTGTTTGTGGGATTGCTTTTTCCTCATCTCTTTCTAAACTAAGATGGTCTCGCTTGGTACGCATCAGATGTTTTCCACTACAGCAACTCAAGAGTCCTGAGGAAGACGCCCGAGTGTGCAAAACAACACTCAGGCGCTCCGAGCTCACTTGGCACACACACACACACACACACACACACACTGTTAAGCTGGCCCACAAGGCCCATGAAGGAGTACAAGGGGATGCGACTTAGAATAACCAACTACTAACACAATGCTAAAATTGTACATGGCACATAAGCAGTGTCACATTCCCTTACAGCGGCAGACACTTCGTTGAAAGCGTCACCAGGTGTTGAGCCGGTATAGGTGTAGGTGTATGACGAAAAAACATCTACAGTAGCAGCAGCAGCAGTTGAGTGTATTTTTAGCGAAGCCGTTGTCGTGCGAAAGAAAAAGTTGATCTATGCAACCAAACTTGAGATTTTCTCCCACAGTGACTAAAATAAACTGTGACCATTAGCAGGTTCTCACCAACAGCCAGATCCTGAATGTCAGATATTCGTTGACAATGAATATATTACTAGTGACACATTTACTACAGTAAGTGTCTTGATTTGAGGTTCGTTGTGCATCGCCTGCTCCCAATGAGTCGATCTTTGGGCTCCGCTGTCTCTGCTTGTAGCATGTCGGAGCGTGAAAAATGAAGAAATGAAGAAGAACCGCTGTTCTGAATCAGTCGTTTTGGTCGATTAAGATTCTTCCAGTGTTCTAGTATTCTTTCACATGTTTCTTTCATGCAAAGTTACTCTCAAATAAAAGGCAACTCAACCAAGAACTTCTTTGCTCAAGGACAGCCTTGATTACTATGCAGAGCCCTGAAGCGCCGCTCAAGATTTGAGTCAAAGTTCAGTAACACAGAACCAGGCACATATTTTAATTGCAACATATCAACGCTGCACGTCTGTACGGGCCAAGCAAATACATCCAACAAAGTGTGCAGGATATTGAGATATGCACAGCAAACCCACACATACGAATACATATTATAAAATCACACACAATGGTTTCTGATACGGTTGATAGGTGAAAATAAATGACAATGTTCAATAATCTGAATGTTGTGCACAGAAACAACTGAACTTCCAAAGGATTCATCCATGTGAAAATGTTTCTGACTTTCTCATCTAATCAAAATATGCAGCCACCACTTGGTTTAACACTTTACAGCTCATGGCTAATGGAAAGTGTCATGTATGCAATCGCAAATGAGCATAAATAGCACTTTCTCAAACTCAGCTGTCAATTTAGAAAGCTCTACTGCTTTGAAATATGGAAATGCATGCAGCAACTTCAACACAACTTGTGCAACCTTGGCAAAGATCCTTGTGTGGTTACATATTGTTGTGCTTTTAAATGTCAGAAAGGGAGCAGCTTCCTTGTCCTTCGGCACGCACACGTCAAAGATCTCCGTCCCCAGGTCGCTGCTGGGAGACCTTTCGTCTGTCGCCAACGTGAAGAAGGTGCCGTGTGATCACCTGCTGAAATGCGTCTCTACTTCCCCCCCGACGTTTATGCTTATTGCAGAGACGTGTAACACTTTTGCTCCTGGTGGCACAAACAACTCGTGAACATTTTATGAGAAGCTATTTGAGGCATAAGAGCTTTTTCAACCCTTTGGAGCAAAGTAACCCACTACGTCTTAAACATTGATGACTTCCCTTCCGCCTCAATGAGTCCGTCCAATAGTCCTTCCTCTGAAGTGCACATCACAAGTGAAGTCATCTCTTATATTTAGCAGGTTCACACTCCTCAACCATGTAGTTGTAGGTGCATATATGACGTTATTATAGCTCCAGTTTCAGGTTAGATTGCAAATGCAGATCTAACGGTACCAAGCACAGGGAACATTTTCATTGTAAAAGCTTTGCCACATGCTGATCTGACACTTTGCCAGCCTCACCCTGAATCTGATAAGTTATTGAAAAGTAAAAGAAAGCGTTTGCCTTCATATGTTTACTACATTTACTTCTAAAGAGTTAAAAAGAACGGGTGTCATAAGTGGCAGCAGAGAGCAGTCCCGTGTGCCCTGATACATCCATACGGTGAGAATACAGCAAAATGAAAGAAATGTGTTACATTTCTATAGAATACAGGAACATTTTCAGCCGCTGTAAAGGAGACAGATCGGAGGGTGTCGGATGGCTGAACATCCACCTTGCACATTTCTACGACTGTGACTAACTGAGCATGAATAGACCGGTGTTAAGAGAAATCAAAGACAACAACCGAATCAAGTCACGTCCAATTCATTCATAAAATACTGTCCGACACAAACATCACATCATACTTAGCCGATTAATAAAGATACACCGTAAATACAAATGAAAAATCCCTACTGCATTTTGAATGCCCTCTGGCTTATCAAACCGTTACTCTCCTGCGGGTGGCTTCCCAGACCAATCATTGAGGACATGTTTAGAGTTTATTTCTGTACACATTGAATCAGAACTAATTCCCTTTAGGCATTATTAAAAGGTACTACATTATGAGCTTTTACGTCGTCTTCTGCAGAGTCCTATTGTGTTCTTTTAGGGCTAAAAATCATCTCACCCTATGTCAAGGTCATGTGATAACAACTCAGCAAAGTTTGCTTAAATTTGCCAACGAAGCCCATGAGGTGGCTGTAAGCTCAGAATAGACACAGCGATTGTGCGTTTCTGCAAGTACATTATTTCCAGACCGGATTGTAAAGCGGGTCCTTTCTGGAGGGAACCTGGTTGGCAAAATAAATTAGCAGAAGAAGAAGAAGAGTGTTAGCTACCCAGGCTAATGTTAGCTGCAGTGACACGTGAAGTCAGTTGTTGGGAGGACTTGATTTTTAAATCTATTAAATAACAAAAGAGATTATTTGCTTGGTGGCAGGGACATAAGATGAAGTAAGACTATTAAAAAAAAATAAAAAAAATATTCCTTGCAAATGGCCTACAACTACGTTTTGCATCCCAGTGTTGCTAAGCGACAATGCATTATCTTTGAAGGCTTTGTTAAATATGTTCAACACATTTGCACGCTAGCCTGATCTAATTAATAGCCCCTGATGAAGCTGGATGTTTTGCTGTGACTAATAAAAACAAAACCTATTTTTTTGTGTTATTTAGTTTGCTTATTGGATCCATTGTTATAACTGCAAATGTACCTCGAACCGTTTTCCAATGGAAAAATACATATTTTATAAATGATCAATTAATTAAATCAAAGACATTTGATTCTTAATTTGTATTCTAACTTTGCAGTAAATGGATGATACAAAGCATCGCATACGGGTTATTGACTTACGCTTTTCCGATTGTGTTTATCCGCTGCTTTTAGGGCAACAACATGTCACGCCATTTGAATCTACAATTCATATTTTTCATTCAGGAACATCCGTTTGATAAACCCGTAGTTTTCTTTCATTACTTTTGAACTCCAGAGGACACTGAAATATAATCTAATGGAAAATGTAAAACTCAACACTGCATCTCAATCACTCCAATGTGCACCTGTCTTGTTTGGGTTGCTTGTTATTTTCTCTCCACAGTTTTTCCAATACGCTGTGAAAAAAAGTAGTATATTCAACACTGTGGCAGATGCTACATGATTTACATAGATTAAACTTTTTGCAAAGCCTTCCTACAGGAGAAGTTGAAAAAACAAAAAGGGTTGAAATACAAAAACAAGACAATAACGAGTTACTTCCCCCGCCTCCCACTGTGTGTGTGTGTGTGTGTGTGTGTGTGTGTGTGTGTGTGTGTGTGTGCACGCCGGCTGAGTGCATGAGAGCACCTCGCAGCCACTTGGCACTTTCCGTGCCATTTAATTCCCTCTCCTAATGACTGAACGTGGGCGCGGCTCCTCTCATTCTGTCCCCATCAGGATGCAGCACTGGGAGCGTTCCCACTAACAACCACCTCTTTCAGACTTTGTCGACTAATTGTAAGCGAGCTGATTGGTGGGTTGGCAAACGGCAGAAAAACAAAAGAGTCGTTAGTAATTAGTACATTTGAATGGAGATAATTTCTCACATAAGTGGAAACTTTAAGGATAAATAAATCTAAGATAAGCAAGGATGATTGAGAGAATAAAGCCATTTGTTTCTCCATTCAAAGCAGACTTATAATGGAGGCTGTGGGTCACCTTCTGCTTCTCCACAGATTAAGTGTCAGTTCAATGTAATGTCGATTTTCAGTTAAGTTAAGACTTTAGTATGATATTGTTTTAGTAAAGAAACAGACATATGTGCCAGTATGCTACTGAAACACACGCAGAGGAAATCTGAGCAAACGGATATTTTATTTACACAATGCACAGCTTCACTTTACTCCCCCATCCCCCTAAAAATAGGACACGAAGTGAATAGCAAAGAGATTAAAGCTCCTGTCTGACAAAAACAGACAACAGTCAAATAGATTTTTTTTGTTATTATTTGCCATGATGAAATACATGAAAGACAATCAAGAACAAGAAGAAAACAAGAAAAGGCAGTTTTTGTTTTTCCCCACAACTGCAACGATGAGGTAAACCCCGCCGAGATCAAAACCAGACGAGACGAGAGGCTTCTGTCGCTCAAATCCACTTTTCCCGTCTCCCCACATGCAAAGCCACCGTGTCAGAGACACCAGGGCCTCGGCAGTTTTCAGTCACATGAACTATTGATGCCTCCTAAATTTACCACAGAAAGCCGCTTTAAATATTAAAGCCTTCTTCACCGCTGTAAGGCGATTCACGGCAAGCTTTTTTAACCATTTTTGTAAGCTGCGAAAACCCGAAAACATTCATTTATCATTCATTCATTTATCAACATTCATTCATTTACTACACAATGTACAGTAGAATAACATGGAATGTCTCCATGTAAAATGCTTGAGTGCATCTCTCACTGAGTTGGTTTGAGTTGGTGCTGTCCTGCCATCCAGGTAAAAGAAGATTTCTGTGTTTACTTTCAGATGGGAATTTATCTCACTCCACTTAATTCAACATTTTAACTTTTTAACTTTTCAACTCTTTTAACTTTTCATTAAGCCTTCAAAGAGCTAAGATTAAATCACATTAAAATATGGGTTAATGAAATCCAGCGTTCTAATTGGTTGAGAGTGACTATTTGTCTCTAGGCTACTGAAATGAGATACACAACGTTTGGTGGCTACAATTATTTTGTGCTGAACGGCAGCTATTCAATTACTATTTATACAACTGTGTTATGAAAGCAATAAGGACGATAAAGTACAGCCTCTTGTGCCTTATGACTTAATTAAAGTATATTAAGTTAAGGCTGTTGAAAGGCCTGCGACAGCCAATGCTTACTGGCATCCAAAAACATCTTCAACTATGAAATGAAACCACTTGTGTCATCAGGAAGATCAGCAGAATGTTTTTTTGCTGCTCCGGTGAGGACAGACAATTTCCTACAGTACAGCTGATAACAGGAAATCAGTCTTTCTCGGTGCAGCAGTTTCAAATAACTCAAGTGGATTCGCCCTTCTGATGCCGAAAAGGATTTTTTGGGATGAGAGCAGAAAGAGCTAATAGGCATTTAAAAAGGACAACATTTGAACAGTTAGTTCATTAAAGTCTCTACCCAGGCAGGAAACATTTGATGGAACTAAACCGTGCTTCACAGGATGCAGATTCCTGCTGGTTTACATCTAATTATGTACCGACTTCTACCAGGGACGTGCAGCTAA
Organism: Apeltes quadracus; assembly: GCA_021346845.1. NCBI lineage: Eukaryota > Metazoa > Chordata > Actinopteri > Perciformes > Gasterosteidae > Apeltes > Apeltes quadracus. The sequence goes on from CM037920.1 coordinate 2,184,447, forward strand.
CGAGCCGGTACCACGGAGAACTCGCCGGATTTCTTCACTTTGGATGCACGCTGAGCTTTCGGGTGTTCACCTAAAAGCCACTACAGAAATAGTGTAATTGTAGTGAGCCTCTTTTCTACCGCGGCACCGTTCCTTCCATTGTGCTTTATGATTGTCACTGGGTCCAAGCAGCTACATTTGGATTAGGCTGTATCATCCCCTTGCCCTTGTTATGGTACTTTTCCATCCATCACGGTACTAAATTGCCTTTGTCTGAGTTTTTAGACGGCCAAATGGAGTGAAAGAACCTTTATTTGCTCAACTAAGACAAACGTCTTCACGGAAAATATATTAAAATGGAGATAATCAATTTTATTAGCGAAAGCTGCATTAGTCAAACCAGCCAGCGGATGGAAGGAATATAACCCTTGGTTGTTTGTGGTATATTAAAGGGTTAGTTCGTCCAGGGGCAAACTGGGAATGGAAGCCTTTCTGCCTACTTGCTCTATTGATTAGCTGACCGGATGGCTGCTGTACCGTTAATGAGGGTCTTCTTCAAAACGTTGTGTAAACGTGTGGTCTGGCGCCTTGGAGTTGTGTTGATGCTAAACTCCGAAAACATTGCAGCTAACGAGATGCGTTCAAGTTGACAATTGGCAAGGAAAAACAAAACTATTGGAGGTTATTACGTGCCCTGCATTGCAGCCACCATCCCTTCAATAAAAACCCATATTCCAGGAAAAGATTATTGTGTTTACAACCAAATCTATGGTGATGTTTATCTTCTGGTGGGTGTGTTTTTGACATTGCTGTCAGTTCACATTGCGATGACATAGTTTAAGAGCTATATACTGTCATGGACAAAAAATGTATTTAGGCCCGGACACAACTCTCCTCCTATGGCTTAGTAGGTCAAGGAGGACAGAGGCCTCTTGTGGGAGTTCAAAAGACAAATCCCAGAGGCCTTTTTTCTTTTTTCAGCTCAACTAAGCCTGTCAACGGTGGTCACAGATGGAGCAGTGCCGTCCCACAGACTCTCAACTGCTCAGGCTGTGAAATCACAGCTACTTCATCGAGACTTGGCGTACGGAAGCCCTTTCAGGTTACATTGTAGCAAAACACTGAACCGCCTGGATGAAACAACAAGGGGGCTTTCAATAATTCTGTTGGAAAAAGAAAAAAGTTGCAGTGCGACGCAGCGTTCAGCACTCTGTGATGAGGCATTAAAAGTGTAACCCGGGGCCCCGGGGGCGGTGTGTAATTTTAGAATTAAAATACAATTTAGAGCTCGGTGTTTGCAGCCTCTGAATTATTCAAATGCGGCTCGGCTGTGGGCTCGGGTCTGGTGGGGGCGAGGCAGCTGTTGCGCATACAAATTGATATATTATGTCAGTAAATGAAAGAATAGGAGACGGCATAGATTACGGAAACATAAACGTTGGTGCTAGGGAACACAACAACTGAGATGAAACCTGAAAAGGCTCTGCCTTATTTTTTATAGGGGATAGTCCAGGGAGTTTGATTAGTTGATTGGTGTCTACAATGATCTACTCATTCACGTTTCCACCAAACTATTGAAGGTCCATTAAACGAGTATCTGCTCCAGAGATACTCAGGCTTGTTGACGAATATGAACTGTTACAAAACTGCAGTTCATTTATCGCTGAATAAATGCTACTTTTGAAAAACTAACCGCTACTAAACTAAACAAAACCTTGACAAAAGTTTCTAAAAAGCTGTTGAAGTCCATGTAAATAATGGCAACAAACTACAGTTGCCAGGATTTATAAATAATTACATTTTACCAGATTAAGTAAATGACAGCAATGGTGATGCACCATGTAAGTGTCACAATAGTGGAGTTCCTTCCCAAATACGTGTACTAACCATGCATTTTCAGTGGTGTGAACGTGATTACATTGTTACATCGTTACCATGACGACAGCATTGCAATAAGAAAACACGCCTGTAACTAGTGCAAACTTTCATACCCTGATCGTCCTAATGGATCCCGCTGTTATGGGAGCAAACAGCAATCCCTTCTGGGATGCCTTGGCTGTGGGAAGTCGTGCACGCTGATGTTTCAAGTCATTCTCAATTTGCAGAGTTTACAAAGCCCCACATTGCACGCATTTCATTGTCTCTTTTTAAATTAACAAAGCACCGACCAAGTAAGGCAAATTGACATAATTTGGTTTTTGCCGTCGCAGATTATGTCAATTAATCGCTACGGCACCTTTATTTACGATATTCTTCACAAAAAGTAGAATATAATATACAAAAAATCCCAATTACAAGGAGGTTAAGCCAAGTCTTGAAGTCTTGATTCCTGAAAAAGCCTCTTTAACCTGATATGAGCAGAACATAAACTAAAGTGTCGTATGTTGGAATAACAAGGCCTCAATACTCTGAACAGGTGGAATAACGTCTATTGTCCAGTGTTAGCGCCCCACGGCATAGTGTCATCCCTCACCGCAGTGTTGACATATTTTACCTGTAATGAGAAAGGCAAGTCCATCTCCATCAGGCATTTATTGCTAAATCCGTCTATTTATTTCGTAAAATTGCATTTCACCAGCGGCCCAAGGTCTCGCCGCAGCCTGCGTAACGAGCCCGGTCGGTGTGGTCGGCTCGTTCTGGGACTCCAATTACCCAGCATCCTGGACGACGGCCTTCCTTTGTCTGTCTTTGTCTCGTGCGCGCTGACATTCAGTGATAGTTGGTCGGCCGCTGCGTTCGGTAATTATTTGTGTGTTTTCACATCCACACTAAACGTGAGAATACAATCGCCATCCATCTGAGCTGCTCATCTTCTTCAGGGTTGCGGCACATATTAGGTGAATTATTGGGGCAGGGAGACGACTGGCCGCGTTGCCGGTGGATTGCAGGCCAAGGACTATTACACTGTCGGAGGAATGAACACATTCAATCATGTGTGACTCTCTTTGACCGAACTGGTTGTGCATTTTGAGGAAGAAACAGAAAAATAAGCGTTTTCAGGTGGTGCTTAATTACAGAAACATCGGTAATTAAGTTAACCCCTTCCTCTTCGCTTTTCTCCTGTCTGCCATCATTTTGACTTGCTAAATGTCCAACCCAAACAAAGGTGGTCACATGGCTTGTAAAATCAACGCTTTAACGGTAGATTGACCTCGGCTGCGTGATAACCAGGAGATGGCGATGCACGAGGTGACGCTTGAATTATTTATGATTCGCTCGCCTTCTCGCTATTGGTGCTGGAAATTAGTTTGCTGAAATCTGGCCAAAGTGAGATCTCCCCCTCTCGGCTTACACAGCACATTAAAGTGAATCGCAGGAGACAGCTGGGGCCGCCCTTTATGGTGATGCACCCTCTGCAATTTCGGCTTCGACCTTCCCCCTGCTGAAGAAAAATGGGGAGACGACCATTAAGCGGCCCTTTTTCAAACACTTAGCGGCAGGCGAGTTGGGCAACAAGACCTCCTTTTGCCTGACATTGACTCTTGTTTAGAGGAGACAGAGAAGACGTCAGCAAGGGGACAGGTTGAGGGATGAGACGCTTCTGTCAAAGAGGACCACGGCACATCATTGCATCCACACCTGCCCTGTTGCGTAGCGCTAGATTAAGCTGGTCGGAGATAATGGTGCCAACCACAGCTTCGGCTAATAGTCAAGTCCATTAAAGACTCATCTATCGATTATGCTTTAAAGTAATTCATTGTTTAGAAAATGGTAACAACAGAACAACTTTGCAGATGTTAAATGACAGTAATTTACCCGGTTGGAAAAGGGATTTAGATTAGGATTATCTGATGAGATCTTCCCATTTATCAGGTTTCCTTAAGTGGAGAATTGTTGTTTCAAAAAGGAGCTTTCTGCATCTGGAGGTTTCTGTTGCTTTCTATTTCAAGATGCCTGCATAAATCATTCACAGCGCAGCTACTGAAGCAGATGTGATAGAGCAATGCAGTGGCCTCCATCCCACAACAACCCTACGCCGAACCTGCCAGAACCAGAAATAGAAGCTCACCTTTTATCCTCAAGCTCTCAGGGATCCCATCCTGCAGGAACGACAGCAGAGAGAGAAAAAAAAGAGAAGGGATCACAGTTAAAATCAATCACAAAATCACTACATCAACGACGTAGGTCCATGTACCACAGGGAGGCAAATATTTGGTGTTTTTACAGTTGAAATTCTATTTCAGAGGACCACAGAGAACTCTTTGCAAACGGCTCGCTGTTCAACGGGAATCAGACGTGCGTGCAGGCATGACGTTGGGCTCTAATATTCCATTCCAAGTGGTCATTTTCCTAATTTACATGCACAACGGTGATCCCTTTCACTGCCACATCCAGACTTAAGCATTTTATTTATTTTATTTGCATTCACACAAAAGCGTACCCACTTGAACAAATTTACAGTTTCATGAACAGATAAAGAGAGCAAATAACCGTGACCACTGGAGTGGGTGCACCGTGAAAACCTGCTGCATTTGGGGCATAAATATTGATGACTGATATTCTGCGTAGCTGCTCTACGCAAAAAAAGGAATTCTGAACAAAGAGAAAGGCATTAATATTTGATTTCTCTCCAGTGACATCTGCACAGCTCATCTTTTCGTTCTTGTACAGAACATTCAAACTCGAGCGCGGGTGGTGTTGTAGAGAAGATGCATTATGCAACAGGTCTATGGTCAATAAGAACTGCGTTCTGCGACTGCCTACTGAAAATGGCAGATCACCTACATGCAAAAAACACTTTTTTTCCGTTTACATATTTTTGATTTTATTATAAGTCAATTACTCAAGTTTGAAAAAACAAATTTAAACTCTCTTACACATGAGGATAATAATATGATGATAATATATCTACCTTGTGGAACAACTTCATTCTCCTAGTTTCAGTATTTCCTGGTCTTTTCACTTGTATTAACAACTGCCGCTGCTAATGAGACGCGTTCTAAAAGGACGAAACACTCGCAGGCAAAACAACACTCCTAACCAGTCAGACAATGTAGGTGAAAACCAACAGGAACGTGTCAACACGTGAGTCAACATGTGAGTCATAATAGCAGAAGTTACACACATGGAGGAACAACATCGCTTTCAGGATGGTAATATTGACACACTGGGTAACACTGCAGGGTGGCAGCTGCGTGAAATCGAGGCAGTCTCGAAGCGTACGTTGACGTGCCAAAATCTGCCGATGATCAGAAGGCCACTCGAGTCTCCCACAGAGAGTCGGGATTGAAATGTGAAAGAAACGTGTTATTCTTGAAGATGAATGAATGAATTCATCTCGTTTCATCACGTATTCGACAGCAGTAAATATATTTACTGTATCCAATGAAGTCCTGGTCCTACTAAGAGAATATCAATCGTTCAGCTCAAGGTGCAGCAGTTCATCAAATCACTAGTCTCTGAATTACCCTTTCAATAGATACATTTATTTATAGTATATTTATAGTTTGCATGATGTAGCAAGTTGAAAAAATTGATAATTTTTCAGTGATAAATGATTTACAGTCAACAGATTGTGGCAGATTTTGCAAAATTGTTTCATCAACTCATCAATCAATCAATCAATCAACTTTGTGTTTCAGTACTAAAATGCGTAACGAAGATTTAAAGCGGTTGTATATATTTAGAATGAATCCCTTTATATTCAAACCAGTCACAACTATTTAACAATGAAACATTAAAGTCCAGAGACATCGCGTCAGCTGAAGAGAAACTTCTTCCTTCTGTTTTGAAATATTAAACAAAAACTTGTGACGACATCATCGGAATAAAAAACCTGATCCTCTGATAAAAGGCACCTTTCCAGATGTATTACAAAACATCGTATTTAAATCCCCCAAAGCACCTGTGGTTCCCTGACAAGCCTCCTCCCTCTGCAGCAGGTGACATTCAGATGTCAAACGGGGCCTCTTTGCGTTTGGCAGACCTGGTTCACACTTCATTTGTTTGAGCAGAGCGATTTCCCCCGACGGGCCGCCGGCCCGAGACGACGAAGCACCAAGCCGAACAACCCGGGGTTCATCTGACCCAGTCACAGCTCGCTGGCTGACCAGCCTCCCCCCCTCATCCCGCACATGTTCTAAGCTGTAGTTTGACCCTCTTCCCCCGCGTGCCAACGCAGACCCTTTCGTCGTAACATTGATGGCGAGTATGAAACAGCATCCAGAGGAGGACGAGGAGGAAGAGGAGGAAGGGTAAAGAGTGGCGGCAGGACGGACTTTAACAGTTTAACACTGTTATTGACGCCGCAGATTGGCTCCCTTCAGCCGCTGTGGAGACTTTACATAAGCCGGTTGGAGAGTACACAGCTCATCAATATGACTGACAAGCTTCGGGGGCCAACGATGACCAGCGAAGGGCGGTGGGTGGGTGGCAGGGAGGGGTAGGAGGGGGCTAATACTGACAGTCACATGGAACCCAAACATAGTAGTCTGTACCAGCTTTACTCAGAGCTACAGTACATCAAGCTCTTGTGAATTCACAGTCTTGTTCCCTCCTCCCATTTGATTTGTCTTTATCTCAACCCCCCCCCCCCCTCCCCCGCCCCTTCTCTCTCTCTCATCCCCTGTTAATCTAGATTTGCCATGTGGCCACGCCAGCGCTGGATGGACGGGGCTTCTAACACAGTTGCCCTTGCCTCCATTTTGTTTGTCGACATAAACAGCTGACAAAACGCACAAAAATAGCTTCTTTTTTCTTTTTCTTTTTTCTTAGCCCCCCCCCCCCGACCCCCCCCCGTGTGGAGCGAGTCGAGGCCGCTGCCTCTTCATCACTCTTCACAGCTGCGAGCGTCGTGGAGGAGCTTGACTGCATCAAATGAAAGCTCCACGTAACGGAGCGGCGGCTCGGAGAGGAGTCCCAATCAGGAGTGGATTGTGCCGGCCGCGATCTGCGTCCTTTTTCCGACCCCATGTGGAGGATTTCACAGTTTGTGTCTGATACAATACAGGCGGAGCACGTGACCCGCTGGTTTTGAGGCCGAGCGCCTGCTGGTGATTGAAGTCTTTGTGAGGGAAGCTCATAAAGAGGTCTTGCCCGATCACGTTACCCTTGTCAAACACTGTCCTTCAATCAGTGCGTCGCAGCCGGCGGCGCTGAGCTCAAAGGACGTCGAGCATAATGTTGCTTTCCTGCAACGTGCGGACGTCTAATTTGGAGACAACGGTTATCTCTGTGTTGCTCGTTTAAGCATACTGACACGCGGATGACCTGAGCCGCCCTGCAACCCAGCCGGCATTCAGCTGAATCAATTCTCTTAATCAAAAGGCTGATGACATATTTTGGGCAATGCGAAACATTTTTCTCCAAAGCCCCCTTTTGACAGGCGGATGGATGAGCGCAGCTTACCGCTGTCCTCTCACAGAATGAACCGTAATAGCATGCAGATGCTGTAATGACATTCCTCTGAGATGCAATCACAGCGCTGGGCACATTCGTTTTCCTCCAGTGGAAAAGCACATACATCTTTTTTGTCGCTTCTCGTCAAATCCCCGCTACATCCATTAGTTTAATTATTAAAGTCACTCCGGTTCCAAATCTGGCCAACAAAAGCGGACCAAGGTCAAAGTCCGAAAAAGAGATCAGTTTGAAGACAGTTTGATGCGACAGAAGGTTTACTTTCTAAATGTTTCATTTTTTGGATGTAACCTACAGAAGTTCAGGGGACTATGTTTCCATAACTGAAATATAATTCTGGCAAACAATCATTTATGATAATCAAAAGCTCTTTCTCAGTGCTCATTTAGGGAGTCGCTGTCCGGTCCTGGATGAGGAGTGCGAGGTCAGAGGGCGAAAGCAAAAAGTGCCGACCAGAAATATAAAACATAATGTTCTTCCTGATGCTAGTCAGTTGTTCTTCCGGCCTGCGGGCCGACAGAACTGCTCCTGCCTTTGCAAACGCAGCGCTGATACTTGACCTGTGATCTGACAAATACATCTACCGGAACGAGAAAAGTTGTTCGGCTGAATTTGTGTAGAATATCCCGGGCTTCCAATTTTGAACACGTTCGTCCTTCAGTGACAGCTGATGGTACTGAAGGGCTTAATGCGCTGAAATCTACATTTATTTTGTCGCTTCAGCAGCATGTTACAGATTTGTGCCGCACTGCACAAAAGAGAACGGCGGTCTAGACCTTTAAAGTTGTCCAGGCAGTCCGGCTCTCTCTTCCGTTTGGTGAAAAGAATCAGAATCTAGTTCCATCCGTGCAGTTAACCTCGATCATATTGCAGGGTTTTTTTGTGGGAGGTTATTGAAGCTCAAACCTTTACGCTCCTTTTGAACACGTCCAGAGCAGAACTCTGTGCGGCCTGGGTGTTTCTCTATGAAGCATCTCTCTGAATAAATCTTGTGGAAAAAAGGTCAAAACTGTTTTAGACCAACAGCTTTGCATCGCTCGCGGCTCCTCGCTCGACTGCGACGCGGCCCGGCGAGGCTCCTCTCTTCTAACGCTCTCTCAACCCACTCCTCCTTCAGAAGCCTTTCGTTCCCAAACAGACGGGACTCCAGCCGACTCGAACACGTTCTAAATACACTATTTAGGCTGACAGGTTGCCTGGAATAAAAGTCCTCCTGCTACTACACTTGCTAGTGCTACTTTTTTTTATTTAGGATTTTATATATAAGGAGAAGTTGTTACTAGTGAACAAAATTGTAAAAGGGGGCTTATTGAAAATGTTTATTCAAAGAGCACAATCCGACTTTGCCTCTTAACAGAACACGTTTCCAGTCTGACTAAATGGAGTCAGAACGTAGCCTGTTCCTTGTGATGCAGCGTGAAGCGCATTTATTTCATCTTTCACCTTGAACTCTGAGCTAAAATAAAGCTGGTCTTCATCTTTTCTGAGCTGAACTGGCACAGAGGGAGGGATAATGGTTCATCAAAGTCATTTTCAGTGGTCAGAATTAAAGAAAAAACAACAACAGGAGAGGCGTCGACTGCAAGACAAAAGCAGCCCTTTCGTTTAGTTTCACACTTGGCTAAAGCACACAGGCCTCTTGATGTGAAAAAGGGGGGCGGCGTCCGATACCTTGTGCCGGAACCTCACGACCGGTCGATACAGCGGCGACCGGAGTCCCTCCTTGTCGGGTCGGCATTCTGCGCCGAGCGCGGCGAGGCCCAACACGAGGAGCGCCGCCCTCCATCCGGCTCCCTCCATTGGTCTCTTCCTGTCAATAGACAAAACAGAAGACAAGAAAGATGAGGGCTCATCTCAAAGACGATACATTCAGTACGCGGCAACTAGCGCAGACATTAAGTAACGTGAGGCTGTCGCTGGTTCAAGCTAAAGCTGTCGATACGCGCCCCGCATTCGGCGAGGAGATTAGATCTCCTTTTGAATCAATTAAGGGGAAATAGACGTCATGACAAAATAAAGGAGACAAAGCCGATATGTTAAGGCAATTAACGAGGAGGCCTTGGTTTAATTAGTCTGAGTCAAGATACTGTGATGAAGCGGTGAGATTACATCTTAAACTGTTTCCTCCCGCAGAGATGCAGCCCAAAAATATTTATTTAACAGAGCGAAAAGATCCACTTTTGCCTTTTTGTTAATAATTCATTGCAGTCTATAAAACAAGTCTGACCTTTGCAAAACAGGAATTAAACAAAACAGTGTTTGTGGGGAAAAAAAAAACATGCTCCGTGTCCCAAAACCAGAAATATCCAAGGTGGCAAAAATATAGGAAACACTGTACCTGTCCGCTAGTGCTCTCATGGAGCCTCAAATACAAACACACAAGATGTTCAAATCTGGAATGTGCTTCTCATCCGTCATTCTGCATTTATGCCTCCAGTTCTACGCACTCCAACTCCAAATCCCCAAATCCTCCAAATCCCCTTTGTCAGACGCTGCACAAATAAATTTGACTCGACGTGACATGTTAATTCTGGACTGAGACGCCGCCGCCTGCTCGTCATCCTCCAGCGGAGGACATGACTGACAGCGGGGCGGCGCCCCCGCCTCCTCCTTCTTCTGGAGTGGCACTGCGTCAGAACAACAATGGCGCCCGCCCCGCCATTCGCCGGAGGTCGGGGGGGGGTCGTGCCACCGGCGGAGCGGCTCGATGCTGGCCGGACGAGGTGGGAACTTTTCACTTCATCTAAAAAGATAAAACCTGGTTCATTTAAAAAAACAATCATATTTAAAGGTGACGAACAAGGAACAAACACTTTGAGGAAACAAAGATCTGTATTTAGTATTAAGTATTTTGCAACGAGCGTAATGATGGAAGCCCTTCAGAACAAATCCATTAGCCTTTTGTCCATCGAATGTCTCGTTCCCTCACCATTGAAAGTGTCTCGATAACCCATCGGGCAGGGAGGTTTCATTTCAAAGTGTTGAGAAATTCAAAAGATCTTTGAACCTGGCAAAGTAATTGTTAGTCTCTTAATCATTGCAAACCCCCTGCAGACGTCTAATGGCGGCTTTGCGCTGCGGGGGACCAGAACTCTTTACTTATTGCCTCTTTGATGTGGCCATATTTATTGTCTCTGCATGTGTGAAGTCTGCAGAGCCAGGCAGGAGGTCACGGAAGGGGGGTTACCACACCTGCTAGTGCGATCAATCAGCTTGTTCCAGTGTTAAAATGGGTTATTAACAGAGGAACTGTTACAGGATGCTGTGTAGTAATGAGTTATGCAGCACAACTCTTTGCAGACATTTAACTACTTGGGTCAAAACTTCAGCGCCCAGAAATATCCTTCCAGGTTTATTCATATTGACTCATTAGCAACCTCTGTTTTTAAACTACGCAGCACTGAATAAAAGAGAACAAAGATTCCCAAGAGACAATATGTGTCTTTTCATATTGAGCAGCATCACTGTTGATGAGGCTTTGTCCCACATTGACAAATTACACTGATGGAAAGTAGTGAATCAGATATGAACATGAACATTTAATCAACAAAAGCGTGTGTGTAACCTTGAATGTGGCGGCGGGACTTTTTTAATATACCTAGTTACCACGGTACATGTTGTGGACTCACTGAGGTTTTGTGTCAACGTGGAAAATAGTTTAACGGACATAAACCCTATTATTAGCACGTCGATAATTGAATGCGCTACAAAGCATCGTGCGAGCAGGTTTCAGTAAATATTGCGAGTCTTATTCATCCACCTTGAAAGCAGCGGAGAGATAAACAGCCTGGAAGTTTTCCCCCGGACCCCCCAGGGAGCGCCGTCATAACTTTGCCTGGCGGTTTTTTAAATTCCCCGGAGCACGTCTGAGCTTTGGCTTTGACTTTCAAATGAAGACTACACATTTCCCACTACCTACACTATTCATCATGTCTTGACAAGCTCACAGCCCCCCCCCCCCATCTGTCTCATTCAGCAGAATTCTGCCTGTCGATGCACTGACCGAGCATAACAACAGCCCAACCTCACCTACGCATCACCTGATGGCAACATGAGGGGAAGTGCAAGTTAGTTCCATCTTTAGTAAGTCGTAGTCCTGCAAAATGGAAGAAAAAAAAAAAAAGCATAAGCTATTTTTCCCCAAAGAGCCGTAGTTCAAGAATACTTGTCTCCCGGATGAGTAGGCTTGGAATAATTCGGACTCATTGCTGATATTTCTCTAATTTACAGCTTTTTAATTACAGTCAGTTTGTCTCAAACATAATTAAACATTTTCTCAATTCTAAAACGAGGATGATAGTCTGTCGGGAAAACTGTGTTTATTCTGTTCTTAGACAGCAGTGTCTTAATATATTACTTAATATTTTGATGTAATGCAACATGCAGACATTCAGTCTTCATGTCGGGGGGGTTTGCACACAGGAATTAAACATTTCTGACGCTTTGCCCGTTCTGTCTTTTGTGAGTCTGGGTGTCACATATCTTAAGTATCCCGTTTATCAGCAATACAAGGTCACACTACGGCCATTTGAACTCATCCTACTATCGTTTCCACCAAACAAACCGCCTGACAGACAGAGTGCAGAGACAACGAGCGACGGCACAAGCTTCTTTTTCAACGTTGTTCCGCAAGTCGGAGAACATTTGTCGAAGCAGTGTTATTCTAAATTGTGTCTTTGAATTCTTTGCAAACCGTTTTAGAACCTATCCAGTAAGATGAGATGACTTCTGAGGCTTCATTTTCCTGCGCCTGCATCTTACTTTGCACTTTCACAGTTTATCTCATTTTCTTGCAGTAGTTTGAAATGCAACGTGTGAAAGGAGGACAAAAAACAGATGGTATAGAAGGCGTCTTGATTTGAGTCGAATGAAAAGTGCCTCGTGTGCAGCCTACTTTCCGTTCTGATACTTATTTTGTTGTCATACCATATTGTCAAGTTTGAACCAATATTCTTGATTTTTAGATCCAAGGGACCTTTAGAATTGTCTGCACAATTGAAAGTTGACTTTTTATTCTTTTTCTGCTGCTGTTCTTGTCGTTTCAGCTCTCCGTCCCACAAAGGACGATAGAATTGTTCAAATATTAAGCAGTACGTGAATATAACACATTTTACCACGAAAAAATCAATATAAGTAATAATTATAAGTTATAAAAAAGTTATAAAAAAGTAATAATTTTTTATTGTCGATCGAATCTGATATTTGGTTTCTAGAAATGCAGATTCTCTACAACTTATCAAATCTCTTTAATGTTTAAAGCCTCCAAAACCACGGTGTCTCTCTCCAGCAGGGCCGGCCCAAGGCATAAGCGAACTAAGCGGCTGCTTGGGGCCCCAAGCAGCCGCTTAGTTCGCTTATGCTGCAAGCAGCCCTAGTTTTGTATTATAACCTCACTGTGTTCGTTTATACTTTTCGCTATAACAGTATAGCGTGATATGTATGCCAATTATCTTCTAGCACAGGAGACTGTTCGTGTTGGGCCCCCAAATAAAATTCTGCTTAGGGCCCCCAAGAGGCTCGGGCCGGCACTGCTTTCCAGGCTCATAAATGAAGCCCACCTGGGAAACTGCATTGCTGCAGTGGCACACAGGCCTCCGTCAACTCGCCGCGATGCACTGCCGCTCCGTCGCTGTTCGCTCCCAAAACAAATGGTTTCCAAAAGACGCATGTTCACTGGAGGGGAACTTGAAGTCAGAAGATAACCGGCTCTGCTCTCCTCCTCTCTCTCTCTCTTTCTCTCTCTCTCTCTCTCTCTCTCTCTCTCTCTCTCTCTCTCTCTCTCACTGTCATTCCCGACCTCCTGTGTCTCTTTAAGCGTCATTAGATCAATTCAGCCGCAGCACTACAGTTTGACTCAGACTTATCTGGGGAACACCGGAGCGTCGGCGACGTGTGTTTGCTGCCCGGGCGCCAGGCTGCAGCACGTCTTCTTATCGTGGCGCTTCTCCACGTCCCCGGCAGCGATGTTCACTGACAACGGACCTCTTTGAGTTCAAAGCACGTCCGAAACCAGAAGCAACAGACTTCCCCACCACCCCCGTTTGGTCCGTGTTCCTCCCGTACAAAACTGCTGTGCCAATCTCTCAAAAGGAGCACAGGCTGCCGCTGTTTTGGTGCATCAAGGAAGCATCTTCGTGGTCCAGATGTTCATGCTATGCATGACAATGAAACACTTGAGGTTTAAGAAAAAGGGTCTGCTGAGAGTTTTTTTGTATAAGGGGGAAGAAAAGGCCTTTGAGCAAAGTATTCTGGTGGTTCTGGAGGAGTAAAGGACTGCAGGAGCTGCAGCCAGTCAGTCAGTTAAAAAATGGCTTCATAAAAAGGGGCAGCACTTGCCCCGAGGTTAGAAAACGCTGGTGAAATGTACCCTTGTAATCTTATATGAAGTCCATATAAGCTCAAGGAAACTGGTCTTTAGAGTCAAGGGGCAAAAATCTTTTCCAGTAGAAAATACAGCTGAGTTTCCTCGCTGGTCAAAGCCCCCGACCCTAAATACAGACTGTGTAAATACAAACTGGCCGCCAGCACAAGAAACGTCATCAACCCAAAGTATGATTGATACGTTGGGGAGAAGCTGTCTGTACGCTAACAAGCCTCCTAACGTACACAAAGGTACACTTTGTAGGCTCAAATAATAGATTAAAATAGAGCTTAATATGGACTGTTACCCCTTGGTTCCTCCAGATTGAACAAATCAACGTTGTGGATAACAGCACAAAGGAGCGTGCTAGTAATTATTTAATGGTGCAGAATGTATTGTTTATAGTGCCGACTTGTTTGGCTTTCTACCCTTATTTCTTCCTAATGCGGTTTGGACTTTAAATTACACAATTAAAGAATTTGAATCTTTTGGTCCCTGGATAGTTGTTCCTGCCCCTGAACATGTTACTTCCTTCTGAGGGAAACAGGTGCAACTAGTTTTCTCCTTAGCTCTTAACCAACTTAGACGAACACGAAGGGAACTTCTATTTCCATTGATTTAAATCCACACACAACCTGATCGTCGCTTCTCTTCCTCAGAAGAATCCGGCGACGTGAACGCGAGTCAGATGTTCTGCTGAGAGCGCGCGCCGCCGCGTCTTTTGGACGCGGGAGCGAGCGCTTCCGCTGCAGACGGCCAGCTGTGCCTGCAGCTGTGTGCGCCGACACATTCTGCTTTGAGGGAATCCCTCCCGTTTTCCTATGGCTAAACATATTTAGCTTGTGTGTCAACACCGACAGAATGATGTGTGACCCATGACCTGCTGATGTGTAGAGGGAAGTTAAGGACCTAAGTAGGCTCCTGTTTAGTTTTAACTTGAGAAGGAAACAAATGCTCTAATGGATGAAATGCCAAAGAAAGAGGAGGACTATTTTTTACAGAAATAATGAGCAACACTGCCTACGACATGGGGAAATAGTTGGAAAAGGCCCCTTTTTTAAATCTTCTGCTTTGCCTTCTTTCTTTCATTTCATCTGAGGAGCAGTTTTCAGAAAGGGGGCTTTCTTTCTGGGGCTTAAATTTAGTCCAAATAGACGAGCCAAATCTGCCAAACAGGCCTTGATGCCTAAACCTGGCACTGCCTTTATCATCCTTCAAATGTTCTGGATCGCATCCTCATGAGAGTCACTCGAAGGTCCTTCGATATTCACCATGATGTATTTAAACTAACGGTCCAGTTCATTAAAATCCCACCTGGTCATGCCGTATTTGCGTCTATCACCTAGATCAGTGATTCTCAAAGTGTGGTACGTGGGGCTCCCTCTAGTGGTACACCAAAGAATCACTGAAACAAAAAAAATATATATTTTTTTAAATTAAGCATTTTAAATATATATGCTTTTTTTACTAAACATTTAAGTATATTAAATATACTTCTTTAGGAATAAAACCTCTGCCTGGTTTTTGATGAATACTTCGGCCTACTACGCTACTGTGTAGTGTTGGTCATTATGGTGGTACTTGGTGTAAAAGGTTTGAGAACCACTGACCTAGATGTTGCTTTGGTCTTGATGTCAATAATTCATTCACTCTAAGCTCTCGCTATCCTTGTTATCTTGGTCAAAGTTACATTTCATCTCACGTGAGAGAGTTCACAATAAGCAGAGGAGCCTCCACAATAAGAACGCTGATGAAACCTGTGCTGATCCAGCGAAGCGTTCCTGTGGGACTGCGTATGAAGCGCGGTGTCGCCTAAAGTGTAAACGCCAACATGCTGAAAACAATCAGGGAAACGATTTAATGACTCAACTGATAAATATCAAGTGAGAAAAGTTTTTTTTTAACATCTACAAACGCATACATTAACTGCATCATTAAAATAAAAATGAAAGCGTTTCCTCCGTTTTCAACTGTGCTGTTACGTATAACTGTCACACTGCAAATCCATTTTATGTTCATCTGTGCGTGTCGTTTGATTCATTTGCAGATGTAAAAGAAAAACACCAGCCGAATCCTTCAACAAAGTCGCAAAACCAGCACGGCGGCATCTCAGGGAGACGCCTCATCATTCAAAAGGTCCTCGTACTGGTCACACCTCTGTCCTTGTGGTGGATTTTACAAGCCACAAGTAATTCATTCAGGCTTGAGACCAGGATTTTGCGAGCCGTCACTTCGCCTGGGCTTCAAAGAAGCGACTCGCCGCCTCATTAGACAGGAGCTCCGAATGCCAAGCGGGCGACAGCAGAGCGTCCCGGTGCCACCAGGAAGCAGATGAAGAAGGAGATGGGCCCTTGTGCAAATTTGTTGGCTGCACGTTGAGAGGACATAATTCATTATCCCTCCCCCCCCGTCCCGTCCCTCTTACGAGGCTGTTATCTGTCCCGCTCCGATTTCTATCTGAAGTGCATAAAATGTGATTACACCGAGCTTTGAACCCGGCGTGTTGCGTCTTCTCACTAAATCCTTTTGTGCACCACAGTCACATTGTACCAGTGAAGAGGGGGACGTCACCACGTGCCTCCTGGGAGTGTGTTTGTTGGGATTCTTTGGGTCATTAGATAACACCTGCACGGGTCTGACCCCTCGACCGTCAATCAGCTCTTTCAGAATATTCAGGATGGAAATAGTGCATGAGAAACTGTTTTGGGTTGTTGTTTTTTCCCCCGGTAGCGACAGCAGCAGGCGGGAGCTAAATCACTTGCAAAGTTAATCTGCTATAAATCCTGGCAGCCAGTCCAAATCCAAAGCAGAGAAACTTTGGATATCAAACGTGGAATTTCAATGATCCTCAACCTTCAGGTAGCTGTTTTTTCTCGATGGGCTGTAAGAGGACTTCTGCTGGGACCACGGCGGGCGAACCACTGCGGCGTGGACGTCAAGAAGGTCGTGAGGGTAACGGGAGTTAACGAGCCTCCCATGTGTTTCTAACAGCGGCTTGCTGTGTTCTCGTCTTTTGTGTAACGGACGGAGACGTTTCAGTGGCCAACATAATTTTTTTTCCCGAACCCATAAAACAGCAATGCACCATTGTCCTTTTCCTTTCCTCAGCATCACAAATTGTCATCAATAACATGATAGAAGCAGAAATGGAGAATGTGGAGGATGAGCGTTAGGCTTTGCCCTCCAAACGCAGGTAACAATATTTGCCTCAGGGCAGCTGACTTCACCCTTTTTCCCGCTGTCAGTGTAAACGGCCTTCAGTGGTTTGCATCATTATTTCCTGCAGCGACATCAGAGTCGTACTGGTCTTCACATTAAGCTTGAGTTCGACATCTGAGGATTACTCTCTCTTTGATTTCAGTTTTCTGTCATTACAAATTTGAGTCCAGATGTCTGTAAAACATTGTTGTGAAAGTAGATTGAATTTAACTAAAGGGAAACAAAGAAACATTAGAAACAGTAAGAGTTGAAGCCACTTCAACTTAAAGGGAATTCATGGGACTTTCTTTATGAATTTTAACGACTAGTTTTAAAGAGGCTCTAGATTCTCACAGGCTGCCTTAAGAAATGCCAAATCACCCACTGTGACCCGACCCGGCTGCCAGTTTGTACTGTGAACATTTAAACTAATTCATCCTCAGAGAGTGTGCACATTATTCTTTACAGCTCTGAAAAGTACATCTTATATATCTTTCGCCATGCACAGGATTTCCAACAGCCACAGTGTGTGTGTGTGTGTGTGTGTGTGTGTGGGCTTCCAGCTCTGATTGTGAAAACGCCACAATTACCCACCATCAAGATGAGCGAGCACCACAACAACCACCAGAGACCCCTGTGAGTTCTGTATGACAAAAGGTTTCACAGCCGGGACGTGGGCGCCACACGTTACCGACATTTACGACCGCCGGAGTCCGGACATACGCGGCCGCGGCAGGAAGGACCTCGACTTTCCTTTCACAGTCCTTTCATTTATAGACCCCTTCGTGTGTGACGAGCTGCTACAGCTCAACAGGAAGAGGCCTGGCAAACCATCATTACGTCATTGCAGTGATCCGATCTTCTGTGCGACAAACACTCGGCCAAAGCAGGCGCCGTGCACTGAGGTGCCATTAAAATGCAACACGTGGCCGGACCACCGGCACGCGCTCCCAACAGACAGCAGACAGCGGCTTGTTATCTCAGAGACCACCACCCACCAGTAGCGCCGCCGGGCCTCAGGCCGCGCTCGCCACCAGCGCGCACACCTGCCGCCTGTTGACCTTCGCCCTCAAGGTTTCTGCCACTGCTGTTTGCGGTCCGACCGTCCGCCACAGCCTCTCGATGTTTCACCCCCGCCGCGCCCTCGGCTTTAAGAAAAATGTAGCTGCAGCGCTGCACAAAATCACAATTTAACAATCCACTCGGAGTGGAATGGAGACACGCAGTGTGGGAGGAGGTCGTGCTCCTGAGTTCTAGAGCTGTTTGAAAAGTCGGCAAACGAGATTGAGAGGTTGATCGTCCGAGCAAAACGCGAAGCGAAAGAAAAGGGGGATCCGATGGAAATGTTTGGCTTCATTGCACAGAGTGGACGTTCTCATTCGTCAGGGCAGTGAGGGAAGCGGGTGCTGATAGTCCAGTTTACATTGTTCGGATCTGTAAGCATGCGCTCAAACCGTCTTTCATTTGTTTGTATCTTTTCAGCACGTAGAATTAGCAACAGGAAATAAAGACACTAAAGACTCCACATGTGGGGAAGGGGAACATGGACACGGACTCAGATGGGAGTTGGCGGCTGCAGCTTAGCTGTGAGTGGGAACAGGGGAAACGGGGAAAAGGGGAGAGCAATCTTAGAAGTGTTGTTGAGGTGCGTCAGTGTTGCAGCCATTGAGAGATGAAACGTTGTTTACCAGTGGCGTTTCAAATCCCATTTCAAACACATTTTAAATGTTGATTCCCACAGCAAGAACAAGGGTTGGATATGTTTTCTTTTTTTATTAACATTTTTTTATATGTGACCTTGTAAAAATGTGACCCCTGAATGGCAGAGAGGGAAAGCCTTGGTTGCAAAAACAGTCCACATCTATAAATAGACATTATACAACAGCGTCGCTGGCCGGTCAATATTTTTGTAACTACGCTTGTTCTCTTTCTTGCCGGGAGTCAGACGAAAAAGGTTTCATACCACTTGCAAAGGTTTTCATTGGTTGTCTTAGTTCTAAAACATTTGTTGGGCGAATAGCTGTTCACGCTTCAGTTTCGTCATCCTCTTCTGGGTGGCAGAAAAATAGAGGACACACCGAAGTGCTGAGTGGAGGGACATTATGTTGCGTGTCACATGTCATAACTTCATATAAAAGCACAAAGTCTGACTGTCTGTGTGCAGACTGCAAGTGAGATGCAACATATTGACTAGTGAGCTTTAGCGAGTTCGTACGACGTAGTTTGGGATTTTGGATTGAACCAGATTATCCGTCTCAAGCTAGACTAATCGCCAACCAGCTCTGGGGAAAACATAGGAGGAGCATGTATCGTCTCATCAAAGTCTCTGAAATAAGACACATAGGACTACTTTACAAAGGGAAAATATTTACTTATTCAAGGAGAAAGCTTTTTCGTTTTTTCTTGTAAAATCCATTTTAGAAGAGAAGGTGCGCCCTGTACCCAACAAGCCACTAGGACGCCATCAGGAAACGCCAAGAGCCCTCCTCCTACACCTTTATCCAAAGCGAAAGTGGGCGCAAACCCGGAACAACGAGAATCTGGAAAGTACAAGTTCTTCAAAAAAGACAAACCACAAAGTGCTTCCAAGTCAAGGTAATTCCCAGTAGAGGTGTGTTGGTGGTTGAGGTGTGTGAACGGTACGCATGCCCGCCGCCCTCTCTGACATTTCTACAACCGCCCAGAAGACGATTTGTACGTCTAATCTTTGATGATAAACACAAAATGAAACCAAAAGGGCCTCGTCACCCATATTTCTCTTGGTGATTTAAAGGATAAATAGCAGGTTTTCTTTGTTACAACTTTCTACAGAATAAATAGATCCTATAAAAACATCTGCTGACTCTGTGATAGGGTCAATTCTAATGAGTGCAAGCAGACATTTCCAAAACATACATCTTAATTATACAAATTACACCCAAACCGTCATCATAAAACCACGTTTGAATCTTTAAATATCAAAAATGTCTCTGGAAATATATCCAACAGTGTGACAAGAGATGAATTCAGAGTGGTTTGTGAAAAGCGTAAATCTGCATCTGCGGGGAACTGAAGTACCTTTCACTGAATACGTGCGTTGAAGCTGCCAGAGAAATGCTGTATTCCTGCACAGCACAGGGCCTTAATCCATTATGTGTTCTTCACGATGGTTCTTTACACGTTGACTCAATGGATTTCATGGACCCCAAAGAACGAAGCTACTGGAGCTGCAATATCATTTTTTCATCTCTTGTGTTTGTTCAGCATCCCAGTAAAAAAAACACTGGGAGCTTAAAATAGACAATAGAGTAGCCATAAAAGGACCTGGTGCATGACCACAGTGGTGGGGAATGGAAACACCTTTGGGACCTGACTTGGCTTTGAAAAGCGAGATGCTGAGTGAGTGGATGTACTCACTCCGCAGAAAGCCACGGAACTAACGTTGGTTAAAAATATGCTTCTTAAAACCTGTTTCCTCTCTGCAACAACCCTGTTACAACATCTCAGCGTGTTGTTGTGAAAGAATCCAAAGCAACACCTGAAATTGCTATTTTAATGTTCTCCCTAACATACAGCTTTCATTGTCGTATCACCCCCCCACCGCTGCTCCCTGATACCGGCGCCCACACCTTCTCACACACACACACACACACACACACACACTGCTTCTCCTCTCAAATCTGAAATGCTTTGATCAGTTTCCCCAACGTCACTTTCCTCCGTTCCAGTGAAAAGAGAACTCGACTTAAAAGATTTTGTCTCCCCACGGTGCTCTAAGAAAGTCATTGTAATGAAATGGAAAAGCGGAGCGGCTCCATTAACGGCACTATACCTGCTCGGCCGACACGTCTCCTACCTGTTGTTAAAGGGTCTATTTGGATCTGAGCTAAGGAGGAAAGAGAGAGTGTCGGTGTGTCCTTGTTTGACTGTGCTGGTGGGTTTGAAGATGAATCTGTATGCAACCTATACAAAAACGATACTTGGTCGCTGGTTTGTTTTCAAGTGGAAATTCAATTAGTCAGTGCAGTCTTGAATAATAGCCCCGCACATTCATCCAGTGTGCCACTAAATAGATTTCACCTTTTGGTTTCAGAGCTTTCACAGATAAAGTGAATGCATTGGGGGAACAAAAGAATGGAAGTTGGATTGCAAAGAGCCACAGATGGCAGAACGTTCAATGTGCACGGTTTATGCATTCAAACCTCCTCTGCAGGAATTTAAATGACTGTTACAATGAGACGAGAAAGTAATCGTGTCATTACATGTCTGTGTAAATCACAGAGAACATTAAAATGATGTAGGAACCGGTTCCTGCAAGAATAAAGTTGTTACCACTAAGTATGTGCTTCTTTTCAGCAACCCCTAAATAAACACAATGTAATATTGTATACTTTCACATGGCAAGAAACAAATATTACATGTCATATATTATTGTCCCATATATATCAACCATGTGTAGGTGGTTCCTTTGTGGGAGATTTTATCTATATCCATCACCATTTATTATAAATTAAAAAGTCTCAAATGACATTAAACAAATAGTATGATGTATCTGGTATTTAAATTGTTTTTTTTTTCAATGAGTTGTATTACATTTGTTACATTTGGACGTCGTAGTAATTCTGTTTGTCCTGAGGCCACAGCGGGAGAACTCATCAAAGGATTTCCGACTGTAACTCGGAGTCGTATCTATGGCCGAAGTTAATCCGTCTTTATGTTAGCTCTTACTCCATCTGCTGCCCCATCGCAGCGACACAAACACGCACACAGAAAAAAAACGCAAACAATCAATAAACACAATTAACGGACGGTAACACTGCCAAATGAGTCAGGCGCAAAACTGCGGATGAAAAACAAAAGTAGAATCCCTCTCCAGCTAACGGTGTCACTCAAGGATTAGCGTGCCAGGGGGTGGGGCTGGGTAAGGGGGGGGGGGATAACGTACTAAGTAGTGCGCGGATAAATTAAAGCTGTGGGCATTGCAGCGTGTCTCCAA
Organism: Apeltes quadracus; assembly: GCA_021346845.1. Classification (NCBI taxonomy): domain Eukaryota; kingdom Metazoa; phylum Chordata; class Actinopteri; order Perciformes; family Gasterosteidae; genus Apeltes; species Apeltes quadracus. Next base: position 2,206,316 of record CM037920.1, read on the forward strand.
CCTTTTTTTTTAAATCAGAGGTTAAAGGACATGTTTGTGCTCCAGGGTTTCTGACAGAATAACAGTGTAACAGTGTAATCTCATTTCAGATACCCATCAGTGGATTTGAGCGTCCACATACCAGTCAATTGAAATTGCCGAAAGGCTCGAGGTGACAGATCGGGAGATGTTCTCATCTCTGAGTCGAGGAGGGTGACCTGCTGGATTATTGGACAGGAGTTGTGGCGCGTGGCCAATGATAAGGGGTAAACCTGCTGCCCGATAGCGCGCCAGGGGAAAAAAGATACTTTGGTCGAATAGCTTCTAACAAAATGATTTTAACAAAACACATTTTTCTTTTTACCTGTGCGTCCAGACGTACACCATCCAGGAAAATAATCCAAGGGCGAGATTACTGGCCGACAGGAGCAGGAATCACTTCTCAACAAACTATTATTAGTGATAATCTCGAGCTCTCGCCAAATCCACGGTTAGTCTAATTCCCGCTGTGAGTGCGTGCAAGAGAGAGAGAGAGAGAGAGAGAGAGAGAGAGAGAGAGAGAGAGAGAGAGAGAGAGAGAGAGAGAGAGAGAGAGATGTCCTCGGGAGAAGTTTGCACCTATAAAACAGCCAAAGGGCAGGTTGTTAATCCTCTTCCAAAATATCACAGCAGCACGGCGGAGCAGGGCGCAGGACGCGGAGCAGAGCGGTCTGTGCGGTTCAGCACCACGGCGCAGTGGACAGCTCCGACGGCGCAGCGATCTCACCTCGGCCGCTCTCGGATCTCGTTGTGCGCCACCGAGTCAGGAGCAGCCAGCCCCAACCTCACCCACCGGCTGAGTGCCGACGCGGTCACGCAGGAGGGAGGGAGGAAAGGGAGGAGTGTCCCGTAGCAGGCAGTGTAAGCAACCACACGAGGGCACACTGACTGACAAAGTGCCCTGGACTAAGAGGGGGAGAGAGAGAGAGAGGGGGGAGAGCTGCGTGCGTTGAAGGCTGACCCACTCGCTCACGAAGCGCGTGCACACGCCTGTATGATGCGCGTGTTCCGGTGGTGAATGAAAAGGCGTTTTTATTCTGTACACCACACTGCGCAGTATGACCTCCAGGTGATTATCTAGAGTGCAGGATGACCGCTAATAAATGTTAATCTTATAAATAGTTGTGATTTAAATTTCACATATAATACATATATACAATTGTTTCCTTTTTTTAAACTGCTTTTTCTCACTACATACAAATACATGTACCCAAATAACTGTCACATTCTGTGGGATGTCACAGTTTTAAGGTATCCGTCACTCACTTTGGGCATCCAGTGATCTCGCACCACCAAGCTTCATGTTTTAGTTCATACAAAAGGGAGTTGTCAAGAACACAACAGTAACTTTATCAAGGGAGCAAAAAAATCCTAAAAAACAACATAGTAGAACACTTTCAGGTCGTGAAAAGAGTTCAAAGGTACTGAGGAGACGTGATGTAACACTTGCTTTGCATCGATAAGGTCAGCCACTTTGTATGCCCAATACGTTCCTCTCTTGCTGTTGTGAGAGGACAGATGCTATTTATCCCAAGAGGTCACAGGAACCCATTGTTTTCCAGCAAGGACATTCTTCTTGGGTGATTCAACCTGAGCCCGAGACGACCCAAGATAAGACGCAAAGCTGTCACGTCTTTGTTTAATTGAAGGAAATGGAATTGCATCCAGCTATTGACCAACTCTAAGCCGTTTCACCAAGGGACCACAGTCACTTAGTGGAAGAGTCTATTTGAACGCCGTCTGCATGGCTGTGATAAGCTGCGTTATTCTCACGTTTAATTCGGCCTGGAGAGAAATGTCTTCTGTCCAGTTCAAGCCGATGGCCACCTCCTCCTACAGTCAACGTCCACATCATTGCTCCGTAGTGGCTACGGTGTGCTGACCAGGCTGAGGTATATTTAAAACCTTAGGGTGACAATTATTGCGTCAAAGAAGACAATGTATTCTTCAGCGGTGATGTGCAGACGAAGCAGAAGAAACTTCACAGAAACATGTTTTCATGTAAACTCCGATGCAGCAAGTCGATGCGCCCATCCAGCACGTATGCCCAATGTCTCTTTGCTCGTTCAAAATGAAGTTACAGCATGATTCATTAAGGCGAGTGAGAGAGAGCTCTCCCTTGACATTTTCCCTGAAAATGCAAAGATTACGTCGGCGCATCTGTGCTTATAAACAACTCAAGTGTATATGTCACATGGGGGAGGCTGAGATGGCTGTAATTTATCATGTGGACAATTAAGGGGCTGCATGTTGAATAAAGAAGAGAGTGGAAGCAATTGTCTCCCCAGGATTTTGTAGCGTTTACTTGTTTTTCCAGCTGGGAGTTCAATCTGTGTGTGTGTGTGGGCATTGTGTTTTAAACGTGGTATAAAAGTCTGCCTGTTTGAATTTAGTCATTTGCATCAATTGATGCATTGTATAGCAGACCTTTCTCTTCATGTGTGTTTGTCTGCATTTAAACAAAAGAACATTGAGAGTGTGTGTGTGTGTCAGTGACGACAGTAATAGATTGTGACACATTGCACGGGGAGCGTCAGCGGGAGCCCGCTCACACAGATGTGATATGTGACCAGCTTCACATCCCATTACCCGGTAAACTTTGTCTCCAGACTGTGATGTCAACTCGAGGCGCGTTCGCATTAGCACTGACCACATGGCTCCCGCTCTCCACGCCGCGACTCCAATCCGGCGGCATTAGTTTGGACCCGTCTTGCAGGGCTGAGGCTTTCCAGTTGACCTCTGTGAGTGAATGCAGCAGTGGTGCTGGAGGACCCCCCACCTCCCCTCTCCCCTGCATCCACATGGGGGAGCTTAGAAAAAGACTTTAAGAGCTCCGCTGGAACATTGACATGTCCAGTGTTTCAAAAGCAGGATGGTGAATGGTGCAGGTCATGAAGAAAAATACTGATTCAGTGCTGAAATATTTTGTCAATCAGAAGCTTGATTGTAGGGAGAAAATTGTAGGCACTCCGACCCACTTTTCAACGTAATGATTTAACTATTTCCTGTTTTTTGGCATTTACACAGAAGTTCAGAGATAAAACGACTGCTAAGATAACTTGCAAGTGATTTTCCATCCAATCAGCCCTCATTTCATCTTTTCACTGGCCTCTGTAATATGTATTTCTTACATATTTATATGCATTTCTTTAGCACAACACCGGTGATCGACCTTTTTAATGATAGATCAGATTAATCCTATACATCCTTTATCCATCTTTAAGCTGGCACAATAAAGGTTTTTTATTTTTACGAAATATCTCAACATAGATATTACAACATGGACATTTTTGAAAAACAATAGTAGGTGTTTAAATGCAACGGAATGATATACAACATCTGACCCGATTTCCAGTCTCGTACTTACCACATCGATGACATATCCATATACTGCCCAGTGCTAATGTAATGTGTTAGAAATGCACTTGACACTGATACCTGGACTCTTCTAACACGGAGACTCACAGCAGAAATGGACGTTGTGCATCCAGCTTCGAGCTTTGAGTCTCGCTGCTCTTGAACGCTTTCAAGCGGGCCTCGCTCGCGCCGGCTTTCAGCTCCCAGCGTTTATGCACAGGAGAGGTGTACTTTGAAAGCGAGTGGACGAGTGAGTCCTGATGGAACACTCCGCGGGAGCATTCGCTATGCAGCATTGTAACAGCACTTTAAGGGAAAAGCTTTTGTGTCTCACCGAGGCCAGAGTCCAAATCCCCTGTGATGACGAGCTAACCCCAAACAGGCCTCTCGGTGGAACATGCCGCCCTGCTGCTTCCGGGCCCACTCTGCTTTAAATGGTGTTTGCCACACTCGCATCATCCTGCCAGAGACCGCGGGCGAGAATTCAAGGAAAACTTTAATCTGTGCTTGACAGACTCTTTATTGTAATTAGGAAGCAAAAAGCATTAAGAGTAAAAAAGAAGCAGAACATTTAGTAATGAGGATCATTGTTGTTTTGGACCATTTGTGATTGCACAAAGATTTAAGTGTTTCCTGACTGTCTCAGCACAAATACTTGAGCCAAACGTTTTGCCGAGAGAATGCAGACCGAAATAAGTGGATCATCGCTGATTAAAACGTTTTTTGTATAGCCATTGCAATGGAGTGTTCCAGTCTTTTTGAAGTGCTTCTCAAGCCCCACGTTTGTTGACCAAAGGATGTGGAATGAAATAAGACTTACCCAAATAAAAATCACAAAACATTTATTGACCAAAGAAAGACAACTCTGTTTAAAAACAAACAATAAATGAAGCTTCTAAAATGAAGAATCTGGGAGCATGCATGAATTTGACACCACGCTTGGACCTTAGAGGAGCAGATGTAGATTATAAGCACTTGATATTGCCTCTGAACATAGCCGCTCTTAGCTCGGTCAGTTAGCTATCGTCGAGGAGCTCACATGCACTGAAACCACAAGCAGCTGGCCGCTGATGTCATCTTAGCAAGGAGAAGCTCCGATTACAACACACACAACGGAAGCTGCTTCCTGCGCTGCTCAGGTTGGCACTAGACCGCACTAGTTGTTCAGCACGGAGTGCACTGAATTTGGATTTCCTACTTGGCCAATGAACAATCCAATCACGCCTTGCCTCTTACATCTGCGATTTATATGCATGTCTGCATTGGTCCATATTGTGATCAGATCTCATTATGCAGAGCAGGCGAACATGGCCTGGCAGCTTTGGCGGTGCAGCCAATGTCGTTCTTGTTGCAGGGGAAGTGGGCATTAGACCAAAAAGCAACAGACGTGAGTACTTTTCGTTGCTGCGGGGGAGCAGAGGTCACGCTGACTGAGTCGCCAGTGGGGAAGTGTAACTAAATACGGGAGGGGAAGCAGTGTTTTACTGCATGCTCTCTGGCACCTGTGAAAAAAATAAAAATGCTCAAATTAAAAAAGAAATCAGCACAGTGGGAAGCAAAAACCACCATCATCACAATATGAACTCTGTAAAGGAGCAGTTGTGCAAAAAAAAAGAAAATAGCTGATGCCAAAATTGTCAACAAAATGATTGACTTTCTTTCTCCCTGACAGGCGACCATATTGTTCGCATGTCTTGGAAGAAATTTTTTTCTTTGTCTCATAACTGCAGGAATAAGTTGTGTGAATGAAAACCGGCTGCTTTGACACACACTGCTTCATCTTCTTATTGTTCTTAGTAAAGTCTTCACAAAAACATATTGCTGTCGCTCATCTTTTGTATCATTACTTTCTATAATGATGCGGATGAGCATAGTTTGATTTGGTTTATTTAAACACTAACCTACTGAGATCTCCGCTGAGGAAAGACAGGATATAAGTGATTAGACGTTAATAATGTTTCTTTCTGAATATTTTAACTTTAGGGGGCGCTGGTCTCATTCGCTGAATATTTGCTTGTCTTTTCAATTTCCATCGAATTTTGGAATTACGAACAAACTCCTTCGAGAGTTTAAACCCGATCAATTCCAAATTCGGGCAGAATGATCTTGACGCCTACGTTATTTGTATAGCAGGGATGGTAACCCAGTGGTAATGAATTTTGGTAACAAAGCATGAGAATCATTCTAATTTTTTTGCTGCCGCTGATGTGGAGGCGAAGACACGTTCAACGCTGCTTGCAGCTTTAATTGGTTTTGCAACTGAAGGGTGCTGCATGTTGGAAGCAACGCAGCTGATATTTGGCTGCAAATGTCAAACCTCAGTCCGAAACGAGGGCCGTTATCTCCTTCCTTTTTCTGACTGAACATCAAAAACATGTGAAATCCTGTTTTGCGAGTCAGGAAACCTCTGCAAGATAAGTTTCATTCTCATCTTCTGCTTCATTTTATTTTTGTGTCGCAGCTTGTCTCTTCTTGAGCAGACAAAGTCATCAAAGGCGGAACATGGTGGATGCAACGTGCGTTTAATACATGATACCACAGGTTTGAAAATGTCTCGCTCTTTCTCCACAGAATGATTCCATTGTAAAGTGTAGAGAAGTAAGAAGAGTGAAGTGAACCCTGCTTCTTTCGCCACGTCATTAAAAATAACAGCACGCTGTTATTTCTAATCTGTTTGCATTTTAAAAAAATCCTAGTTTTTGTCAATTCATCATTACAAATTAAATGAGCCTCATCAACCGAGATGCAGTGTTGGAAAGTGAAGTAAACACAAGATATGATGAATATGCTAACAAAAGCTCGTCTTCCCTGCTGAAGTGCTGTGATCCTGTTATTTGAAACAAGTTAGTCAGAAGATTCAGGTTGGCAGAGGAGATGTCGTTTGTGAGATTTTTGGGGCGTAATTAATTTTAACTACATCGCCGACAAAAGAGAACATCTGCTGGCGCTTGCACGGTACATCCTGCCTCGCAGCCCGTCTCTGAGCCTCAGTTCCGTTGCAAAGAAGAGTCAATCCGTGCTTCCTCACACATGAAGCAGCTGCACAGGTGATCTCACCTGCGTTATCTCTCAAATCACAACTTCTGCCTCCTGCGAAACGTCTCCAGGAAGCTCTTCTTCCCACCTGCCAATATGCACTTTTGTGTTGCTTCTGCACTGATCTCAAGTTATACTTTCATCCCACATCAGCTGGCGGGCTGAAAACAATATCAGTTTGATAATCCACTTTAGGGGCGAGCTGCTGTGAGATCTGAAACATTGCACTCCTCAATCTCCACCGTCTAATCCGCTCCGTTTAGCTCCCCTGACCCACAATAGAGCAGCCTGTTTGTTTTCAGGGCTCATGCTTTCCCTGCAGGCCACTGGGACGCATCACCATGTGACGCCCTGCGTTTAGCCTTGCCGCCTGTTTCACCCCCCCACCCCCCGTTAGCGATGTCTCCCCCCTCGCGTCTCTGCATTTGCATCTACGCGATGAGCTTTAGAGGAGGGGGGGGGGGAACGTACAGGAACATCTAAACGGTGCTGTTGCAAAGGCAGAGAGAACCAAGAGCTGGAGCTGTTTCAGGTCTCCCCAATGCTCGTGGGGACATCTAGTGTTGGCCGACGAAAGGAAAAGGAAAGGCCTTGCTTATTTCCCTTGCAGGACGATCATCCACTCTTCTTTCAAAACCAACAGCTAATATGCTAACGTAGCATGTGCAGAATCCTCAACTAAAAAGGCACGCATGCTTAAGAGGAAGGTAAAGAAGGATTGTTAAGGACCGGAAATGGAAGTGGCCACTAGATATGGAAGATATGTGAGGATGAAGATGAATCCTCTTAAATCAAGAGTTGTGGTGCTGTTGAAGAGTAATGCATGAAACAGAGAACACATTGTGTGATTCATCATGCCCTCCTGACATGGATCGATAGCACTAAATAATAGAACTATCTCTCAGTACAGAGAAGCAGTACACGGCAGCCCCAAAAAATCACCCACTGTAAAGCAATAAAATGAACATTACGCCCTCCACGAATGGAGGATACACTGCAGAACTGTTAGCTTTGGTCCTAATAAAATAGTAACGGGGCGTGTACCTCAGCAGTGGAAGCATCCCGGCTTCCTCTCCATCTCGCGCCCTGTTATCGCTCTCTTTCCTCCCCTGCTGCCCGCTGCTTTGATAAGCTCCCATTAAGGAAGCACTCCATGCCGCTCACCCACCAGACACATTTTCAGAGTCAAAAAGCACTGCAATCAACAAGTTCGCATGGAGCCCACACTCTCCAAGCGCCCATTTTGGAAGCTGCTACTATGAAATGTAAAATTCAAATGGCGACAAAGTGGTGCTTGAGACAGTTCGTGAAAAGCTGCCCAGGATTCATGTCTCAAAATGCATCACAGAGAGGAAATGGAGCAAAAGTCTGTGTCTTTTGGCAAGATTGAAGGGAATCAGTTCAAACAATTTGGCTGGATGCCGCTGGATGTCACAGCTGGAGACCCAAACAACCACTTTGGCGGTACAGACGGAAACCCAAGCGTACCGATTCATCCGAGGTTTTAACAACAACTACAGGAAATGAATGCTGTCAATTGAAGATGAAAAAGGAGAAAGAATATTTGACCAAAACGTCGTACGTAGTTCCACGAGTATCTTCCAACATCCTGTGGCTCCATCAGGGACCAAAACCTCCTGAAAAAAAAGCGAAAGCGCCCTGAGCAAAGATTTAAACATGTTTCCCTTAATATATTAAAGCAGTGCAGTTAGTTTGCATTTTGTCTTTGTGACTTGGAAAGATGTGTCCGTGGTGTTGATCCTGTTGGTCGATGTTGCGACTATTTGTGTTTTCCATTTCGTCTTTGTCCCAAAATTGACAGATTTTCTCCATGATCCTCAAATATCTTCTCGATATACGTCGTTATTCCCTCTAGTGGTTTCACAGACTTGTGGAAAATATGTAAAGTAGCGTTTTCTTCAAAATTGATCAATCATATATATCATCGAGTGATGAAGAACCGACTGGAAGATGAATGAGTTCTGCACTTTGATGAAGTGCAGTCGTGCATTTTACTCCTCCGTGCTGAACATGGAATCTATTTCATTGAAAAGGGAGAAGGCTCTGCACGCTCCCCCTTTGTTTAGTTCTTTTGGGAAATCACGTTTTCTCCAGCTGGTGCATGTGCCGTGCAGAAGTTTCTTTCTATTGTATTCTCGCTATTGAATCTCCTTTCACCAAATGAGGAGCAAGTACACCGTGTCCAACATCTGAGTATGTGTGCAACCTCTATCTTCAAATGGATTTGCATCCCATCCATCGAAAATTCAAACCACAGTGGCATCAAAGGCAAGCAATCAAGCTACTATTTAATATTATCAAACAGTTTGTCGTAAGAAAACCGTTTGAGGGAGAGAATTTTACAGTTCAGACCCCTCACGGTCCTCATGGTAAATCAGGGGGTAACGGAGCCATTTAAATGTATGAGTAATAGTCTTGTTAATATAAACGCATTAATTAGTACAGTATAAATCCCCTCTGAAGACAACAGCTCGAACGTGTGGTGAATACCTTTATGGAACACGGCAACCAATAACGTACGTCCCAACCAAGACAAAGGCCCATAATCAGCATTAAACAACCAAATAACCAGCACGGCTGAGTAATGACAAACCCCGTGAGGGCAAAGGAACCTGCAGGATGTCTCTCCCGTCGCTCTGAAGCAGAATACGACGCGTTCCTCTGTACGTTAGCCAGCTCGCAGGGAAAAGTCGGCCTCACTGACTCCCATCTGTCAAACTCTCCTCATGTGTGTGTGTGTGTGTGTGTTTCATATGGGATTATTCTTTTGTGAATGTGTCAGTGTGTGGATGTCAAACTAGACAAAGAATCAGTTGTTCCCCTTTGCAGGAGTGTGTGTGTGTGTGTGTTTGCGTCACATCCAGGTGAGTGTGACAGACCGGGGGCTGCACTACAGTGTTGGGGAGCCGAGGCCTCCATCTTGCTGCATTATTCATGAGAGTCTGGGATGGCTCGTTGGCACGCCGCGTAGGCAAACAGCATGTGTGGAACAGCGGCAGAAATAAGGGGAAGCAGTTCAGCGCAGTCTCATCAGCAACGCGGTGTTGTAGCAACACACATGCTGCTCACTGTGTGAATACTAAATGATCCGCAGAAACAAACCCAAGTTGGTTCGTCAGGTCTCAGCGGAACGGTGGTTTCCTTCTCAGAGACAAAACCACAGGGAAGAAAATATGCATTTAAACATATGTAGTTTCACGGCAACATTTCACACTCGCCCTCGTACGCTGACAGCAGCGTCTGAAAACGTTTGTCAGCAAAAAGAAACTACAGGCCTGATTATCATGAAAGGACGTCGCATGAGGCCAAGAGTGAACCTTTTGGATGAGGAGAATCAAGGGGCTGATACACAAATCGTATTATTATTTCATTAACATTGGACCAGAGGACACGGCGAGTTCTTAATTCCCCAAGTGTTCTTTCAGCTTTCATTCTAATTCCCACAGTTCTACATTTTTCAAACCTATGATTATTATTATTATAATTATTTCAGAAAAACATGAGGGTTGAAGAGGAACATGTTTTTGCTTCTTGGTGTCCTTAAGCTACAGCCCTGGTCACAGCAGCAGTGCTATCAAGACCATTTCAGAAGGTGCAATTCGATAACAATTGAATGCCACTGATGGCCACATGGGGCAGCGATACCCAGCACAGTCACCCACATAACAGGGTACTTTGTCTCAGTAATACCTTTCACTTTTAACGTCGGCTCCTTAGCCTTTAAAACACAACATATTTTATTTTATCAGATACACAATAATTACATTTTTCTTCTTATTTAATAGTAAGCCTATACATTCTGAATATTTAGAGTATATTGGTAGTTAGTTAACATGCTACCAAGCTGATCAACAATTATAGATACATATTGAACAAGCAACATAACTCAATTAATGATGTGTGCAGTAGGCATCTCTTTCCAGGTGTCTCCAGGCTGTTGTAAATCACTCACAATGCACTTTTGCAGCTCAGCACATGTGTTGTGGCTGTGTGTGACAAACAGAATTTAAGCATTTGAGCCACTTTACAAAATTTACTGAAAGTTTCCAACATATTTTGTAAGCAGCAAAATGTGTTCCCAAGTGCTGCCTCCACGGTGGTCGGAAAAATGTCTGGATCAAGCAACAAAGTTGCTAATCTGGCACCACCGCCATTCCACGGTGGCCTTCAGCAACATCCCGCAGCAATAAGCAAACCCCGTGGTTCCTCCTTCTTTTTTGTCCCTGAACGCAGCACTAGCTCTGCCAACCTGTTGCGCGACCGGAGGGAAAACGCCCCCCTGCCGCTCCTCCTCCTCCTCCTCATCCGTCTCTCCGAGCTCCGCCCCGGCTCTCCCTCACACCGCCGCTCGCCTCTCATCGCCGCGTACACATGGCTGCAAACCGGGTGATCGTCTACGGAGGAAGAGGAGCTCTGGGCTCCAAGTGTGTCCAGCACTTTCGATCCAAAGGATGGGTGAGTGGCACAAACACCGGAGCGCCGCTGACGCTAGCCGGATGCTAACGCCTGACTGCATGTGTTTTTGTTTTTTTTGGGGACGTTGCCAGTGGGTCGCGTGCATCGACATGGCCGCGAGCGAGGAGGCGAACGAGAACGTGATCGTGAAGCCGAGCGGAGATTTCACCGAGCAGGCCGCACAGGTGAGGCGTCGGACGGAGGCATCGGGGACCGGTCAACGGGGTATTTTATCAGTTCGTTAATTGCTCGGGCGTTGCCAATCGGTTTGCTAATGCGGCGTTCAAGTCGCCTCTGAAAAGAAGGGAGAAAAATCCAACAAGTTATTCTTAACGCGATAAATATATAAAAAATAAAATACATTTTTTTTTGCAGCAATATATATTTTTATATATTTTTTGGCCTTGTGATTGATGTTTTACTCATCTTGTTTTACACTTTATTTCGTTCTGTAGCATACCTCGTGCACATGCAGTTATCCATTTTTATAATGGGACATCCTTGCATGTAAACTCTGCAATCACCAAGCACTCAATTACCTCATGTAGTTTGCTGTCCCTTTACGCAGAATGTTTGTGTGAAATGTTTCCAGCTGGTGTGTGATTTGTGAGGCAGCCTCCCCATGGCTTCGTGAAAAGGACTACGTAGTTATCTCTTGTTTGGTGCAGGTGACGACAGATGTGGCCAAGTTGCTAGGGGAACAGAAAGTGGACGCCATCTTGTGCGTGGCGGGAGGATGGGCGGGAGGAAGCTGTAGTTCCAAAGGTCCGTAACATTAATGATCAGCTACGTGATTCCTGCAGCCAATCATGCACAAAATAAGAAACCACATAGTTAAAATTAAGCTTTTATTTTTTTTTTTCAACTCTCTCCCCCGTCTCAGATTTATACAAAAACGCAGACCTGATGTGGAAGCAGAGTGTGTGGACGTCCACGATCTCCAGCCACCTCGCCACGCTGCACCTCAAACCAGGCGGACTGTTGACTTTGTCCGGGGCCAAAGCTGCACTGTCGGGCACCGGAGGTAAGGAAAACAAACACACACACACACACTTGTGTTTGCCGTCCTCGCGGCGATGACCCTGGTTGGGCTGCGAGTCACGTCGGCTCGCAGGCAGTCTATCGGAGACGGCGATGTGCGTATAGCTTTGGCGTCCAACCTGTCGATTCAAATCAGGGGGTTGATAGAAAGCGCCGCAGGGCGTCGACCGGGGGATCGACCTTCCGATCATGGCCCCGGGAAAGGGGGAGGGTGGGGGTCTCGCACGGCTCACAGCAGCGGGAGGGAAAGAGCTCAATAAAATGGATCTGAGCACCAAAACAGGAAAGAAATATCTACAGTAATAAGCGCAAGCTACAAATAATTTGTGATGTGTGAATAACTCGGATGGGAGTTTACTATTCTTTTGGGGACATCGGGTCACGTGGTAAAAGAGGCGGGGCTTGGCCTCTCCACAGTGAACAATTGTCTATGGGACACCAGCCGGGGATTTGCTTCAGTGACGTGGGACATGTGACGTCCACGCTGACCACGTGATGGGTCGCAGATCCGCCTGCAGGGCCTCTCGAACCCTCGGGTCAGCACAAAGCTCACTGGCTGCAGGCTTATGGGGAGGATGACTCGGCAGTTTCGGCCCGTGTTGACTGCACAGAAGCAGTTCGGGGTTCCTGACCTGTGGATTTTCGTTCGACTTTTGATTCAAACCAGGAGTAAACAAAGTGAGCATAGGTGCCTGTTTTTGGAAGGCTGTTGGTTTTAGGAATGAATATCTCAGGTAAAGGGGCGACATTGAAAGATCATTTTGAGAGCCGTCCAAATGTTCTTCCCACCGACCAAAAGTATATTTAGTGCTCAGAATCGCTCATTTCTTTTGTGAAAGTCTAAAGCCCGTCGGTCGTCCGACCTCGTGCAGGGCTTAGTGATAATCCTACCCGTTTGGATTTAGGGGTTTAAGACGGAGTCGGGAGCCAGACGGAGAGGAGCCCTTTCTCTGCTCTACATTTGACTTTCTCTATGTTAAAAAAAAAAAAAAAAAAAAAATCTAATAATAATAATAATAATCAGTCTGATTATCCTCCAAAATGTCTCAGTGTTGTGATGCAGAGCAGAAAGACGGGTTTTGTTTACTTGAACGGTGCTCAAAACGTCCTTGTGTAACTTTAACGTGGCCCTGTTGCTGTGTGGAGGGCTGAACATCTGCTCATCCACATGTGGCCCTTTTTGGGGAACGAGGCGTCTGAAGCTCGAGGTCGGACGTGTGTTGACTTCACTCGTCTTTGGACTTCAGCGCGACCGGCGTCTCGAACTCGGGCCTCCTCGTTCCAATTCACTCTCCTGGTGAAAATCTGAGCTGCTTCTCCCCCCGTTGTCATTGGTCACAATTGGGAGGAGGGGGCAGCTGCTTGGCATCCTTCAGAAAGCTTGTTAGATTTTCATGGAGTCTGTTGACTCTTTCCAGATGCTGAAGCTGCAAAACATTCCTCCACCTTTTTTTTTTTTTATTCTGTTTCCAAATCAAACTAGAGGGAAGACTTTTGAAGCACACAAACGCATTTAGGGGACGATTTTCAGTCTATCTAATAGTCGCTTTCCACATGGTCTATTAAAACACATCTTCCCTCCTGCCCCCTCCAGGCATGGCGGGCTATGGCATGGCCAAAGCCGCCGTCCACCAGCTGTGTCAGAGTCTGGCAGAAAAGAACGGCGGGATGCCGTCAGGAGCCGCCGCAGTGGCCATACTACCGTAAGTACTGCTGGGGGGATACGGATGCGATCGGATTTAGCTCGCCACCCTGAGGCGGTTTGCGTCATTGTTTTTTTTTTTTTTTTTTTTTTGCGGCGTCATGGTGAGAAGCTGGAATCGTGTTTTCTCTCTCGGTGTAGCTTCTCTGCGGCGTGCTGTAACATCTGTTCGGCATTAGCGCCGTGACTTGCATTTCTGTTAGAGATGACCCCACCTCCCTCCTGCTGGAGCGCTGTGTACCACCACCGTAGAGCTTCAGTGCATGAGAGAGATTACACAGTGTTCCAATGCTTAAATCTATTCATGCTTTTACCTTTTTATATGTCGGGAAAAATGACTACGTGATATTTGAAGTCGCCGATCTGATAATCAAACACGAGGCAAATTGGAGCTCTTTGTTTCTGTCTACCTCCCCCTCTGGTTCTCTCTGTCCCTCACCCCCTGATTGCCATCTGGCTTAATTTGACAGGGTTACCTTGGATACGCCGATGAACAGGAAGTTCATGCCCGACGCAGACTTCGGATCCTGGACTCCGCTGGAGTATGTCGCCGAGTGAGTGCTGCGTCTCTTTCCTGCTCATCCTGTCTGCAAAGGGTCCTATTAATGGCTTTTATTCTCCTCCTTGTGCAATATAACATGCACACACACATGCATACCTGTAACAATGTACTTAAATGATAGATGAATAGATGTTTGTTCAGATTCATGCAATTCTGACCCTGTTTGGGGACCTCGGCTTGCAGAAATACTCAAATGCAACACTTGGAATAGTGTGTAAATCTCCCATTAATGCAAACAACTGCTTGGTGTGTGTGTGTGTGTGTGTGTGTGTGTGTGTGTGTGTGTGTGTGTGTGTGTGTGTGTGTGTGTGTGTGTGTGTGTGTGTGTGTGTGTGTGTGTGTGTGTGTGTGTGTGTGTGTGTGTGTGTGTGTGTGTGTGTGGGTGGAGGGGAGACCTGTGGGAACCTCTAGAACCCCTTTTCATGCACATATAATGAGATAAGAGGTCAAGGGTCACGTGAATATGGCTCATTTCGTACCGCCGGGTTCGTCAGCGACATTTCGCCAACAGGGAGACGCAGGAATCTTCCACTGTATCATTTACAGAATCTTTTAAAAGGCGGGGTGTACGGTGTCGTACGCATACTCGACCGTCACCCAAAATAAACATGTTGGGTTGCAATCGCTTCCTGAATAACGTTTGCTCTTTTGGTTTTGTCTCCAGAATGTTCTTCAACTGGACCTCAGGAGTGAACCGGCCGGCGTCAGGAAGCTTAATGCAGCTGATGACCACCGGGGGGGAAACCCAGGCTGTGGCCGCGCAGTAGAGGACAGCCGGGGGATGGTGGGGGGAAGGTGGGGGGGCGGGCGGGGAAGCTCACAGACACTCGCAGAGGAAGGAGGATATGAGGGAGGGGGGGTTAAGGGTGAGTTAAGGAGGTAGAGCGGCGCCGGATAGGTGCTTTCATGACGGGAGGGGGAGGAGCTTCTGTTCAACTAGCCGTGAGTCCTCACTGTGTTTGCTATCCAGTGGTGGGATTTGTAACTACAAGTTTGAGGACTTATTCAAGATGTTCAGACCCTTCATGTGCAAATGTTCGATGTTGGTTCCAACGAGTGACGCCTTCAGCGAGCCATGAGAGAAAACGGGACATCGGCAACATCACACCTACGTTCGCTTCCGTTGTTTCCTTCGATGTTTGTGAGATCTGTCCCCCCTCCCCACCCTGCCATCTGTAGACTGTGTGTTTGTCCTTTTTTTTGAAGTCCTTCCTCAACTGCGAGAACCTCAAAGTCAAAGAAAGCCGCTGTCCTCTCGTGTCTGGACGGACGGGGGGGGGAGGCGGGCGAAGTGGCCTTATTGTCTGTCTGTGCCGCGTCGTTCCTCTTGTGGCTTTTCTAAGTTGTGTATTGTAACTCTGTGAAATTCCCAATAAAATCAGTCAAAAAAGGGAAAAAAAGTTTGCACGATTTTTCGTGCAGTTAACAAAAAAAAAATCCTCATTACAAGATTTAGTTGCTGTCCTGGAAGTGATGAAGACCGTTGAAAGCTCCAGACCTCCTACTAAATGGATCTCTAGGTGGGACTGTTGTGGCAGTCAGAGGATCAGAACATGTGAAACCAACTCTAATCGGATTGAAAGACTTGATGAGCACTGCATCACACCCAACACTCACGTGATTGGCTGGGTGGAATTTAAAAGATGCGTTAAGTCAGAATCCAATGTCCTTTTGGGAGTATTAAAAATAAGATATTAGCTATTCCTGTAAGGAAAAAGGCTGTTGGTATTCTATCAAACACTATTTAAATTCTTCTGTTGGCACATGTATGTGGGGAAAATAACTAAATGCATTTCCTAAAACAGTGGCAGTTGTTTTAGTAAAAAGTCATGTTCATTCAAAGGTGAAGCTGTATGTCACGAGAAATAAGCTTTTATATTTACAAGAACTATATTGCAAAATCCCCAGTCTGACACTCGACTGTGTGGCACACAAACGTCCACTAGATGGTGCTCTCTTCTTCTTAAAGGGACGTCACGCTCCACAGTAAGGAAATGAAAACCTTTAGCCTTCACTGTGAACTGATCAAAAGAATTCAACTCTTCCTTGATCTCACACACACTCCGGGGGACTTCACGTTGACAGGCAGGCACCCTGCAATAAATGAAAGAGCAAAGCGCCCCGTTCTCGGATATGTATTTATTCTACGTAGCATGGTATTTCATCTCACTGTGTGTGTGTATGAGAAGGCCCGAGGCAAACGGTCTATTATTATATTGAAATAACCAGATGTGAGTCGTAAGGAAGTGGTGATTTTGAGTGGTGAACGTGTTGTTTTAAGTGTTCTAACATTTAAAGACAATGTGGTCGTGCTCGACCACATTGACTGCACTATTGGCATAAATCTCATAGGTTGAGACGATTTTGTCGTAACAGAATTTAACTTTGCTCCTCGTACCTGGCACATGATCCTCCCCACCTGAGCGAAGGTCAGCACCTGTTCTCTTTTGAGTGGCTCATGATTTCACCTGACGGGCGCAATCCATCGGTCAGCCCTCCGGATGAATGATGCGTTTAGAGGATCCAAAGCTCAGAGTACCGCTGTATTGTATCTGAAGAGTTGACAGAGAGATTTAATTATTTGTTTTGATGGAATGTACGATGTGACATGTATGATATGTAGCATGTTTGTGCTTTGGTGCCTGACTGAGCCCCCCCCCCCTTTCCTCCCATTCCCCCATTCCTGCACTCATGGGACCCCTGGAAGGGAATTTACTGATTAAAGCAACCCCCCCACCCCCTCAGTTTTTCTGTAGATTTAGTAACATGTGTGTGTGTGTGTGTGTGTACCTGGTGTGCGCCTCCCCTTTGTGAGCGCGTGCGTCTGAGATGTGGCGGGCCGCCATGTGGAAGCCATTGGGAACCTGGAGCTGGGGTGAGCGTGGAAGGTGAGTCCAGATGGTAGTGGTTAGACCCTTGGCTGCTCTGGGTAACCCGACCTGCAGGGACCGACCCCCCCCCCCCCACCCTACCCGCCCTTCCCTTGCCTCCCGAGGACCCGGCCGCCACATGGGTTGCGTGAGAATCTCCCAAAAACCCGAGCCCGCCCCTCGGCTTCCTGGCTGACCCGTTCTCATAGATCTAAAACAACACAGTGGAACGGTGGATCACACAGCGGGTCACGGAGGATCCTGAGGGCCAATCGAGGTGTCATCAGGAGCTCAGCGACAGGAACTTCTACCTTCAACTCAATGCTGCCGATGCCAGAGGAATGTAGATTTACCAAAGAACTGAACAACATTTTCAGCTTCACTTTATCCAGTACGCCTCTGAGGGAAATATTGTATGCTGACTATAGTTAATACTTTTTTAACCAAAGCCTGTGTTCCGCTGTTAAAATAGCACTGTCTGCTATAAGTAACCCACCTGGGTTTACAAGAAGCTGCCCATAAGGCTTCATTGATATCTTCCTACTCTAAGCGTCTATGATTAGGACTGTTTGTCTTTACTTATGATCGTTCAGCAATTTGCTGACACTTCTGAGTGTTCAAATGAAACATCATTGGCTATAAGTGACACTTTAATAAATACATCAGTAACAATAATTCAACGATATGACAGCAATCACAATGTTTGCCTGCCTGCTCTAACTTCTGACACTTTTTATTTGGTTATGCAATAAATTCACAAATGTGAATACAGACACAGTTATCTAAAGAACCCACGTACAGAGAACCTTTTGGGAATGCTATGTATCTGATTTAAAAAAATTCCCTCTTTAGAAATACATTTAAATCTTTTACCTCATTGAACTTTTCAGAATTGGTAAATTGGTTATTTTTGGGTTAAAACAGCCGCCTGTCGCCAATCACACGCATCATTTTGCACATGAATATTTGATACGGTAATTCTTTATTACTCCCACAGCAGATACATTTGCAGTACTACAGCAGCAAAGTGGACAGTGTATCAAACTAGTATATTAAATGAGCAATCAAACACAAAAAGTACAATAAATTAAAATACATTGCTTTGGGCCTTAATGGAGAGAGATCAAGAGAAAAGTGTTGTGTTGATTATATTCAAGTAGAGGTTACTTTAAAGGCCACAACTTGTACTGAAATGTTTCTATAGAATGTGGGGCAACAGTTCCAATCCAGGTGGAAATGTGCGTTTTATTATTATTAATAATCATATTCATAATCTGTATCTTCCTTTTAACTATAAATCTCTCTCCATTAAGGCCCAAAGCAATGTGACGCCGTGTAATCAAACAGCCACAATAAGCTGCACTGCCTGTATTAAGGACTAATGTTACGTTCTCCTCTGAGATCAGTGCAGTACCCCCCATGGTCTATAGATGGCACTAAGTCATAAGTCTTCCTCAGGCGCATGGGAGCATAATTAAAAACTGAGTGATATGTTTTTGATTTGATTAAACCTCCTCGCAGCGTCGACGTGAATGGAGGATGTGTTTTTCCGAGCCGGAGATGTTCATCTGAATCCACCTGGATGAACACATGATGGCCTCCTCTCCTGATGTTATTTTAATGCATCAATTAGGAAGAAATCCCTGAAATTACTGAACTAACCCCCCTTTCCCCCCAAAAAAAAGATTAAGGAGTTGGACGCACATTGTTTGCTGAAACACAGAAATGAATCTCTCTCACATACACAAGAGGGAACCACAGAGGCGTCGACACGTGGAGCGTTTAGAGGTTTGAATACACTGAAGTCCACGTGTGATTACGCTGAAGTTCACGTGTGATTACGCTGAAGTTCACGTGGGAGCGGGCTTCTTTCAGGCCCCTGACAGAAACATGCGGCTACGCACAGGCTTTCTTTCTTACAATTCTTACTTCACATTGTGCCGCGATTTACCGTCCAACCGAAGGACACCACTTCTAAGAGTGCATGAGCACATAGTGTGTGTTACACCCAGCTGTATCTTCATAAAAGCTTTTTTTTTAACCCTGCTACCATTCAGCATTATGGCAAAGTGTTCTCAAATATATGCATCCTGCAAAAAACAAATCCTAAGAGCGGTATTTCTGAATCATAAGTAAATGACACCCTCTGACACGCACACACACATACACACATACTCGCTTTTGTTCTTCGTAGGGCCCAAACTTATTTTACCAGAACATGGAGTCCACCATTTCTAGTGATGCTACACCTCTGTAAAAAAAATTAAGTAAGAAGAAAACATAAATTTATTGAAATTAAAAAAATATTTTCTTTCGCTGCTTGCTTTTCTCTCTTTGTGGGAATCCGTTTGTGACGGCCTGGTGATCAGAAGTAATATCGGGGCTCAGTGTCGTGCTCGAGGACTCTTTGGCAGGTGAACCACCATCCCTGCAAATAATAAACTGATGCTCTGCCTGGCGAGCCACAGCTGCACAACGTCTCATTAGATGCAGCCTCTTAAATGTTTCATGTCAAAGAGAAACTCTGGTTTTAAGTATGTTTAAGTATGTTTTATAAGATGCTTCTGAAATGATACGTCCATCATCTATTAGATAAAGATGCTTAAATGTAAGGATTTGATGCTCTTCTTTGTTTTCTTCATCATTTAAAATTTTTCTTCAACTATATTCCTATTACTATCACTGTCTGAAGCAAACATTTAAACATTTTACTCTCGCGTTTGAGCAACTTTGGTGTGTCAGATACATCTGATGCAGCAGGCAAACTTAATTCTGGGGAAATGTACT
The DNA here is from genome assembly GCA_021346845.1 of Apeltes quadracus. Lineage (NCBI taxonomy): Eukaryota > Metazoa > Chordata > Actinopteri > Perciformes > Gasterosteidae > Apeltes > Apeltes quadracus. Next base: position 2,226,165 of record CM037920.1, read on the forward strand.
CCTTTTGAATGCCTCTCGCCTAAGTGGACATGGCGATGGCCACCAAGGCAGGCAGGCATTACCGGTAATAGTGTTGTCATTAGGCCTGAGGGGGGGAGGAGGGCCCGGGGAGGGCGGGGCGGGAGATAATGTGCTGCTACATGGTACACGTCAGTAATGTTTTATGGAAGCGTTTTGATGTCTGCAACAATTTCCCTGAGAAGCTCGAGTCAACATGCACCTCTACATCCCTCCTCTCTCACAAACACACACACACACTTACACCGTCAATGACCAGAAATAAACTGTGCATGGCATTACTGCACAGATTTGGGGTTCATAAAAAAGTTTGAAAAGGCTACAGGAAGAAATGAACCACTGTTATGGTTGATTCTACCACCATTTCTAACCTACATTTTTAGGCTAATTAATAATAGAGTCTTACCATTTCAGCTACTGGTGAAGGTAAACTTTAAGTAACCTTTCCTCTCATTCACCTCTCATTCTTTTTAGTCCCCTGCATCTACCTTGTAGAAGCAAGTTGGTTTATTAAGATTTCACGCAGAACGTATTTGCTCAGCCTACTAATTCGGATGCATCTTCATAGATTAAGGAGAAAGTCAATATATCAAGTAGTTAAACTTAGATTTACCCCGACCGTATAGGGACGAGTTCAGTTCCGCATGGACGTCTTGGTAAAGCTTGAGGTTTTTACAGCAATAGTTCACACGAGGCCTCATTCTCAGAAGCATTTAAATGGCGTTGTATGAAGCAGATTCAAACTACATATTGCGATACAGTCATTAAAATCGAACGAGCACTCCCATCACTGCTCCTACTTCTAATGTGTTACTGCCGCCGCCGCTAGCTGCTAAGTGGCTCGTCATCCATTTACAACGACATTAACAAAAGTGTACTCGCAAATAACTCTTGTTTCCCTCTTATCCGAATCCGCCAGCAGGTCCGGCGAATTCTTACATGGGCCGATATCGAAGGCTGCAGCCAGTCAAATCCAGGTCAGTGAACATGTATGTGTGTGTGTGCTGTGTGAACATGTGTCTGTGTGTGTTGTGTTATACACTGGACGAACGACGTGACGCATTGAGCAACAGGATCTGACCAAGATAAGCCTCTTGGGGGTCGTGCGGTCGTCTCTCTTAGGGCAGATTAAGCACACACACGCACACACACACACACACACACACACACACACACACACACACGTGTGGACATCTGTCCACATGTCCGTCCCTCTGGCATTGTCTCTGTCTCTGTTTCTGCGTGTGTGGACCTCCAACGGATGGTGCGTCATGTAGAGGTAGAGAAGTTCTGGGAATTTTCTGGTTATTCTCCCCTTCCCCCCTCCCCCCTCTATCCCAACCTCCGAAACATCTGTTTCTCATTTACATACTGGGGCTAAGTTCAGTTAAATGCTGGGGAGTGGGGGCTGGAAAGCGTATGTGTGTGTGTGTGTGTGTGTCTCTCGTATAAATACTGTTTCCAATATGTGGTCTCCAACATGGACGAGCACTCTTCCTAAATTATTAAAGAGCACCGATTTGCCACTAGTGGCTTCTGGAAGATGAAACCCCAGAGTCCTTTAGTAAACACCCCCGGTCGAAACTAAAACGTAGGTACGATATCTCGTGGTCATGATTTCAATCAAAGAAGTAAAAACGATCCATTTGAAAATAAAAGGTGAAGATTTATACGTGCATGGATCAGAAGTACTCAGGTACCTGACTTAAGTAAAGATAACAATACAAGTGCGTATAATTCCGCTTAATTGTAGTTCAGTATTTGCACTTACTTGGATACATTCTACCGTTGAATAACAATCCCTGGTTTCTTCCAAGTAACAACCTCGATTATTGTTTCACCACATTTAGGAGAACAAAGTTGACTGACATTTTAACCAAAGTGAAATCCTAAATATCCGAAAAGTTTACATTGCATACACACTGTCTTTTCTAAATTTAGCACTCAGTAATGCACATGACCGTGAACCTTGATTTGAATACCCGTGAGCTGTTCTATACTTTCTATAAGTGGAGCTGTGGATGCTGGATGGCGGCTGCGTGGCCTGATGCAAGCCCTCGCAATGTACCTTTTTCACAGCAGACACTTTGGTTTGACGTGGTGGAGTCTGAGATGGCTCATTAGCTCCTTCAACAAGTGTAACATGTAATGTTAAAACATCTGTGATTTTCGACCACAACAAATCCAAATGTTGAAAATCTGATAGTAATTGCTTTGGTGTGTGTGTGTGTGGGGGGGGGGGGGGAAAGCTCATGACAGACATCTCATAGGAATTTATCATGCAGATTCAGGCGAGGAACCTAATGTTTGAAGGTTTCAGCCACACCACATGGTATCTACTGCCTGTGGAACAAAACCGACCACCAAGTCATCCTGAGCCAAATGAGGTGGAAACAGGAGCAGGTCTACGTGTCCTGTGAAGATTGGATACTGGATTGGAAGATTTGGCTACTAAAATCTCACTTTTAGATATCAAAATAGTCTACATTGGACTAGGTTTTGTTTATTTGGAATCAAAGTGTTACCAGTTTGAATGTAATTAAAGATCTCTTTAATAAATGAAATGCAGATAATGCTGAACTTATTCATGGCATTGGAATCGACAGTAGTATAGTTTAGCCATTGCTGGAGTAGCTACTTGCAAATAATTCAGTTGTTAAGGACTGTGTGGCCTATTTGACCACACAAAGAAATGTTTCTCCTGTGTTCTTAAATGAGGGGTTTCTTTGAGTCGAAGCTTTAAAGGGACTCTCGTCCTTCATTATTCATGTTAATTAATGCACCAGAATCTCCAACTGATACAATTTCTGAATATATAAGTGTGTCTTGGTCCGGAGTAATGAGATATGCCAATAATACTATGCAAATTGGTGAATTATTGAATAGGCAGAACTGAGGATTTCTTATTAGTTTGCATGTTTATCTCACAAAACCCACAAAGCTTCTTGTGCCTCATGCAATAGGTAAATCTAATCAAACACTGAAATCAATAATTCAGGTGTTTGTGTGTGTGTGTGTGTGTGTGTGTGTGTGTTTGTAGTACAGTTGATTACAGTCTCCAAACTTTGCAAGCGGAAGCCTTTTGTAGACTTGGCAGCAATTCCACTGTGATAAACTCACTACTGATGTGAAATCAATACGGTTTATCAACCTCTCGCGTCTTTATTTCAATCAATTGTGATCCGCTGTTGCAAGAATTCTGCAAAACTGTTAAAGCAGATAGTAGCTCCACTAAGTGTATATTGTGTGTGATACATTCCAGCCGATACGGCAATTTGGTAAAAAATAAATAAATAGAAAAGCTGTTTCCAAATGTATTTTTTTTTCTTCTTCCTCATCGTCTTCTTCTCCGTTCCCCTGCCTCATTTGCAATGATTGCGTTATCAGGGCAGCCAGGCGAAAGGGTGGAGCAACCATAATTTCAGCGCGGGATTAGGCAGAAATAACGAGGTCACCAAGTTACAGTTGCCATGGCAACGACACATCGAAGAACACAGGATGCCATTGCTTAAAAAAAAACTGAAAAAGAAAATACAGAAGAAAAGGGGCCCAAGGATTTTCTTCCTCTCCCTCCCTCTCTCTGCCTGTTTTTTTAATACCCCTCCCTCTCCATCTTCCTCTCTCTTTCTCGCTCTCGCTCTCTTTCTCTCATCCCCTCCTATTCCCTGCCTGTTTTTTTTTTGTTTTTTTTGAGTAGCAGAGGGGAGCAGTTCACTATTTTCCAAAGCCTTTTGTCTCTGAACATATTCAGAATTAGAAATTCACTGTTGAGTACATTTACATCTTTGTTGTATTCATATTTCTAATGTTGACCCGGCTGCAACACTTTAAAGCTCATTAGAGGATACCTCTCCTCACCCTTACCCCCCCCCCCCCCCCCCCCCCACCCTCCCCTGCCCCTCCCCATCCCCATCCCCACCAAACCTACCACAGTCTTTAAAAAACAAACCTCTTGTGTACTCCACATTTTTCTCTTATAGCAGACTTTAGTTTTAGGGTGAAATCTATGTGAGGTGATCGAAGTCAGGAAAATAAGAAAGCTCCTTTTTGAGGGGAATCAATGCATGTGGCGCCTGGTCTCAGCATTGATTTGGATTGAAGTTGCCAGAAGCTTTGGGCTTCCTTTCAAACAGATATCCATTCCCATGTTACACCTGGCTGCAGGTGAGACCAGAGCAAGCCGACTGAACACATGCAAAGTCCAGATGGAGACAGCACCCAGTCCAGCCCTGTCGTTTCCATGCAGTATTGATTGTCTTTGGGATGATGCCAATTAAACGAAGCCTGAAGCCTTCTGGTCCGTAGGATACTGGCTGAACCCCGCAAGGTAAACACCAGGGATGAATTAAGCTGTGCACTGTGATGTGTGTGTCCAGCTGAACGATCTGAAACTTGGTGAAAGTGAACCACAGTGGACGTAAGGTACCATTTAACACGTCTTTGCTTTAGTGCATCATACTCACAACCATATAAAGACCTCATACACTGTACAGTATGTGTGTGCACAGAAATATTTAAGTCAAGTATCAAAAGTAAAATCACTTTTAGGCCCTTTCAGAAAGTTGTATTATACTTGCAGTCAGCATTTCAGCACTATTTGGTAAATGTGAACAAATGCAACAGTATATGGTGAATGAATAATCTATTTCAGTGGTTCTCAAACTTTTTACACCAAGTACCATCTCAGAAAATACTTGGCTCTCCAAGTACCACCATAATGACCAACACTGTACAGTAGCGTAGTAGGCCTAAGTATTCATCAAAAACAAGGCTTTATTCCTAAAGAAGTATATTTAATATTGTCAGCCATTGTAACATTTTACACAGTTTCAACAGTAAGCGTTTAAATATAGGAAAAAACTGTACTTAAATAATGATTCAATTAAAATGTATTGCACATAAAAGTTGAATAAACATTGTACTAAAATACATGTAAAAAACTGTTCTTAAAGATTAAATTAAACTGTACTGTACTTAAATGTTTAGTAAAAATAATAAAAATAAAAACATTTAAAAGAGGGAGCCCGTGTACCACTAGTGGTACGCGTACCACACTTTGAGAATCACTGATCTATTTTATTCAGTATTACCGCTGCTATATACAAGACCTGGAGCAAATCCATTGCCTCTCAATGGCTCTCAACATGGCGATGGCTGAGCCAGGAGCTTGCAGCTAGCGCTGCTTGCAGCTAACAGGGCCAGCAGCAGGAACAGTGCAACCTACGCCAAGAGTGCTAACAAGGTGCTAACAGCTTTTGCCAGAGGGGGCGAGCTACACTTACGTCGTGAAAGAGAGCGCATCGTCCACAAAGGGCCTTTACAAACCTCCCTTCAGTGCATTTCCCCAATGTTTCTGACCGCAACTAACTGGTGCCTAATAACGCCGGACCAACACCATCTTGCTTTAGTTTTCCCCCTTTCTCCAGCTGGGAATATTTGTATGGGCCGGGGACCCTCAGTAAAAGGGCCCCAGGCGCACGTTGCCTCTGGTGAAGTTTGCCCTTGGTGTTTTTATCTGAACCAGAATATATTTCGTCGTGTCTGTGACCTTGAGTTAGCCGTGACTCGGGTGTTTAAAAGACACAGACGTCATGGTAGGTGTGTTTCTGAGCCCTGAGTTTTGTCCGTTCTGAACAGACACGTTTTCAGCGTAATTAAACATTGTCCTTCTTCATCGTAAAAAATAAACACTACATGAACGCACACACACACATTGGCCTGTGGCCAATTTAGAGGCTTTAACATGAACCCGCATGGGTTTCCACTGTGGGAGGAATCTGAAGCACCTGGAGGAAAACCACAGACATACACACCATACACAGAAAAAAAACATTTTTCACACAATAGAGCAGAAGAATTATTTTCCAAAGTGCATCATGTTTACCTACAGCTCTCAGTAAAATCAGCCTCATAACGAGAAGCAAAGGTAGCTAAACAACACACGTGCAAACCGTTTGGCATTTGACAGGATTCAGAAATAAATTGTTAGAAAACAGTATTTTTCAGATAAGGTTCTATTTTTTTCAATTGACTCATTATCTTGATGATGGAAAAGCCCTTTATAGTCCCATCTCTTGTTTAGAATGCAGTACATAATCCCTGAGAAGTCAGTCCAGTCCATCTGACAGCTTAAAACATCTGTGAAATTTAAAAATCTCATCAAAATAAAAAAGATCTGACCTTGTGCAGTGATTGCTGCTGTATTTCTAGGGGGGGGAGGGGTGGGGGGGTCACTGGGACCACCGAAGACCACCACAGCTGCTCCCTGCCTTCCATCCGGCTCTTTAGAACACTGTATTTATTCAGCGCTGAAGCCATAAACTTCTCCCTACCCTCTTGACTCTTTGTTTTCTCTTCTTTCTCCGGCGGTTTAAAATTCATCCTTAACAGCAGCAGCTTTAAACACATGCACGGCTTTGATTTAAATTGCAGTGTGGCTTTTATGTTTTCTGTTTTGTGTGAACAGCAGAGGAGAAGATCCATTGTGTTTGGATTCTGGAAAATTCTCCTCTGCCTCACATCAGGCAGCATAGCGAGATGGGCTCAGTGTGTGTGTGTTTGTGTTTGTTGTGTGTGTTTATGTGTGTGCGTGTGCTCTGTATGCGTGTGTATTTGTGTGTAGGTGTGTCCATGAGCAAGCCTGTATGAGTGTGTGTGTGTGTGTGTGTGTGTGTGTGTGCAGGCGCTTGTGTGCAAGGCTGCTGCCATGCCTACGAGATGGGGGATGGTAGCAGCAAAGCCTGCTATTTTTCTTTCTTTCTTTGCTGAACATCAAGTTTTGCCTTCGTCCTCTGCAGAAAACCGCTGATAGTTAAAGACGTCTGTTGATGAGCGAACACGTCAGGCACGATGTGATTATTGATCAACTCGGTGTGGTACAGATGTGTGTCGACCCATGCAAATATAATACTGCTGATGAGGAAAATGGTTTTGGATAAAATGATAGAGGGGTTTTTAAAGAAGGTTTAAGGGGTGCAGATTTTTTTTTTTATCTCCAAAAACTGAACGATACAGATCTTAATTGACGAATGTGTTGTTTTGCACACACATGACAGACACATGGTGTCTGATTCTTAAAGAAAGCAGGATGAGTCATGAAATAAGTCAAATATTGGTCACACCAGTTCTTTTTCGGGCCAAGATGATTGACACTAATTGCCTGTTTCACCTCTTCCACATCTTGACACGTTCCCATCCTTCCCCCTGTACTTGTTGTACGTACTTAGTTTGCTGAAATGCAACACGGCGATTTACTCAAACTGATAAAATGAAGGTAAAAAATTGACTTCACCTATTACGTTAAATTCTTTGGGCTGCATTTGCTTGAAATCTGTTGTTTTTCATTTCTGGGTATTGCTACTTTTTTTTTTTACAGGTGGCTCGACTGATACCAGATGGTGATTGGTTTTGAACAAGCTTTGGATAAAGGAGCAGTGATATAATAGTGAAGATAACAAACCTGTGAACACAACTGTGCTGCCAACAACAGACAAATATTGTATTGTATTCTGACATCCAACACTGATTCTAACCAGCTGCTGAAATGAAAACATCAAAATAACAATATTCTCTGTGTTGCCAACCACCTGCAGCAGTTTCTGTGTAATTCCACCCCCATCGCGGTAAATTCAATCCACCCAGAGAGTCATAAACAGCCGTTATCGGTACACAATCACCAGAATAATTGTGAGTGAACAACAAGCACGTGTGAGACGTGTTGTGTGGAAGCGGAACCCTTGGAGGCGTCTTCTCTTTTGACTTCTTTGGTGCCATGTCACAGAGCAGGTGAGCTAATGAGCCGGCTGGTCCCGACTCGAAAAACACAAACGGAACCTGGGATCCACAAATAACGGAGCAACCGGATGCACAGCCGGATTCCGCTGCTTTTTCTATAGTCACAAAAAATGGATTTTCTCGACTTGCAACGCTTGCAGGGTTGGATAAATGGGACCGTGCTGGGTGCGCGTTGAGGCTCACCTCTGCGCGACCTCTCTGACTGAGGAGCGCTCGCCAACCGTTGGCCGGCACCACCACCATCGCCGGCGGCCAAGGGGCATTTCGTCGGCACTTGGCAGTTGGGAGCAGCTTCCTCACTAAGAAAACATACCCAAAACATCTGCAGGAGAGTGAGCAGAGGGAGGAGAGGGGAAGGCGGTTGGTGGTGGAGGGGTAGGGGGGGGGGTGGAGGATGGTGAGCAGGAGGGAGGGAGGGAGGGAGGAGGGAGGGGGGCAGAGATGTGGGGGCGGCAGGCAGCAGAAGCCTGCTCTGCAAATCTGACGAGGACTTTTGAAAGGCTCAAGTCCCAAAGAGGGAGCTGCCGCTGCCTCGGCTTGCTGCACTACAAACAGCCGCAGCGGAGACAGGCTTCTCCTTCGTCTCCTTCTTCTCCTCCTTCTCCTTCTTCTCCTTCTTCTCCTTCTTTCAGTGGAGGTGCTCCACAAGAGAGAAGACGAAAATAATTAGATTGATAACCTCCGTACTAATGTTGCAGATGGGAAATAATTACAATCCAAAAAAGGGCAGTAACATTTAATATGTTGAGTGCGAGGGTTATTATTTGAAACGTTTTCACGGTGAAAATGCTGCATTTCATGGAAAGGTGCTCGTTGACGGCTGTGATTGTGTGTATATGTGTGCGTCCGCGCGCACTTGTTTGCCTGTGCCTATATGGGTTTTCTTTTTTTTGTCCTCTACCATTTCCAATATTTTTTCCACCACCGTCACGGTGTATCTGGGGGTGGAGAATATCATTTAGTTTGAAAAAAATCTCATTTACAGTTAGGTTGTGTGTTTACACGTTAACCCTCGCATCCCTTCCTGCGTAAATGTTAGTTTTTCTGTTTTTCACGTTTTCCAAAAGTAAGAATCGTCGTCGTTGTTCGCGGCCTGAAAGCCGAGCGAAGACAGCGGGACAGAATTCCACCCGGGGAACATTTCAATCCTGCAGCGACACCGGTTCACAATCTGTGCGACAGTTGAGCTTACGTCGGACGTACCGGCGGTCTCGTCCACGAGGGCCGCGACCACAGAAAACAGGATTGGGTTTTTATCCCTCGCTTTGCTCAGCTGAATCTCATCAACAAGAGAAAAATATAATCCCAAACAATGAGCTCTCAGTGCGTCTTCTATGACTGTGATCAACGTGGATGTAGAATTTGAAAAACACAGCAGGTACATGTGCAGGCTCGATGCTCTGGCCGTTGTTGTTGTTTTTTTTCTCCCCTGCAACCGTGTTGGAGGCATGAATCATACTCAGCCTCGCTGGACAACATGATTCATCAGACCGCTGTCATTACGCCACAAAAACTAAAACGGGTCACATTCAGGGACATTTTGAATTGCAGATTATCAAAAAAAAATAAGGGTAAAAGGTCACAGAGAGGTGACACTTGTTTATTCTCAGCTCATGTTCCATCGTTAACCGCTTAACCGCTCTCTTGGTCCAGCCGCTCCCTTTGAATTTACACCGTGCGTGAAATAGTGCAGAGGTGATTCCAGCGAGCCGCTGCTCTCCATCTCATGCAGACTTTAACAAGGTGGCACAGGGACGCCGATAGATGGAGCTGTGGGTTTTAGGAGGAATGAAGGAGGAGGAGGAGGAGGAAGGGTGGGCAGAGACTTTCTCAAGACTTGAAGTTGAGACACAGAAGTGTAGAAAGAGCCACTGTTGTGATTCATTAGCGGCTCGGAAGCCGCTGACGTCCCTGCGTCCACGGCGGCGTCTGCGTTTGCATCCGAGTGGTACGCAGCCGCCCGTGTGGCCGCGTGTCCTCCAAGACTGTGTCGCCATTAACTTAATGATGGCTTCTTTGGTGATTGAGGGGGGGAAATAAGTGGTGGTTACTTTACATAAAGGGATGGGTGGATGTCCCAGGAAACACCCTCTTGGGACAGGTATGTTTACATGTGTGCGTGTGTGTGTGTCTGTCAGGTTTCCTGCTGCGCGGTGCGGCTGGGAGGGTAAAATTCCATTCTCTCGGCGGAGCAGCATTCTGCATGAGCCAATTCCCAGGAGACACTGCTCTGCATGTCCTCCAGACAGCCAAGCTGAGGCACAGGCTCAGGCTCGCTTATTAACTGACCTGAGGGGGGAGTGTGGGGGGGGGGGGGGGGGGGGGGTGGGGGGCTGGAGGAGGGAGGGGAAAGAGTATGGAGGGGGGGGGGGGGGGGCTGCAGAGATGGAGAATGGAGGAGGAGAAGGTGGGGGGAGCCCAGGGAGGCAGGAGGAGGCAGTGGGGGAGGAAGGGGAGGGTTGGAGGTGGTGTTGGGAATTATGGGTTTGTGTGTGTGTGTGTGTGTGTGTGTATGTGTGCGTGGGAGTGCGCGCAAGTCTGTGAGTGTGATGAGGGGTGATGGGTTGTGGGGATATGAGGTGTGTGCGTGTGTGTGTGCTTGTGTGCATGAATCTGTGTGTGTGTGTGTGTGTGTGTGTGTGCGTGTGTGTTCTTGTGTGCATGAATCTGTGTGTGTGTGTGTGTGTCGGAGGCTGAACTGGTTGAAAATATTAACCCTTTGCTGGCGGAGCTGCACAAATTCGGCATAAGAAAAGCAGAGTGTGGATGTCTAACGAGCTGTGCAACACCATGTTGCCACCTTGTCGAAAGGGCTGCAACTTCCACAAAGGCCTGGTTAATCACTTTAAATATCTAGTTTGCCTTTTTCTGAACTTGGCAGATCTCATCTTACCAGCTATGAATCGTCACCGACATTTCCTCCAGCGTCTTTGTCTGCTTTTCACCCCCAGAGTTGGGGATATTGATGCAAATATGACTTGTAAACTCTTTCTGAAATAGAACTAAAAGCCTCTACTTGCTCTATTAATCTATTTACATTAATTCGTCATCCCTGTATGCAAATATTAGGTTGTAGTGTTGTGTGTCTTCCCATAATTGCTTGACATGACTGTAAGACTCATTTGTCGCCGGCATGGGGAAATAGCATAATTGAAAAGTGCTTTTCAATTACAATTTGTTTAACTTAAATAATGAAATAAAATGTGGTGCTTCAAAGTTTTACTTGGTTTTTTAAATTATTATTCCATCCAGCATTGAAGAGGATAGAGAAAGAGAGAGAGAGAGAGAAAGAGGGAGAGAAAAAAATCACTCACGGCAAAATGCAAATGAGCCTGGAAGCTATTACGATGCTAATGAGATTCCACCATAGAAGTTGCTGCTCCGGCATCCAGGGTATATTTCATCCATATTTGGAAAACAATTGTGTGTTTAAAATAGGAAACACACTTCACAGTGTTCATAGTCCAGTTAGTTTGTACTTGGTCCACAACAAGCTGCAATCAGGTCGGAGGTAGAGAGCAGCAAGGTGAGCTGCATCCAAACCAGCAGACTACACGGGTTTATTAGCAGTCTTTAGTTGGTTTAACTGAGCTGCATCTCAACCAGCAGACTACACGGGTTTATTAGCAGTCTTTAGTTGGTTTGACTGAGCTGCATCTCAACCAGCAGACTACACGGGTTTATTAGCAGTCTTTAGTTGGTTTAACTGAGCTGCATCTCAACCAGCAGACTACACGGGTTTATTAGCAGTCTTTAGTTGGTTTGACTGAGCTGCATCTCAACCAGCAGACTACACGGGTTTATTAGCAGTCTTTCCACTGTTCTGCTCTATTTTTAGCTCTTTGTTTGTCTCACGATTACTTGTCAATTGCCCGCAAGCTTCTTTTTTAAAATTCTAACCACAATTTTTCCTCCTGCCTTTTAAAATATGACAAACATGCCGCACGTTGGCGCATCTTTTCACTCAAAACACAACAACAACAAATGAGTGGGGCCGTTAAGCAGCAACATCAGGCGCAGCTGCAGCTTTACGTTTTCCCGCTCTGAAGCAGGATAAGGAAACCTTCGAACATGAGCGGCGTCGGTGCGTTCAGGTGCAAAACCTGTAGCGCGGCTGCTATGGGTGTGTAGTTTGCGCGCCAAAGGCAGGCAGGCAGGTAGGTAGGGAGGGAGGGAGATAGGGTGCGTTACCATAGTAACAGCGAGAAGGGAACCCAGCAGAAGCAGAGTGTCTATATGTGTCCTGACCCATTTCCATTCCCATCCACAAGTGTTTTTGTATCCCTCACCTTTGCGGTTTCCCAACTAAAGGTCGTTCTGCTTCATCCTTGATGCGAACAAATAAAACATTCAGCAAACACACGGAGGACACGACACCTCGAACTCTCAAGGTTCATTTGGTTTCCTATTCAGTCCAGTTCAATTGAATTCCCTGTTCTTTCAACTTTGTTGTCCCTGAGGGTAAAAAAAAAAACACCCCGATGTGGAGAGGAGTAAAACAGGAATACAAAGGTATGTAAAACAAAGTTTTAAGAACATTTCCATCTGTTGAACTCCACAGACTCAAGTTAATTAATGGTTGTAAAATCATTGTCATGTTGAAATAACAGACATAAAAGAAACTCTCACGGACGAAGGTTAGGAAATGATAAATAATCCTCAACGAGAATTACATGTAAAACATTGTTATGCGTTCAAGCAGAACTCTTAGGATATTGTACATGATGAACTCAGTTTGACATTTCAAATACAATAACAGATCGTTCATGTGTGTGGTGATATTTGTTTTACAGTTTGTATCTTTGTTTGTTACTTTCCCTCCTAAAATGTTTTATGTGTTTGATCCTAAATAACGTATTCATTGTTAAATGTCAACAGATCCCAAGAACAAACCAACGTCATTTGCTAACAATTAAACCGCACTTTCAAAACTCTTTTAAAAAATATACAGTTTTTTGCCGTTTGTGGATTTTGAAAAACGTGCGGATCGAATTTTGTCTGAAAGCAATGAAAAACGAGACCGCAAAATCTTCAAATTTTTTAACAGTCTTTATCTTCATGCCAAATTTAACAACTTTTTGAACATGATAAAGCCCCCAAAAGGCCCTCAGTTTGTGAGAAGTATAATAATAATAATAATTCCATGAAATACAATAGGTTCCTCTCCGACAAAGTTGTAGCGAGGACCCTAATCATTCACAGTTTGGTCCGAATAAACTTGTATGTCGCTGAATGTATGAAGAGTTTTGAAAATGTGGTTTCAGAATGGAAGAATGCTTCTTAGCAATCGAAAAAAAAAAAACGGTTCTACTTTATTCTCCCTACTGATCCCATGAAGTAAATCTTTCATTTCAGGTCCCGATCACACGTAATTTCATTCTTCAGTAAAAAATAAAGGATAAATAATGTCCTAATTCTCATGGTAAGTTGTTGAAATGGGAGTCAAATGTGCATTTGTTTGGGACTATTTTCGCCGGTGGATTAATCCACATTTGGTGCTCTAGTGAGTATTTGGGGCAGTAGGACGCTGAATGTGGGATTGAGTCAGAATAAACCACAGTGTGTGTTCATGTGTGTGTGTGTGTTTGTTCATTTGTGCGTTTATGTTACCCTGTGCAGCCGCATGGCTCGCTGATGCGTTTTGAATCGACAACGTTGGAGCTGCACGGCAGAGAGGAGTGAGACCAGGCAACACTTGTTAGTTGGACCAGTACGTTTCTGATTTTGTGTCTCTCATGGAATTTGATCACATTTAGAAAAAGTATCACCATTTTTTTTATTTTTTATTTAATAGATATCTCAAGTAATCTGTGAGTCACGGTTGCTGCCAGACGCAGCCTTCGCCTTCGATATTCGCAGCGGATCGATTCATCTAAATTTGTGTGATTTTAGAGTTTTAAATGTGTAGAGTGGGAGGAGTCCTGTTGTCAGGCCGGTCCGTCGGCGCTCTGCTGCCCGGCCGCACACGTGGCTCCTGTTTACCGCCGTGTGCACATCCGCATTGAAATCTGTTAAATGAGCTGTTCACTTCAATGTGCTGTGTTGCAGCCACACTCGAGTGGTAAGCGCTTCAGGCGAGCAACCAAATCCTGTTAGAAATGTCAATTGAAAAGGTCTTGAGATATTAAAAATGTAGTTTTTAATTAAACGTTTATTAATAGATTTTTCAAACTTTTTTTTAATTACCCGACCGGATGCCTGAGGCATTTGGATTACAACTTTTTATCTCACTCGATTCAGACTGCCTCTCACCATTCAGCCATTTTGGATTAAAAGTCAGACTTCATAAATGCTGTTCATTAATTCCCTGTGCGGGCAGTTAATGTGAGATTCGGTTGCAACGTTGTAGCTGGTCTGAATGTTTATTTTTAGATTCTTGTAGCTACTTTGCAGCCCCGGACTAATCTGTCACAGAGGAGAACACGGAGGAAATTTTAAGCGCTGTGCCAAAAAAAAAAGATATATTTCCAAGGCACGCTGCTGTGCTGGGTTCACCAATTCAACATGTTAGTGGCGCATACTGTCACAGTAAATGATGTTATTGACATGTGATGCATGGCGTGTAGTGTAAAATTGGTGAAATGAATCCGAGCCGGCCTGTCTTCACATGTGTCATATTATACAAACTGCAACTTTAAGCAAATAGTATGCAAATAAGCACACGTAGTCAGAAACTGAGAGTTTTTCATCTTATATTGACCAAATGCATAAAAAAATGGTTCATGTTCATTCAATAACAAAATCGTTAAACTGAATTATGGCCAATTTTTGAGATTTTATATGAAATCTGATCATTACCAGATTAACTTGTTTCAACCTAATTAAAAACACACCAATGACAAGCTTCGATGTCTTCTCATCGTGATGAGCCACCGAGTCATTCTGGGAAATGTAGGAAGTCACAAACCGAAGCAGAAAGGGGGAGCGGTTTGTGGGTTATTCGGATTACAGCGATGTTCTATCCTCTAGCGGAGATCCACGTGTGACACCATGAACTACACCAGGTGTATTTCCCCATAAACGATTTATTGTGACCTTTGATTCTATTTCCAGAGATCGCCTGTCAATCAGACTGTGTGGGAGGTACTTTGGAATCTGAGTGTAGGTGCTCTTTTCTTTGCTGGTATAGCTCGATCTTTTCCAGGGCGACTTCACATTGAGCACCATCCATTATCGACCTTACCAGTATTCACATGTGACTGATTTACACCTGATGGCTTTCACATGTTTTGACTGAATTCAGAGGCACATCGTGGATTGTAGAAAGCAAACCGGTGAGTTTCCCTCTTTTCCAGCTTCCCTTAATCCCACATAATGCCACGTGGTGCATAACTAGCAGCTACTAAGATTTTTTCATTAGCAACATCGACTGAAGGAAACACGATCAATACACTATTATGAAATCATGCTACACACATAATGGGCGGCTCTGCAGGCTCTCGTCACTGTGTCTTTAACTCTCAAGCGTTTGATTTCTGCTCATCAGGAAGAATGTACAGACATTGATCACATTTCTTTTTATTTTGGACATAAAACAGAAAGATTTGACTTCTTTTCCAAATAAAATCTTCAAGAAAACGTTTTCCAAAACGGTGAAATCACCTTATTTTCTTAATTATAATAATAATAGGAGGATGTTGATAACACTGTAGATCCACATCTTTGTTCTGATTTCATTTGACTTATTCAGGATTTAACTGTTATATTTAACATCAATAAAGCGTTTTATTTGAAATGTTCTTAAAAGAAAGCATATATCTGATACCCCTTGTGTTGTTATTGTAGTCGATATGTTAAGCCCATAAATTCATATCCAGCATTTAAACAACAACAATCTGATTTGTATCATTAAAAACATATGCAGATTCTTGACTTTACATGCGTGTATGTGTGTGAGTGTGTGTGTGTGTGTGTGTGTGTGTGTGTGTGTGTGTGTGTGTGTAAAGTAAAGTGAAACAATGCATTGACTAACAACAGTAAACACACAAAGAACCGCATGCACGTGAACATGCACACAGAGATCTCACTTGAACTTCGCAAGCGTGCAAGACTGAGTGTAGGTCTTGAGGGAACAGGAAACGACCCCCCCCCCCCCCCCCCCCCCCCCCCCCCCCTCAACCCTCCCCTGTTCCTCCCCCCCGCACCACCACGCTATAGCGGCGAACTAGGCAGGCCAACTTGCAGAGTGCAGCTCAGACTCGACAGCGGCTGCTTCCTACTGGGGGTCTTTCGGAGAGCATCGCGCTCCGATGTGCGCTGCTGCTGTGCCCGCTGGATGTTGAGATCGCGCCGCGCGCCTCGCCAGGAGCCACCATGTCCAACCCGACCCACGACCCGTTCTACTCGTCTCCGTTCGGGCCCTTCTACAGGAGGCACGCGCCCTACATGGTCCAGCCCGAGTACCGGATCTACGAGATGAACAAGCGGCTGCAGACGCGCACAGAGGTGAGCCGACACGTGGGGCGGCGGGCGGGCGGGGGGGCTGGTGCTGGTGCTGCTGCTGCTGCGGTGCCGGTGGAAGAGAAGAAGCAGCGGGTAGGACGGACCGGAGGTTTGGGCTGGAGAGAGAGGGAGCGATAGAGAGAAAGGGTGGGGGGGGGGGGGGGGGGGGTTCGGGTCGGTATCGCGGTCCGTCCATCAGGATGTGCGGATGCAAAAAGTGCCAAACATTCCTGAGGGGAAAGTAAACAGGCTGCGGGGTGAAAACAGTCCGCTGTGAGAAAAACCATCATCAAGTCACAACAAAAAGGACATTTAAGTGACTTTGTGTCCGCGCGTCCAAATCAGTGAAATCAGGTGGAACTGCTTGTAGGACATTTTAGTTTTTTCTTCGTCGGATTAAGATGAACATTTTTTTTTTTTGCCAGTTGAACGTAATTGTACAGAAAGTTTTTCACACATAGACAGTGACGGTGTCCGAAGGGACATTTAAATAACGTGTAGCCCGTTTTATTCACATATTTGCATATGTGTTTGGTCAAAAACTGCAACACCTCGAGATCGACACCAATGCAAAGTTTTCCCACTGAGGACCCTGAAGGGTTTGAATGTACGCGTGATCCATGATACTTGATTCATCGCTGGGTTTTCTCAATGAAAGGGACCTTGATTTGCAGAGCGGATCCGCGTGTAATTCCAGTACGTGTCTTCATCTGGTGTCAGTTTCCCGATGCTTTAACTAGAGTTGGGCGGCAGAGTGTCATTCAGACTAAACCTTTGGTGATCGCTCTGCGAATTACATGACAAGCATCTGTCCCCAGCATCGGCTACGTGATCGGAAATGTGTAAAGCTGCATCTAAGAAGTTCATCCACCGGGTGAAGTTGTCCTGCAGACGCATGTTCGACTAGAGAGCAGCACCTTTTGGATGCCTGATGTCAAATGCAAATGTTTGGGCTGCAAATGGGGATTATCTTCATGTATAATTGTTTCCGAATTGGTTTTTGAGCATTCTTTTTAGGTGGATTATCAGAAAATGGCAAAGAATTCACTACCACATGTGACCTCTAGATGTGATATTCACCTAATTATCACAGAAGAATATGAGGGCCAGTGAGTATTCCTATTTTTTCCCAAAAAGAAGCCACTTATAAGACATATATTAACAATCTATAAATCAAATGTTTATATGTGCATCTTTCCATCATAGTTCTGTTTGCTGCTTGATGCTGGAAGGCTGGAATTTGGTTCCCGACTGAGGTTTTTTTTCTGGATAAATGTATCATAATTAAAAGATTCCGTATCGGCTGTGCGGCTGCAGCAGCCGTGGAGACTTTCCTTAAGACGAACTTGCAACTTTGAGCAGACCGAGGCGATGCTGCCGAGGTGCAGCGGCCCGGTCTGATGCATTATTCACACGGAGTGGTCCGAAGCCCCAGTGCACCTCGACACACGGCTCCACACAACCTAGTGCAATCGCCAGACTCAGACACACACACACACACACACACACACACACACATGGACATGCACAAACTCACGAGCATGCACGCATGTATGCAGCACGTGATACGAATTGAACCATTACCTCCATCTTCTCAGACTAAACGATATAATTGCTTGAGAGTATAATTCTTTTTTTTTGTTGCAGTTGGTGTTCGTAGCGTCCTTCATCCTCCTCCATCATCTGTCCGTCTTCTTTAGCAAGGTGCTCGCTGTTTGTTTGAAAGGCAAGTGGGGAATATAATGAGAGAGAAGTAATGACTTATAGCGGGAAACGAATGCTTTCCTTCTGTTTGCACCCAGTTCAGGCTTTTAACAAAATGGTGCAGCAATTATCCTCCAAATGCAAAACTCTAGCCGTCAATTTACACAAACACAAAAAATGATATATAGAGAAAGGCGAAGCGATTGCAGTAGAAATCTGCCGTTAGATAGATAGATACTTTATTGATTCCAAAGGTGAAATTCAATGGTCTCGGTAGCATACATAAGATGCAATTGTCTCTTTCCAACCGTTGAGAGTTTTTCTTCTACAATTCCACCCAAAAATAGGTAAAACATGGTAGGTTAATATGTAAAGGCTTGGTAGAGCAGACAGTTCACTTCCTGCGATGCGAGTTGGGCCGCTGGTCCCGTAATGATGATGCTCGCCTGAAGGGGTCATTCTGCTGCTTCTCGCTACTCAGTCCGACTCCTGCAGGACGACGTTAGCATTCGGCTCACATTCAGACCGCGTCAGTATCGGCTCGGGGTCACCGAGATGTTTTGGTTAGAAAAACAGGAAGTTTGGAACGTTCCTCCTCCAAAATCTGGGTTCCGTTAGAGGGAAATAGCTAAAGTGTCTCGAATATTTCATCAAGGTTTTGCCGCGGGCAGCTGTTCCATATCCTTCTGTGTCTTGATACAAACAACTGGCAGGGAACTGGTTATTTTATCAAAGTATTGTGTTGATTAACTCATTTTTGAAACGATGGGAATGTCTTTCACCGCTGTGTTTTGTGTTTGACATTGTCGACTCTTTACTGCTGTATGTCTACACAGTATCATCACTATTGGTAAATTATTCCAATTCTACTCTTTTCTACAAACTAAGTATGCTGAAATGTATTTGACGTTGCCTTCATTTTGTCACTAACAGTGCTTTGGAAATTAATGAAGGTAACAAAACATGGAAAGGAACATAAAATATTTAAAGGCGTTTTTCATATTGACAAGGCGTTAACGATGACATTAAACCAGTAACAATCCTGTTGAGGACTCTTTCTCTTGGTAGAAATTGGTGGTTGTGCTTTTGCGATTTTGCTCGGTGGTGCAACCGCTGCTCGCCGTCTCAGGACTCAAGGACTCAAGGACTCGAGGCCTCAAGGACTTGACACTTTAGAGGAGAAGTCTTACCCCCAGAGGAAGCGGTGTTCTACACGAGTCTAAGTGACATCTAGAGCGGAGCAGGCGGTGAAATAACAACTTGTGTAAACTGGAAGGAGACGTGGTGCTGCTCCGGTTTCACGCTTTCGGTTTGGAGGTCTGACACATGTTCGCTGTGGGGAATGTTCGCTGATTCTGTTAAATCGATTTTAAAAACTCAGGGAGACGAACTTCGCCGAATCGGCCGTTGGACGCCCATTGGCCGTTCCGGGGAGGGGGGTTCGGTGCTTTTTCTGGTGTTTGGTAGTTTACTTTCAGGCGAACACAGCCATGAGGGACCTGAAGTTATTGCTCTGAGCTGAGAAGTGTAGGCGGAGAGAGCTGCAGTGCAGCGTTGGGCTCCAATAGACACCCAAACCGACAAATCGGACCGACTTTGCCTTTTAAAAGACAAACGATAAATCGACGATCAAACTATTTGTGTAATTCTGTTCCAGCTGCATGAAGGGATGATGATACAATGCCCCTCTTTTGGGAGTCGTAGTTAACAACGTTTTATCTTAATAAAAGTCCCCAAATAGAAACATCTCATCTCATCTCATGTTTGCTTCTGGCCCGTTAACAAAGCATTCCTTTTTTTTTTTTAAGGTGAAACTCTTTCATCAAAACATGCTGGTGGAGCTGTTTCTCTGTTCCTTCTCAACAACAACCACCTTCTTCACCTGCCGTGCACTTACAAATCAGAAGCAACAAAAAAAAAAGAACCGTTTGCCTGAGATCAGCTTCACCTTTGAACTGATAACTGTGCTGCCGCTTAAACCGCCACGCGGCCGTGATGACTCGGGGTCTGTTTCCATCTCAACCTTATTACCCGCTGCATTCATACTTATTACCTGCCTGGCCGTATTCCTGCAACGGGGCCGACTGCTATCCCATTACCTTCATTTTACACGGCGTGAACCCGCTGTGACCCGGCAATCTAAACGGGCTCTGATGTGGATTCGACGGCGCGCGTATGGCGCGGCCGCATTGTTCCCGGGGGCCGCCGGGGGCCGCCTCCGCGCACGCGGGCGGCTGCGATGATTTGTAAGGGGGGAGACTGTGGGGGGGGATCTGACACTTAAGTGCATGCAAATGAGGCGGTGGATTAACATTCAGGGGAGGAGGAGCCTGGCCGACCTCGGCTGGGCGGAAGGCCATTAGCATGCGCGCCATTAATATTCAGAGGAGGAGAGCTGGAGTAAGAACTAAAACGCAGGAGGTGAAAACGGAAGCAAAACAAAGGCGCGTCGATGGAGGCGCAGCGACAGCAGCCACAAGGCCTGATGGGAGCAGGCCGCCATTCACAAGCCCGCCGTTAGTGGCTCGCTCGGCCTTCAAAACGGGGGGCCGAGCACCTGACTCATCGGCTCGACGGCAGAACCGGAGGAAACTGGAGTGTTCGTTACGGCGGATAAGTGGAGGTGACGGTGGCCGGTGAGCCTGGGTTGATTTTGACCAATGATGAGTCAGCAGATTGTTGTTGTTGTTGGGGAACAACGAAACTTGGTGTTGTGCGGCTGGCAGATGTTGCATTTACTTTAACATGAAGACAAGCAGGATTCTTCGGGCTATTTATGAATATGGATTGTTTTGAGTTGTGGAGACATTGGTGTGATTGCGTGTGTCCTCATCAGTGTGAAGAGACTTTGTGGCCCCCGCCCAGCTTGTGGTGCCTAAAGCGCCAAAAATTGGAAACTCACCAGCGATGTTTCTTCAAGATTATCCAGAAAACAGTTCAACGTAGAAACTTCTTCCCAAACTTCCCACAAGCTAATTTCTATTCTGAAGAAAACTGACATCTCCACTGACACAAAAGCAATCAAGATGTTGTGGCAACGATTGGATTGAAAATACTTGAAGTATCGTAGCGGTAGAGGTCAATTGGTCCATATTGGTATTTATAAGATTACAATTATCTCTCTAGCGTCTCAACTGTTAAAGGAACAGTTCACCTTATAATCCAAATCAAACAAGCCCAGGAATTCATGTTAATCGATTACCTGTCTATTGAATCCCAAATGAACGGCGCTAAAGAGACGAGCCTGTTTATTGACTGTAACAGTCCACACGAAAAGATGTACAAAAAAAGATATGAACCAACATGACTACAGGTTTTACATTCACAATCGATTCGTTTAAGAGAAGAGTTAATTAATTGATGAAAAAGAAACTAACTTTTACATCACCGAAGCATCGCAACGTCTTTTGCCAGACTGAGAAACATTGAGAAAAAAAGTTAAATGTTTGACTCCCTAAAACGTTTGAAATTCTCGGGTGCAGTGTGAAAGAGAGTAATTACAGAAAGGTGTATCGCGCTGCTCTTATCTGAACCATTACCGTTGGATTTATCTGGCAGCAGGGAAAACAAGCCACTGCAGGTATCACTGCAGAGGCGTCTCATGTGTCGCTAATGATGTAAAACTCGACAAAAGGCTTTAAAATCAATTAAACTATTATTAAAAACATGTGTGAGAGAGGCCAGCGAGTCTTCATCTGTTATGTAAATGTCTAGAAGTTAATCCTTGTTTTCTGTTCAAATCAGCCTCCGTGACACAGCAACTAATCACAGCTAACGGATTATTAATGGATTATGATCAAAGTATTGATTTAAACAGTGCTGATTTTAGTGTATTAAGTTATCAAATACATTTAAATACATTAAAAAAAAACACAATTCAAGCGTCTTCCCACTCACCTAAACAACAACACAAGAGTGCATGTATTTGTTATTGACAGACTCCACGGCATTTTCTTATTGTTGTATTCATGATTCACAGTGCACATCTGTTTTTAAAATGTTACTCTGCGTTTACAATTAAATTAAATAAATGAAATAATGATGCTGCTAGATGAGCTGACTGATGAGTGTCAAAAGATGGGAAAACATACCCTCATCCTAAAATATCTGTACTCATTGCTGTTAAATTAGCTGAATGCATGTAGCCATTAAAAAGCTGCATTTTGATGTAAAAAAACATAATATTTCACAACACAGCTAAAAAATGTCCAGTCTTCCAAACGCATCGGGGACAGTGATTACCAGTTCCGCTGCAAAGAAGAGCGGCTCAGATGGACACAAACGTGACTCCAAATGAAGTGTAACGCTACACGGGAACTGTTCCATTTCAACTAAAAAGCTATGTAATGAAAGATGAAGATGATGATGATGATGTGACAGAGGTCACAGCTAAAAAAGAAAACGGTTAAATTTGAATTGATCCATTTAAGTTAGCATTTAAAAAGCTACCTGTTTTCATTTTTTAAAATGTTATATTCTATTCCTTCAAAAGTGCCAATGAAATGAATCTTAACTGCTTCCTCACTTCCTTCCCCTTAAATCTCCACAATCCATCTTCAAACTCCCCACCTATAAAGTCTCTCACACCTCTTACACGCTGTTCTGCGAGCATGAAATCTCTCCCCAGGAAGGAATATAAACACTCACAGTCACAGGGGCAAAAACAGTGCTGACGTCCCCGTGCAGCTGGTAATAAAAGTAATATCAGCAATTAAAGGATATGAGATAAACACATAGTAAAAAAGATACATGGACAGGTTCTGGATGAGATCTCCTCCAGTGTGTTTATTTCATGTGACGCATTCGCACAGCCGACTCATTTGCTGGTCCGGTAACGCCACACCGTACACGTCGATGCGGCGATTCCCAGAAAATCCTACGAAAAGGCCCCCGAAAAAAGGCGCCTGGAGAAACAATGAGCGCCGCTCAGATGCAGCAGGAAGCCGGGACAATAGACCCACCTTTTTCCTGCCCCCCCTTCCCTCCGGGTTCCTTCCAGGCTGCAGCGTCGCTCAGATAACACGTAGCCGCCGCATGTCCTGTTGTTGTCTCCCTGCAGATGTGGTCAGAGGGTCAAACGAAGAGGTCACGGGCTGCGTTGTAAGTGTCTGTAAGTAAAAAAAAAGTGAATGCTCTCTCTCTTTCTCTTCTGGATGAGGGTGCAAAATGACACATCTGCTTTTCGTCAAGTTGAGGCACAAAACTATTGGGCGAGATTCAGGAAAAGATGCAGTGGGGATTTAAAGAAAGCAACAATGAGCGTGAGAGGAAGTAGGAAGTAAATATGGGTCTGCTTACGTTTTTATTGGCCCATCCATCGTCCACCTGTGCCAACTCACGGACGTTTGATGAAGCCTCTCGGGAGGATTGCCAAGTTTTGAGTTCTCTCATTTCCAAGAATTCTCTGCTCTCGGCCCGCTCTGCTTTTGTTTTCCTTTGGCAATGTTGGCGCGTTATCTGTTTTCGCTGGGATACATCTTCTTCATGTTTCGACTTGGGCCGAACTAGACGTGCCGGACTGTTTTCGTCGACAACTTTATAAACTGTGATTGAGCGGTTCTTTAGTCGCCGTCCTTGAATCACTGCATCCCTGCCGTTTCCACACAACTTGTATTCAAGTAGAGTCACTTTAGTCTGAGGGAGCGCCACTTAGCTCGCAGGAAGCGGAGTAACTTGCGCTGTATAAACACCCGGCGGTATTTCATCAGTTGAGACGCGCTGCTCTTCAGCTTCGGTTCCCACCGGGAGCCAAGCGCCGCTCTGCGCCGCTTTCTGCCTGTTTCATCACTTTGCTGATCAGCTGTTCAGGAGTTTTCTGTTTATCCCGCTGAAGTTAACGAACAGACTGCAGAACGCTACGGGCCTGGACTGGCAATTTTTTTGTTTGCCACGAAATATGAAACCAACAATGAACCTGAAAGGAGCCAAAATGCCACTGAGCAAGGCACTGTGGCAATTATCTTCTAGCACAGGTGACTGTGCGTGGTGGGAGGGGGGCCCCCAAATCAAATTCTGCTTAGGGCCCCCAAGAGGCTCAGGCCGGCACTGGCAGCGATGCAATGCACTGCAGCTAAACACGTCAAAACAACCTTACATCACGTGTCATTTAGTAATGTTTAATGCATGCAAACTAAAATGATTAATACCAGATTTTTTGTAGAACTTTTTTTCTTTCACCCCAGTTTATTTTCTTAAATGATCCATTCAGAGACATACGGAATATCACAGTGACGAGCGACGGGTGCACCTCGCGCTTTAAAGTTGGCGCTAGCCCGCGTTTAGCGGCACATAAGTGAGGATGTGATGAATTCCGTATTGGTCGAGTTTCTGCTTGGCGCTGTGGTGATTGTTTACCGGTCTGAATGGCGCCGCAGTGGCGATTACAGACGGGATTATTTGCAGAGAAGTGTTATCGCGTCCGAGTCGCTCGCTTCCACGCGGTCTGTGATTTCTCCTGGGTGCTGTAAATAATTTGACTTCCCCGCTTCACCATTCATGCATTTTGTTGTTGTTTTATTATTTTCATCCTTTATTGATGTTTGTGGTCACTTAACACGGTATCCTAATACGGTGTGTCAGTTGGTGCATGTTGACTTGTTTTCATTTGTTGAGTTTTATGGGGATTTTGTTGAACCTTTCAGGTTTTTCATAAATCGAACTACAATTAATGATTGTGTTTTTTTATTTGAATTTGGTTTCTCTTTGGCTCACACATGTTTGTGTTGTCACTTATGAACCTAATGTGCATTGTGGGATACTTTGCAGTGTTTCCACAATGTAGATACATAAATAAAACACTTTAAGAGAAGGTAAAAGGTTGTACACATTGTTTTATTTTATTCAATCTTATATTTGTCCTGGGTTAAGAAGGGACCCATTCACAAGCACGGCGGCAGGAAATAAATAAAAAGTGTTGAATTCTCCTTTGATTTTGGAAATCCTGCTCGCTCATTAATGTCACAGCTTCTGCACGACGGCTTTGTGTATTTCTCTACGGATTGAACATTTTAATACATTCACAGTAATTCAGATAACAATTAGAGCTGCTTTGTTATAAAAAAAAGCTGTGGAAAGCTTACATTTTTACAAAATGGGACCTTTAATCGTTTTCCACATTAAACGACTGTAAAAGAGATTTCCAAAGTTGTATCTTCAAATATGCCGTTTAGTCCAAAGCCCAAAGCTATTGAATTCACAATGGTATCAAACAGCGTAAAGCCGCAAATCCTCTAACCAAGTGTTTCCCCAAGCTGGGGTCGGGACCCCTTCGATGGGGTCACAAGACGAATCTGAGAGGTCGCCGGAGGATTCAGGTTTGTGCTCCAGATAAAATGAATTAATACTGTTCAGCGGTGTCACAAAAAACCTTCAGCAGTTGCCGCTCGCCAGTCAGACGCGCGTCTGACACGCAATAAAAAGGGAGTCCGAGTACTCTGGCAGGCGCGCAATCAAATGTGGGAACTCCATCTATATGAGAAAGTTCGTTCTCGGTTTCCAGAGGGCGATGACCCCCCGCACACCCTCCCCTCCCGTCTCCCGGTGCTGCATTCATTTCTCCTCATTTGCATAATGCTCGGCGCGAGGCGGCCAAACGCTTGCATTGCAGGGAGAACCTGGGCCGAAGCGTTGGCGTGCGGCCCAGGTTGGCGTGATGGAAGTGGCGTGGTCCATGCGGTCTAGAGGACCACACCGCTGAAGGTCGGTTTGCTTCGTCGTCCCGAGGAGACCTGAACACAGCGCCTGCATGTGCGGCGAAGTCTTGTAAATCGGCCTCCACATCTGGGGATTTCACGCTGCAGTGAGTGAAAATAAGAAAATGAGTTTGATCTGTTAAGGTCCATTAAGGAAGTCCCAGAACCCAAATTGGTCCCATTTAATTATTATTATTATTTTTTTAATGTCTGACCAACAGTCCAAAGCTTAAAAATATTCATTTTAGAAATATGTAAAGCAGGCAATGTAGCAAGACACTACAGGCAAAAACACTATTTAACATCCATTGGTACCTTTTGATATTTTTTTTGCAAAACCTGCAGAATTCACATGCAAAAAAATCATGCTATATACATATAAGCAATTTTAATTGACTTTTTTTTTAAAGCGCTGCATCCGTCAGTGGCCTTCACCAAACGCTCAAACAAAAGCCGAAGGTCCTTTCCGAGGCGTCTCCGCAGCGCCCGGTTCTGCTAAGTCGCCGTGCTCCCCGGTAACCTGCGGCTCTTTGAGTCTCTGACAACACTAAAACTTCCTCGGCCCACCGGTGGGCCGCTCCGCGCGCTGTTCAGGCGCTGAATGGGGGTTTCAGACGTTGGTAATTCTCCGAGGTCAGGCCTCAGACACACTTTTGGAGGCTTTTCTGCCACGAGATGCTGGAAGCGGATGTGGAGGATGGGGGGGGGGGGGCAGAGAATGAAAAGTGACAAAGGCTCGCTTGGAAAAATTGTCAATGTAAAACATAGAGCTGGTTGTTTAGGGGAAAGAGAACTGTGGTCTTCTTCTTCTAGGTGGATAGAAAGATGCCTTTGGCACAGCGTGCGGTGCAAAGGGCCGCGCAGCACAATGGGGAACTTCTAACTCTGTCGCCACAGTGTGCCGTCTGCCTCGCCGTCCTGTGTGAACATGTACACATGCGACGACTTAGCCCTCGGCTCTGTTGCTATTTATGTGACGATCCTCGGCATGCAGTCGCTCCAATCCTCAGGATTTCCCCGTAATCCCCGCCGCTCTGGTGATTAGTGGCGATTGACGCAAAGATAAATCCCCCTCAGACGCCGTGCGACCCGTTCGATTCATCGGGTCCTTGCCGTTCACCTTTCGGGTCCCCCCCTCCCTCCCCCAGGCGGCCTGATTTGTAGCGCTTGACAACAAACATCGTCGCGCCACGAGGTCCGTCAGAGAGCCCGCGGGCGCCGGGGGCGACCGGCAGGCCGCTGTCTGCCGGCGAGGAGCCGCGGAGACGGAGGTAGACGGACATGCGGAGATGGGGCCAAAAAAAAGTGCTTATGGGATATTTATGGTGCACATGTCTCATGTACGGTTTCACCGCCTGCTCCTGCCACGTCCTTCGGCTTCGGATCCACGTGGCTGGCGTCCGCCGGCGTGCGCTGCCGTCCGCCGGCCGGGCTTCGGCGGTTCCTCGTGCCAGTCTGGCTCGGATTCAGCTTCCGCTCCGTCTTCAGAGCCGAGCTGAATGTAGCCAGCCACGTTCTGTACGACTCGCCGAGAGTCCGGCCAAGAAGCTGCCCAAAGCGCCAGTTTGGGGGATTAATGGTTACTGGTCGTAAATAGAGCGTCGCCTGCGTTTAATGGAAAGATTCTGAGCAACGTTTAGCTTTTAGACCAATGTAACTGTGAATTGCCATGAGGGTTTGGTTGGCATGGGTTGTTTTAACTAAATGGTTTATGCTTTGACCCGACGGAGATATTTTGATACCGAGCAGAAAATAATGTTGAAAAAAGAAAAGGTTCAGTTTCCGGAAAATGCTAATTCAATTTTTTTTTGTCTTTGTGGGTGAAATACAGCTTGGATTTCAACACGGGGAAGGTTAACTAACCCTCTCCTGTAAAACTGAATAAGATGGATTTTACGGAAGACAGAAATCTGCAGAAGAAGAGAAGTGGGAGCTCAAGTAAAACACCTCATTAAAACAGCAAGAGGAAGCTTAATGGAGAGTGTTTAAAACAGTGAGTGATGGGCCCCTCAGGACGACCGCAGCACTTTATGTCAGTTTATGTCAAAGTGAAAATCACAATTCGTCTCAGCAGCTGGGAAAGTTCAGCTGGAAGGATTTATGCTTGGCGCCAGAAAAAAATAAAACTATAATCTGTTTGTTTGAGTTTGCACATTACGTAGAAAATTGTAGTGGAGGAAATAAAGAGTGGCATAAGATTTATTTATAAGATTTATACTATATTTCTTCAGCAGTTACTTTTACATTAATTATTATCATCATTTCGTGATAAAAAGAAAGCTGCTTTGAGCTTTTTGTTTTTGTCATTCAAACTAATTCAAGGAGCCGGGTTCTAGAAATCAGCTGTACAGAACAGGGTCAAAGTTGAGCCGATCAAAGATCCGCTGTGTGTGGGTACACTTAAATTCATACACATATATCTCTGTGCTGATACAGTTACAGAATATAAATTCATATATATATATATATATATATATATATATATATATATATAGTCCTATACACTATAGTCCTCTTCCGTCAGTCTCTTGTGAAATATTTGTATTCATATGAAACAGACACCACACACACACACACACACACACACACACACGCACACACCCACACACACACACACACACACACACACACTGGTCGTTCACATCAGCTGATTCTCAGTAAGACACACACACAGACAGGCAGGAAGCAGCCTGAGTGGTTCAGCTGGCTGGTGATGCATATGCATACGCAGATTAGACACACAGTACAAGGATCGACCTAGTGGGGGAGCTCTCACTACTGCTCAATGTCTTCTGTCCACTGGGTGATGGTTTCGACGCAGTCGGCCCAGTTTTGGAGGAACTTTTGGAAAAGGCGGTTATGATACCGAGGTTTCCGAGAGGGAAAAGCATCTACGCCTTTTCAAGTAGCAAAGGGCATCGTCTTCCGTTGCGGTTGGATGGATCAACAAGAACGGCCAATTAATGAAGAGAAAAGGCCTAAAATGTGAGGACAGGCTTTTGAGTTTTGGACAGTTGGTAATTTCACATCTTGGGAATTGTGATGATTGGCACTTTTAACATTATTTACAATAGTCTGTTGACCAAATAATTAAACAATTGATCAAAAAGAAGGTTGTTAAATTAATCTATTATGGAAATGCATGTCTTTGGAAGACGGATGTCTCTCCTGCATCATCTGTGGGGGGAGAAACGGATTGTTGTTTATAGGAATAACAAAAACGGTGACCTCCATTTGCCTCATGAAGAACTCCACTCAGACCCAGTGGAGTCCGCTGCTCCCACATCTCCTGTGTGTGTGAGACGAGCTGAGCCGCGGGGCCCCCGGTCCACCGCTCATCGGTTTCCATGGCAACGCCGCTAATTGTCAACATCTGGGAAGTGGGGGGGGGGCGAGGGCAGGGGAGCAGAGAGGGGGTCGTCCCCCCAAACATGATCTTTTTTGGAAGGGGGGGGGGAGGGGTTTAATGGCTGTTAAAGGAATCATTTCAGGACACGAGTTCCCTCACAATACTATTTGTCACATGTATTTCAACCACAACAATAGTAGCTCTACTACAGATTAAAGTACCACACCAAATACTGCAAAAATATATTCGTCAGTTTGAGTAAATCACTTGCGTTTGTTTACATCCATCGTCTCCAGCACCACTACTGACGATGACTATCATATTCAAGCTGAGTGATGTGTGATGACGATGTGAAAAGCTGCTTTTCTCAGAAGCAGCGGTTAATAACAAAGCCGTTGGACCTCGGCTTGTAATTCCGACTTGTAGAAGCTCGAGGCCCGGATCTCCCAAAAGTCCGTGCTTAAGAAAAGTAAAGGCTGCCAAGCTTTGGCTTCACATCGACCCGTGTGCTATGTTCTATAGCTACTCAGGCCGGCAGCCAGCAACCTGATTTATAGACTCGATTTCATAGCTGTCAACCTTTTTCTTCTTATCCTTCCATAAAGTGGTGTCTTTTTACGGGCTTGTCATCATTTATTCATACTCGAACCCTTGTTCAAACCCAAACGTAAGAACATTGATTTAAACAAAGCTCATGAAAGTCTTTTTTATGAAAGAAAACGAACATCAATCTAAAAGTGAAGGTAATACTTGCCCTGCCGGCTTTATGTATCAAACAACAATGTTCGTATTCATTCTATAGAAAAGCGTGCATGTTCACACACAAGAGCAACGGCCTGGATGAAGGAAGTACACTTTGTTATTAAATAATAGACCATAATAAATATGTTCATACCGACCTGAAACACCCCGAAAGCCCTGTTAGAGAACAGACATGAGTTCACTTCCAGCATAATGTGAATTTTTAAAGATTTGGATGAAAAACACTTGCGTTGATTTACCCGTATGAGGACGTGTCTTGTATAACCAAAGTGTTCTTTCATGTCCATCAACAGGAAAGCGACAGTTTGTGGTGGGACGCCTTCGCTACAGAGTTCTTCGAGGAGGACGCCACTCTCACGCTCTCCTTCTGCCTCGAGGATGGACCAAAGAGATACAGTAAGTCCAAATACCTGTTTGCTTGGTTCAAACTTTGTCTTCTTTTGGTAAGTTTGTGTTCTTCTTATGTGCCTTTGGGATGTTTTCATCTACACAACCTTCACTGTTGTGCAACAGTTCATCAAACTCACAGTTTGGGTCGGATCAGCAGTCCGATAACCAGAAGCGAAAACATTGGAGCAAATACAATGACCAAAAAATCATTTAAGCCGCTCTTAAGGCAGAAAACCATCAAATATACGCATCATAATATACACTCACCGGCCACTTTATTAGGTACACCTGTCCAACTGCTCGTTAACGCAAATTTCTAATCAGCCAATCACATGGCAGCAACTCAATGCATTTAGGCATGTAGACTAGGCCAAGACGATCTGCTGCAGTTCAAACCGAGTATCAGAATAGGGAAGAAAGGTGATTTAAGTGACTTTGAACGTGGCATGGTTGTTGGTGCCAGACGGGCTGGTCTGAGTATTTCTGAGGAATGTTTCCAGTACCTTGTTGATGATCAACAAT
Source organism: Apeltes quadracus (assembly GCA_021346845.1). Lineage (NCBI taxonomy): Eukaryota > Metazoa > Chordata > Actinopteri > Perciformes > Gasterosteidae > Apeltes > Apeltes quadracus. The sequence goes on from CM037920.1 coordinate 2,256,837, forward strand.
GATTAAGGCAGTTCTGAAGGCAAAAGGGTGTCCAACCCGGTACTAGCAAGGTGTACCTAATAAAGCGGGTGGAAATGTATGAAAGCTCTGCTCTCCTTTGACTCGGATTGTTACGTTCACATGTTTCATTGTCATGAACCAGCGGTTGCCACCTGGATGTCAGTCCCAATACGATCCAGAGAGAGGGACAATCTCGCCTTTTCTACTTCCACTCAAGTTATCGACATCTTACATTTCCCCCAAATGCCTTTTAACACCTGTAAGCAATGGGAAAAAAATGTGCGTGCCTGAGGAGGAGTTGTGTGGCATTGAGTCAAACATTCCGCTTAGTGCTCGACTGAGTGTCCTGTCAGAGAGAAAATTGGTATCTCTCCTTCCTGCAACAATACTTCTCTGTGTGTACGTGGTTGTTGAACATCGGCGCCGAATCGAACGCAACTACTGGCAACCTCTTTCTAACGATTTCATCACAGGCCTCTACTGCGGCCTGCGCTTTTTAAATAGATGTAAATGTAAACCGCGGTTTGAAAAATGGGAGAACTGGTGGGTATATGTGTATTGAAACGCCTCACAAAACATTTACTTTTGTGCAGGAGCGTAACGTAGCCGCTTCAACAAAGGGTGAAGCCAACGCCGCAATTTTCACTGAGATGAGTTCAGCGCGACAAATGTTTTTTTTTACCTTCAATAGAAATGAAAAGTTGGAGAAGTCGTAGTTCCAGATGTGACAGGTTTGGAACATGAACATAAGTCATCACAGCTCTTTGTCAGTTGTATACATGCAAACCTTTCTATTTTTATTTTACTGATCTCAAGATAAAGAGTTTCACTTCATAGAAACGCGTTAAGGGATTATGCAGCACGATTAGTTCAGTCGTGAACTCCGAGTCATCTCCGATTCATTCGGCGTCTGGTTCCCGACTGCAGCAACAAACTATTTGCTACAGCTCCGATTTTGCGCCTCTCAGCAGCAGCGGCGGCGTCGGACTCGTATGAAACGGCAAACCTCCCCAAAAAAAAATAATTATGGTTTCTTAGATAGAAAATATAAAAACGTAACAGTGACTGCCCAAACATAAACCTCGCTTCATTAAAATATTAAAGACATTTGTTGCCACGGATGTTTTCTAACTTTAAAAAGAGCCTAGCAGCTGTTTCCGGTCTATTTATATTCCTACAACATCTGTCGACTGAAAAATGAGAAGCAACAGTTACAGAATATAAATTCCTGATTCAAACCATATAAAATGTGTTAATTAGTGCACTTCAGAGGTGCTTGGAGACCCGTCTCTTAAGCTCGGGCTGAGCCCGGCTAGCATCTTCCAGCCTTTATGCTAAGCTAGCAGCGTTTTAGCTCCGGCTCCACACGAAAGGTTTCAAGAAATGTTTTTAACAATTCCTTCTTTGTACCGAGAACTCAAAGCCTGCAGCCGCAGTATGTGGTCCTCGGCGGGGGGGGGGAAACGGGGGAAAACGAGGCTTTATTGAGTTTGAGACATTGTTCCCTTCATCTCATCTGCATAGGTTGGTGCTCTGATATCTGAAACATATTGAATATCACACAGACAGACAGATAAGGATGTCGTACTCCGGAATGAGCAGATGTGTGTGTGTGTGTCTCTCCGCTGTGTTTGTGAGAGGAAGTGGAGGATTGTCGTGAGCCGGGGGCCCGGTTTGCTTTTCAAATGTAAAAATCCCAAATCCCCAGCGGTGCAGAGACGGTAACCTCGTTCCCCCGGGAACGGGAGGCTTAACGCCACGGCGATGATGACTCACCGCCACTCGCGAGCCTTTCTCGATTCCCGATTCAGGTGCGCTAAGTGACACGCTAAATGACACACTAAGTGACACGCTAAGTGACACGCGAACACATCCTGCAGGAGGAATCTAGCAATCCAGACCTGATGCAAAAGTGCATGTGCATGCATCACGCTGATAACATTTTTATTTGCTCATTACAAATGTAACACTAGTTTGGTTAAGCTGCTGACTTTTAAATCACATTTATATCAGTGTAGATTTAAAGTTTTAAATGGGAATGCAACTAGGTTTTTTTTATTTTTATCAATTAATCTGCCAGTTATTTTCTTATTTATTAAGTTGAACTTTCGAAAGAAATATGAAAAATCAAGCTAATGTATTGATTTTTCTTTTAAAAAAAAAAATGATTGTGACTTTAGAATGTAAACATGTTTGTGATGAAATGCACACAGAAGAATCATTTTGAGATAGAACTCCTACATTTTCTCTACCCTTTCTTATTACACAGAATCATTCTTCTGGCCCGCAGATTTCTTTCTCGTGTGTTATCGGCGCTATTTGGACTCCTGCGTCCTTTGTTTCTCTTTACTTTACCCCGATAGAGCGGCCTATAAAACGTAAATGTGACCAACTCTGAAATAATCTTAAATTGTGTGTATGTATGATTGTATGTGTGTGTGTATATATATATGCATGCATGCAAGCAGTTATCACCGCGCAGGTCAAAACGACACTGTACAGTAAAGTACAATTTAATGACCATTAGTGCCGAGACGCTGTTAAAGCTTGTGTTCTATCCTGGAATACTTGAGAATACTCCTCTCCAGCATTTTTCTACCTTTACTATATTACAAACTGATTATTATATATATCTTAATTAGAGAGATAATCATTTTAAGATTTACTTTTTATAAGTGTGTTGTATTTTACAGCAAAATTTAAAGTATGCAGGCATAAATGTAAGAACTGAATATTATATATTATCGAATCTTAGACTAGCTTTTACGATAATTGCAAGGAAGTAATCATTTTACTCCAGTCTGAGGTGCTTTGATTTTCATTCTGCTCAGCGGAGGAAAAATGAGAAAAGCCAGTTTAGCTTTGCGGATCCGTGTGCGGCGTCGGCAACTCGTCTGCAGCTGGTGTTCGTCGTTGAGAAGCATCACATTGGAAATACCTGCGTGTCAGTTGATGGAGGACAAACACTGATTATTTATGCAGGAACCAGTTCTTAGTTCTCACAGGGCTCTGTGATCTGATCAGGCATCGAGCAAACATTTCACCTTGAAGCGACCTTTGACCTCTTGTTGCACAGATGGGTGGAGGTAGAAAATCTTCCCTGCTGCTCTGTACTTTTGAACGATTTAAACCAGACACCCTGTTCGCACAAGCCTCTTACTACCATTAATCTGCTCTTGCATTTAACTCGATGAATCCACAGCCTTTTTCTCTCTCTCTTTAAAATCATTGGAATAGCTTTCCACACCTCACTATTTCATCAAAAATATTATGAAAATGAATTGATGACGAACGAGATAATTGCCGTAAAATGTTTAAATGTTTTTATTGGTTGTTTCTGGTTCCAGTTTATCCACCAATTCATCAATAAACGTATCGTTCTACCAACTAAAGACATCAAAACCGCCACGGGACCGTGTGGTGAGATGACAGATATTCCACAGTCTTAAGAGCGCGTTGCCTCCTCCCCGTCTCACCAGTAAAACATCTGTTGTGTCTAATTGTAATCTCCATGTGTCAGTAACAATGACCATGTCAGAGGACGACACAAGCGGCTTATCCACACAGATCACGTTCTTCTTCTTCTCGCCTTGTTCCTGCAAAGGTTTAGACGAGCGCTAAATGTGAGGATGTGTGAGAAGCCTCCAGCGCGTCGTAGTTTTTTATATTGCTTTGATAAAAGTTAATATTTGAAATGTGTGCATCATGTGTCATCTGCGGGAGGGAGGGGGGCTTTGTGGCCCTTTTGTGGACCCCTGCACGCGTGTAAAAACCATTCTCCATCTGCGCCGGTCAATTATTGTTTTCTGCAACGAATATATCTAATTATACCCCCCCGATTGCCGCGGCCTCAACATTCGCCCCCGGTAGCTCGTCTGGCTCCGCAATCTACGAGGCATCTGATGAAAGCCGCACTCCATGATGCAATCAAAGGGCAAGGCTCATTTCAGAAGGAGCGAGTTCAAACAAGAGAGGGAGAACTCGGCATGTTTAGTGGGCTGATTCAGGGGAAAAGTGTAAAAGGGAATCACAACACATTTACAATTCATAACGCACTTCTTGCGTTGCAGCGCGCAATAATTGCAGCGATAAAGTGACCAGAACTAATAAAGCGAGAAGGCGTAATGAGGTGGAAGGAACCGGCTCTAACGCGTTTTAGCCACTTGATTTTGATCTGTAAATATTCTTTATACACTAAAACATTAGTTCACCTGTGCTAGAAGATTATTGGCTCAAATGTCACGCTATACCGTTATAGCGAATACAGTGAGGTTATAATACAAAACTAGGGCTGCTTGCAGCATAAGCGAACTAAGCGCCAGGGGGGGCCCAAGCAGCCGCTTAGTTCGCTTATGCCTTGGGCCGGCCCTGCCTTTGTGTATTATTTTCTTACCATGTTGGTCGGGACCTCAACCTGTCGTAATGATATTAGCAGCTATAGTCCCAGCATCAAACACAGGAGGCTGGGGCCTTGGACATAAACCAAATGATGTTTACAGGGGTATTTGTGTAAAATAACACAAATGGAGGTGTGAGACGGAAGGATAAGATCTGACTCCAGAGCTGTTGAATAAAAGATTGACGGCGGAGGACTGGGAAGGCTTCGTCCGAGGGAGGCTGCGTTATTGAATTGGGTGGTGGAATGAAAAGACGGAGAGGTGGAGTCCCGAATGAAGGCCCGGGAGTGGTGCAGCGCTGAGTTGTGTGTCAGCGTGTGTGTGTGTGTCTGCACCTTATCTTTCTCACGGCGAGCCGATGGCCGATGTTTGCGCGGGTGTGTGCGTGTGCAAGTGAATGTGTCAGCGAGAGAGTTAAAAGGAGGGAAGCTTGCGTGGAGGGGGTTGTTTTGAAAGGAGGACGGGGATGGGGGGGCGATGGGGGGGCGATGGGGGGGCGATGGGGGGGGGGAGTGATGTGTGAGGCTGCTTTACGCAGAGATGGATAGGATGGATTGAAGGTGTAGAGCGGTGATTGGCAGGCGGGATGATGCGGCCCCGGCTCAGCTGCGGCGGCGAGATGCGGATGCCGCCGCTGATTGACAGTCGGGATCCACGGCGCCGGGTCGGCCTGCAAAGAGACCGAGAGGGAGGGAGGGAGGGGGGGAGGAGGTCGGAATACGTACAGTACGTAGTCACAACATTTTGCTCTCGGTTCCTGGAGGGTTCGTCTGTTGTGAACTCCACTTGTGGGGTATTTTCACAATAGCTCTGCGGAGATGCGCCATAAGCTTCTGTGTGTTTAATTGCTTTGTGCAGAGGGATAATGATGATGAGAGCGTCGGAAAGAGGGCTGAATGACAGCAAACCCTTGAGAGAAAACAAACAATGAGTCATAAGCAAAGCCCGAGGAGGCTGGAGAAACCTATTAAATGTATGTGAGCAGGCAAAATAAAGTACATCTCTGAATAACAAACACCTACCTTCATCCTTCACTTCAGCCGAAAGCTGCATCCAATGTTTTGTTTTCATTATTGGTCTTTTTTAATAAATATTTTTCTTAAATTGATTGTTTTTTTTTTTTTTCTTTTTGTAAAATGCGAAAAGCTTAAATAAACTTCTCAGAGCTGCCGAAACTGACAAGCTCAACAATATTCTATGTTACAAAGCAACCGTGTTTTCTGAATCCTGCAATTAAAAGGTCCCAAGTAGCAACATTGTCATCGTTACAGCTGGAAGCTTTAAAAGCACCGTTTCCTTTTGGTTGGACGGCGCTGCTCTTCATTAAATGATCCATGTCGAGGATGAAATATTGGGCCTTTGTTGACAATTGAGTTTTCCCAGTCGATTGTTCAGTCAGCGCCGGAACGTCAGAGGTTTCCCCAATTTTCACAAAGCGATAAGCCTGTTATCGTTTCCTCCCCCCCCCCTCTCCTCGGGTGGTTTGGGCTACCGATCAGATTCGGTTGAGTAAAGTAAAGACAGTGGTGGAAGCAAATAGGCCCTAAATGTGATCAATCTATCTGAGCACTATCCGCTGTGTCATTTGTTACAGGACGTTAAGCGTTTTATGATAATGAACATTTGCGTTCTGAGTGGAAAACCGTTATTTAACATCGCGCCACGATTCCCGGTAACTTTTGGCCTCAAAGTAGCCGTGACAACCGCAATTAAAAGTGTTCAGCATCAAAGGGGAGCGAGAGACGGGGGAGGGAGGCTGCGGGAGCCTCGGCCTTGATTATTCTCTGGTCCAGATCCGCGTTTCGCCGTCGTACCGGTCAACAACTGAGGCTATAAAATGGAAGCGTTTTTGGATTTTCCTGATTCCCTTTTAATGCGTCTGTGGGTGTGAGCGCAGTGTGCGTTTTATCAGAGGCTCTGATGAAAATAGACACGGCAGCGGGCAGCGAGCTGTGGCTTTGTCGCACCGTCTGACCAGAGAAGAAAGAGACGGACCCTTTTAAAGACACAATGTGGTTCTTCTGAGGCCGCTGTGGCTTTTTTTTTTTTCTTCTTCTTCTTCTTCTTTTAAAACAAAATCCCATGTCTGAAATAATTGACGCCTTCTCCTGCTCAAACAGCCCAGCGGCCTGGAAGTAAAGCACATTAGGAGGATCCTGCAATTCATTGTTTCATCAACAAAACAAGGACTCAAAATGTATTTTTGCGCTGCAAGCTTACGGATGCTGTTACTTCTCTTGCACTAAATACGTTTTATTCATTAAGTGCCGCGTGTAACTGCTGACACGTGAAAGGTCGTGAAAGACAAATAGTTTGTTTAAACAGGACCGGAGCTTGCTTCTATATGTGTGGAAGTCGTTGGAGTCAGAAGAAACAGTCCAATTTGAGTTTCTCAGGTTCTACATTAACGCGAAAGGGACTTGAATCGACCTACTTTCCGCGCGGTTCTTCCCTCATTGGGATTACGTTCATGACAGCGAAGCAGCGGGGTGTGACGTTTAGCCGCCGGCAGGACGGCCCATGATTTACCATAAAAAATGTCTCCTGGACTTTCTTCTAACGACACATGACTAATGGCTGAAGACTTCACAGTAAATGAACGTAACGTGCTTTTATTGGGAAATGGTTGTTGTTGGAATGGGAAAATTCATATACAACTCTGCGTCACAAGGAGTGTATTGTCATTGTTTAAAGGTAAATCTAAAAAAAAAAAAAGTGAATGTTTAAAATAGGGGCAAGGGGGACCAATGTTAACAAACCTTCTTGATATGGATAACTTATATTTTGTTTACATCTTTCATTCGCTTTATTACTATTTTCTGGGGGTATCATAGTAGTTTCGGTGTGTGTCTGTTCGGATCCCAGGTGGCCCGCATCGGGGTGGGAACCATTGTGTGCTGCTGACAGGAAGTAGGGAACAGCTATCGGGGGGCACCAGCTGTCCGTGAGGATGGGAGGTCCGCCGGCTTCCTGTTGCTCAACGCGCCGCGCGAAACAAAACCAGCTTCCCTTTCCAGTCTGAGGAACAATAGATGTTGCAAACAGCCGTCCTCTTCTCGCCCTGGTCGTCCTTCCTCCTCTTCATCTTTCTTTACTTCTCTTTTTTGCCTCCTTTTCTCCTCGAATTCATGCTTCCTTTTGTATCCTCGTCGAACCGTCTTTCCTTGCCTCCTCTCCTCTTTAGTCTCCTCTTCTCTCAGCTTGTTTGCTTTTTGTACACGTCAGTGAGAAAAATGCAGCATTAACGCCATAACTAGTTGTGTTTGGCTTTCAAATTGTTGTGATACACAAAATTACACCAAAAGTGTCTCAGGGGAAGTTGGTCTCTTACGGGACGCGTCTGCGATTTTGTTGTTGCTGGAAAAGGAATCGGTCAACGGTTTGCTCTCGATGAGAAAACATGAAGAGTGAAGTGCAAGACGAGCTTTTAACAGCAGAACGTTCCAGGAAAGGTCAACGAGATGAGCTCGGAGAAACACAGAGAGCTTTTATCAATAATGAATAACATTTTCATCCACACACCGGGAAGTAGAAGAACTCCAGCTGGAGAACACGCAACAGACGTGACAACATAGACGACAAACGCAACGCATGCAGCGCACAGCACCACGTGCACAGCAGCACGTGCGCAGGTTTGCATCCACACGGGGGGAAAAGCTCCCGCCGATGAACAACGCAAACACTGTGAGGCTGCTGCATGTCTGCAGAGAGCCAGACGTGCTCACCTGGTCTCCAATACAAATAAGGAGAAGTGTTTGGTGTATGTTGTAAAGCACGCAAACGGTGCACACGCACGCACGCGCACACAGCAGAAGTTATTGGCACATGAGATCCATATTTATATATAATACAGTGGTGGAGAACCGCTGGTCTCCATAGTCTATGAAAGGGCCTGCGCCGCTTTACTTAAGGTATTAAATGTTTATGTGGCGCCTTTTTTCATCCTTCAATAGCCCTTCTTTCCAGGCGCGCACACACACACACATACACACACACGCACACACACACGCACACACTCGAGCTCACAATGGCAGCCTGAGCGATTGAAGGCGTAGCGATGTGAAAAAGTGAATTCCTTGTCATCTTTTTATCTTACGAATAGAAAAGAAAAGAATAAAATATTTGCTTGTGACAGCGATTCCTCTGACGGTAACTGTGTATGAAATTAATATTAATATGGACAAGTCGGCCACGTTGCCACGTGACACCATGTTTGTATGTTTTAGACCGCGCCCACCCTCCCCCCCCCTGGATCCGGCCCCTCCCTCAGGTAAGCCGCCGAGAGCCGAGCAGGTACCGCCGCCTCTTTTTGATCACGGCTCGATGATCGGAGGCCAAGCGGCGCCAATCGACTGCGTCTCTCCCGCTCAGACGGTTCCGTGTGTGTCTGTGTGCACGCGGTTGTGCCGGTCTGTGAGGACCAGGTGCCTGGCGTCCGGTCGAAGAACGTCGGCTGGACGACGTCGTTCTTTTGGAACCGTTGAGTTCTGCCGTTTGATTGGTGCTCTCTGTATTTGGGGGCGTGTCCCGGTGTCTTTGTCTCTCACCCCTCTGCGTGTTGTGTCCTCCCCGCAGAGGTGCGCCCTGGGGGTTGCTAAGGCTGGAGGAAGGGGTGGGGGGTGGGGGCTGTTGAATTATGGATGGAGGTGAAGGTTGGCCTTGGGGTGGTGGGGAGGGGGGGAGAGCCTCCTCCACTGCCCCCCACCCGCCCTCCCCATCATCTCCTCTCACTCCTGCGTCCCTCGCTGCTGCCCAAACAGTCGCCATCCACGCGTGGCCTGAGGTTTGTTGAGGGTGACCGGAGATGAGTCTCTCTCTTGTTACATTCCAGTCCTTATCTCACCCCCTCACACCCCCCCCCCCCCCACTCCCTCCCAACCGCACATTTCTGCTGGGAGAGTCAAAATGATAGAGGTCCGTTCAGCCGAAACTAGTCTGCAGATGTTGAGAAAACCAGACAAAGACGTTCACTATCTTGATTTTCTCCCCGTGTGGAATTGCTTCTTTCATCATATTGTGCGTCGTGTCGAACAAACCGAACAACACGGTTCTGCAGAGCTGCGAAAGACAAAAGGTCCGTTGGAAGTGGTGGTGACGGCGGTGAAGGAGAAGCATCCAGCAGCATATGAACATCTACATCGTACGCGTTGAAGCCGCTTCGGTCTTCTTACTCAAACTGTCTGTAAGCTCAGTTATCAGTCGTTTTACCTGCATTACACACAACTACATATGATTTGAATGTGAATATGGTCCTGAGGGTCAGGCCAGCATGTGTGTGTTTGTCCTAAAATGAACCACAACGGAGGTTTATTCTAAGAAGGATGCCACCGCATTAATAAACACTGGAGAAGAAAATAATAATGATTTTAATTGTCTTGAGATAAAGTAATTACACAACAGATACAACAGATTTTTTGGGGGGGTAATTTATGACTTCTTCCTTCTTCGATGTTTGGGGGGGGGAGAAAGAGAGAGCGAGAGAGACAGAGAGAGAGAATTAAAGTTTTATGACTGATGAATATTTCATGTTCTTGGCAGTGATTCCCACATTCTGGTGTGTGTGTGTGTGTGTGTGAGCGAATGCACGCTGGGCGCTTTTAACCCTTTCTCTCCGCGCCGTGTTGTTGCTGTACAGCATATACGCACACGACCTTTGGTCTGATGTCGGAGAGGAAAGGCTCCGATTTCACGTTTCAGACGTCCGTTCAAAGCGTCATTCGTACATTTAACAGAGTCGCCTGCTGTGTAAATCCATGTTCTTCGGCGTGGCCAAAAAGAAATCTCGTTTTCAGAGCAACTACTGACTAAAAGATGAGGGTCAGAAATGAATGAAGGTTGAACTGGCTCTTTCCTGCTCGTCGTGTTTTTGTTGGGTTTTCTGGTAAATGAAGGAAGGAATCCCCTTAATTGGGTTTTACGATTGAGGTTCAACGTGTAGACACCTGCCAGGAGTTACAGTTCAGCACAACATGGCTTCGGTTAACAGCACAAACAACGCTTGGCGGAAGGTTAGTTTTACTCTCTGGTTTTGAAGAGGTGGAGTTCTACCAACGCGGCGGCTTGCGATGGAGATGTCTCTGCTGAGTCCTCGCGTGTGATTATTGACTTCATAAAGCCCCGACTCCTCCTTTTAAAAGCTGCGTTGTGCTGTTTGGCCCCGAGGTGTGAGCCGATGAGGACGCACATTTGTTCGGCGAGCAGCGTGCGCTTTCCACCCGACCGATCGATCAATACGTACCTCTCCTCTTACCGATCATCAACGGCAGCTCACAATAATCCATTTGAACAGCATTCTTAGCTTAGCTTATTGATTGATCGGAGCCGGTTCGCACACTCGTCGCTGGCTGAAGCAGAATCACTGTGACCCTCCCTCACGTGAGGCTGTAGCTCCGCTTCAAGTCTCATAATCTGTTTGCTCGACTCCCAACCTCTCTGCATGTGCGCGCCGTGAGGTTACACGCTGGGACGTCGGAGATTATCCTTCGGGACCAAATCCTAAGAGCCGAAAGCCTTAAAATGTACAAATGTGGAGCAAGCAGTGTTACGAATCGAGATGCCGTCCCCCGGGAAAACAGATGCTTCCGACAATTACAGCGCTGTCGACACATTAGCTTCCACCGGTGATCCCACATGTCTGTTTGTGTTTGCTCTTCATTTAGCTTAAGCAACGTGACACGACATAATACACACGCACTGTACGTCACGATACGGCAGAATGTGGATAATAAGAATCGAAGGGGAAATCATTTGCAAATGTCAGTGTTCAACCCCTTAACTGTTGGTGCCTTGCTCTATCGATTGACCTGCACTGAAGTCTGATGATTATTTTCAGGGCGCAGACATCAGGGATCACGCACGATGTCTACCTGCTCTCTTCCTTCTCATTTCCATCCTTGTCTCTCCTGCACTGCGGAGAGCTTTTGCTGCATAATCGCCCGCCGAGTATCTCCCGATTTTCTAGGCTGTTTCTTTTTTTTTTCTTCACCGCTTTTTAATTTGTCCGTACACTACCAGCACGAGGATTTAATCATCAACCCCCTGGACGGGTTGGACCAACAGTGCTGACAAGTCTTGAGTGGCCTGGATTCGAACAGCCATTTAGAGAAGGACAAAAGAAAAAAGAAAAATATAGCTCTTACCTCGCAAAAATGAAACCGCTTTTCAAAGGACGGAAGTGTCTTTAATCTGCGGCTGATGAAATAATCAACCCCTCGATGCAGGACGTTGTCTGTTCTTTGCAGATATTGGATGATGACCCTTGACCTCTCTCCCTCTTGGTGGGCTCCGCTGTCTTTCAGGGGCGGCTGCTGGAGCAGTTTTAGAGTTAAACATTTATTTGGTGAGGAACTAGCACCACCGTCATAACAGCAATCCCAGGATGTCTCCCTTCAGGATGTCGATGACAATGGGTCCTGTGGTCCCCACGGATGTCACCATTCTCCACGTGTGTTCACAATAAGGGGCTTTTTTGGGGTCGTTTTTCAGGACGGAACTATTCCCCATCCGACCGACAGAGAAGCAATTTGTGCTGAGATGTTAAAATGTCGAAATATCACATCACACCATTTTGACTGACTTTTGCTTGAAAGTTGGGAAATCTTTGTAAAATATCATCAACCCATAAAAGATGAACGAGCACGGCGATGATCATCATATACTCTGGCCCTTTTACATTTTCACCATTTATTGTCTTTAATTAATATTACATTTTTTTATTGGTGATTTATGACCAGACAACAGCTCTGCAGACCTGAGATGCATCTCAAATTAATCTTCCGGTGAAGGGTTTGCCGCCGTGATATCGGTGTAAACATTCAGCTTTTATTCATAGTTGTATAGATACACAGACAAAGAAATATTTGAAAACATGTTACCTGTTTGAATGCAACATTTGCATTTAAATCGTTGAAACAAATGAATGGCTGCTCTGTTTATTCGTGGGGGATGGTGGAGGTGATAGTTCACTCTGCAGGCGCATCTCTGCGTGTTTACATGTGTCTATTTTTCTCCACGCATGTGGGTGTGCATATTGTTTACGTGGCTGCCTCTGCCCCCCCCCCCCCCCCCCCCCTCCCTCCTCCACCTCGGGAGCATCGTTACTGTGCACGTGGTGCTTCAGACACGGGAGATCCAGCCAGCTCACACACCATGTAGCTCCTCTCCTCTCTTGGGCACCAAGGGTTTCAACTTCTACATCGATACCAAACAGTTAACACGCTCATACACACTGGAAGCACACACACACACACACACACAACACACACAACACGATAGTGTTCACATAAAATAGGCCCCCATAAATAAACACCATTCACACACATGTGAATTCAAGATACATAGAATACAAGAGAAAAAGAGCCACGTTGCTGCACTAACTTCACATGTTTCTATTATTTACATCTCATTACTTCTTATTCATTTGTCATTTTTTTAGAATGAATTATCTAACTAATCTTGATTAAATATTTTGCCGTTTGTGGTATCAGGTATCCTGATCCTCGATAATTGAGTAAGGAGTCGCTGTATCCATTGGGTGCTACGTCCCGTTATTATTAATCAGCATGGAGTCAGGGCCAAATAATGTGTGTCTCATTAATGTGTGTTAATGCACAGCTGAAAATAGGCCCCTAAAAACTGCAGCTGTTTGAGCAGATTGTTAAAGCTTTTTTGACAGAAGTAAAACTAAACATTTGTGACCTAATTTTTAAAAACGTATTGCAGGACATCGGTAGGAAGAATGTGCCAAAGCTTTGAGCCGTTTTGATTGCAATTTGTTTGTGAATTACTATGACGTGGAATAACGTGTTTTGCACTTTCTGCACTTATCTCGAAAAAATCAACACAAACACACACCCACACACGCACACAAATACATCTGGATACATTAGGATTGTCGGTGTGTGGGTGTGCACGTGTGAGCATAAGCCGGGAATGCATCCCATGAATATGAATATTAACCATATAAGGAAACAATTGGGTGGAATGTCTTCTTGAGAGTGTGCAGTTGATTGTGTGTCTGTGTGTCCCAGCCAGCGGCCCTTCTTTCTTTCTTCTGGCGCTCTCGCTCTCTCGCCGTCTCGCTGGCTGAGGTTTGCAGGCGGGCACCGATCAGGGGGGTGGGGGGGGGGGACAATCCCAACAAAGTGGCATGAATTAATGTGACTAATTAACACCACGTTCATTATTTGTAAATTGCATGTTTGGGTCCACGTTACTTGAGAGGCATATGCTGCTGCTTGTCGTGTTCGGCCAAACGAGTGCCAGCTAATCTGTATCTCTGGAGTTCCCCGCCGTCTGAGGACGGGCCAATCAGCACGCGGCAGAGGAAAAGGAAAAGCTGGAAAGAAAGATGGGGGGCCGGGGGGAGAAGTGGGGTTGCCAGCAGATGTATTTGATCCCGTCTTTTCTTGTCGTTGCGTTGTTCTCTGTCTGGCGTTCGTGTGGCTCGTCCGTGACTGCGTGTGATCTGACTATTGAAAGATAAATGATGATGTTGTCGACATTTTTTTTTTTTTTGGCAGCGCTGAACGCTTCCGTTGATCATTTCGTCCTTCGTGTCACAGCGGACTTCTTCTTCTGTCCACACTTTGTTCTTGTGCGTAAAGGAAATGCTTTTTTTTCCTTCAGTTTACTTTTTTTTTATATGATTAAATCTTAAATTTTAGCCACTGGAACTGGAATTTGAGCGAGAAAATGAGGCCTGCTGCACCACGGCAACGCAGCTAAAGCGTTAGCCGTGTCAGAGTAAACACAGACGAGGGAGCCTGGGAAGTATTGGGAGGGAAACGTACGGCTGCCAGCGTGCCTTTCATGGGGACAGTTTCGGTCGAGAGGATGCAACCAAAACTTCTGCCTGGCCTCGGCAATGCGGACAGGAGGCAGATCTGTGAATCCCTCCCCCCACCCCCTCCCGCTTCCCCCTCTCCCCCCACCCCCCCCCCCCCCCCTTACTTCTCAGTGAGTCGTCTCTCCCTCATTGACAACCCTTATTTTTTTTTCATCTCTCTCTCAGCCCTCGCTCTCTTTTTTTTGCTCCCCCTCCCATCCCGATCCCTCTTCACCCCACCTCCAGCTCCCCACCACCACCACATACCCACCACTCCCCCTCCCCCTCCCCCATCCACCCTCTCTCCCTCCGCCTCCCCTCCTCGGAGCTCCTCCGCATTAGCAGTCAACTCCACTCGTAGACGTACTTTGTTTTTCAACCGTGGTGGAGACCGAGCGAGCGAGCTACAGAAAAGAGAGAGAGAGAGAGAGAGAGAGCATCGTTTACACAGCCATCCATGCCGAGCGGACCCTGCAGCTCACCCTCCCACCCTTCTTTCCTCCCTCCCCCTGCCTTCCTTCCCTCAGCCACAGCTCACGATGCCAAACATTGTATGTGTTATTTAGTCATGCCTGACTTTATCGAATTTGAAAAACATGCCAGTCACAGGTACCCTCTATACCCCGCCCTACCCCCTCCCCCACCACCACCCTCCATCTCCCTAGTTGCCCTGCCCCCACCCTTCCGAGTCGCCCGTACCCTTACCCAACATTATCCTCATCTTCCTCTGCCTCTCTCTCTCTCAATTGAGACCATCCAGGGTTTGACCTCAAGAGCCACTGTCTTTGGGGACATTTCGCTTCGAAATTAAGTTTTATTCCTAGCCCCCCCCCCCTTCACCCCCTCCTACTCCTGCGCCTTCCCCTCACACACACCCATCGCCTCCTGACCACCCACCCTGGGGGAAGGAGAGAGAGAGAGAGAGAGTGCTGACTGTACGACGGATTATCGTGTGCTGCTGGAGAACGCGGCCGTCCCCATTCCTTCCAGCAGCGTTCTAACGACGGACATTTGAGGGGCAGCAACATGTTGAAGAGCAGACTGTTTTGTTCCCCCGGGGGGGGGGCCAAGCGTCCCAACGCGCTCGCATTTCATAATCCCAACGCCGGGGTTTATGGTTGTTTTTTTGTTTTTGGCCGACCGGGTCACTGACACGCAGCGGGATTAGAACAAAAGATGAGCTCACGCAGCTTTTCATTGGCTCTTAATTCAAATGCGCCCAATTATATTATATGGCATCTGATCATTTTTTTGTTACTTCTTTCACTTGGCGTGGTATAATTTGGTCAGTCATTACTTGAAAAGTTCTTTGCTTAAAACGTAATAACACTCTCCATCACAGCACAAGATCGCTGCTCTTAGTTTGTTCATTATTAATAATTAATAATGAATTTACTGAAGATCAGGCTTCATAAATCAAATGAAAATAAACCTCGGACATTTGTTACAATTAGCCCAGCTTCTACACAACCCTTCCACGGGTGTAAATACAACCTGGCTGGTGTTCTTTGATTTCAATGGGATTTTAGTGTGCTGCTGAAATGTAGCAGCTCACTTCTGATGGATCATTGTGTTTTGTTAGTTCTACCGTGCAAATGACAAAAACTTGACTTGCCAGAGTGGGAGTCCAAAAAACATGAAGTTTGCGTCACTCAATAGAACTGACTTCCTGCCCTTTGTTGTGGTGGGTAGAACGCGTGTAGCAGGATACGTTAATGGGATTCCCACTGACATTGAGTGGACGAAGAGCCTCTGAGCTTCTGGGGGGCCGTGGTGTTGCTCCTCTGTCATACTCATGACTGAAAGTTAAACGTCGTTTAACTTTCCGCACGCCGCACACGTCGTCCATCTTTGTAATTCAGTTGAATACTTACCAACTTTTCTTCTTGGAAATACTTTATTTGTTCAAGGGGGGGAGTTAGTTTTACAGAAGACGTGAATGAAGAGGCCCAAATTCTTCGCCTTGTCAGTTGTTTTAAGAAAAGTTTTAATCTTGAGACGTGTCGGACGGCGATGAACTTGGATTGATTTGACTTGTTTCAGGGGAAAATCATACTCTGATTTCGGCGTTTCTTTGAAGCTCTTCCAAAGGTTTCAGCCCGTCGAACAGCAAACGTCGGGAATCTTGTGTAAAAAATTGAGCGCGATGGCGTATATTTAGCCGTGAGGTCATTCAGATTTCTAATGATTACTACAGCAGCGCTCTGAATGATTTGTGCCCATTGATATCTACTTATCGTTCAGTCCCATTAAAAGGCTCCTCAGCTGTTAACGAGACCGGACGGGGGAAGAATACGGATGAAGATGACATTGGCAGTATTACGAGCGAGCAGCTGTAATGAGTCCAGAGGTCCGATCGATAGACGGCAGACTCGGTGCTGCTTCCCGGGTTCCTCCAATGATTTTAAACGATAGGAAAAGGGTCTAATAGGACCAGTAGAACATATTATTGTCAAATATTTAATCAATTATTTCCAGTTGAACATCTGATCATTTTCTAAGGAGCTTTTGACATGAATCTTGATTGATGAATCTACAGCAGGTGTCCTTATCAAGCATCTGTTGTGCGAACTGAAAATACACTGTGACTGTGCGTCTCCCCCCCCCACCACCCCTCCCCCTCTCTCTCTCATGCATTCAGCATCTCTGTGCTCTCTTCTTTTGTCCCCTCGCAGCAATTGGCCGGACGTTGATCCCCCGTTATTTCAGCACGGTGTTCGAGGGGGGGGTCAGCGAGCTCCACTACATCCTCAAGCACTCCAAGGAGTCCTTCCACAACTCCTGCATCACCCTGGACTGCGACCAGTGCACCATGGTCACCCAGCACGGGAAGCCGATGTTTACCAAGGTAACGACTGACCCCCCCCCCCCCCCCCCCCCCCCCGTCGTGAATAATTAATCACACACTACGATAATGGAGCCGACCAGGTGTTTAACTGGTTACAGATCAAATCCGATCGCACCCCGTTGGTCCTTCTTTTCCTCCACGTTTCGTTGTGTCCGAGTGGATTCAAGTCCCGTTGGCAGCTCTTTCTTTTATTTGTTGAAAAAATTATTTATTAATTATTTTAGAAATAAATCATCACCCGAAAAGTTCATACACCTCTTGCTTATCCACATTTTTAAAAGGGAATTTAAGGTCAAAGCAGATTTTATTTACTTAGAGGAAGATTAAGACAATAAAACAGTGTAAATACGTCATTCATCATGATTAAGCAATGTACTAATAAGTAGATTCTAACTATTTTGTACTATATTTCACCTGTTCTCCTGCATAGTCGTTTATTAGTATTTTACTTATATCATTTGAATATGGCAAATAACCTTGAACTACAGTTATCCAATAAATGTAATGAAGTAATTTTACTTTCTGAAATGTAGTAGAGTATAAAAAATGAAATACTTTCATAACACAGAACCTTAGTAAATGTGGTAATTTACATTCCACAGCTGTTAAAGAGTAACTAACCGTAAAGGTTTACAGTTTAACAGTGTTTACTTAGAATATTATGATTCTCACCGCATTTTATAGTGTTCGACGCATCAAAAGTCGCTATAATCCCCCAAATATTTGAGAGTTTGATTTAACGTTCAAATGCCTTATCTCAAATTGTTCTTAAACTTGCTCTTTGTATAAGAAAAAAAAGTCAACCAACTATCTACTAATTAGGATGTTTTAAAGGGCAGATTTACATCATCACATGCGATTGACGCCACACTGCTGGTTAAGTGCCACTAAGAAGCCTCACTGCACATTCATTGGACTTTGCAATTAAGGTGGTTCAATTCATTAAGGACGGGGGGCGGGACCACAGCATCCTGACTCTTGTTTCCGGGTAGATTAGAGAAAATGTGAACCGATCCTTCAATATGAAATGCATTCACTTTTTCTGCAAAAACCCACCTTTATTTCCCTCCGACCGAATATGTGCAGCTGTCGGGGTTCAGATTTAATGGGGAGAAATTGTCACACGTCGTCATATTCACCCTCTGTACTTATCAGCATTTCGCCCTCTTTCCACCAGACCCCCCCGCCCCCATCCCACCCCCCACCCATCCCCTCCCTACCCCCCCTCCTCGCGCTGCCGGCGGCACTCCTCAAGTTAAAGATGTCGCCATTCTTAAGCCCTCGGGAACTCCAAAAGGCAGAGCTGAGGCGACTTGAATGAGATCTTTGAGGAGTGCGGTTTAGTGTGCAGGATGAGCGAAGCTGTGGGGTGCGGGAGGGGGGGAGGCAGGGGGGAGGAAACACAGATTGCACAGGTGAGATAATCCAAACCTGACAGCGAGGTCTTGTGAAAGCGCGCGAGCTGAGCTCCTCTGCTTTTGTCTTTGGGGGGAGCATCCAGTGAGCGAACCTGCCTCCCTCCTGACTCCTGGTGTTCTCCTGCTGACTGTCGGATCCCTGAGTGGTCACAAGCTCATGTTTTTTAGGGACTTTGTCGCTTTGGAGTTTGTGACCGACCTGCAAAGAAGTGAATTTAAAAATACAGCAAAAAAGAAATGTTTTTTTCTTTTATTGAGAAAAAATATGAATTTCTGCAGAAAAGTCTTTTTAGTCTAGTTTTTAATATAAATGAACCGGATGCAAGAATTTCTTTGCATTGGTGGTCATTTTTTTCAAACGCATTGTCAGCGATTGGCCTTTAATTAACTGGGAATCCAATTCAATATGAGAATGAGCTGTTTTCACCTGTAATACATTTGTCTTTTTCTAAATTGTTATAAGGCTGCGTTTAGATTTGATTTAAGCAGTAAACGGTTCGAAAGACTCTGCACCCACCAAGTTATTAGAGGCTTTTGTCGATATGTGAAAGCTTAGAAAAGTCTGATAATGACATATTGACTGATATTTCTTTATTTCTCGCACAATGGTTTTACTTCAGGCTAAATTAAAAATCCACAAAACAGAGAGAAATAAAAGTCTTATTATACCAGAGCTTATAATCATTCTCAATGATTGGGAAATTTGATCACCTAAGTAATTAAATATCTTAATATATATTTGGTTTTACATTTGAGACGTAGCTTATAAACCATCAGCCTACATTCATCTACTCGTTTTAAAAGCGAGGCTTCAACCCAATGGAAACATTTTAAGTTGGATTCTCAGGAAAGAAATTGTTTGGGTTTGTGTAGAGGAGGACCTTTATTTTAACCAAAATCAAATTCTACAATCATTGTGGATGAGACGGGTGTTTACCTCAGTAGAATGTGTGTGTGCACGGGACTTGCTCGGCTGCCGGTTGGTGAAGAATGGGTTTGTCGTATCAGTTTTTATGTAAATGTGGAGGGAGCATGGATTTGTATTCATGTGGTGGTTGTTTGTGTGTGTGTGTGTGTGTGTGTCGGCAGGGGGAGTTTCTTTGTCTTATCATATCAGTAAATGGTTATGAAACATCCCCAATAACATGCACAGGAAATGTATTTTATGTTGCTGTTGTTTGCTTTTTTGCAAACAAGGCTCCCCAAAAGAAAAAGAAAAAAAAAACCTAATATATTACAAGTGTCCGATATTAACCGCGACGAACAGAAACAGAGCGGGCCCGGCCCCGGTCAACAAAAAGCCAAATTTGACGCTCGCAGCGCTGCTCTCTTTTCATCTTCACCTAAATTGGATGAGAAGAATTAATTCATTAGAAGAAAAAAAAAAGAATTCCAATAAGTGAGCGTGTTCTCCCTGAGCTCCCAGCAGCAGGAGCCTGCAGCTCTGGAGGCCCGAATCTCAATCAGCTCTGCCTCACCTCGCTTTCCTCCACCCCGCCTCCCCCTTCCCTCCCTCCCTCCCTCCCTCCCATCGCCCTCCTCCCCCCCAACTCCCCCGCACTCCTCCCCCGCCCCCCTCTCTCTCATCCCCCTTCCTGACTCGCTCATTCTCTCCTCACTCGCTCTCGCTACTCCACCGCTCCCCCCTCCCCTCGACTCCTCCCTCCCCCTCCCCTTTCCCCCCACACTCTCACAACACACACACACACACACATACACACACACACACACACACACACACACACGCACACACACGCACACACACATGCACACTCACTCACATCCTTCATCCCTAGAGAAATCATCCCCAGCTCCCATCTCGCTCTCTTGCTCTCCCCCTCCCTCTCTCTTGCTCTCTCTC
Source organism: Apeltes quadracus (assembly GCA_021346845.1). Classification (NCBI taxonomy): domain Eukaryota; kingdom Metazoa; phylum Chordata; class Actinopteri; order Perciformes; family Gasterosteidae; genus Apeltes; species Apeltes quadracus. The sequence continues at coordinate 2,277,187 of CM037920.1, forward strand.
TCTCTCTCTCTCTCTCTCTCTCTCTCTCTCTCTCTCTCTCTCTCGCTCTCCCTCCTATCTCTCTTACTCTGTAAAATTCCAATTTGGGATTTGGTTTTATTGGCATGGCCATTTTTGAGAAAAGAACTCTGGTTTGTTGCAATTCTTGTGGTGGTTTTGACCGTCGTGATAACGACACTTTATTCACCAAGCTTACTGCTGAGGTCACACAGGCAGAGATACGGTACCTATTTTACATTGAGAGAGAACGCCATGAAGGTGGAGGGTAAAACACGGGCGATGTGAGATCCTTCAAGATGCAGGATTAACGAAGCGAACAGAACCAACACACCTACAGCAGAATCCAAGCATCACAAAAAACATTATTTAAGTATTACGTCAGCATATTGTGAGGGATTCAGTCATTTGACCTTGCGCTTTTTTATCTTGCTTTTTTTGTCAGCATTTCTCATGTTTTGTCGGCCTCATCTTTTTTTTTAGTTAATGAAAATGGTGCAATATTCTCGTGCATTTCATGACGTCTGCAGCGGGACTTCATGGTTAGTTTCCATAAACTAGCCTGGTCCTAATTCTAGTGATATCATATTATCACATTGCTGCGTTCCCATACCGTCACAAATAGAAATAATTGCCACGACTGTGGAAAAAAATACCCCGGAGGTTCATCGAACCGGAATCCCCCTGAAGGCACAGAGCATTTTGAACGGCTTTTTCTTCACGGGAGAAAATAAACAGAAGGTGAAAACTAATGCAGAAGAAAACCCAGTAATGCAAACGGAACAGAATGAAAAAGGAATGTAGTTGAGATTTATTGGTGCAAATAGGCAACTATTTATTATCGGTAAGTCGCACACCTCCGAGGGGGCGGAGTTAGCAGGGCGGGGGTGAGTGGGCGGTGTAGTGGGTGGGCGGCGAGGTGTTGACAAGTTGACACGGGGTGCCAATTTGACCAGAAGCCCCGTCCCCCGTCCCCCGTCCCCCGTCCCCCGTCCCCCCTCCCGGTGGCCTCCGGCATCCCAGCGCTTCTGTTCGCTACCCAGCAGGCTTTGCTTTACCTCGACTGGCGTGTGTGCGCTCGCAGGGCACGGCCCTTGTTACCGATGCCCCAGTTGGGGGGCTGCTTCACGCTGGGGGGGCGCGGGGGGTCGAGCAAAGAGCGAAAGGCCAGTCTGTGACACGGGGATCTCAGCTCAAGTGAATTTAATTCCCTGAGTGGAGAAATTGACAAGGGGATGTGTTATCAACTGTGTGCATGTCAGGCAGAAGAGGAGGGGGGGGGTCACTGAAGGAAGGGTATTCGTTTGAATATTATATGTGCAGCATCGAAGAGTCAACTACCTGAAGAGTTACCATGACCACCTGTGTGTCTGCGACAGCAGTGCAGCTGAATATTAGTACCTTCATCAGCGGTGTCAGTCATTTATTTCAGTTCATTTGTGTTGCCATGTCCCCGTTTTTTACGACACGTATCTGCGATACATATATGCGATCATTCGGCAGCTTCTGTTCCGTACACTTCACCCCTTTCTTCATTTTTGGTTTCTTTTCTGACAGTAGGTTAAACATGATATGCTTTGCGTTGCATTAGGGACATTCAAGGAATATTGGACCTGAGGTCTTTCAATCAATTCTGCAGTCAGACCAGCGACACATTATTATACACTATTTATAGGGGTGAATTATATCGGGCTGATCGATTAATCAAATGAGCTGTAAACCCCAATTCACAGCAACACACTTTGATTAAATATGCATTAACTATAAATAACATTTAATGCTATAGTCTTTAACTCTAAACTACTGGCACCGTGGAGGTGTACGATGACAAAGCCTGTCATTGCTGCGTTTGAGCATATTTAGTCAACTTCGATCCTATTTATCTTCATCAGACGCAGTCGTGAGTGCTCATAATAATCAATTTAATGACCTTTAGCTCCTCTGCTGTTAATTGATTGTCACGTGCGGGTGCTGTATTGAGCAGCGCCTCAGCAGCGGGAACGCCGCTGTTATTCTTCTTGGAGATCCCCTGAACCCGTCGAGTGGAAGATTTACGACCCCGCTCCCGAATCAATGGGGTCTCTCTGAGAGGGGCTGTGCCGTTTAATGGACCACTTTTTAATTTAGGAAGACTCTCCTCCTTTTAGTTTTCATAAAGAGAAATGTTAGAACTGAACCAGTCCTCTCTCGGTGTGGAGAAAGAAGAAATATCTGGAGTGTGCGGATTCGTCGTTTAATGCGTCTCTGCGCCGCTGCTGCTAGGACGATATTTATTAGACTTTGCAACAAGGCGATGCTTCATCATTTTATTTTTATTCTTCGATGTAGCTGGTTAGCCAATTTATTTAGCGGCCGCAGAGAAGACGAGAGCTCGTGGAGGGAAAGAAAAGGGCGACGGTGAAGATCCGGTTGGCACCGTGGAGAAAAAAAACAAATCAATAGTGCGGCGTTGTTTCACTGGAGGCCGGCGAGGAGCACCTGAAGGCACCAGAAGACAGCGGCGCCCTGCCAGACGCAACGCAGAGGGTTCCACTGCACCAAAGTACACGTTCACAAGGGTTCATGTCCTCATACGCGCCGAAGTGTTCGGCCTTTTAATGGGTTTCCCAAAGGGCTTGAAAACTCATCCACACACATAATGACCATGAAGCTTTTTATTTCAAAAGGAGGAGAATAAAAAAAACACCAAAGTGCTGGTTTTTTTTTTTTCACCGCTCAACAGCGGTTTGAGTTCTAGTGGATTAACTGACAACATTGCTTCCTGTCTTTCTCTGGGTGGGTCATTTTTGAGTCAGAACTTCAATGATGCATTTACATGTTTAGAATACACAAACAACATCTGTTGTTTCTAATCCTCAATCTTTTTTATTTTGCAAAATGATTACTATATGGGACTTTAAGGTTTTTTTTCATAGAATTTAAAGATGTTTTTACAGCATTCTTCTTAGGAACGCATTATTTATATTTTGGGGGGGGGGGGGCGTAACCGTGGTCGTGTTGCTTCCTTCCTTTCACTCTGAACTCAGTAGTCAGCTGCTGGACAAACTGCTGTTAGAATTAGACCAAATGGAACAAAGTAAAAAAAAGGACTATTTTCAGTGTCCATTAAACAACACAGATTATTTTCAAGCACTGCTTTAGTCTAATCCACGTTTCCAAACAGCTGTATAAAGAATAACCTTATATTGCTCTTTGGGAATTCAGAATTTTAAGAGATATACAGTTTTGATAAATTACTTTTATTTATGGTTTTCTCTCATCAGTGAAACCAGATTTTCATTTTAAATGATATATGCTGTAATTATTGGAACAATAGAACATGCAGGATCCCCCATGTGGCACAAAGGAATACTGAAGGACTAGATATAAAAGAATATACCTTAAATTATCAACATTTTCTACCCAAGAGCTGTCTTTGGAAATAACTGTATGTATTATAATGTATTAAAGTATATCATGTTGTGTATAGACATACTCTGCAACAATGGTATGATGCGCTAGCATTATATATAATATAATGACTTGTTAGATGTTGATATAAGCATTATAATGCATCTTTATAGTGTTTTCCTTTTAGTGATGGCAGTAATACAGAGATTTAATAACGGTTCAGGTGTTCGTGTGAAAAGGTCTCTAAAAAAGTTCCTGTCGTTCTCCAATTGTTCTAATCCCGTATTTCTATATAAGTATGCAAAACTGTCTATGTGGAATTTATTGGAATCTCAGTCAGTTCAATAACTCTGGAAACGCACCATTGCACAAACCGAGTGCACATTATACGGTTTCCACATTTTACAGTCAGGAGAAGCAGCTGTGTATTTTTTTCGGGGCAGTCAGGCTTCTATTTATGTGTGTGCGTGTGTCTGTGTGTGTGTGTCTGTGTATGTGTGTGTCTGTGTCTGAGATGGACTTAGTGTTGTAGCATGTGACCAGCAAGGTAGGAAGCTGGATTGGTGGGGAAGGGGTGGGGGGAGTGGGGGGAGTGTTGGTGTGTGTGTGGTGGGGGGAGTGGGGGCAATATGGCCGCTAGCCTCTTTCTTGCTGATCCTCAGGAGACCATCTGCGCTCGGGGCATTGATTAGAGTGTGTCTGGTGGGATTACATCTTTGCCGTTGCCATGCCAACTAATCAGCTGATTTTTCCCCCCCTTCCCTCTGTCTGTCTCTCTCCTCTCTCTCTCCCTCGTTGTCACAGCAACAAAAAATGGGAGAAGCGCAAAGGCCCCGGCAAGCGCTGAATTCAGCTAAAAAAATGTTTTTTTTTCCCTTCCTCACCCCTCTCCCTCTTCCTCCCCCCTCTCTCTCTCTATGTCCTCCTAATTGGCGACTCTCGCTGACCTGAAGTTCTTTTGTCTCTGGTGTAAACACACCCCTCTCTAGATTACATTTATTTTCACATTTCAGAAATAGCAGGATGGTTGAGCGGCCCAAGGACAGATGCTCTGAATGAAGGAAGCGAGTTTAGTAGATACTGGGAGCAAAATAACTCTATTCTACAAAGTCCTTGAACAAATTCCAAAACGGTGACTGAACCCTTCAAGGGATTAAAAAAAAAAAGAAAATTCTAATTCCAAAATCACGTCTGGCCATTAAACTCAGATATATATATTTTCTTCCGTGGTTCTCGGTCTAAAATGAGCCGGGACAGCAACTAAAGATTCCTGGAAGCGAGTCCAGGTGAGGAGAGATGCGAAGCAGCGCTAACCATGTGACTCTTTGTCCAGGTCTGCACGGAGGGTCGTTTGATCCTGGAGTTCGCCTTCGACGATCTGATGAGGATCAAGACGTGGCACTTTACCATCCGGCAGTACCGAGAGCTCATCCCCCGCAGCATCCTGGCCATGCACGTGAGTGGGACATCATTAACACCCCTTATTTTAATAACGGGACACTGTTTAGTACCTACTCGTGAGCATGTGACATTTAAACACCAACAAAGCAGTTTGGAGGGATTTTTGCAGACCAATTTATTTTGCTGACATCAAAGGCCACCGAGGATGAAACAAACATTTTAAAAAAAGGAAAAGAGAAGGAAAATTAACAAGGACGGACAAATAATCTGCTTAATTCCAGTAAATGTAACACACATTTAGTGAAGCTCAGAGAAGCTCTTCTGTTTTCAAATGATTCCCAACTGAAGTTGTATAAAAACCGCAAAGCTGTTACAGAAAAAATCCTGACTCTAGGAAGTGAAATTCCAACATAGTGACAGGTGCTGCTATTATTTTGTTCACATTTCAGAAACATCATCATAACACAACACAAACGGCACAACAACGAATAAACTGAAGAAGAGGATAATTTTGAATGAGCCAACGTTTATGTTTTATTTTTTTTAATCACGCTGCGCAAACGGGACAAAATAAATCTTGTTCAACCGCAACAGTCGGACCAGCTTTCTAATATTCACTTTTCAACTTTCAACTTCAGAAAAACATCTGGGGAAATTCAGACGGTGAGCGAGAGAAATCAAACTTAAAGTTGGATTCTATTAAACAGAAATGAGTCAGAATATTGTCAAAAACGTTCTTCCTTTGTGTCCATAAACTAACAGCAGATTTACTGCATCGATGAAAATACCGGCCTCCAGCCAAGGTAGCTTATAGTAGCTTATAGTAGCTTACAGTCCTCTTACATTGGGGATTTGCTATACAGTTTCCATACCTGCACTTCCTCCTATTTGATTGATGAATAAAAGATAATCATTCCAAGTATCTTCCACTTACCCCCACGGACCTAAAGGTGTGTGTATAAAAGGCAGCTTCGTCTTTACAGGCGCCTTCTTATGAATTTCCCCTCGCCAATAAATTGGCCCCTCTGGGTATTCACACTAATTCCTGGAGAGTGGGATGTTGTGGGGGGGTTTGCGGGTCCTGTGCAGCTCTTTGCTGATTTGTGCGTGAGCGTGAGCTCAGCCTTTTGATCGTTGCCTCGACTAATAGAAGCAGATCGGGACGCATGGGAGTCGGAGCAGGAGAGGAGTTCAGATGTAGAGACGCGGTGCAGGAGCCTCGTTTTTGATGAGACCTCGACTACGTTTGCACGAGAGGAACTGTTGGAAAAGAAATGAAGTTTGCTTCTTATTTTGGTCTTCAGAAGTTGTGTAGAGAAGCAGCCAGTGTTTGATTTTAGCACGATTGATGCCGCAGGTGTGTGCTCAGTGACTGAAGTGGAATCTCAGGAGCTTTACAATAAAATATTATATATTTCGACTCAATTTCAAATGTACCCAAAGTGAGTTTTACATAGAGTTCAAATTGATCATACATCCCAAAAAATCATTCATTGTTGTCTCTCTAAAGACTACTTAAGTACAGTTCTAGAGCAAATATATTACCTTAAGAACGCTGCAAAAGGGTTGATTTCCTTGCTGGAGCGGCGTGTAAATACATCATGACAATGAAGATGCACACATGGAGAAAACACCATGGAAGTGTTCCCTCGCAAACACCTGCTCCACTCACCTCCACCTCCAGAAACAGTAAGACTGTAGTACTCTTTGTATGTGAATAAATGAAGCCAACCATGTTAACATCGTGTTCAACGTTGTGCTTCGGACCTTCTTAAATGTTTCCCTCCAGTCGGTTCCCGGTTGCGCGTCTGCCTTTGACCCCCCTCGACCTCGGCGTGCGGCCCTTTTAAACCCGGGTCGCTCCACGCGGCCCCGCACTTCAGACTAATTGTGCTCGAGGAGAGAAGTCGTTCGGATGCAAACGATGCTCGCTAATGCACTCCGGCGTCACGGAGGAACTCTCCCTCCCTCGCTTCCCTCCTCGCGTTCTCCGCGCTGAGATGCGACTGCAGATTTATGAATTATGCATTTTCTTTCGCGATGCTCCTCCTCGGTCTGGGCTGTGTTTTGCTCCGTCAACAGCTTCTTTCTGATTTGACTGCTCATTGTTGGATTGGTCTTTCAGTCCGATGTCATTCGGTATCAGCTGTTTTGTTCTTAATTAAGGAATATATTTGAAGACAGCTTGAGGGTTCTTTATCTCTTATGTGACCAGACTAGACCTCATCAAGTTTCTTCTATTTTAGGGTTCACTGAAACAAAAGAACAATAATACAGATGAAAATCTATTATTGCTCATTTGTGGGGAAGTTTTTTAAAAACATTACACACATACACACATACACACATACATACATACACACATACATACGCACATACATACATACATATGCACATACATACATACACACATACATACATACACACATACATACATACATATGCACATACATACATACACACATACATACATACATACACACATACATACACACATACACACATACATACATACATACGCACATACATACATACACACATACATACATACACACATACATACATACATACGCACATACATACATACGCACATACATACATACACACATACATACATACATACGCACATACATACATACATACGCACATACATACATACACACATACATACGCACATACATACATACATATGCACATACATACATATGCACATACATACATACACACATACATACATACATACACACATACATACATACATACGCACATACATACATACACACATACATACATACACACATACATACGCACATACATACATACATATGCACATACATACATACACACATACATACATACATACACACATACATACATACATACACACATACATACATACATACGCACATACATACATACATACACAGAGTAACGTCATCAAATACAGTAAAGATACAGAATTGAAAATGCGTGTAAATTGAAAATGTGTGACAAAATAATATCGATTAATTGGCCTCACATTGTGAAACAAAGGCCTGAAATTCATAATTCACATTCACAGCAGCACCGCGACAACGACGCAAAAGAGTCGCGTTTGTGACTCGAGGGTGTGGATGTGTCGAATGTGCATCATTTCACGATCGCCGATTAGCCTAATTGCCTGTAGATAATGGGTTTATTCGTTAGCGGTTGAATACAATACAACCGTAACAAAAATAAAAGATGTACGGATGTGTCTCTTATATTTCTGTCGGTGTTCCTTCCTCCGCTGTGGACTCCAGGCACAAGACCCTCAGGTGCTGGAACAACTGTCCAAAAACATTACTCGAATGGGTTTGACCAACTTCACCCTCAACTACCTCAGGGTAAGGACTCTCTGTGTGTGTGTGTGTGTGTGTGTGTGTCTGACAATGTCAATGACTGTCATTCTGCTTTTGTTTTTGCTCCCTCACACTTTAATGCACACAGAGGAACAATTCATGTCCATTTTTGAATGAAGATATCCACGTTGCTGCGGCTCTCTCTAACTGATGTGTCTAGACAGCATAACAACGTTTTATAACATTGAATATTCATGTTTCCCCCGGATCTAATATGGGACGATTACGTTACACGCACTGCTCTTTCCTACGCTCCCTTATTGTTCCTTTACTTTATTTAAGATCAACCGGTGAATTTAAATGTAAATATTTCTTCTCTCTCTTACTGGAACTGAAAGCTCATGCTCTTATTTATGCGCTGCACACATTCTGCGTTCTGACGCTCAGAGTGTTTCATTTCAAAGTGCGTGGCATCAAAACAACAAAAACATAAGCACTTATTTCTTCTTTACCCGCTGCATATACATGCTTTTTTCCACCTGACCGCAGCATTTGCAATTTACCGAAACAGGAAGTGTGAGCCGGCTGAATTCATTAGTGATTATTTCACGGGGTTTTTGTTTGTGTTTCTCGACGCCACAGTTGACTGACAGCTACGGTTTTTCCAAATGGGAGAACAAGAGCGAGCGAGAGAGAGGAGAATTAATTGGATGCAGAGAATTAGCATAACATTAATGAACGCTCCCTGTTGAGACTCATAATTGTGAAATGGCTGCTTATATTAGCTGGAGAAAGAGCCGCAGAGGAAGCAGGGTGGCTGTTTTTGTTTCCCTCTAACAATGATTTTCTATGCAGAAAGCTACTGTAACACGGCCGAAGCGGGAGGGGGGCGAGGAGGGGGGGCGAGGAGGGGGGGGGGGGGCAACACATCATTCAAGTATCTGTAATTACTCACTAAAAGATTCGGCTGCTGTTCGTTCCTTTTTCCCGTGCTTCAGGTGGTCGGTGCATAAACGACTCGAGGAAACGAGGGTCGCAGTAAGTTATTTGTGTTTAAATAGACCGGGTTTGTTTCTCTAATGGCCGAGGTATTTCGCATATGTCCCCACGTGTCTTCTAGATTAGGACTTTCCCACAGACCAACGCGGTGTCATTTTAGATTCCACGGAAAACATCGATGAGGGGTTTCAACTTTCTTTGAGGTTCTCTTTCATTTCAGTATTATTTCACTAGTAGTAAAATGAAATTGTGTTTTATTTGATTAAATCTGCATTTTCAGCTGAAAGAGCATCAAGAGGAAGAACAGATTCTGTGTTTTGTATAATTATGCAGTGGTTCCCAACCTTTTAGGCCCTTTGTGAAGCTTAAAACAAATCAATGTCCTCTTGCAACCCCTCTCGGATTACTAGGTTGTTTCATTCGGGTACTATTCGAAGGCCTGAGAAGCTAAAATAACAGTAAACGCCAACGACCAGCTGTCCGCGCTACGTGTCGCATCAGCAGCATAGACCAAAGTTGTCGACAGCGGCCCGGATGAGTTTGCATGACTAAATATTCTACTCTAAAACACATTTACCTCGAGTGTTATCGAAGGATGTCAAAGTGAAATACACCCTTTCCTCCCATTTATCTGGCAATAACGTGCTCCCGTGACCTTTCCCAGCGTTTATCAGTCCTTCCGAAAGAGACTGACTTGTTTCCTGGCTGGGGGGGGTTCCATCAGGCCTTTCGCTGCATCTCTCTCTCACTCTCACACACACACACACACACACACACACACACACATACACACACACACACCCTATCTAGTGTATTTAAGCCGTTCTATGCTTCGGAGCTGCCTTCTACTATTCAGCCTGAAAATAGCCCTTGTTTTCGGGCTGAGCGCCAGGGCTTGTTGGCCGAGCTGCGGAGGGATGCTACTGTGTCAGGAGGGACCTACCGGAGGAGAGCGTGGGATTAGTCTGCTGCAGGGACGTTCACTTTACCTCCAGCTGCACGCCAACTAAACACTTGTAGGAGAATGCGTCGTTTGAAACCCACGTCCGGTGCAGCGTGTCTGCCGGGACGCCATGCCGCTGTCAGGTGACGTGTGTGTAGAAGCCTCCACAGGCATCGCATTAGGTGATATATACAGTACACCATCACTACCCTTGTTTCCCCTTTTAACCTCCAAGTGGCCGAACAGCACGGCTGGAGACGGGACGGGCGTGATGATTAGATTTGGCTTGAGAAGCGTCGGGGTGGAGGGATGCTGAAGGTTGGACGGGATCATGTGAGCATGCAGCGAATGATTAACGGTCTCCTTTCTCTCACTAACGACTGCCAGGTGCCCTTGAGCAAGTTAGCAAACCCTTTCGCCGCAGTGATTTTTGACCTTACATCGCACTCTGGCTTGTGAATTACTAACGGCGCCCCACGGTCAGCCGAGCCTCCGTCTCATCAAATGAATGACCTTTGCTGATGTGTTGTGTTTATCGTTGCCGTCTTTTTGCCAAAGACAATGACAATTTCATGAGCTCAGCCAAGTTAAAGGAAAAAGTCAGGTGGAGTCGGAAGATGAAGAAAAGACATGAAGAGAAACAAAACGTTTGTTCCCACTTATGGGGAAAAAGGCGTCTGATCTCAGTGCCGCTCTGTGATTGGTTCAGCAGTCAAGGCCAAATTATAACCGTCCAATCACCGCGCTGTGGCTGCAGCATCAAACATTTGGACTAAAGACGGGATGACTGACCGGAAGTATCACCTCGACGTTAAATAGATGAAACCTGTTCATCCCCCAGCTGACCACCGGAGATTTACAATTTTCTGCAGACTTTTCGGTGTCAAATTTGTGTGTGTGTTTTGACGCACAAACGTGTCATACATGTTGGGAACGCCCTCTGCTAATTAACAGAGCAACAGTCTGTGTTTGCGTGCGTCTAGAAAATCAAATGCGGTGAATCTGCTTTAGTCGAACTCCCTGTTTTGTTTCCCGTTGTGCCAGCAGTTGTGTGTCATCCTGGAGCCCATGCAGGAGCTCATGTCAAGGCACAAGACCTACAACCTCAGCCCCCGGGACTGTCTGAAGACATGCCTGTTCCAAAAATGGCAGAGAATGGTCGCCCCCCCAGGTAACTACCGGCCGCCTCTTCCTCTGGTTCGCTTTTTTTTTTTTTTAGAAACAAGGAACTCTTGTCCAAAACGGCATCAGATGGCGGCAGAAATGATCGAAGTGTTGATGCAAAAATGCAAAAATTAACGCAGATCTATTTTTATGGGTTTCCTGAAACTCACTTAAAAAAAAAATGGTTTTAATTCTGTACCATCTGTACCATCGCTCACTTTGCAATGCAGTAATATATTTTCTCAGACTATGTTTTTATTGCATCATTTATTTTTCCAAATTTGCCATTATATATATCTTAGTCCTTTAAATGTGCTTTGCCTGTCAGGTATGCGAAATTAACCGGAATTCAGGGCTGCCCCCTTGAATCTCATCCTCGCCAATCCAAGCGGGCCTCTCAGCTCTCCGTGATTGATGTTTTAAGGGCGGTTTCTGAAAAGTACCAGACTTAAATTGGCTGTGCAGTCTTAAGCCGAACCAAAAAAAAAAAAACGACTAAGCCGAGTTCTTTCTGGACACATCGGAGTGGCTGCAAATTACAGCAATGCTTAGCGAGGTGTGACGAGATGTCTTTAAAAAACCAACAGCAGTCAAAAGGCCTTTGACTCAGACCTGTGTAACTCTAATTAAGAGTGCCGGCTGTAATCAGACTTGTGGATCCAGCTCCTCGGCCAGCAGCTCCCCAGTGTCGACTTCGTCTTCAAAGAAGGGGGGTGGGGGAAACATGGAAAGCATTTTCTGAATATAAATTCTGAGGAGAGAGAAAAAAAAGAAGAAGGAAAAAAAAAGCTCTCTTATTGATGATTAATTGTGGCCTTGGAAGGAGCGCTTGATATGTGAACCTCTACGGGTGCTGAAGTTTAACATCCTATATGTGATTAATGAGAAACTAGCTTAATGGGGTAGTTTGGATCTTTTCAAGTGGGATCGTATGATTTTCTTCTTTTTTTTTCATTCGTAGTTGATGTATCAACAACAGACATGAATGCCAGTGCAAGCAAAGCAGTGTCCCACAGTGGACCCATCAGTCAGTTAGTGTACACGATGGTTCTATATTCACCTATTTACCCTTCCACCCGACAGCCACGAGACTCCAAAGACAAAACCAGTCATTTCACCTCGCAGAACGCGGCGGTTGCAGGTCTCGCACAGCCTCCGTTGCGTTACAGTATCTGTGTTACTGGGTGACTTTGGTGAATTCAAACGCAGCCCTTTTAAAATGAGTCACACAAACAAAGGAACGGATCGAGGCAGCGGTACAGCAGCCGCTCCGATGCTCCGCCAGCTCAAATGACTGCTTTTCTCAATACAGTCGCTTGGTTGTGAGGGAGAGTAGAATAGGCCGAAGAATAGAAAGTTGTGTAATGATTGCATTAACTTTACTGTACTACTGTAGGCAACACACCAACAACGGGTCAGAGCCTTACACAACCCCCCTTTAAAGAATCCAAACTATCCCTTTAGTGAGTAACCGTTGGTATGTTACACACTAAGGGGCACTGATGTGCAGCTTTATGTCGTTGGTTGGTTTTCTGTTTTTTGGTCCACAAGTGGCTCTTTTGGTGTAATGTTGTCTCAGAGTTGAGGCCTCCTCAGTGTGTTTCCAGGACCGTTTCAGCCCGTCCCTTTGTGTTTTGTCATGAAGTCCGCCTGGAGTTTGCAGTTTAGCTGGGATGGCAGTTTTCCTCTCGTTGGTGTGAGCGTGCTATTCCCTCTTTCCTGCAATTCTTCTCCAGCCTGGAAACTGGTTGGGATTTTGCCAGGAAGGAAGCCACATGCGCATTTATGCTCTGATAAGTCCTTTTGGTGGAAATGGAAGAGATTTTAGTGCGTCACCAGTCCACCATCGAAGGAAACCACTTGGATAACAGAAAAGATTGCCTCTGACAATAGGGACGGTTTTTCACACACACGTCTGTCAAAGTCAGAAATCAAGAGAGGGGGAGGGGGGGATCACCTTGTTTTGCCTCTAATGAATATTATGGTTATTGTTACTCAATATGAAAGCATCATTTTCTGTCATCTGTTTGAAGATGGCAGCAGTTTTCTGGTGTCCCTTAAGATTTCTAACAGATGTTGCTAAATCTTGTATTTATAATTTATGCTCAACATAGATCACTTTTCTAAATAATAGAAACGGCAATATCTGGTGTAAAGTGCACGGCATCAGAAGGTGAATTGTTTCTCTTCCTTTACTCGTTCTGTCTGAACTCGTTTAAGAGATTCTCCGACTTCCTGAATGAAATTTGGTTCTGGTTGCAGCTGGACACCCACAGAACTTCAAAACGGAAATATTTCCCACAAATCACAAAAAAGGTATCTTTTCTGTTGCACTGTCTTGTCGTCTTTTAGGAGAGTGGCGTTTCAATTGCTCACTTGAAGGCCGTAAAAAACACAACGTTTGGGTGTAAAACGTCCATCTGCATGTCCCCCCGAAACAGCACTAACACCTGCAATACAACCAATCCAAGTTGCACGTGCCAGCTTAATGCATGTAACGACATAACTCTCTGGCTTAAACGATTAGGACATAAACACACTGGTGCTCAGCGAATGAAACCCGCTACATTCCGAACAGGGGGCGTGCTTTCTGCCTGAGCAGAGCCGCTTCTAATCGGGCCCATGCTGTTGCGGAATGTTGCAATCATCAACAAAGTTACATTACGTTCGGCATCAGGGTGCATCGTGGAGCATTTATCAAATCGGAATGGGTTCTTTCTTTAGTAGTGCATGTCCTGGGAGATGTTTCCACCTCTGAAGCAAACGAAGCATGGATCAGTGTCGAACTAGTCGCTCTTGTGTCTGGCTGTGTGTGTCTGTGTATGTGTGTGCATATTTAGCAGCATTTTGCACACATTTGTCTGCACGCCTGTGTGTCTTCACATATGATTAAACGCGCACATACGGCACACACACACACCCGTGCACCTTGTCTCCGTCTGTATGCATTATCTTCTTGGCATTGCCTCTGTTTCTCCCTGCTGGTCGCGCCAAAGCTGAGCCCGCCCGACAGACGACCACGAAGAGGAGGAAACGGAAGAACTCGGCCAGCAGCGCCAACAGCGCCGGCACCACAGCAAGCAAGAAACGCAGCCCGGCCACCAACTTCAGCCTCTCCAGTCAGGTACCTGTAAGCATCAGCTCCTCTTTGACTCTTTTCTACGACTCTTCAATGAATGTTTGCGGGTTTACAGCTCAGGCACGTAGTATTCCTAATGGCATTGCAGCTATTAGGTTTAATTTGCTTGCACAAAAGAGAGAAAAACACCAGAGAGGAGGGAAGCGAAACTCAAATCTGTGCAGTGAGACAAAGAAAACCTCGAGGGATTTGCGCGAAAACATGTCGCCACAAAGAGAAAATACATGAAACCTCATAAAAGGTCAAAGACACAAAAAAATGACATTACAAATCATCAAAGCAAAAAGTGCAAGAAAAGATAAATGCATTAACCGTGAAATGCAAAGAAGCTGAATGAAGGCGTCCCTTTGCTGCCAGTAGTGTCACATCGTTAACTTTTTATCAACAAAAAAAAAGCCCTTCCCGTGTGTCCAGAGTCAGGAGGCTTTTGTTTTCTTTGTTTTTTTTGTGGTTTCTTTTATTTGGAGGGGGGGGGGGGGCGTGGGTGCGGAAAGTGACCTTCCCTCAGCCACCTCTGTGGAAAAGAAAAGGCCCTCGACCAAGACACTGAACTCACAACTGCCCAGAGGACTTTCACTGTAAGAGAGTTTGTTTCCATCTGAAGCACAGAATAAATAGTATGAAATCTAACTTTGGGAATACTCAGAGCTTCATGTGGAGTTAAACTGCAGCTACTTTTTTTTTAGGGTCATTTAGCAGTGGCTTCTGGGAAAAGGCTTCTGATGGATGTGTGGTGTTTTACACTTAACTTTACATCAATCTTGGGGATTTTTAAAGCTGACTATTTGAGCGAACCAATAAATACCTATATATCTGCTCTATGAGGTCACATGTTATATTTTTGAGCAACACGCTGTGTTTACATTACGAGAGAGATTGAACATTTCTAATAGTTCCTGTAAATATGATGGATAGAAACAGAATAATCCAGTAACGGAAGGTAAAACCCAATTATGCCAGCGTTTCAGATCAAAATCAAAAATTGCATTTTGAAGAAATTATGACAAAAATATGTGTAAACTGATGTGCCGGATTTTGATGGCTAATCCCCTGAGACAATTTAGGTTATGATTTGTGCATGAATAAACATCTTCTAGTTGTTGAAAGTAAAGTCGGGTTGTTGTTTTGAAAAACGGTGGTGTTAAAAAGTTTCTAAAACATTCTGCAGACATGGGAAAGTGAAACCAGAATAGTTCCATTGTTTTAGAATGTTATTAGCTACTTCTCACCACAACATTTATTTACGGTATTTCTGAAACATTCAGTCGCAGCACATTTTTCATTCAGAAGAAGTAACCGGTGAAGCGTCTTTTTGTTTGACTCTGCGTGCTGCGTTTCAGCCACTTGTTTCTGCAACAGCCCACTTGACACAGCTCGAGGTTAAATAGCCTCTTAAACAGCTGAGTGTTGCACAACATGTCTGGCGCTCCCCTGGAGGATTTGCTGTGAGCGGATCGTCTGCACAGATACTACCTGTTCCATACGCTGCTCATTATACACCGTATTGTATTTGCACTACAACACCCAATTTTCTATTCTGTAGCCACGCCAGTGCAGCAATCACTTTTTCTTTTTTTAAATAAAGGTCACCACAGCCCAGCTAAAACTGTGCTGGTACCAAACAGTGAGGGGTGGCAGGCTGCAATACGTGTGTGTTCATCTTGTACAATTTGATTATTTCTGCAGGATAGGATTGTTAAACCTTGATATTCGGCGGTTTGTTTCCACTGTTGCAGACATCATAGACCTTGGTGCTGCAGGTGCTTTAAAGATCTGTTAATACAGAAAAACACTCCGACCAAGGGCCTAAACTTAACCATAAAAATGTTTTTGATCTAGTGTTCTGCTCTATTTGCTATAAGTAATATTGCATGACAAGCAAAGCTACTTTATAGAATAGTTGTATCGGTTTGGGTGAATCTTTTTTAACACTTACACATACGCGCCGTACTGACCCGCTGTGCACGTCTCGTGGTCAGCTGTCTCGTCATCCTTCCCTCTCTGCGTCTCACTCATTCACGATGTACATAACGCACACACAAACACACACAATTTTTTCTCTCCAGAAGGCCGTTTGGCTACGTGCCAGGTCTCATTATCACCGATATCTGTACACGGCCCTCTCTCCAGACCTCAGCCCCTTCCTCCGACGCTCTACTCCATCACTGACGCCCTCTCCTTCCACCACCTTCTACAGACACACACACACACACACAGTTGTGGCGTGCACTCACACGTCTTGTGCAGACGGGCGGCGTGGCCGGTAACACGCTGGTTACATATGTTGCACGGCTGCCGTCTTTGTCTGAGAAGTTGTTCGTTTGTGGCTGAGCTCAAGCCTACGTGAGCCCAATGACAATAAGGAGTGGACCCTCGCATGGTGGAGGGGGGAGTGGGAGTGGGAGTGGGAGAGGGGGGGGGGGGGGGGGGGGGGGGGGTACCAGCGCCTGGAGGAGAAGAGAAGGTGCGGGGGGAGGGAGGCGGGGAGGATGTGTAACGTGAAGGGGCGGGTGTGGAGGGGTGCACTCATAGAATGCACAACACTGACCTCTATTGGCCTGATTTAAGGGTTTATTTATGCAAGAAGGCCTCCTGCAGTTTGAGTGTCTTCGGCCCAATCCTAATCCTAATCCCAATCCCAATCCTAATCTCCCACACTCCTGTTATATGGGTTTGGTTCTGTCCCATCATCAAATCGTTGCGTGTTTGAGGGCTCTGCGGCGGACATTTTGAGCCCTTTATGAACCCTTTTCCCTTATAAAATGCTGATTTTCCTTGAGGGAATTACCCACAAATCATTGCTGTTAAAAACGGGATAACCAGTGAAAGCATGGAGTGAAAAAAAAAGGTAAACAAAGATTGCGGCACATGCGTGTTCAGACTGTCATATTGAAAAGTATATACTTTAAGGATTAAAGAAAAAAAAATACTCAGTCAGTGTGTTTGAAGTAAATATTATAGATTGAACCAGAAATGTGCTGTCATAACGTTGGCAGATTGGAGATGATTTGCATTTGCAAAGTTCTCCACTGAACTAAGAAGGACTTACCTGAGCTTTCCGGGCCCAGTAAGGAAAAAAATAGGAATTTTCTTTTTCTATGCATGTATTGAGACTCAAATGAGTCTTGCGCAGACCAATTTTTTATTTACCAGTATTGTCCACAAACTCTCAAAACAACCAACGACCTTCACTGTTGCACCGGTTACCACATTCCTTCGCCACAATGAACACGCGTGCTACACGCCACACGCAGATCTAACCTCTAATTCTCGCAAAGAAACGAATGTGTTTTAATCCGCCCCTGAAAATAGTTTGCAACAAATGCACATATGAATCTATTGCGTAAATAACGGTAGCTCAACTCTGCTAACGTAAGGGCCGCTTAATTATCTTTTAAAAAAAACTTTGCATGTGGGACAGTTTTTGTCCACCGACCTCCTTATCCTCACCACATTCCCGCCATGTGGTCTCCGTATTCACACTTGTTGTGTTGGAGGAATGAAAACCAAACATGTCCTCAGTGCTTCTCGCTGCTAATCCCTGAAAAAAGAAAGAATTAAAATGCTAATGACACAGTTCAGTGAATTGAGGGAGCAGGGAGGCGTTAATCGCTGCAACGCTCCATTCAAAGCGTCGCCGCTTAGCTAGCGCTAAAGCTAACTCTTAGTGGCTGATGAGTAGGAGAGTTGACAGCATTAATTAGCTCACAATTATCGCTCCCCAGTCTCAGACTAGCCACCAGCTGTTATCGTCTAAGGGATTTATTTATTTTGTGGCCCAAAATTGGCCAGAGGTAGGTTGACAGGCCTCCTCACAGGAACAGATGGTGAGCGCACGGCTTGTTAGCAATCAGCACGTTTTTAAGCTAATGACTTAATTAGCTATGCAAATTGACAAATCAGTGTGGATATTGTCATTTAGTTGAAAAGCTCACCTAAATTAATTAGCCTGATTAAGGCATAGTGGGGTGTAGAAGTGGTCGCTGTTTTTTTGGGGGGGGATGGCTTAGATAAAAAAAACTGTGTTTTGTACTCTTCATCTAAAGGGGGTTGAAATGTGTTATGTTGTCTAGTTGTGTTTGTCTGTTTACATCAATGTTTGCTGTAAGTCATCGTGTGTTGTTTGTCTACTTGTACAACCACTGGTTCCACGCGTGAGCTCCACCGGGGGGTTAATCTACATTAAAGTGCCCGAGTTCAGGTGTGTCATTGTGCAGAAATGTGGGTCTGTGTGCCAGCGCGTGTGCACACGCGTCCTTTTGCGTGTTTGTTCCCGTTTGTGCAGGAGATGGCTGAGGAGAGCGGGAGATCTCCCCGCCGCGTTGACACACTTGGCCGATGATGCGTGCGCTCCATTTAACTGTACAGCTTCTTCCCAGGTTGGGGAGGGGGAGGGAGAGTGGAGGGGGGAGCGGGCTCGCCAGCAGGGAGACGCTTAGTCAGTCAAAGGGAGATGAGATTCTCACACACACAGCGTATTGATCAATTGTTGAGTTTGCACCTGAAACAAGAATAAAATAAGCAAACTCTCCTTTGTGAGGACTCGTTTCATGAGTCAGAAATAGCGCCTGATAATGATCGATGGTTGAATCTCTCTCTCCTTCGCTTCCTCTGACCCGCTGCGAGAGGGCCATCTCTGTGAAACATGTCTTACATGATGAGTATTGATTGGGGGGCGGGTGCAGAGCGCTGATGGGAGGGGTGGGGTGGGGGGGCTGATTGGGTGGGGAGGGGGGGCTCTCTGTACCGGAAGGTTTCATTTACGGCGAGTGGTTGGAGAGAGGTCGACTGTTAGGGACGGGTTCACTGGATACCCCAACGGTTAAACACGCTACACAAACACACGGGGGGTGGGGGGGGGGGGGGGGGGGGTCACAGAAAAACATTGTAGATCTTGTAGCTCATGACTGACACTTAGACCTCTTTGTAGTGCCAAACTACGACCCAGAGGATATGCATGATCATTTATTTGATGTAATGCTAATGTGGTACGGACTTTTTTTGTGCTGGATGTGCGTTCGCTTCATATTCAGATGGTGATTTGGTCTCAGAATTAGATGAAACCGATATGCATATCTCTCCTAATTTCTGTCTCACTTAAGCAAATTCATTTTAAAGTCTCCCTGAGGCTAAATGTGGCCTGGACTGCACAAAACTGAAAACATGTCACGGGTGTCCGTGTAAAGATTGATTATATTTGTGAAACCACTTTTAAAGTTGATCTAAAAATGCAAAACTGTTGAGATTAACTCAGAAGAAAAGGGTACATGTTTGCTCCATGTTTTAAAAATGTAATGCAAAAGAGCCTCTGAAACCCCTCGCTCCCTTCCCTGTGAAAACCCTTTCTCCGTGTTTCCGCCCACGGCAGGACGTGATGGTGGTCGGTGAGCCGACCCTGATGGGGGGCGAGTTCGGGGACGAGGACGAGCGCCTGATCACCCGACTTGAGAACACGCAGTACGACGCCACCAACGGCCTGGACGACGAGGACGACTTCAACGGCTCCCCGGCGCTGGCCAACAGCGCCCCCTGGAGCAGCAAGCCGCCCGGCGCCCAGGACAGCAAGGCCGAGAGCACAGCGTCTCAGCCCTCGCAGTAAAACACCGGATTACGAAAAGTCTCCCCCCTCCCGTCTTCCCCTCCTCCCCCAGCCACCCCCCCATGCCCCCATGAGGGCAGTGCGTCTACGCCTCACAACATTGTACTGAATCAGAATCTGCCAACTAGCCACCGGCGTGTCCAGCCAGATGGATTGCGGGTACTTTCCTCTCCTCCGGATCCCTGTAAACATCTGGGAGAACGATGGGAGCGTCAGAGACCATAGCTGCATTCTTTTTGTTCTCCCTCAGATACAAACCTCTCGTCCTGTGGAATACTACGGCTGACCGAAGACACGGGGGGGGGGCGGGGAGGGGAAGGAGAAGAAGGAAAACAACAATCAAAATAACGAGCTCGGCGGCGGGTTTTCTTTTTTGTTTCGTTTTCAGCAGCCAATGGAAGAGTCCAACCGCATTGGAGACGAATGAAACGTGGTTCGAGGCAGATGCGCTTTTATGGGGAACTCAGTCGGCCGTTGGTTTGCTTCTGCTGTTTTCTGTTTATTTGCATTTCCAACTAGGAGGAAATAAAAGTATTTTACCGATATGGACTTGGTTTCAAACGAGGGAAAGCCGTGTCCCGAGATTGTTATTTCCACATAAGTGCGGCCGTCACAGATTGTGATTTCATGCAAACCAGTTTGATTGTGTTCGTGGTCTATTGGTATTTTGCTTCTCTCAGATTCCTTTGCAGTCACGTTGTAATTTTTCGCCGACCAGTATGTGAAGTTTGCCGACACGCATTGATGCATCAATGTTGATTTTGATTTTTTTTTTCCTCTTTGGAAAATCGGACTTCTCTCCCTTTAACGACCTACTCCCAAACTGATACTAAAGCCTTTTCCTGCATGATTTTATAGGATTTTAATTTGGTTTGATATATGTACTTGTAAAGAAAATAAAAACATCGGTCTGATCATCCTTTTGGGTTCATCAGTTTGGGAACACTGTTACAAGGTTTGTAGCTCTGTAAATAGAGGTGGAATCTATTTTGTCCACTGTAAATCAGCCACTGAAACCAGTTTGAATATGGCAGCTGTTCTGTTTTGTACAGGAGGTTCAGGTTTCTGTCGGGTGGTTCGGATGGACTCTGGTTTTCTGACCTCTTTAGCTAGTGCAGAACCAAAGCCACCAAGTTAACACTTACAAAATCACATTTCTTGAATATTGGGAGATATGAGACAAGAACAATTTCACGCACAGATTAAATCCCATCCATCCCACAGAAACACGTTGGACATCCTATTATTTGTGTGATTCTTTTATCTTGAATTGAATGGATGATATATCCTTGATCTCTTTTGTCTGACTTTTGTTTGAACATTTTTGAGAAGACAGCAACATATGTCTTAATACAATTGGATCTTATGGGTATTTATTTTGTGCATTTGTAAGGAAGCTAACACATTTCTAAATATGTTTGAGCCTAGTATTATTAGACACCATTTGTACATTATATAGCAGAGGTGTTCAGTGTCATATCTGATGTCTGGTATGTATGCTTTACCATTATGTGTGCCAATAAACCGTAATTACATCTTTTATTATTTTTACTATATTCACCTATAATGTGATTACTCTGATGAATCATTGGAAAGTAGATGAAGTCACACAAACTTCCTTGTCAGATTGGAAAATGTAACTTTTTAAAGAAGAGTTTTGGCTTTCAAAATGTTAAAAGTCCAAAATCGAAATGTTATTGGTCCAAAACCAATAATTTCAAGAACATTTAAAAATGAAACGTTAAAAAAAGGTATATTAGGTAAGATTTGCTCATGAATTTTATGAATTTTCATCCCTCATCTACTAAATTAAGTGGGCTGACTTGTTCTGCTTAAAAAAAGAGGCAAACGAACGAATTAATTAAATTTCTCCAGACAACATGCATCACCCTGTTGTTGGGTAGACTTTACAGCCAGGGCAATTTGATGGAACTTTGGCGACTCCAAGTGAACGATGAGGAGTACTGCATCACCATTTAATTACTTTAATTATTGTGGCATTGTTTTCTCTATCTGTCACTTAAACCCTTTTATTCTGGGTTTTTTTTCTGCAAAGCCAGTTTCCTTATTTGTTTATATTAAATAATGCCATTATAAGCATACATTTGGCGTTGGTATATTTATTAATGGTTTCAACAATGTTCCTATTATTGCTAGTAGTGTTATTAACATTAGTGTCAGTATCAGTATGCACTTGTTGTAATATAAATGTCCATTCTGGTGTAATTTAAAATAATCAATTTTTTAAATGTTATTTGTTATTGAAACAAATACATCGTTTTATCTATTTCAATTAAGTACCTACAAAATGTATGTCTTTATCATTTTTACGGTCTTCAAATGAATGTCGATTTTCTTTGTGAATATGGTGCAAAAAGTCAACTTTTTGTTATCTGCTTGGGCGCCATGTACAGTATAACACATTTTCAAAAATAGATCAAATGTCCATCAATATAGCTTCTATTGATGAATTATCAGACACATTGCAACTAATGTTGCTGTATTTCATTATCTAACAAAAGACAAGTAACTGAATAAAATCCAGTCAACACCTAACATGTGTTTCCCTTTTTAAACATTTCTGTAATCACTTCGACATATATTTTCCCATTTTCCAACAGCTTGCTGTAGCAAGATGGCCGCCGAGTGCGGACGTTCGACTCCGTCGGCCGGCAACGCAGAGGAGACATCTAGCCTTTATATATCTATCTATGATTTTACCCACGAGGCGGTGACGTTGCACAGGGCGACGGAGTGGCCGAAGTAAAGATGGCGGACGTGTCGGGAACCGAGCTGTCAGATGGGAAAGAGGCTGAAATTGAACTAAAGAAAAGACAGAAACGACCATGGGAAGATTTGCATAAGTCTGGTAAAATCGGCCTGACGCCAGAACTGCCGGAAACGTTGGGATTATACGACATTAGCGCTGTCAGGAGGGAGCAACGGGAGCTCCCCGCAGGTAACTGTCAACGCCACCCGAAGGACCCCCGCTGCCCCCCACCAACCGAAGCTACAGCTAGCACACGCTAGCTGCTTTAGCAACTGTCTTTTCACAAATGCATTATTGTGAGGACAACTTTAGTAAGTTTGGAAAACGTCGCGACTGACGTTATGTTGTTAAAGACGATTCAAGAGCGGTCTACATTTATTATGTCGGTTTAGCCTTCAATAATGATGATGATGATGATGATGAATCTGTCTCCTCCCGACAACGACTGTCTAACCGAGACAATGGAGTCGTTCTTTTGACGTTGCAACCGAAGTCATCCCTGAAGTTATTTGGCAAGTCAGCTTAAGGTTCAGCGGGCAGTACATATGATGTAATTCCCGTAAATTAAAGCATATCCATCCCCAGTGTTCTCTGTAAGTGACCCTCAACAGGTGTAACGACACATTGTGTCACCCATCAGATGATGTCACCTGGTGAATGTGTGCATTCACCATTCACCTTATGCATCCCGCTTGCTGTCCTTACAATGTAAATAGAAGTTCAAACACGCAACGTGATACCTTTTGCGCTGGTAATCCATTTCTGATAAGCCTCATTGAGTCCCAGCTTTTGGTGTGACACCTGTTAACGTGGATCCTCGTTAGACCTGCCACATTGGCTCACGCTGGATTACATATATGCACAATCTGAGTCTGGGTAAACGCTACTGAACAAACATTGGACTGTATAAAGTACAAATAGTGGGCATGCACGAGAAGGATCATTTTTTTAGTTGAATCAAAATACGGCAATGTCCTTGGGCCCTATGTGACTGCTAACTCTCTTTGTATTGAATGCATGTTTGTGGAGCTAAATTCACCTTTAATATAGCCAATTTTCTTGCCATGAATCCATTAAATGTTTCAGCTTGGTGGGCTATTCAGACCACTAGGCCAAAGCTGTTGCTTGTTGAGACACCAGTGTACCGTTGGGTCACGCAGAGTTTAGGGACTGATGGATTAATCTTTGTCTGCGGTTGTGGAAGATTGTAAGAGGATTTCACAAATTCAATTGGAAGTGGAAATGATTTTCACACAGTATGTTCGGCATTTCTAAGCGTGCTTATAAAACAAGAGGTATAATTTTGTAGTAATTTTAAAAGTTTCACTCATGTTAATGTCACTCTCTTTCTCTTAGTCATGTTACTGCTGTATACTCCACAGCAGTTTATTCAGCATGTTCAGCCATTACACGGATGATTGCGTGGTGCATTGACTCACACAGTGAGAGGGGAATGTTGTCTTTCAACTTCCAGAGAAGTTTCCTTCTCTTTCCTGTTGTAAAAACTCTCATTGTGCTCCTGGCTTTGGCTGTAGTTGTCGCAGACAATGGCCTTGTGCTAACACTGGCGCTCTGATGTCGTTCCAGATCCGTCGCTGACTCGCTTCATTAGCGCCGAGCTCACCAGAGGCTACTTCCTGGAACACAATGAGGCAAAGTACACAGAGCGCAGAGAGCGCGTTTACACGTGCATGCGTATTCCCAAGGAGCTGGAGAAGGTACTTCATAATACAAGTGTACTTATGATGCCAGTTCTGCCCTCTTTCTCTTCACTCATCTCCATCTGTCTGCTTTCATCCAATTCAGTTCACAGTCACGTCGCTCCCGAAACTTAAACCCCCCCCCCCCCCACACATTCTGATCTAGTGCTCAATTAAGTGTTTTTGTATGTTAGCAGGTAATAAATACCAATGATTTGTTGGTTGAAGCCCCACAAATTGTATGACAAGCTTGTTTTCTCCATTTAATATTGTTCTAAAAGGATAGTTAAAAGAAAGTAAGAAGGATTGACTCTAATTAATACTTTTAACTTTGATTAGCAGTTGGTCATAGAGAAATGTTAGAATGTAAAGTCTCCTTAGTGCTCAAGTCTTACAGTAGCTTAAACAAGAACAGTAGCTTAAATCAAAAACACAGCGCTCTTATTTCTTGTGCAAATATTTTTTTAAACACGACATAACAACAATGTTCCAATGTGTCACATGCTTAATGCCTGTTGCTCTTCTTACGACCCACCAGGTGGCAGTATTAGAACATAATCTAGTAAAATATCTAAACTTTGGTTCCTCTGACCGGTAAAGACGCTTTTAAGAAGACTGACCCAAGCTAAAAACCACACATTTTACACTGCGGCTCTTTGTTTATTGTATCTGGAGTTTAGGATAGAAACAAGTGAGCCCTGACTAACCTCCCTAGTACTGGCTTGGTTTTTCCCTTTTGGCAGTGAGTGAGGAATGTGTGTAAATATTATGAACTTCTGTGACTTTACTACGTCAAGAAGACGAACCTGAGAAGTCCCAGAATCCTCCAACAAACACACACGTTTAGCAAAGCTTACAGCAGCGCATTAGTGTTTCTCCAGTCGGTAGAAGGAGTAAGGAGACGACACCTGGTTTGCATTGACTTCTTCTTAAGATGACATGCAATGCCTCTATGTATGTGGGGAGCAGTGCAGGTATGTGTCTGCAGGGTTTTTGCATTTGCCAAAACCTTTTTTTCCAGTCTCGTTTATGATAGTTCTTAGTTTTTCTTCACTTGGCCTTTCCTTTGATGGACAGCGGAATCCAAAAAAAAACAAAAGAGAAGTGATGCTTTTTTTTGGGATGTGAAGAAACTCTTGTCCATATAATGCCCTTCCATTGTTCCCCATTGTGTAGTTTTTTTCAATGGTTCTCTTGGTTTGAGTGAATGTGCCTGCGGGCGTTACGGTGTCTAACCCACCGATGGTCATTGTTTACTCCTCCAGCTGATGACCTTTGGCTTCTTCCTGTGTGCGGACGCCTTCCTGTACGTCTTCACCCTGCTGCCCCTCAGGGTGCTGCTGGCCGTGCTGCGCCTCCTCACCCTGCCCTGCTGCGGCTTCAGGTCAGCCTGAACACACACACACTCACACTTATTGAGTGACACAGTTCATGTCTGTGTATTTCCAAATAAAAGGGACATACAAACTATAGTTTTGAACATGGCAACTTTTTCTCTAATTACGGGTTTTCTCTTGCCAAGATCATTTTTCATCATTTTTCAACATGGACTTATTTGCAGGACTAATGTCACTAAACTATTGTAATTAAGTTGAACTTTGAGATTAAACGTATTAGTTATTTTTCACTACAGATCAACAAGTGCAGTAAACGTATTCATCCCACCGCCTCCTCACCCCCTCCCCCTGATCTCACTTTGTCTGAATCCCCCTCCCTGCAGGGCACGCACATGCCCATACTGCAGAAGAAGCAGGTACGCTCCCCGAAGCCTGTGAAGGCTTCATAAATGTTCCCACTGGCCTCCTCGTCCATTCACTCGCCTCTCCTCATCTCCCCCTGTGTCTGTTGATGTACAGCTCGGCGCCTCACGTTCTGTTTCCATTCTCCGCGCCACAGCAGCCCCGTTGCTTCCACATAAGTCCGGCCTTGTTGTTGTTTACGCTCATCCAGGGAAGGTTTGCTGAGGGTGCATGTTCATTCTCATCACTCCGTGGGCTGCACGTGCTCAAACGGGAGGGCTGGCTCCCTGTGAGGCTCCTCGGGAGCAGTTGGTGCCTCGTTTCTCGACGACAAAACACATCCACCTTCCCCGCTGACATTTTCTTCAGCTACTGTGCAGGTAGCACAAGGGTTTGCCTTTAAATCTGGCGGTGTGCTCCCTAACGCTGTGTGAAATGGCTTCCTTGTATGCGACACACAGCTGACTGCACTGAATCGTGCATCCTGTTCATGTGTTTCATGGAGATCATGCTGGGAGGGTACAGATAGTGCAGGCTGCTTTTATAGGCCGCTCCGCCAGCAGCTTTGCCTTCGGGGAGCCGTGTGTGTGGCGCGTAGGTTTTTTTGATAAGATGCAACGGCACCTTTAACTAGCTGAATACACTGCGCACGTGTTTAAGTTTTTAAATGAGAAGCTGCCAATTCGTTATTCTTTTAGAAGAATGGCGGAAATTTAACAATCAATCAATCTTTTTGCACTCAAACTAAAATAGAAACTCTTGGATTAGGCCATTTTATCTTTAATAGATGAACAATTATTGTTTATTGTAGCAAACTAAATTCATCGATAGCTAAGGTGCCCTAAACCTTTTTTACTTGAACAGATGGAGCCACCGGATGGAGCTGTAGCTTCAGGAAAACGACCCCGGAGAAATCTTAAGTATCATAAAGACGCCTTGCAGATTCGTTTGAATGGTTCAATCTGAATCTTTATCTGTTGTTATACGTGAAGATAGTAGATGGTGTTAACGGCGTTATTTGTAAGTTCACCACATCAATGTAATGTTCTCTGCACAGCTGCACACGCTTCATCTTCCCCGTCTCCGGCCATTCCCTCATCTCTCAGCTCGCCTCCTAAAATAGCTGCACACCCCGAAGGCCTCTTCGCTTGTATCATAAACATGATTTTCTGTTCCTCATGTTTTTAAAAGAGCGTAACGTGATGAGGAGGAGTAGCCCCCCTTGTTGTGACGCATACCAACCAACAGCCGCTAAAGTTAATTACGATAATGCTGCCTGTTAGAGGAGCTCATCCTTGTCCTGCCGCATCTGCTGCTCTCGTCATGTAGTCTGCGTTGGTAGAAGTGTGTAAGTATTTGTTTGTGTGGTTTACAGTGAATTCATTACCGTGCTGGCGCACAGAGAGAGACTTTGTTATTCCAGATGATGGATGAAACCTCTTCTTGCTTTAGCTCGTGTTGGATTCGGACATCGAGTCCAATTCACACAGCTGACATACAAGTCTTAGGGCTAATCTCCCTCTCTCCCTCTCTCCCTCTCTCTCTCACCCCTGCCCCTCTCCCTTCCCTCCTCTCTCTGGTTATCCCCTGTCATAGTAAATACCAAATAACTGCTCCTATGGATTTGTCAGCCCTCCTCTTAACACTCTCGAGCTGCCTCTAACCATGAAAGCTGCACGTGTTTTAAACGTCTCCTATAAAGCAGATGCAAACTTACCCATAGCTGTAGCCTTTCCTTTTATGTGGGGTATCTCATTTTGAACAGAAATGAATTATTTACCCCTCCATGTTTTTTTTTTTTTTTTCAATGTGTCCTCTGTGTTCTTGCATGGTATGAACATTCTCCATAGACGGTCAGCTCAAAATGTGTGTTTGTCCTCTCACAAATGTTACATCAGGGAAGAAACTCGGGCAATGTAATGACCCAATGCTTATTGTCCGCTAATGTTGTGCATACCCACTACTTCATATATGGACATACCGCACCATCCGCATGCTAGTGTGCGTGTTTAAGTCAATGACGATTTCCTTATTTGATTAAATGTGTTTCTATATTGGATATCGTGTTGATTGTGTGTGTGTGTGTGTGTGTGTGTGTGTCTGTCTGATCAGCGGGTCTCGGCTGCTGCAGCCGGCGCAGGTGTGTGACGTGCTGAAGGGTCTGATCATGGTGCTGTGCTTCTCCATGATGCATTATGTCGACTACTCCATGATGTACCACCTGATCAGGGGGCAGTCCGTCATCAAACTCTACATCATCTACAACATGTTGGAGGTACCTCACGCACACTGCAGGGCTTACGGTTTTTCCTCGCCACTGGGACACCTGTTATGAGCTAAATCCACCAAAAAGATACACTGGCACAGTGACAAAGAATGATTACCCACAGTACAGCATCGCCTGAAACAATGCTCTGGGTGAAAGATGGCACTGTTATTGACTTTCGATCCTCTCTCCTCTGCAGGTGGCTGACCGCCTCTTCTCCTCCTTCGGTCAGGACATCCTGGACGCTCTCTACTGGACGGCCACAGAGCCCAAAGAGCGGAAACGGGACAGCATAGGAGTCATTCCTCACTTCCTGATGGCCGTCTTCTACGTCTGTATCCCTCGTGTTTGAAGCCACATTGCACTCTACTCAAACGGTTTCTTTGTCAGTAGGGTGTGATCTCTTGTTTACGGTAATTACTTACTTACAGTAATTTGTAGTTACCGGTAAAGCTATCCCAATATGTTTTAGATTCATAAGGAGACTGTCTGACTGCAAGATGCATATTTGGAATCATGTTTTAATGGGGTGGTATTTAGTGCTGACATGATTCATGAATCCGTTGTTTCCCTGAGTGGCTTCTCTTCAGTCCTCCATGCCATCCTCATCATGGTCCAAGCCTCCACTCTCAACGTCGCCTTCAACTCGCACAATAAGTCGCTGCTCACCATCATGATGTCCAACAACGTCAGTGCACACACACACATAAAGATTTATTTAGTACACCTGACAGCAGGCTGCCTGATTGAACTTCTATACTGTCTATGCAGTTGTATCTTTGACATAATCAGCTTGGCTTGAAACATTAATGTTACATCTGGTCGCTTTTCCTGGATCCCAAAAGCTGACGACCGCATTTCTTTCTTTGTTCTTCTGATTTCTCCATCAGTTTGTAGAAATTAAAGGAAGTGTGTTCAAGAAATTTGAAAAGAACAACTTATTTCAAATGTCCAACAGTGGTAAGTTATTCCTGGTCTCATCAGAAATCACACATTTTGATTGTTGAAACGCGTAATTTAGTCTGACAAAATGAAATTTTTATAGAGATATTTACAAGTATCTATAATCCCTCTGCTCAGACGTAAACGTCATGTGTCATCAGTAAAAGCAGAAACCTGTTATAATTATTAAATAATATTAAAATCTCAATATTTATTAAAGGTATTGTGTATCTCCCTTTTTTACGCCCATTCTGTATTTACCTCAGTCTGTTATTACGAGTTTGTTCTCTCCTGCAGACATCAAGGAACGATTCACCAGCTACGTTCTCCTGCTCATCGTGTGTCTCAGGAACATGGAGCAGTTCTCATGGAACCCAGGTAATCAGCCTGCGCTTTAATGGATTCATGTCATGCATGTTCACCAGTGGCAGGTTTGTTTATTTCAGAAGCTGATTCAATGTTTTAAAAGTTTCCCCCAGAGGCGAGTCATTGTAATGAAAACCAGCAGCATCCAGCTTCTTTCCTGCTGTTTTGTTTTTGTTTTGTCTGCAACACCTCGGGGAGTGTGTTCTCTCTCTACTAACAAACCGGCAATGAGGGAGGGAGGGAGTGAGTGCGTGATGAGCGCTGGGTGTTCCTCCGTGACAGCCGCCTGAAAACGCTGCGTCCGTCAGCCTCAGAGCCGCAGCGCGCAGTGGATGGCAGAAGCAGCCTGTCAGCTGGCATCAAAACACCGACGTGCAAATACTGACAGAGCTGCGGCCTTCTGTTGCTAACGCGACGTTAAAGTCACAAGTTGCCTTTACTTATCTTCCTCAGTGCATCAAAATCGAAAAATGAAATATTAGTTGTAATTATAGATCTGACATTGAGCAGACTGCATTGTGATAGTAAAGATGTATATGTATGTAAGTAATTGTAGTCATTCTAGCTTCACAAATCTTCAGAAATTGAGCCGTTGTCTCAATATTGAACCAAGTGGGGAGAAGTTTGCTGAGCACATCGATTAGATTACATAACGATTTAAAGTTTCCTGTGACATTTTTCTTTCCTCAGACCACCTGTGGGTGTTGTTCCCCGATGTCTTCATGGTCGTCACCTCCGAAGTCGCCGTGGACATCATCAAACACGCGTTCATCACCAAATTCAACGACATCACTGCAGAAGTACAGACCGAACTTGATTTATTTATTTCCATGAACCTCTCATTCGCCGCCGTAACAACTCATCGCGCTCAGCACCTCACGCCTTCCATTCTCCTTCCCAGGTGTACAGCGAATACAGAGCCAGTTTGGCTTTTGATCTCGTCAGCAGTCGGCAGAAGAATGTAAGCGACCGTCTCATTGCACCTCCATAAACGGCGCTGAGCCCACGCGGCCGATCATCGAGTGCTGTAACGTGTGCTTGTCCGTCGCTGCGCAGGCCTGCACAGACTACAGTGACTCGGTGGCCCGGAGGATGGGCTTCATCCCTCTGCCTCTGGCTGTCCTGGTAAGAGAGGCCGCCGCGTGCAGTCCCTGAATACCAGGAGACAGTCGGGCATCAGCACGTTAACTACACGTTGTCAACTAGACATTGCTAACTGCATCTTCCTGCGCACTTGTGCTTGCTGCCATGTTTGTTGTTGAATATCCGTTTGTGCCGCTTTTTTAATGTTTCATCAGCTCATCCGCGTGGTAATGACTTCGGTGAAGGTGCAGGGAGCCCTCTCATACACGTGCGTCTTCCTCTGTTATCTTGGGTAAGTCAGTCAGAGACTACTTTTATTTCACAGCGTTATCGAAAAGTATCCCGTCCTGCATTTCAAATTGAATCTTCTTTTCGGCATAACATGACCGTACTTGTAACACTTGACTCTTTCCATATTTCCATTTTCCTAGTCTGTAAAGATGTAGCTGTCTGATTTTTGGTTGTTGTCGTGCATACCTCTATGTGCTGCTTTTCACTCTTCTTATTGAAGCTCAAACCATTGAGATGTAGGTTACAGTCTTGCTTTGCTGTACTGACTTTATTGTGTTTTTCTTTTTACCATAGTGTGTTAAATGTGCAAATAAACTATCTTGTGCTGTAAATAGACGTGATTGCGGAGTCACAGGACCACAGATTTACACACACACACACACACACACACACACACACACACACACACACACACACACACACACACACACACACACACACACACACACACACACACACACACACACACACACGGTTACATAAGTAACAACAACGCGCTGAACTGCCGATCGCCGGAACCCATCGGGTCGTACTAACCAAGAGTTTCCCCCCTGGGAATAATACAATGTTGTCATCTCTAGTGCCATCTCAGCCCCCCCTCCCCCACTCCTCCCACTCGACCCCCTGATTTTAAAAATAACTCTGGCTTGACGAGATTCATTGTAGCTGAAGCTCGAAGCTTCACTGCCGTAGCTCAGCCTCGTCGCAGCACTCAATAACAGCAAGAAGGGGATGCAATAGGCTGCTAAGGAAGGACTAAATGGTATACAGCACAATACAGCACATTTTTATATTTACTTTCGTGACCTTTACCAACATTATCAGTTCATATTGGTGCCGAATGCATCGACCGAACCGGCAAAAAGGCTCGATATGCCGAAATGAGGTTACATCAGTGGATTTATTCATCCAAAAAAGTAAGGTTCATCTGTAGAAGACTGTTAACACTCAAGTTTTTACAGGAATGAGTTTTCTAAGTAAGTGTTTGATCTACTAATTCCCAAGAGAGTGCGGCTCTCTAATCCGCAGCCGTCTCATCCGCAGGCTGGTTACCCTTAAAGTGTTGAACAGCATCGTGCTGCTGGGGAAGTCGTGTGTCTACGTTAAGAGGGCCAACATGGAGGACAAACTGTTTGAGACGCCCTCCGCCGCTCCACCTTCCACTGGGAAACCCAGCAGCAGGGCCGACCAGGCCCGATGTCCCACACCTTCAGGTAAACCCCGGACCGCTCCCATGGTCCCCATGGAAACGGCAACCCGTGCAGTGTGCCGCCTATCGACAGAACTCCTTTGTTACATCTTCGTAGCCAGGGAAAGTTAAACCCTGTATTTGTGAAGATGAGCTCCTCTTTCTCTCACAGCCGGAAATTAAAAAAGCTCATTTTAGAAAAGCTAATAAAAGAAATAGTTACCTAGTGGAGTAAATTCTGTTAACACGAGACCTCAAGCTGTATTTTGCATACATAAGTGTTTTAACTTTTCTCCAAAATCAAATGATGGCACATTAGACATTGAGATTTTATTGCGCACTCATTTCTTCAGCATGAAATATTCAGAGAGCCTTCAGGACCCCTCGGTAAAGTTCGTTATGCAGCGTGAACACGACACTTTGGTTTTGGATCGAAGTAGAAACCGAAAAATGCAGCATAGAAATGCTGAAAAAGAATTTCAGTTTTTGTAGCTAGTCTACCGAAATGATATGAAATATATCAAGTGCTACTATTTTGGAATTGCACCAAAAGCTTTTGATCACAGTACAGGAAATATATTGGGCAGTTGCATCCTTTTCTGGAGACATGAAAAGACCAGCGAGTGAGGTATCCTGGGGTTCACTGTTCCTCATGATTAATGTGGATGCCGATCTATTGCCGATCCCTTCTGTAACCCATTGTTGGATTGAGAAAACGTTAATGAGCAGCTACAGTCATAATCAAATACTTTCATCAAAGAGTTCCTCAGCACAAGAGTCTCGATTGTGCGGATTTGCAGCTCTTCTTGACTTCCTTTTATGTGACAGCGATCTGAGAGGAAATGGGTCTTGGACTGTTGCTCATATATTAAGATGTTACCTTAGGCAACAAGTAAATTCCTACTATTTTATTTTAATACCATTTGCATTGCTTGAAAAGACTAAAACATCACTAAATATGCATTTTGGTCAATAGTGAAGGTCACTGAGTTGTCGTCATAATAGACTTCAGACTGATCGAACATCAACAAGTAAACCAAAACCAACATTCAAATATTTACATCTGAATCTCCTCTTTGTCATTCATGTGAATCTGTCGACAAACTGTTAAACGGGCCCAGCGCCTCCGACACACACTCGGCCGTATCGCCCTGTCATCCGCAGCCAAATCCCTGCGGATCGTTCCTCCCGCGCGCCTCAGAGCTCTGAGACGACAGCGATCCCGACGACGACGGTCACGTGGGACATCAAAGCACCGATTTGAAGCAGTTCGGTCGCTCCAGTTGGATTCACTGCGCCGATTCTGTTTGCACGTCTCCGTCTCCACGTAACATTAGTTCTGCCATCTGTCTACCCGGCATGTTTTTGTCCAGAGGGCAGAGACGGGTAATGAGCGGTTTCACATCAGCCCTTTCAAAGCACGTATGCTCGCTCACTTTTATTAGAGCTCGCACGTCGTCCAGAGAGGAAGTCGAGAGCTGCTCTCTGCTGCAGTGTGCGACTTGAGTTCTTGTAATGTGCACGCTTAAGGACTCCGGTTTATTCACACACACACAATTATACAGCCCAGAAGAGGGTTTAAAACACTACAGCACTAAAGTTGTAATTTCACAACGAGTTTAAAACACTAAAGGGGGCCGAGAAGAGCAGCACAGTTTGGAGAAGTGTCTGTGATGAATCCGTGATTATGAGAGTTTGAGAAGCTCTCGTATTACTTGTACTGTGGAGGCATTGAATTTCCTTTTATGGTTATTGTGTACATGATACAACGAAATTCCAAAGCTTCTGCATAAGGTGCATAATACATAAACAATTAAAAAAGTACAAAATACAACATAATTTGCAATTAAAAATATTTAAGCTAAGACAAAGAATAATTAGAAAATGGCAAGATATGAATGCTAATAATGGGCCACAGTTGTCAAAATAATTGGTTCCTAATAATACATTTATAGACGATGCTACAGAATAAGATGCAAGTGCATTCTAGTGTTAAGTGCATATGAGTGAAAAAAGCTGTCCTTGAGTCTGTTTGTCCTTGACTTTAAGGATCTGTAGCGCCTACTAGTGGGCAGCAGTTGGGAGCCAGGGTGAGAGTGTTCTTTTTCAATCTTCAGGGTTCTGCTGAGGCAGCGGGAGTTGTAGAGATGCAGCCGATAATCCTCTGCGCGGTGTTAACGATCCGCTGCATTCCTCTTCTCTCTGACATTGTTGAGAAGCAGCATTTAAGACAGACATTGATTTTGTTCCCGAACCCAAAATGTGGACTCATTATGTTTAATTCACAATCAGGTGGTATTGTTAAGAGTCAATTGTGCTTTTTCATGTTCCATGTCAGCGTCTTCTCTCGCTCTGCTCAATTCCAAGGCAGCACAGTACGAGTACCAATCAGGTGGGCGCATGTTGGCAAGTTAAATGCACAGAATTATGACAAAGGAATAGTCTTTGTCCTTGATGCAATGGAACTTAAACAATAAAAATGTCCATTTATGTAAAGAATGAAACTATAGAGAGCCATAAAAAGCACTATATGTAAAAAAAAAAAAAGAAAAAAAGAATTGCCCGCATTCAAGATATTTAAATTCCCACTATTTTTGCCAGGTGAAACCCTGATGGAGCAGAAGCCGGTCACACCCTTCAGCCCTCCACCGCCCTCCTCCTCCGTCACCAGCCAGCCGACTCCCAGGAGGGACCCGTTTCCTTCTCCGCCCGCTGAGCTCTCTCCTGCTGCTCCAGCTAGCCGTCCCCCAAGTCCCCCACCCGAACCACCTGCACTGTCGCTCTCCAAAGCAGAGGAGGAAGACGACGAGGAAGACGAGGAGGGGCCACAGGAAGCCTCCGACCTGAAGCACCGGACTGCCAATAAAGACCTGCTGGAGATCGACCGCTTCACCATCTGTGGGAACCGCATCGACTGACGTAGCGCTGAAAAGGCGCTCGGGGGGGGGGGCGGAGACCCACAGGCTCCTCCACCCAACGGCAGCAGAGAGACGAGTATTTATTAAAGTCAGTGGGACACAGTAAGTTATTGTGAGCACAGACGATGGACGACTGAAGGTTTGATAAAAGAGAACTCAGCAAAGAGACGGTGGCAGCTCTTTCCGTGTGTGTGTGTGTGTGTGTGTGTGTGTGTGTGTGTGTGTGTGTGTGTGTGTGTGTGTGTGTGTGTGTGTGTGTGTGTGTGTGTGTGTGTGTGTGTGTGTGTGTGTGTGCGCGAGACGGCGTATCTGAGAGCACACAAGCACTTCCTGTCTGAGCATCACTGGCACCAGAAAGATAAACTGCTCAGTAGCCGAAAAACAACTTCTTCTTTACACTAAAGGAAAAACCTGACTCATTTTTATTTCCTTTTTTACCTGATTTAAAAAAAAATGTTTATTTTATAAAATATCTGCTCTTCACAGCCTTTTTAATCCTGCACTGTGGTTACATCAGCACGTCAGCTGAGCGAACGTCAATCCGTCAATAATGGACTCGACCTGTACAGGAGCGTGAGATGTGTGTGGTGGGTTCATGAAGTCAGGTGAACCAGTGAACCAGTCAGAAGTCAGGCAAGCAGAGGAAAAGTATATGTGGTCAGACGAGTCTTGTGACTTTTACTTTTTAGGTTCTCAAATTAAACTGGGAAGAAAAAAGAGGACTTATGAACACACTGCACCGAGGGCGCGGCTGACAAACAGGAAGTGGATTGTGTTGAAGCTGCGCTAAACGGTGTCTCGTCAGCTAAACGGAAGTCTGGTAGCGAAGTCGTACTTTTCGTATGTTTAGTTCACGCAGCCGACAGATGAGGGTGAGAAGTCACCCAATCAGCCGCAGCCGTCGTGTTATTGAAATGATTTTTTCATTTTTAATTTCTTTAGATAAACAGAGCTTTTGCACTGATGGACCACGTTGTCTTAATAAATACGACAGTCGCGTTTCTCATCAACTCTCAGTTAATGTTTCTAATGCTTAGAAAATGGAAGCAATATTTCCAGAAACTACAACAATGCCATTTTTTTCTTCCTTTTTTTTAAATGATGTTGACTGAACCTCTAAAATCGTTTGCCAAGATTGAAATATTTTTTTACTGCAATAAAAATCAATAAATGTATTTAAAAAATATGGATGGAAATCGGATACGTCTGGCAGCTTTTATCTGAGCGTTGTGTGCAAACTTATCACTTTTCAATGTCGGCACATAAAGTTCCAGCGGCCAAATACTGAGTCCGTTTCGGAACTCGATGCCTGATCTCAGTGAATAATGGTGCATTTCTATTTTACATTCTGCAGAATTATGGAGACTTATTAACATTGGTGAATGTAAAAAAATAAAAAAATAAAAAACGTCCGGAGTGGGCCGAAGCACATCTGGACTCTATTCAGGTTGCTTCCTTATTTAATTTCTACCTCCATACTATGAAAACAGATCAATAAAAGTGCGTTTGTTACGTGCCCTGTTTTATTGTGACATTAAGCGGCCCAATTATTTGAGGATATCTTCCTGTCGTCCTTGTCGCTCTCTTCTTGTTCTTCAGGTTTGTATTTTCAGTCACAATGAGACGGACTTCCTGCAGACGAGAGTGCAGAAGTGCAGCGTCACGTCGTCTAGACCAGTTCTCCATCCTTGTGTCTGGACCCTCCACCTTCAGGTTTCTACTCTGCAATTAATCCACAATCATACCGTACTAAT
The DNA here is from genome assembly GCA_021346845.1 of Apeltes quadracus. Classification (NCBI taxonomy): domain Eukaryota; kingdom Metazoa; phylum Chordata; class Actinopteri; order Perciformes; family Gasterosteidae; genus Apeltes; species Apeltes quadracus. Next base: position 2,314,157 of record CM037920.1, read on the forward strand.
ATACAATATAAACTAAACACATTAAAGCTGACGGGAGCCTTTTTGTATCATTTATTTTAATGCCACTGCCCGTAAGTACCCCATTGATGACATCACTGCTGAGTATCTGGGACCGAAGGTCAGGTAGAGTAAATCTGCAGCAGACGTTCTTGGAGGACTAATCTCCTTATGAGTGCTGAAGAATGAGACCAGCTTCATCTTCGTCACGGCTGTCTGAAGGCAGGATGACAGTAGTAGGAGGACAGACAGTCTTTGAGGACCACATGATGATGAATTCTGAGGCGAGGCATCGACGTGGAATGACCGACACAGAGGAGATCAGCAGCATTCACACGCCACTAACCAGAAACCGCGGGGAAAAAAATGAGTCCCTTGATGTCAGTACAAGTACAAACCCAAAATAACCCCAATAAAAACAAAATGCATTGACATATTTGTCCTTTCTCCCTAAATCCTCCATTGCTGCTCTTTGTTCCCCACGTTTTAAATACTTGAATTAAGTGGATCAAAGTGTGTGTGTGTGTGTGTGAGACCAGTGAGGAAAGCCCCCCCCCCCCCCCCCCCCCCCGGAGAGGAGGGGGGCTCAAGTTAGTGGACCTTTGATCAGCCCTGTCCTCACTGGCCTCACTGGGAGGGAGGGAGGGGGGGGGGGGGGGTCGTGTCAGGACAAGGACGCCATTGTGCAAAGAGACAAAAGCTGAGCCCACCTGATCACTGGGTACAGGTATCCTGTGTCTGCCCTTGGGGTGAAAGAAGGGGGGTGGAAGAAGGGGGGGGGTCAAAGGTCGGGGAAGACAGAGAGCACCTGTTGGCAGTAGAGAGGGACGTGTTACCGAGGGTGGAATACAGTGAAGCCTTGTTGTTGTTGAAGCCGTGAGATGAATTATATGGAGACACTCAAAGTACAATGGTTGGTGGAAAGTACGTTAACTCCAGAACTGCACTCCAGTACAATCGTATCGCCATTTTGTGCCACATTTTAGGAGATTAAAACAACTAAAATATTTTTTTAATTGGTTTTATGTGAAGCACTTTGAATTGCCTTGTTGTTCAAAAATGTGCTATACAAATAACATTGTAACATAAAATGAATAATAATATTATATAATAAAACGCTGTAAGGGAGCTTTTCTCTCCACAATGAGTATTTGCATTTGTACTGGATCTGAATACTACTTTCATCATCGTGTTGACACGAGATGAACTCCGCCTTTCTCTCCCCGGCAGGAGGAGCGCTTCCCTGTGGACTGGTCCTCCCCTCCCCTCCCCTCCCCTCCCCGGCCCCCAAACCCCTCACCCTCCTTCTCTGCGCGCTCCCGTGACGCAGCGCGGCTCCGTGCGCGCAGATGCTGGCGTCCAAGCGACAGGCGCGCTCATCTCGGTGGGACCGAACGCATCGCAGAGCGGAGAAGATCGCCCCGGTTAACGTCCGTCTGAAAGCCTTCAGACCGGAACGATGCACCGACTGAGTCTCCGCGCCGCCACCAGGACTTGAGAAGCCCCCCCCCCCCCCCTCCCCCCCGCCCTCTCCCCCGGTGCACCCGCAGGGACACTTTTTGTGTTGTACTCGCGTATAGGGAGAAGAACCCACCCAGTCACCCACCAGCTCTCCCGCCATCTGACCCCAGTTGTTTTTTTTCACGGCGAGTCCGTCGGTGTGATCTCGGCGCGATGTGGAACACCGGGATCGTGCTGCTGCTGCTGCTGCTGTGCGTGCTCCCGGCGTCCGGTGAACTCCAACAGGAGACGGAACCGCGCAGACTCCCACCGCCGGGAAAGTTGGATTTCGGTTACGTGCCCGCGGGAGTTTACGAGACTCTGGCCCATTACGAGCCGGGACCGATCGGGATCCTGTTCCACTTGGTGCGCGCCTTTCTCTGCGTGGTGCAGCCGAACGCGTTCCCGCAAGGTAAGCCCCCTCCTCCTCCCCCCATCCCGGAGAAACGTTTAAGAGTTGTCACTTATAGAAACATTTCATCGGTGTTGCTGCAACTGTTGCTAGAGAGACTGTCCCCCGCACCTCCACCCAACCTCCACCCTGTGCGCGTCGGCATCAGTTCTCACGGGGGATTGGTAATGAACAGCGCGACTCGACCCTCCGCGTTCTTTTGCGCGCTCCGGAAGGTGGCGCTGCTGGTGGTGCTGCTGCTGGTGGTGCTGTGTCACCACCGCTACACCTAACGAAGCCCCACGTGCTCCGCGGCCGGTTTGACGACCGTATTTCACTGCAGGGATGAACGTTCGGCCGCTTCCCAGTACGCGCGTCTTTGATTGGGTCTGGAACGCACTGAAGACGCGCCTCCTCTCTCCACGCATCGCGGCCTGTGTCCATCCACTCCTTTGGAGATTAGCAGCTCTCTGAGTCACCTTCTTAATTGATTAATCCCATAAGCCATTGCTCCATATGTTGTTGGCCTTTTAGATTCCCAGTTCACCCCTCTGGTCAGAACGCTGCGGGTCAGTTTGCGATCTCTAGTTTTTTATAGGCATTATATACATTATGTTGATATCTTAATATTCATTGTTTTCATTATTGTATATTCTATGAAAATACAAAACATCTCCAGCTGATCAACCAACATCCACTGATGTTGAAAATAATAAAACATAAATTCTCTTCAGTTAAAAGAAGCTACAACCAGATTTTTGCTTGATCAAATTCCTGAACTGATTTTTGATGTTTTGTAACCGTAAAAACAACTGAGTTGGTGTGTTGGTGTTTAATTAGTCATCACGTAGTGACCTTTTAATTAGTAAAACGTCTTCATAATGACACGAATGTCCCACGCATTGATTCGTTATTATCGCAGAGGCATCGAACGTCTCCAACCGACGCCCACACCGAGCTAATCAACAGTGACGCGTTCTCTCTCTTACTGATTGTTGCAAAACAAACTTAAAAACCTACCCACAATGCCTCTCTCCCTCCCACCTATACACAGCTGCTAATTGCTCAAAACGGCTTTACAGGCCCAGTCGCGTTTCCAGCGATGAAACGCGACACTTTGCAGTCTTTCTTTCCTGTCTTTCCTTTCCTGATCAGTTGCTTTTTCGGTCATTGTAGGTTTCACGCCGAGATCCGTCCGGTTTGTTTGACTCTGACAGGTTGAGTTGACGCGTTCGCCGCGTTTGGCTCGAGGACTCTTCAGCTGAAAACATTCATTTAGACGTCGGCCACCTTGAGCTAAATGTTCAAGGCTCCACTTTTGTCTCGCCGAGTCCATTAATTCATCTCCCGGAGAGACGCTTCACGGCGTCGGAAATGTTTTCTCACTAGAGACTGTGCTCCGTCCCCTCGAGAGGCCGCACCTACCGACGACAGAGGGCCCGGTGGAGGCCTGGCTTCGATTCAAGACCAGGAACAGTTGCCAGGGAAACCGTCTCCTAGATTTGTCTCGCTGCAGCCGGGAGGTGAACGCTCGGGCCCGAGATTGTTATTTAACGCTCATCAAAAGGGAGTGTGCTGGGTTTTTTTTTTGTTCACAGCACAGATGCCTGACGGGGCTTTGGTGGTGTTCAGCGAAAGACACGTGAACATCAAAAAGAATCTGAAGAGGAACCCTCGAGTTGGAAGCTCTATACGTGATGCGCATCCGACGCTTACTGGAATCACAATTAGAAGAGCTTTTGCATCGGAGTCTTTCACGTTCAAATGTAGAAACGTCCTCAAAAGAATTGACACAACATTTCGGTTTGTTGAAGAATCCAAACAACAACGCACAATTTTGTTCTCCCAAATAGAGCGATTAGAGCAATTAAATCATGACTTCACTAATAATATTTTTCAAAAGCCTAACGTCCATGTAGCCCATCACACCAAAGACCAACCAGGAGACCAGCCTGCACACGGCACCTTTTGCCGCTTCACAGCTGAAGCACAAATATCAAGACGTGACGGCTGAAACAATCGGGGAGGTTTGCCGGCGTCTGGGAGGCTGATTAAAGAGAGAGCGGCCTTTCAGGCGGAGAGTTGGCGAGCATCTGCTCTGCCGACGTGTCCTTGAGCAACGCTCCGATGCTGACGGTGCACTTTAACGTCTGGGGGAGGGGGGGGGGGTGTCGACGGGTTCAGTCAGTTCCAAACATCTGCCTCATTAGAAATTTCTGTGATTTCTGTGTGGAGATTAACATTAGAGGCTGCGACCCCCCACCACGGCTCACATTGGAGACCATGATTTTTTGGCAGAACTGAATTATTTTAACGAAAACAAGCGGATAGCAATGACTTAAACCACGCGTATCCGCTGGGATCAGCTGGTGTTCGCTCCTATATTACATAAATATTCCCATAATTTTTCATTATTACAAAAAAAAGGTGAAACGAGCCCTCATACCAGAGCCCTCTGGGGAGAGAGGACACACACACAAACACACACACACACACGAAGGGACACCGCATAACAGTTTGAACTATGTTCCAAGTTGTCGTGGTGGTGACAGGAAGCAGAACGTCCGGAACAAGCTTTCACTGCTGCGTTTCCTGTTACACGTTGAAAACCAGACAGGAAGTTTAAAAGGACACCGTCTGGGTTTTATTTGTGTCATCGTCATGGTTACGACCATGAAGGTCATTGGGTCTGTCAACATGAAGCAACATTATCCGTCAGTTGGAACAAAGCTTCCTCCGGTAGCGCTTTTTGAAATGAAAACGGCCTCCTGTCCGTCTACACACATATTCACCTGCTCATTAATCATCAAACCCTGATGGATTCTTCTTTTTTTCGCTGACCATGGACTTTGATTGTAATTTAATCACACAATGAGTTAATATGATCTGACCCAGCAGACGTTATACTGACACATGCAATACGCGCATGTCATTTGTAATCCGAACTAAAAGCGGCTCCTCTATAAATAAGCTGATTACGAAGTGCTGCATCCTCACTAGCGTGACCCGGTCATGCTGCAGCAGCGTCTTGGCGACAGGGAGGAGGATGATGACCGCGGCTCCCGTGCACTGTTTTGAAGCCGCCACATGCACTCACGTCACCGCTCGGCCCCGCCATCAGGCTCCGCCTCCCTGGCCCGCCACATAAAGCCCGCTGATCACCAGAGGCGACGCGGCACTGCGGCAGGAAGCGACACGCGTGACCTTATTTACAGGTGTTTTATGGTGTCGTACACTAACGCAGGAAAGTTCTAGTCCTGACAGTAGGTGTGTGTGTGTCATCTCATCATCTTTGTGGTGCAGGAAAGTGGTAGACTTTGTATATTATCTTAGTCTTGTTTTGAATTTATCATTTATTAATCGGTCAGCTCTTTAAGCAAACAAGCCCCCAAAGTCCAGACGTGAAATGAATTCATCTCGTTACTCAGGGTGGCCATTATTTGCAGCCAGATTCTTTGCTGTTCTTTGGCTGTTTTCATATTAATGTGCGTTACTTTCATACAAAAAATGGTGTCTTAGAATGGATGCGTCACCGTGTTGCATTTAGCTGCTTAAAGGGAGGAAGACGCTCTTCGGAGGGTTTTTCTAGCAGCTTGAAGGCTGCAAACCGGTAACGTTCCCGTCACACCTGCTTTCACGTTTGAGCCGCGGCTGCTCAAGCTTTTGTGGGAGAAGATCACGCGGCATAATCACAACACAAAAAGGAACATTGTACCGGCGCTTTAATTCCTCGCCTGCAGCTACGGTTTGAAAAGACATCGAAATGGCCCTCGGCTCCGTGTTGTTGCTCCTGAAATGGATCCACAAATCTTGGATTAGTCTCCCCGAAGGCTCAGCCAAGCAGACGAGGCGGCCACTTGTAAATGAGGCGCTGCAGTATGAAAAATGGAAGTCCAGTCATTTAAATCCTAAAAAACACTAACAATCCCAAGACCACCTGATGATAGATTATCATTCCCTGCAATGCACACATGCATGTGCTGAAAGATGTGGATTGGTGGAGGAGACAACTGAGCATCCCAAAGTTTCCCTGGAGTTAAGATGCTGGTTCAGTTGTTCCGTCCGCCACTTTGTGTCAAATGTTCCCCTCAACTTCAACTGACAAGAGATCCTGCTGAAAATAGCAAATGCCATGTTTTCTCAGGTCAAGTGATGAATAGAAAAATCATGGTTCTGTTAAATCTGTCGTTGCAGTCCATTATGTCCCCGTTTCGCGCTGATCGCATCAACAGCAGCGGCTCGTTGTGCATCTTCAGAACGATTGTCTGTTGCTACCTAATACGACCGGACACCCTGTGAAACAAACAGCCCCCCACCCACCCCTGCCTCCCCAATAGGGAAGCCAAAGGACGACGCCGAGGAAGGTGTTTTAAATCAGCCGATCGATGCAGATGCATCTCACTTCGCCAGGCGCCGGCGTGAAAGTAACGCCGCCATTAGTGAAAGCACAGGTGGGGGCGAGAAAGGCTGCGCAGATCAGCTTATTTTAAGAAGCAAGAGGAGATCGAGGTGAAAAGAAATGAACAAAGGAGGCGTGCGTTGGTGTGAGAGCTGCCACTCCCCCCCCTCCCTCCCTCCCCACCGGGTGTCTCATTCTGGGACGTCATATTCGGGTCAGGCCTGGTAAGCCGAGCAGGATCGACGAGGCGAAGTCATGCGTCCCGCGTCCCCTCTTCACGCCTCGGTGGCGCCCGCTTCCACTCCGGGGACGCGCCGCGTCGAAGTTGCACATGTGCGGCGGAGTAGGAAGGTCAGGCCGCAGATGACCACTCTGAAAAAAAAAAAAAAAGGCCTCCTGCTCGTCGTGTGTCTTCCTGGGTCCCGTTATGTGGCTCTCGGTGACAAGCTGCGTGTCACTAGGTCCTCAGTCAGCGAGTGTTGTTTGGGTGCATCAATGGCGGCGCCGCTTCACTCACTGTGCCCTTTCAGCGATTTAACACCATCGAAATGGACTTTTCTGCAGACGATTTAATCGCACGTCGGCGGGTGGACATTAGGTCGTCTCCTCGGGTTGCCCCCTTCCTGCCCTGTCCTCTGCGCCGCCGGCTTCAGCCTCGATTATCCGCTGATAATCCGGGACGTTGTTGACCTGGCAATCCGTCCGGCGGTCTGCGCGCCGACCAGACTGCTCGGCCCCTTTTGTCCTTGGACTCCTAAATAACTTCTTAGCCCAAAGGATTGAGCGAGTGTTTGGCTGAGAGACACGGGCTCCAACGCTTGCTGTGATGTCACGGGGACGGATGTGTAAAAAGAAAAATACGCCGACCGTCCGAGGAAAGTCTCAATAAGAAGGAAAAGGGGGGCACTTTCTCCGCTTCCGCTGCAGCAGAGACGATATTCATCCTTATCAATCCGAGCTGCTACATTGGCATGAACGCCAACGCCCTGAGCCGACGCCCATCGTCAGTGCCGGCCCGAGCCTCTTGGGGGCCCTAAGCAGAATTTTATTTGGGGGCCCCCCCTCCCACCACGCACAGTCACCTGTGCTAGAAGATAATTGGCACAAATGTCACGCTGTACTGTTATAGCGAAAATTTAAAACGAATATAGTGAGGTTATAATACAAAACTAGGGCTGCTTGCAGCATAAGCCAACTAAGCGGCTGCTTGGGGCCCCCTAGACAGGGGGCCCCAAGCAGCCGCTTAGTAACGCTTATGCCTTGGGCCGGCCCTGCCCATCGTCGCTGCAGATCCAATCCGACACCCTATAAAGATGGCGGTTTAACGTGCAGCCTGAGCCGTTTGCATGCAATCAAACTGCGTCCAGATAGAACAAGTGCGTCGGCGTGAAACCTTTACCGACTGCAAAATGCTAATCATCACCCCACTGAGACACACACACACACACACACACACACATCCGTCCACTCCGTGTTCATCATTCACGCCTCCTCGACTCCCAAGTCGGCGGACTGCAGTTTGAAGTCTATCGTTCTTTATCACTGTCTGTTGCCGCGTCGCCCAGGTTTATTTTTCTCCCTCCGTCAAAGTGACTTCCACTCGAGGGGGAGGCTGTCGACTTTATTTACATACTAAATCCGCAGACCGGATTGTATCTGCAGCATAAACAACGACCCCTGCGCACGTGAGCGGACGAGAGACCCGGGTGTTGGTTTGGGTTTCGTGTGACTCGTGTGGGGAAGCAGAGCGTCGCACTCGGCCGGTTTTATAAATCATCTTCACACGTTATTTACACCGTCGCAGACGCTAAAGGACGAGGAGGCAGCTTCTCAACCTCCTCATCCAGTTCAGTCCTGCAAATGTCACTGGTTGGCACAAAGATGAACCGTTTTAAATTAAATTCCTTTCCACTTTGTAGTTTTGTAAGCGTGTGTGTGTGTGTGTGTGTGTGTGTGTGTGTGTGTGTGTGTGTGTGTGTGGCCTCCTGTCTGTTGGTTGTGCAAAGCTGAGCCTGATTCTCTCTCCATAGTTACAGACCCTATGGTAACAAAAGGTTTAAAGATGTGCAGAGGTGTTATTGCACCAAGCTCATGGGAAGCTCTGATACAAGGAGTCACACACACACACACACACACGCACACGCACACATACACACACATACGCGCGCACACATACGCGGCTGCTGTCCTTTATCAGAAACATTTCGGTTAAATGTCAAGTCACTAACATTTTATCAGGTTAATTCGATTACACATAACATTAAAGATCATTTTAACATATTTGTCAACAAACAAGACGATAATGTTCCTCAAATATCTCAATTAGAATTATTTTTCTTAAATGTCACAAACGCTTTAGTTTAGCGTTCTGCCTTCATCTGAGAATGTCAAGGCAAGTAAATGTGCCTTTGTATTTTGCCAAACAACAGTTTTAAGAGTCTCCACCGTACTCTTTAAAATCCATAAATATGCTCTTTTTTTCATCCAACAAACATCTGCAATTGTTTGGCTGGGCCACACTGAGAAGAGAAACGCAAGCGCGGCCGTCATTGCTCGCACAGTTTGAGGGATAAAGGTCAGAGGTCAGGCTTTTATTCTCTGCTGATGCATGATTGTTTGTTATTGCCACCGATTCTTTCACCCTAGTGACGACATGTCTAGCCAACACTCGGAAACGGCAAAGCCATTACCTAAAAATACTGAAAGACGTTTTGGTTGCATAGCAACAAGGATGAACAAATATCCCTGGCGCTGTTTCTGTTGCTAGACGTGCAGGAAAGCCTGGCGTCTGTTCGCAGCGTGAGGCCGCCATGACACCTCCAGGGAAACGTACGGCCGGCACATATGCACTTATTACGGTGGAAGCCCTCTGTTTGATCACACCTTCACTTTGGTCACCGAGCTGTAATTGCTGGAGTGATTTTGTGCAGTTTAAACGGCCAACAAACACACTTTGAAATCTACATTTATTAGTGATGACTAAGGGGGCTGCAGAAAGAAGCTGCAAACAATGCAACGACCGACACAGTGAAGGCGACCACTGTAAGACCGAAACGATGAGCGAAGCTGGACGGAACCGTAGAGATGCAGACATTTGATCCCTTAAACAGGGGTGTCAAACTCATTCTGGTCTGGGGGCCGCATACAACTTAATCGGATCTCAAGGGGGCCAAACTCATGCCAAAATAAGTCCACTTTTCTCTTTGTATTAGTGCAAAGAAGTTAATTATAAAAATCTTTATATGCAATGAATTGTCCTTTTACTAAATATATAAAAAGTGTTTTTAAGAAAATGATGTGGAATTTCAACAACATTTTCACCCAGTTTAACATTTATTTAAGTGCATTATGCATAAAAACTGATCACAGTGATTGTACACTGTTGCAAAACATTTATTGACAGTTTTGTGGAAGTTAAAACGCTGTCCTGCATGTTAAAATGCATCAAACACCTCAAAATGTATAAATGATTTAAAATCTATTTTCCACAATAATCCATTTGGTTTCTGGGAAGCAATTCTGAACACATGAACTGACTCCACACACAGCGCCACTAGCGGACTAGCGGTCAATATAGGAACTGTAGATTTTATAGAAAATGAAGTTTATTCTTATTTTTTTTCTATAATGCAGATTTATTCCGGCCGTACGTTTGACACCCCTGCCTTAAAACATATATCAACACATCACCAACATATTCAGCTTTAAATAGATGCATTGTCATGCAGGGGACCAGCTCAAAAACAGCTTTGTTTTTGTCCCCAAAGTTCTCCCCCCGGTGCCGATTGTGCGTCCCCAGATAGCTTTGTGAGGGAGAGTCAACGGCGTTCAGGAAAATAACAAAGTCCCCGACCTGCTTTGTCGTTCCGTACAAGCAGAACGGGGCCCAAGGAAGTCCTCGCCGTGTGGAAGCGTATCTTCCTTACTGAGGCTTACTGCCTTACTTATTTATTTGTGTTTGGTCATAATCCTGTTAGTAACGGTGTCACAGACAAGTGCCGAGGCTCAGGAGGGAGGGAGGGGGGGGCATTTTGTTGATTCGGCTGCTGGCTTTTTGGGAGCAAGTTGATTGGAATTTGTTCCCCCATTTTAGTTCCAGGCAGTAAATGCAGCTCAGGTCATCGCAGCAGCAAAACCTTCTTCCAACTGGCTATAGTTTGATCTCCTCATAGTTGTTATTTAAATTGATGTTTTGGATCCATCTTTCCATCCCTTCTCTTCCGAGAGAGTGTTCCCCCCCCCCCAGTGTGATCATACCTCCGTTAAGGAATCAACGTGAATAAGTCAACAGTCAAGCGGTAACAGCGGCCTCCTGGGTGAGAGTCCGTGTTTGTTCGAACCCCCCCGTCCCTCCGTCCCGTCCCGTCCCGTCCCGGTTCTTTATCCTGAGACACCTGACACCGAGCCTTCCTGCTCCTTCTTCTCAGCCGTTACGGATTCTACATTTTCTAATCCAAAGCTTCGACTGTGAGGCCGGCAGCTTGAAACTCGATCTGTTCGCCGGTCTGTGCAGCACACGGCCGTTAAAATCATTGCGAGGTGTGTTAAACACGGTAGCGGTTTGTTGGTGTGTTGCGTGTTTAACCGCCTGCTGTTCGATATGTTTCTCGTCGTAAACAAAGATCCAATTTGTTTAATGGATTCTACAGAAACATAACGCCTTTACCGACGTGAATCATGCGGGTTGGTGGTTTTTTTTCAGCACCATTGTGGGGAAAAGTACCTTGTGCGCCCTTCAACACTAACAACCCCCCCCCCCCCTCTCTCTCCCTCCAGGCGGCTTCATTGTCAATCCGACCTGTTTGGTGTTACATTTTTGTGGAAAAGGGGGGCCTTTAATCTCCCAACAGGACGAGGTTATTGGCTTTTCCTAGACGGGTATATGATACATGGTATTCATGAATAGTTGACAAAAGGTCAGTAATCTCGACAGCGCCGCTTCAACAACACAACCATGGGACGTCCCCTCGGTCGCACACCACGCTGCACAAAACACGGGCTCCTGCTTCGCTGGAGACTTTCTGTCATTCCACTTTTCAAACTATCTAATCGTTGTCTCATAGTTTCTAAAATCGGAATAGATTAGGATTATTATCATGAATAGGATGTATTACTGGTTTCCATTGGAATTAATCACAATCAAAACTAACAAATATTATCAACATTTGATTTAAAAGTTTGAACTGTATTCTTAAAGGTCCCAGTTTTTCATTAAAGCAACGTGTTTTTTTTTACTATTTCTGGGAACGCTCTTTTTTTTTCTTCGTCCATCTCTGGTGAAAAGAGGACGAGCAGAAAAAACAGCAGCCCTGATGTGGAGTTTGAATAAATGATACACGAATGATTGAATGAAACCTCAAACCGATGCAGGTGTCGGCCCTCTTCGATGTGCGACGCCCGTTTGCATATTTCCAGACAGAAAAATAACGTGTTTCACAGCAGAGACCTTTTCTATCTGGCAGATGAAGCCGGGCGTTAAACATGTAATCAGTCAGGGGTGAAGTGCATTCTGGGCGCATCACATCCGTCCGCTTCTGTGTGTGTGCGTGCGTGCGTGCCTGCGTGTGTGTGTGTGTGTGTGCGTATGCGTGTGTGTGTGTGTGTGTTGTTGTTGTTTGGGGTGAACTGGATGATAAATCGAAGGCCTGAAGATAAACATGCACTGGAGTCTGACGGGTTCCGGCTCCTCGCTCTGTTCAAGCATCAACCAAAGCTGATGATGAGCTCGTTTTATGAAGAAACCCTGCTTTCCAAACCAAAGAACTGGCTTTCTCTCTGGGGGGGGAGAAGAGGGAGGACTCTGGTCCAGAAGCACCTGGGGAAACCTTGAATAATCGCGCTGTGTGTCGAGGGAGCCCCTTTCTCTTTGCCGGACTTCACTTTCTCTTTGCTCTCATGTGAGCAGGCGACTCCCGCCGAGTGGAACTGATGAAAAATGAATCTCGCCGAGTCGCGCTGCATCTCCAGCTTCTTTAACTCTGCTTTAAAAACCTCCACTCACAGCCACGAAGCGACCGCAGCGTTTATTCACCCACGCGAGTATTTGTCTGCTCAGAAAGCTGCCATAACAAACCAAAAGGGGAGCCCAGCAGGGGTCAAAGGCCACAGCGTCCCGACTGATCTGCACTTCAGACGTTCCTGTAAAGGGACGAGCGGGGAGGAGAGATTTATGCATTTCATCTCCCTCCGTTCCTTTCTTTCTCTTCCCCGTCTCGTACGTCCCTCCGGTCTTGCACCGCTTCTCTTCCTTGTGATTACAACGGTGACAGACTCACTTTTTTTGTTTTTAAACCGAGTTGATTCGATCGGCTCTTCCTTCGTTCGCTTGTTTGTTCGTCCGTCGCAGGGCCCTCATCGTTCCTTAACTCGCTCTGAGTCAGTTCACTCCAAGGTTTGGGGTTCGAGAATGCGTCTCCTGTCCGTTTGGTGATTTGAGAGGTGATTTGAAAGGTGAGAAGAACCAAAGCTCGGCCGCAGCGCCGGTGAGCTCGTCGTGCAAACAAACAAAATGAGAAAAACTACAGTTTCATTTAACATATAAATGAGCCAAAAAATGAATTCACCAGAAACCGAATCTAGAAAAACTTTCAAGAAGCTTCAGCTTCTCCAAATATGCGTCTGATAAAATAGCACTTTACATGCATTGACTTCATAGGAGACAGTTGAGGATCCTTTGAGATTGCACCAGAACTCTGTGTGTATTCCCCCAAAGTGCGCGCTTTCATGCGCTATCGATCGGCCCCTCGGTGTTTCCAACCCTCCTCTTTGTCCTCTTCGTCCTCTCCGTGAGGTCGGCGCTGCCCTGAATGTAGACTGAAGCCTCGCCGTGCAGCCGTGGAGATCCTGTTTACGATGGTTTCAGTTCGGACCCTGTGGGGGCCGAAGGAATGTGAGAACACCTCCGCTTTGGTGGGGGGGGGTCGACCTGTTGAGTCCATTTGTCCAACTGTCCGACTGCCCTCGAGCAAGGCACCTGAGCCGCACCTGCTGTAGCTCTGTAACAAGCAGTCTGTGTGTGAAGGAGAAATGTGACTCCAATCAGGCTCCATTAATACATGAAGGCAATTAGGCTTCAAAAGAGAAGCGCGTCTCTTCCCAAACAGCCGTCATGGGGGAAGAATCGGCCTGCAGCCGCTCACACAAATCATACAGTCGGCTTTGAATTAAAACAATTATTGTCAACAGTTTATCTGCAGGCTAAAAAAAAAAGAGGCGCTGCATTGCAGGAGGAGGAAAAAAAAGCCCTGGTGTCTCTTTGCATCTTATTTTTGGAAAGCGATTGTCTGTGAGAGGACTTGCTGTGTGTGTCTTATGGAGGTGTGGATGAGAACGCAGCCGTGCACTGTGTGTGTGTGTGTGTATGTGTGTGTGTGTGTGTGTGTGTGTGTGTGTGTGTGTGTGTATGTGTGTGTGTGTGTGTGTGTGTGTGTGTGTGTGTGTGTGCGTGCGTGTGTGATGGGCGTGTGTGATGGACGCTAGGTTTGTTTTTCTGTATTTCCTTAGTGACTAACTATTATTCAGGAATTACTCATTTGAGTTCATTTGTTCTTTTATAATAGTATAGAAATCAGTCTTTCATATATTTCTAGATGGCAGACGACCGGTTTCATCATGAGCCCAAAATATTATTAACAACCTAACAAATACTAACAAACAGCTGCTGCGTACGTGTCACATACAGATGTTGAGAAAAGTCCAAATGATTTGAAACGATTTTTTTACTACGTCATCTGTATGATGTGAACGTACAGTACATGATGTGAACGTGTGAACATACAGTAATTGATGTGAACATGCAGTACACAATATGAACGCGTCAACATACAGTACACGATGTGAACACGCAGTACACAATGTGAACGTGTGAACACGCAGTACACAATGTGAACGTGTGAACACGCAGTACACAATGTGAACGTGTGAACATGCAGTACACAATGTGAACGTGTGAACATACAGTACACAATGTGAACAAGTTTCGATTAAGGTTATTAATTTGAAGGTATCCATTTTTAATGTTTTTCCTTTGCAGTGGCAAATCTGTTTGTATGAGTTTTGTATATTTATGTCAGTATGAATGGGGAAGTAATATTTAATTGTATCGTTGTGCTCAAATTAAATGATTATTTTAATTTCATTCAGTCAACTAATTCCGCAAATCCACACGTACAGCTATCCTTTCTTTTCTTGCTCTTTGGGCCTCTAAAAGTTGCAAGTATGCAATTTTGTCGCATCACATGTTTTCTTCATGCAAAAGCTAGTTTTTCTTTTTCTAAAAATATAATTTGAACTCTCAGAGGTTCATGACTACGTGAAACAGTCACTTCAATCACAAGGACTCTCGTGTTGTCAGTTTCTCTGTTCGTCCCGCTGAGATCCAGAAGAAACCTGAACGTCGACTAAACCGGCGGGTCGACAGGCCGGGAGGAAATAAAAGAGGAGTTGTGTCAGACTCGGCCTGGGAGGAGATGGGGACGAAGGGCCGCTGCGGTGTCAGAGGTCGCCTCGGAGTTTACTGACACCAACTCGTCAAAGATTAAAGATGACAACTTGCAGCTTCAGCTCGACTGCAAAAATGTCTCACATTCCCTGAGGAAAGATGTAGCTGCATTTACCAACCAATAATCCACACGGCTGGTTGCATGTCTTACACACTGTGGGAGAAGATTTAAGAGGCTAAATGTATAAAAGGCAGTTTTGGTTGCATATAAAAAAACAATGTTTGTTGTTTTGTTGTTGCAGATCTGATCGTCAAACTGGCAAAGGACAAATTTTTCATTCAGACAGAATACCAGAAGGTACCTGAGTGTGTGTGTGTGTGTGTTAATGTGATTCTCCTATGTTTTCATTTTATTTCACGTTATTGCAATATATTTTTTCTGATTGGAAGCAGCAATTTGTGATAAGCGTATTACAGAAGAGATGTACGTACCTCTGAGAAGCTCCGTAGTCCACCGCTTCTCAGGTTTCGACATCTTTCACGAAGCCAAGGCAACGTCACCTTTCTCACTGGCACCCAAAGAAAAATGCTCATTGCTTCTGGCCCCACCTGTGAATTTAAAGAGAAACACATCACAGAGAGAAACAACTTTGATAACCAAAGATGTTTTCTTTTAATTTCTGGACCTCTCACTCCTCTGAGAATTTGCTGTCTGACTAAATGAAACCATGTGGATATGCATGCCTGAATCCTTTGATTTCTCTCTTCTTTTTTTTTTTGTTTGTCGTTGTATTTCATCCACTTTTTTTGTTGTTTTGTGGCTTTGCTCCTTCTTTGACGCTGCGTTGCCTTCGCCTTCTGCATGCCCTCTTCATCTGATCTGCTCTGATCTCATCCGGCCTCCCTCAGCCCGAGAACATAGTGCTGACCCTTCAGGTAAAGTCTTTGTTACATCTTAGCTGCCGCATTGCTACCTTTGAACATGCGTGGTTTCGTTGTGCATCCTTTCGACTCCACCTATCCATCCCATCCACCTTGCAAACACCAGCTTCGCTACAACCAGGGCCGGCCCAAGGCATAAGAGAACTAAGCGGCTCCTTGGGGCCCCCTGGCCCCCCCGTTCTATCAGAACAGATCAATGACTCCTACGCGCTTATAGGCCAACGCTGAGTCATGACTAAAACTCAAAACGGACACCAAGCGTTTTCTATCGGACAGCAAGGAAAGGAGAAACTTCCATTGTATGCGACAAACAACGACATGTTGTAATGTCCCGGTGGAATGAAAGCCTTTATGCCGTGGATTTAAACAGTGCAGCCGTGATCAAAGGTCAAAGATATCACGCCGTGTCCCACGAGGTGGATCCAGAGTGGTGTGCGATCCGATTCCCCATCCAGAACAACAAAGAATCAAAACAGGAAGGACTTAAAAAAACACACACAAAGAGTCTTCTTTAACGCATTCACAGTATCTCACAATCAGGGAGATGTTTAGGGTAACACCCTGTGGCTGCTTTGATTTAAAGAAAAAGCTGCTATAGATTTAAATGTCTGTCACATTGATGTTGAGCCTAAAGCCCACTGATGGAAGCCTTACAATATGTATACATGTGCTCACACAAAAAGTAACCAGATACACAAAAAGTAGAAATCTCATGTCTCAGGAACAAGACTCGTTAAGCACAACTCCACAAAAAATGTATGTTTCGTGGAAAAATGTAATGCAAACCCCCCAAAAATACAAAATCGGAGAAAAGATATTTGGTAGGAAAAAAGGCAACACACAGTAGGTTAAATTGTCATTGAAAACAAATCGGGTCCGATTGGGGTCTTTTTCTTTCCTACATCTCATAAACCATGTTTTGAACCTTTGATCCTCCCCCTCTTAGGGAAACCAGACAGAGAATCTGCCTCTCTGGCGAGTTCGGAAGCCGCTTCGTTGCCCCCCCTTCCTTCCCCTCCCCGTGTCAAAAAGCTGAAGAAAACCCTGCGTCTCTAGTGAAGGCCGGCTGGTTGACTTTTGGAGGAGGATTAAGATTAGTGTGACTCAGCCAGGGGAGCAGTTCGTCCATTCAGGGGCCCCGATTTGATCCTTTCACAGCGAGAAGCTGTCGAGCATCGTTGTGACAAGTTACCTGCTCTGTCAAACTAATCCACGACAGTGGGAATCTGCCGATCCCCCTATTCAATTCTGCCAATTCCCAAAGCCTGTGCCGAGTGTGGTTTGGAAGGGGCAGATTAGGAGGGAGCGCCGCGGTACGTGACACGGAGAACCTGCCGAACACAAACTCTCTCGCTATTTCGGGGTAAATGTGAAAGAAAGTGCGCTCTCAGATATTTCTGATATTTGATCAAAGCTGAGGATTATTGAGGCTCTGTGATGTTTGACTGTCAGCATTCCTCTGCTCTCCCCTGATTGGACCATAATGACCTGGAAACACTCCCGTAAACCGTCTAACAGCTGCTACTGTGCAAACGTCACAAGTGTGCGCGAACTTGCTTAATGTCGCGTGAGGGTGTCTTTTTTGAGCACACGTCATTCGACGTTAAATGAATTCAGACATCCTGAATCTGCTTTCTGTGGCGCGCCCCGTATCCAAGCGCGGGGCGAGGAGAGAGTGGTCGAGAAGATCATTTTAACGACCGGTTTAAAGTTCCGCCTGGTGGCTTATTCCCATCGAAGCAGCCTTTTTTTTAAATCAGAAATTACTCTTCTCTACCGCGTGGCTCGGACTCCTTTTTAGTATTTTCCCGTCATCCCTCGCGTGCTGCTTTCCATTGATGAGGAAAAAGCAGCTTAAGCCACCGAAAATCTGTGCGCCTGGAAGAATTCGCTTCAAGAAGGTCGAGCATTGAATCGGCTCGTAGTATTTTAGGAATAACAAAGAGCGGATTCTCCAGCAGTGAGATCCTACCGGGTATTTCCAGATGTGCAGCTCACATTATTCTCTTCCTCCTTGCCTCTGTCCTCCCATTTTCCTCCTTCTTCTCTCCCTCACCCCCCCAACTCACCCGCCCACCTCCGTTGTTTCGTCTCCCTCTGATTTGACCCTGGTTCTTCCTCCGCGCCGACCTCAGGCCATCTACTACGAGATGGGCTTCCTGGTGTGCGCCGCGGTCGGCCTGCTGTTCGCCGTTCTGGTGCCGCTGATCGGCCTCTTCTTCTGCATGTGCCGCTGCTGCGACAACTGCGGCGGCGAGATGCACCAGCGGCAGAGGAAGAACGCGGACTGCCGCCGCGGCCTGCTGGGGACGCTGCTCTTCGCCAACTCGCTGGTCATCACGTGAGTGCGACGCGTGGAGAGACACACACACACACACGCACACACACACACACAAGAAGAGGGGGGTCAGCTTGCACACCGGCGTTTATTTTCTAGTGCAAACCGTGTGTGTCACACCTGCGCACAGGGGAATTAAATGGGAGCACACCCTGAGCATGCAAACACACACACACACCTATGGTCATCTGGTGAGTCTGTTTCAAATACAAACGCACACACGGCCATCCAGCCCAGCGGCCCTTCCCCCTCCCCGTCCTTTTTGCTATAAATAGTCATTTCCTACCGTAGATGCTATGTGGCAGCGCCCTTCGTACTGGTCACGAGCATCTGCAGGGGATTCGCTCTCAGCTTTCATTCGCACGGATAATGTGCGAGTAAATCACAGAAAAACAGTGGACCCAATAGACCAATTATTCCACATGACTACAATGTGTTTTAAGGGGCCTCCACCTCCACCTTCCTGCTCTGCACGGCTCTGTGGTACGACAGCTACAGCGTCGGCCTTCAGGCTCCATGCTGCTGCTCTCAGCTGGGAAACGCAGCGAATCCCGCACAAGAGATGAATTCCTGCATTGCCAATGTTTCAAGCTTTAGTAACCGTAAACGATTGTTGTAATGTAGGAATTTAGTCGATAAAACCGTGTGCTATTTTCAGCCCAGTGTGGTTGTTCTTTACAGAAAGTTGTATTCATGTTTTTTCATACACAAAAACAGGCCAGCGCTAGAATTGTGACTTTTGTTAAAGCTGTTATTCTTCATTCCTTAAAAATGCAGAGCCAACATCTTTGTTGAATGGATGATAATGATAAGATAAAACGGGCAGATATTCTCTCCATTGATCAAACATTCGCGAGCCATTGATCTCTAAATGTCCATTATCAATCTGAAGCATTCTTTTTAAGATGTGCTAAAATAATGAAAATGAGTTTTGCGTTGTGACGAAGGAGGGGAAAGGACATATTTGGGAGTAAAAGCTGTAGATGCCTCTTCTGTCCCCGCGTCTCAAACTCCAGCCTCCCTCCTCTGGGTTGAGTCTCAGCGGAGACGCGCCCCCCCCTCCACCCCCCCCCCCCCTCCACTCAACCCCCCCGGGAAACATTGGCCTCTTAAAGCGAAATGAGCGAAGGCCTCCAGTCTTTGACTTTGAGCCCGGCTTTTTAGGGATTCCAAAGCAACACCCTGGAAGCCCCGGACGAGTCTCTTATTATTAAATCTCCCCGGCGACCGCGCAGAGACGCTGCAGGAGGCCCTGATGAAGCGCTGACAGCCCGCAGAGTGATGAGCACCGAGGCCGGGCTGCGGTTTTTTTTCCCCTGTTACCAGAGGCAGAGAGCGGCGGGAGGGCCGGTGGGTATTTTCCAGGCGGCTTTGGGCTCAGTGCTTTTTTCTTTTTCTTTCACTGGTTGTTTAGATCCCAGTGTAGACGCTCTCATGGAGGATCATCGAGTAGCAGTTCCATTGGTTCAACTTTCTTCTTCGCACCCAATGAACCCAATTTCTATCCATTTGACACGACCTGCCAACACTAGACATCCTCTCTCTAAATGTTTCATAAATGTATCAATAATCACCCCTGAAGTGTTATTGTGAAATTAATATTGAGACGCTTCCTTGAAAATACGGTGATATTTTATTTACTCCTGATAAGGGATAGAGATGAATCACACATTTGCTGTATAGCATTACCTTGATTATCCATGAGGATGTGACGGGACACTTACTGTTGGACAGTGCCGGCCCGAGCCTCCTGGGGGCCCTAAGCAGAATTTTATTTGGCAGCCCCCCTCCCACCACGCACAGTCACCTGTGCTAGAAGATAATTGGCACAAATGTCACGCTATACTGTTATAGTGAAAATTATAAACGAATACAGTGAGGTTATAATACAAAACTAGAGCTGCTTGCAGCATAAGGGAACTAAGCGGCTTGGGGCCCCCTGGCCAGGGGGCCCCAAGCCGCTTAGTTCGCTTATGCCTTGGGGCCGGCCCTGCTCTTGGATCGTTGCAGAGACATTAAAACATTTCATTCCCAAGTTTCTGGGTAGAATCCGTGCAATGGCTTTATGGTTATACAACATTTTCGTGGGATTTATGCTCAGAATCGGGATCAGAGTGGGAGGTGGGAGGGAAAACGAACTAACTGCCACATCTCCCTTTTCCTCTGAAAGTGGCAGGGTCAAATCCCAGGGGAGCTGCCGGAAAGCGGCGGTTTGGTAAACGCGAGTGAGTAATGCTCACTGGGTCGGAGCTGCGCTGGAAGGATTTGATTCAGGCCGATGCCGCTAATGCCGAAAATGCACAAACTCCAGCTCAGATGCTCCGGCTGGAACAGACGGTCTCGTCGTCAGACTGCGTGGGGGGGAGGAAATCCAGCGAAAAGCACGGCAGATGTGAAGTTCAGGACGGCACGTTAATTCGTGCCGGAGGCCAAAATTCAGCTTTTGTCAGGATGGATTTGGTTTAGTATATATATTTTTTTTTTAACCGGTGCGTTTGCCAACACATTAATAATTGAATCAGAAGCCGTGTGATTCGGCGGGTGAAATCAAATCTTCAATTTACCGAGGCAATCTAATTACATTAGACTGATTTCTTTCATCGGTATTAATCAGACCGGAGAGGCTGATTTAGAAAGAAATGTGTTTCTATGGGAAGCAAGAACCGGGTTGTCTTCACAGATTACATCTCAGAGGGAGATTCACACCCGAGATTAACTGGAATTGTTAGTGATGATGTAGCAATATTGAATTAAAGTGTGCTGCCTTACGTCATGTTCGGTGTGATTAAACCAAAATCGCAGAACTTTAATCACCCAGATCAGTCTTCGTCTGGGTTTATTCCATGTTTTTTTTATTTTTTTTTTATTTGGTGAATATTAATGAAGATCCTCATCCATTTCAATACGTTTCGACTCATATTCTAATCTTCTGTTCCCATCTTTCCATTGACGTTCACACTGAGGTTCATCGGATGGGAATATTCTTCTCCTCTCGCGTGCATTGTTCACTCACATTCACGACGGGCCTGACTGCTTTCAGAGGCTGCGGGAGCCGCTCATCCGAACCGAAGGCCGCACGCTGGCTCCCGCGGCAATTCTTCCCCATAGATCTCTGCTCTCTCTCTCTCTCTCTCTCTCTCTTCATCTGGAGGGCGAGCTGTACCCTGCATGCCGTTCGGCGCCATCTCGGGGGACTTTGGCTCGACTGTTTTTAAATAACCACAGATTTGGAAGAAATGCCGGCTTTGAACAATCTTATTTTGGACTTTTTCTGAAAGGGCCGCAGATGATCCGTTGTGCTGCTTTAGAGAACGACATCCCTCCGGCCCGTGCACGATGCCGCGTGATGGCGTGTGATGGCGTATGATGTCTCATCTCATGCACACATGCATGAAGTTGCATCAGGCCTGTCAGCGATCTAAAGACCTCATTACACGATAAACAGCAGTGGATGTGGCTGTCCTCACTAATCAGCCCCGAATCCACGGCCACGGATTCATTCAAAATGACAAATTGAAGCCCTTTCCCTCTGTTCCGGCCAAGTGGAAGACCCCTGCCGCGCTTGGTTACCCAGCATGCATTGCAGCAGTCTATTTCTGTCGCCCGGTGTCCAAAACTATTAAACACAAAAGGGTCTCAACATTATGGGCTTAGTAATTCATGCTATTCCAACGGGTTTCCTAATTAATGATGATGTATGTGGATGTGAACTGCACTATAAATCCTGAGTCAGTCAGTCGAGGCTCTAAAGGCCGAAATCAAACCAATCCGGCGTGGCAGTGAAAGCAGATGTGTGTTGAGCGTCTAGGCCTGCAGGAAGAAGAGCTTCGTTAGCCGCGTAGCATCGTAGCATCGTAGCATCGTAGCATTCCACCACCTGGGGAGATGGAGGACCGCCCGATCGCCGCCGCGATGACCTTTCCGGAGCTGAACCACACCGCCAAGCCATTTAAATGACACTCGCACGCTGGGCACACAGCCCTGCGTTAGCATAACCTTTTTTTTATGTGGGCGTGGCTCCCGCAAGCGCCGGCGGGCCTTCAAGGATGCCGTGCGAGCCAAGAGCGCGCTTGTTGCTGTGTGCACCGAAAATGCCAAACTTCCACGATGACATGGAGCGATTGCGATAAACGGTGACCTTGTATTTTATATCCATGGACCATTTTACTGCCTTTAGAAGAACCGGGCTGAAACAGGGCGGTTTTGACCTCTTAAGCAGCCAGCACCGGTGTCAGTCGCTATGTTTGAAGCTGAAGCTTATGCCCCTTCTTGGGCTTGAAACAGCTCATTAGCACAGAATTCCTGCTGAATTATTAATAAAGTGCCCCAATTAACGAGCGGAAACGTTTTTTTTTTTTTTTACATGTTAACACGCTGAAGCAGCCACAGCCTACAGACAAACACGTTACACACAGTGAGGTAGCAACGTGTGAGGCAGGTCGGCCCTGTTCTGCTTCAGATGAAGAAAAAAAAACGGCACACAAACACACAGACGCTCGATCGGCTGACAGCCTCCGCCGGGAGTCGTCACATGTCGGCCTATTTTTAGTGGATTCATTAACAGTGAGACCAAGTTCCCTTCCGTCGCGGAGGAAGCCGCGGTGACTACGGGCATGTCACTCGCCGGCTGAATGTCACGCCACTCCGTCACATCCAGGCTCATCTCCGCGAGCAGTTAAAGCCCCCCCAGAAAAAAAGTGTAAATGTGACATTACTCAGCAGGAACGACGGGATTCAGCGGGATGCCCTTTGCATGTTTGCATCTACAGCGGCTGATTGATACGCTGGGAAGAAGCCGCATGTTGCGGTTTAGTCCTGTAAAATATATTTTCTTTCAGGAACTCCATCCTGTTTGCTGCTCAGCACGTAGACGCCTCGCACTGGAGAGGCCTCCCTCGCACTCATCATTCTGGTGCTTCTTCATTTCTACAGCAAAATCCATTTTTCACTAATTACATGTTTCCCCCGTCACGCTGGGGCCATCTTTGCTCTGCAGTCTAACAGGAATTCTACACGGTGGGTCTTTGCAATTTATTCAAGACATTTGTGTTACGATAGTCGCGACGCGACACTGTGTTGCACAGGAGACAGAGAAAAGACGGGAGAGGGGGCACGCGGGAGGGCTCGGTGGCGTCGCCGTCAGCCAAAAGGTGCTTAAAGGGGCTTTTTATTTCGGCCCCATTGCCTGGGGAGTTTTTGACAAAGCCACCAGGTTTCTTTTCTTAAACGCGACTCGCCGGTCTGACGGTCCTTCAGTACTTCAGTAATCCTTCTAAGGGCCCTAAAGGCTCACAGTCTGGGCTGTTTACACTGGATTTAATGGTCTGTTGTCTTAAAAAAAATTTTTTAGACGTAACAGACAGCAGCTTACACGTCGTTGTTATGAAGCAAAAGCAAGAGAGATGCTTGCAAGTTTCGCCGGTCAGAACCTCTCAGTGTCTTGGGGTCAAATCCTTCTAGTCTACTGAAAGACTGTGCCGATGCAACAGTGGCCTGATTGCTTGAGATAACCAGTGGAGAAGCTGCGCCTGACGATGCTTTGGTGTGGGTGTGTCTAATGGCCCTCATTAGCATTAGTACTATGCATGCTCAAATTAAATAACGACCACATTCTCGTGTTCTAACTGAGTGACGGGGTGACGGAGGAGTAGTTGCGGCGGTGCTGAAGCAAGGCGGAGGCTGGACTGGCTGATCCTCGCCTCCCCCGCTGAATGTGGACCATTGTTTAACGGGTTTGTAAAAGCTGTGGAGCCACCAGACCATGCAACCCTCACTACTCAGTCCCCCCCCCCCCCCCCCCCCCAGTAGTGGCCTAGATACCGGCAGCGCTGCCTGCACCGGTCGGACGCTCTGCTTCGTGTGCTCTTGTGTTGGCGTCTCGCTCAGACAGGATGCTGGAGGTTGAATCTTCCTCTCGCCCCAAAACAAGCCCGGATAAGTGCATCTATTTGTTGCACCGGTAATCAGTTCACAGCTCATCAGGCTGGAATCACATTCGGGGAGGGAAACTCCCCGGTTTGTCTGTTGGTCATTTTACTCATTTTATGCCTGAACTTTCAAACATGAATCTTCTCTTGTCGCTGAAGATGCACATGTTGTGTGTTGTGGTGTCACTGAGAGGAGGGGGGTCTGTTAATCAGTTTCACTTTCATGCCTCGGATTTAATTCCACCACTTCTCAAACATCCCGTGGAAACTGCCACCGAGCGGGCGTACGGGACTCGGCGCTGAGCGACGGTTTGTGTCCTGCACGGCTCATCGGAGAGCTCCTCTCAAAGACTCTTTGTCTGGCTGCGGAGCCCGGTGACCCTGCTGGAGAGCGAGGGACAAAGAAAAAGAGAGAGGGAGGTGGACGCAGGGAGAGAAAAGAGGGAGGGAGCTGAGAGAAAAAAAGTGGAGAAAAAAATAAAGCATTCGAGATGGAATAGTAAACAAGAAGACGAAAACAGACGTTAGAAACAGGAACGAACAGACCCAGACGACGGAGAGAGAAAGTCAAGTGTACGCTGTGTGTTGTTGTGTGTGTGTGAGAGAGTGAGAACGGAGCCGAGTGTGGGACAAAAGGCTTTTGTTGTGGAAGTGGCCATTTTGAATCTTCCCCTGGTTCCGGGCGGCTCCCACTTCAGCGCCGCCTCAGCTCGTTCCCCCGGTCAAGCCTCCTCTCACACGACGCTCACTATTTATGGCGAACATCATCAGAATTCCAGCAGACGTGGCGCCGCTCACTGTTGCAACCGATTGTTGGCAGAAGGCTGTTCGTTACAGTTCCACCGTTGAAAAGAGTTCCAGGTTTTAACACGTCGCAATACCACATTGCAAGGGACGCCTAAGTAGTCGATTTTCCTCAATGGACAGCTTGGGCTGAGTACTCGATTCTGATTGGTTTCCTCGCCTACTTTTATCATTTTTAAGATGGCGTTAGTACATGAAGGAACTACAGTACGGCTACACGGCGAAGCTGTCGAGGATGAGCGTGTTTCTAATGACAACGTTTAGTCGTCCCACTCGTTTGAAAGTGTCCTCTTTCAGACACGTACGAGCCCGACAAATCACGAAAGGGGGGGACATATTTCATACAGAAGCCGTCAGCGTGGCTTTAGTGGCCCTCCTTATCCTGTCAGGGTTCCTTTTACTTCACTGACGTGCTCGCTGCACATTATCCTTCACGTCCTCAGTCTCTCAAATATTACCGTGCGTTTGAAACCCAAAGCGTGTTGAAAAAAGCTTCAGCAGGTTGAGGATTAGCAACACTTTCCAACATTATTAATATCTGTAGGAAATGCTGGGCTTCGTGGAAGAACTCCCCCGCCCTCCCGTACGAGCAGCTTAGGTTTTAAGAGGCTTGTAGAAGAACTACCGTTGAAATAAAGTAAGAGGAGGTTATGAAAATGTACCAGAATGTTAATGCAAAAGGGCCACCTGCTACTATCTGGTTGCACCTCATCAGGTGTAATAATATTTTGCACATTCAGAGAACAAAGACTGTTCAACGCCCAATGTGACCCATTGTCTGCAGCATAATGCAGGTTGGATTAACAGGATTATATTCACAGAGGGAGACTTCTGCAGCAGCGTGAAGAAGAACGAAACACACACACACAAACACACACACACCACCTTCTTCATACTTTTAGACTCAACGGGGCCGTGACCTCACTTTGCACGCTCGGTCAGAACATACAAGCCGACGCACACATGTAAGCGGGCCCGCATGCAGAGACCTCTGCCTCACCACGGAGTGAGTTTCATCTCCATTGATCCGAGCCTCCCCTGCAGCCTCTGAGTCAGTGCTTTTGTTATTCCCTCCTACGAGTCGTCTTGCATCCTTCATAAAGCCGCTTATGCCGCCACAGCGTTTCTTTTAAATGAGATTTTCCGTGTTACACAACACGGTTCCAATCCACGGAACAGAACTTTTTCGGACCGTCTGTTCTGAAGTGAATCACCCAGTGAAACCCCGACTGTGCGCATCCACACACCACGGGAGGGAAACTCGGGGTGAGTGTGAGTCATGGAAGGGGCTTAATACTACACTCCCCCCCCCCCCCCTAATTAAGCAGAGGTCCTCAGGTCTGTTTGAAGTGTGCGAATTGCGAGGTGCGTTTTGCATTCAATTTAAATGTTGACAACACACCTCAGATGAATCCGACCGGAGCCTAATGTAGATACACCTGCATTTCCTGCCACGACTTTGGTTTGCAAATGACATGAACCTGTTTTGATGAATACGCCTAAATATCCCACATAACTGTGATTGGAAGAAGACGCTCGAGCTGCCCGCCAAAGACATTAAACTCATTCCACAGGTGCACGGGAAGTGTAGAGAGAATGCGGTGGTTCACACTGCCCCCTACTGCCGATGCCGCGTTATCACCCCTCACCCTGAGCGGCCGCTCAGCGGGACACACATGGGAGACGTAGAGGTCGTGTAAAGGTCACGTGGAGGTCACGGTGTTTCTGTGCTCGCCCCGTGTGTTTTAGGATGGGAGTGCTGTGCGCGTACGCCGCCAACCAGAACCTGAGCTCTCAGGTGAAGAACATCCGGAGGCTGGTGAACAGCAACATGAGGGACCTACACACCTTCGCCAACGACACGCCGATGGTGAGAGAGACGTTTTCGACGCATGCCTCGTTTGTGTCATCTTTTTAATGTGGGAAAAAATTATGAGCGCGCACGGCACTTTCGAATGAAAAGAGCTCCGTGCATCTCATTTAACTTTAGTGTAGGTGTTAGATTGGCACAGCTCTGGAGGGGAAACAAAGTTTGTTCATTTGTATCCCATCACATAGAGAAATAAATTATATCCAGACTTTGATCAGCTGCTTCTCTCTGCTCTGTTTCCCGTTCGCAGCAAATTGACTACCTAATATCCCAGTACGCCACGGCCAAGAACAAAGTCATCTACGACCTGGACAGTAAGTGCACCTGCTGCGGGCCTCTGACAGAAACCGCTCACTGGCTCCCGCTCATGTATTGTTGCTTATTATGTGAAGACTCGTTTTCGTGTCATCTATCTGGGAGATAACTGGGTCTGGATAACTGCAGCCGGGGGTCCCTGGTGGCCTCATCTTACTTTTGAGATAACGCTGAAGGCAGCGCTCTCCTGAAAGTCTGGCATCAACAATAATAAAGAAGGGGGCTGGTTTTTCTCCGCAGATATCGGCCCGCTGTTGGGTGGAAGGATACACGATCAGTTGGATAAGGAGGTGCGTCCGGCCTTGGACAAGGTGCTCAGTATGGCTGGAGGTATGCACGCCTTTTTCATTCTTTTTCATTTCCTCTTCAGTCACGATATGATCAGGTTACAGCTGCGACGCACGAACTATGCGAGTCATCAGGTAATTTATAGAACGCCGGGTTGCTTTTTAGATCTAATAACCAGTTCAAAGATAATCCCACTAAAGAATACGTGAACCCCATAATCAGCCCGCATCCTACAGGTCTATGGTAAATTAATTTTGTAATATCATTTTGATAAAAGCAATGAGATGTAATCATCATTCAGAATATTTTTTTAACCTTTAGTATTCTATGCCCTCTTTTTTTTTTGATGAAGTGAAAATCGAGAGATCCATCAAAGGTAACAGAGGCTCAGTAACCGGACCATGTCCCTCAATCCTTTGACGCCTGACCCTGTGAACTTTGACACCGGTGATGCTCCTGTGACCCGTTTACCTCAACCCTGTCTGAAGACGACCCCCTTCATGTATTAAAACTGCACTACGCGACGCCCCGAAGGAGCCGCTCCTTCCATTTCTCACGCTTCTTTGTCATAATCTTGCCTAGTGCAATTTTAAACTTAACCAGATGTTGCCAAACCCCAACGTAACATCAACCTGTGGCTCAACACCTCCGTTTCTTTTCTCCACTTGTGTTCCCCCACTGTGAAGTGAGCATAAACGTGTGTGTTTGTGCGTGTTTTTGTGACCAAAACACAAGTGACTTGTGCCACAACTTACAGCCGACCCCTCCGTGTCAGTTAAGCAACAATTTGAACAGACCTTTTTAAGCTGTATATGGATGTAACGCTACATGGAATGTACAGGCGCCATGCTTGACCCCCAGATGAGTGTGAACACAGTGAGTGTTCTTAGTGTTTGTCCCTCCCTCCCGGCGCTGAGCAGAGATGAGTCTCCTGCCCGCTCACGTCTTTCAGATCGCAAAAGGCCGCTTTAAGGTGACTCTGCGATCGGCAGCCAACACTGGCCAATTCCTCGCGATGTGTTCAAAGGCTCGGGAAAGAGTTAGTGACTGACAGCGACCGATGCCGAATAGGTTAAAGTCAACAGCGCGGCTCGAGTCCAGTCTTTACAACAAGGATGTGCTTTTGTGTAACGTTGTGTAACGTGTAACCACTATCATACAGACTGAGTGTTGATCCCCCAAAAATATATATTATATATATATATATATATATATATATATATATATATATATATAATTTCCTGTTCGTGTTCCCACGAACAAACTCTATCCATCCATCTGAGACTAAAACATTTAAATAAGATTATTCATTATTCATTTTGCAGCAAAGCTAAGCAGCCTGAGGCTCAAGGGGGAAATTACAACTCATTCAATATACATTTTAATCAAAATATAGGTCACCCAATGAGAAAAGCTCTTGTATTATTCAGTAAAATGAATGAATGAAGTAAGTAAGATATTCCTGCTGTATCAAAACCTGCTCGACCCAATTGAAACTTCACAATGGAAACGACAGAAGCAATCTCCCTCCATTGTTCTACTTTCCCCACTTTGGAAAGGAGAACGTGTAACGAGGGCATTGATGGTCTTCACGCTGATCTTTGCCGCGACTTTTCAATCCCACCTTCGCTCTCTTTCCCCTCCAGCCATGCGGGAGACCAAGGAGGCCCTGGACAACGTGAACGTGGGTCTGGAGGTCCTGCAGGAAGGAACCGGGAGGCTCAGCTTCAACCTGAGCCTGGTCCGGACCAGCATCAACCGCACCCTCAACGACCCGGGCTGCCACGACGAGGAGTCCGACGCCACCTCCGCCCAGCTGTGCCGCAACATCCGCCGCTCGCTGTCCCAGCTGCGGATCGGCGCCAACTTCACCAGGGTGCAAAGCCTTTTTTTTCCACGCGTCCGCAGAATCTGACGACTTAGTGACGACTTACTGGAACACTAGCGGTGTTGTGGCATTGCTGGATGTTAATCACTGTGTGTGTGTGTGTGTGTGTGTGTCATTGTCTGTCATCACGCTTTAGCTGCCGAAGGTCAACGCCCAGCTGGAAAAGATGAACGACGTCTTGAGGACGGACCTCAGTGCCGTCGTCCAGAGGGTGAGGCCCGCACAGCGGATCCACCCGGCGCATCTCGCCCGCGGTCATTGGGGGTGCTCGTGTCACCCCGTTTCACTTTTCGACCTCGTGCTTCAGTTGAGCCACGCGTCTCCTTCCTCTCGCAGGGCTACGACTCTTTGAACAACACGCCGCTCATGGCGGTGGAACAGAGCCGGAATGTCGTGGAGAGTACGTCGCTTTCGTCGCTCTTGCCTTGCGTGAGTTTTCGGGAGCGATCGGGGAGTGCTTCGAGGCTGAATCTTGGGTCGATCTGTCCGTCAGGTGTGAGGGGTCTGGTGGACGGCATCGGCGGTAACATCAGCAGCTTCTCCAAGGTCTTTCCCGTGCAGAGCTCCGTGTCCAACTTCAACATCATGATTAACCACGCCCACGCCAAGATTGAGGACCACTACCCTGATATTGACAAGATGGACTTCTACAGGTAAATAAAATAGGACGTGTTAGGAGGGCTGTGAGGGGGGGGGGGGGGGGGGGGGGGCGGGATACCTACCCCGACTCTGTCACTCTGCCTGCAGGTGGATCGGCTGCATCGCTCTTTGCTGCATGGTGGTCCTCATCCTGGCCTTCAACTACTTGGGCCTGCTGTGCGGCACGCTGGGATACGACAAGCACGCCTCGCCGACCACGCGGGGCTGCATCTCCAACACGGGAGGAACCATGCTCATGGCGTGAGTCCGCTTCAAACTGGAGAGGTTTTGGGATCAATTTGGTGATGATATTTTAGAGCTACTGTTCCAGGTAATAACTGCGAAAGCTCCTGCTGCTTAACTATTTACTGAAGATGCTGCAATGTTTATAGGAGACCATCAGAATCATGTAAAAGAGGAACATTAAAGAGCTGAACAGATTTCTTTTCTCAGTAGAACATTTTAACATTTTTCCCTTAGATAAAAATAATTGCATCATGTTTGGGGTTTTACATGACATTCCATGTCATTTAGCGGACGCTTTTATCCATTTTAGGGGGCTCAGGCATTATATTTGAGCTAGAGATCCATAGAATCCATGCGGTTCATCTCCACCTCCACCTCTTATTGTTGTAACCGCCCTCTGCGCCTCTTCCCCACAGCGGCGTCGGATTCACCGTCATCTTCTCGTGGGTGCTGATGGGGGTGGTGACCGCCATCTTCCTGGCCGGAGGCAACGTGGAGAAACTTTTCTGTGAACCCTTTCACACCAAAGACGTCTTCAAGGCGAGTTCATTTGGCGCCGTTTTGATCACATGGTCCCACTGGCTTCCCGCGAGAGTGGTCACACGTCACACATCTTCTTTCCTTTTCTCCCGTCCTCCAGGTCGTGGACACCCCTTACCTGGTGGAGCCGAAGTGGAAGAACTTCATCCCGGGCTTGTTGTACAACGACTCCGACCTGGAGCTGACGGCAGAGAGCTTGTACAGGCAAAGAAAACTCCCCTTCATGTGTTTAGAAGTACTGCTCGGTTTGCTCTGCAGTTCACCGAGCGGACACGGCATTTATCCAGGAACGGGGCGGTGAAATTTGAATAATTATTGTTTTGTCGCAGCCGTCGGGGTCGGGCATCGAGCGGCTGAATGTTTTATTTCCATTGATGGGGTTGCAAATTAGAGCGTTTCTATTGACCTTCAGAAGCTAATTAGCATTATTTTGCTGCTGCTTTTTCTTCAGCCCGTTTCTCAGCGGTTACATCAGCTGTCATCATCTCCCTTTAGTGGGAAGCCGCAAATCCTCAGATGCAAGGGCGGCACGCGTGCATTTATTACATTTCCAAATAAAGCAGCTTTGCTTCGACGCTTCATTTCTCATTAAAAGGCAAGCGGTGCTAAGGATGTGTACACTGTGGGAGTCTATATATTATGAAGCTGACAAATTGCCTCTGAGCAACATTGCAGTGTTCTCTATCCAGGCACATGTTGTACGTCCCTGGACGGCGGCGAATGTTTTCACTCTGCCACTTTTAAGTTGACTTTTTCTGTTGGTATCTCTTTGCATGTGTCTGTGTGTGTGTGTGTCCCTCTTAGTACTTGCAAGGAGAACAAAGGCATCTACACAGCCATTCGTCTGGACAAAGTCTTCAACATCTCCTCGTTCCTGAACACCACATTGGTCAGTAAGCGCTAAACACACGTCATCAGAAGCATCACGTTGCGCGTTGAAGCCGAGCGACTTTAAATCCCTTCGTTCCTTCGTACGAGATGAATATTAAAGACTGGGTCGTCGTGGCGTCATTTAACTGAGAAGATTAAGGCTTGAAACAGTTAAGCCAAATGCACAGGCGAGATAATCTCGGTACAATGTGTGTAAATGTGTCTCAGTGTGCTGATTCTATACTGTGAACTACTATTAGGGACAGTTAATACACAATAAATAAATAAATGCAACGTGCAAAATGCTCAAACCACGGTTAGAATACATGTCGTATGCCGTTTGGACGTGCGGCTCCTTTGAGCCAACAGCTAATACGTACAACCGAGACAAAACAAAGAGAAACCTTCCCCCCCAAACGACATTAAGAAACGCCGTCCGTCCGCATCAAACCTCCCGCTGTGCCCTTTTTCGTGTCCGCAGTTGACGAAGGACGTGGTGAGTCAGCTGGACGGCGTCAGGATCGACCTGAGGGGAATCATCCTGCTGGAGGCCGAGGGGAGGCAGAACCTTCTGGACTTCTCCGAAGCCGGACTCTCAGAAATCAACTACGCCGACTACCTGGAGGAGGTGACGTCACGTTACGCAACCAGTAGCTGCTGGCGTGGATTTGGGACGCTTGTGGGGCAGTTTTATTGGTTTATGTTAACAACCCCAACGTGTTTGGCTTTGCTTCGTGTTGTTATCTGTTCTGTCCGGAATCAAAAAGATCTGAACGAGGAGAGAAAGACACAAATCAAAATATATACAAATCAAAGTGACAAGCAAGCACAAAGAAACATTCATGCAAATAAACCATAAGGAAACTTTTAAACACACTTAATGAATGTGATTCAACCATTAAATTACAAACCACCTGTCAAATATTGGAATGTGACGCGGCGTCCTCCAGCGCCGCCCGTCAGGTCCGCTGGGATTCATTTCCTGAGAAACTTTAAAGGCGCCATTTAAGGACGCCACCTGTTCTGATACACAAGTCACTCCCGGAGTCAAGGGCAAATGTTAGACGATAGTGCGAATGTTAGAAATACATCAAAGAAAGCAATTATAATGGCTTCTAAGATCGGCTGCCAACAACAAAGATTTTACCATCAGCGACATGGATTATATTTTATTTGCATATAACTACTCTTCACTCAAATGAAGTTGTTGTTTAAATGTTTTTTAAAAGATTTTAAAATGTATCTCTGTCCAATTGTTGTTGTTTTTAGACCGCAATGAACAAAAATGAAAAAAACTGCTTTCTGATTATGCAGCTAGAAAGACTACAGATGATAGTCATTGAAGAGACAACACTCAAAGAGTTTCTGTTCAGAGAGAGTTTTCTCACCTTCAGGTCAACAAAGGAGTCACTGTGATGGACCTGCTCCTGTTCGCCACAGAGCTGGAGGCCCAGACGGACCTCATGGTGAGAGAAGAATCATAAATGATATTATACAACACGTTCCCTCGCAGCGCTTGAACTTTTTTCACCGTTATTCCAACTGAATGTGTGCGTCTCAGCCCCGCGGCGGCCTGCAGAGCGCCCTGAAAGGCCACGTCGGCACTCTGCGGCAGATCCACAGCCAGCAGATCGTCTCCATGGAGCAGGCCATGGTAAGGCCCCCGCGCGTGCGCTCATTCATTCGTTCGTCCGTTCGTCGGCTGGGATTCAGGGAACTAATGTGACATCACGAAAACAGGCTGGGCCGAGCAGACTTGACGTTTCAGGCCGT
Source organism: Apeltes quadracus (assembly GCA_021346845.1). Classification (NCBI taxonomy): domain Eukaryota; kingdom Metazoa; phylum Chordata; class Actinopteri; order Perciformes; family Gasterosteidae; genus Apeltes; species Apeltes quadracus. Next base: position 2,347,324 of record CM037920.1, read on the forward strand.
CACTGCGGGGATTAAACCACGTTCTCAGCCAGTGGCCGGTGTCGTGCTACCGGCTTGTCGCAGGAGTTAGTCTACAGTGTTCATGTTGATGTGATAATCTGTGCTCAGAGGAAAGGCTGTGATGGGGTTGATGCCCATGTAGCAGAAGGACATTGTCATCCTTGACGGGGAAAACGCGTGTCCAAAGAACCACGCAGATCCTGCGATGTATTCTCTCTCCATCAAAGCTGATGTCATTCTTTTGAATTATACCACGCGTCACAGGCAGTGATGCACTTCACAGATTTTTGTGTTTTTCTTTTTTCCCCCTTTCAACTTCAAAAGAAATATGTTAGAGCGAGGGTAAGCTGAAATGTGTCGTTTCTGTGTATTCACTGTCCCGTTTCTCACCGATATTAATCTGACACAATATATCTCATTATGAGTGGTGCTGTTGGATATTGTGTGTGTGTGTTCTTGTAAAAGTCACGTACTGACTGGTGTTAAACATGAAGAGTTTTGTAACAAAATCTTAAAATATCCACTAAGGAAATCCAGTAGTTTGTGGATATTTAGTTGTGGAACAAACCCCTTCAGCATGCCCCCCACGAAGCAGAATACTGTTGCTTTTCTGCCTGGTCTCCCTTTGTGTGTAATGACCCCTGACTACATCCCGCTGACCTTTCTGGATCCCTGCAGTGAATTTCTCCTGTGAATTTCCCTCCTAAAGAGCGCGTTGAACCAGAGCATGAGGTTCCTGGAGAGAACGGCGTCCGACCTGCCGGTAAGTGAAGCGGCCCCGTCGAGCCTCCGTTCCGACACGCAGCACGAGACGTGAGACATCGAGACACCACCTCTCGTTTTCATCCTCCCCAGAACAAAGTCATTGCCGTTCTGGATGCTATCAATGCGGCCCAGAACCTCGTCTCCCAGAATGCAACGCACCTAATCAATCAGGTGAGCGGGAAGTCAACGGGGGACACACGTTCAGAATGTTACCAGCAGACCGGTCTGTAAGAAGAATGCTTCGTTCGTTCACAGGAAACGCGAAAATACACGGCGACCATTGTGGGCTACTTCCATCAGTACATGGAGTGGGTCAAAACATCCGTAAGTGTGAATTTGCTTTGTGGCTCATCGGTTTCCGCTCCGGCCGACTTCAGGAATTCAAAACAAAGCATGAATCATTTTGCCTGAAGCTGAAGCTTATTTATTTCAATCGGAAATGTTTATGTGTTTTTTTTTTAGGGGAACAGTCTAGAATCACACCGGGCTTCATTGTTGCTAAGCAACAAACTGAATTTAAATCTCTCTCCGTCTCTCTCTCTGTCCAGTTGGCTCTGGAGGTCGCACCATGCAAACCCCTCAGCAACCTGCTGGACACGGCCGAGATCATTGCTTGCAGTTTCCTGGTGGACTCCATGGTAATGACATCAGGGAGGTTTTGGGCTTTTCTCAGAAGGAGGTCAGGGTGCTTCGCTGACGAGGTGGATGAAAACATACAGTATGGGGGTATACAAAAGTATACTGTCAATGTAACTCACAATTGATATTAGTAATTTAAAATGACAAAAGAAAGAAATGAATCCCCATAACATGTCACATATTTGAATTTGATGCCACGTCTTAACTCTTGACGCGCTGGTTTCCCTCCCCAGAACGCCTTCTGGATGGGTCTGGGCTGCAGCACCCTCTTCCTGCTGCCCGGCATCATTCTAGCTGTGAAACTAGCCAAGTTCTACCGCAGGATGGACACAGAGGATGTTTACGATGAGTAAGTACTTGCACACACTTACTTACCAGTTTGTTCTTTGTAAAAGCACTTGCAGTCTTTACAAACATTACATCTGCTGTGTTTCTGTAATAACGTCTTAAGTGTGTGGATTTCTAAGTTACCTCTTAACACCTACTTCATTTGAATAGCATTTGATGACACTGAGGTTATTTTAAGTTAAATAATCCTACTGTTGAATGAAATAGAAATGATATACCAAAGTAAGGTTCTTTTGTCAGAGTGACCTGTTTTGTGTCTCTTCTCTTCCTCGTAGTTCCTCTGTTTCTGGGACTTGGCATTTCACTTTGTGATAACCATTTATACTATTTCCATCTTCCATATATTGTTTTTTTTGTTACATTCTTCTCTGTCAAGCACTTGGCACTTTACAAAAAAACACTGACGGGTTCGTCGACCTATATATTTCTCCTCGTGGACCTTTCGCCACAACGTAAAGTCTCCGGTCATGTGATCTGTGCCCGGGTGACAACATCATGGTGCATTTCTATCAATGAACATTCCCACTGACCTTCTTTATGTTGTTGTTTTTTTCCCCTTTTGTGTATCTGCATAGCATTGAGACAATTCCCATGAAAACGTAAGACATTCGATCCACCTCCTCTCTCCTTCTGGAACTTCTGTCGCTCTGTGCTCTTCTCCGGATGCTGTACATAGACTCGTTTACTGAATTATTGGTGCTGGTTTACATTTTTAAGCTTGCACTTGCTCTTTCGGGTGGACGTTGTGGCTTCCTCCTCGTGTGCCCGTTACCTTTCACGAAGGGCTCCTGCAATCATTAGCTTACAGTTTGACTAATCCAAAAAAAAAAAAAAAAACGCTTTAAACTGATCAGCATGTGTCCCACATGGCATTTTTCATCCCCTTGTCTGTGTACAATATTTTGTTTTCAGTATGGAAATTGGTAATAATGGTTATCATAGCGAGAGCCCACGAGGTATCCCAAACCCTGTGATGACGAGGTAACCCTCCGTATAACAATCCCCATTACTGCATGTCGTGGGAGGTGGAGGCATGTCTGGGGACGAGGGCTCTTCACACACACACACACACACACACACACACACACAAACACACACAAACACGCACACATGCATGTTTGTTTGACCCGCCTCCTCACAGCCGATGGTCTGCTCTGCGTCTCTTTGGGGAATCTGTTTCACTAACCTGCTGCTTGGTTTGAGTCCAAAGTCATGTCCCTGTTTCCTCTCGTTTAGAGTCAGCCAGAGTCCGACCAATGTGCACCTGATCATTCTGTTCAGAGAGAGGCAAGCATGCGGAGCTTTTGGCGTGGCCTTTTTCTCCTCCGCCTAACGAGACGTCTAACCGCATGTTGTGTGTTTTTGAGTTGCATTTTGGACGAGGACGCGTTCGGGGCAGACGGCCCGATGTAACAGGAGCTGTGAGAGGAAAGCAGAACAGCTGAAGCGGACCCGTGTGCCCATCGTCCTCTTTTAAACCAGTTGAACTTCAATCCGATTTTTGAAGGAAAATTGACTATTAAAAGCAAAGATTGTCGACTTCAAAAACCTCTATACCCTTCCAAAAATGGATGCAAATAACAAAAGCAATCACCAGCAGGCTTTTTAAAGGGGCAATAAGTAATTTACAACCTCCTATTGACCTTTATATAAAAAAAAACAATAGCTCCAGAGACACTGACACTTTATTCTTTTAAACCATGTTAACCTGCAAGTGACACAAATAAACAAATTGACATGGTTAGGATGAGAGAAATATCCGAACGTGGAGAAATGACCCCCAACTAATAGAAGCCCCCGTTGGTTTGAGACTTCCTGCCCCTTTAAGTGACCTCAATTGGATGCTGACGCAGCTGTTCTGCTCTCCGGCTTGTGTTAAAGAGAAGCAGCCGGTGGTAGCCATGTTGTCATCCTAAAGTGTGTCCCCTTGTGTGTGTGTGTGTGTGTGTGTGTGTGTTCCTGTGCCGGTAGCATCCCCACCTATGACTCTATGAACCGGTTCCCGCGGGCCACGGCTCCTCCGAGGCACATCGACTGGTGACGGGGAGCCGGCCCCTCGTCCTGGCTCCTGAAAGGTACCGTTTTCAGTGACGTCGTTTGCGTTCGACTCCGCTCCGACCTCCGACCTCCAGTCTCTCTCCCGCGCGGCCGTCACCTCCGTGCCGCCGCCGTCTCTACCCGTCTCATTTTCTCTTCTAACCCAGCTCTCTAACACTTCTTTACAGCTGGTTTTAGTGCTTTTCTGCTCACAGTGACTTTGCAGGAGAACCATCATGGTGAGAATCACTAACGGCCCATAAATGTCTTGGTGGTGTTTGTGTCGGACCACTCGTGACTGCTTAGTCAGCGAGCTGTAGAGGAGCTGAATGTGCTAACGTGACCACTTTCTGCCTTGTGTGATGCTAATTGAGGAGAACATCTTACTAACACCCTGGATGTCACACAACACAATGTCATAGTCTCTCCCTGACCACATAGGGCTTTTTTGGAAAATAGCTTTTAACATTTGCAGGGAAATGCACTGTTTAGAGAAGAAATCCGGTCGTATAGCACCACTATGTTTAATATATATCATGAGCAGAAATAAGCTGCAGGCAGCACTTTGAATACTCTCCGTGGAGCTTCACGAGGCACTGAGCAGCATTAATCTCCAGGGACATCCACGAGAAAAAGAGAAAAAGCACCCTTGATATCTTATTAATCTAATTCATTGTTCTCCAATATTTGCCTTCACAGTGCCCCCAAAAACTGGAACTGAAATACAGCGTAACAAGTGAGTTTGCCTTCTTTTTAGATGAGAGCCATTTGGAGGAACGTGTTTCCTGGATCACTAGTGCGGAATAAGACGGTTCGTTGTAAAGGCTAAATAGATCTGATTAATTTAGAAATCCCTTTTCAAGAGACACATTGCTGTTTGGAAACAAATGTATTATTGTTTATTTAACGTGTAGAATCGATGTGAGGATTGATCGGTACCGGTTTATGTGATGAGTCAAGAAAGGAGGTAAGAAAAGCTACTCATTAGTTACTGATCGTAACTTTCATCTATTTAAGCTGTGTGACGAGCCCTCGGACCAGAAGAAGCTGCTTTCTTCCCCTCAAGAAGAGGAAAACACAAATTGGGTGTCGTTTTTTTTTTTTTTTTTACTTGTAGCTCTACTGAACCTCCTCCAAGGGACATCAAACTCTTTTTCCTCAGCATCAATCTGAGCCAGGCTTCCTCTGCATTGTTAGGTTTTTTTTAGTGTTTTTTTTTTTTTTTTTAAAGGACTGCCGTGTCTGCGTTTACAATTGTTCAGACACAAATCCACGCTGGGAAATGACTTTGGGCGAGAGGACAACAGCGATTGCCTGTTCATATCGACGTAATGTGAGCTATTAGGGGACACCTGTTCTCCTACGTCCAACACGCGCTCTCCCACCAGAAAAGGGGAACAGTCGCCTGTTCCTTCACCTGTGAGAACACGGGACGTTTAGCAGTTTGCTTCCCCCTGCAGCGGGTGGAGGTTGGTGGATCTGAGTGTGTTTTTTAAAGGCTCGGGTGATGTGAACAAAAAATATTAAGCATGACTTTATGAAAACGAAATGTTTACAACATTATGAAAACATCCAGACGTCTTTGCTGGTTATGAGCAGATTTCAAATGACTGGTTGCCTTTTAGAGCTTAGTTCCATGCAGTTGTTGATGGATGTGCTTCTTTGTTAAAAGGGAAAATCCACTCGCGGATAAAATGTTTAAAAGAATACATTCTGTGCAAAAAATGTATCATCAAAACTTAAGAGGAAATTTATGTTCATGCTTTCTGGTCTATTGTGAGATTTTTTTTTTTAGGGATTGATTTGAAACCCAATCACGACTGTTCATAATTTAAAAGAATTAAGCTAGTTGAAGTCTTACAAGTTGTGCTTGTAAATGGCCGGTTAGAAGTTTAACCAAAGAGGGATTTTTTTCTAGCTTCCATTGACTCATCAAAAAAAAAAAGAACCACTCGATCAATGAAAAACAGGCCATCAACAAATACTATTTTACAAATCGGTTGCAGTATTTGAGGTGGATTTTCCCTTTAATTCACGGAGCATTGCTCACATTGATGGCTGTTCCAGAGCCGTCGTGTTGAGTTCACCACCGTCACATTTCTACTGAGGTCCTTCCTGCTTTCGTAGTGAGGATGCGTTTTAAAGTGGAGAACTACTTTCTCACGCCAAATTGTTTTTTTGTAGTAGACTCAGCGCTTGGTGATCTACCAGGGACGTGCTTATTCTGTTTCTGCTTTTTGAAACCCCACAGTAGCTATGGATACATTTAGTTTAGTTTTTTTTTTAAATATATGGAACGAGTGAATGTATTCAAGAGCTATCTTTTTTTTTTTTGTATAGCTTGTGAAATATGCTGAATCACAAATGCAGTGGGCAGGTCAATCTAGTCGTCACCCCCCCATGTTTACAGATTAAATTTAGACAATCTATTCATGTGACAATTAACAAAGTAGAAATGGTTTGCACAGTGGATAGTGTTGATGCACTGTGAAAAATTCCAATCTTAACATTGAAAATTATATTAAACCAACTGTCTCTGAATGAGCTACAACATCATATATGAAAACCAACAAAATGACAAATATCAAGTACATTTTCACTTCATTTTGGCGCTTTTTCTGTTAGAATTAGCTGAAACGATTTAAAAGCTTTCTTATTGATCTTACACTATTAGCGTCAGTTTATTAGCAAATTAGCATGAATACTACAGAAACTTTCGTCCTGGATGACATTTTTATTTTAAACTGTCATCACACTAACTCCATGAATCAAGCAGCATTTTAATAATGTCATATTAAATGTCCAGTACCTCACAGAAATAGTACAGTATGTACCTGCTACCACGTATACTGTATCAACGTCCTTTGGATGAAGTGTACCGTGGTGATTAGGAAAAGCTTACATTTTGTTTTTTCTTGTAACAATGGACACTTCCAAGTATCAGTGTGCTCACGTCACATGACTATCATTGTCTGGTGGCGTCTGGATGTGATCCATCTTGGGAGAGAGACGGTCGGATCTTAAGTGCTTAATATACAATTATCTTGTATGTCCAGACACAGCAGTAAGTGGTTTGAGTAAAGTCAGAGCCAGAGAAACAAATGGAAGAAAAAAAAAAACTGTATAAATTGTGAATAAACTTCAATTAGTCAGTGACTTTTTTCAGTTTGGTTTTCATTAGAGTGCATTTTCAGTTGAATTAATTTACATTTAGTTGGGCTTCCATTTCACTGTAGTCCAAATTTGAGATTTAGGGTGGACGGTGGTGCATGGAGTAGTGTGGTGCACTGGGAACTGCAAGGTTTGTGGTTCAAATCCCAGCCGCTTGGTGTACCTAAATGGCCTGTAATGTAATTAAACAGGACTACTTTTAAGTTTATCAGCACCAAAATATGAAGAAGCGGGAAATGGAAAACCCTATCACATAAATACTAATACATACAGTTTGAGTACATGTACACATTCCATGGTTGGTAACATTGAATGTCTTGCGCATTATATTTTAAACATGTAACACAATGCACATTAAGCGGCGCTGACTGGTATAAACGCTGGCTCAGGTCATCCCTAAAATGAGCTGATATGGGGCTCGATCAATGGTGGACTTCCTACGATACAGTGATCTTTCTAAAGAAATTCATGTCCCACTGATGGAAGAGGCAGAATTAATGATTCCGCCTCTTCCTGGAGTCTGCGAAATGGATATTTAACCATGATCCAGTGAGGCAAGCACCAACCCCCCACAAAAAAAAAAAAACACTTTAAAAGGAAACCGTTTTATTTCAAGTTTCTGCTGGCCGCGTCGTCCCCCTGGGGGCCGCTGTTTCCGAGTTCAAGCCGTCCCCTAGGGTGCTGCCTGTGGAGTCGCCCACAGTGCCGTTGACGTCGTCGCCTAGTGTGCCGTTGTGGCCCATGTCGCTGCTGCCCTTGGGGCCTCTGTTCTGCGCATGTTAAACAACTTTCAGGTAGACAGCCGATGCCTCATCTTCCACATTATTGGTTTCCAGGTGGACTGAAGGAGACAAAATTAAAGTCAAGTACAAAAGCCTCAATGAAATGATCCACATAAAAGTCTGAGCCGTACACAAACATGAATCCAGTAGAGATACGCAGATCTTGCTCACCTTTTGACTTTTTCAAGAACGTAGACTCATGTGACTCTTGAAGCACAAGGACCTTCTTCATGAAGGGGTCATTAGGAGACAGATCTATGGTGAAAAATGTAAATCACAGTGAAGCGAATAAAATATTCAGTCACCCAATATCAGTAACTCTTGTTCTCTGCGGCCCATTAAAACTCATGTGTCACCAACCAGCAAACGAAGCGCTTATGGACACGTGAACGTTTCCTCATCACCCTTATATGCACTATACTCGACTGCAGACTTACTGTATAGAGGCTTGCAAACTAGAATACCGTCGGTAAACCAGACAGTCAGCACAGACCCCATCAAGGCCCAAAAAGATAATTACTGCTGTCAACGCAATCTGAGCCACGTGGCAGGTTACATTTCAAATCCTTATCCAGGCAAGCAATGCCCTCATTCACGAGTCGCCTTAAGACTTCTTTGGGAACTTCGAATAAACGCTGGGGTCATCCCTCTAATGAGCTGCCATGGGGCGTGATCAAAGGTGGACTTAGTGGGCTACAATGATCTTCCTAAACAAATTTATGTCCCACTGATGAGTCATTAACTTTAGCTCTTCCCAGTCTTCTTGCATCCCAGGATCATTGTTAAATATCCATTTTGCACCCAACCAAGAATTAAAAATAAAAAAACTTTCCTTAAATTGTTTTTAAAGTTGTTGCCCACCTCGTCCCCCTGGTGTCGTTGCATCCGGCCGCGTCGTGCCCCTGGTCGCCGTCGACGTTGCCGCCAGCGTCATGCCCCCGGGCAACAGCGCAGTAGCTGCCGCCGGCAGAATCGTGCTCCTGGGCGATGAAGTCTTTGTCACCAGTGAAGTTGCTGCCACCAGCGGAGTCATGCCCCTGGGCACCGCCGTCGTCGCTGCTGCTGCTGCTGCCGCCAGCGAAGTTGCTTCCGCCAGCGGCGTTGCTGCCGCCGCCAGCGAAGTTGCTTCCGCCAGCGGCGTTGCTGCCGCCGCCAGCGAAGTTGCTTCCGCCAGCGGCGTTGCTGCCGCCGCCAGCGGCGTTGCTGCCGCCGCCAGCAGCATGCCCCTGGGCGTCACTGCCAACCGCGCCAGGCCCCCAGGCGCAGTTGCTGCCGCCTGCAGAGTCCGGCCCCCAGGTGACGCAGTCGTTGCTGCCGCTACCCGTGTCAGGCCCCCAGGCGCAGTTGCTGCCGCCTGCAGAGTCCGGCCCCCAGGTGACGCAGTCGTTGCTGCCGCTACCCGTGTCAGGCCCCCAGGCGCAGTTGCTGCCGCCTGCAGAGTCTGGCCTCCAGGTGACTCAGTCGCTGCTGCCGCTACCCGCGGCACGCCTCCAGGCACTGTTGCCGCCGCCGCCGTCGTCGTCGTCGTCGTCGTCGCCGCCGCCGCTGCTGCTGCGGCTGCTGCCCGCGCCAGGGCCCCAGGCGCAGTTGCTGCCGCCTGCAGAGTCCGGCCCCCAGGTGAAGCCGTCGTTGCTGCCGCCGCTACCTGCGCCAGGCCTCCAGGCGCTGTTGCTGCTGCTGCCGCCGCCGTCGTCGTCGTCGTCGCGGCTGCTGCTGCCGTCGTCGTCGTCGTGGTTGTTGTCGCGGCTGCTGCTGCTGGCACCACCCGCGCCAGGGCCCCAGGCGCCGCCGCCGTTGTTACGGCTCCCGCCGCCACCACCCGCGCCGTACCCCCGGGCGCAGTTGCTGCCACCACACGCGTCAGGCCCCCAGGTGACGCCGTTGTTGGTACCGCCCGCGTCGGGCCGCCTGCGTCGCTGTTGTTGCCTAGTGTGCCGTTGTTGCCCATAGTAACGTTGTGGTCCATGTCGCTGCTGCCCTTGGGGCCTCTGTTCTGCGCATGTTCAACAACTTTCAGGTAGACAGCCGATGCCTTATCTTCCACTTTATTGGTTTCCAGGTGGACTGAAGTAAAGACATTAAATGAAAGTACAAAAGCCTCAATGAAATGATCCAAATAACCTGAGCCGTACAGGAACATAAATCCAGTAGAGATACGCAGAACTTGCTCACCATCTGACTTCTTCAACACGGACTCATGTGACTGGTGAAGCGCAAGAACCTTCCTTATGGAGGGGTCATTAGGAGACAGATCTATAGTAACAAAATGTAAAAATCGGTGTCAAAAAGAGGCCCACATCATATTTCAGTCACCCAATATCACTACCTCTTGTTGTCCTCTGCGGCCCATTACCACGCATTTCACCTGTGTCACCAACCGGCAAACTAGAGCCTACAGATAAAGCAGGTGCAAAAGTTAGTTAAATGTTTCCTCATAACCCTTACGTGTACTCTAAACCACTGCAGATTTACTGAATAGAAGTGCGCAAAATAACATAGAAATACCTTTGGTAAACCAGACAGCCAGCAAAGACACGCTCAAGACCCAAACCGCTCGCATTACTGCAGTCATCAACAGAAAATGCAATCTGAGCCACGTGGCAGGTTACATATACCCGTCCTGCAGGTGTCACAGGTGTTGCTGATCAGCTATAATTGTCTTTCTCTTCAGGAATCAGTGCTCGTTGAGATGCAGCCCTTCTTTTCACAAACAATTGATTCTTCAAAGCAGCTTATTCTTAGACGGTCACGGGGGGGGGTCAAGGTTTTTTGAAGAGGGTCCAAGCTTTTACCAACAAGGTTTACCTGTTGAAGTGGCCGGGGAGTGTATATATCTAGAGTGTCTATATCTATAGATATCAGGCAATAAATAGCAGGAGACATCAGTGCAGCTCTCCACATCCTGCTCTCAGCATCCCTCCCTCCATCCGACACCATGCCGACCTGCTGCCTCTGATCCCATCACGTTTAAAAGCCCGGGCCAGGAACTCCTGCACCATGATCATCACCGGCCACGTGGAATACACCTGGCTGAGGCTGTCGTGCCAGAGCAGCAAACGCTTCTGATGCGAGTACGTGGGCAGTGCTGCTGCTGCTGCTGAAGGTAAAACTGATGAGGATAATGTCTCATATTGGATTTAAGCGGGCCTGGAGGGACACTCCAAGGCCGTAAAGGAGATGGAAGAACTGTAGCGCTCTAGGGGAAGGGAGAGTACTGCTCTGACCATAAGCTCCAAATGTCGTGGCATGGAGAAAGAACATTTTAACTGTGCATAAATAAACTAAATGAAACTCATGGTTAAAATGGCATGAATTCTTTATCAACTTTAACCAAGAAGTTTGTTTTTGCGGCTGCACAGACATGGAGGGAGTACACAGACAACTTACTGGTCTTTTTTCAAAATTACATTTGTTTACTTATATATGGTTCTTGTGTCACTTAATATTACCGTCTATAAAGGCAGAAATTTATAATCTGGTGAAAATGTTATTGAATAAATATAAACATTCGCAATTATTTGGTTGTGAGAAGCTTGTTTTTATTTTATTGGTCTTGATGAAAAACAAAGGTAAATTATGTTGTTTTTTATATTTGACCACAAAAGTGCGGCGATGAGTAAAATAACCTTCAATAAGTCTTATATTAATCCTCGTTAAGCTCATCCATAAATAGTGGAATCAGCTGCAATACTGCATCTAACCGCTAGATGCCCCTGCTGCTTAAATAAAACAGACCAAATCAGGGATTTTCTTCTACTTGATCATCTGGCTACAAGATAGTTTCAGTCATTTACTAACAGATGTTGCAGTGAAGGATTTAAAAACAATAAAAGTAATAAGAATTTACGCTCGATGTGTACCTTTTCTTATTGGGTTTGACATGACAAACTTGTTTCACACGTGCATTCTGGGCAATGTAGAAAAATAATAAGGCACAAATGACCTTATAGATATGTCTAGAAGACTATAACTTCACTGGCATGAAATTACTCATTCACTGGGAGCCACAGCACTCACAGCACACTTAGTTCTTCACAGTGACTCCAAACATGTTAAAAATGATCAATAAGATTTGCTCCACAGTTGCTTCACAATTTTGGAATATCACCATGTATTATTTAGTTTCGAGAAGTGCTTGTCTATAACTATAAAAATAACTTCACTGGCATGAAATCAAAAAACATCTAAGCCACTCAATCATACAGCCTGTGTCTGTGTGTTGTGTGTGTGTGTGTGTGTGTGTGTGTGTGTGTGTGTGTGTGTGTGTGTGTGTGTGTGTGTATGCGCGCGCGTGAAGGGGAGGGCTGATTCTGCAGCAGCGTACTGTAACTGCAGGTACAGTGAAGGAGACTCAGTTCTCTCGTGTCGAGACTGGAAACTGAAGTTAACTTTGAAAACTTCAGGTAAGTCAGCTCCGGTTCCATCTGGGCCTGATTAATGATCACTACGGCATTATGATATAGAGTGTGTGTCGTTCATGTATTGCTGTAACATTCCTTGGGTGTTTTACAAATCCTTGCGGTACTTTTCTGTTAAAATGCATCATGATGTTCCGGGTAGGGCCCTATTATGTGATTATAAATAGTGTTTCTGCCGTTGGCGTCGTCAGTGGTGTTATTTGTCTTTACCTTTTATGTCATCACTAAATTGTATTTTAAAACAATTGCAATAACTTAATTTGCCTTTTATGAGATTAAATATTTAGTTATACTTAATGGATTGTAACATTCCTCTTTTTGTTGGAAGTTTATTGCCTTTATTGCTTATGTTTTTCTTGAATTTTATTTGTTTTTTTCTAAAAACATCTAATATTGTCTTGTGTTTCTCCCCTTCGCAGGGTGTGCTGCGCTCCTCTCATGGCCCTCATCACCAACGTGACCACCCTGCTGGTCTTGGCTTGTATTTCCCATCAGCTGATGTCGAGCAGCTGCCAGAAGAGCCACGGGCGGCGGGGGAAAGGAGGTGTGGACAGAGGACAGCCCAAGGTCAAGCTGCTCAGGGCGAGGTCAGGGCCGAAGGCGGGCCGCCCGTCCGCGGCTCTCCCCGCGCAGTCCCTCAGGGGCAAGATGGCCACCAAAGACAAGACCGAGTGCACGTGGGCCGCGGCCGGCGAGGACACCTTCGTCCTGAGCGTCTCGTGCAGGAAGGGGGGCAGGAGCTTCGGCTGCGAGTACGTCGCCAGGCCGGCCGCCTGCCCTCAGTACGCTTCCAACGTGGAGCTCTTCTGGAAGCAAATCGCCAGGGCGCTGAGGAGGCAGAGGAGCGCGTGCCCGGTCGGGGGCGCGCAGGTCACGGCGCGCGTGTGCCGCCACGCCGCCGCAGACGCGCACTTCAGACTGCGAAAAGCTCCGGGGAGGCCCGTCCCGCCTGCCCGTCCGATTGCGGTTCCGGTACACAAGGGCGCCAAGTCGTGTCTGCCCGGGAACCGGAAGCTGGCCGAGGAACATTGCAACAAATCCTGGTCCAGTTTTTGCACCTTCTTTTTCACGATGGTGCAGGATTACGATTGCTGAGGCTGATCAGATCTATCAATACATTTCTTATTATAGATAATTTGAAGCTAAATTCCTCGTCATTCTTAACAGCTACTCTAACCCTACTATTACTTTTTCCTTCTATTCTGTAATGCTGTTTTTGTGGATTTAGGAGACGTCTATTGGGAAGATAACTGTTAAATAAAAAAAAAAACACTGGACTCACATATGAGCTTGACACAACATGCGCATGCGTAGCCTCATTTCATTTCATCTTAAATGGCATTAACCCGTGTCATTCCCGGTTGTCTGTGTGTAGTCCTGGCCTGCTGAGGGTATTCAATGGGGGAGATTAGAAGTTTGAGCATGTTGGGTATTGAGACAGTAATCTAACCACAGGGCGATTTGGACGCCCTGGCCCGCGTAATTTACCCCCGACGAGCCTCCAGATTCACACGAGCTGAACTTGCAAAATAAGCTAGCAGAGGGATGATGAAGAGGAAGAGCCGTGTTGGGCCTCAACGCTTAATTAATGCAATTTAGTTTCCACCACTGCCCAAGTTAAAGTAGTTTCATTACAGGGTTATTTCTACGCTGGGTATCAGTTATTTGTCTGCCAAATAACCAAATCTCATTTTCCCCATTGATTTGTTTGTCATTTTTCAGGATCCTCAGCAGCAAACGTGATGCGTCAGTCCCAACATTCAACAATTACGTAAAAGGCAACTTTCTCCACCCGCAGGAGAGGATAAGCCTCGGGACAAAGGCAATTATGGCTCTCATTATCCCGATGAGTGCAGCCTCATCACCTGCTGCAACATAACGCATCACCCAAAGCGAAAGTCGGTAAATATTACAGGCTCTCAGCAGGTGGCATTCTGGGACATGAAGGAAAATGTCCTCCAGAAGGTAAATCAAAGGACGGCCACAAAAGACCTGCAGGAATGCAGCGAAATATAGAAAAACATTTAGGGATGAGGTTTCCTTATGAAACACCAGCTTCTCAGAACAAGCAGCTCAATAAAATGCCTGAATATAGGTGATCATTTGATTCAATAATGTAAGAAAAGTGCTTACAGAAGATAAACATCATCTCACAGTGGAAAATGCAACAACACAAAGAAATCCTATGTTATATATAATAATAGTATTATTACTAAGAAGAAAGACACTATTGTGCACTTGCTAATTATATTAAAATATTCAGTTGTGTAATCATTTTCAATATCAATTGCAGCCCAACATCGTTTGTATTGCAGTAGATGTGAAGGACTGGAAGGAACTGTCAGCATTTTTCTGTTTGCTCGTTGGCTCCTCTTTGTGCCCCTTTAAAACCCTTCACATCGACTCAGGAGGTTTGTGTGTGTGTGTGTGTGTGTGTGTGTGTGTGTGTGTGTGTGTGCGCGTGTGCGTGAGTGTGTAAAACCAGGCTTACACACTATGAATGCCGAGGCATATAAAGAGCTTTCACCTCGGTGGTGCCAAGGGTACAAAGAACTGAAGGGAATTAATGAAACGCCACAAATATGACATTGTTAGTGGCCAATGGAACTGATTAGCGTGTGCGGGTGGCACGTCTGAACCGAGCGGCCGAGAAACCAGCTCAAGTCTTTTGCAGTAAGATCGGACGCGTCGGCAGAGAGAACTTGAGCCTCTGGGTGAAAAAGCACGCCAATACATGAAAACATTTTCCACCTTCAGGTGTTTCTTGAATAGGTCACATCTGGCAGACGAGGACGTGAATAATATGAGGTGAGGCTTGTCAACCGGGATACTGCCTGGGGTATTTAGATTTTAAAGACTAAAGGTATGAGGCCATGTTCAGACTTATATGCATAAAGACACTACTCTGACTCACTGAGAGATCACGATGTCTGGAATTCAGCTAAAAAGCACAAAAAGCTGTGGTGCAGTTTATACATGCCAGTGCAACGACTGTGACGGTAAAATACAGTAATATATCTTCAAACCCAGGGACGCACTACTGTCGTGAGGACAAGCACTTCTCAAAACGAAATAATATATGGTGATATTCCAAAATTTGCACTGTGGAGCAAATCTTATTTGTCATTTTTTTTTTAGTCACTGTGAAGAACTAAATGTGCTGTGGTCACATCTCTGCTCCCAGTGAATGAGGAGGACCTGTGATCTCCTCTTGGACTTTTCTGCCCCCCTGTGGTGCAACTTCAGTACAGCAAGGTCCTCTCCACCGTCTATTGAAGAACCAATCAGTTTGACACCCAGTGCCTTCATGCAGAAAGACAGTGAGGCAGTAGATGTCGTTATCGGAGTAAACAGATGTCTGATAGTGTCTCATTACGTATTGATCCCTAACAGGCGCATTGTAATTCAGGCCGGGGTGAGCTGTTCATTTGGAACTAATGAAAGACGGAGAGCTGTGGACACGCAGGGTTTAATAATTCAGCAGCCGTGTGTTTTTTTTTTCTTAGTTTAATTTCAATACATGCTGTGATCACTTCAGACGACTGCAAACATGAAAACAGTAGCAGTGTTAAAAAATAAGCAAAAATATCACTCAATCAAACATTTCTACCATCTTCGCTTGTACAATAGATAGAAAACTGCCCCTTAAATCCTATTTGTGTTGTTTTAAATAGGTGTAATATGGGAAAAAAAACTGTTCATGCAGAAGTACATTATGTAAGAAGGACAGACGAGTTATTCACGCTAATGCAATCAATAAAAAGCTGGAAGAAGTCAGGAAGAATCAACAACCCAGATCAATAACCTCATCTCACATGCATGTAGCAGCGCGCTCAGCGCTGCCGGAATGAATCATTTGGGCTTGAAATATAGCATTGGGCTGGTCGATGAATTATGGGATGCTTTTAACTTTCAACCCTGGTAAGAGATGACGAAAGATGCCCGTGACGTCATCAGCGACGAAATTACGGAAATTAGTGGTTTTGTTTTTCTTAAATGGCCTCTTCAAATTGTTGCTATATCGTTTTATTTTTTAAATCATTGTATCTTTGCCGATGTAACGCAGACATGAGGCTCTGTATGCTCATCAACACGTTTTCCACTGCACACGTATGCAATTGCAGCACAGCCCCGATCTCGTTTTTATTATGGCTGTCAATCCAACCCACCCACACCGATGACTCATCATCCCGAGGGGACACTAATCATTCCCCCCACAGAGGTAGAGCAAAGCCCTCTGGTAGTCTCCAGTTGTGTCCTCCTGCAAGAAACAACAGACACCGAATTAGTTTATCAAATTCAGAAGATCTCAGGTCGCTTTGCATAATTTCCTCGTAATGTTTTTAAGATTTTTAAAAAGCTCTTATTCGAATTTTTTTCCCAATGACCTTTGCGCGTCACGTGGTTTTGTGCACGTGGTCGATCACACAGTCCCCAGCTTTTGTCAGCAGGCTGAGCAGATGTTACCAAACGAGCTGACTAGCTGTCGCTCGCTGGGTCCACAATCACTGGCCGCTGAATTAGTCGACTCATTCAGAATTCGTGGAGTTCAACGATGTGAAGGTGGCTTTAAAACGGGATGAATCCGTTCTTTAAGTGCTGCGCGGACGACGTGTTTTTTTTTAGGTCATTCCCAGAAGTTCACCAGCATCAAACTGGTTCCCTCGACTTCCAATGGGACCTATTTTAAGACTAGAGGCGTATTAACTCACGTATTACTTGTATGTATGTGTGCTCACAGTGCATACATGATTACACACCAGTGGGAAGTTATTCTTCGACAGAAATCAGTAGCTGTCAGAAACCCTCAGTCAGGCTCTGAATTATGTGACATGAACAGATTTTCCAGTCAGCAACTGGTAATTTTGTTGCAAATTATCTGAGCTCAGGCGAATAAAAACATGAACGGTTTCTTTCAGCGGTTTTTGAGTCCACTAATTAGCCGGATGGTTTGGATGGGTTGAAGGATGAGGAGGCAGGAAGCAGTGCAAACAATACACATCTATAAAGCAGACGTTTTTTTCTGCAGCAGCATTGAAAATCCTCCCCTAAATCCATATAAAAAATGGATTCAATTACCCTGAATGACTAATAATAATCAATCATGGCTCTGGGTCATTTCAAAGAGCCAGTAAGCCATGACATGTCAACCAATAAGGCCAAAGAAAATATCTCTAAAGGGAGGGCAGCCATGACTCATGGTACTCATGGTAATGCTCGCAGGTTGTAACATCAGCTGAAAGTTTGAATGAAAAGGCGCCACATTGACAAAATCGCACGTCGAAAAGCAATTGTTAAATGAATAATTGCTACAATACAATTAGACAATAACCATTCATGCATTGAGTACTGTCTTTTTTCCAGAAGAGAATGTCAACATCTCTTCACTGCAGGAACATCCGGCCCCCCGGGAGAACAGACCAAATCCCTTCGGCTTCGGAGAGAAAAGCAGAGAGGCGCTTTCGCTTTGTCAGCCTCGTGCCGCCAAACACGACGTTTAAAGCAACTTGTTAATCTCCACTCCATCACTGCGCTAATGGCGTATTAGCGGCACGAGCGCTGGTGTTTTAAGGGACGCTGAGGGATGGACAAGTTCAGAACGTCACAGGGGGAAAAGAGTGAAGAGATGACAGCGACACGTCTTTGTGAACATCATTAAAGAAACAGACGGCGCGCAGAGAAGCTTCTGAATAACTGAGTTTGCGTGAGCGGAACCTGGATCGTGTTGTACAGAGACGCTCCGTAGGTCCTCTTGAAGCTGGCTCTGATGTCCAACATGTCCACCTCACTCCTGGACACCATGATCCTCATGAGGGTGTCGTCATCGGTCCCAGCACGCTAAACACGATGAAACAAACACAGGTGACCACTAACTAATGCAGACTTGACGAGCATTTCGTTGATTAGGTGTCCCAAAGACGTTTAAAGAGTCTGACAATTATTTTTCCTAATCTACGGAAATTAATTGAAAAATCTAAAACACATCATCCAGTGATGTAAACAGATAGCTATGATGTAAAGTGTGTCTGAACCAAAATAAAAAAGATCTAAATATCAGCTATAGTCCACTTATTGGAGCTTTATTTCCAATTTGATGAAATAAAGCGTGAAAGCGGCATGTTGTTGTTTAATTCTTCAGAGAGGTCGAGTGACTTCCTGGAGTCTTGTTGAGCCGCAAGGCACCAATTCAATTAAACAAATTCCATACTTTTCTTGTCAGAATTTTTGTTGTTTTGTTTTTTAATGAAAGTCTCATTTTGACACCTGCACATCAAAAGTAAGAAGAACTTTTTGTATAAATCTCACACGTACCCTCATGGATTTATACAGGCCTTCAGCGAAGAACTGTGGGACACTCCGCGCACATTTCACTAAGGAGACAAAAAAGCTAATGTCAAAGTTCTTTATTAAATCTCATTTATCCCACCTTAATGTGACATAAAAGTGGCAATAATTTTCACTCCATTCTCCTCCGTTGCATTTCATTCTCACGGGTGATTTGACACTGAATAGCAAATGAAACGGAAAAAGAACTAAAGCCCCATTGTTGTTGTTTTGGGTCCCTTCTGATAGGTCACAGTTCTTACCCACAGCCAGCAGTAGGTTCTCCAAATTGCCAGTGGTCTCTCCTTCAATGCTGTCCTCTATGTCGGAGCCAGAGAGCTCCTTGTAGGCATCGAACACTGCGATTGCAACGTTAAATAAACACCATTCAACCTTTTTTTTTCACTTCAGGGCAACACACTAACAGAACATTTTCAGTCGCATTGCATTGAATTTGGCATCTATTGCAGATCTACGGTATTGTAATTAAGCTACTGTAGGTGCAACATCATCAGCTAACATTAAACTTGAGGGGAAATTTTGAAGTCGATTGAAGTCGATTGAACAATTTGATTGGATGAGTGTCCGCCCCGCGTCACACAGAATATGCACATAAGGCCTGGCCACTTTATGGCCACTTTATTACCTCTGTTTTGAATGAAAACCCAAATGTATGCATGATTATGGCTCCGGCTGCATAAACTTAACCATGCGTGTCATTCTGGGCAGTGATGTTGGAGGTCATTTGGATCGGATGAAGGGCTTGTGGTTGTTATTGCGCATTTGTCAGAAACATGTCACTCATGCTGAACAACACGAGAAGAGGCTGCACACATCTGCACACAGAAACCTTCGAGCATCCCGGCTCACCTTTCCTGAGATGCTCCGCGCTTCTGTTGCCAAGAATTGTGATGAATTTTTCCTCATCTGTGCCGAACTTGGCCTCACCCGCGGCGTACAACTCCTGTAATGACAGACGCACGCTAGAAGCTGCACGAGGCCACGCGAGAAAACCTCACTGACGAAGGACCTTGTTCCGCCGCCAAAACAATACAATAAAACGTTATTCTCCATTTGGAGCATGAGAGAGAGCGTCTGGATGTCACGTCTATTCACCTGCTGATCTGAAAATGGAGAAACAGCAATACATTTATAGAGTTAAGATGTAATTAAATCCGATATGACAGCTCGATATCGATGACGTGTAATGGCCTGTTGGGGAAACGGAATGTTTCATTCCCAAAGGTTGACGTGTTTTAATTAAATCCTTCCTACTGAGTAATAACCGGAGCTTTCTTGGCCTTTAGCACAAATGTGATCACGTCCTCAACATGGCGACGTTGGAAGGGAGAGATACTGCAGTAAGGAGGTTGTGCACGTCGTTGTGAAGGTTTAAAGCCCCCTGTATGCTGCGTTTGATGAACTGAACTGTTAGCACACTCACATAAAGACATTGGTTGTGAACAATAAAAGCAGAGCCGTTTCAAAAGCTCAGGAGGCTCCATTTTATTCTTCTTTTTTAAATGGAGCCATCAGACTGGGAGGGTTATGTGCCGGACCATTACTCAGCTGGAAGCGGTTGCCAGGCAACCAATATACTTGGAAGAAGTACTCAACCATTTACTGAAGTACAAGAAAATGAAATATTTTGTACTTAACTTAAGTAATAGTATTAAAACACTAACATGAAAGGCATGTGTTATAGGTTCATCACATTTTTCACTTGTGAATATATTTTGGATGGTTAATCAGGATAGGTAAATTAACTGGTTAAAAAAGTAATTACGTCGATGTAGAGGAGCTAAAAGTACGTAATTCCTCTGGTTATAATCAGAAGCTTCTTTTGGTTTTTGTCTCTTACCTTAGCGTCTTCCTCTATCTTCTCCTCGTCTACTCCCACCTCCCTGCTCCCCTTCACAGACGGACAAAAGAGAAACCAAACAGAGACACGGACGGACGGAGGGAAACGGAAAGATAATGAGTTCACAGCTTCCCTCAGCTGAGGAAGTCCCTAAAGGGAACATTATCTGCCAGAACTTCCCTGAACCGAAAAGATTACATTTCCGTCTGTAAATCATCTGCTGCTCGACCTGGACCTCCGGCTGACGGTGTAACGTCGTCATTATCAGAAAGAAAAAAAACAAGTCTCTCCAGCAGCCGCTCTGTGTACCTGCAGGAGGATCACCAGCAGCCTCTGGTAGTGACCCGACGTGTCGCCGACGATATCTTTCTCCAGCTTTCCGTTGAACTCTGCAGGAAAGAGGAGAAACGGGGCAGAAGACGCATTGCACAATGGACCCAAGTGGAGGAGCGGTCCGTGTTGTGCACGACGATCTGGACACAGTGGCCTTTTCTTTTACCCGGATCGCTGTTCCAAACTGTCAGAACCAGTCACATTCACCGCGTTCTTACCTTTCTCTCTGTGTTTCACAGCTGAGCGACTCACCTTCCTTGTATACTTTGACAATATCTTTAATCTGCTGGCCGGTCCTGGAGGCCAGGATCTCAACCAACACGTCGTCCTGCGTCCCAGCGCCCTGAGCCAAACACAACGAGAGATGGATTTGTGCGGCAGAATGTTTGGCAAATGTTTGTTTCATCCTCCAGGCTTGTTGCATCAACCCATCATCATCGTCTGGGTTGAAGAAAACCTGTAACGTGTGTCAGCACAACTGAAAGGCGAAGAAGAAAGGCTCAGTGGAATGATTTAAAGCTGATGCTCCTCTCTGTTGTTGACCTTCCACGAGAAACACATCTGACACGCCAGACAAATAAGCAGGTGTGACTGTGTGACTGTCGAGGACGAGTCCTCAATGCTTCGCCTTCACTGCTGTTAGTACAAAAAGTAAAGGTGGTTTAACCGTAATACAAACTACAGTGAAATCCATGTGAAGCTTCTAGGAGGATCCAGGAGTTTGCTGACGCTTGTGTCCTTCCTTCAAACCTTTGGGACATGGTGGTAAGTAAAGGAAATAGGATCTGAAACATGAATCATTTATATAACTGTTAAATGAGTTGGGTAATAGATCCAGCCGAGAGCACCAATAAACATGCTCAGATGCAACGCGTGCTACTTGAGCGTGACGTGTGATCCACTTTTGCCACAGTTGATAGATTGTGCGGAGACATCCGACACACAACATTGTTCCGTCACGTGACGGTGAGGCCGTATTGTATCTCAAGATTAAACTGAAGATCGATTCTCATTACGGAGCACAAAGGGATTTATTGATCAAAGGGTAATGCGTCTCATGGAAGCCCATTGCTTCTTTTTTTTAGTTTGGAGACGAATCTCCCGCCCCTTCCATGGACCGACGTGGGACAAATATTGCTTGGACCCCACTTGTTTATTAATCGCTCTTTTAAATCTGTAACAAGCCACTTACATTACAACGTTAATTTAGCAGACTAACAATATTTGCCTCTGAAATGTGATGAATTTATGTAAAAAAGCAAATACTGGAGGAAGACTTGAATGTATTTCCATCTCGGGATAATTCAAAATACCGATCCATTATCCTTCTAAATGCTATATAGCTACATATAACGTAGTTTAACTGAAGGCTGTGCTGCACGCTGGTTTCGTGCCTGTTTTTGCTGCATTGGCGAGACACTGAAAAGGCCTCTGCCTCAGATGACTGTGTGAACACCTGTGCGCAAATGCCAGAATAAAACCCAATGTCTGAGCGTTTCATTTACACATATAGTAAGACCTGCAATTAAGTGGAGTGCCCGGGGAAAAGGTTTCCATTAGTTACCTTGAGAGCTTTGTGCAGCTGGGAAGCGTCATATGAGGAGGGCGGAGTCATCAGCGCCACGATCAGATTCTCAAACAGCCCACCGAGCTCCGATTTCAGGGCGCCGACCAAGTCCTGGTGTGGGGAAGAGAGGATTAGTGACTGGAGAAACAAAAGCAATCTTTAGTTGTGTTTATATTGAACTTAATGTCGCATGACTTAAATGCCGTTAATCATTGAAGTAACAGAACAAATGAGCTGTGTGCGGCTTTAAGCTGCATATAAAAAAAAAGTCTTTGAAAATGCATGAAAAACATCTGGATGCTATGAAAGAAAAATTTACACTTTAGGGCTCCAGGCAATGTAGATTATCGTGATTGTAATGAAAGAGAGAGCCACCCCTGTGTCAAAGAGATGAAGTGGCATTTCAATACATTTATCCACATTTACCGAGAAATTAGAATATTCACAAGAAACGAACGTGCATAAGAGAAACATATTTTCACTTGGTTGTAAATCAAGCAGCCGACATTCCTTATTGCTTTCCATATGCAATGAATCACATATTAGAGTGCTGCTGCAAGCACGACCTGATGAGAGTGGCTGTAAAGAGTGAGTAATGTGTGTGTGTGTGTGTGTGTGTGTGTGTGTGTGTGTGTGTGTATCTGTGCACAGAAAACACCTCAGGATCCTCAGACCTGCTGTGCTCTGCCGGTTCAACATGAGGTCACGCTCTCACCTCTTCAACAGCTGGACATCAGATACCTTTATTCATCTAGATTGCATCATTCATCTGCCCTTTCACATTGGGAACTCTCCGTTTCAAGCAGAAATGACACAATCATGCGAAAACGTTTACAGAGATGAAAGAGCACGAACTCTGCAAGTCAATATATCCTTTCGATATCATACACATTTTTCTCTTTAATTTCTCTTTTTACTGCAAATGGGTAGTAATCACCTTGTTTTATAACATATACCATTTTGATAACACCGCAATATTTAGAGACACACTAGGAGCTGCGCTTTGTGATTTTTCTGATCTACCTTTTTTTTTGTCTTAGGATGTCTCATCTGTTATACTTCAGTGTGCACTTACTCAGTGTGCATTTGCTTTTCAACAACCTGCAGGAGAAACTAATAAACCTGCTGCTTTCTATCCACAGGTGGTCATGAAACCTGGCAGTGCGAGAAGAAGAGTGTCTCTTTGTATAACCGACGGCACTCAGGTCTGCAGGACACTCTAGGAAATTAGTCTCCTCGCTTCCTCCTCTGTGAACCTTTCCCCGTGTGACCGTTGACGGTTTCAACTCTTGCTCCTTGTTGAATAACTTTTAAACCTCGGTCAAACTGAGGCCCCCGTGAGGAAAAGCAGCAACGTGCAAAGCCCGACCGGCTCTCGGTTGCGTTCCCGGCGGCTCAGCTCACCTTTCCGAAGGCCTTTTTGAACTCTGCTTTAATTTCCTGCCGTTGATCGTTGCTGCGTGCTGACAGAAGCATGAGGACCACGTCTTCATCCGTACCTGCAACAGAGGTCCAGGGAGCATTACGGAACGCAGGAAGCACGGCTCTGTATCTTCAAATTAAAATATGAAAATATGATTTACTTCACTTAAAATGTCACTTTCGCAACTTCATCACTAAGTCTACACACAGACATATCAAACTGGTACTACCAGCAGTCCCCCGTCTGCTTCTGCCATTGTGTCATGTAATTGTGCTCATTATTTTTGGAAGTGGCTCAGACGTGTCGTTGTGTTTTGGTTGTACGGTTTCAGCTAAAAAACTTGTTGACACTCGTTTTCTCTTCCAATTAGACCGAACTCCCTCTCGACAGTGAAATCATTCCCCATCCGCCGAAGGGCACGAGCTGTTTGCCGGCTTCCCTGGCAGCCGCGTCGTTATTATCGCCAAAAGGATTTTAAAGAGGGGCCGAATGTTTCTTTCCATATTAAGTTGTTTGTGGGTTGCGTATGAATAAACCGTCTCTCCGAACTGAAGGAAAAAAGCATTCCGCTGTGTGCGGGACGTGGATTTCACGTGACCAGTCAGCAGCACTGACCGATTCCTTTCATGGCTCTACGGAGAACTTCGGCATCCTGTTTGGCGTTGAAGTTGACGAAAGGTCTCACGCTGCCTCTGTAGGCCTGTGGGCAGAGAGCGGAACTTGAACTGATCATTCTAAGGTTATTAGTACACAATGAAGAAAACCTCGTTGACGATATTTTAATCCATTTATGTCAATCTATACCCTTAAATTATACGCGCTAGGTCTTCACAGGAAATAAAAAAAAAATCCCTTCTTAAATAACATGATAATTGGACTGAGGGGAGGATAAAACAAAATGAAGACGTTTTACTGGTCTCTGACGGGCCGAATTGCTTTCCGAACCTCATAAAACGAAAGCGTGGGGATCAATAATTAAAGAAAGGTACTGAATATCACTGCACATTACAGCTCGGTAGCTGCACCGTACACATGTTTTCTAGCCGACAAAACTCACCTGGGTTTGAATGTTGTTTCTCCAAACTGAGGGGAAGTACTTTAAGTACAACCTAAATAACCTCACCTGAGTCCAGCCGCGGCTGCTTTGCGTCATGCGGGTATTTCTTTCAAATGTGTTACACTTGTAGATTGTTCCCAGAGAATGTAATATGGAGGAAAGCAATAAATTGTCTGTCTCAGCTGCAGGCTTATAACGAACTCTGAGCAGCTGGTAAGAGTGGAATGTTCCTTGTATGTCCTTGTATGTCTGACATACTGTGGCAAAAAAATGTTTTCTGATTCTGAGTCTGATTCTGTTAAGGTTTCTTTTTTATTGTCTCTGTTATTAGTTTCCAAGAGAAGAACCTCTTTTTAGAACATGACAACGTTTATCTCCAAGAGTCACTCTAATGTAACACAACTTTGATTCTGCCTGCGTGCATCATGCAATAAGGCACAAGAAAACACAATGCATCCTACTTTTTTTAAACAGTAAAACTTGCCATGAGCTATTTAAACCCATATTTCTTTACTGGGATGATTGAACCTGCGTTACATGTTCTGCTATTGCAGCATGTGGCATTCATCTTCTACAAAGACAACAGTGTTAGCTGTCAAACTGCAATAATAGCATTGTGGTAATGTATATACACCTCTGTCAGGGAAGGTGGATCAAACATTTTATGGTTTCACACAAGGATGAATCCCAGCTGCTTTTAATCTAGCACCGCCAGCAGGTCAAACAGTTCAAATACAAAACATTTCACGAGTTCAGTCCTCAGATCTTCAAGTTCAACAGGTTGTCAATCAAGGTAACTATTTAATCTACACGTGACAGATGATGTATGTCTGGATCTGGCTACATAGCCTATTACACATATAGGTAAATATATATCTCAACGAGCACTGATTCCTGAAGAGAAAGACAATTATAGCTGATCAGCAACACCTGTGACACCTGCAGGACGGGTATATGTAACCTGCCACGTGGCTCAGATTGCATTTTCTGTTGATGACTGCAGTAATGGGAGCGTTTTGGGTCTTGATTGTGGTGTTGCTGGCTGTCTGGTTTACCAAAGGTATTTCTATTCAGTAAATCTGCAGTGGTGTAGAGTACATGTAAGGTTGATGAGGAAACCTTTAACTTACTTTTGCACCTGCTTTATCTGTAGGCTCTAGTTTGCCGGTTGGTGACACAAGTGAAATGCGTGTTAATGGGCCGCAGAGGACAACAAGAGGTAGTGATATTGGGTGACTGAAATATTTTATTATGCTTTTTTTTTTTTTTTTTTTACACTAATTTCAATTTTGTTACTATAGATCTGTCTCCTAATGACCCCTCCATAAAGGAGGTCCTTGCGCTTCACCAGTCACATGAGTCTGTGTTGAAGAAGTTAGACGGTGAGCAAGATTTGCGTATCACTACTGGATTCAAGTTTGCGTACGGCACAGGTTGTGGATCATTGAGGCTTTTGTACTTTCATTTAATTAATTTAATGTCTTTACTTCAGTCCACCTGGAAAATAATGATGTGGACGACAAGGCATCGGCGGTTTACCTGAAAGTTGTTGAACATGCGCAGAACAGAGGCCTCAAGGGAAGCAGCGCCATGGGCCACAACGGTACTGTGGGCCACAACGGCACACTAGGCAACCCGACGTGGGTGGCGGCAGCAACAACGGCTAGGCCTAGGGGCCTGGCACGGTTGGCAGCAGCAGCAGCAACAACGTCGGCAGCAACTGTGCCTGGGGGCCTGGGACGTTTGCCGGTAGCAGCAGCAGCAACGACGGCGGCGGTAGCAGCAACGGAGCCTGGGGGCCTGGCGCGGGTGGCGGTAGCACCAACGACAGCGGCGACTGCAGCAGCAACGGTGACGGCAGCAACGGCGCCTGGGGGCCTGGCGAGGTTGCCGGTAGCAGCAACGGCAGTAACTGCGCCTGGGGACCTGGCCCGGTTGCCGGCAGCAGCAACGGCAGTAACTGCGCCTGGGGACCTGGCCCGGTTGCCGGCAGCAGCAACGGCAGTAACTGCGCCTGGGGACCTGGCCCGGTTGCCGGCAGCAGCAACGGCAGTAACTGCGCCTGGGGACCTGGCCCGGTTGCCGGCAGCAGCAACGGCAGTAACTGCGCCTGGGGACCTGGCCCGGTTGCCGGCAGCAGCAACGGCAGTAACTGCGCCTGGGGGCCTGGCCCGGTTGGCGGCAGCAGCAACGGCAGTAACTGCGCCTGGGGGCCTGGCCCGGTTGGCGGCAGCAGCAGCAACGACTGAGTCACCCGGGGGCCAGACACGGGAGGTGGCGGCGGCGGCAACGGCTCTTGCTGCTGCCGTCGTTGCCAGGCACGGGTGGCAGCGCGGGTGGCAGCAGCAGCAGCAGCGAGTGTGGCCCCCAGGGTCCCAACACCGGCAACAACTTAAAATAAAACAGTTTGCTTAAATTTTGTTTTTGCTTCTTGGTTGGGTACGAAATGGCTATTTAACAATGATCCAGTGAGGCAAGCTGACTCCAGGGAAGAGACAGAGTAAAAAAATCAGTGGAACATGAATTTGTATAGAAAGAGCGCTGTATCCTAGAGAGAAACATGTCTTCACTTCAGTCCAACTGGAAACCAATGAAGTGTAAGTTAAGGCTTCGGTTGTCTACCTAAACGTTGTTGAACAGAGGCCGCAGCAGCCACAACGGTTCTGTGGCCGCCGATGCAGGCAACAATGGCACCCTAGGGGCCGATGGCAACATGGGTATGCTAGGGTATGCTTTTACTGCAACGATGCTCTACTAGCGGGGGTATCCCCAGTGTGCGATTTGGCCAAAAAACATTTGACTTGCATAACTAGGGAGAAAAACGTAAAGGGTGGACAGGCCCTTTTTCAGGTCGGTGGATTAGTCCCCATCACAATATGTCAAAACTTTTAAAGGTACACTTTCCAGCGAGGCTCCCCCCAGAGGCCAAAAATAAAAGTGCACTGTCTTAAAGATACTCTGCTGTTCTTGCGAGGTCCGCTCAGCCTTGCAGCCTTTTTCTTTTAGCTCTCGCCATTCAGAAAAGGCTTGCCCGATGTTCACCCGTGAACGACACCTCTCTGTCCAGAGCCCTTTTCCTATTTCTTGCCTGAACCGACATGGGCTTTCGCTGTTTTCTGTTTTTGTTCGAAATAGACTCATTTAATCATCCAAAACGGTGTGGAACACATTCATTAACTGAAAAATGTTGCATAGTGTGCCTTTAATGTTAATTTAGTTTTATTATTGGGTCCTGTAAAGTAAGACAATATACGGCTTCGAGCGTGTTTCATGTTTGGTTCAGCGCTGTTTTCCCTGCGAAGTTCCTGCACTAAAATGTTACAATGTTTTTGTGTTCGATGACGTCCAGAAATATGCGCCGTCTGCCAGAAGGCTACTGAATAGCCTACTCTGATGTATCGACACTGAAGATCTTTAGATTTCAAGAGTTTAAGTAGTTAAGTTGCATTCATCGCTATCAAGGGTGGAAGATCCTTGTCCCTACCGGATATAAAAATAATTTAGCGGCGGTAGGGATAGGAAAACCAGAGGGGGGGTAATCCCTACCATTCCCCCCTACAAATCGCACCCTGTCAGACTCAGACTAGCATTAAACAGGGTGGACATACAATCAACAGTGACTACTAAACTTCAAAATGGAATGTGTTGAGGGAACTCAACTTTCCATTGATGAAATTCAAACCTGGGGACACAATAGACAATTCCCATGCATACTGTAATCAATATTCAATTTCAAACATGTTTTTAGTTTGTCATGGAAGGTGGATCCAACATTTTATGGTTTCACACAAGGATGAATCCCAGCTGCTTTTAATCTAGCACCACCCGCAGGTCAAACAGTTCAAATACAAAAACATTTCACGAGTTCAGTCCTCAGATCTACAAGTTCAACAGGTTGTCTATCAAGGTAACTATTTAATCTACATGTGACAGATGATGTATGTCTGGCTCTGGCTACATAGCCTATTATACATATAGGTAAATATATATCTCAACAAGCACTGATTCCTGAAGAGAAAGACAATTATAGCTGATCAGCAGCACCTGTGACACCTGCAGGACGGGTATATGTAACCTGCCACGTGGCTCAGATTGCATTTTCTGTTGATGACTGCAGTAATGGGAGCGTTTTGGGTCTTGATTGTGGTGTTGCTGGCTGTCTGGGTTACCAAAGGTATTTCTATGTGTTAGTTTGCTAACTTCTATTCAGTAAATCTGCAGTGGTGTAGAGTACATGTAAGGTTGATGAGGAAACCTTTAACTTACTTTTGCACCTGCTTTATCTGTAGGCTCTAGTTTGCCGGTTGGTGACACAAGTGAAATGCGTGTTAATGGGCCGCAGAGGACAACAAGAGGTAGTGATATTGGGTGACTGAAATATTATGTTTTTTTTTTTTGTTGTTTTACACTAATTTCAATTTTGTTACTATAGATCTGTCTCCTAATGACCCCTCCATAAAGGAGGTCCTTGCGCTTCACCAGTCACATGAGTCTGTGTTGAAGAAGTTAGACGGTGAGCAAGATTTGCGTATCACTACTGGATTCATGTTTGCGTACGGCACAGGTTGTGGATCATTGAGGCTTTTGTACTTTCATTTAATTAATTTAATGTCTTTACTTCAGTCCACCTGGAAAATAATGATGTGGACGACAAGGCATCGGCTGTTGGCCGCCTGGCGCGGTTGGCGGTAGCAGCAGCAACGACAACTGCGGCGACGGCAGCAGCAACGACAACTGCGGCGACGGCAGCAGCAACGACAACTGCGGCGACGGCAGCAGCAACGACAACTGCGGCGACGGCAGCAGCAACGACAACTGCGGCGACGGCAGCAGCAACGACAACTGCGGCGACGGCAGCAGCAACGACAACTGCGGCGGCGGCAGCAGCAACGACAACTGCGGCGGCAGCAACGGCGCCTGGGGGCCTGGCGAGGTTGCCGATAGCAGCAACGACAGTAACTGCGCCTGGGGGCCTGGCGAGGTTGCCGGTAGCAGCAACGGCAGTAACTGCTCCTGGGGGCCTGGCGAGGTTGCCGGTAGCGGCGACGACGACGGCAGCGGCAGCAACTGCGCCTGGGGGCCTGGCCCGGTTGGCGGCAGCAGCAACGACTGAGTCACCCGGGGGCCAGGCACGTGTGGCAGCACGTGTGGCAGCACGTGTGGCAGCACGGAAGGCAGCGCGGGTGGCAGCAGCAGCAGCGAGTGTGGCCCCCAGGGTCCCAACACCGGCGAGGTTGCCGGTAGCGGCGACAACGACGGCGGCGGCAGCAACTGCGCCTGGGGGCCTGGCCCGGTTGGCGGCAGCAGCAACGACTGAGTCACCCGGGGGCCAGGCACGGGTGGCGGCACGGGTGGCAGCACGCCCAGCAAGCCCAACAATCCATTTAATGTTTGGTTAATGTTTCCCACAAGACAAAATCATTTGTTTGCAGCACGGGTGGCAGCAAGGGTGGCAGCGCGGGTAGCAAAAGCAGCAGCGAGTGTGGCCCCCAGTGTCCCAACACCGGCAACAACTTAAAATAAAACAGTTTGCTTAAATTTTGTTTTTGCTTCTTGGTTGGGTACAAAATGGCTATTTAACAATGATCCAGTGAGGCAAGCCGACTCCAGGGAAGAGGCAGAGTAAATGAAATCAGTGGCACATGAATTTGTATAGAAAGGGCGCTGTATCCTAGAAACGTGTCTTCACTTCAGTCCAACTGGAAACCAACAAAGTGGAAGTTAAGGCTTCGGCTGTCTACCTAAACGTTGTTGAACAGAGGCCACAACGGTTCTGTGGCCGCCAACGGCACCCTAGGGGACGCCGGCAACTCCGGCAACAGCACTGTGGACAACGCGCGCTTGGGGCACGATGGCAACATGGGTATGCTAGGGTATCCTTTTACTGCAACCATGCTCTACTAGCGGGGGTATACCCAGGGTGCGATTTGACTTGCATAACTAGGGAGAAAAACTCAAAGGGTGGACAGGCCCTTTTTTGGGTCTCTGGATTAGTCCCCATCACAAACTTTTCAAAACATGTCTTTAGCATACTATTTTTAGAATAAAGTGACTAATAAAACTTACCATCCTTTGATGCAAATTCCAGGCAACCTGCTGTAAACTGAAAGTGGAGCAGATTCTTGATTAAAATAGGCGTAAAGAGTTGTAACAACAAATTCAAGGTAATTCCACTTATTTCCATTTTTTGGAACTTTATACTTGCAATATCAAGATTTGAATATAAAAATTTGAAAACATGTTTTCTAAGCTCATGGAAATTTCTCGCGGGATGGCAAGCTACGTACATTAGATGATATGAAATATAAGCACTGCTTTTGATGAAACCAGAAAAGCGTGAACTAGGAACGCATTAGCTGAACCTTAAACATCTACAATGATAAAATAAACAACGGTCTAGAAGCATCGTAACACAATGACAATAGGTCACATACTTGCTGACAATACTTTCGAAATTAGGATTTAGGATCTTGCCACAGTGTGGAATTGTCAGTCTTCACATGATTGTGTGTTATTGCCAAAAAGCATCAGTTGAGAGGAACAAGTCGCCCTTAATGTTCTTACCTTCTGCTCAGCTAGAGGCTCCTTACTCTGCAGCGTACCAGCGGACCGCACACACTTCCTCACCTGCAGCGGCGCGATCTTCCAAAAAAAGCGACAAGGGTGAAACTGTTTTCTGTAGAAGTCACAGGGAGCTCGGTGCGATACTGTTTCGACGGAGCTGCGGTGCTAGGCAACGGCTTGTGTCTGTGTTTACCTCCTGCCACCCGAGGAGCCCATGCATCATGCATGGTATAATAAATGTCCTTGTTTCCAGGCTGCAGGAAGCAAACCGGGACAATTTTGGAATGTGTAGCAACAAAGGCTATTTTCAAGACATCATCATCCGTATTAAGTTAAACGTTTAACGTATTAAACGTTTCTCCCGCAGGGGCAGTGCGGAGGATGTAGCGACATCTACTGGCGGCGGCGCAGATTGCAACCAAGTGAACATTTTGGAGGAAATTCCAAACCGGAATGGACGTAATGGATCATTTAGAGGTTATTGTACCCCCATGGGCAGATAAGCCTTATGGGCTACTGTGGAAACATGGCGGCCAGCTCCATGAAGAGGATCCATCCATTAAAATAATGTGAAACGCACCTTTAAGGCAGGCGGGAGACGAACAGGAGATGCTCGATGACAGATGTGAAGGAGCGGCTCACAGTCTACGTATCGTCAGGCCTGATCATACTGAAGTTGGCTTTGGATTTCCGTGTCATCAGAATGGAGGTTTGTATTCCACTTAACTGATGCTGTGCTCCTTTACGCTAAACCGCTCACTACGTCCACGTAAAAGCAAATGAAAAGCCCAACAATCCATTTAATGTTTGGTTAATGTTTCCCACAAGACAAAATCATTTGTTTAAATTGGGTTCATCATCATCTTGGAGGTTTTACTAGTACTTCTGCTACTACTTTCAGTACTTTTAGTTGGGAGGGTTGAGTAGAAATAAGTAAGGAATTTACCCTGCAGAGATGAGAAAAAGAAGGCAACATATACTAGTACACAGAATACCTTTGGGAACAAAAATCAATCTACCTGGAATGACAGGCATTTAGACACTGCAACCGACGTGGTCCAAGATCACTTCCTCTAAACTACTTTGAACAAAGAAGTGAATACAAAAGGTCTGTTTAAAATGTGAAATTTTGAATGTTATAAAGACATTTGAAAACTTTCTGTCGCCTTGTTTCTTCACGCTTTAGCTAACGGGATGTAAACTTGGACCTGAGCTGGTTGCTATAGCAACAGAGGCAGCAATGGAAAAAAAATCCACAGTATCTTGGAGAGTGGCAGGTTTGCTCATGTCCTTGTAAGCAGTGGCTCTGTGACTGATTTTCAGAAGTAAGTCACTTGACATTTAAGTGCATTGAATTACCGCTTTAAATCTTCAAGGAGACTTTGTCACATCGTATGAAAACCATTCCAACGAATCCTGATGGACTCCACAACACCTCATTCTCAAGACTGAAGTTTTACCCTCAAAATAAAATGTATTCCACTATGTGGATCCTGTCAAGGGCTTCCATCTCATAACAGCCCAGTCAGGGATGCTGCAAACTTCTCTTTTTCTTTTCCAGCTTGTTATCATCCCCGAGTAGTCGGCTCCCAAAAAAAAAAAAAAACCCACTGAGTTTCTTCCTCCACGAGCTGGAGCGCCGTGGGACAGCCGGCGTAAACAGAGCCGAGGACGGCTCGATATTTCCTGGTGCTGACTGACAGACAATACACTCTGTCATCCATCAATGGTCCTCCCAAGCCACCGCTGATGGGCTCGGTTAGTTTTCTCCATCCATGCTGTTATCAAATGCAGGTCGCTGCCTTTCAACCAACGTCACCTGGTGTGACGGAGGGACCCTTTGAGGGCGTCCTCGAAAAGCACACACCAATAACCGAGGCAGCTCTGGCTTCAGACCGGGAGTCAGAGTGGATTTATTCTGTCTTCTATTTCCCCTGCAGCTACTTTAAATACAGGATCAGTATCCCCTGCAGACTGAACTACTCCAACACAGAGATAACAGCCTCTACCTGAGTTGGTTGGCTGATTAGATTGCCTGTCGCTTGTTTGCTATTTTGGACTACAAGCCAGTGCAGAAGAAATACAATGTTTGGAGATGGATTAGCCCATTTTGGCATTTAGGAAAATGTGTGTATATTTACACTGAATGGGTAAATGTGAGCCATACATCAAAACTATTTAGCTTCATCTTAAAACTACAGCTTTGAAAGAAACAAGGGCAAAATGATTTGTGCAAAGATTCTTCGTTTTGTATTGAGGTTGCAAATTCACAAACAAATCTGACCTTTTGATTTCTTCTGTCTGAACCCAGCATGGCTTCCTTTGGGACTCATGTGTGTGCTGTCTTCACGGACGATGCAGACGCCACACGGGGGCCAAGCTCACCACGGAGGTCATGAGCTGTCTAGTGCTCAACAAAAGTTATTGCAAATGATCATTTGAAAACTAAACAGAGATGGCGCGTTATTTAATGAGTTTAAAATGGGCTGCTAATTGGCTGTTGTTTGCTCTAAACATAGCCTGGCTAGCTGTCTCCCCACAACTCCCCCGTTTCCAGTATTTATGCTAAGCTAACCCATGCTTTTGCTATTTCCGAGTGATATTATTTTTGACAGAAACCCAAAAAATGAATTCTTTATTATATACAATGATTAAAAAACAGTCCCGCTTAAATAACGTTAACTGTGCTGAAGCGTCACACCCAGAAGCAATCAGCCGGGACCATGTTTGTGTTGTTGTGCTGCTGTTTGAAGAAATCAGCTGTCAGTGTGTAATGAACATGCTCCCTTTGGGGCTATTGATGCCTCTCAGACTACTCAAACATTCCCTGGTCCCCTGTGATTGATGCGAAAGAAAAAAAGGAATTATCAGACTTTAAATGTCCCAAAGCTCCAAATGCCCCGACCTGAGAAATAGTATTAGACCAAGACCGTAATCTTTTCTTCTTCTCTCAAGGGACTCATTTACTTTGTACCCCAACATGGACCACGTGGCACACAGATCTTACTTCTCATTGCTGGCAATTCACCCGTGAGATGAGAGGAGTGCAAATTGCCCTCCTGAAAGCATTGCTTTAATCAGCTTGAATCAAGATGCAGATTGCATATTTCGGCTTGTTTTTTCTCTTTGGCAATTTAAGTGTTTGACCTCGGCTGTGTAAATTCATCTCAGGGATGAAAAGCAAAGTGGTTTTTATTTATGCAGGAAAACACTGAAAAGACTCCTGGTTTGGTGCAGATTAGAGAAATAGAGAAAGAACACAGAGGGGGTTCTATAAATACAAACATAAACAGGTTTATTTTGAAAGAGCATCGAGTCCAAAACAAATTTGTTTTCCAGTCATTCTTTCCTTACATGAATCACTCCAGGAAGCCTCAGTGCTGCCGTTTTCTTTACAACTGTCCCTGTCTTCACAAAACGTGCTGCAACCTCTGTTCAAAGCGCGGCTGCCTGGCGGAGCGGCCGGGCTGCAGCGTGGATTTACCCACCGAGTTGCTCAGCTGCTTGAGGAGCATCCAAAGGAGGAGCATCATCAGCACCAGGAGTCCGAGGAGAATCGCCACAGTACAAGCCCAGGTTCCAGCCCCAGTCCAGCGCCAGCGGCAGCGAGGTGGAAGCTACCAGAAATTTCCTGGGGGCAGGCATCAGGGTGAGGCTGCGACCCACCCTCCCAAAAAAAAAAAGATAAGATCCTAGCTGGGGGAGGAGCTAAAGGATCTTACACAGCTGCTGGGATGTGGAAGGCAAACAGGTATCCAGCTGGTTTGCCAGTCACAGAAGTCCCATTTGTTTCCATGGTTTAATCCTCCGGCTGGGCATTGATGTGATGCGGTGGAAACCTGTGGAGCGCGTGTGCACGGTCGGGGTGGTCCATTCGGAGATGAAATCAAGAGCTCTGCATCCGTGCTTACCCTCAGACTCCTCGCCCAAAGACAGCCTCCCAATTTATAACGAGGGGGGGAAAGGAGGAGGGTCTCTGCCACTGGCCAGTAGC
This sequence comes from Apeltes quadracus, assembly GCA_021346845.1. Taxonomy (NCBI): domain Eukaryota; kingdom Metazoa; phylum Chordata; class Actinopteri; order Perciformes; family Gasterosteidae; genus Apeltes; species Apeltes quadracus. Next base: position 2,382,607 of record CM037920.1, read on the forward strand.
TCGCGTTCAGTGTGATCACATAAGAGGGACATCCTTTGCCATGCTGGTTTGGATTTAGCCTTGAGTAGACATATTGCCAATTGTAAATCCGAACGGCAAGTGAGTCATTAAAGATTTCTCCTTGCGCGTTGCTGCTTTTTTTCCCTTTACAATTCATTGAATTTTTAGATTAGCGTTTACCCGTAGTAATTTACTTCATAAAGCAAAATATCATTGACATAAATTACTCATTAGCCGTAACGTCACATTTGTACCGTATTCAAACTAGGCTTTAACTAATCAGGCTAAACAATTTGACCAATACATAATCCCCACTTTGATTAGTTTATCTGGAGAACCCTTGAAGGACCAAAACTGGTCCTCTGCTGCCCCCATGCGTTCAACGTAACATGTAGACAAGGAGTTTTACTTTAAATGAATTTTATTTACAAGAGCCATATTTTACAGTGCAGATGGTGACTTGAAAAAGCATGTTACCTTCCAAGACGCCAATGGAATTAGACAGTGGACTCCATTAGACTAAAATGTACTTTAATGTGCATCCCACGAGGCCCTAAAGGGTGCACCTCTCAAGATGAACAAGCGACAATAAATGCCATCAACACAGCCTTTAAAAAAGTGGAACAAACAAACTGGTGATATGGGTTTTAGTACATCACAGGTCCATTGGAGTTTGACACTGTAGAGCAAAGGCCTCTACATTTTGTCGGAGATTAAAAGTAAAAACTTGATTACCCCACTGTTGCATCTGATATGAATGTCAGGATTCAGTATATAAAAATACCTTAAAAACTCTAAACATCGACTACTCCAAGAAGAGCAGGCCGTGCCATTTAAATTGTGAAAAGCATCATTAAAAAATAAAAAAATATTACTGACATGGGTACAAAACTATGGACAGGGGTGGGAGGGAAAGTTACTTCAGCAGCAATTTAGTTGGAGCGTCGATGAGGGAAACCTCAGAGTATCTGGGAGAGGAAATACGCCATTAGAACATTTGCCAGACAGCAATGTGAAGACAATGAAAAGTAAAGAGCTGCAGACTTACTTGGGGCCCTTGTACTTCTCCCGAACAGATTGCTGGGCATGCGTTGCAGCATTGAGGAACGTTTGGTGCAGATCCTCAACACACGGCATCAGATCTTCAAGCAAGTAGCCAGTCATCTCGGTCAGGGAGTGCGGCTGAGGACGACAAAGCCAGAGTCATCTTGTTGGTTTGCACAAGCCCACCGTTACCAGTTCAGAGACACAGGGCTGCGTGGTTCTTACTAACATCCGAGATAGTCTATTCTGAGGCGCTGTGCCTCGTCAGAGACTATTTACAGCTCAAGCTTACCCATGAGCCACCAGTCACGGTGTGGTTTGCCAGCGTGTACGCTGCAGCAGCAGCATGTGATGGGAGGTACTTCAGGAAGGGATCTGAATCAACCAGACTGAGCTCTCCCAGGTACTGAAAGAAAAAAAAAAGTGATATTATGCAAGGCCATATTTGACATGTGGCATTTAAACTTTGTAAAAAAAAAAAAAACTTTGCTCACCATCGCCAGGCTCTCTACCCGTTTGTTAACCGAGTGCTTAAGAAAGTAATGGGTGAGAAACTGAGTGATGGTTGGAGCCGCCAGATCAAAGGAGAGCACTTTAAGCACCAGATGCTCCATTCTCAACACTTGCTTCTTGGTGTAGGTGTCATCTGTGATGTAAACAAACTCTGCCACCTCCGGGGGATAGATCTCTTCAAATTTCCTGCATTTGAATATATGAAGACCTTGTTTTTAACACATGTACATGGCATTTTAAGTCTTGTGCATAAATGGTCCGAATGTAGCGGCTACGTACGAAGCAAGCAGCATGGCGGCAGTCCCAACCAGCTGAAGTTTCCCCCTCAGGACAGACATTGCGGAGAGGAAGCGATCGATGTAGTTCACAGCCAGATAAAGGGTCTCGTTCTGGAGCTTGTACTCTTCTCCAACCTCGACCAGCCAGTCCACCAGGATGGCCCTCATGCTGTTTGTGATGTCGGGCTGCTTCTTCATGTAGCCGGCTTTGGGTCTCGTTTTTACCTGTGGAGATTTTAGTGTGTCAGTGAAGAAATCTTGCAGAGTGCTTTATATAAAAATCTGACATTTAAATGCATTACTACAAACCCATGACTAGTACGTCGTTGTGTGACGCGTTACTTCATTTCTCACCTCCATCTCTCTGAGGTACGTGTGAATTTCAGCAGCGTACTCCGGGACGTTGTTGACATCGACTGGTTTCTCCTCCCCATCTACTAGGGACATGTCCATGGGAGAGTCTGAGGGATGAACAGGCAATTTAGCACAATGCAAATCTTTAACCGCAGCGTCAATTAGAATTGTAGAGTACATTTGGCAGATTAAAACGCCATTTGTAGAGAAGTTTTTCTTTGCCGGCTGTTCACAACCCACCAAAGCTGAGGTCCATTGCTGACGGCATCTCAATGGTGGCCAAGGGCTGTCGCAGTCGGGCTGCAGCGTTGATGGTTTCAGTGTCTGGCTTTGCACTGGTGGCGTCGACCACCTGGTGCAGCTTCTTGATGCAGGCGCCATCGGGCTCGTCCATGTGGATCTGGAAAGCCGACTGCTTTGTGGAGGGCTTCTCCGAGCAGCTTTTGTCCTCATTTTTGCAGGACGCCGACTGTGAGGACTCCTGGAAGAGGGGGGAAAATGTTACTTCTGGATGGTCTCAAAAAAGGGATTTGGGATTCTTTTTAGGGATTCAAAAAAATTGAGCTGGGAAATGAACAGAAAAAAAAAATCATGCAATATGCTCGGAGACTTAGTGCCAATCAAGAGGCATAGTTAAAACAAGCAATGCAGCCCTGTGTAAAGTAACGTTAATAGGAGGTCGGGGAGCAATCGCATTGACCCGAGCTGGTGGTCACTAGGGAAGGCGGGAGGAACCCACGTACACAAATGGTTTTAAAAGTTTGTAAGCACATAACACGTCGGTGTGCGGTGTAATTTTAATCAGCAGAGTACAAAACGTGTAACTCTTGTGATAAAGAAAATGGCGGACAATATTGGGAGAGTGGCGTAGCAAAGTCTCAGCAACACACACATTTAAAAGGATTATACGGGCAGATTAAAATTCAGTAAGCAAGTCCTTTAAACTGGCACTGTATCTAAAATGAGTTGCCTCCATAACTACAATGTCAGCCCGCTCGCCACCTTGATCACAGTGATCATCGGAGAAGGCTAGCTAGAGCTAAGCGAGTAGCATCGTTGCCCGAACTGACCTGTTTGCAGCCGCGCTGGTTCTGTGCTTTGCTGCGCTGGTTGTTCTGCAGGGCTCCGAGGACTGTTCTGGTGGCGGCCGCCTGTTTGGGAGGAAGGTTCTCTTGGTCTTCACTCGCGGCCACTCGGGTCTTCAGCGAGCCCCTCAGTCGTGACAGCATATTCTCCTGGTTGTGAAGCTCGCTAGCCGCGCTAGCCTGTGCCCTGTTCACGTTAGCTCCGGACATGTTTCACACTCGGTGGTTCAGTCCAACTCGGCTCGGTTGGCTTCTCGTAGGTACTCAGGCCACAGGCGATGTTCACCAGTGTACAAAAAAACACTGGTTTAAAGAAAACGAGTTTCGGATGATAGCGCAAGGACGGTTACAAGGGGGCTAGCATTAGCTGCTAGCTTGCTCGGGCAGGTTAAAGATCCGTAAAATATAAGCTGTTGAGATGGCAACCACACTGCGCCAAATTACACACAGCCGACAAAAGGTAAAACGCAGTTGGGCGGCACAATTTCTACACGAGGTCCAAAGTGTTCTTAGGTCGCCACACGCGTTAATGCCGAGTTCAGTACCAACCTGAAGACAAGCCAGCTAGCCTCGGTCCATTTACACGGAAACATGCACAATATATGTCGCTTTCTCTCAGTTCAAGTAGCCCGCGAGGATTGAAACGGACCAATCACAGGCCGCACAGGTAGTGACGTCCCGGAAGTACGGGAGCCTAAAGAGTGCAAGGTCCGCGTTATTGCAAGTTTAAAACCGGTTTGACTGATTTGAATCTATGAATCGCTCACGTTATTAACGGATAGCAGCTGCGGGTGATGTGCTGAGAGCTTTTAATGTTAGCATCAAAATATGAAAATAATCACCTTTGTGGACAATGACCCACTAATAACCAGGATGACGACTCTTGATAAAAATAATGATCAATGCATTATTTGGAACATGTCCTTAATCCTTAAACTGTTAAATCCAGAGTTCAGTTGAATTACTTTATATACTACTGGCTGTCTTCATTTATAGTGTGCCTTCATAATAAATTAGTTGCCTAATATTTAGTAGTAACAAGCACTGGACAACAAAACGTAGTGGTGTATTTAGTATAGAATTGGCTTTCCAAAATGTTGTACATTTAGTCTTTGACACAGCTTGTATTTCATACACTGAAACCACAGCTGTCAAGTGACTTAATGAAATGAAGATTTTTTTTTATATATGTGAATAATTGTAAAGAGGATACAGATTTCGAATAAGGCAACGTGCATGGTAATTACCTAACAATCATTGGATTGCAGACTTAAGAGAGTGGTGTTGACAAATGGTCTCATATGGCTTATGTACAAAATGAGATTTTTCTTTCCTGTGGAATTTAATACTCTTTATTCCACTACACTTTTCACCAGCCTCTTGAATATACATTTTACAAACGGTTGCAAATATAGTCTCACAAGGATTTGATATTTATGATGTAAAAACATGTTTTTTCTGAATTACATGGGGTCACTGAAATTCCAACCCAAAGCCTGGTCACTAATAAAATGAGGAAGATTCACTATCCTGGCAACTTTGTAGTGGTTTATTAATTACCAACTTTGCTTTTATATGCTGTCAAAATATATTATGAATATTTAAATCGTGTACACCATATTACAACAGCTAAACATGACAACATGACAACAACATTGCTAGTCAGAAAAACAAGACAACACATTTGTATTTACAATTCAAAACTGAATAAGTATCTTATCTACATGTAATCATGCCTCTTTGAAAAAGTCTAACAGAGAATTTAAGTCATAATTATCGAGTATCTCCAGCAGTGAGGACACTTTGGTTTTCACATTCTGGCCTTTGAACTTGAATTTGTCGATGAAGAGATCAGTGATCATTCCTACAAGAGAGAGAAAAACAAAACGAGTTACCACCTGGCAACACGCTCTTCTACACAATGTCAAGCCCATGCAGCAGAACTTTAGAGTAACAGAACCATCTTCATCCTTTCGGGAAATCAATCATGTGAACATTAGGGGGAGGAAGGAAACTAAGTTTAGTGAAAGTGTCTCTAGATAAGCGTGTCAGTGGAAATACTTGGTTAATGGAATTACCATACAGAGGCTGTCTGTAAAAAGATAATGAATGAAGTCTTGTGGTATCTTGAGTTTGTTCAATGATGAATCAGTCCTGTATTTTAACGTTTAAATACATCCTAATTTATCTTCATAGTATGCATTGTTTTACTGCTTCACACTTATCTCAGATCTTCCTAATCCCAAATAAGTATTTTAGGGATTATCTCTGCTAAAAGATGTGTCTATTTGTTCTTATCTTTAGAAAAAACAAATCTTGATCATTAGTAGATGAATTTCTATGAGCTTTTAAAAAAAACTTTTTTTGATCTTTTCTTGCACAAACATTTTCCCAATCTATTTTTTTTTTATACACGTGTATATGTGAAAATACAGAAAAAACGCTGCACCATAAAGCCTCTCGAGATGCGCCGGCTGCTTCTTGTACTCCTCGAGGAGATTGGCGGACTCATCCAAGATGTTGCGATACTCTGGGATGAGGAAGTCAGCGTTCCCCTCATGAACTTGAAGCTCCTGTCAATCAGACAGGAAGTCAGGTGGGGATAGGCAGGTAATAAAGAAAATACTTTCCAAACCAGCCGTTCAACAGCCCTAACAGAACAAGCGAGAACTGGAAGACTTTAACCAAAGCAGACATAACAAACGACCATGAACAGTGAATGTATTGAAACAAAAATGGATTTCTCTGTTAAGTCGACACATGTAACCAATACGTACTTTAAGTGCATCGATAAGCTGAACCTTTCTAGCCAACAGCAACTGGTACTCCAGCTTTGGATGTATCATCTTCAGAGTGTGGCTCACAGAGTCGTCATTGATATCTGAAAGATGAATAAACCGCACTTCATTTGTGGGATATTATTCCCTGAATGTTTCCGTTTGCTGACAGTAACAATAAATAATACTCCACCTACCATATGAAATGTTCAGGTTGATTTTTCTCTTGGTGGCTTCTTTAGAGAGAACATCATTCAGTATGGAGATGGTAGATATGTTGTCTGACTTGAAGTGGCCTTCACCTTTGCTAAAAGAAAAAAGGAGAAGAAAAAAAAAAGTTATAAAAGTTCCCATAAATATACGTGCAATCCTAGAAGAGCCTTCCTACTCTCTGCTAGGATTTACCAATATGTGGCTTCGAGCTGCGTTCCAAGAAACGTGTTATGGAAGCAGAAAGTGATGCTCTCTCCTGCAGGTGTTTTCTCAGGTACCTCCGACAAACAGAAGACCACCCAGGAGTGGATCTCAGCAAAACTGAACTGTCCCACCAGGGTGAGCCGGTTCATGGGCCTGTAGGACAGACAGATTAGAGATATATATGTATGTATGTCTAAAGAGGTTAAATATCATGGCTAAACCAATGATTTTAGGCCTGAGGGTGAAGCAGAAGGATAACAGCTGTAATCTGCGTATGTGAGCAGCGCAGAGTGAACCAACGGCCCAAACGGCAACGCACACAAACATGCTCACAGCGGCACCCGGCTGCGTTAACAAAAGCCAGGCGACGCTCACACAGAGAGCACCACTTCAAGTCTGTTTACCTTCCTTGGTCTATGCTGTGTGTGCGCTGGTGGAGGGACAGCGGCTTGATGTGGTATTGGCGGACCTGGCATGTTTTGGGTTGCAGTCTGGGTGTAATGTAAGCCTGGAGGTTCCCGTACTGTCCCTCAATGGACCTCACCTAGAAGGGTCATTAAGGATTAAACACGTTGTTCCTCCTGAGGGGGGGAGGGGGGAGGGGGTGGTTCATCAAAACAGTTTAAGCAAATGGTACAGTTAAATTGATTGATGTAATCAGCACAACAGTCCACTCAGCACTCTCTGTGAGACTCATAATTAAACAAGAAAGGACCATGAGAGGAAGGAAAGCTTTTCAAGAAGGACGTGGGAGCAACAGGATGCCACAATGTGCAGGCGATACCTTGAGCTCAAGTCTGGTAGTGTTGGCCTGGCATCTGTACGTGGCCAGGAGGAAGTTCCCATTAGGCTGCTGGAGACAGAGGAAGAATATCAGGCCTCTGGATGCAGCAGCAGGCACATTTCTTTTAAAGGATCTGAACCGCTCACCTCTGAATCACATTCACTGAAACTGACAACAGCCGAGTTCTTGTCCACATCCAGCAGGTCAATGGGGACATCACTCTGCATAGGAGATTTGTCATTACATTTAGCCTGTTCACGACACGATCCAACATTGCAAGGGTTACAATAATGAGCAGACCTGCAGCAGTAGATTGTCAATGGCCGTCTGCACCTCGAGAGTGAGGCTGTAGCTGGCATCGTCCTGGCACAGGGTGAACTTGTCATTGATGCTAAAGACGGGCACAGCAGAGACGGCTGTGCTCGACTGAGAGGTCTGCTGGTACTGCTCTCGGCCCTGCAGGACTTTGACCTGCAGCTGCTCCAGCTCTGCCCTGGGAGGGGAAATGCATTTAGTCTTGAAATCTCATGCCGTGTAAGGAGAAAAAGGAGCACTCTTGCCTGAGTGCTTCCACTTTGGACTGGATCTCCTTGCTCATTCGGACCTCGTCTCCGGGGCCGGACTCGGCCTTCTGGGGCTCAGTGGTCAAACCGGTCACCCATCCTGAAAGAGGTAATGAGAGAACAGCAAAAACAGAAAGAAAAAAAAAAGTGAATCAATGATTGAGTGAAAAACAGACATGTCTTCTTCTCTGCAAGTTATTTGGAAAAAAATGTATCCAACCTGTGTAAGTGGCAGTCAAGACCTCATCATAAGACTCTTTCCCCACGCAGCCACCCTGGATGGAGGTCACACTCTCCGACAACACCTAAAGTCCAAAAGAATCCAGGATGCTTTGGCCATCAACGATGAGCATCAGTCATTTGATGAAAAGAGATCAACAGACACAGCTATCCAGGAAAAGGCCAAAAGGGTAACAGATACAGCAAAAGGTGTTACCTATAGTATTCCATCTTGTAAGCTACCTAATAGTTTTAAAAGAGACACTGACTTGCACTATTCTGGGTATGAAAAATAAATTGACAGACACACAGTAACAGGATTTTAAACCAAAATCTGGAGTGATTTGAGATGGACACTGGAGGGAATAAATTGATAGAAGATGAGTCGTGCTTGGCATAACTCACATGCTCAAAGCGTAATGTGGGCTCACTGGCGCTGTCGAAACCATAGACCTCCACAGTGCCATCATCTCTGCCCACCAGGACGTCACCCACCCCGTCTCCCATTATGTCATAGTTGTCGATGCAAAGAATTCCTGATGGAAGACAAGAAAGTTTAAATGAAGCCAAGTCAAAACTGTTTGAAAAACAGTCCTCAGTAACATCCTCGATACCGTGCAATATTGTATTATTGACAAAAAATAGACATAAGTTATGCATGGACCTTTATTTCCCGACATCCTAAGAGTCAATGTATATATGATGGGGAAGTAGTTGGTATAAAAAATAGAAGTGCCCCTTAGTGGCTAAAACAGTAAAACCTTGCTGTGATCATGTAAGGAGTGTACCTCCTTTCTTTTTGTCGTTGTCGATCTCCCATCTGGTCACAGCTGCGCTCTCACCAATCTGCACCAATCCTACTTTGCCATCGGTAGTTCCGTAGAGGATTTCTTCACCTGCAGAGAAATCAATGGCGTCATATGAGATCTGTACCGTACAAAGCACTCGTAAGTGTTATTGCTCTAGTGCACAGCACACAAGGTCAACTTGCCTCTTTCTTTGTTGTATAGTTCCAGGACAGATGGAGGGCCAGGCACTTCCATATCGTAGGCAAGCTCTGATCCCTACAGAGAAAGAAAAAAACACACACACACATATATATTTATTTTTACATAGAACAACAAACTGTATTAAAATCAGAAAAGAAAGTATCATAAGTTGGTCTACCCGCAATACTCTGAGGACTCGGTCTTGACACGCCAGGACGGGGACAGTGCGAGTCAGGTTTTCTGAGGACAAACTGGTGACGTCATTGATTTTGTCTCCAGAGAGGTAGTAGTGTTGGTCCTTGCAGTCACAGTAGTGGTTGTAGATGTAACTCGCACACACCAACAGGTCAGCACCTGAGACATGCCTGGAGAAGGAATGACCAACGGTTAAAGTCTCACAGTGGTGCGCGAGTCATTCAAGCAGTACGAGTCGGTGCCTACATGGCGGTGATGCTTTCAGTGAGGTTGGCTTCAAAGGTGAGGAACTGTTTGCCCTTTTTGGTGAATCCTCGGACCTGAGAACCAAAGCAAACAAAGATCTTCTCCTGGGGAGTTCCTGCAGCTCCTCCAAGGTCCAGTCTGGCTATTTTCGGCCCTGGCAGTGTTTTAAACACGGGCTGAAACACCAGAGTCACATTCCTTAATATTAGAAACTGAAATAGCACGCATTAGGATAAACCCAATCGCATGAGAAGGAAAGCGGAATCTTAACCGGGACACTCACCAGTGCTTCTCCCTTTTTTATCCCAAAGCAAGTTATTATACCATCATGATCAGCGATAGCAACCTGAAACACAGAGACAACGACCAAGAGGCTGTAGAAGGAAAAACTTAAAGCACAATAAGCTGCTCTAAACGGGTATAACTGAAGGCAAACAGAGAAGCACAAACAGCGATCTGACAGATGAATACCTTTTGAGTTGCCTTTTTTCCCAATGCTGGAAGGAGCCTCATAGTTTTCTGGGATGTCACGCCAACCTAAGGAAAAAGTAGAAGAAAGTGTGTTACACGTATTGACAAAGTTTAAAGTGAATATCCCAGGCCTAAGTACATCTCTGATTTACTTGAACAGGTCATCTGGTTAGACCTACTCAATGTTAAAAAAAAAACTTTTAGTGAGGGGAAACAATATTGTTTACTGCTACTTTACAGTAAATTACATCCAGTGCTTATATTTAACCTGTAAGTTGTTTTGCTTGCTTTTGTTTCGTTGATATAAATATATGATATACAAAAAAAAAAAATGTTCATGATTACAATGTAGGAATAAAAAAAAACATAGATAGACGAACCACCGGCTGTCCTTTGGCGTTACCTGCATGTAATCGACTCGATTAAGGTGGATTTCCATCTTCTTCTTTTTCCACTGGGGATTTTATCTCAGAAGGTAAACATGAAACGTTACCTATGGTTATCCAGTCGGAATACTGCAGAGACCAGTTGCAGTCCACCTAATTCACATCCACCTCTTGTTAAAGACGAAAGTAACGGAGAGTAAGAGAGACCAAAGATTATCTAAAGCGAGGAGATTAGCTCGGCGTGCTAACGATAGCTAGCAAGCTAATTGGCTAAAACGATTTACTGGCAGACCAAAGTTGAAAATACATCATCTTCAACTAAATTTACCGGGCGACCACGAAACCACCACCATTCACGGTTTAAACGTGCTGTCAAATTGAACATAAACCTCTTTAAACACGGATACAAGCTCTATCAAACACTTCAGGACGGGATAAACGCAGGAACCGTTGTCAATGGCAACGCTGCGGAGGAAACAAGCCGTAACGCCATTGGATGAGACCGACTGGTAGCCGCTTTCGGATTGGTGGGCTATCAAAGACGATGTTCCGGTCGGTTGTGCGCTTGTGTCAGCGACAACCAGGTCCCAAACGCACCAGTACAATCTACATGATTCAATAAAGGCTTTGCTTTGTGCTAATTAAAATACAGTCTCCAAAAAATGTCTTATTTTAAATCATTGGGTCTAATTAAACGTGGTGTGGACATACAGTTACTAAATCTGTAACCCCTCTAATCAAACTTTGAGGGGAGCAGAATATAATTCCTACTACAATACCAGCAATAGTAACCATGACCTCAATCCTAAAAACATAATGTACATAGATTGAGTGTCACAAACCCTTTGGTGGCCATTAGGTGTAGTGTACCTTAATTTGTGCATTCTATTATGAAGAAACATTTTAACACTAAATATCCATCCACTCATGAAAGATGGAATTAACAGGCAAGATGGTATGTTTAAAAAACACTTTGGGTCAATACTTTTTTTACACAAAAAAAATCTGCAATTCATATCTACGGGTAGGGGGGTGAGGGAGTCACAACTTAAGATGGGTAGGCTGTAAGGCCAAGTTCAACTAAAGCAATCAAAACAAATCATAAGCTTTCCTAATCTTTTATATTTTATTGATTTAATTAAGAGATAATTTCATTCTCATAAAAATGTGGTTTTGTCCGGAAGCAAAATGGCAGAAAAAAAAATTAACTAAAGCATGGATTCAGGATGAAAACTTATCGATAAATAAATGAAGCAAATTCCAAAAAAGCTTGCTAACAAGAAGGAACACATTCAACACATGACAGACATGTGTAACTGTTCAAGCACAAATCCTACAGCAAATGTCTGGTACTGTAAAACTTTCTATAAAACACAGCAGATATCTTGTTTCTCAGTTAGACAGCTATTTTGACATCACACATATATAGATTTTGCATGTTGTTAAAAGAGTGGGTCAGTGGCATTATTAGAACACATTTTAATTCAAGCATTTAAACAAATCAGAGCACTAGCTGCTTTGCACATAAAAATAAATTGGACCACGTGGAAACAAGCGCCATCCTCAATCTATTCAAGCACAACACGGTCATGTTAAAAATAAATAAAAAAAGAACGTATAAGCATATTTAATTTAAGTTACTAATCTCCAAATGTTAATGTTTCATCATTGAATAAGTGATTTTCATGAATAAATAAGGACATACAAAAGGTGAAAATATTAACTGCTGGAACATGCTGATCACAGTTTCACAAGATCACAAGTCTGCTGTGCTGCATCCAGTGAACGGAAAAGTGAGGGGCGTCCACCGCTTGAATGAGGTCACATTAAGAAGATAGGAAAAGAAATATCACCATGAGACTTCAGTGCATTACTGGCGGCTCTTCAACAGTACTCAAATATACAGAGGAGTTGGAGCAGAGGCTGTAAAGTTGACATTCAAAAAACAGTTCCTTCTGTTGATGGCAATGTCTGTCCTCATCAAAGTTGAAGTCACATCTCAAATGGTGGAAAAAACCAAAAACAAAGAAAACCAAGCGTCTACGTGGTTAAATCAAACCCCCGCGGGGGCGAGGCGGCTGATGAAGGCGATGCTGCTGAGGCACATCTTCCTGAAGAAGGCGGGGCAAGCGGGCTTCATGATAAAGTGTTCCAGAAGAATTCGCAGCTCTGTGAACAAGGTGCTAGGGTGGAAACAGATTTGTTTAATAATTAACTGGCGGGTAAGGTCATCCTTGTGTTTCTGTCATACCAGAGAACAGTCTTATGAAATCAGTATATTAAAACCTTTCTGAAAACATGCAGTCAGACTAATACTGGACTCAACAAGATACACAGTGCGCTCACCGACTAACAATGTAACCGCCACACAGTTTCTGAATTACCTCAAACATATCTGCCATAATGGTACTCTAATGTCTCTTTGCCCTAAACACACGCCCCATAACGCTGGACTGTTTGCTTCCTTGCATGCAAGGTCCAGACATTCCAACCCTGCAGGCATGGACTGTATTTTTTTATTTTGGCTGACAAAGCTGATATATCGACAATATGTCTCTAGGGTCAATTGCCAAATATCTCAGGTAAACCGTGAGAGTGATACAGGAACTTTCACTTGTTGTAGAATGATGCTTTGTGACATATTATGGTATCATTCGTCAACTTACCGGCAATATGGGTTTCTTCTGGATGTGTAGCGGAGGGTGAGGAATCGGTAGTAAATGAAAGGCAGCAGCAAGCTTCCCTGGCCACTGTCAAAAGAATAACAGAAAAGAGATATTACAAAATGAGGGGTGTTTTAATTATAAACGAACATAATAATAGTCATTTGCTCAGTATGTTTTAAAACTGATCTGCACAAAAATATCTCTATCTCTGTAGGGAGCTTTGGAAATACGCAAAGTAAAAGGATGAGTCAGATCACCACTGAAGCAGACATGCATAGTTAGTTAAGAGAAAAGAAAAATGGATAAATGGACGTAGCTTGGGAACACGGATTTCCAGGATTGCATTTTTATGTAGGTGCTTCTATCATATATGCAATGTTTTGACAATAAATAACTCAAAAAAAGAACACTTTAAACACATGCCCTTACCTGAAGAGCATGAAAGCAGTGGCTGGCATCAAGAAAATCTCATTGCAGGCAATGAACTTCAGGATGTTTTGCTGATTGACTGTAAGTTTGTCCAGGAGGTTTCTAATGAACATCAGGCTATTGGGGCCAAGAGACTGCAAAGAAGGAGAAAGATCAGAAGCACAAGAGACAACAAAGGAGTGAAAGTTTGCAGTGAGGCACTGGGTGTCCTTAGATACCGATATAGGAGGCACACATTTTAAAGCCAATCTAAAATTTAAGTGAAGTTCAAGCACCTAGGGCTGTTGTGCAAACTCTCGTCATGCACTCTGGGGAAGTTATGAAAAACATTCCACTCACACTGGTAATAAAACAAAAACTAAGATCACCTTTTGTGGATTGTAGAAACTAACCGAGTGATGGGGCAAGAAGATGAGACGAATAAGAGAATCCATATCAAATGAAAAAAACAAAACACAAACAATGTCTCCCTGTTTCACTGCAGTGTTATAGGTGTTTAATGCAGATGTTCGGTGTGGTCCGGCACCGCAGCGACACAGAGCAATGACTCTTTCTACCAGCTCTCGTCGGGGAGTCAAACATGTTCAACAACAGGATCATGGTCATTCACTCTCCACTATCAGCATTAAACACGTCTAAGCGAATGGCTGCCGTTTCCTACTCACGTCAAGGACTTTCTTTGTGTATGTGGTGGCGTGAAGCACAGAGAAGAGGAAGACTGGGAAGATGCTCACTAGACGCAAGTGTTAAGGATAAACATAAAAATATGGAGAACAACAATTTGGTGCAGTTAGGAGTAAAAATATTTTTAGGATTATTATGTTTTAATGATTAAAACATGTGGTCGTCACAAGACTAACCGCACTCAGCAGGGAGTCATCCAACTTGCTCCATAGAATTTCAACTAAAACATGCAGCACATACATTTGTCTTTTTCCAATATTTTACACTTAAAAGGATACTTGTGATGGGGTAGGAGTTGACCAGGATAAGCGAGTAGAGCAAGTAATGGCAGCTGTCCTCCTGAAGAGCCTGGGCCAGGAAAGCTCTGCTCAGCTGGAAGCGTGGGAGCCTTTGGTGCAAGCGCAGTGCACTGGTAAGAGCGTTCGCTAACAAGGCTCGCTGATAGAAGTTAGCTGCTGCATACGGTCTGAAATACACAAGCCGTCAAATATTTTCACATTAATTCTGGCTGAGAGAAAGGACGGGAAGGGTGAACGTAGTGTTGACTGTGTGCACTGATAGAACTCACCCCAAAATTGGTAGAATAAACATAACGGAGCAGTAGACTGTGAAGAGTCGTGAAAGCCACATTGCAGTTTCCAGCTTGTTACTCATTAAAAATTGCTGTGAGGAAAAAAAGTTAAACACAAGAGGCAACCTCTGTTAATGCTACACCCCTTTCATCTAAAAGACAGGAGACAAGTTGCAGTTTTAGAAGCACAGGGGACCAATATTCACATTTTATGTATTCGTAAAATTCAAGCTTGTATAATAGGGTATGTAATGTAAAAGTGATTGTTCTAAGAGTTGACAACTAGTGTTGGGTGATTGACTGAATTATTGGAAATAAATGTCTCAGGAACATTACGAACTACATTACACTGATGCAGGACTAAAAGAAAAATATACAAAAAGTTAAGATGAAACTATGTGTCTATATGCAAACAGTTGACAAAATAACAGGAAATACCTGCACAATATAAACTGCAGCAAACTGCTCTGAAATAAACGCCACCTTTACAAAACTCATGACACTTAATTTATGATGAAAAGTAAAGTAGTTGGACAGTGTTGGGCTCAAACACTCAACTTACCAATGGCCCTAGCTGGGGAGGAGGACTTTGTTGGTTTGTGTCTGCCATCTTTGGGAGAGTGTGTTGGTCTATTGGGGAGAAACATTGCATCATAAGTGACTACTTAAAAGCTTTCTTGGGCTGGGATAAGATAATGTTAAGCTTCTTCCTCACCGCACACATTTTTTAAATCAACCTTTCCTTTTTTTTTTAAGCCCAAGCACCGACGTACGAGACAAATGGAAAGCAGCATGTCTCCGAATGAGACATGTCACCATTGACAAAGGGAAGCACAAAGAACTCACAGCTAATAAGCTGCAATAATGTTTGGCTTATTCCTCAACAAATGACTGAAACAATAATGAATAAGTACTTTTTGTCGATACCCCTTTTGAATCCATATTCAAGGCCGGAGTGGAAAAAGTTACATTGACTGAGGTCAAATACTTCCGTTCTGTAGTTTAATTAGCTTAATATGTTGTCTAGTCATGCCACTATTTACTTGTATTCCAATAACCACAATTCAGAGATAAATACTGTCATTAATAGTTTATTAAAATGACCTGACAGCTTTAAAAATGAAGATAGTAGCATAGAAAACATATGAACAGTTCTTATATGAGCTTATAAACTATTATCGTGTTGAAGACAACGTTAGCTCAGTTACGCTAGCCCTAACTAGCTTGTTACCGTGAGTAATGACTCACTAACATTACTTCAAATAAATGGTGCACCGTTACGAACCGTAGAGTTACGCATGGATCAGTGCAGACGAGCGTCTGTAAACAGTTTAGACTTCTGACGGTGGTTTATCGATGCAACAACGTGAAGCCAGCTAACGTTAGCAGGTGGCTCTAGAAGATTCTGTTACCATCGTTACTAGCATTGGAGCTAAAAAACCTGCGCTAGCGTTAGCTACCTCAATAGCCCTTGCAACGTTTCTAACCTTAATAACGTCAGCTGTTTAAAGCTGACGTTATTAACGGAATACGCCTGGTTTATTGTAATAATATTAAAAATATGAATAATAAAGAACAATGCCTACCAGCGTTACAGCGTCGAACAGTTACGTTGCGTGATAGCTTAAAAGTGACAGGGTACTGTCCACCACACTGAATGAAGTAACTGATCAGCTGACCTTCTGAAGCATGCAGGGGGAGCAAGAAGAAAAGAAAGGTGCCTCTCGCGAGATTTGAGAGTGAGAGTTCGTGACTCATTTCCTTGGTTCATTGGGCAACACCATTCTCTGGCAACACTTACCTCTAGCGGAAAAGAAGAATGCTTTTTTTTCTGCTATATAACAAACTATCTACTACACTTAAAATGATCAAATTACTTACTGTGAAAAAAAATATTATGTAATATTGTCTTCAGGAAATCCAGGCAGCTTTCTAATTACCAAACCATAAAGACACATATCACCTCTCATTATTATTTCTATAATTAGGAAAAAGGAATAAGATACACAAGTTGTGCTGTATCGGCGTATATGTTGTTAGTTAGAAGACGCCTGTTAGAGTTTCTTTAAAAATTGTTAATGGAAGCCAAATAAGACATTTCTTTCAGGAATCACACTACAGGACAGTTTTGTTTGAATTAATCATCTGATTGATTTTATGTTACTAAAATAATACAAATACAACAATTCTGTTTGTTATAACAACGATATTGTTAAAATATACAGCGCCTCAATATGCGTCACAGCAAGGGATCCACAGAACTAGGGGGAAAGCTGCAGTGCGCGCCTGCGCAGTGGTCACCGCACACATTTTTAAGAACCGTCTTTTTTTTTAGCTTTAGCACCGATTTAAAACTGCACTAGATGAGTAGGCTACAGATTATTTTCTGTCGGTTATTTATATATTTTATCCGAACATGTAAATCGCAGACATGTCAAATATCCAAATGAGCGCTTGCCTCAATGGTCAACACAACCACCACCAGAGGGCGCACTCGACCAGAATACCGTGTTCCTGCAGTCCGGCCGATAGTCCGCATCGGATGATTATTTTAGCTTTAAGTGCACCTTATTTGGTCGCAACATGTTTTAAAATCTTACATCTGACTGCTGCTGTAGCGCATCTATCCGCAGATTATTGGCACCAGTGTCGCAGGATGATGTGTTTGCTGCAGATGCCATTTGAAAATATAGGCAGTGTAAGCACTGTAGAATCTAATTATTTCTTTGCAAAACCTAATTAGGCATTAAAAAAGGTTAACGCCAGCGCCTGAAACGTTTTTGTTTAATAATCCCATTACTGACGGCTCATCATGTATAAAATGGTGCAGGAGGACTCTAAGTTTCCACTTGTTAAAGGGAATCTCTGAGAAATAGTCGCATACTTTTTGACACTATCTGCGATTGGGAATTAGGGCTGGTAATTAAACTGCGGAGACTCAACTCAGCACACAGAGTAAGTAAGGCTGCAGCGTCGTGCCTTGCATGCGTTTTTTTATGATTAGCTGATGTTTCTGCCCGCTGCACCAAATAGTGTTTCTATCCTCTGTGTTTTTGTTTCTGTGCTTTACGCTGTCGTCTAATTCGTCGGGCGTTGCAGAACGAATAGAACTTGATGATTTTTTTTTAACGCGTCAGCTCTTCTTGAGCCATTACCAGTCGCTAGAGAGATCAAGGTGAGAATTTAAATGAGACATTTTCTGCCGCAGTTTTAATTTGAACGGGCTTCTTAGCGACTATCAGACCCCGAGAGACGCTTTCAGTGGGAGAAATGTGTCCAGAAATACTAAATAATGAATATGTACAGCGGCAGAATATTAAAGGAGCATTATGTAGGATAGTCGTTGAGGAACGCCAGAGACACTCAACAAATAAACGAGGGAGTATAACTGGAACTTCTTTCTTTCTTTTTCGTTTTAAAAATAAAGAACATTTGCTAATTAGGACGAACCTACAGCCCTTCGTGAAATAAAATAGAGGGTTTAATCGAAAGGATAATATTGAGAAAAACTATATATTTCAACAAATACAATACAATAAATCAAGTAAAGAATCTAAAACAAAATGATGGTAGATCATTTGAATTGTTTATTTTCGAACGAAAAATAAAATAGGACATAGGACAAAATTATATTGCGTTATTTTGCTTTCTTTTGAGAACGATTCTTTCAGCATTAAAATTATAATAATGATAACGATACTATTATGGTTATTATTGCTGTTGTTATAATGATGCTATAATCATTTGTATGGTATTTCATGGAAAAATTGAAGACCGTTACGACTTAAGAATACTACAATTCCACCAGGCCTATATATACAAACAACATATATAGGACATCGTGGCTTTCCGATACGAACACTTTATTTAATGTTTTCCTGCAAAGAATTAAAACTGAGCAGAATAGAGAGAGTGACGGACCAAAGCAGAAGCTTTCTAAGAGACGTAAACCGCCGTGGATGCTCAAAGACACTTGTAATCGTTCTGTCTCAGTCTCTGCGTCCATTCGGCCCCAAACGAACAGGGTGTGGTGTAAGAGAGGGGAACCGGGACAAGCGAGGAAGACGACAGGGAGAAAGAGCTGCTGCGGTGGGGAGGAACCGAAGGACACGGTGCGTTTCCTTCAAACAATGAAGCGAGTTATCAACAGGCTTCTGGGCCTTTTATCTCTTTGTTGGATGATCTGAGAAGGCGTTCCGCGCGATTATTTCATGATGGGAACGAATGCCCCTGTAAAGGTCTCTCTTTTCATTGCAGGCCTCCAATATATAAAAGAAACCATTTCCAAAAAACCTCCTGGCTCATGCTCACCTTTTGCTCCGTGGCTTTTGCTGATTTTGCTGCAAAACAGCCACTAAGAATCCAAGAGATCCTCCTACACGAGGATGTGTTCTATTTTCTCGCTTCACTGCGGCAGATCTGCGGTTACATTTGTTTACTTTAAATTATCTTTTTTTTTTTTTACAATTCGGGAATATGACAACCAGTCTTTCGATGCAAATGTGCGCGTCGCTTCTATCGGAGGAAACGAAGCCTCGCAGGCTCAAGCTAAACAAACAATAAGCTGCACATATGCTCAAATGAAAAACTATTTAAACGTGTTGAATCATCTCAGCGTCCTTATTGGTCCAATTTGATCGGAGCAGAACATGCAATATTTGGGGGAGATCCTCTATTTTGTCGCAGGAAATTTATGGTGGAATCTCGGCCTCTTGGCTTCCATCCGACCGGATCCATCTCACTGCAGTTCCTTAATCCTTATACTCAGAAGAACTCCTGTTTTTTTTTTTATCAGTCTCCTGTCTTTGCATGTGAGCAAAGATGAAACCTTTCCTGAAATATTCTGCTTCCTTTTTTGTCAAAAAGATATCAGGAAAAGACCTAGAAAAGCTTTCTGCAGATTTTGGAATGGGAGTAAGAATACATCTCTTAATAGGAAGAGTGTGCACATGCATTGAGTTTACCTTCATATCGTTAATGGATTTTCAGGAATGAGCAGCCTTTAATAATAATACTATTACCAAACATGTATTTAAAATAACTAATGCGTCCGTTATTCTTAGAAGCGACATTGGTCTACGTTATTGTGTTTATTTATTCTGTGTTTGGTGTAGAAACAGCGCTCTCAATAAGGGAGGGAATCTGATGCTAACAATGGGCCTTGACATAGAAAGCAAAGGAAATCCACCAGAAAGCTGACTTTTTGTGAGTAAAGCTATGTTTGTTTCTGGGTTCAATGGGGGTCTATAATGGAACCGATGGCATCAGGATTGTCACCACAAATGGTTTGGGCGTTTTGCAAGGCTGCTTGACAGAGGCTATTATGTCATTGGTCACGTCCCCTCCACTCCTTGCTCGCTTAGGCCTGAATGGGAGTGAATTAATCAAACTGTTTGAGAGAGATCAGCCAACTTAATGCACTTTGTGTCAATGTCTACAGGGATCCGAGACCCCCCGGCCTCTCCTCATACCTGCAGCCGAACACATCCGCGCCAGAGCTGCAAACAGACTGTAAAACACTGAGAAATGAAGTGAATGTGACCTTTTATTCAATGGGTTTAAAACAAGATCCTCCAAATTATCACTGAAGCGTTCCTACAGGTATCTTTGATGTTTCAATAGTGAGCAATTGACACAGAGAAATAGTTTAATGGCTTTAATAGTGAGATTCTTTGGATCATCTTCAGAGGACTGTAAGACATAGGAACAGAATATAACTGGCCTGCAGATTTCACATCAACCTAAATTTACTATTTAAAATGTAGCATTATCATCATGCAATTTGCTTATTAAATTCATCCCAAATGTTTGGAGAATCCCTAGCAAAAAGCAGCTCACGTTTAAACCCAACAATGGCAGAGGCGTTTCTTGTCTGAGGATGTACAATTCTTTTGAGGAGTATATACTGCTCAGTGTGTGACACCTCTAATTAGATGTCAAATGATTTAAATCATTTCTGCTGAAAGTCGCCCTTGAAGAAAAAAAAAATCGCCCCCCAAAAATCTCCTAAAGAATTATGTATATGAATATATATATATACATATAAATCTATACAATTAAAGCAAAGTCATCGCCATGTTTTTATGTTTTTTTCAGTAAGGAAAATGCTCCAAAGTCGTGCTTTGTAACCTTATTGCTGCATCAAACACAATCAAAATACGAATTAATCAAAGCACTGCGTCACAGCGCGCGTGCACGAGCATTGTTGTGGCTATAATGGATGCCTTAAAAAATTTTAGGTTATTATTTCCTGTCATTTCTGGAAACAAATTGAACATTTATTGCATATATATTAAAAATTACACGGTCGTCGAGAGAGGCTGATGTCTCTTTTATTGAGGCGCACGGAGAGGTGAGGTCTCACCGGATCAATTTCGCTGTCTTGTTACTCCCGCAAGAGGATGTTTGGAAAATGCCTGCACCGCTAAATTGATTCAGAAACGAATTCATAACTTGGGGGGTTTAAGCAATTTTGTGGCGCCTCGTTTTTTTTTTCTTTGCACCTCTATCTTTTGTTTCTTTTTTGATTGCTTTAAACTGCAACGTTTTGTATTATTCTGTTTCTCATTGAAACCGGTTATTCTCACTTCTGCGGCCGCTAGTCCCCCCCCACCCCCAAAAAGCATTTAATACACTGAGTTTTGGGTGGCTTCACAAACATAGCCATTAAGCAGTCACAATGCTTTTATTGTGCACTTGATCTGAAAATAGAGGCTGGTCTGACTGCAGGGTCCAGACGAACCTTTGGAAAAGGCCTTGTCTTTGTCCGCCTGTACGGAGATGAATGGCCCGTGTCAACCAGATGATTAGTTTGCACTATTAAATTGTCAAAAAGGAAGGATTTTTCCCTAATAGTGCCTTTTCGTGAAGAATTATGGAATTCAGAGCTGTTTGCGACTGCCGAGGGAACTTGCAGGGCTTCGCAGGGGCGAGGGCGAAGGTCAGCCAGAGTTCTCAGCGCTGCGGCCAGCGCGCCAGCAGTCAGAGGGGACGTGGAGACAAACGTGGGCCTATTTCCTACACGACGGGGAGATTAATTGTATCCGATGAAGGATCGCCGTGCAGTAATGTGATTCAACGAGACGAGGTGGGCTTTATCCGTCAGAGCGTCCACGAGGATTCACACAGAAGCCATGCGAGTAAATGAGGAACGGTATCAAAAGAGCAACGAAGCCAAAACGAGACTAACTACGGGATTTAAGATCATTAAAAAAAAAAATACTGCCGCGCCGGCGCACAGGCGCCAGGTCTGACCCTGCGCATGAGCCGCACATGAGTGCGCATGTCATCGCCGCCGTGCTCCACCCGGGCAACCCCCTTTCTTTTCTGCTCAACCTCTATTCTAGTGCCAAGGTTTTGTGTTAAATGTTAACAACTTTGCCCGATCCATTTAATCGCCAACAAAAAAAAAAAAACCCGTGTTGACTCGAACACTCGCCTCCTTTGTGCCCATTGTGCGATTGCCCTCACTTGAAGATTTATGTATTTTTGATATTAAATTCCTTCTGTCATCAAGACTGCTCTCTTGTTTACTTTTCTTGACCCGTTGACCTCCCTTCACAAAAAAACGTTCCCATATTCAACGCGGGACCCGCACCCTCTGCGCCCCCCGAACGGCGTCTTCTTCTGCTCTGCAGCCGCGCAGCTCCTTTTGTCGGCATGTGCTGTTTGCACTGTTCTTGAACTTCAGCGCGCTGCCTTGTCCCTCGTCCTGTACTTTGAACCCTGCGGAACTAAATCCACCACTGCACCCTGTATCTCATATTGATTACAGGCCGATAGCTACTGACGGATTTTTGTTTGAGTGTGACGAAAGGGCCGCTCCTTAATGTCCCCTATGGGCTTCACATCAACGCGACCTTCACTTGGTGTCCGCGCGTCAGTCACAGTGACGGATGCCCGTGATACCTTTGCCATATATGACGTCCATGTCGCCTTTACAAGCCTCCCTCTGCTGCCCAGCTTGCTAATTAGTTAAACAAACGCTCATACTAATGGTCCCACTGGCCTGGTGCGCTCTGGGCTTTTTGTTCGCACACTTTTCCCCCAGCTTCTCCTGGTGGAAAACGTGGCCCCGCTGACCCGAGCTATCACGGCGCTGTGGAGACGACTGGGCCGCCCTGTCCGGAGTCCAACCCCCCCCCCCCAACCCCCGGGGGCCAAAGGGCAGCGTCCGAGGCCCGGGAATGCCACCACCAGCTGCTGGCGGTGACACCGGTCACAAAGGGGGCTTGGTGAGCAATGCTTCTTTCTGTGGGTTGTCAGTGTTGTGACAGTGCTGGCTGGACATTTATTTACTCTCATTGGACCACCGAACGGTCCGTTTGGATTAAATAGTGAGCCACCGAGTTCAGTTTGCTTCTAATTTCTCTGACGGTTACTGTAAATCTAAAGTGTGAATCTTTGCACCCTTTGTAATATTAAACTCGTTTTCTAAGGTTTTTTTTATTAGTTATCTTTCATATGAAATTAAAAAGTACACATTATGGTTTCAACATTGGACAGCTTAAACTCATACAAATTATGGTAACTTTACATTTTTTTGTTGCCAACCACAAACAAATCAGATATCAGAAGACAATACAATTAACACTCTCTTATCGTCACTTACAACTGCAGACCTGATGATTAAAAGTCTTTAATAAGGGTATAATGACATCTATAATTGGTGGCTTATTAGAACACAATAAATAAAAAAGCATTTCAAACTGTAGTTATTCCAAAAACAAAGAACAAAGGGTGTGATTTATGTTAAATTAACATCTGGAACCGGCTGCCTTGGACTCAAAATATTAAAAACTTACCAATTCCAAATGTGTTATTGTCCATGGGCTTACATATCTGACGCATTATTAAATGCATAAGTCACAGTTATTACAGCCATTATTACGACATACCAGTTCGTAATAATAGGTAATAATGCTTCTCCAATGACACCAAATTTCGCCTTCATTCACGATAATGTGAGTAATGCAATTTCAATGTAAACTCGTTCATATCAACAAGAACACGAGTCCTAATATTGATGTGCATGCGCTCACAGCAGGTTGGGTGAGGGGGGGCGGGGGGGGGGGGTTCTTTTAGAAACTAAAATCCTTCAGTTTACGTCCCGATCCTCTTAAACTCAAACGTTTGTCTTTGCGCACGGCGCCGCGCGGTTAACACTGGCCCCATTACGCGTTGTCGTTTGTGGCTCTCGGTGTTATTTGGACAATGTTTGGCCATTTACCCGGCCTGTGTCTGCGCGCTCAGAGGAGGTCTCGACAGAAATTGATACTAATTGCGCGGACTGTACACTGCTGGCTGGTGGAGCGCCTGCAGGCAGTTGGAGGACCCGCTTGTCACCGCCTAATTTGACAAGGGCTTGTCTGTCCTGGGAGCAGCTGGTCCTAAGCACTGGCGCACAATCGCTATCCTGACACGGCCTCCACCCGCCCGGAGGAGTTTCGATGGGAAAAACGCCGTTAAAGGGGAGATTTATTGAATCTCCCTTTGGGTGATGCTGTATTAAGTATATACGCAATAAAGGCTCATTTCCACGGGTGCAAAAGGGGCGCCACGCTCCTCGGTATTAATAACAGAAGGTGCCAATTAGGGGCGGACAGGTGACTTTTTGGCATTATGAATCACCGCAAACGAGGCGTCGTGCGCGCGGGGCGAATGAAAGCGGTGAGCAGCGCTGGTCTGAAGTGGCGCTGTGCGTAAATCGGATGAATGCAGGAAAAAGGGGATGTGTTGCGCCAGACATCCAGCCCGCTCACACGCCACGGCACAAATAACATCAACCCTCACAGTAAACATAATCAATTCACTATTCTGCCCTGTTTCTATTAGCCAGTGTCCTTTATAGCTGAATGCATCAAGAGGGGGGGAATCGTTCTCTCTGCACTTTCCCACTGCCTGTAAAGAAACGCTGCTTTTCGGACCCTTTTGAACTGAAAATCGTGATTTTCTTTCCCCCTGGTGTTTTCCGGACGCGCTCTTTTCTTTCTGCGGAACAATGACAACACTGGAGCACCCCGCCGGTGCGCCACAGTTGGGGATCTCCCGGATTGTTTTGGACATCTTTGGATTTCATCAATCAAAATGACTGCAGTTTTCCATAAAAATGCTGAATTTGGTGCTGGAACCGAGCGGGCAAGGTAGCAAATACGAAGCTGTCCCCCTCGATGATAAATGGCCATCCTTTGATAGCAAATAGAGAAACGCATGCCACAGAAGAGTGAGAACCTGGATTGTTAAGGAAGGACTTGCGTCAGATCATGCCAGAAATGAATTGAGAGAGGCCATTAGGGCCGTAAAAGCTACTGCATTTCTCCAAATCAAGATGGACCTTAAGGGGACCTGACATCCATAGTTAGAGAACTCTTGTTGCTTGGCCACTATCTGAATATTGTCTTTTGTCTGCATTGCACAGGAAATGTAACAGGATGCTTCGGAATGATGAGAAAGCTGCATTCATTTGTAATACTGGCCATTCTATACTGACGAACCAGATGAAGAAGTAAACATAAGCCGAATCCCTCCACCCTTCTCCACCCCTGTTAACATGGAAATACCACATCCCTTTGACTAAAACCCAATTATGGCATTTCACAGCAGCTGCCGATTGAGCAGGCCGTGATGAAATTAGAAAACCTTCAAATTAAAACTTTTGATTTTCTGTGAAGGAAATTATGAATTAAGGGCCCCTCCACCTCTCAAGGTGTCCTCTCTAAATGGCCTTAATGTTGCGGCTAATTATCCAATATTGACATTTTGTCCCGCCTCAGGTCAGCAGGTCAACAGTTGGAGATTAATGGCACCGGAAGGAGATTACAGGAGGGACGAAGAAGAAAAGACATTATAATATCATCTTGTGTTTGTTAGTGCTTTTAAGATAACGGATTGCTACAGTTGAAGCAATGCTTCACTTTACAACTATTCTGCACTTTATTTATTTGAATAAGGTTACAATGTAATTATACAGCGGAATACTGCTAAAACTTAATGTGATGACAGTTAAATACTGTATTTCTAAAGATGCTGAATAAAAAAAAACAGTAAATTGAGATCATGGTGTTTCAAATTTGAAACATTTTACTGTAACTTGCTGTGAAAGTAAATATAATGTACATTTACAGTGTACCAAAAATAATGACATAGTATACTATATTTGGTACGGAACCAACTTCTAGGTCTTTAGTATATGTTCGTTCATCCATGTTTCTCAGCCAAATTCTTCAGGTCTATATTGCTTGTTTTTCTGGGTTTATAATGGCTTTTGCGGGTTTTGAGGCTCTGGTAAAGACACCATCCTCTCCTTCCTCCTCTCTCTCAAACATATATGTCACTGACTGGCTTGTCGAGCTTGAAGAATTGCTTAATTTCGGGGCCCCGGCGTTTCCTGAGGTGAGGTCTGCATTGGCTGCTAATAGAGATCTAATTGATGGGCCGAGTCCCGTTTCCGTGCTCTCTCTCTCTTTATTGCGCCCTGGCGTCTGCTGTAAAATAGGTCTGTAATCAGATTCTGCCTATTCCTCCCGGAGCAGGATGAGAGCTCAGGGCTGCCGAGAGAGATGGGGCAACAGGGGAGAAAAAAAAAAAGAAAAGAAAAGGAAAATCAAGTTAAGACTTGAGTAGAAATTCAACCTACTGTTGAGGATTGATGAAAAAGAGAAAAGTGAAAAATTCTCCCCTTGTTTTAAAAAAATAAATAAAGCTACTATAATTCTTATAGAAACGTCTACTGTGACTGTGAAAGTCATTAGTGAGTTTTCACTGACCGTATCAGGTTGAATCGTCAGCTTTATTTCTTAGGGGAATCATTGTTTTGCAGCAATATTTCTGTACTGAAGCCCTCATCTAGAATTCAAACTTATAGGATTACTATAGATCTTCCATCTTCCATGCTTTCTATGATGATGATTTTAACTTGGTTATATGTGCTTTCATGACTCAGACTCTCACTTCATGATCTAATCTTGTTTCATACCAGTGTTTTTGCACCCACAAGGTACAGAAGATGTCAATCAAATCAGACTGGAGACTGGCAGCAACAGAAACAGAGTGATTCTCCATTTTTCTCTCCCCTCTGCCTCTCTCTCTCTCTCTCTCTCTCTCTCTCTCTCTCTCTCTCTCTCTCTCTGTCTGTCTCCCCATCTCCTATAGCGCTTCCTGGCTGCGATTGGCCGGCTGTCTGGGCAGCGATAGCAGCCCTGGAGCCGAGGATGATTGATGACGGCGAGGGCAAGGCCGAGCGCTGGCAGCATGAAAGCCCCATAGACGCCTCAATAAAGAGCCTGGCTAGTGGAGAGCCTGGGCCCCGCTCAATAGGGCCCCCTCGCCTCCGAGGACCCACGGCCAGAGGACTACATGGAGAGAGAGAGAGAGAGAGAGAGAGAGAGAGAGAGAGAGAGAGACAGAGAGACAGAGAGAGGGAGAAAGAGAGAGAGAGAGAGAGAAAGAGAAGGAGAGGTACTCTGTTGTTAGATAATCTGTTTAGCTATCGAGCCAGCAGCCGTCTGAGGCTGGATAAGTGCAGCGACGGATGTGTGTGGGGTGAAAATAGCAGGGGCTGGCTGGTGGAGTGCTGGAGGGGGTGTGAGGGGGGGTGGAGGGTGGGGATGTGGAGAAAAAGAGAGGGAGAGATGGATCGTGCAGTCTCAGGAGTTATAATGGTGGGGGGGGGGGGGACAAAACTGGAAATGAGACCTGCAGAATGCTTTTCACACGAGCTGGAAAAGACCCCAACAAGTTGACCACGAGAAAGCGAGGCCGTCAGTCGGCCTACAGATGCAGGACCGCCGACGTGACCTTTGCTTCGGCAGGTCAATGAGACCCTGTGAGGTTGGATTCCACCGGTGCAGCGTCCACCGCTGTGGCCCCGGTCCGCATGCCTCCCTGCTGAAACCCCCCCCCCCCTCCCCTCCCAAGTGCACAGCGGCTCTGAAAAGCACAATTAGGCAGCAATCGGCTCCTACCAAGCCAGCTTTCAGTGACTCCAGCATGGAGACACGGCGTCCTGCAGACCCTTCCTGGCTGGAGTTGGCAGGACGGGAGGTCAGAGAGCGATGCCCTGGTCACCGTCTTTACCCTGCAGGGTTATTCTTACTCCGTCGCAGTTGTGTTGCACGTCCATTGGATTTTCTAACTGACTCAGACAAAAATAAAGCATTTAAACGAGATGAAACAAAGAGGCTTTAATTTTTTTAATTATTTTTTATCAAAACTAAAATGTCATAATGTTTTATCTTTGCAATGCTTTGTAGTAATTATCAATTTTCATTTGAATGTCTGATCATTTGAAATAAATCTACCAAAGTGTCCACAAAGTATCAGCTTGTTGCACTTTTAATTTCTGCTCTACTCGTTCATTACGCAGTTAGGGAAAAACATTTTTGGGACGTTTGAAGACAACCGTGAAGTCATAAGCCATTCAGAACCGAAGGTACCTTCATTGGAAATTAACTTGCAACACATTTGCCCGTGTCAGAGACCTGAGACAGCAAAGCTCCAAACACACCCAGATTTACGTTTAGAAACAGCCACATTAATTGTTGTGTACGACAACTGTAGCACGGCCCCATACACCTGTTCAGGTGCACCCTGAAGCCGCATGGTCTCGTCCCCGCTCACATCCGACTTGTTATCAAGTTTAACATCATTATCATGATTATAATCAACGACTTACACTATTTACTAATGAATCTATAACTAACAACACATTCAACTTTATTGCTTTACGGCCAATTAAAGCCACACATAATCTGTGTGAGCAGTTCAAAAGCAATAGGTTAATGAAAGCGTAACAGTCAAGCGTGTCTTTATTGATTTGTGATTAGTGCCGGGGGGTTTATTCGTGGGGTATCCATAACTGGATTCTGCCTCAGATTTTAATTGCCTAATTGGAGTGGTTATTTAGCAATGGGAAACCATTCCACCTGTTCCCCCACTGTACTTCTGGAAGGGAAAGCAGTGTTTGACGCTCATGTTGACATGTATGTCATCCGCCCTGGAAGTACTCAGATCCAGTGCAACCAGTGAAACGATGTGAAAAAATACTCCCCTGCAGTTTGTTTAGATGGGAACGCCGTTTTTTAGAAGAGCAGGTCGACTACGTCCACGTCGTCACAAAGAATCAATGCATAAGCACACATGTGCTGTTCAGCAGATCGACACATCCTTCTTCTGCCTCTTCAAGGTCCGACTCCTACGTGACCCACAATGCAACACAAGCACGGACTCCTCCCTCTCAAGTCTGGAAAGCTAGTGGCGGCTAATGTAGCCTCGAGCAGGGATGAGGACCTACTCATTTCTAACCACACACGCTGAGATTATCATGTGTTTTAATTTGTGCTATTTATTCAGTACATTCATATTCATTCATAATTATTAAGGGAAGTAACCAAAACCATCAAGCAAATTGCAACGCACAAGATTCTCTTTAAAACTGCACTCAACGACGGTATTGATCTACTTGTTCCTGTTACAAAATATCAAAACAAAATGATATACATTATGTAACCTGCACATATCATGAATCCACATTCATGCATCCAAAGGGGAAGTAAAACCCACAATGTCCCCTTTCCGACTGACGTGGACAACACATGTTAATGTGCAGCGGGAACAAATCTAATCGCGCCGGACCTTCAGGCTCAGCACGTTATTCGCGCCCGGGTTTATTTCATATCACGCCTGTTGTTGTGTCTTGGTTGGTGGGCTGAGGTTAGCAAAAGGCCAAGACAAATCCGAGCCACCGGCGCAGGCCGCATGGGGAAACGTTGGCAAGCGAGCCAGAGAATAATCATCGGCTAATCTGATTTCCAGCTCTGATAATGGCGCCCGGGCTAAATAAGAAAAATTCCTGGCAAATTTGTGCAAATGAAAACGGATTCCTCTTGACATAATGGTACGGTGCAAGGAGGCCTCTAATGAGCAATAATCTGTCTAAGAGCTTCTCTCTCCGTGTGTGCTAAGGTTTCTCCCTCCATCTTCTATCTCATCCACCTCCACCCACCTCCACACCCCCCCACCCCTCTCCCCCATCTCCCCCAACACTACTCCATCTCTCATCAGCTCCTTCTCTTTTCCTGAGTGCACATTTTTACAGAGGTGTGTGAAGTATTTTTTCAAAAGCAGTTTTAATGGAGGTATATATATGTGTATATATACACACATATATATATATATATATATATATATATATATATATATATATATATATATATATGTGTGTGTGTATATATATTTTAGTGCAGTAAATTGCACTATTGTTTCTCATTCTAGAATAGAAAATATAGTAATATTGGTAGGCTATAGAAATATGGTTGTGGTTATAAGGAGCAAAGAAGTAATACAGAGGCAACAGCAATCTTGTCAACATGAAATTAATAAATACAGACCTCTTTTTTAAATGGGGCTAGTTTATTTGACCTGGAGGACACACATGATGCTTTTTGGTGAGAAGAACGTAAGGTCAACAATACTTAATAATCTCTCTCATCTTCATGTAATGATATAAAAAAGATATTTCAATCAACACAGAAATGGTGGATAAACATCATTTTCAGCTTTATTAATCTGCTATGTTTATGCTAAGGAAAATATTTCCCGTTTTATACCAAGCATCACTCTACTTTGCACCAGTTCACTGCTTTGAGCATCACGGGAGATATCGCTGCTATCAGACAAAAACATACGCATTGATTTCAAAGGTGTTAAAGAAAAACATCAGCAGTAAACATGAAAATCACCAAAATGGCGACAGCAGAGGTTTAGAGCACTAATACACAGCCTGTACTATGTGTTATAATGTCATCATCAGCAGCAGCAGCAGCAGCAGCAAAACAATATTATCTCCAAACACCCTCCCTCCCTCTCCCCACTTTCTCTCCCTCCCTCCTCTCGGGCTGCAGCTCGGCTCTGCGTCCCCGACAACTTCCATAAATTATTGGAGATTTTCATATTTCAAATTTCCTCTGCGTTCATGCGCGGCGGACCGGGGGGCCCCGGCGGAGGAGGCCGTGCAGCGCCGGGGCGTCGGGGCGAGGAGGCAGCGGAGCCCTCGGCAGCAGCGCCGCCACCGGCTGCCCGGCTCCGCGGCCCCAGAGACCCTCGGCTAATTGAATTGCATCCTCTGATTAGATTATCCTTGCGGCAGCTTGCTGCCAATCTGAAGTATGGGTGCCTTCTATCCTACTTAACCCTTCTGCCCCCCACCCGCTGCTGCAGACACACACACACACACACACACACACACAAGGCAGAGTGCCCAATATATTCAGGGGCCATCAAAGTTGGCCAGTTTTGTTATTTTTCTTTTGCATTGTCCTGCCTTGTAAAAGTGGCCATCTTTCAACGCCTGGCCCTCACCACCGCTCGTTCCTCACCAAACAGCCGGCCCTGGCAAACCGCGGGCGTCATTACTCCAAGTTTGTTTTTCTGTTTGTTTGGCTTTTGTTCCTCCACAGATTGCGAGGCCAACTGTTACTGAGGAAGTGCGACAGCACACGGGTCCTGAGACGGATCCGCGCTTTGTCATTTTTTTGTGGTCGCAATTTAAATGTCCTCGGATGATATGAGAATGAATTAATTATGTCACTAACTTTACTCAGTGTGCTCAAAACAACTTACAAAAGAAACCCAAAGCACTTTGAAAATACACAATCAGACTTAATGTTGATGATGATGATGTCAAACTTAATGTTTGACATCATCAAAACATTGTAGTAACTATTATTGATTAATTATTCATTCATGCATCTATCCAAAATGTATTTTCACTTTGAGTATAAAACATGTGTTTTATTCAATGCAGACGTTCTAACTGCTCTTGTGACCGTGTGATGACTGCAAACAACACCCACAGGGTCCGGCACCAGCCGGCCCTGCCATCTCATGCGTTGCCACTTTTCAGATTTGGGCCAATGTGTAACCCAAATGAATATAAGTGTTTGCTGAGGAAAAGTCATGTTCTGATGTAATTATCATCTATTGCTTCCTGTAATCGTATCAGATCTCTATTGAACAATAATCTCATGGCGAACGTCTGGATCGGAGCCCCCCTCCCTGTTTATTGTTCTCCACTCCGGTAAAACACAATCGAATTGAGGACTCAGCTATTAGATTTTTTGCTCTGTAGAATAAACTGAAATCCTATTTTTGCTGGAAATTATCAATACATCTTGCAGAGCAAAAGTAAGAAGACACAGAGCGAAAGTAGACCCTGGATAGATGCAGCGGGAGGGCGGATGGAACAGATGAAGGATGAGGAAGAGTTTATGGGAACCAACTGGAAGAGGAATTTATTGCCAGACTGGGGTCAGATGTTTGTGAATCACAACCAATCAAAACTGCAGAACACGGCTACTTGTTAAACCCAGTAAAACGGGTGTATTAAAATTTGCCAGCCGCGTGGAGTGAACATGAATAAAAACACATTTTTTGACAAAATCAACTTTCAAAAAGAACAAAAGCAATATTGCAATGATCAGCAGTTGATGTTCTCCTCAGTTTGCGCTGATCCAACATCAGCCGTACGCAACAAAAACAACCTGTTCTCTTTCTTTCTAAATGATTCTGACATGAAGACGGAGTACAGCATCGGACTACACAAACTTTGAAGCGATGCAGTGGTCCTGCAGTGTTTAACATCTGGCCTGCAAAATATTGATGACACACAGAGTTTGAGGCAAAGCAATAGCTTTAATCCAATCAGTAAGCTCATACAGTAAACACGGACAGATAAAGAAATCCATCCTGAAATATAAGTTCTTAAAAAGCAGCACAGCAGCCAGGGAGCCATAATAATGCTAGAAATCTACATAAAACATGAACACAGTTACCTGCGGCTACAAGAAGATGAGTTTCACGCAAAACTTTATTGCTGAAAACTTTCACTTCTGTTTTGTGTGACAATAAGCTGTTTGTGGCATCTAATCTCAACACGGGTGCTGATTTAAGAAAGGAGAAAGCAATTTGTAACATTTGCCAAATGTGACACTTCATGAGACAAAACTAAACCAAACGATCGCCCTTTATAAGGTGATTATTGGTCATATGGCACTATGAAGTTCAGATTAAAGTTATAAAGATTGTTGAGATTTCTTCAGCTCATATCACGTAGATCGCACCACCCGTGTACGTAGGTCTGTGTGTGAGGTCAAGTGCTCAATAAGGTTTCAGGGAATAAACAACATTAACGACACAACGATTGACGACAACTTGGATTATTCAGAAAATCGTTGATCATTTTGTCGGCCCGATCTGCACACGCCATGAACCACAAACACGGAGCCGTTGGTGCAGATTAATTAGTGTGTTTCCTTCATTTTTGTGTTGCTCAGGACCAAAACACTCTCAATGTAAAGTCAGGGTTTTTTTTGCGTTGGACACACAATTTAAGCACGTGACAATAGTCTGAGCTATTTGATGAAGGACAAACGAGGAGAAAGACCCCTCGGGGTGGGCGACAGGCCGGTTGATGGATCAACCAGACCAAGCCAGGCTTTTCAACCCGGGGTTGGAATTCAGCGGCACCTTTGTGACAGATTTGGCCCCTTGGACTCAAAGGAGAATGTGTAAGCCTGCTGATTGGATGTTTCTTCCAAAGTGTACCTTGGGAGTGGCGAAAGTAGGTTGTGCTTTTCTAAAAATCAAAGTTATTCGTTTAAAATGGCGGCTGACTAATGGACCTGTTCACCTGTCCTCCGCCCGGTTGGAGGCCGAGGATGCTCAGGCATGTTGCAGAAGGCCTCTCCGCCTCCCTCAGCAGCCACGCAGCCTTCCATCCGGCCTCCAGCTCTCCTGACTCACTTTTCATAATTATTGAATTACATTCCTGGCAACCCATTAAGCAGGACATTCTCTTCTTAACCACCTGCTCTTCCCCCTCCCCCGCCCCATTTTACGCCATCAATCTTTCAGCGTTACCGGAGCCCCTAAAAGCTTTCTGACTGCACTATAATGGGGGACAGCGCGGGGTCAGGGGGTGCTACAGGACTGTGTGCTCAGGAGCAGTGATGCCTCAGCATTCGTGTGGGGAGCAGGGCAAAGGGACGGGTGGTGTGAGGGGGCAGTGGGGGTCACTCTGGGATTTAATAGGTCACTAACTGGACCTTTGGCTTGGAACAAGAGGAAAAAAAACAAGTTGTGTGTGTGTGTGTGTGTGTGTGTAGGGGGTGGTGTGTGACTGCGAGGGACTCTGTGTGTATGTATCGTGTGTCCAGGTGTTTCATAACGGCCCTAATAACATCTGACAGATACCATAAATCATTTCTTCAGCTAATTCTACCCCAGGAAGGCGGTTTCCACCATTTCCCAGAATGCCTTTCAAACTCCCGCAAAGACAGAGACTGAAGATAGAGAATGATCTGCATTCAGTGGTGGGATTATTTGAGTTTCTATTAACATTTTAAGGCGTTATTATTGTATAATATATGTACCGGTATCTTTCGGCCAGGAATGTATCGTAACTGACCGTCAAACTAAACACATGCCGAATGTCAAGGTCAATCTCCTCAGGCACATGCGGCCCTGGGATTGTAGGAGCATCTCCTTCAACATTCACTTTCAAACCAGAGTTGGTGTCTGACGAGCATGACATCATCAAATTCTGAGAAAGGCCAAAGAAAAAAGGCGTCTGGTTTTCTGGAAGTTGTCTTGTACGAACAAAGACGCCTCATCAACATTTCTTGGACTGACAGAACCGATCGAACGGCCCGTTTAGGGCACATCATCCTGAAATGCACATCGTGCACCGAGTGACCATGCGACCATGTGGACGGTGTAACCTCCCGCTCCTCGAAGCACAACGGCAATCAAAATGTTGCGCCTCGAAATGATAAAAGAGCAGAGAGATATTTTCAGCTACTCTCCAACTCGACACGGCTGGCCATGCATCACAAATCATTCCAACAAACTTAAAGGCGTTTTCGTATATCAGTAGTGTCATCATATTCACATGAAAAGAACACAGAGAACCTTTGGTTCACAACCAACGCTTGTGAACATCACTGGCATTTCCACACAAGAGACATTTGGGTATTTTGGGCCCTGCTCTCCTCCCTGTGTGCTGCAGGAGTTTGCACTAAAGTCAATGTTAAGTGAATAGTGAGGTTTTGTCTCTACCCCGCTGGCTTATTGACTCACCTGTCAATACGACGGCAGGGGGAGATCCATAAAGCCTGCAGATGTTATCTCAACATCCGTTTTAGGGGGCGTGTTCACTCATGTGTGCAAAACGCAATGCTGTAATGCTTGAGGTTACGGAAAGACTGTGTCTGAGGGAAATTAACTAAGATATGGATAGGTTTGAAGCTGCTTTGCTACGGGACAGACTACTTCCTGGACACAAGAGCATTGGCCTTTACACTTTCAGCAGCAGCTTTCTTCTGATCTGATCAAAATAAACCCATAATATGTCAAATCTGTCCTCATTAAATGCATGCAACCTTTTCAAAAATAACTTCTGTCTTTAAAGGAAACAAATTAGATTAGGTTTTAGAATTACACAAAGGGTGTTGTTTGCACCCATACATCTATCTTCTCGTTGGTCCTGTGTCTCCACAATGGGGTGTTACATACACTATCTATGAATAACAGCATATTCATTTATTGTTTCTCCATGTGTCGCATTCTGTGAGCAACCCCTTTCAATTACTTTGATTCAATATTAACAGGCAGTTTTAAAAGGGTTCAGATTTGTGTTGATCAAAGACAAAACAAAGGTGGTATCCCATGTGTGTGTGTTTACAGGTAAACAGAATGAGCTTCTGCCTCACCTCACAGCACGGGGCACATTTACCTAATGCTCAGATCCCAACACATATTATTCATCTCTGACAGCTCGCCTGCTTTGCATGTAACTAACACGCACACACACACGCACACACATGCAAACACACACACGTGCTGCAGATTGAAGAACAAATGTACGCTTAAAGTCAAAAGCTGTCGTGAAGGCTCGTATACTGCAGCTACTGTATGGTCACGTATGCTGTAAGCAAAAGTGACCTTGCACACCACATGCTTCATGCACCGGCACACACAAACACACACATTGAGAGCATATGAGTAATGAACAACCTTAATAACACCTCCAACTTTTCCTCTTCTTCTCTCTGTTGGCTGTTTAAATTCACATCCCCCTTTAACGTCGCTCTAATCTGATTACCGCCAGGCTAATGGCTCTCCTTCTGCTCTTCCCAGACGCTCTGCCCAGACCTTGGAAAACACACAAACACTACGCACACAACCACACACACATGCGCTGCACTGCAGAGGAGCTACATCTGCAGTATGGCCGAGGGAAACGAGCTGAGAGAAAGAGGGAGATGCTCGTGTTTGGTGTTTATACGCATGTGGGTGAGTGTTTTTGGGGGTTGGATGTGGAGAGGGAGGGGGAGGGGGGGTAGTGGATGGGAGCCAACTCCACTCCAAAAACCTCTCCCCACACCCTCCCTATTCCCTGCAATACCTCCTCCCCCCTCCTCCCCTCGAGTAAATCTATAGGGAGGGAAGGCAGAGACAGGTGCATTTCTCCACAAATTGAGTTAGCCAAGACATGCCACATCCAATTGGACTAAATTGATGTGAGAGTTTGTGATGTCTGCCGTGGGTATTACAGCAAAGGTCAGTGTGCCGAGACAATGACATCAATCTGGTCCACGTGGCCGAGCGGGGCCGGGCCCGGGCCCCCGCCAGCCCCCTGATTCAGATGCAAACCTGCAAACACAGCCGGAGGAAAGAGAGGGCGGACGGACGCGGCTCGCAGACCGGTGGGCATTTTGTGATTGCTTTTGAATGGAAGCTCAACAAGACCTCGACACACCCTGGTCGCAGCCTAGGGGTGCTGTACGGTCTGCCGATGGCCAATTCACACCAGCGTAGACAAATAAATGGTGAGGACTGTTTGTTTCAGTTTGTTGTTTTGATTCACAAAGCACCGTCGACATAATCAAGCTTCAAAGCTGCGTTCTAATGCAGAGAATGCCTTCTTCCGAATACCTTCGTACTTAATGAAACCACCTGAAGGAATTTAAATTCCTCCCTGTATTGTGTTTTTCAGTAGATTTATAGTAACCCCTTAGAAAATAAAGGTCTGAAAGAATGTATATATATATATATTCAGTGTATTTACAATTTTCTTAGGGAATAAAACTGAAAAAGACGGACGAGATTTTGGGAACATTCAAACCATTGTGTGAGGATGTCAGACAAGGCTGTCTGACAATCATATTCTGATACCGATAAAAAGTGCTAAACTTGTACAGCAAATGAATTACAGATGGATTGTTATTTGAGACTGTTTGGTGCCAGTTTATTGGCCATTCTGTGACATGTTAACGAATCTCAACATATTAAATACAACCGGGGCACCTTTAGCGGCTAACGAGCTAATTTACCAAACAGAAATAGTGGATTTTTTCTACAGGCCATATTTTCTCAACTTTTGGGACGTCATCCTCACAGAGGCCCTCGTATGAAGAACACACATCGGCCTATCAATTTCACATCCGACGCGTTAGTGCTGGTGGTTGAGGGCCGCTTTGCCTCCATTCTCAAGAAATCCAGTAGAAACTTCATCATGCTGTCACCTCTTTCATGGCCTGCAAACCCAGATTCCAGGCGTGTGGCTTTCATCCCACCTCTATTCTGAGAGCCATTTTCTTTGATCACGTTAGCTTTATTGCTTCTCTCACGGTTCACACTCCGTATCAGCCCAGGGCTATTGGTTTTCATTCTGTGGCTCCAATCTGGACCAGCGGGCTCAGCTAGACCAGCTCGCGCTGACAAAGTCATACAAACACTACACAAACAGTCAACTGCTAATGGGACATTACATGTTGAGTGTAATAAAAAGGTAAATATGCTGTAAAAAGTCATTTGTGGGTTGAAAGCAGATTTACGATAAAATCCCGATGTGCTTTTGTGAGTTTAGGTTTGTGTGACATCACAATCGTTTTCATCAGAAAATAACTAATTTCACCAAAGAACATCTGCAAATCTTCGTCCATTAAACGACAAGTCATCCACCCTAGTGGACGCTTCTTCCTGGAACCCTCGAGGAAGATCCGATTCATCCTCAGTCAGACGAATCTCAGAACGGAGATTTGTCTGAGAAGCAATTTGCTGTCATTTTGCTGGAGAGTGCTGGCCTGATGCATAAACATCGGTCCTAATATGCCTATTCATCATCAGGCGGCCCGGGGGATTCTGGGTGTGTTCTGATCAAATTTGCACCCACCGATGATGAGGGGCATGTTGCTTTTGCTAAAGAAAAGTGCAGATCCAGCTATTTGTCACATCGAGCTTCAACAGGGGGGCGGGGGGGGGGCAGAAGAAGACAAATACACAGCATAGAAACAGAAGGGATAGAAAGGTTCATACCTCAGCGACTGGACGGATTCAGACAAGGAAATTCCACTGACTCTTGTGATCCCCTGACGTTTCCATTAAGGGTGCACGGGTCAAGAAAAATGTCTCAGGAACTGAACTGAAACAAACGCATTGGTTCCCTCTCAGGTCAAATAAATAAAAAATAATGCAAAATAATACATGGTGCCCGAAGGACGCAGCAATTAGCAATAACAATGCGACAAACTTGTTTAAAGCACAATGTTTTGTTACTACCACTTACTCAGTGGGTTGCTAAACATAACTCTGGCCGCTTTTTACGAGAACAACGTGCACACCAGAACCCCTGAAATGGCTCATCGTGACATGCGGAATGTCATTAAAACATTGTGCTATTCATACCACCTTCTTGAAACATTAATTTGACCACATACCGGCAAAACTAAGCTGTATTTTGTGCAGCAAATAGTGCAAATTAGCAGACATTAGCATGCTGATACGCTACGTGGGCAAACGCGGCAAACCTTCAAACATCCGCATGCTGACATTGTCATTGTGACCACGCCGATGTTAGCACGCAGATGTGTGGCTGTAGACATTAACATTGGCAGGTTTTTGTTAAAATATATAAAGCATGTGGTTTTATTGCTGAATGGTAATAAACAGTCAAGATACACAGGATCCACTCGCTATGAGCTGCCTATGTTGGAGGGAATGAACGAGATGTCAAACTGTGTAACAATGTGGCTCATTGATGCTCTGAGCAACAATGGAGCTCTATGGCCCAGAGGAATAAGCTGCAGTGGCTTTAGAGACACAAAAAATATTTGTCTGGGTCAATTCAAGGTCGGATTTGTGGTTTAGATGTGAATTGTTTAAACGAGTCGCATCTCAGGCATCTCATGTGTGCTGTACATATTTTCTCACCACCCTTTCAAACAACCCGTTCTGTGTCCCAGGCAATGTGGTAATTTCCACGTGAACACCGTCTCTATCTCGTCCAGCTCTGTGGTGCGGCATCATCCTTTCAGAGCCCCGAGAACGGCCTTCTGGGAACAGGAAGTGAATCAGAGCCTTGCAGCGGACAGACTGATGGCTCCCATCTGGCGGTTCTTTAAGGCGTCCGTCCAATAGAATTAGGTTTGATTGATCAACAGGCGCAGCCTTTGGATGTGGTCCTGGCAATAAAAATCAGCCGCTGCCATCGATACGGATGGCTTTTCCTGAGGAAGAGCAAAAATGACAAAGTGCAGATGAAATTCAAGGAAGCTGACTTCCTTGTGTAAAATTTACTGACTGAAGTTCTCTGTTAGTGAGGAGACAGAAAATGATGTTTGGATCATTGAAGGATGGATGTGGTTCACCTCAGAGACAAACACACAGGGAGTAACTCGTCCATGATTTACTGGCATCTTTGGCTATTGTTGAGTATTTCAAACTATGCATATTATTAGAGCTCTAAATGTGTAATACAATTAAAATAAATATGGTTTGAAACAACACCTTAGACTTTAAGTCTACTGGTTTGTGAAACCAAAGGGGTTCATCGAACCACAAACAAACAAAAATACCGGAATTGGAGCGTTAATTATTCCTATAGAGAAAGAAAGTACATTTGTAAGACGCTTCCTTTGCGCTTGTAGGGCAAGTGGGATTAATATCAACTGTCTTCCATATGTTAGAGTCCACTTTGCAACTTTTAGTCTGAATGTAAACAGAACAGCGAGCTCAACAGATGAAATCCAACACACCTGTAGAGAGCTTCACATCCAGAACACCTTTGTTGGGGATTATTTTTTATTTTTTTTCCTCTATTCTCACGGATACAAAGTGTTGTTCAATTTATTCATGAATACCCCACAATATCTCAATTAAGTGTTGATAAATGATCATGTTTTTGAGACAATACTGGGTGCAGTGTCCCGTTGTGTGCGTGCTATTATGCATGTTGCCACTCTTTTGAATATATGGAAATAATAATTCATACGAGCTGCCCGATGGTCTATGCAGATGGAGGCTGGAGGGCAAAACACGGAGTTTAATGTACAACTGAGGCCATCGGTTTTAGTCATAATACATAAAAGGAATATGAGACCGAGGAGGGGCGGGGGGCACGAGGCGAGACAAATTAGCAGCTTTAGAAATTGATAGCAGGTGTTTACATGCGGTATCTTTTGCATATTGTAATGTCCAAGCAGGGGGTTTGTAATCAACATTACAATGCGTTGCATAATAATCAATATAATTCACAATGACCTTGACGTTTTATGATGGATTGGGAGATACGGTCTACTGTAATTGCTGCCCACACTCTCCCTCCCTTCCTCCCGTCCTTCCTTCCTTCCTTCCCTCCTTCCTCCCTGCCTGCCGCCTCCGCTCTTACAGGCCAGTCCTCTCTTCCCTTTTTGTTTGACATTAAAAACCGCTCCATCATTCTGGATGTGCCGCTCAGATGACCATTAATCGCTTAATTCCAGAGAACCTACGCGCGCACAAAGGGCCGCTGTCTGCCGCTTAATGCATGTGTGATTAAGCTTTGAGGCCGACCACACGGCATTATTAGCCAGCAGGTCCTTGTATAGAGGGCCAAATGCCTTCAGGGGGCCCGAGGGTGGTGTGGCGGTGGAGGAGGAGGAGGAGGAGGAGGAGGGGGGAGTTAATGACACTGACCCTCACTTCCCCAACAGCTATTGAATTCAACAATAATAACGGGTCACGCAGCTGATTTATGAGGCTGGTCTAATAATTGTCAATTGCTAATGTGCGGGGAGGGAGGGGGGGGGGGGGGGGGGCAATGCCGGTAGACTATGCTAAATAAAATATGCCTTGACCCCAGTGGGGAGTAAAATGCAAAAGGCCAAAAAAAGGAGGAAGAAAATAAAAATGGACAGATGATGTCCCCCCCCCCCCCCCCCTCCTTGTCCACCCTCCCTGCAAAAAGAAGAAAAAGTATGCTCGGGTTGAACTGCGTCCAAAGCCCGACGTTGTTTTGGGTTTCGGTGAGTTAAAGGATTGAAAACCACCGCAGACTCCGCCCCCCCCCCCCCCCCCCCCCCAACCCCCGCCTGCAATAAATTAATAACAACCAAACAATGTGTCGCGGGGAGGCGGATTCGATTACTAAGTTTATTTACAGGGGAAATCTCATGAAGGCCATTGACCAACGTTAAGCAGCGCGGGATGAAACGATGACAAGAGCTCCGATAAGAATTTAATTCCATCTCATTCCGGACGGTTTTATGAATCAAATTCTTGAACGCTGGCAAGAGATTTAATGATCACATCTTTGCGAAATCTTATTTCAGAAGCGGTCGATGGCATTTCTCTGCGTTAATGTCGACTTAGAGGTTGGAGTAATTTAGTAATTGATTCCCTGCCTGGCTCTCGCTCGTGCCAAGGCCGCGTTTGAGGGTAATACGTTTCCTAATCTCATCCTCCGGAATAAGATTTTTATGTTAATCCACTGGCTCGGCCTCTGGGTCACTTGGGAAGCGCCGATAAAGGCTCAGATGGTCCGGAGAGGCCATGCAGAGAGCTGCCCGCAGCGTCTGGGAGACACGGGGAAATATCCCAAGCAGAAGATACTGCAGTACAAGAACATCCGCACGCGAGGAATCTGCTAATCTACCGCCCCCATCCCACCACACACACCCCTCCATCACTTGACTGGAGTAGGTGAAATTAATGTTAAAATAACAACAAAAACGGCTACACGAGCCCGCACGCAGCAGACTGAGACGCGGACTTCTTTTGTGACGCAGAGAGAGAAGACACCACGTTCTAATTGAATTTCACCTCTTCTCCAGATGTCACTTTCCATCTGTGCGCTTGGAAACGCGATGCGATTTTTACGCACCAGCCTGGAACAGCGTTAACTTACACACGCACACACACACACACACACACGCACACGCTCCCACCTGTTCTTTTTATAGCAAAACATATTGTCCTGTTTAGTTTCAGAACTAAGAACCAGGGCAGCTGAGTAAAAAAAAAACATATAATACATTAAATGAAAGCCTACAAAATGATCTATGATGTATGATTTTTGTGTTTATTGGCTGATCGTATTTGCTGCTGGTTGTGGTTTTTATCTTTCCGATTTTTTTTCTTGCACTTTGCAGGTGAAGGCCCACATCCTGTCAAATTTAGACATCACACTAAATTGCCACGAGAGCATCCCCAAAATGATTTTTGTGCTCTCGAGCCCCTCCCCTGCAACACGCCGCCTTATTAATAAGCGCTTTGATAAGCGCAGGATCTCCTCGGGCGGAGGAGTGAGACGTTGTAGGTGAAATGTGACAGCGGGACCCTCCCATCGCGCTCACTCGCTCTTTATCCTCCTCTGTTTCTTTGCCTTTTTTTTCGGGGGAGTGGATCCATCCAATCCATCCAGAGACAATGGCATTTTGTTCCTCTTTTTGTCCGTCCTGTCGAGCCGCATTCCTATATTGCTGAGCAACGATGGTGCGCACTAAATGGAGAGGAGTTGCTCCCGTATCCCGGCTATTGTCCGGCACTTGCCAGGGGGATCTAGGGTCTTGCACACATCGCATTTTCTTGATTTATTTAAGTGAAGGCTTACGGTCGCAGCCCTTAATATGCCACCTGATTACGAATTAACTGCCGCTTTATTTGAATTAAAAGATCATCATGTTACTGTAAATCACGGTTTGCACAGGATGCTGTTGGGTGGAAATGATACAACCTGCAGCCACCGGGCCCCTCTGCAGGATATAAACGGTCTGCACGTTTTGCATCCTGCAGAAAAGGAATATTAGTAATAATAAATCTATTAAATCAACTCAGACTGCAAAGTTCCGCCTTTTCGGATTTAATCTCCCCACATCAAAGCGTCACGCGGTGTCTTCCCGTCCCACCCGCAACATCTGAAAGGATTAAACGATGTTGAAACTATAAAAGAGGAGGCGTTTCCATAGCGGGTGGACTATGGTGTAAGGACTATAGACTGCAAGAATAAAGAGCGGCTGCAGTGAAAGAAACCGATGGCTAAAAGCTATAATTGTATTTGCCTCGGCGAAATATCAGAAAAGACTTCTCGTTTCTTTGAGCGTTATTCGATTAATTCCCAGAGATGGTTTCTTTTCTCGCGGCCAGACGCGTGGAGGGAGGACGGTGAACCATTTGGCTCTTTGGTTTCAATAATCAAATTAACCATTTGGTACAACTTTGGGGTCCCAGCTCGTGCGTGGAAAAGAGAAAAGAAAAAAAAGAAAAACATTTACATAATAGGCACCGGGTTGTGTCAAGAAAGCATTCACTTTCTTCTTTCTTTCTTTCTTTCTTTCTTTCTGGGTGTCGTTGATCTCTGAAAAGACAATGTACACAAGAAAGAAAAGAGAGAAACACCCTGAAACACATCAGCAATTATGGAGACGAAGAATTGATGGCGAATGCGCGCGGCTGTGTTAATGCGGGACCTGCATCTTCAACATTTTAATCTGCGCTCCCTTTATTTACAAACAAGTACATATTAAACAACAGCAGCACGTGCGGGTCTGGAAATCTTTTTTTCAAAATTAGATCAAACACTGAAAGGCTGGAGTACCTCAACACGTTGTTAAACTGAATTTTAGACCGGTGACCTCAGACATGACCTGTGGGGATTAGAAGGGATCTTATTTGTTTATTTATTTATTTTCTCCTTGTCGTCCCGATTCCAACAAATAAATGTGTATTTAATATCTTCCCAGCCTTCTTTGTTTAAGATGAAGAAATTTGATCAATACGATTAAATCAAATAAAAAGAAAAAAAGGATCTATAACAATACAATCTACGGTTGTAAATATCC
This sequence comes from Apeltes quadracus, assembly GCA_021346845.1. Taxonomy (NCBI): domain Eukaryota; kingdom Metazoa; phylum Chordata; class Actinopteri; order Perciformes; family Gasterosteidae; genus Apeltes; species Apeltes quadracus. Next base: position 2,426,431 of record CM037920.1, read on the forward strand.
CTATATGTATTAGTGTAAGATCATCAGCACACTGGTCCATCACTCAACCACTAGTGAACAAATTTAAACTGATCAATTCAATTGCTGCCCCATAATTTCTGTTTCGCCTTTTGTCTTTCGAAGAAAAACCACAACTCTCAGCGTCAAACGAAACGAGGACTTGAACTCGGTCCAACGGGGGGAAAGAAAGACGCACGAGTGCGTAAGTTCACCTTATTACACAAACCAAATTAACCACTCAGCCAATATTGTGAGCCTAAGAGGTCCGATGACTGCCTCGCCAGTTCGTTACTTTCATTAGAAAGATGTTATTTGCCAAATAAACGGAATAATGAAAGTAATAAAGACAATTACAAACTCGTTTGAATCATAAAGAAACACACCCGGAAGTTAAGCGGAGATTGAACTACAGCGGCGCAGAGGAAAAGAAATTGTTTGTTTATTTGGCAAAAAAAAGGCGTTATTAAACCGAAGATGCTCGTTTATTACTGAGCAATTCGTAATGTGGTGGGGAAAATAATAACTTTCATTTATTGACTTCAGAATGAAAAATGTCAGAAGTCATGCAATGTACGGTGATACGGTTGTGTTGTTATGCTTGTGATTGATGCGCATCCACCGTGGGAAAAAATTCATCTGAAGAAGCCTTTTTTTTAATTCTCTGCAGCCACATTAAAAAAATAAATAAAAGAAACCCCGCATTTTCCTCTTAAAAAGACAAGATCGGATGACAAATCGGACGAGTCGTTTCAAAGCTCATCTGCTTGTTTCAGCAGTTCTCCAGCAATGGCCTGAAACGAAGCAGAATCATTTGAGCCACATACGATGCAAATAAAACCCCAATTAAAATCAGGTGACTTCACCTCAACGGTGAATTTGTATTCGTCCCAGTGAAATGCAAGCCGTCAAGCCGCCGCCGCCGCAAAAAAAATAAAAAATCGTTGTGCAAATGAACATGTTTTTGCAGCTTCCGTGCAGAAGATACGGAGTCAGAAGAGCCAACAGACGGGCAGAGAGAAGAGGCAGAGGGGGAATACTCTGTGAAATCCTGCCCAAGGTATACGCTCGCTTAAAAGGCTTAAAAGCTTGGAGAAAATTGGATCAGGGAGAATCGTCACCCAACTTTCATTATTTCCAAGTGGTGTGATTGAATTAAAGGGCAAGATGGTGGTTGGAGAGGAGTGGGGGCGGTGGGTGGGAGGGGTAGAGGGGGGTGGCGGGGGCGGGGAGGGAGGGGGGGGGGGGGGGGGGCGGTGGAGGGGTGCGTAATGGCGTGGTATTAAATTCTAATTAGAGATGCAGGGGATCAATGATAGGGAGGTTGGACAGCCCGGGCCCCCAGTGCCAGCCCAATAGACTGATGAGTTATTGTCATGTAAAAAAGCGCTAGCAATAAGACCGAACGCTTTGCTATTGTCCAAGCGGAAAGAGCCAAGTTTATTATGAGGACTATATGCTCTAGAGACCTCGGGCTAGGCGGCTCTTAGGGGGCTTTTCATAAAACAGGGCTAGGTTCCTATAAAGGAGGCCAGTTTTGGAGCAGGCGCTGAGCAGTGAACATCTACCCACCGTCCAGCATCCCTCCCATCCAGTTCAAACCAAACAAGTCCTCTTTCCCCCCAAACTCAGATCGCGCGTCCTCCTCATTTTTATTTCGATTATTTTTTTTTTATTTTCTAACCCACTTTTTTGGGAGGGGGGTACTTTTTGATTGACTCGTTTGTTTGTTTTTTCCCCGGCAAGTGCAGCTTTCTAACTCCACCGAGCCTTCTCAAATGTATAAAATGGAGTATTCTTACCTAAATTCCTCTGCCTACGAGTCATGTATGGCCGGGATGGACACGACGAGCTTGGCATCGGCCTACGCGGACTTCAGCTCGTGCAGTCAAGCCAGTGGGTTTCAGTACAATCCCATCAGGACCACTTTCGGGGCCACCTCCGGCTGCCCGTCCCTCACGCCGGGGTCCTGCAGCCTGGGGACCCTGCGGGACCACCAGAGCAGCCCGTACGCTGCAGGTAAGCAGCGACTCCGCAGCCCGAACCCGCCGTATTATAGGACCCCTTGATTGCATTTGAAAATGGAAATGTGTTTAGTATTTACCAAACGAAATTTGCTTACACAAATGAAAGAATTTATCACGTTAGAAGCGATTGCAGGCAAGCGGTAATTCGGTTAAGGGGTTACACTATCCCAGTCACACCCAAAAACCGCCAACAGAATTATCTTAAGCTGCCAAAATGATAGGCATAATTTATTTACATTGCGATGAGACATAAAGCTTCGGAAAATAATTAGATAACCAAAGACTAAAGCTCATTATTGGCACTGATTTGGAGCTACAGCAGCAACAAGCGGGGAGGATGCGGAGCATTACGACAAGTTTTCAAACTTGAGCCTCAATGTGAGGAGCAACAATTAGTTTAACATCACAATTAACCGCATCACAGGTCAGCGACGTTATCAATTCACAACTAATGCGCAGGTGTATCATGGCATAATAATATTGAAAGCTGTTGCCCAGCAGCCACAACCTGATTTTATACAATATATCGAGTTTGCATTTATCCCCATTTGACAACATCACACGTACACACACTCACACGCCACACTGCGAGGACAAGACCACCGCACGTCTAACGGCGGCGTCGTCTTTTACATTTCGTTTTACAGTTCCGTACAAACTCTTCACGGACCACGGTGGACTGAACGAGAAGCGGAAGCAGAGGCGCATCCGGACCACGTTCACCAGCGCGCAGCTGAAGGAGCTGGAGCGGGTTTTCGCTGAGACGCACTACCCGGACATCTACACCAGAGAGGAGCTGGCACTCAAAATCGACCTGACTGAAGCCAGGGTTCAGGTACGGACGCCCGCCTGCAGCCTCCAGTCACACGGGCTAATATGCGCAATTACGCACGAGCGGACTTGTGATGATAAGAATCATTTTATCACTTATTTTTAGGAGATTTGAGTGAAATGAGAGATTAACTGGCCTACAATTGTTGGCACCGCCTAACACAAGCCCAATAATGCACAACGTACCGATGGGGTTCATCTTCAGGGATACTTTAGGACATGGTGGATTAACGTTAACGTTGACGTTGGTTCTTCGCCATTTCTCGTTTTTCCAGGTGTGGTTCCAAAACCGGCGCGCCAAATTTCGCAAGCAGGAGCGCGCAGCTGCAGCAGCGGCAGCGGCTGCCAAGTCCAATTCCGGGAAAAAGTCCGACTCCAGAGACGAAGACAGCAAAGACAATAAATCCACCGACCCAGACAGCACAGGAGGACCGGGTCCGAACCCCATCACCACCTCCAACTGCGGCGGACCGAGCCCCACCGGAGGCCAGGTCAACAACATCGGGAACGGACAGGTGGACCAAGTGAAGACCTCCGTGTCCTCCGGCATGGGGGTGACAGCGGCGAGCCAAGGCTGGGCCACCGCCCCGGGGACCATCACCTCCATCCCGGACTCGTTGGGCGGGCCGTTCGCCAGCGTGCTGTCGTCTTTGCAAAGACAGAACGGAGCCAAAGCTACATTAGTAAAGACCAGCATGTTCTAATGAAGCGTCGCGGCGCGGCGGGGAGACAAGCAGCGGCTTCCTCATCCTCCGGAGACCGAAACGCGACGGCTCACCACAGACTTGAGGACAATAAAAAGCAGTGAAAAAAGAAGACGACAACTCTTGTTACTTTATTTTTATGCCTTGTGCCGTTTCTTGTGGCCGGTTGACACATTTGCTGTGAAAATATCCATCTCGACAATTTATGTTGTCTGATAGTAACTTCGTTTTTTTTTTAAACGAGTGCAAGTTGGGTGAAACGTTTTCACTTGTTTCGTGCAAAGACTGAAACCATGAAAAAAAAATGCGGAAGGCATATTAATATCAACAAAACTACACTTCTGATGACACTCTTCACGCGTAAATTCAGAACGAGACAAAATCAGAGCAAAACTGTTCCTCCCGCATTTAAGTCTCGATCCCCGCTCAAGTAACTCGTTGAGATGAACTTCATTTTTTTTTGGTGGCTATGTTAACGCGCAAACACAGACGCACGCGCGCTGGCACCGCGCCACCAGCGAGCGGAGGAGCCTCGTTATAAGTCATGTGACATGTCAGAGTTCAACAGCCGCTTTGTTTGGTAGAGAGACGTTTAACATGCACGGCTGAGGACGCGCGCACCCGACAGGCTTCTCTGACCTGCGCAGACACAATATGCAGTTCGGACAGCAGCCTCTCTACAGCTGTGTGTGTGTGTGTGTGTGTGTGTGTGTGTGTGTGTGAGTGTGTGTGTGTGTGTGTGTGTGTTTTCTGATTGTTTTTCTTTTCAGGGCTGCTGAGAGTTTAGTTTCTTTAAAGTATCGATATAAACACAATTATTTCCTCGAAAAAAAAATGGCACAAACTACTGCAATGTTCACCTCTGACAGGAAATCTGTGTGTTTTGTGTGTCTTTCTACGGCAGTGTTTTTGTGGCTCAAACTGTATAGTGTTAATACGTATTACTGTCTCCTAGTTGAACCATAGGCCATACTCCCTCGTAGATCGACCATACAAGTCCTTTCGATGTTTTACTAAATTCCCTCGGAAGAATTTATTTTGGGTAAAAAAAAAAGTAGAGGGAATGGATGCAAACATTATATTTATTTCTATATAATTTGCATGTTGTCTTTTGTCTGATTTTACGATCATTTATTTCTCCTTTTTGTGCGCATTATGTAACACGTTTTGTCCAAGATCTGAAAGTTATTTATATGTAGGTAATGAATGCTTATATTTAAGAAAGGAAATATTTCTACATGTGCACATAGTTTTCCAGGTGTACCATTGAAATGGTTGTTGATGATAAAAAAAAAAAATAGTCCAAGTGGCCTTTGTCATGTTTTCTTTGGTGGGGGATTTTATTTGTTATGTGTTTACGTCTTCCTCTATTACATAAAATAACCTTCTAAATAATTACTAATTTTAGTCATAAATAGATACACCTTTTAATGATCACAATCCCGAGACTTCAGCACCACAGACAGCTCCGTAATTCGCGGGGTCCTCATCATTTGTTTCTCCGAAACGAGGTGAAAGCATTCACCGTTCATTATTTTACCCACATTTAATGCAAATATATAAAATAGATTTGGTCTTTTGTACAAGCAATTTCCCGTCAGATGTTGTGCCAAATTACAAGCAAACACTGCCGGGTCGGACCCTTTAGAGAGACTCATCCGCTGACACTGGATGTTATTTATTTGACCTTTTTTTAACCAGGTAAAATCAATTGAGAACCAATTCTCATGTACAATGATGACCTGACCAAGACGCAGTAGTCCACATAAGGGACACAAACAGCACAGATACAGTGTGACAAACACAAGAAAACAAATGGCTATCTGCGTCTGCAAGGTCACAATTTATGGCAACTTGTGACCCCGACGGAATTAGGAATCCATATTTGGAACTTGGAATTCCATATCACACATTTCGTTGTTTCACCCGTTTTAAAAATACTTTGTCCTTTACATTGATTCTAAACCTGTCAGTTTTACAGAGTTTAACCATAAAACTTCAACATCAACCCTGAATTGAGGAGTCTGACATCAGAGGCAGAATTTAAGAGATGTATCTTTTTTTTAAAATTATTTTTATATTTTTGTAGCCACATCCGAACTTCATAAAATGTATTTGACCATATATCCGTCATCAATAATTATCTGGTTAAATAATGTCATTTTTGCAGAAATAACAGAATCATGCTGTTAATTTATAACATTTTTAATTATAAACATACAGTTTGCTATAAATGCCATTGCATTCAAACATCAAAGGAATCTATATTTCGGATAATGTTCAGGTGAATATTACAATAAATACAGAAGAGACGTGAAGGCTGCATTTCCCCAACCATCCTGCAGAAGCCCGTCTGAATATAGAGCTTGTGTCTCAGAGATATAAGAGACTTGATATTTATTCATCAATAAATGATTAAAAAAAAAACGAAACGGAAGCTTAAACAATTCTGTAGATCCGAGAGATGCACCGCAGGAGAAGCTTGGCTTTAGGACGCCGTTCAGGAGGACTAGTTCGCTTTCCGATAGCAAATCACTTTGTTTTAGGCTTAAACGTGCATTTTTTTTTTTTACATCTGCAATACACAACCAAGCTACTTTCACACACGTCCCCAAAAGACGAAGCAAGTGATTTCAAATGTCCAGCAGGTACTTTCGTTTTCACCCAACCAAATATTGCACAGGTGCAACTGCTGCAGCGTTCAAATCACCTCTGTTCTTATAATTTCAACATTGCGTTGATGTCATTTTAGAAATAAACCCTACCGCATGAGCAATTATCAAGCGACCTCCATTAATGGCGCCTCTCTATGACAAAACAACATTCAGAATTAAATCAATGGTACCCCCCTGCAATGTACGCTCCCAAATAAACAAATGTTTTCCTTTGCACTGATTTTTATCACTGCAAATCACAGGGAGGGGAGATATGAAATGTCATTCATGTAAAAAAAAAAAGCTGCAGCCTTTCTGTCTGCAGTTTAAAGTGTTCAAATTTGGTCAAATCTCTCCCTACACCCTAAAAAAGAATAATAAAGAAATCAAACACCATACAGCTGGCGTGTTTTTTTTCCTGCATCACCTTGCTTTTCCTAAGGCACATTAAAGTCCTGCCTTTCTGAGCAGACGGGCTGAGCAGCAACCTGCTGGGACCCAAAAAGCACCAAAACAGCTCACGAGTACTTATTGCCCTGAAGATGAAACTACATCTAGAAAATTATTTAGAAGATCCATTTGTTCAGGAGCACAGAAGAACAGACATTAGGAGTCACTGTGAGGGCTTAGAGGGACATTTACTCTGTGAATGAACTTTCTGTATATGGTTTTGTTTAAATCTTGCATTAAACGAAAGGGTCTTACAATTCTTAATATTTCACAGATCATATCTGTTCAGAAAAATAAAATAAAAAATCCAATTGGAGCTGCAGGACATCCAATTCAGTTTTGGGGCTTTCTTTTTTCCAAATTAAGAAAATCTCTCTTAGAAGACACAATGATTCAGTAACAACGGGGTGAACTGTGTTTACATCATATGGAATTGAAAAATAGAATCTGCTTCAACTTAACCAAAGACTGGACCCCAATATCATCTCTTTGTTCACTCCGTTAACATCAACCTACTTCTGTTCGAAGCAGGCATTTTCTTTTTAACATGGCCGCCACCAGAGAACATTCTCTCTCTCTCATATAATATATATATATATAACATGCCTGGAGAGTGTGGTTGTACGTGGACCGATCAAATCCAGATTCCACTCACATAATGGACGACATAAACACAAAGAATATATTTACATACACACATAGTATCTATATCTATTTAGATATAGAAATATATTTCTTTAATGCGTCCGACTGTCCCCAGATTCCCCGTGATGAATCTTCATTGGTTACCGAGCTGCAGAGGATGCAAAGGCCCCCGACATGCTGTGCAGGACGTGATTTGCAGGCGATGGGTTTAAAACAAGGATGGGATTCCTTTCCACGAAGCGCGGCCTGTTTTCCTGTCGTGCGTCACAACGTGGTTGGCTGTCCGGCCGCTTGAGAGGAAAAAGAAACAATTTGTATGAATCAAAATTGAGATCATTCATCAGGCAAAATGTGAAATATGGGCAACATTACCACACAATAAAAGGAACCACACAACCTCACCCGCTTTTATTATATTATGAGGATTATGCAACAGTGAAGCTATCGTCTTATTTGTGGTGCTTGTGTGTTTAGATATTCAGGATGGGGGGGGTAGACTGACTCACAGCGGGAGCGGATGTAGCACTGGTGGCAGTTGAGGAGGCCGTTTCGGATCCGGACGTCCGTCCCCGTAGTCGTGTCGCCTAACTGTCCGTGACACACACCGCACTGGTGAGAGAAGGGGTGGGGGGGGGTTATTATCAAGTTTTCTGAGAGCAGAACGTTCCTGAATGCTGGCACTGACCTTGAAGCAGTGGATGTGGAAGTAAAGCCCGAGGGTCTCTATGATCATGGCCGCCCCCTTCCCCAAAGGCTGCCCACAGCTGGAGCACAGCTTTTTCCCACTGACAGACCTGCAGGCGCGAGGAGGGACAGAGCACCCGATGAGAGGGGAGCCTGCACAACAAGCTTCTCGTAAGTCATTGTTTGTTAAACCTGAATGTTTGCAAAGTTATTTGAAATAATATTTGAAATAATTAAAAGACACCCGTTGCCTTGGATTGTATTACAATTCACATTGCATTCGCGGGTTCTTGCTGCTGCAGTGCTACATGAGATGAGTGAGAGATGAAAAAGCAGAACGTGACCCCCCCCCCCCCTTCCGTGGGGGCCTCGGGGGGATGCGGTACCTGTTGGGTGCTGGCAGCTCCGTGTCCGAAGGCGGTGGACATGCTGCAGGCTTTTTTGATGAGCTGCGGCACATGTTATTATCAATGGAACCACACCTGGAAATGGACAGCAACATACATGCAATATGATGAGGATGATGATGATGATGATGATGATGGTGACGACTCACAAATAAAGCGATTCTATTGGCTGCCAGATTCTGACACAAACTAATCAAAGCCAGACGAAACTTACACGGCTCAAACTTGCCTCATTCTTTACAGAGCACTGCTATGTGATCCAGACCACAGACTACTGTTTCTTTGTGTGGCGGCCAAATACGGGGCCACACGCCCCCTGCTGGTCGATCAGGTTAGGATCCACTCTGAGCACAATGACGCGTTTACAGCCAGAAAAATATGTGAATGCAATTCACAATTATTGTAGAGGATTTTTATCACACAGACAAACTAACGTGAGGAAAGCAATGTTTAAAATGGGAGTGCTATTGTATTAATGGACGTATCAATCGCCTAGCCATGATGTAAACACCTTCTTAAATCCTTATTCAACATGTGGATGTTCTCTGTTGCAACAATAGTTCATACCTCGTGGTGTATAAACTTGTTTGTGTCCTATAGGAAATTCTGTATAATAGAGACGTGTTGTAAAATTTGAATTGCTGGCAAAACTTTTATTGGGGGCTTCACACACACACACACACACACACCTCCTGTCTCCTGCGGGCCGGTCGGGCTTGTCGCTGCCCGCTGAAGCCTCTTCCTGTTTCGTCACTGGAGTGGACGTTTTGGTCGAGGCGGCGGGACGTTTCTGTCCGTTCTGCAGGCCGTGACCGAGTGTCTCCGGCTGGCTGCTGCTGCTCCTCCGACTCTCCGAGCTGAGGATCAGAAACCCACTCTGATGCTGTCACTTTGATCCCACTGAAAAGGACCTCATCACATGAATACTAATGGCGTACGTGACATTTCATGTTGCTGTCGACTTTATCATCTTGCATCTTCTACGTATCGTGCGCCTCGCATTAAAAAACAACGTTGTTGCACACGGATCGCGACAGCAGCTCGTAAAGGCCACATTCATCACTTGGGAGTCGAGCCACCAACCTTCTGGCCATTTCCATGCTGTCGTCGGCGGCGCTGGTGTCACCGGTCCCGCCGTCGTCTCGGCGCTTCCATTCCGCGCCCTCTGAGCTCCCCCTCTGCGGCGTCCAATCACAAACAGGGCACAGTTAGCAGAGCGACCAATCACATGAGGGAAACGCCGCTCCCTCCGCTGCTGGATGGACGTTTCTACCAGACGACAATCAAGCAGCCAATCACCGTGGGCCTCTCCAGCAGCTCCTGCTGGCGTCCCCGGGGCTCCGCGGTGCAGGAGACATCTCCTCGGGCCGAGGGGCGGGGAGTCAGAGGCGCCACGGTTTCCTCCAGAATCCTACGCTCCTGTTGTATTTTTTTTTAAAACAACACCACACAAGTACCACAATGGGTGGAGATTAGCAGCAAAGGAAATACACATTTTCACAATTAACCGGCTTGGCTTTGTAAAAACACATGCATGCACCTCCTCGTGGTACTTCCTCTCCTCCTCCGCCACCTCCCTCTGGGCTTTCTCCCACTCCTCCTTCAGCTTCTCCTGCTCGCGCCGGTACTTCTCCTGTCACCATGGCAACAGAAGACATGACATGCAGCACGGAGCCGATCTGCCGGTCGATACTTTGGCAGTGAAACAGAGGTGATGAGCAGACATGTCGGGCGTCGACTGGCTGATTTGAAAAAGGCTTCAGGCCCTTTCGGGGCGTACTGCTTGAATTGATCCAAAAATGCCTCTACTTCCTGCTGCGACCATTGACAAATCATTTATAAAATGTAAATATATTGCCCATGTGTGATTCCTTCAGTGTGCAATAAAGAGGAATCTGGGATTTGAGACCGTAGTGGATGGAACAAAAAGGTAAAGAGCAAACACTTCTCACATCGGACCGCTGCTCGTTAGGAATGAAAAGAAAGCAAAAAAGGCCGAAGCAGTTGCAGCGGACAGAAGCAGAAGTGGAGCATGCAGAGGTTCCCACACAATTTTCATTTTGACATATTGATCTTTCATTATTCTTTCCTTCACGTGTGCAACGTGAGCGCCAGCAAAAACATGTTCACTGTTTTTTAGAATCATGGAGGAACCTTGAACGGAAAGACCAAAAGATTTTCTGGATAAAGTGACACAAGCAGGACAGATGACGGATCAAAGCACAGAGAAAACAAACACAGAGCCAACCAGGAAGTGACGATGCACCACACAGACATTCATCCAACTCAGCGCATCTCAAACACCAGAAATGTGTCCTCATCACTGATGGGATTTATTCGATAATAAAAAAGATGGCACTGCAGACGAGTGCAGTAAGTCAAGAAAACAACATGTGGACCTGAGATGCACCTCTGATTGGCTGAGGAGAGAGAGGGTGATCTGAGCAGCAGCAACAGCTTGTCTACGTGCACGAGAGAACCCCCACCGGAGGCTCTTAGGCTGCACACCGTCGCCCCCTTGTGGCCAAAGTGTGCATATGTGGGGAGGCTACGCTCAATATGAAATAAAAATAAAGAAAAAGCACGGACGCAAGCTTTGTGAGGAGCAATGATGAAATGTGGTGAATCCATCTGATCCGTCACGTCGCCGCTTCCGGCGCCGCTGCATTATTCACAGTATGGAGAACAGTAAAGTTCTCCATACTGCTTTTGGTAGTTTGGACCTGACTCTCCGAAAAAAAACATTTAAAATGTAACCTGGATGTCCGTAAAGACAATCAAGACTCATTGATGAGACACAATGCTTACGCTATGTCTCATTTATAATAGTAATCATCCCAATTATCCTGCCTGCATTTTGCCAAACTGTATGCAGAGCTTAAAAGGTCAGCTGTGTGCTAGAATAACTTCAGTAAGCGTCTGACGCCACATAGTTATTAAAGCTTAACACATCAACCATTCATTTTCTTTTCTTTCATATTTTTGTCCGTTATCCCAGTTGTGGAAAATACAGCAAAAGTCCTCTTTGTGGCTAATCGTCACGGTGATGGTGCCTTGCTCCGCCCCCTAATCGCAGACCTCGTGCGCCGTGCTTCACCCCGCGGGGTATTCTGTGTACCTGCAGCATGCGCTCCTGCTCTTGCTGCCACCTTTCCTGACGCTTTCGCTCCCCATCCGGGTCCCAAGACCAGCGGTCACCCCGCCTGACCTGGGGCAACACCGGGACGGACACCTGGGAGACCCCAAAGACACACCCACACACGCACAAATACACACGTCAACAACATGCACAATAACACACAGGTTCATGCACACATTCACCTTCCAACACGCACACACATACACACACTCTCCCACAGTGATCCATGAAGCCAAGGAGATGGACATGGCCCCGACACACACACACACAAATGTGTGCACACATCCACCACAGGAAAAGAAGAAGGGGAAGAGACAGAAGAGTTGGTCTACCACAGCAGCACTACTCCAATGCTAGCCAAAGGACTCCTACTAAGGAGAGAGAAGACAGAGAAAGAGAGAGATGAGCTCAGATGAAACGCTCATCTGGCTGCGTGTCAGTCAGCTGTGCAGCGTGTTGAGCTGCACCTCAGTGACCCGGGCCTTGAGCCAGATGAGAAGCGGTAAAAGGGGTTGCGTTATGTTGTCTGGTGGCACTTTTCTTTTAATACTCACGTTTCCGCGACGATCCTTGTCCACCTCTTCTGTGGAAGAAACACGACAGGGAAGATTAGTTAAAATGAAACCAAAAGTCTTCTTCAGGAAGGTGAAACACTCAAAGTGCTGGTTCGACAGCTTAATTAAGCAGCGGAGATGTTGATGATGGAAAAGGAAGCGATCGATCCACCGAGAGCAACATCCTCTGTGCGGAGTGAACCAAAGAGGTTTGGTCTTTAGCGTTTAGATGTGGAAAGCTACGCATTTTTAAAACCCCTCTGGGTGGGAGGGATTCAGAACTTGAGGTTAAGGGTTCGCTCTCGGACTGGATTAGAGAGAAGGTGAGCGAAAGGGCGCCCCCTTGTGGGAGGTGGACCTGCAGCTGTGGCTCCGGTGGCTACGCAGAGGATGCAAAGCACAAAGAGGCAAACATCAAACTGATTATTCCTGAAGTTAAGCAGATCCTCCATGATGCATTTTCATAAACTGACAAAAGGTGAGATACTCCACGGAGAAACAGTAAAAAAACAGTAACAATGGCATCAAACCGATGAGTTCGCCCTGGAGACCACTGCCCATCAAAACACAACACAGAGAGAGGGAGCACATCACTGATCACCCACAGCATTCTGGGAACGAGAGACGGGACGGCGAGCTCCACCGGCGCATGAAGGGGTTTACCTGGCGGCACGAAGAACTCCCGCCGTAACTTAGGGTTGCTGGTTGCCAGCGGAGACCTGACACTGTTTGCAAACTCTATAGCCAAGTAAAAAAAATGATGCGAGTGGGAAAAGGAAAGGGGGAAGGGAGGAGAGGTGGGGAAGGGCGGATGGACAGATAGTTGGGGTGAACAAATTGGGAAGGGCTTTCACTCTTCTGCTCACGGTGAGGAGAAAAACTTGACTTCTTGTAAGTCAAAAGTGTTTTCCACCACTCTTGAATTTAAGGAGTTTAATAAACGTACAGTAATATTGAACCTTAAAGCATCTTTTTATTGGATTTCAGAGTTAGTATCAATTCAATTATTTTGCTTGTTGAACGGATTCAAAGCGTTTATTGATGTTGATAACAAATCACACGCAGCTGAAAGGCCCTTTAATCCTGATCCAAACATTCGCAGTAAAACCGAAACAGACAGAGAGAATCACGCTGACAGGTGAGAGGAGAAAAAAAGCCAGCCAGGAGGACTAATCAAACTCAGAAACCAAGGAGATGCATGGAAAGAAGGTATTTGGATGTAAAGAGCTGGCCAACCTGCCGCCGCGTGCCTGGTGGGGGGTTCAAACGACCCCGGAGAAGCTAAGCTCGGGACGTTCTCCTGGGACCTGGGGACACGTTCCTGCTGGGAGACGCACAGATCGTCTGCATGACGTCAGGGATGTTACAGTCACACGAGGCATTAGCTGTGGGATGAAGCCTCACCTGTAAAGTCACCGGCTGACTCTGCTGCTGTGTGACGACTCCCGATTGGACGACGCTGGAGGGGCGGGCTTCTGACAACACAAACGCACAACCCGCAGTCATTGTCATCCGTCCGCGTCTTCCACAACTTACAGCTCAAAACGATAACAATCCCCGAACAATTGACCACGAGGAGTCGCCGTAGCAACGCGCTGCTCACACCTGCAGCGGCGTTCGGCCTCTGATCCTCCTCCGCCAGTGACCGACTTCCGGACCCCCCGAGGCTTTCTTCCGGCTCCTGCAGCTCCTGCACGCATCACAGAGGGCGTCAAAGACCAATCGCACGTCAAAGGCGTATGCAAGGCGCGATCACTAAATGGTTAAGATCCTCGTCCTGACCGACGGGAGCGAGGCGCGCCGCCCGGGGGGCGTCGAACATCGAGTGACGAGGACTCCTCCTCCTCCTCCTCCTAAGCCGTCCTTAGAAGCCGGTTCCGAGCCACCTCGGGCCTCCTCCTCTGACACGGGGTTCGCTCCAGCGGTCGAGGGCAGCGGACCGCGTGTCGGGGAGGCGTCTGCAGGGCTGCTGCTGGTTTTGGAAGGGGACTCCGGGGGAGACTCCCTTCCTCGACTCTCGGGCGCGGCGGGGGCCTCGTCCCCCCCGACGTCGCCGTTGACGCGCAGCAAACCGCCCGCCTGGAGAGGACGACGCGTTTAATGTTGGCAGAACACTGTGCTGTCTGGAACTGGTCCAGACAGCACATTCATTCATGATACATTCATGATACAAGTGTTGCATTTAACCACTTGAAGATTTGGCTGACGGGTTAAACATTCTCTTTCGGGGCATAAAGTCAATTTTCAAAAGGATTTGGATTATTTATTCATCAAAAATGTGAGTGTGTGTATATAATGCAACTTGCTTCAGTGTGAGATTCTTAATGCTTGAACACTGGTTAAAACTACGGAAGATCTGCAGAAATGAGGATGAACCCAAAAGCCTGCGAACCCAGCGCCCTCGTTTGTGCTCGTTACCAGCCTCTCGTCTGCGTCCGCTATCAGCTATTCATGTGGCTCATCACGCCGGGCCGGCCTCCACGACAAAGCTGCTAGTGAGCTGTAACTTAAGACACAGCGGAGGAGCTGGCTGAATGTGGGCTCCCAGTCTGCCCTCCCCCCCCCTCTCCCTCCCCTCCCCTCTCCTAGCAGCCACACAGAGCCTGTGTGGGCGCTCTTTGTCCGCCCGGACCCCACTTCACTTCATCGAGAGGGACCTACTCGTCAACTTCTTAAGTCAATAGGGAACAGAGGGCTCCATTCAGAGGCGGGCTCAGCTCGGACTCCCGACAAGACATTCCAGAAAGGCGCTGCGCTCCCCCCCCTCCCCCTCGCCCCACCAAAACAAGATCTCATTTGGAATATTCCCATTAGGAAAAAAACTTTCCAGGAGAAAGGGAAATGGAGCCTGTTGAGAGTCCTTGAATTGAAACATGACATGCTTCCTATGTGAGGGGGAGGGGGAGAGGGAGGGGAGGGGGGGTTACGTGTTTCCCTAGAGACCAACAGTCACCAGGCCGGTTCTGTGGCATCCTGATGTAAGGGCCAAGAGAGCTGCAGGGGAATTCACCCACAAGTGGGAAACGGGGGTCGGCTCCACTCCACACATTTACATTCTTACTGGTCAGTAAGGAACCTGCCGTTAAGCCGGGAAGATTGAAGTCCCACCTTGCCGGGCTGGAAGTAAGGCTTCGGCGTCAGCAGAGGCACCGGTTTGGGCGACAGGGTTCGGTTGGACGGCGGCTCTGAGGAGCGCGAGCGGATCTGGGGCCGCTGGTGCGGGGCGGGGGGCTCTCTGGGAAACTCCTCGACCCGCGCCTCCAGCGTGGACGTGAACTTGGGAGCCGGGGCGCACTGCTGGCGCAGGTACTTCATGGGCGTGTCGGGGTCGGCGTCGAAGGGGTCCGGGGTCGTCGGGGAGACGGACAGAGGGACGGACGGGTCGGCCGACACGCTGCGGTCCAGCAGCTTGGTCAGCTGCAGGCGCTCCAGGGCGCTCTCGCTGATGGAGAAGCGCTGCGCGTAACGCTGCAGGATGAGCGAGGCCTCCTCCTGGCTCCTGGCTCTCCTGTACGCGTCGCGCAGCTCACCCTCACGGCGCTCCCTGGCCAAGGGCAAAGGAGGGATAGAATGAATAAAAAAACAGCTGTGAAGCAGCGTCAAGCAAGCTATTATCTCCTCTATGGGCCCATGGACAGGAAACTGAATGAAGATTACAGCCTCTTAATCAAATCCAAACATCCTATCTGTGTGCATTTCCCCTACTTCTCCTCCACTATCTCTCGGTAGGTCTTGATGCTTCTCCTCCTCTGAGAGGTACATGTGCCTCCAGTCATCAACTGCTCCATCATCTTCCTCTCCTCCTCCTTCTTGATCAGGTCCTGGGAGATACTCCTCCTCCGATTCTTCCACCGGGCCAGGTCCTGGCAGGCCAACACATTGGAAGAGGTTCAGTTCGGAGGGCAAAGAGGCTCTGCGGCGCCGTGAGGAACACCAGAGTGACGGAGACACTCACGTCCTGCCAGTGGTCGTCCTCCTCCTTCATCCGGTTGTACTGGTTGTGCATCAGCTCGTGACGCACCTGACTGTGAGGCTGCAACGTGGCCTCCTCCTCACCACGCATGTCGATCATGCTCACGCTTCTGAGAAAAGGAAGGAGAACGAGAGACCTAAAAAATCATCTCATCATTTCTAAACTGAGATTAGTTTGGTTTTACTGGGTTTTTACTTTATGCGTTTCATACACTCGTGTCAATAGTAACACAGTAAATATACTCATCAATGGCTAAAGAGGTGATTTTTCAGTATAAAATTGCTCACTTTGTGCCAATCCATCATTGGCAAAAAAAAAAAAGAGAATGACCCATGACGGATACCGAAAATAATGCGTCCAACAACGACCACGTGACTGGAAAAAGGTTCCTCTTCAAAGGTTCCTCTACAAAGGGAACCTCTTGCTTACCATTTAGAACCGATGCAACAGAACAAAAGCAAAAAGGACGCAACCACATTCCAACATTTGTTATAACGCGACATGCGTCGCATAGAGAGGTTAAGATGGCGTGCCTGAGACCTTTGAAGACCTTTGGGTGCCCTCAGTGGCAGCGCAGGTCTTTACTGATGTTCAGTAGTGTTGAAGCATCCAGAGAAGAGCAGCTTTTTGGTTCGAAGCACCTCATCCCAGACAAAGCCACAATTGGTTTTATATTCAAAATACTGAAGGGTTTACATTTATTTTTCGACAACAGACATGATTGAAATGCTCTTTACACATTAGAAACGGGTACGATGCGGAATAAATAATACAAACAAAGCATCCGAGTCGTCTCCTGGGTGCGAACCATCGCTCCTGCTGCACAAAAAGCTGCCCTTTTTTTCATCAACAGAGGACGTGTCCCCGTGAAGGTTTGTTTGGTAACGGATGGCTGGGTGACTGTAATGGTTGCGCTTCGTGAAACATGCAGCTAGTAGAAGCACGAATGACGTCGGAGCAGCAGGGTTTAGTCCCGACGGAGGATCGCTCTGCAGGTCCAGCATCCAGTGTCAGGCGGATGGTTTGGCAGCGCGGAGCCAAAACAGCCAATGTCAGATGTCATTTGACTAATTTACTATTTTAATTTTAAGAAATGCAAGCAGGAAAAAAACAGTAATTTAAGACTTTGTTTTCCGTTCAAATAAAACCTTATGTGTATAGCATAGATCATGGATCAAACATTTAACTCCGGATCCAAATTGATCTCAAAAGAAAATAATTGATTATCTAAGCGTCTGAGATTAACGCAGTGACAGGTAAAAAATAAATAATTAAATAAAAACCTATTTTTCCATATTCTCCTTTCACTAACAACACAGGGTTCATATCTAATGTGCATAAATGCTTCTGAGCCCTTGTGGTCGAACAGGGTATTACACCAACATGGAGCGTAGAAAGGTTATAGTTACAAAATGTCACTTGATGAAAAGACTAACGAGCTAAAACAGAACATGTTTTTGCTGTCCGTAATAACGAATGATATTCAAACAAAGCCATTAAAAACGGGGACAAAATACAGCCAGCGAATTCACGAAAGTTCCATTGAATGTTTTTTCCCACTTGCATGAAGAAAACGCCAATTTGAAGACTCCATCACATGACTGAATGAGGGAACCTTGTTTTGCAGTGCGGAGCAGCCGGGTAGCTGCAAATGGACAACTTACTGTGGGTCACCTGACACGCTATGTGTGCGGCTGAATCTACAGAAGGCAGAGGGCATGGAGAGAGAGAGAGAGAGAGAGAGAGAGAGAGAGAGCACAATCACAAATGAACACGAGCAAACGGCAGAAAAACTCACTCACGAGAACATCAAAACACCAAGTGATGGGATATTTGATCGCAGCGGACAAACGGGGCCAGACTGGGTCATCGGCACTGTTTTGCACCAGTGTGCCAGCCAGGTTTGCATCCACGTACAGATCCTCAAATCAGGCACAAGGGGGCAGTCTACGCCACGAAACAGCATATACAGCACGTGCATCTTTTCCTCAGATGTGTGGCTCCTTTCTGTTTTGGCCTCAACCTGAACTTGGGCCTTCACGCAGTCTGAAAGGGGCGGCCTGCGTGATGTTGGAGGGCCGTGAGAGACGGCGTGGCCTGTGGTTTCTCGCCACACAGAGAACAAGGAGAGTAAATGAAGGGAGGTTATACAGACTGCTTGGGCGGTCGTATGAAACGTCTCCTCGCCGTGTGTTGTTGGGGGAAAGACGTAACTGGTCGTGTGTTGTTGGGGGAAACACTTGTATTTCACTGGCAACGTCAGGGATTGATTTATTGACTGGCCTCGGTTTGACCAAATTCTTGCCAAATAACGTGCATTGAAATGGGGTCAAATATATAATTCAGTGTGGATCGGCGTCATTCTCAAATAAAGTTTACGGATTAGGTGAAAGGAGGCAGTTTAAAATGATGCGTATTTCATCAAAAATCACATCCTCCACATCTCAACAGAAAGGTTTCCATGATTCTCTTTTTACAATCAAATGAAAAGTTCATGCAATGTCGAGAGACTTAAGTCTTCCAGGTAGCAGCATTGAGGTCAGAGGTCACATGCTGAGATTCAAAATGTGTAGATTCCCTGATGAATTGTGTATCTTTAGTTCAACGTGGTTTGAAATTCATTAGATGTAATGCAGTGGCCGGGGGAGGGGGGTCGGGGGGGGGGATCTCACGTTGCTGCGAGTCCGCCGTCCAACCAGGCGCTTCCTCTTTGCGGGTCGTCGCTTTCGCTGAGCGCCCTCCCCTTCCGCTGGCCCGTTTCGCCCGTCGCCGCGTCAGGCACGGGGAGGAAGTGGGGGGGGTTCGGGGGGGCGAGGTGTGTGGGCGGGGTCAGCGTTTGGCGAGGCCGCGCGTCATCGCGCTCCGCTCCCTCCCTCGGACCCGCGGACGGCTTCTCGGAGGCGACGGCGAGGCTCGAATGCTGGAAGAGTTCCTCGGAGCACGAGCGAGCCGGAGTGCTGCAGAGAGCAAAGGAAACTAAAACGCTCTGCCGCTGGGTTATCGTCCCGCTTCATCACACATTCCGGAGGAGGAGCCAAAATGGAGTTTGTTTAACGGGCTAAACCGAAAGAAAACATCAACATAGCATCACAAATCCCTTCAGAGCCGACTGGATGTGACAACAAGGAGGTGTCACGGAGCCAAAAGCAAAAATCCGCTGAACCCTCAGTTGTCTGGCATCCTGTGATGAACAGCCACTTTCTAAAAGGGTTATTATCGGACTATAAATCCCCAGGATGCATTGCAGGGAGAGAGAGAGAGGCTCCATTCCGGGCCTGCTCAGGGTCACGGAAGGAAGAAAGCTTCATTTCCTCACATCCTGAGGGTGGGTCGCATGTTGCACTTCCCTGGGAACGGGGCTTTTGTGTGAACGCCATTCATTCGTAAGATTTAACTCCTGGCAAAGCTTAAGCACAGAAATTCCGGCCTCGGTTCTCTCGAAAAATGCAAGCTGTTAACAACCAAACAAGCCGATATCAAGGCCTCTTCAAAACGTCCTAGAAATCCCCCCTTTTTTGTTTTCTTGGAACGCAGCCGCAAGAAAGTCTGGTTTCCTTTCAACATTCTCTTCACTCCGCCAAAACGTCCAAAAAGCCGATCCAATAAATCTGTGCCAAATAAAAAAAGATCGGAGGTGCGTCTCCAACGACTCTGCAACCAGACCGCCAATGAAACAAACAAGCAAATACCAACAGAAACTCCTCAGGATCCTCACCCTGTTGATCAGACACCATGTTTACATGCGTGACCCCCCCCCTGCTGGCCTGCTGATTGGACGCCCGGTATCACAACCGCTAATGCCGCTGAACGGAAATACCAGCTGTGAAAATGTAAACCATTGAACAGAAAGTCCTGATGGAAAGTGAAACATGTGGACGACCCCGATTAACCGGGACGTTGTTCTTGGCCTGCTGAGCTGAAACACAATAATATTCATCTGGTAAAGCTGTGCGGACGGGAGTCAAGACATGGTCGAGTCCTTCAAATCACCTCTCCACTGGTCGAGCGTGACGGGAAAACCGATGCAGCCGAAAGGAAACCAACAGACAGTGTGATGGGTGATTGTGTTGTGCGTCGTGCACAAATCGCACATCTTTAATATAGCTTGGTTTGTTTTCTGAATGTTCACAACTGTGAATAAAATGCCTGGGGGCTCCTCAGCAGAACTCACATAACATATTTACCCCTCAAATTCATTAACACTAGCCTGTAAAAAAAAAATTAAAAAAAGGTAATTACATCTCAAAGACCATCTGCTATTGTTTGGATCGGGTTCATTTAAAGGAAACTTCATAAATTCATTTGGGGCGTCGTGAAAAGCAAAAACCAAGGTGAGGACCTTTGCTTAGAGGCGGCCGTCAGCTGAGTTACAGTTTCCGTGGGGGCGTCTGCGTGGGGCCGGGGGGGGCTACGGGCCAGCGGCTCGCTGCTCCTCCTCCTCCTCCTCCACCTCCTCATGCCCGCTGCTTGGATCTTAACGCGAGGTGCGGAAGCGGTCGGCTCCCCTTCCTCTCGGCCCTCTCTAGTCTGCGTCCCCGTCGGCATCTGTGCCTGGGGGCGGGGGGGCGGGGCGGGGGGCGTTCCGGAAGACTCAGCGGGTGGGTGGTCTAAGCTAGGGACTTCATTTGGGCTGTTAACACACACGGGGAGGGGGAGGGGGCAGCAATGGCCGCAGCAACACGGACACGAGACGGAGGAGGACGTCGACACAAAGGAGGGAGATAAAAAAAAAGAATCAATACGCAAAGACACACACACACACACACACACACACACACAGGTGGAAACAGATCAAAGCCCATTAAAGAATCCACTTAGTCTGTGAGCGCGATGACGAAGCCGACAGGCCGAACCGATAACTGCCAATAAGACCATCACACTTCCATCTGCCTCGTCTAAGCAGCTAATTTCACACTTTCGCCTCAATCCCAGTCGGAGCCAATGAAAAAACGCACACGTGGCCTCCATCAGCATCGCTCGCAACATCAATCTGCCGTTCACCACGGTCCGCTTCCAGAATCATAAATCCCTGCATGCTACATTTAACTCATAAAACATGTCAGGTTCTCAGCCATCAACAAAGTTCAACAAGTAGTTTTAAAAGTGCTTTTAAAGACAACATTACAGCCTCCACGACCACCAACTTGTATCACATTAGTATTAGTATTAGTAAGCTCCACGTCACGCCTTCTGTTAAGTACCGTGTCATGTAAAGGGTTTAAATGTCCCTTATCTGAATCCTAGTTTTGCGTTAAGCAGCGCGGGACACATTTTCAACAGTTCCCGACATTCTGAATCTGCTTACGACTTTCCAAACGACTCACCTGAAAGGCCCTTCTCCCCCTACAGGCGAGGTGGCGGTACTCCAGCTCTTGCGCGCGCCCTCCTCTTTATCGGCCGCCTTCCTGCGGAGCGGCGGCGGCACGTAGCCGCTCTGGTTGCTCCTGTTGGGCAGGTACTGGTTGAAGGGCACGGCGGTCCGCGGCTCGCTCACGGACGTCCGCCGCGCCGACATGTCGTCCTTGCGCACGTCCGGCAGCTTCCTGTGGGCGGGGCCATCGGACTCCGAGTCGCTGCCGCGGCCTGTTGGGGAGGGACGGGGTTAATTGCATGTAACTTATAAATAAATTAGTATCTGTCTGTGTCGTTACGTCGTTTCGGCACACGAAACATTAGTGCTGGTGTTGCATGCGGCGCACTCCAGTAACGGAACATAAATCAACCCCAGGCCGGATGACGGCCCGTTTTTGAGGAACATAAATCGTCAGGAAATTTGTATTGTGCCGCTCCTGCAGTCTTAATTCTAGGCTACAGCTCGGAAGAATCCACTTAGGATGCCATGGCGCCCGAATCCCATTTGAAACATGTTGTTAGCGCGTTTAATGTCGGCGCTAACAGCTGGCGCTGCAGAAGTGCACCTCTCAAGGAGTTTCCCCCCCGCTGGACGTCACAAATTCCTCTGCAAGACGTTATTGTTAATGTCACCAATGTGCCCTTACAAGTATACCAGTTATTCCATCCGAAGTGTAAGACAGAACATTGCAGCCCTGATTTACCCCAAACTCCCCTCTAAGATGTTCAGCATGCGAGCTACTGGCCTTCCCCTCCCTTTGGATGTAGGCTTACTGAAAGTATGACTCAATGTATACGTGTTTTCCGAGTATACAAACCCACAATTGCAACCAGATCAAAAGCGCCTGCTGAAACGCCACAAGTGGATGCAGCTGCGTCTCGCGGTGCAAACGGTTGAGGAAAAGCTCCCTTCCTATCGGCGGACTTTTTATGTGGTCTGAAATGATTGACTGACAGAGGCCTTTATGGATCTGCACTTCTGACAAAAAGGACTCTTCTTAGCTCATCAGGCGGAAACACCCACCCGAGTGTGTCCGTCCGTAAGGACGCACACATGTGCATTACGGGGCACATCTGGGATCAGGGAGGCTACAGGCAGCGTTTGTCATGGCTCAGTGCCTTTACTGTACCGCAGCTTCACGGAAACACATGAACATCAAGAACCGTCGACATGCAGAAACGCCGCGAGAACCGTTAAAGTTCAATATGCACAAAGAGAACTACAAACGAAGAGCGGCGGCGGTTCCTTCCACTTTGTCGTATAGTATTAAACCGAAAATGAATGACGAAACTTTCCGGGATCCTGTTCCTGATTTCTACAGGACGGAGTGACGACTAAATATCTCGACTGAGATGGAATACGGATTTAGGCCTCCGGACTAAATCTTATACTGAAACGGAGCCTTTGGACACAGTGTCGAACTCTCTTTAAGTTCAGCATGTGATTTTCTGATTAAAGCCAAAAGGTTGTGAATATTAGATCGACACAAAAAGCTGCAGGTATTCTTCCTTCTCAGACTAAATGATCTTTTATATTCATGTACTTTAAAGTTCCCAGTTTCTTGGAAATAGAGGCGAGAAACGGAAGCGTGGACGCATTAGACCACCATAATCGCTCCGGAGGCGAGAAACGGAACCGCTCCTGCAACATGAAGTCAGTTTACAGAGCTGAACCGTGAAAGGGCTTTGTCTATTATACAAAAACAAAAGAAAAAAAGGTCAGGACCGAGTGGACGTGAATAAAAAGGTGCTCTTCTCCCTGTGATTGGCCGATAGCCGCCTTGCTATTCTACTCTCAAGTCTCTTGCTCGCGCCTCCTGGGACGCCGACGTGATCTCGGCTTTGTTGGTGACGCACCTTCACATCCCACCTCAAGACAGCAGAGTATTCTGAGTATAGCAGCCATCGCACATAGCGAGACCATTCGTTGAATCACCATAAGGTCAGAGGCATTGGTCCGTCACAATGAGGGATTGTTTTGGTAATTTTTTGGTCTTCATTTTCACGGGTTAACCATTCAGTACATTTTTCCGTCCTGAAAGAGCGCGTCACTGTGCCTCAGAATGGGACTAACAGCTGTGGGCTACATGTGTTAGTGGCTCTCTCACCTCTGCGATGGATTTCTCCAAACTGTTATAATAATACAATAACATCTAGAAATGTGACCGCTAAATGACCCTCCATCTGCACGTGGTGGACATCACGATCTGAAGTTAGCCACTAACGCACAGCTCAGGAATAAATCTGTTATCTGAGGTGCTGCCGTGTTCTCGACAGGAAGCAGCAGAAGACGGAGCAGACGCTGACGTCGGTTGTATGGTTGGCGGCGGCGGGCTGAGGCCTTCGGTCCTTCCATCCAAACAAAAACAGTCCGACGGAACGAAGGCCTCACTCTGGCTTTTTCAGAGACGAAAGGAACATTAAGACAACTTCTGTAATCTTTTATGGGCCGTCTATAAAACCGAAAAAAGGGTCAAATTCAAATAAAGTGAAGCAGTGAGCAGCTTTGCACGACAACATATGGTACATTTTAAAGCATTTAAAGGCTGCCAAAGTATTTTCAACACACAAAAAAACATGTGGTTCTGTAACTGTAACTAAAATGAAACGATGGCGACCCTGAAAGCTTCAGCCGATCAGCCGCCAGCGTGACGCGTTGCACCCCGACTGCAGAGCGCGCGAGGTGTCGTGCGTCTGCTCACCGTCGCTGCTGCCGCCGTCGCCGCCGCGGGGGACCAGGACGTCCGGCGACGGGGTCTGTCGGGAGCGCGAGCCGAAGGAGTCCAGGCTGTCGAAGGAGTCCTCGCGGCCGTGGCGCGGCGGGGAGAGGGAGTCGCTGCGCTCCGAGTCCCAGCAGTCGATGTAGCCGCTGTCCCGGATGCTGCGCACGGGGCTCTCTGCCTCCTCCGCCTCCTGCGCGTTCACAAAAAGACAAAAGGCTTTTCAAATTGTGCGAGCCCGCTCAGCGAGGTTTTCACTTTTTTGGAGTTTTACATGCCAACACTTTTTTACCGTTTTTTACCCCCATCACCTCCCGGTTTCTCCCGGGAAACGTTGCATATGCGCCGGGATCAACGTGCATATAGTGATTAATCGTGATTAATCCACTGAAATTTCGGAATAATTTGATTGAAGTGTTTAATCATTTGACAGCCCTGGTAATTAAACATTTCTACCAGGTCAAAATGCAAAAGAAATCTGTTTGCGTTTTTCCCCATAAAACATCTCACTGTAAATCAACCTCATTAGGCCTTTAGGCTTATTGTCCTTCTCCCTCTTTGTATTCCCTCTCGCTGCACCTCAGTGATTCCTCCCTCTAACACGTCCACGCCGCTAATGGAGGCCTTCCCCCGACCCCGGACCGAAAAGAGTCCAGTTAAATGACTCTTTTGAGCGTGCCACAAACCATTCTGGAAAGTTGGCACGCTGATAATCCACCTAATACGATCGCACAGGAGCACAATTGAGTCAGATTTGTGCTGGTGAGACCGGGCGTTAAGAGTGTGACGCCTCACAACCCGGACGAATAAATTGAAAACCTGTGATGGAAGATTTTATTTCTGAATTACGCCAACGGATCCTTGAAATCATGCGTTTATCCTCAGCGACTGGAAGAAAGGGAGCACATTAAATCGCAGCTCGTTCCCATTCACCCGCTTCACACCTGTGAGTTAAAATGAAAAGAAAAATCCATTTCATAACCATTAGAGGTGAGCCGTTTACTTTGACTTGTTGTTGACTTTCAGACCTCATCTCATCGTCGATCTCCTTTTGTTCCACAGAAACGCGATCCGGTCAGAGGCAACGTGTGAACATCTGGGGAAAGTTACTGCGCCGAGTTGGCAGAGTTTTGGGCGTTTTAATGGAACAGAAAGGGGACGTCACCTGGTGGAATAAATCGCGCGGGGGTGACATCATGGTCACGAGCGCTTGTTTTGAGAGTCTGTGAATGCGAACTTGCCTTCGTCCCCTTTGCGTCAGTGGAACCGGGTCCAGACGATCGACAGGTGAACCGAGCTCTGAGAAGTCGATGCGCACTTATTCAGTGCATCTCAAAATGAGTGCTCCAGCATAGTGTGTGCGTACGTGTGTGCGTGTGTGTGTTGTGTCATTACTGAGCAGCAACGCCTCCCTCCATCCCTCATACCTGCAGCGGTTGCTAGGAGATTTCTAACACAACAGCAACCGCGGAACTAAACCGGCCCCCTTGTGCTTCAGATACGGATTCTCACGATATTCCTCGGCCACACGCGTTACCAAACAGGACGGGGCGAACCTTTCGCATCTGTGACAGCAGGCCCTCAAACTCCTTCAGGTCCAGCGTGGGACCGTTGTAGGAGGCACAGCCGTTGGCAGCACGACCCAACCAGTAGATGGTGATTACAACCTACAGGAGGAAAAGAAGAGAGATGGAATCAGAGGTCACGCTGAGACGACCACAGTCTCTCCCGGTGCCGAGTGTAAACTCTCACACGGTTCCTTCAATCAGAGTGGCCCATCATTTGCCTGTTTATATACCTACTAGAACTTCTTGCACAGATTTTTTAAGAATACCACAAAGCGCGAGTAGCAGTGACTGTAGCACATCGGAAGGAATTCTCAACCTTCTTCATTTCGGTTTTCCTTCTTTTTTTTCGCAATCACGCCTCCCCCAAAGGTTACAAATCAACACGCTGCTTAAACACGGCAAGACGGAGATGGAACGGAGGTTTCATGGGAAGAAAAAAAAAAAAACGCCAGTCACCGCTTTGTTTCGTGGGTAAACACAATTAAGTGATGCATTTACAAGGGGATGAAGGAACCCTCCAAAAAGGGCACTTATGACCTGAGCATGTGACGTGCACACCACGGCCGGCATGCACAGTGCAAACAGACGGAGATGCACAGTCAGCCCTTTCTCGCTCACACCTGCACTGCTATTCATGCAACCCCCCCCCCCCCCAACACCTTCTCACTGCCTTCCCTTCACCTCTCAACGTGTGCTGCGCTGCAGAGACGGATGCTGTGGGATCCTAGTCCTCAGCAGAGCCGCAGCGTTTGGCGCCGCCGGGATGCCGGCGGTGCACGTGCCGGGCTGCGTGGCCGAGAGTCCCCGCGTGCAGTCGGCTTAAATGAGCCGACGTGCCCCTCTGCAGCCCGACACAATGTACAGAGCACAGCAGCATCCCGGGGCGAGCGAGGGAGACTGCAAAGTGGGCGGGGCTAGCACTGTGTGTTCTACTTCTTAAAGCAGCATTGTGGCAAAAGAGAAAAGGGGTATTTGAGCAAAAGAAAGGATGTTTGGAACCAACTATGCATCATTGAAACGCGTAGAAGGGAAGAACTGAACTAGAGGGAAGATGCATCACTTACATTCTTGATCCTGCGGCTGCAGTCGCTTCCCCTGAGAGGAAGACAAAGAGACACATTGGAATATATTGCACACACAGCTTTAAGCTTTAAAAAAACAACAACCACACGCCCACATATGAAAATGCAAAACAACAGCAACAACTTTTCGAATGGGCGGTGCAGAGGAACGGAGCGAGTCGCCCACGCGGCGCCTCCAGAGGAGCCGTTTAGCATCGTTCCCAGCGACCGACGTGGACGCCACACGTTTGGAGCGCCGACTGCTTGCAGAATCAGAATCAACATTTATCATTTTATTTAAACGGTATTAACAGGTGTATATATATACAAAAGCTGTGTGTGTTATCGCATACCGTTTTAATTCACACCAATTAAACAATGTAAATAATATAAATAAATAAACAATATAAATGTATACATTTATAGTATTTCAGTCAATAGTCAATTACTATTACTCAATATAGAAAACTAAGGGGAATGTGGTAGAGAGCAAGGTTTGATCAATAACAAAGGGATTCAAATTAAAAGCCTTCATACAAACATTTGGTTTGTATAAACTACTAGAAA
Organism: Apeltes quadracus; assembly: GCA_021346845.1. Lineage (NCBI taxonomy): Eukaryota > Metazoa > Chordata > Actinopteri > Perciformes > Gasterosteidae > Apeltes > Apeltes quadracus. The sequence continues at coordinate 2,453,764 of CM037920.1, forward strand.
TGAAAACTAATCTGAGATGAAAATCCAAAGTACTGAAAAATTACTTTAAAAAGAAAAGATTACATTTTGTGTTTTCTTGTAGACTTCCTGTATGCCGGAGGGTCACATGACCCTCCTCTCTAAACCTCTGTGTGAACGCAACCTTGTTGACGCACGAGATCACACACACACACACAGTGACACCTCCGCACACGTGTATCTTAGGAACTGCAGGCACTCGTCTTTGTTACCAAGCAACACAGTGGGAGTTGTGATTCAGTGAGCGAGTGTTGTCTTTGGACGGAGACCAGTTGTGTCACACAGTCACACAGATACGGTATTGTTGCCTCACTGACGACGGCTCTACAAACTTCCACTGACTCTGACTGAGTTTAATTACGGGGTTTGTGAACTGTGATTGATGTGCAGCATGACTGACGAGGTGACAGAGGGCGTGACACACACACACACACACACACACAGACACACACACCTGCTGAGCAGTAAGGGGACACGGACGCTGTGACACTCACTTGGCGGTGGGGCGCGTCGACGTGTCCTGCAGGTCTCCAGGGTCAAACAGTTGGGAGCCTTTCAGTCCCAACTCCTCACAGCCGCACAGAAAGACACTGAGGTTGTCCTGCACGAAACACACACACACACACACACACACACACACACACACACACACACACACACACTCAGTTTCCTCAGCATAAACAAAGTGCTGGCAGAGACAGGAGGCAACACGAGGTCAGAGTCTCTCCGATTCATTTAAAATCATTCAGCGTCACAGAAATGAAACTTTTTTTAAAGGCTCATTAAGAACGCATGTAAAGTCACTTCAATACTGAATATTTCTAGACGCTCAAAAGTTATGACTTCACCAAGATCAACCTGATAAGAACTCTAACTCACAACCGTAATATTCCCAACATGCAGTGCAAGTCCACACACACACACACACACATTTTGGACAGCGGTGTAGAAGAACAATAGATGTCAGAAGTCCTCTTTTATGGATCTTAACAGCATGCATCTTAAACCAAGACACAGACACGACCTTACAATCCGGCTACCTGTTGGACACAGACGGAACCTCGGCGGGTTCGGGTTCTCCTCTCTCAGATTCCTCCGACTTCCACTCTGCACCCTTTTGTTTCTCCCCCGGCTCTCCCTCTGTCCCCCATCCTCTCCGTCGTCCTCCCGCTCTCCTCTCTGACAAAGTCTTTGTTGGGTGGAACCTGAGCCCAGCTCTCCTCTCCCGTTCCCAGGTTCTCTCTCTCTGTTTCTATGCCTCTCTATCGTTCAGAGGGCCAAAGCCCTCCCTCCCTCCCCCCCACCTCCCACTCTCTGGGTGTCACCATTTCCTCTCCACCCTGATTGTCCCAAGCACCAACAACACAAATCCCCATGCGTCCGCGTAGTCCGCACACATTTGGACAACATGCTGCTCTAAATACGGATCCTTCCAATGTGCTCAGACTCACACAACGTGTTTACATGTACACACTGGCTGGTGTAGGAATACACACACACACACACACACACACACACACACACTTCCCATGGATATCAATGGGGGCTCTACTGAGGAATATTTTCTAGACGTAAAATTGGAATTATTTAGGGAATCACTCAGGAACAGAAAAACCTCCCTGGTGGAACAGCTGCTCTTTGTTTCAGCTCATTCTGCTCATGAACACTTGATCCCAATGAGATCAAAGATCTGACCTCAAAGCGCACAGATTTTACGAGCCAACGAAGCTCAGATGAACATGAAGTTGCGTTGAAGTGACAGGTTGTCACCACGGCCTCTTTAACAAACCATAATACGCGCGTGTGATGAACGGCAATGATATTCAGAGGAAAAAAAGACAATATATTCATTATTATGCAGCGCGAGCCTTTGCTGACGTGCTGTGCAATCCAACTGTCACTGGACGACATCGCCTCGCAGACGGGCTCCAGCTATCAGATAAGGAACCAAGTGAGCCGTATCTCCAAGAGAATCCATCAGAAAGGGAGCGCTTGTTTAGTCTACTTCAGCAGCCTAGATGGGGATCTGGTGGTTGCGGACAAAGAAAACCTCAGCTATCGCAGAGAGAAACGTCATCTCGCAGTTTTTCTGCCATTTTCCAGCTGGTATCTCACCCGGATCTGGACTCGAAATAACAAAACACGGCAATAAACGAGCCGACACGCAATTTAAACTGGATAATTTAGCAGCAGCTGGCAAGGTGACAACAATGTGGTGGGTGTTGGTCTTAAGGAGTGAGCCGAACGTTTGATTTACCGGTCGGTGCCACACGGGAAACTGTTTGAGATTGACTGAAAAATGAGCCAAACATCGTATGAACAGCTGAAACCCCCCCCCTTCAGATTTCGGATAAGAAGGTGTCCTCGTGGCTGCCGCTGGACCCGGAGACGGCCGGGAAGGAGCCGCGCAGCAGAGCGACCGCTGGAGGCCGACGGGGAGCCGAACGGCCCCCGAGCCGCCCGCTCCAATTAGAAAACAGCCAGACCGCCTCAGAGGCTCGTTTTCCCATTAGCCCCCCAAACAGGAAGGGAACGGGGGAGTCGCCTGTGTTTTATTACGATGGTCCAGATAACAGAGGAGCCTTTGTTTATGCGCTTCTCACCTCTTTAGAGAGGAATGAAAAAGAGAAAAAAAAGAAACAGGAAGAAGCAGAGGGCCGTAAATATGAAACCTCATGTTGTTTAGACTGGAGTTTAACCGCAGGTGTCCCTTTCCCCGTTCCTTTAGCGCCGTGTACAGTAAACATCTCGTCTTCAGTGGAGGATTCGCTCCATCATCTTTGAAACGTCATCCGCTGCATCAAAAAATAAAACGCCTGAAATCTGGATACGCTTTGAAAACTCCAACACAAAGCGCATTTTTACATTCATTCACGACATTCCTCGGGATAACCGGGAAGGACGTGGATTAGAAGCCATTAGGCCGCCTTCACAGAATGTAGGACGAGTGGGATTCATTCCTTCAAATCGCACCAATGACTCCTGTTGCTCAGATGGACGCGGAGACATTTTTCTCGACGGCGTCCTGTAACTCGGCTGTACGCTAAACACAACGTTTACGTGAGCGGCCTTTGAGTCAGCAGTCGGTCAGGAATGAGCGTGCGAGAGAGCGAGAGACTTCACAGTGCTTCTGTTCACGCTTCGGTCCTGAAGGGTCGCTTCATCCAGGTCCAGGTTTCCCCGAAGGCGCCGTGAAAGAGCTCCAGTGTGTCGCGCTGCGCGTCAGCCGGCTCAGATGCACAGGCTCGCTTTCAAAAGCTTAAGATTCGGACAACAACGTGCATTATTCCATTGAGGTTTCAGCCTCTGGAAGAAATGTCTTCAAAAACATTTTTACCAATTTGTTTGGTCAAAATGCAACGGAAAGACAGTAAATTGTGCTGGAACATAAGCTCCTGGGAACTGAGAATAAAAAGAAGAAATCAAACCGAGATTACCCACCTGGTACCGTACAAGGCATGTCACATGATTATCGTCAGTGTGCGTTTTGACAGTGTTTTCTTGTTTTTTGTGTATTCAGCAATGCAAAACCAGGCAAAAATCCACCCGCTAACGCGCGAACAACCCGAAGTGTGGTGATCTCAACTTGAAAGGCTGCTACACATTTCAGGGCCTCGCAACGACAGGTAGAACGTTTCGTTACAAGGGGGGAAAAGAGAAGAACAAGGATGGAACGGCCGAGTAAAGGCGGAGGACTCACCAGGCCAGCGATGGGTGTTGGAAGCCTGTTAATTTTCTTCACCAGGCCGGGTTTAATGCAGCTCAGCAACCTAACAAAAGACACACACACACACACATGCAGGGAGGAAGACGTCACAGGCTTAATGGTAAATCAAATTCAACAGTGAAACTGAGTCTTGCCTTCTGAATTTGTCTCCATGGACAAGTTGTGTTGAATGTCCTAAATGATGCATCGCGAAACCTGAGATAAAGAATGTGAATCGTTCTGACTTTGAAGAAAAAGGAGGGGGAGGGAGAGACATTTTCTGAGGGTCTCGGAGGAGCGTCTGGAAGGCTTATAACGAAACGGGTCCTCAATCAGACCCGGGGAAGCTTCCCTTTCCGCCCGCTGGGAGCTGTTAAATAGTTCCAGCGCACTTCACATCGCAGCGAGCCACCAGGTGAAGGTCTGACCTCCTGCAGTCTTCACACAGACACACACACACACACACACACACAAAGAAGGCAAACGCTTCTGGAGAAAGTTAGACAAACAGATTGTCTCCAGTTGCATCTTTTTGTGCGTGTTTTCACCAGAGGACGCGTTGTGACAATTCTGCCCGGTAAAAATTTTTTTTAAAAAAAGCCCGTCTTCGTATTCGGTGACGGTGTTCCAAAGAACTCGCCTGCTCTCCTCTCCTTTGGCTGCAGTTAGAGACACTTCCTGAAATAATTTTCAACCACCCCCGAGAGAAGGCTGTTACAAACAATACGTGCGACAGCAAAGACAACGTATACACTTTCGAAGCCTGGAATAAAAACGATGCTGCGGAATGCATTGTTTCATTGATTATTTGAAGGAGAGAGTCAACACAGTTTCATCATTCCTTCCAAAATGGATTGGCCAAAATTGCTCGGTTTACCAAAAAAGTTTTGTACATTTGGAAACTAGCAAATCAAATTGTTTGCCAGTGATCTGCAGGACACAAACACATCTCATGAAGGACACACACATTCGCCTTTGAGTATCCGGAAGAAACAAGAGGAAGAGGTTGTGGGGCGAAGTAGTGATGCTCAAAAAGAGCCTCACACAAGAAAAAGACTCATTTGACGTTTGAATTGTCTGAATTAAACCTTCAGAAAACATTATTACGGTCAGATTTGGAGGGTTTCATTAGAAGTCACACGACGCCCAAGAAATTCCAGAGCCGGTGGGGATTCCCTTAAATTGGATTTCATGTCTGTTTTCACAATAAAGGTGGTGTAAACGTTGGGGTCGTGCAGCTGAACTTGACAGACAGGAATGTGTGTTTTCAGTCTCATTGTAGAACCTCAAACTAATTATGAGTGTTCAGACACAGAGTCGCAGCGGAGGACGATTTAACGGGACGGGAGTGTCTCTGATCACTGGACCACGCTGGTGTCTTCAAGTCTATTCGTCCTGAAAACATGAGATCATTCTGGGTTGACTTGAGTCCAAAGGCCAAACTGTATAAATTATAAAATTGTTAGAACGAAAATGTTTGAACTTTTAGATTTTAATTCTGCTTCTCTGGACTGAAGCTTTTTTTTGTTGTTGCACCCTTTTAAAAGTCAATAAAAAATAAAAATAAAAACACACACCATGACCTCAATGCCTCTAATAAAACAGGGTCTAATTAAAAGAAACCATATTGCACAGTCACTGACAGAGTAGAATAAAGCCACCAGGAGACAGTTAATGAACAACAAAAGACACAACAACACAGCCAGAACTTACTCGCACAGCAGAATCCCGTTCTCCAAACCCCCCCTGAAGTCCTTGTCACCGAAGCACCTTCCCGTGACGGCCTGCGGAGAAAACAAAAGGGGGCCGAGTTAGCGAAACCCAACGGTGACCCAGCTCCAGGGACCACGAGGAGAACATCGCACAGGACAGTCCGCCTCCGGATCGCACGCGCAGGCGCCGCTTCTTAACCGAGCAACCGGCCCCGAACGGCCTTTTCCCAAAACACTCCTTTCCCTCGAATCCTGAGCCGCAGGGCAGAGCGACGCACTAACGAGCTTGACATAAGCCGCGATCTTCCTCCCGACCAAGCGGCTCCGGCGGGCTAATGTGCCGTGACAGGGGATTTGTTTGGGCCGTAGCGACAGAGACCCTCTAAAAAGGGGGAAAAGCCACCTGTTTGCACGTCTCTAGTAATAATCACACGTGTAAATCACGTCAGGACGGAGAATCCCAAACATGTTCGGTCAAATAGCAAACGGCAGAAGTGGAATAATCTGCCGTTACGGGACATTTAGCAACGGGCTTCATTCTCAACGAACTCTGGCAGGGATTTGGGGCCATAAATCCAGGCTTCTCCCTCCCGCTGGACCGCTGGGTTTGAAAGCCACAAACGAAAATGACAAGATTCAAAATTTCCTGAGACTTTACGTTCACATTTATTTGCACAGCTGCGGCAGAAAAGCGTGGAGGAGGGTCTGTGCTGCGTGCTCCTCTCCCCCTCGACCGAGGTCCCAGATCCGTCACGGCAGAAGGCCTCATTTCTAACGGATACATTGACACTTTGTTGCCCCTTTAACCTTCTGGCCAGAAAAACTTTTGGTTTCACCCACTGTCAGATCTGAAATCTTTTGTTTGTACGACTAGACGAGAGAGAGAAGTATTGAAGCCAACGCAATGTGTCCAGTTGATACATTACACGTAACCGATGCGAGTAACGATTGGGCCCCAGGTGGTGGCTGCAAGTGTTGCGAGTGGAGATTAAAGTGACACACGGAGAGATTATGGTGGTTTGAGAATAAACGTCTAGAAAACGTGGTAATACTGATGAATGAGTTTGCAAACTGGGAAACATACACGAGCAAAAAAAAACTTGCCGACAAGAGACACACATGGTTTAAATACACTGGTAAGGTGCAGGTGATTGGAGGACAGGGCAGGAAGTGAAGCGAACCCAGGTAGAACGAGGCAGGAAACTACAAAATAAAACAGGAAATCAATCTGCGCCGTGACAAAACTGCTCACACGCCGGACTTCAAAATAGACCGAAAGGACCACGGTAAAATCTGGGTATGCAATGTTTTTACAGATTCAATAAATCCCCCAAAATAACTTACCGGGCCTCTGGGCCCAAACCTCCAGATGGGAACCTGCGCTTAAAAAGGGCAGGTGAGATAATATCTGGTCCTTTGGGGTTCATGCACATTTTACATCATGCTGCTGCTTGATTCATGAGCATCTGCTGCTTCCATAAGTGTCATCCAGCGCTGAAGCGCCCATGGAGATGCGGACTGAATCCACACACACACGCACACACAAACACACACAAACACACACACACACACACACACACGCTTTTCCTGTTGGTAGAAAGCGGTACTTGCTTGTCTAATAAAACAGGAGTTACAGGAAGCTCCTGTAACACAATGGCCCTTTAAACGCTGAACCAGAAACCCAACAAGCATCCGATCTGATATTAATAAAAACCTGTCATAAATGCACTAAACATTCATTTGGCATTCTGTGGTCTGTGATTTCAAAGGTTAAAGCCTCTGGTGTCTTAGAGATGACGCTGCAGCTTTAAGTGCAACAAAGACTGCACCATTCAAAAGGCTGGAAACGTCTGGATCCGAGCGGCGTTTCCAGACCGCCGGCGGGTCACACGAGGGGACCCGCTAAATGGAGAGGAATGCGTCGCCCGGGTTGTTTCGGGTGCAACGTCGGCCGCATTGTTTCTCAAACAATCGATGAAGCCGGTCGGCTTTTTCCCGTCCCTTTCACTTCCTCTCCTTTTGGAATCCCCGAAACAAAGTCCTTCTCGGGGATCAGTCGTCGTTGGATTCGGACCCCGGCTTCTGAGGGGAATGTTATCAGACAGGTCGAATGAAAGGAGGCTCTTCATGCTCAGTCCGTGGTGAGGGAATGAAACCTGTACCGGACGACACTTTGAGAGGCCACCTTGAAGAAAGGGAGGCGTGTGGACTCTATTTTCACGACGACGTGACGATGACCTTGTTTGCTCAAAAAGGTCCAACGTGAGAAAAGTTACGTGGGGGCCGAAGTGTCGCGCGGTATTTACATGGGTGGACGACACGCAATGCATGTGTGCATTTTGTGGTCGCGCGGGGCAGAATAACAGCAGAGATAAATGAATGTAGCAGTGTTTGTAATTGTGATCATATATTCCCAATATGATCTCCTTCGTCTAGGTCAGTGGTTCTCAAACTTTTTACACCAAGTACCACCTCAGAAAATACTTGGCTCTCCATGTATCACCATAATGACCAACACTACACAGTAGCGTAGTAGGCCTAAGTATTCATCAAAAACAAGGCAGAGGTTTTATTCCTAAAGAAGTATATTTAATATTGTCAGCCATTGTAAAATTTTACAGTTTCAGTAAGACTGCTGCGCTTAAATATAAGAAAAAAAAAAAACTGTACTTAAATTATGATTCAATTAAAATGTATTAAAAAAATTAAAGTTAAATAAACGTTGTACTATAATACATGTAAAAAACTGTTCTTAAAGATTAAATAAAACTGTACTGTACTTAAATGTTGAGCACAAAAAGAGCACAACTGTCCCTTCCGTGTTCTAGAAGTCGTTGCATAAAAACGGTCCTTGTTGAAAGTGAATACAACAGCGGCAAAATGAAGTTGTACCAATCACAAAAGCATTGCTTTGACCTTCTCCCGCATTCCTGCTGATCAACTAATCTTTGCATCAAAATATAACTTGAAGCGAGATTTAGGAAGCAGTTGGAGGTTTGGTTCTCCGTCAGTGAGGGAGGGGGGATGCTAGCAAACGAGCTCCCGCTAACCTGCATGTTGTGCATCATCTCTAAAAAGGGTCCTTGAGGTGAAGGTGCATTCTTTCTGCATCCATCAAGGACTAAGTACACAGGTGTCCGTGGATGTCAGGGACGGAGAAAAAAAAAAAGCACATGATGTCAAGGGGGAACCGTGCGAGGACGGCAGGCGAGCGAATTCCTTCAGAGTATACTCACGTCCAACTATTTACATCGTCAGAAAGGTGAAGTGAGGGAAACTTTAAACCAACTGTTACGGCAATAAATGCCATTCTGTACGAGGTCACAACATAATTACATCACAGAAGTGATATTGACTTAAATCGCTAAAGATAACATGGTGTCAGTTTTCACAGCATTGCATTTTAATATGATTAATATAAAATATGCAAGCACCAATGAGAGAGGAAAAACCTTTTTTTAAGTTACGTTTCAGTGGATTTCAGAGCAGCCGTTGACCCCGGACAGATCTCCAGTTTTTCTGCTTCCTTTAACACGAAACGTTGAGGAAGCTCAAAAAACTAACCAAGGAGGTGGACTTTGAAACGCCTGCAGAACGAGGCAAAGCCGCCTCCTGGTGAACATTCTCACTTCAAAGAAACATATAACGTGCACGAGTCAACACCTAAAAGCTGGTGGACAGCAGGGAAGTGATCAATAAATCACTACAGGGGGGAAAAAAAAGGTATTTGGGCCAGATAATGAATCCAAACAGATATTGTAATGCTGAGCAGGTCTCAGGTGAGCGACAGCTCGGATTCAAACCGTCCTCTGGATCGTTCTGTGTGTTCACAGAACGCTTTCTTCTTTTGCCAACAGACTGCAGAAGAGGTTGTTGATCACGTGATCAAAAAAAAAAAACTGTTAAACCCTACGAGCGGCCTAAAACTAGCTTATAATGAAAATCATTCAAAAGCAATTCAGACCCAACGGAAAGCATTACACGCCTTCTCTACCACCGTGTCTCTCACATTGTGGCGATTGTTGCTCAATGGGGCTAAAACAGCTTAGCGGGTGCCCCTCCCCCCCGCCCCCCCCCTGGACACTGCAGCCATTCATCGTGGGGCATTTCTACTCCGGCCTGCTGCGTTTTCAGCCGCCAGGAGCTCCAAAGTCGTTGTCCGTTGTCTCGATGTTACGCACCAACCGCCACGTCAAACTGCTTTTACCGTCCAACGCGTTTTGGAAATAAGAGTTGCAGACTCCCGAAAGCGCGAAATAAAACGTGGTCCATAAGGAGCCCTGATTGGACGAGCCACGTTTCCTGCGACTGAAAGGGACCAGCCTGCGAGCCGAGTGTTAGTATTCCAGCCGGGACGTCCCATCTCGCCCCTGATGAGATGATGGAACAATGTTTGGGTTGTGGATTAACCCCCGCTGCCCCTTCCCCCCCCATTCCCTCCCACATTTTCCTCCCCCAATCCTCTTCCAGGCCCGGCGGGGCGCTGGCTTGCTGGTTTCCGGGGGGGGGGGGGGGGGGGGGAGAAGGACGCAGTACAGTCTGACGAGGGTCACATGTGAGATAAGATTCGGGGTGTGAGGCTGCAAAGTAAAGCTGACAATTGGGAAATGTCTGACAAGTACACACACACACACACACACACACACACACACACACACACACAAACACTCCTTGGGATGCAATGTCATTTTAATTTGTAAGGCAATACGAGTCTGAATGACATCTACGCCCGACAGTCAAGCTTTTTTCAAATGACACCTTGAGGATAATTGACAATATAAAATCAACACTGACACAGCAGACAAGTATTGCTTGAATATCTGATTCTGCAGTTGCCTTTGTCATTATTCCTCCTGTAAAGTGAATACCAGCTGCAGCCGAGAAATGACTCATTACAACCACAGTGCTGCACTCACCTGATTCACGCTAATTTAACGCTAATATTAAGCAAGTTATTACTTAAATATAATTCACTAAGTCACTAGAGACTTCCAAACTTTAGTTTAACTTTTCAACTTTTCTCTAACTTTTATTCATTTATTTTTAAACTATTGTCGTCTGTTGTGACACACCAACCGTCAAGTCAAATTCCTAGTATGTCTGACATATTATGGCAATAAGTGTTTTGATTCCCAGAAAACGACCTGTTGCTTAACACACTATTTGCAATTCACATGAATCTGTCACAGGTCTGCTTGCTGTATTTGATAATACAGCCCCAACATGACATTCTTTAAGAGACACTTAATGTACGATTGGAAAGGGACACACAGGGCTTTGATTGTGTCGCCGCACACCGGCTTCATGACTTGTGCGTGTGTCGGGGTTGGGAGTGGGGGAATGGACCTGGACATCCTTCTTCTCATTGCTGCCCTCGGGGTCGCCTGAACTTCCCACAGTGGCAGAAAATGATGCCTCTTCGAAAAACAAGCCATTAGTATGTGGTTACAAAATCCCCACTCTACCGTGTTAGTTCATCCCCCCCCCCCCACACACACACAATTCAATTCTAGTGGACATTAGACACAGGAAGGAAAAGTGAGATGAAAAGCCCAACTGAAAACCCCGTCCAGCCGAGGCCTCGGGTTCGTCTGCGTGGATCAGAAACATCCACCGCGTGGTGCGATAACACACCCGAGCAGCCCGCAGAAATACCTTCCCATACCATGATATCCCCCATACCCGCCAGGGTGTTAGTGACGGGCCCCTACCAGCGCCGCACGATCCCAAACAAAGAGCCCCCGTGTTGACGGGCGGCTCTGCGAGCTGAGCCTCCTGAGCAGCGGGGCCCTTCCAGGGGCCTCCAATATCCGGCCGCCCAACCGGGAGCCACAGTCAGACAGACAGGCAGTGATGCATCAGACGGATTTATTTAAAAACGGGGTGTCATTTACAGTTTACCTGATAATCATATCTATATATCCACAGAAAAAAATAAATAATATAAAAATAATATAAAAATGAGTTTTTGTGGCGTGGGACTTTCTCACACAGGACTATTAGTACGAGTGTTCATCGTGTAACTAGTGGAATCTCATGCAGCCACAGATTTGCAGGACATTTAAAAGGGTGGCTCGTGGCTCATGGTCAACGAATACAACTCAATTACAAGTTCATTGAAATACATACAACGCTCTTTCTGCTGACTCCCCTCTCCGGCTTCATTGCAGCGCATTAAAATCCCATCAAGGTCAAGGAACAACTCGTGTCAGTGGGAGTTTGATGTCATCCCCCACACCTCCATCTTCACCCAATCACTGCAGGCACTGGATTAGCGTCACTGACAACGGCTGCAATCATTCAAAAATCACTGGATGTCCCGAGCTAATGAAACCCACCCCATGGAAACCGGGCTTCGGCTTCGTCTCCCAGCTCATTGACAGCGGTGAAGCGTCGGCCGAGCAATGTAAGATTTGGCACAGTGATGCGCTTGAAGTGCACCGCGCTCAGCGCGGTCTCCAGGCAACAGACGTTGATTTTTAGTAAATACTAGAAGGATGAGGAAAAAGTACATCGGTCTTCTGTCGTTGGAAAAGGAAGTGGGGGGGGGGGGGGGCTTGTACACCAGCCAAAACGCACAAACAACCACTTCAAAACCTCCGAGGTGATAAGGTTCTGCTCTCGGTTGAGTGCACGTCGGGACGTGCCCTCTTCCTGTGTCAGAAAGTACTCTGTCAACACCGGAGCACGACGCTGGTTAATCAGCGTGTTTACCGCGTTGGACCCAGCGGTGTAATCATGCAGAAACATCTACTTGTCAACACCAGTTGATTACACCCATAACAGTGCCAACATAACAGCTAACTGGCATTCCCAGGAAACAAAATAAATGGTTCAATGTTCAAATATAATCAAGATACATGAAGAAAAGTTGTTGACAATCCACAGACGAATGGATTTCAATTGGATTTTAGTTTAGAGCTAAAATTACAACACGCATGCCAACGTTGAATCAGTTCAAACCGCATTTTGCATGAATGCAATTTATATATTCAAGACACTTTCATTGCTGTTGCAAAGCCAAACCAAATCCAAAGTGTAACTGTATCCCCTACATGCACGTACCGCATCTCTAATACAGAACCAATAGCACAGCATGCAAAGACAAGTCAGCCCACTAAACGTCTGTGGAGGAACCTGCGCGATAAGTGAACTTGTCAGGCTGAGCCCCTCTGCCCCCCCTGGGAACGGGAGCGTGTGTCAGTCCAAGTTAGCACTGAGCTCCCCATTAGAAAGAAGGAAGCTTGGAGCCGGGCCGCCCAAATGCACAGAAATCCTGCCATTGTGCTTCTCCTCAGGGGTGCAGGGATTTCAAGAATTCCAGGGCCAATAAAGTATCTTCCCAAGAGAACAAAATGGCAAACTTCTCCGTCCAATTCTTGGCTGAGGTCATGTGTCATGAGAGTGTCACTCTAATTCCAATAATGCTCAAAAAGCACGTTCTTAATGTAACATTAGTAGAAAAATCATTTTACTTATTATTGCACTTGTACCCAGTTCTACACTGGGCAGAGAGGACACACCATGAACGAAGACACACACAGAAGACAAATGAACTCTGTAATATTGTTACAGTGTGAATAAAGCAAAGAACACGGCCTGCAGCGAACGGGAACAAGACCGTAAAAGGCTCAAATGCGTTAACTTGTAACACTTTTCCTAAGCAGATTTTAAGAAGAATTTTGTTAAGATCGAGACAAAACCTCCACTCTTTTACATAGCTGCGCCTACTTAGTCATACTAAGTATGACACACACACACACACACACAAATGCTGTCAGCAAGCTGAGATGGACTGATGACTGATCAGGTCGGGAAGTAACGATCAACATTAAACGTGGTGGTTCCTTGTTGAAGCTTAGGTTTTATTCACATTGCATAAGTTGCTTAGTAGTTATTTAAAATGTGGCTGAAAATGAACACTAGGTAAAAAGTCCTTGCATATGTGTTGGTCTAAGGAAGCCCACAGATACGACCGTAACAAAGAGTAGCAATAACAGTGGACCGTACGCCACTATCCTTCCAGATAAATGACATTAGATCATTAGATTGGTAAGTTGCCAGTTTGCGGTTTTGCCTTAGATGCCCCTGAGCGAAGCACTACACTGCCCCAGGGGCACTGCAGTAAGGCTGAGCCTTCGCTTCGACCCCTCTGAAACACCTAGAAGGGTTAGGTGAAGAATGTGAGACGGCCTTACGAGAATCGCATCAAAGCGTCTGAAACGAGCCTCACGTTTCTCTTCACCGAGTTCAAAGTTGGACTGACGCCACCCAGGCGAGCGGCCACGGCCACTCCCACCC